>CM069413.1:172415138-173887638 GCA_035609135.1 Eleutherodactylus coqui
TATCTATCTATCTATCTATCTATCTATCTATCTCATATCTATCTATCTATCTATCTATCTATCTATCTATCTATCTATCTCATATCTATCTATCTATCTATCTATCTATCTATCTATCTATCTATCTATCTCCTATCTATCTGTCTATCTCCTATCTATCTATCTATCTATCTATCTATCTATCTATCTATCTCATATCTATCTATCTATTTATCTGTCTATCTATCTATCTCATATCTATCTATTCATTTATCTATCTATCTATCTATCTATCTCATATCTACCTATCTATCTATCTATCTATCTCCTATCTATCTATCTATCTATCTCCTATCTATCTATCTATCTATCTATCTATCTATCTATCTATCTATCTCATATCTATCTATCGATCTCCTATCTATCTATCTATGTATCTATCTATCTATCTATCTATCTATCTATCTCCTATCTATCTATCTCATATCTATCTATTTATCTATCTCATATCTATCTATCTATCTATCTATCTATCTATCTATCTATCTATCTCATATCTATCTATCGATCTCCTATCTATCTATCTATCTATCTATCTATCTATCTCATATCTACCTATCTATCTATCTATCTATCTCCTATCTATCTGTCTATCTCCTATCTGTCTATCTATCTATCTATCTATCTATCTATCTATCTATCTCCTATCTATCTGTCTATCTCCTATCTATCTATCTATCTATCTATCTATCTATCTATCTATCTCATATCTATCTATCTATTTATCTGTCTATCTATCTATCTCATATCTATCTATCTCATATCTATCTATTCATTTATCTATCTATCTATCTCATATCTATCTATCTATCTATCTATCTATCTCCTATCTATCTATCTATCTATCTAATATCTATCTATCTATCTCATATCTATCTATCTATCTCATATCTATCTATCTATCTATCTATCTATCTATCTATCTATCTATCTATCTATCTATCTATCTGTCTATCTCCTATCCATCTATCTATCTATCTATCTATCTATCTATCTATCTATCTATCTATCTATCTCATATCTATCTATCTATTTATCTGTCTATCTATCTATCTCATATCTATCTATCTCATATCTATCTATTCATTTATCTATCTATCTCATATCTATCTATCTATCTATCTATCTATCTATCTCCTATCTATCTATCTATCTATCTATCTCCTATCTATCTATCTATCTATCTATCTATCTATCTATCTCATATCTATCTATCTATCTCATATCTATCTATCTATCTATCTATCTATCTATCTCATATCTATCTATCTCATATCTGTCTATCTATCTATCTCCTATCTATCTATCTATCTCATATCTATCTATCTGCCTATCTATTTCATATCTATGTATCCTGTTGGATGGAATAGTTATTGTGCCTCTTTTGAAGCATCTTCTCTCAGAAGCACTTAGCCTGGTGTGAAGCTCTCAACATCAATTCTTCTTATTACGAGTCGATCTCAGGAGCGATTATTAGAATGGAGAAGCGGCTATTGTGCGCTATCTGATCTGTACTGACAGTTAAGAGATGAGACGGAACAGCACCACTCGGTACGGAGAATATCTGTGCAAAGAAATGTAATATCGATGGAAAAGTTAAGGACCAAATATAAAATTTCCCCCTTTCGGAAATCCATTAAACCCAGAAATATATGGAAGTTATGGGAGTCCTCACAATGTACACCGGAGATACAGAGAAAGAGGTCAACTTATGAAATGAAGTCTGCATGTCTAACATCCATTCTGCTCCTTACACTATTTACAGTGGTGAAGCTACAGGCTCTTGGGCCCGGGTGAAAAAGTTCCACATTCCCCCCTCCACCTGCTCTATAATATCACCCTCGACTGTTTTTAATTGCTGTACCATAACAAAAGAATACCACCATACTGGGAGCACATAACTCCACTGAACCGAGCCCATATGATAACTAGTTATTACCCCCTATTATGAACAGATACCACCACCACAATGTTACCAGATAACACTACCAAACCACTAATAAATAATACCGCCATGCTGTGAGTCAATAATAGCATAGCATTAAATAGGGTTGCCTGAATTATAGTTTTTTCTCAAATAATATATATTGTACTCCCCTTCCATGGTCCCTGCCACACCGACACCGCAGCAGCATGAACACTGCTGGTCTGTGATTGGCTGCAGCAGCCTGTACCGTCCCGTACAGCCTATAAAGAATACATCACAAGAGAGAATTGACATGCATTGCTGAAGCTGCGGGGACCCAGGAAAGGTGAAAATAGGATGTTTTATTATTTTCAGGCATGGGGAGCACTAATTAAATAAATTAAAAGCATCAAAAGGTTAAAATTCACTTTTTTATTAACAGAAACAAAAAAGAAAACAGATAGCTACATGTTTAATGCTCTGAGGAAGACCCCACTCTGGGGTTGAAACGTGTAGTTTTATTTTTTCGTTTCTATCAATAAAACAGTGAACTTTAACCATAAGCGTGTGTGACGTTTTAATTGTTAGTACTTGAGGAGTAGCATCTTTGTCAGCTGTATTTTTTTCTTCCACAGCTAATCCAAGTGGGTCAGTATTATATCTGAGCTGGACACAATAAGTGGTGTCTGATGTTAGGGTCAGCATCAGTGATGGATTAGGGGAACTCTTAGTGAAAGCTAAAGTCTAGGTCAGCTATTTTCAGTTTGCTATTATCTCCGTTATCAATTGGCTCCATTATCTTCCATTCCCATCAGCTATTTGTGCCATCAGCATTCTGTTCCTGCCATCTATTTGCAACTTCCCATCCTTGCAACTTTGTGAACTACTAGTGCTGATATGTGCTCCACATTATTGTTCATTCAACTGTACAGTTTTTACATAATTCTGCCCTAAGGTCTGGGGTTATCTGAGTAGTGGGAGACGAAGTTAGTATCAGGGAATTATGACTACTCTAGGCGAAGTCCAGTTCTGCCATCTTGTGTCCAGTTGACGTTGTTACAGTTCGAACATTTAACAACCCTTTATTAGAAATATTCAAATTGAGATGACCTATGTGTAATCAGTCTTGTGGTACACAGATGTAGCCATTGTTAAATGATGCTACATACCGCCACAAACATTCATTTGGCATGCCAACATTCATTAAGTATGTAATTTGGCGCAATGTGTTCTCTCCAATGCAAATTAAATGAGTGGCTATAGAAAGAATATGGCGCTGGTGTAAATCTACGTATTGGAGGCTATTTTCAGGAATCTTCAAGGTCTGATA
Organism: Eleutherodactylus coqui; assembly: GCA_035609135.1. Taxonomy (NCBI): domain Eukaryota; kingdom Metazoa; phylum Chordata; class Amphibia; order Anura; family Eleutherodactylidae; genus Eleutherodactylus; species Eleutherodactylus coqui. The sequence goes on from CM069413.1 coordinate 172,418,414, forward strand.
TGATAATAGGAGTTAGGGTTGGCATACATATATGGCCCCTACAGTATGACAGGAGTCACAGGTAGAGGCCTAAATGCAGGGATTGCTGTGGGCGGCAGTGCAAGAGTGGTTTAGACTGCTATCAGTGCAATGGAGGGCAACTCCGCTGTAGATAATGAAAGTTACTTAGGCTGCGGGGCTTAAAGCTTAAGTGGCCGCTGCTAGAAGTAACTACAATCACGTTGGAGTGTTGCTGATAGTGCAGCATCCAAGAAGCAGGCCCTCAGCTGAGGTGACAGCGGGGTACAGAAAAAACCTTGCTACAGGGCCTCTACTGTCTCCTCACTACAGGTGGCTAGGAACCCGACCTCTGTACTACTGGGGAAGACCAACGTTTAGTAACCTGAGTTACCTTTTAGTCCTGGTTGTCACTGTGACACCAACGTTCCTCCTTCCGCAGCGGATCACCAACTTGAATAAAGTAGTCCACACACAGAGTACTTTCTGAGCAAGAACCGGGAACATTCGGTCCTGTCCGCTTACTTAACGCTTGAAGTAACAATAAGCTGTCCTTTCACAAAACAACTTGTACAATGTAAAAGCAGTGAGGATTCTTGGGGCATTGTACATCCACAGTCTTAGTTATCTGTAAGATTTCTCTCCCGGCAAAACTCTCTCTCTACTGCCAGACACTCACTTTTCTCGCACACTTGTGGCTTTTCTCTCTCCACTTTCATGCGGTTCTTGCGCTGCACTCCCAAGCATTTCCATCATGTCCAGGCTTTCATGCTTCCAGAAAGGAGGGTTCCTGAGATGGCTGGGTTCTGGCATGAGCGGCAGACCATCTCTCCTCTCCAACTACCAACAACTAACTCCCTACAACTCTTCTCCTCTTCTCCCTAACTTTAGACACCCCTCACTCAACACATTACATCATGTGGGCACCAACCAATAGACAGTCACACAGATAGATATATTTTCCAGACAACACCAGACATGACCAGACATTAACCCTTTCATGTCTGCAAACTCCAATACACATAAATCTGATGTATTCCACATTTAAGACAGTAATGCAAGACAAAGACAACACATGTATTTCTGAGGTGCTGGAGGGGACCCCAAAGCTCTGGGCCACTACAATAGTGGCTTGCTAATGTCGGATGTATGCTCTGACACCATTTCACTGCTCAACTAGTAACTTCAATAAAAAGAGTGAACAGGTCACAATCTTCTTGCATTTTCGCCTTATCAGGAGGGCCATGGTTATTAAATGGTTTCTCAACAAAACAAGCAGTCAAGCAATTTGTCTTTTGAGTGCTTTTGCGTAATGACATATGCAAACTCTGAAGAGCATGTCTGAATCAGTCGTGATCACCCGAAGCCACTAGAGTTTACTCCGCCTAGTTGCCACTGACAATGCAATCTGGTTGCAGCACGGCTATAGACAAACTATTTCCTCCAATCTTCATTCGTCCAACAACAATTTTGGTTCTTCTCCACTTGCCTTAGGTACTAAGGTTCAAAATCGCTGCGTGTCTGTGGGCTGTAACAAGATCCAATGGACACCAGAGACATTCAACCTTCCTTCTTCTAAGCTTACGGCACAGTGACGGCATAGGCTTCATGATGTTACAAACCCCATTCCCATGTGACCACACCTGCCAATGGTATATTTGCCATATATTGTAAAGCAATTCATATTTTTACCACCAGAGATTTCCAATGGTCACATAACTCTACTTTCTATAAGCCTAACACAGTATGGAAGCATTGGCAATGGGGTAAAGCAAGTTAAAGACACCGCACTCCAATTCCATACACACAAGATAATGATCACCCGAAATAGCCAATATTGGTTATTTTGAGTGACCATCACTTAAAAACTTAATGCAAATGATCTGCCAAAGACCTGGCCAATCCTATTTGAAACTTTTGGCCTAGCAGAGCAGGTAAGTACTACTTCTTTTATGTCATTCCATCACTCTGCACCAATTTCTTTCCCCTCCCAGGTAAGCCTTTGTACTGTTGCTGTTGGGTTCATTCCCACAATCGATTGATCAGCCACATTGTGATTGATCAATGTATGAAATGTAAAGCCAGCTTTATCCACAATATGACATATAAGGTGTGTCTAAGCATTGCCACTAAAGGAGAACTGCAACAGACAAGGGAGTATGGTGATGATGGGATTGAGTTCCGGACTTTGGGACCACCAATGAAGACGTTCTGCTCCTTCACACTGTGTGCCATATGACATGGTGCTCGTCATGTTGGTGGAGACACGGAGCTTAACCAGAGTATTACATTCCTGATTAAATTACCTTTCCATTGATATATAGCTTTATGATATTACTTCAAAACAAAGTTGTGTTATGAGCAATCAAACCTCATATCCACAATTGTGGCCACTAGTGTAGTCGTGTTGGTGAGACCATTAAAATGTTACATTCAATAATGTCTGTAAGGCACAGGTCTAGTTCTGTCCTGGCCTGGGTTTGTCAGGAGTGAGTCATTTACGGACCATGTAGTATTGGTAGGTTTGGTCATTAAGGAGCTACACTTGATTGACATTGGGCTATTTTTTGAACAGGTAACCGAGAAGATATTAGAATTTGTTATCCATGGTAAAAAAGAGGCAGAAACTAAGATACGATCAATCTATATATATAATGACAAAAGCCCTCACTGACTCACTCACTGACTCACTGATTGACTGACTCGTCAAAAGTTCTCCAACTTCCCGATGTCGTGTAAACATGAATTTTGGCACAAGCATAGATTATCTCCAAAATAGGAAAAGTAATCGGGTCCCAACTCGATTATTCAATTCTAACGCAAAAGAATTGGCGTCGAAATTTTACGTACATAATCTAAATCTCTCACTTCCCAATGTCATAGAAACTTAAAATTTGGCACGAGCATTGATTATGTCATAAATAGGAAAAGCTAATGGGTCCCAACTTGATTATTCAATTCTATGTGCAAAAGAATTAGCGTCCAAATTTTACGTACAGAATCTAATTCTCTCACTTCCCGGTGTAATAGAAACTCGAAATTTGGCAGGAGCATTGATTATTCAATTCTATGCGCAAAAGAATTAGCGTCCAAATTTTACATGCGGAATGTAATTCTCTCACTTCCTGAGGTCCTTTTATATAAAGGAAACGTCGTATGGTTACCTCCCATGGTGTTTCCTGGGTAACGCAGAGAACTATGCAAAATGGTGAACATATGTTATTCCTCGGTATCTCTAAAGTAACCACGACTTCATAAGATTTTCCGTGTGAACACCAGATAAACACCAGTACCAAATTAACTCGGGCGAAGCCGGGTATATCAGCTAGTTCTCCTATATAGGGAATGAAGAGCCAAGTAATGCGTGAAATCCTTAGTTGTTAGATTTTTTTTCATGCCAGGCGTCAACCAGGTGGTGGTGGAGGAGGAATGTTTTAAGGCCTCCTTCACATGGGTGACACCGCATCGCTGCGAAAAAAATCGCAGCGATATCGCATCACTGCACTGTACGATATCGCCGCGATTTTCTCGCAGCAATACCGCGATTTTGTAGCACTACAAAGTCGCATGTGACGCTACAAAATCACGCGACTTTGTAGCATCTGCTACTGTCAAAGTTGCATCGCATCGCATGCAAGCCGTGTTTTCGTGCGATGCGATGCAACAGAGAGGAAGGCTCCATAGAGAAACATGGGCTACAAAACCTAGCGTGTCGCGGGCATAACGCCAGACCTGTGAGGTTAGTGTGTCGTTTTGTAGCATGCTGCAAAACATCTCATGTGTGAAGGAACCCAGAGGAAACCATGGGCTTCTCATACATGCGACTTGTAGCATCATAGCAATGCTACAAAACCGTGCGACTTTGTCGCCCGTGTGAAGGAGGCCTAACAGTATGAGATATAGAATGCTGGGGTAATGGGTGTTTGGTTGGAAGGGAAATGGCATTCCTGTCCAAACTCGGGTCGAAGATGCAATTGGAGTCACTACATATGATAACTGTACCAACTTTATTGGTCTCAAGAAGTTCAAGCAGTTTTCTTAAGAACTGAGTTAGTTCAGGACTCAGAGTGCAGTATGACACTATTGTCACTGGAATGACTTGGATGAAGCCAATACGCATCAAATATCGGCCTTCAGGATCTGCTATAGTAGTTGTAGGATGAAAGGAACTGATCTACCAATACAAAAAGTGACGCCTTGGGTTTTGTCAGGACAGTGGCTGAATGGAAGACAAGGTAGTGGGGAGCAATGTAGCATGGGGAGGATTTATCAGAAAAGTAGGTCTCCAGTAAACAAATAATGTTAGCGTGAGCGCCTTTGTAGTAACAGAAGGCTTTTGAAGGCTTCTGGAGAGAGTTAAAGCCCTGCACATTGCAGGATATTATTTTTATAGCCATGATAAATCATGAAATGGGTTATACAGCATAAATATCATATGACCGAAAACCCACAAGAAAGGAAGGAAGGGAAAGAGAAGGCGAGAAAGGAGAGGATTGGGACGACATGGAGAATACACAGCTTTAACTGTAAAAACAATTAGTAAAATGAGGAGGACATTGGTGGCTGGAGCTGTCCCGGTTGTCATAGCAGACGTAAATTTAACGGGCAGCAAACCACAAGAGCGCCAGTCAAGATCGCTTTGCAAGATTTCTGTTAGGCCTCCTTCCCACGAACGGATTTCCGCTGCGTAAATCGCGGCGAAAATCCACTGCGTTGCCCCTCAGCTATTAGGTTCTATTGAACCTAATAACTCAGGACACACAGTGTGGAACTCCCCCGCGGAATTCCGCACCGTGAAATTTCCCGTCCTCACCCGTGGCATGCTCTATTTGCCGCGGGTGTACGCAATGACGGCTTCCATTGCAGTCAATGGAAGCCGTCCGTTCATGCTATCTCCTGCTGTAACACAGCGGAAGATAGCGTGAAAACGCTTTCCCGCCTACCGCCGCTGCGTCATATGACGCGGCCGGCCGCGTCATGTGACGCAGTGGGCGTGTCATGTGACGCGGCGGTGGTGGGCGGGGAAGCGCCATGCGGGAACGAAGACACCGGATCCGCTTGTAAGTATGGGGTCTCTGGGGGGCACCGTGACGAGCTTTGCCACGGAATATTCCACGGCGGAGCCCGTCACACTCGTGTGCAGCCGGCCTTAGAGAAAGAGGAGAGACCCAAGGAGAATGTGAAGGGGAAGTAAAATAAATAAATGTAAACAAAAAAAGGTTAGATAATATGTGAAAGATAGCAGAGGGCAGTAATACAACTGAGTACCGCGGGTTACCCAACAGAATTTAAATGATTAAACCTATTATGTAACAACAGAAAATATAAAACCTGCAGTCATAGAATTATAGAATGGTAGAGTTGGAAGGGACCTCCGGGGTCATCGGGTCCGACCCCCTGCTCAGTGCAGGATCACTAAATCACCCCAGACAGATGTCTGTCCAGCCTTTGTTTGAAGACTTCCATTGAAGGAGAACTCCCCACCTCCTGTGGCAACCTGTTCCACTCATTGATCCTCCTCACTGTCTAATATCTAATCTGTGTCTCCTCCCTTTCTGTTTCATCCCATTGCTTACTAGGCTTTCCTTGTACAGATGAGAATAGGGCTGATCCCTCTGCACTGTGACAGCCCTTCAGATATTTGTAGACAGCTATTAAGTCTTCTCTCAGCCTTCTCTTCTGCAAGCTAAACATTCCCAGATCTTTTAACCGTTCCTCATAGGACATGATTTGCAGACCGCTCACCATCTTGGTAACTCTTCTTTGAACTTCCCCCAGTTTGTCTCTGTCTTTTTTAAAGTGTGGTGCCCAGAACTGGACACAGTATTCCAGATGAGGTCTGACTAAGGAAGACTAGGGGGGGGGGATAATGACCTCACGTGATCTAGACTCTATGCTTCTCTTAATACATCCCAGAATTGTGTTTGCCTTTTTGGCTGCTGCATCACATTGTTGACTCATGTTCAGTCTATGATCTATTAGTATACCCAAGTCTTTTTCCCATTTGCTGCTGCTTAGCCCAATTCCTCCCATTCTGTATGTGCTTATTTCATTTTTCTTGCCCAGATGTAGGACTTTGCTTTTCTCCTTGTGAAAGTCCTGTAGTTTGGTTACCTTTTGGGATGATCTCAAGGAATAGAAATTCCCTAAAGAAAGAAAAAGGAGAGGGAGGGGGGGGGGGGAGAGAATAAATAAGGGAGCAGAGAAACAGAAATATTGGAATATAGTCTGAACTTTTCAAAATACCCCAATAAGGTAGCCGAGCCGTATTACAGGAACAGTTCTTAGAATTAAAGGGCTTTTATCAATGGCAGATCCAGTTGTAGGACTGGAGGTCAATGATGGGGTTGTGGTATCTTGCTGAGGAGACTTCTGCTGCAGTTGGAGGCTCTCAAAACAGCTACGAGCCCCTTCAGGAGAAAGTAATGTGTGCACCATGGCCAGATATCTAAAGACAAGCTTAAAAGGGAAGCCCCAATGGTATTGAATTTTCTTTTGTTGTAGAAACTCCAGATGCAGTTTCAAAGCTCTTCTCTTGGCCGTTATTCATGGAGCCAGGTCAGGAAACAGCTGGTACATATGACCCTGGAACCTTAGGTTAAGAGAGCATCAGGCCGCCGGGAGCAATTGTTCCTGGGTGTGGTGAAAATATAGCTTAAGTATTATGTCTCTATGGGGGCTCCCTGGTTTTCAGGCGTATAAGACTTTATGAACTCTATCCATTTCTAGCCTTTCAGTTGGGATTTCGGGACATAGCTCTTGAAATAGGGCAGTCATAGTTGGTTGCAGGTCTTTATGAATATAGGGCGTCCCAGAATCAATTAACCCCTTAACGACCAGCCCATAGTGTTTTTACGTCCTCCCGAAGTGGGCTTTATTCTCTGAGGACGTAAAAACATGTGTCCTGCAGAGAATAAAGCCCCTCGGGCTCTGGTCGTGACAGCTCCATGCTGTTGGTGTCCGCAGGTAGCCGACAGCATGGAGCTGTCATCCCGGGCTGTTCGGACCCTCCCCCCCTGGGATTGCGATCAGCGCTATCCAATGGATAGCGCCGATCGCAAAAAGTAAATAAAAGTGCAATAAAAGTTAAAGATTCAGCTGCTCTGATGGATCGGATCCATCGGAGCAGCTGAAAATACTCACCGAGGTCCGCGGCACGGCTCCCCGCTGTCCCGATGCTTCGGGCCCCGTAGCCGTCCTTCTGCGCATGCGCGCCAGGCGGCATTACGTCAGCCGCATGAGCAGAAGGCCCGGCGACGCGGGAAATTTAAAATCTCCTGGCTCCCGGCTCCTGTAGGTAGCCGGGAGGCAGGAGATGTCAGCGGGGACTGCGGTGAGCGGTCCCCGGTACAGTGATCGTCGTTATCCAATGGATAACGGCGATAGCGGAAAAGTCAAAAAAAGTGTAAAAAAAGAAAAGTTTCACCTCCCCTCATGGATTGGATCCATGAGGGGAGGTGAAACTACTCACCTCAGGTCCGCTGATGTCCTCCGGACGGTGTCGGGACCCCCCGCTGGCTTGTGCGATGTACCGATGTGGCACGCATGCGCAGAAGGCCGGCGAGCCCAGCAAATTCAAAATCTCCCTGCACCCGGCTGTCACAGATAGCGGAGTGCAGGGAGATATGACTGGGGACCGCTGTATGCGGTTTCCAGTCATATGATCACCGTTATTCATCAGATAACGGTGATCATATAAAGTTAAAAAGTAAAAAAAAAGTTAAAAGTTAAAAAAAGTTAAAAAAGTTAAAGTTTCATCTCCCCTTACGGATCATATCCGTAAGGGGGGATGAAATTACGTACCTAAGGTCCCGGATTTGTTCCCTGGTGGGATGTTGATCCGTGGACCTTACCCCAGCTTCGGCACATGCGCCCGTCAGCATGATGGCGGACGCATGCGCAAAAGTGAAAGATTGCCCAAGAAATTTAAATTCTCCCTGCTGCTGGCTACCAAAGGTAGCCAAGAGCCTGGAGATGTCACAGGGAGCCGCGGTATGACGTTACTGGTCACGTGATCGCCGTTATCCAATGCATAATGGCGATCATGTAAAAGTTCTTTAAAAAGTGGCAGTTTCATCTCCCCTCACCGATGCGATCGGTGGGAGGAGATGAAACATCTTCTCGGAGGCTTCCGCATTTGAATCCAGATGCGATTATCCTCCATGGATCCTGCCAGCTACTGGGTATGTGCCCGCCGGCAAAATGCCGGACACATTTGCAGGAGCCGGGGAGCCCAGGAAATTTTAAATCTCCTTGATCCCAGCGACCAACGGTCGCTGAGTGCTTGGAGCAGTGACCGGCGGCCTCGCTGAGCGGTCCCCGGTCACGTGATAAAGTAGCGATCTAACATTAGGCTGGTCACACATGACCGAAGAGGAATTACGGGTTCTGCATGCGCTTGATCAGCGGTAATCCACGGATCAACCGCATGCATTGGATTACACAATTCCCCCCAATTAGCGGGTCGGAATTACGTAATCCACTCGCAGAAACAGAACACGGCATGCTATATTTTACCGTGGATATCTGCGACCTAGAGCCCATTGTGCTCTATGACCGCGGATATACCCGCAGCCCATATACAAACACATTGTGTACGAGCTGCGGGTACCCGGGTCATCTCTAAGCGACGGCACGGGAAATATAAACAAAAAAACGCCTGTGTGAGTAGGCAGTTATGCGCAGTACATTACGCGGCCGTACGCAGGGTCACAGCTGGGCTCACAGCTGGAATCCGCTGCGGGCCTCCGCAAGCAGATTCCGCCTACGGCTATGTGAGCCCAGCATTATTCAGACCGCTACCTGTAATACGTAATTTACAAGAAGCCCCGGGAATGCTCACCTTCCTGCAGTTCCAGGAGCAGCTTGTTGAGCGCCTTCTCTGTGAGACCATTGCACCGCAGCAAGATTATGAAGCCTCACAGAGCGCCACTTTCTACACCCCATCCCCGCCGCTGAGGTTACGAAATACCCCCCAAAATACATGAGAGGAGGGGGGGGATACCCGGTTTTCTTGCCGCATGTGCCTATCCCAAGCAGCCTCCGTAATTACCCCTGTCTTCGGACATAAAACACAGTTTATATTATTACCTTTATCTAATATTTAGGGAATGCCAAAAAAGTGGGGATGGCGGGGGGGGGGGGGGGGGGGAGGGGGGAGGGATTATTTTTAGGAAGTCAATTTTTTTTCTGTATAAGTGGGCAATGGCGCCTGGAATTTATTCAGTTCTGCCCTGAAGTCCAGCGGGCATTCCCTCCATTATAGGCCTAGCCATGTGTCCTGTAAGTAGATTAGGGCCACACCGGGTATGTTTCTGAACATGGGACAAATGGGGGTATCCATTTTGGGGTGAACGTCTTCATTCCTATGTACACTGTACAAAAAAAACTGTTTTTAAATTGACAAAATTGCCAAACAAATGAAAATCGTAATTTTTGCCTTTTGCTTTGCTTAGTTTCATTCAAATACTTTGGGGTCAAAATATACAGTACACCCCTAGATGAATTTGTTAAGGGGTCTAGTTTTCAAAATGGGGTCACTTGTGGGGGTTCTCTATTGTTTTGGCCGCTCAATGGCTCTACAAGTGGGCAATGGGGACTGGAATTTATTCCGTTGTACCCTGAAATCCAACGGGTGCTCCTTCCATTATAGGCCTAGCCATGTGTCCTGTAAGTAGATTAGGACCACAATAGGTATGTTTCTGAACACGGGACAAACAGGGGTATCCATTTTGGGGTGAACATCTTCATTCCTATGTACATTGTCCAAAAAAAACAGTTTTTAAATTGACACAATTGCCAAAAAAATGAAAATCATAATTTTTTCTTTCTGCTTGGCTTAGATTCATTCAAAAACTGTGAAGTCAAAAAAGTCATCATACCCCTAGATAAATTCGTTAGGGGGTCTAATTTTCAAAATAGGGTCACTTGTGGGGGTTCTCCATCGTTTTGGTCACTCAATGGCTCTACAAGTGGGCAATGGAGACTAAATCTCCATCAAGCAAAATTTCTGTTCCGAAAGCCACCGGTTGCTCCTTTCATTGCGGGCCCCATTGTGCATATAGACGTAATACTAGGGCCACAATGGGTATGTTTCTGAGCACAGGACAAACAGGGGTATCCATTTTGAGGTGCAAGTCTTCATTCATATATGTGCGGTACAAAAAAAACTGCTTTTGAAATGACAGAATTACCAAAAAAATGAAAATCATATTTTTTTTCCTTCGGCTTGGCTTAGATTCATTCAAAAACTGTAAAGTCAAAAAAGTCATCGTACCCCTAAATAAATTCGTTAAGGGGTATACTTTTCAAAATGGGGTCACTTGTGGGCGTTCTCCATCGTTTTGGTCACTCAATGGCTCTACAAGTGGGCAATGGGGCCTAAATCTCCTTCAAGCAAAATTTCTGTTCCGAAAGCCACCGGTTGCACTTTTCATTTTGGGCCCCATTGTGCATCCAGACATACGATTAGGGCCTCAATTGGTATGTTTCTGAGCACGGGAGAAACAGGGGTATCCATTTTGGGGTGCAAGTCTTCATTCATATATGTGCTGTACAAAAAAAATGCTTTTAAAATGACAGAATTACCAAAAAAATGAAAATCGTAATTTTTTTTCCTTCGGCTTGGCTTAGATTCATTCAAAAACTGTGAAGTCAAAAAAATCATCGTACCACTAGATAAATTCGTTAAGGGGTATACTTTTCAAAATGGGGTCACTTGTGGGCGTTCTCCATCGTTTTAGTCACTCAATGGCTCTACAAGTGTGCAATAGGGCCTAAGTCTCCTTCAAGCAAAAATTCTGTTCCGAAAGCCACCGGTTGCTCCTTTCATTTTGGGCCCCATTGTGCATCCAGACGTAAGATTAGGGCCACAATGGGTATGTTTCTGAGCACGAGACAAACAGTGGTATCCATTCTGGGGTGCAAATCCTAATTTTCATGTGTACTATAGAAAAAAGTCCTGTCTTTAAAATGACATATTTGCAAAAATATGAAATTTTAGTTTTTCTCTTCTAAATTGCATTGACTCCTGAAAAAAAACTGTAGGGTAAAAATACTCATGACACCCCTCAGTGAATACGTTAAGGGGTGTAGTTTTTAAAATGGGGTCATTTGTGGGGCTATCTATCATTTTGACTCTGTAGGAAAACAAAGTGTTCCTCAAAATGCTGAAAAGTTTCCAATGTGCACCCAAAATAAAGTAAACAGATGGAAATATAAATCTTAGCAAAAATTTCTATATTATGTTTGCACATATTTGAGATATTGCAGTTGGAAATGTGAAAAAATGACGATTTTTTAAAAATTTTCCCAATTTTGGCGCTTTTAATAAATAAACACAAATTCTATCTGTCTTTTTTTTCCACCTAAATGAAGTACAACATGTGGCGAAAAAACAATGTCAGAATCGCTTGGATATGCAAAACCTTTCTGGTGTTTTTCCATGCTAAAGTGACACGTGTCAGATTTGCAAAATTTGGCCTGGTCATTAAGGCGCAAACAGGCTTGGTCACTAAGGGGTTAAATTGTCTCTACAGGCTCTATTTTCCACATCCTCCAGCTTATCATGAAGGTATCGTACTTTGTTATGGAGTTCCTCCACTTCTTTCTTATGGGCCTTAAACACTGTAATAATACTGTCCATATGTTCTTCTGAGCCCGATGTTTGTTGTCCTAGATCACAGAGTTAGTTTAGTAGTGATATCTGCAGAAGTTTTGGACAATTCTCTCTGTAGCAAAGTTTGTATTTGAGAAAGAAGGGATTTTGAGTTGGGAGCAGTTGTTTCTTCCAGTGGGTTAGGGTTTGCTGGGGTTGAGTCAAGGGTAGGGGAATTATCCCCAACATCTGACCGTGAAGAGTCGTCCTGAGAGACTAGATCGGGCTGTATTTTAGTGCATTGTTTAGCTGTTGAGTGAGCACTTTGTCCTTGTTTTCCTGGCTTGAGCGGAGATGGACTCAATTAATATATTATGTTGTTCAGACTTAAAGGGTGAAGGGAAAAATTTTAATTTAATGAAAGAGGGTCTCATTATAAAAATATCCTCATCAAGGCGCTTGGTGTGGACGTAACCTTACTGAGGTTCCAAGTTCTCAGGTAGGCTGCTAAGTTGTCCAAACCTAGCCACGAAGGTGCGGGGGACTAGGTCGGGGGCGAACTTGCATTAAAACAGGGTAGGTGATGCCACATTGTCCGGAATGTCTCTGTATTCATTGGTGTTGAGGGTGGACTTCACTATAACCAATGGTCCTAGTCTTTCCCAGCAGAAACCCACCCAAACCACAACAAAACTTCCTCCAAACTTCATTGTTGGGATGATGCAGTCATGTAGAAACCCCTCTATGTGCAACTGCCACACCCAACGCTTCAAGCACCATCGCAGGCGCCACTGTGCATTCACTGCTGTGTGCAGCCGCTCGTCCATTGAAACCCTTCACATGCTGTTCCCTACGGAGGGTTCTGATGTTAAAAGATGTTTCAATGGTCCCTATACCCCCACATTGCATACCCCTTTCACCTGACAATATATAATTGGTGGGTGTCTCAATACTTTTGTTAACACAATGTACACTCATTCTAAAAAAAACCCTCCCCTAGAAGTTGTTGGATGGGAGGAAACTTTCTCTGTGATATTGTAATGTTGATATAAGCAAGTGATTACAATATCAGAGCAAAAGGATCCTTTTTTGTTCAAACTTGACCCTTTGTAGGGAGGCTCTAGCTTGGATACAAGATGTGATACGGTCGGGCATGGAGGCTCTAGTACTCTGTTGTACCACCTCTAGCTTGGATACAAGATGTGATACAGGTGGGCATAGAGGCTTTTGTACCCTGTTATACCGCCTCTGGCTTGGATACAAGATGTGATACAGGCAAGCATGGAGGCTTTAGTACCCTGTTGTACCGCCTCTAGATTGGATACAGGATGTGATACTGGCAGGCATGGAGGCTCTAGTACCCTGTTGTACCACCTCTAGCTTAGATACAAGATGTGATACTGTGGGCTTGGAGGCTCTAATACCCTGTTGTACCGCCTCAAGTTTGGAAGTGGGGAACAATTCATCGATATCACCACCAGATTCTCACATCCCAATAATGTGCCCCTTTCACACTCTGGTAACGGGGTGACATCTCTTCTCTGCATTGTAGAGCCATCTAGTGGTCAACAAGCTCTACAAGCAGAAGAAGAGGTCACTACACACAAGGAGCCTTCGAGAGCCTCTTATAAGCCAAGGGGGAACCACTTTTAGGGCCTCTGGTGACAAGACCGTTTATCTAATGAGAACCCAGCTTGGTGGGGGGTAATAAGTAATAATTACCTGAAAGCGCTGCGGAATAAGTTGGCGCTATACAAATACCAAGATTTATTTTATTTTATTTATCTAATCACCACTACTCTCATCATTTACATATCTGTCTGAGATGGAACTACAGGACAAGTTTTACAGCAAAACAATGACTTCTAGGGGTAGATTGCTTGTTTTTTTGCAAGGTTTTGTATTGTATTGTAAGGTTTGTGCTGCTGGAGTCTGTTGTTCTACAGGGTTCCAGGAGCACACCTTCACAGGTGAGGGATAGTTTACCTGGCTGGGTGTTGTTTGCTCTTGTCAGCCAATCCCCAGGGTCAGTTGTCATAGCTAAATACAGGCATCTTTCAATGTCTGTTTGGTGTCCAGGGTGAGCAGTCATGTTTCCTTCTGTGTGGCTTGTGTTCTGTTACCTTAGTGTGCAGCATGCGGTGTGACTTGTGTCCTGTTACCTTGGTGTTGCAGCTCGCTGTGTGAACTGTGTCCTGTCCTGCTGGATCATGTGTCTTGTTAGAGTAGGGACCATGAGACACGAGGACCCTTGATCTCTAGGCTCGCAGCTTAAGTGACATGGCCAATTCATAAACAAATCCCTCATATTTATATTTCAGCTATTCCATATGCTTTAGCGTGCGGGGATGTTTGTAGAGTGTGTTGGCCGTATGTCCTAGGTGATGGCTGTCCGTGAGTCCAGTCCGCAGTTTGCAGTTCTCTGTCCTGTTGGGTTTTTTTGCTAGTATGTTCAGTCTGATTGTTTTTGGTCCCTTGGTCCTAACCCATGTCTTTGGGTCATGTTCGTGAGGGCCCTATGCCTATTTGCCCATAAAGGTAACAGAATGCAAGCCACACAGAAGGAAACATGACTGCTCACCCTGGACACCAAACAGACACTGAAAGATGCCTGTATTTATGTATGAGCTCCAACCCTGGGGATTAGCTGGCAAGAACAAACCACACCCAGCCAGGTAAACTATCCCTCACCTCTGAAGGTGTGCTCCTGGAACCCTGTAGAACAACAGACTCCAGCAGCACAACCTTGACAAGTATATTAAAACTATGTGAATCTGAAGCCTAAATACAGCAGCACAGGGGTCGAATACTTATGAAAGTTGCATTTTATAGTCTGATGACAAAAAAGTGACTTGTGAGTTTGCAAACTTGCAATCCTGACTTCTGGAGAGGTTACATGATTTTGTAGTTCTCTCAATCTCTGTCTTTCTATATATACACTATATGTCTTTACTAACTAAATTACTTTTTCTTTTCACTGTGTGTAGTGACATACAATGTCAAAATCTGTCATTTCAGTCCATTAAACAATGACACGATTTTCTATAAATGCATCCAGTTAATGTAGCGCTTCATTTGATAGGAGACAGATGTATTAAAAGTTCGAAAATCTGTACAGACTAGAATCACAAAATCAATTTCTATACTTTCTATGGAACAGTAAATGTGCAACAAGCATTGCCTTCCATAAACACTACGTTTGGGTAAAGCCAAGTGTAAGGGCTAATTCGTGACTTTAGGATAGTGGGAGGGGCAATCACAAACTATTCCTTGTTGCCTCTGTGGCAAATATTGGCCACAGACTTTAACGTTTTCCCCAATCCAATATGTTGGCAAGGAACTGAGCATTAGGAATAAGATCAGCTGCAGTGAATTCTGTGCAGTTTGCCTGTGGATTTGCAATTTATGTGAAGCCGCACGCTGTGCTTCCCCCATGATAATAACACCACTTCCAGTAATAACACCTTAGTAATAATGCCTCTGTATAACCGTCCCAGTAATATTGCCCCATGTGACCCTTGGTAATAAAGCTCCCACCAGTGATAAGACAACCCCCCTTGTAGTCACGTCACATGCAAGGTGCTAGCAATCCCTTACTTCACCATTGGTATAGCTTAGACCATGATTGGTCATGGCTATGACATACTAGACAGCACATGATCATGCTGCCCCGAAGCGTGTCGGAGGTCAGGAGAAACATGGACCAGAGCGGTGGGGCGTTTTTAGGTGAAAACAATCTTGCAAATTTGAATAAAGCAAAAAATTAATTCTTCACCCACAAACTGTGTAAGGAAAAAGCTTCACTGACGCATATCTAATGAAAAGGGCATCAACGGCAGAGATTGCATATATGCTAATGTAGTGTTCTTGTATTAAGTGGAGAGCAGAGCTGCTCCCCTGTGTCGTGTTCCCTTCACTAAATGTGCCTTAGGATGCAGCTGGTTTTAATAAAAGCAAAAATGTAAAGAAGAATAGAAGAAAAGAGTTCTATATGTGATTATTGTGCAGATAACAAAGTCCTCAGAGGCGGCCTCATTCAATGAGAGAATTGGTTAAATCATTACGTATAGTTCTATCTATTAGAGATGAGCGAACGTACTCGTAATGAGTACTTACGCACCCGAGTACCACCATTTTCGAGTACTTCAGTACTCGGGCGTAAAGATTCGGGGGGCGCCGGGGGGCTGGGAGAGGCGCGGCGGTGCGGGGGGGGGGGGAGCAGCGGGGAACAGGGGGGAGCCCTATCTCTCTCCCTCCCCCCCCCCACTCCCCACTGCTACCCCCCATGCCGCCACGGCGCCCCCCGAATCTTTACACGCAAGTACTGCTGTACTCGAAAATGGCGGTGCTCGGGTGCGTAAGTACTCGTAACGAGTACGTTCGCTCATCTCTACTATCTATCTATCTATCTATCTATCTATGGTCACCAGTAGATTAAGTATGTGAATTAACAAAGTTTCACAGATCATTTGTTAGATGCATAAAGATTAAATACTATTTAAACTACTCAAAAGTGATAGAACTAAAATGTTGCCCCCTATGTACAAGAATATAGATAATATAATACTGCCCCTATGTACAAGAATATAACTAGTATAATACTGCCCCCTATGTACAAGAATATAGATAATATAGTACTGCCCCTATGTACAAGAATATAACTACTATAATACTGCTCCCTATGTACAAGAATATAACTACGATAATACTTCCCCCTATGTACAAGAATATGACTACGATTATACTGCCCCCTATGTACAAGAATATAACTACTATAATAATGCCCCCTATGTACAAGAATATAACTACTATAATACTGCCTCCTATGTACAAGAATATAACTACTATAATACTGCCCCCTATGTACAAGAATATAACTACTATAATAATGCCCCCTATGTACAAGGATATAACTACTATAATACTGCCCCCTATGTACAAGAATATGACTACGATAATACTGCCCCCTATGTACAACAATATAACTACGATAATACTGCCCTATGTACAAGAATATATATACTATAATACTGCCTCCTATGTACAAGAAAATACCTACTGTAATACTGCCCGGTATGTATAAGAATATAACTACTATAATACTGCCCCCTATGTACAAGAATATAACTATTATAATACTGCCCCCTATGCACAAGAATATAACTACTATAATACTGCCTCCTATGTACAATATAATACCTACTGTAATACTGCCTGGTATGCAGAAGAATATAACTACTATAATACTGCTGGCATGTACAAAAATATAACTACTATAATACGGCCTCCTATGTACAAGAATATAACTACTATAATACTGCTCCCTATGTACAAGAATATAACTACTATAATACTGCCCCCTATGTACAAGAAAATACCTACTGTAATACTGCCCGGTATGTAGAAGAATATAACTACTATAATACTGCCCCCTATGTATAAGAATATAACTACTATAATACTGCCCCCTATGTATAAGAATATAACTGCTATAATACTGCCCCCTATGTATAAGAATATAACTGCTATAATACTGCCCCCTATGTACAAGAATAAAACTACTATAATTCTGCCCCCTATGTACAAGAATAAAACTACTATAATTCTGCCCCTATGTAAAAGAATGTAACTGCTATAATACTGTCCCCCGGGTACAAAAATATAACTTCTAAAATACGGCTCTCTATGTACAAGAGCATAACTACTATAATGTACACTACTATAATACTGCCCCCTATGTTCAAGAATGTAACTACTATAATACTGCTCCTATGTACAAGAATATAACTGCTATAATACTGCTCGTTATGTACAAGAATATAACTGCGATAATACTGCCCCCTATGTACAAGTATATAACTACTATAATACTGACCCCTATGTTCAAGAATGTAACTACTATAATACTGCTCCTATGTACAAGAATATAACTGCTATAATACTGCTCGTTATGTACAAGAATATAACTACGATAATACTGCCCCCTATGTAAAAGTATATAACTACTATAATACTGCCCCCTATGTACAAGAATATAACTACTATAATACTGCTCCTATGTACAAGAATATAACTACTATAATACTGCTCCCTATGTACAAGAATGTAACTACTATAATACTACCCCATATGAACAAGAATGTAACTACTATAATACTGCCCCCTATGTACAAGAATATAACTACTATAATACTGCTCCTTATGTACAAGAATATAACTACTATAATACTGCCCCCTATGTACAAGAATATAACTACTATAATAATGCCCCAAATGAACAAGAATATAACTACTATAATACTACCTCTATGTACAAGAATATTACTACTATAATACTGCCTTTAATGTTCAAGAATATAACTATTATAATACTGCCACCTATGTACAAGAATATAACTACTATAATAATGTTCCTATGTACAAGAATATAACTACTATAATACTGCCACCTATGTACAAGAATATAACTACTATAATACTGCCTCCTATGTACAAGAATATATCTTCTATAATACTGCCCCCTATGTACAAGAATATAACTACTATAATACTGCCCCCTATGTACAAGAATATAACTACTATAATACTGCCCCCTATGTACAAGAATATAACTACTATAATACTGCCTCCTATGTACAAGAATATAACTACTATAATACTGCCCCCTATGTACAAGAATATAACTACGATAAAACTGCCTCCTATGTACAAGAATATAACTGCTATAATTCTGCCCCCTATGTACAAGACTATAACTGCGATAATACTGCCCCCTATGTACAAGTATATAACTACTATAATACTTCCCTCTTTGTACAAGAATATAACTACCATAATACTTCCCTCTATGTACAAGAATATAACTACTATAATACTGCTTCCTATGTACAAGAATATAACTATTATAATACTGCTCCTATGTACAAGAATATAACTACTATAATACTGCCCCCTATGTACAAAAATATAACTACTGTAATACTGCTTCTATGTACAAGAATATAGATAATATAATACAGCCCTCTATGTACAAAGATTAATCTACGATAATACTGCCCCCTATGTACAAGAATATGACTACGATAATACTGCCTCCTATGTACAATCATATAACTACTATTATACTGCTTCCTAAGTACAAGAATATAACCTACGATAATACTGCCTATGTACAAGAATATATATATACTATAATACCACATCCTATGTACAAGAAAATACCTACTGTAATACTGCCCGGTTTGTAGAAGAATATAACTACTATAATACTACCCCCTATGTAAAAGAATATAACTACTTTAATACTGCCCTATGTACAAGAATATAACTACTATTATACTGCCCCCTATGTACAAGAATATAACTACGATAATACTGCCCTATGTACAAGAATATAGCTACTATAATACTGGCTCCTACGTACAAGAAAATACTTACTGTAATACTGCCCGGTATGCAGTAGAATAGAACTACTATAATACTGCCCCCTATGTACAAGAATATAACTACTATAATACTGCTTCCTATGTACAAGAAAATACCTACTGTAATACTGCCCAGTATGTAGAAGAATATAACTACTATAATACTGCCCCCTATGTAAAAGAATATAACTACTATAATACTGCCCCCTATGTACAAGAATATAACTACTTTAATACTGCCTCCTATGTACAAAAAAATACCTACTGTAATACTGCCCGGTATGCAGAAGAATATAACTACTATAATACTGCCCCCTATGTACAAGAATATAACTACTATATTATTGCCCCCTATGTACAAGAATATAACTACTATAATACTGCCCCCTATGTACAAGAATATAGATAATATATTACAGCCCTCTATGTACAAGGATATAACTACTATAATACTGCCCCCTATGTACAAGAATAAAACTGCTATAATACTGCTCTCTATGTACAAGAATATAACTACTATAATACTGCCTCCTATGTACAATAAAATACCTACTGTAATATTGCCCAGTATGTATAAGAATATAACTACTATAAAACTCCCTCCTATGTACAAGAATATAACTACTATAATACTGCCCCCTATGTACAAGAATATAACTACTATAATACTGCCCCCTATGTACAAGAATATAACTACTATAATAATGCCCCAAATGTACAAGAATATAACTACTATAATACTGCCTCCTATGTAAAAGAATATAACTAGTATAATACTGCCTCCTATGTACAAGAATATAACTACTATAATACTGCCCCCTATGTACGAGAATATAACTACTATAATACTGCCCCTATGTACAAGAATATAACTACTATAATACTGCCTTCTATGTACAAGAATATAACTACTATAATACTGCCCCCTATGTAAAAGAATATAACTACTGTAATACTGCCTTTAATGTTCAAGAATATAACTATTATAATACTGCTCATATGTACAAGAATATAACTATTATAATACTGCCACCTATGTACAAGAATATAACTACTATAATACTGCCCACTATGTACAAGAATATACCTACTATAATACTGCTTCTATGTACAGGAATATAACTACTATAATACTGCCCCATATATACAAGAATATAACTACTATAATACTGCCCCTATGTACAAGAATATAACTACTATAATACTGCCCCCTATGTACAAGAATATAACTACTATAATACTGCTCCTATTTACAAGAATATAACTACTATAACACTGCCCCCTATGTACAAGAATATAACTACTATAATACTGCCTCCTATGTACAAGAATATAACTACTATAATACTGCCCCTATGTACAAGAATATAACTACTATAATACTGCCCCCTATGTACAAGAATATAGCTACTATAATACTGCCCTCATGTACAGGAATATAACTACTATAATACTGCCCCCTATATACAAGAATATAACTACTATAATACTGCCCCTATGTACAAGAATATAACTACTATAATACTGCTCCTATTTACAAGAATATAACTACTATAATACTGCCCCTATGTACAAGAATATAACTGCTATAATACTGCCCCCTATGTACAAGAATATAACAACTATAATACTGCCCCCTATGTACAAGAATATAACTACTATAATACTGCCCCCGATGTACAAGAATATAACTGCTATAATACTGCCCACTATGTACAAGAATATAACTACTATAATACTGCTTCTATGTACAGGAATATAACTACTATAATACTGCCCCCTATATACAAGAATATAACTACTATAATACTGCCCCTATGTACAAGAATATAACTACTAAAATACTGCCCCCTATGTACAAGAACGTAACTACTATAATACTGCTCCTATTTACAAGAATATAACTACTATAATACTGCCCCCTATGTGCAAGAATATAACTACTATAATACTGCTCCTATTTACAAGAATATAACTACTATAATACTGCCCCCTATGTACAAGAATATAACTACTATAATACTGCCCACTATGTACAAGAATATACCTACTATAATACTGCTTCTATGTACAGGAATATAACTACTATAATACTGTCCCCTATATACAAGAATATAACTACTATAATACTGCCCCTATGTACAAGAATATAACTACTATAATACTGCCCCTTATGTACAATAATATAACTACTATAATACTGCCCCGATGTGCAAGAATATAACTACTATAATACTGCCCCTTTGTACAAGAATATAACTACTATAATACTGCCCCTATGTACAAGACTATAACTACTATAATACTACCTCCTATGTACAAGAATATAACTACTATAATACTGCTCCCTATGTACAAGAATATAACTTCTATAATACTGCCCCCTATGTACAAGAATATAACTACTATAATACTGCCCCCTATGTACAAGAATATAACTACTATAATACTGTCCCCTATGTACAAGAATATAACTACTATAATACTGCCCCTATGTACAAGAATATAACTACTATAATACTGCCTCCTATGTACAAGAATATAACTACTATAATACTGCTCCCTATGTACAAGAATATAACTACTATAATACTGCCCCTATGTACAAGAATATAACTACTATAATACTGCCTCCTATGTACAAGAATATAACTACTATAATACTGCCCCCTATGTACAAGAATATAACTACTATAATACTGTCCCCTATGTACAAGAATATAACTACTATAATACTGCCCCTATGTACAAGAATATAACTACTATAATACTGCCTCCTATGTACAAGAATATAACTACTATAATACTGCTCCTATGTACAAGAATATAACTACTATAATACTGCCCCCTATGTACAAGAATATAACTACTATAATACTGCCTCCTATGTACAGGAATATAACTACTATAATACTGCCCCCTATGTACAAGAATATAACTACTATAATACTGCTCCCTATGTACAAGAATATAACTACTATAATACTGCCCTCTATGTACAAGAATATAACTACTATAATACTGCCCCCTATCTACAAGAAAATAGCTATGAATGTTCTGTTTAGATGATCTCGTTTTCATGTATTTCCTATAAAACTTACACTTTAAATGATGGCAGTTTTCAGCGCAGTTATCAGTATAATAGCGACGTTATTTCTCTGCCTTCACTCTCTGAATTATGACTGCAGGGAAAAAATTAAAGTGGATTGTGAAACAAATCTGCAGGACTGATTACATCTGGAAGCCGGGGACGAGCGCTGATCTATTGTGAAGGACGCTGCTTATTCCTTCTTCACTCACTCTATTCAATTTGTAAAGTTCTTCTAGTGTTGTCTCAGAGCCGCCTCCTCCTCTTAAGAATCTCAGGAACCATCAACAGCTGAAAAATGTAATTGTCAAAATGATAATGAAAAAAAAACCGCGGCGCTCTGATTTCAAAACATAGTATACGATTAGAACAAACAAGATGGTCCCCAATGGGAGTAGAAGAGTGACACCAGCAAACAGACGGAGGCAACGAGTGCTGATTATTAATACCCACAGATATCTAAAGCTTCAGAGCAAAAAGCTGTGCGGTAGTGAGCGAGCAGATGTCTGAGAGATTCATGCATAGTACCGTATATATTGTACACAGATCACGCGCACTGAGACAAAGGATATTCTTACTCATACTAATAAATGTTCATGCTCATGGGGGGCAGTATTATAGTAGTTATAGACTTGTACATAGGGGGCAGTATTATAGTAGTTATATTCTTGTACATAGGGGGCAGTATTATGGTAGTTATATTCTTGTATATAGGGAGCAGTATTGTAGTAGTTATATTCTTGTACATAGGACGCAGTATTATAGTAGTTATATTCTTGTACATAGGAGGCAGTATTATAGTAGTTATATTCTTGTACATAGGAGGCAGTATTATAGTAGTTATATTCTTGTACATAGGGGGCAGTAGTATAGTAGTTATATTCTTGTACATAGGGGGCAGTATTATAGTAGTTATATTCTTGTACATAGGAGCAGTATTATATTAGTTATACTCTTGAACATAGGAGGCAGTATTACAGTAGTTATATTCTTTAACATAGGGTGCAGTATTATAGTAGTTATATTCTGGTATATAGGAGGCAGTATTGTAGTTGTTATATTCTTGTACATAGGGGTCAGTATTGTAGTAGTTATATTCTTGTACATAGGAGGCATTATTGTAGTATTTTTTGTATATAAGTAGCAGTAATATGGCGCTTATATTCTTGATTAGAGATGAGCAAATATACTCGTCCGAGCTTGATGGTCGCTCAAGTATTAGGGTACCCGAGAGGCTCGTTACTCGAGACGAGCACCATGCGGTACTCGAGTCAATTCCATTTCCTTCCCTGCATGTTTTGCGCCCTTTTCTGGCCAATAGATATACAGGGAAGGCATTACAACTTCCTCCTGTGACGTTCCAGCCCTATCCCACCCCCCTGCAGTGAGTGGCTGGTGAGATCAAGTGACCGCCGAGTACTTAAAACGGTCCCGCCCACGGCTTGCCTCAGACACACGCTGGCAGAGATTAGGGAGAGTGCTGCTGGTGCTATAGGGAGAGTGTTTGCGTCTTCAAAAACCCCAACGGTCCTTCTTAGGGCTACATCTGACCATGTGCAGTACTGTTGTGGCTGCTGGGAGCAGTTTTGCACAATTTTTTTTTTTCATCTTGGGCTGTGCAGGCCATTACAACTATAGCGTTCTCAGTCTGCAGTCTATTATACAGAATATAGGGAAAGTGCTGCTGAGATACGGAAAGTGTTAGTGAAGGATTCTGTCTACAAGAACCCCAACGGTCCATCTTAGTGCTACCTCTGACCGTGTGCATTACTGTTGTGGCTGCTGGGAGCAGTTTTGCTGTTTTTTTTTTGTTTTCATCTTGGGCTATGCAGACTATAGTGTTCTTAGTCTGCAGCCAATTATACAGAGTATAAGGTCAGTACTGGTGAGATAGGGACAGTGCTAGTGTAGAATCCTGTTAACAAGTACCCCCAAAAAGCTCCTCCCTAGGGCTATCTGCGAGCATGTGCATTACTGTTGTAGTGGCTCACTATTAGCTAGATAGGCCTTTCTGCAGCCCAGCGTATAATTTTTTCGGCCTACAGTGTGTGTTACATAACCGCTGTGACCCTCCAAGTGCAGGCCAATAATTGCCTAATTTTTTACAACGCTCTGTGTCTGCTGTATTCGAAATACACCATGCTGAGGGGTAGGGGTAGGTCTAGAGGATGTAGCCGTGGACGCGGGCGAGGACACGGAGGTCCCAGTGAGGGTGTGGGCACAGGCCGAGTTTTTGCGTGTGGTGAATCATAGCCGACTGCTGCGGGATTAGGAGACAGGCAAGTTTCTGGGCTCCCCAGCTTCATATCACAATTTTTGGGTCCACGTGGTAGACCTTTATTACAAACAGAGCAGTGTGAGCAGGTCCTGTCGTGGATGGCAGAAAATGTGTCCAGCAATGTATCGACCACCCAGTCTTCTACGCCGTCCACTACTCCCGGCTTAGGGACTGCAACTCTGAATCCTCTGGCTGCTCCTCCTTCCTCCCAGCCTCCTCACTCCATGAAAATGACACATTCTGATGAGCAGGCAGACTCCCAGGAACTGTTCTCGGGTCCCTGCCATGAGTGGTAAAAAATGGTTCCTCTCTCACCTGAGGAGTTTGTCTTGACCGATGCCCAACCTTTGGAAAGTCCCCGGGGTCCGGGTGATGAGGCTGGGGACTTCCGGCCAAGTACTATAATATGTGGGTGTCCTAGCAGTTCTCTCCAGTTAGTTGTTGATCTAAGAACTGATTGTCCTTGTAGATCCCTGAATACACATTCAGTCTAACATGATTTTGTACTCAACATTATCCATTATTTATAACAATAGTTCCACCTTTATCAGAGAGTTTAATGACTACTGATTTATCCTCTACAAGAATGACCTATAGCAGTCTTGCAGCGATTGAATTATACCTACTGTATGTTGTGGCGACTCTCTAGTTCCCGAGTTACAACCTTAGTAATATTATCACCCATAAAGGCTATTCTTTCTTGGTGGTGGGGAGCCTATGGAGACTTGCATCACATGTGGCTCCAGGATGTTACATTGTTCTAGATCTTCACTCCTTTCCCTTTTTTTGAGATTCACTTTTTGCTCTATTAAATGCTGCCGGGATCAGATGGTGCGGATATCCCTCCCCTTAATGATATTACTCTGGGATACGAAATCTTTCTTGTATAATTACATCGGAGTCTTTTGAATTGACCAGATAGTATACTTGTTTTCCATTTATTATCTTGAGAGCTTTTATACATAGTTGGCTGTTTGTATCTGTGGTTTTACAAAACTTTTTGGTGATCATTTAAAATCTTCCCATCGCGGTGTTCTACCTATCTGGCCCCCAAAAAACCCCAGACTGACTAGGGCATGGCGTGTGGGCCGCAGCCAACATGTATTTCCTCTCACGTAACCTCTCCTATCCAGGGCACTGCAATGGGATTTCTTTCTGTACCGTCTGTGTGTTCCCGCTAGCCACCCATGCTGCGGGTGCACACAGACTTGCCATAGCGGAGTTGTACCTGTCTGGCACTTTTTTAAAGAAAAACAGAATGTCTAGGGCATGGAGTGTGGGCCGAAGCCAACATGTATTTCCTCCCACGTTACCTCAGCTATCCAGGGCACTGCAATGGAATTTCTTTATGTACCGTCTGTGGGTTCCTGGGAGCCACCCATGCTGCGGGTGCACACAGACTTCCCATAGCGGAGTTGTACCTGTCTGTCCCCAAAACACTGACAGACTTGGGTAGGGTGTAGAGTGCAGATGGTTTAGCCCTTGCGTTGTCGATGAGGTATCCGACACCCAAACAGAATGAGTAGTGTGTGCACACATGGAGTCCCCATTGCTATGTCATTCGCAGCACCTTGGGCCAGACAAGGTGTTTGCTGGAACAGAGGCAGACCCAGGGCCCGCTCACATACTGCCCACAACGAGTATTGCTGCATTGTGGAGATGTGTAGAAGTGCTGGGCTGGCAGCGGACTCCCCTTTATGCCCACGTTTGCAGCTCCTGACGGAGGTGGCACAGGATTGGATTTCTCATTGCTTCTGTACAGCATTGTGGGTTATCGCCCCGCCCCTTTTAAAGAGGGTCGCTGCCTGGCCCTGCCAACCCTCTGCATTGTGTGCCTCCGGTTCCTCCTCATGGCAGACGCACTTATAAATAGACATGAGGGTGGTGTGGCTATGAGACCAGCGTGTGGCATGAGGGCAGCTGAAGGCTGCGCAGGGACACTTTTGTGTGCGCTGCGGACGCAGGGTCGTGCAGGGAGGGGGGGGGGGGGTTGGCAGCATGTAACCCAGGAGAAGAGGCAGCGGTGTGTCCCGCAGGCAGTGATTGTGCTTTGTTGGAGGTAGTGTGGTGCTTAGCTAAGGTATGCATTGCTAATGAGGGTTTGTCCGAAGTAAAAATTGTTAGGGGAGGGGGGCACTCTTGCCGCTATTGTGGCTTAATAGTGGGACCTGGGAACTTGAGATGCAGCCCAACACGTAGCCCCTCGCCTGCCCTATCCGTTTCTGTGTCGTTTCCATCACTTTCTTGGGTGTTGCAGATTTTCACAAATGAAAACCTTAGCGAGCATCGGCGATATACAAAAATGCTCGAGTCGCCCATTGACTTCAATGGGGTTCGTTACTTGAAACGAAATCTCGAGCATCGCGGAAAGTTCGACTCGAGCAACGAGCACCCGAGCATTTTGGTGCTCGCTCATCTCTATTCTTGATATAATATCTCAGAAAATGCATTTAAAGTGACCCTATGGTTACAGTCTTATTTCTTTTGTCCTGGGGCTGGATGGAAAAGGCGTATATTGTCTTTAGTTTTTCTGTGTGGATTTGCAATTTTCCAATTTTGGGTCCTATTTTCAGTCATTGAATATGGCTTACTCCATTTTCAGACAATGTTATGTGTGAATCAGCTAGTCAGAAAATTCACGCATCCATCTCAGATAGCTGAAAGCAGGGCCCGAAACTTGTGGATTTGAGAAGCAGCAGAGAACCACTTCAGGTAGTATCGCCCCTGCCCCTCCTGCCCCAGTGCAGCACAATGTCCCAAAGCTGCAGGGTCACTTTAAAGAAAACAGTTACTTCTCATTTTTCTTGTATTCCGTGCCTTCCATTTTATTCCTTTTTACGTTTAAAAAAAAAAATAAGTAATTCGTATTATCTGGTGGTATAAGTGGATTACCGTCTTCCCTGTTTAATTAATGCCAAGCTGATTAGTATTAGTGCTGGCCATATTTCACATTATTAGTCTGCTTAGAAATCAGATTTACAATGATGTCAATGACCCACATACAGGAAGCTTATGACAGAGTGATTTTGTTAAGCCTCTTAAAAGAAAAGACATATTTTGCGCTGCTCACGCGGTCAACGGGTAAAATGCTACCGAAAGAATAAGTCTTAAAAAAAAGTAATTAAATCGAGTCCCCACAATAAACACCTGCATTATCCTAATCCCATCAGATTTACATGTGGAGAGCGGCCTGTGCTGACCGCCGAATAGGAAGAGCTTAACATACCACTCCGAGTACGAGCGCTAGTAGTCGTGGCCGCTTGTGATCCATAAAGGCACCATACGCGGTCCGGCAAGGTTCCACTTATAAGGCGGCGAGCCTCGTCCAAACCTAAGTAAAGTATGAATTAATGAAATTCCTTCTGCTTTCTTGTGTTTGGGTGCCAGGTTTACGGATCAGTTGCTACTATTATTTTCCATGGTGCCGCCTGCGCCACGGCTAATCTCTTTAGATAAGGAATAAATAACTTGGATGCTTTTGTTTGGGGGTATTGGACTTTACCCGGCCTAAATGAGATGGATTTCATCCTAATCGGGACACATCTGGTTCCTCCTCACAATGTGCCCTTTTCTCTGTCATATCTACGCAGGCCACAATGCTTCCCATCAATAGATACAATCTGCTGTCTTGTGAAAGTTGCTACATTAACCCCTTAACGACGGCCCCATCGGGAAACTACGTCCTCAGAAAGTGGGCCTTAATCCTAGAGAACGTAGTTTTATGCATCCTCTTTGGATTGATGCCCACTGGCCTGAGGACGTGACCGCTCCATGCTGTCGGTGCCCGCAGGTAGCCGACAGCATGGAGCTGTCATCCCAGGATGCGGGCAGTCCCCCCCGGCATTGCGATCGGCGCTATAAAATGAATAGCGCCGATCGCAAAAAAGTAAAAAAAACAGTGTTAAAAAGTAGTAATTCAGCTGCTATGATGGATCGGATCCATCACGGCAGCTGAAAATACTCACACGGCTTGTCGGCGGTGTCCCCCGGAGATCTGGTCCTCCCGGACCCGGCGGCGGCCTTCTGCGCATGCGCGCCTGACGATGACGTCACGCGCACGCGCAAAAGCCCGGGTGTCCCCGGCAAATTTAAAATCTCCTGGCTCCCGGCTCCTGAAGGTAGCCGGGAACCAGGAGGTGTTACCGGGGACCACTGTGAGCGGTCCCCGGGCCCGCGATCACCGCTATCCATTGCGATAGCGGTGATCGCGAAAAAGTTTAAAAAGTAAAACAAAAGTAAAGTTTCACCTCCCCTCATGGATCGGATCCATGAGGGGAGGTGAAGATACTCACCCCCGGTCCTCTGCGATGTCCCGATGTCCCGGGACCCGAAATCCCCGTCTGCGCATGCGCGCCCGATGATTGACATCGGGCGCGTGCACAGAGGGGCTCGAGCCCCGGGAAATTCAAAATTGCTCTGCTCCTGGCTGCCATGTGTAGCCAAGAGCAGAGGGATGTCACCAGGGACATGATCACTGTCATCCAATGGATGACAGTGATCATGTAAAGTAAAAAAAAGTGCAAAAAGTAAAAATAAATAAATAAAAAAAGGGGTAAAAGGTAAAAAAAAAAAAGTGCAAAAAGTAAAAAAAAAGTTTTAAAAAGTTAAAAAAAGCTTGCGTTTCATCTCCCCCCACGGATCATATCCGTGAGGGAGGATGAAATGACGTACCTAAGGCCTGCGGATTTATCCGTGGACCTCACCCCAGCTTCTGCGCACGCGCCCGTCACCAATGTGGCAGACGCATGCGCAAAAGCCGTGGTTTTTTAAAATCTCCCTGCTCCTGGCTACAAAACTTAGCCGAGAGCCTGGAGATTTCACGGGGGCCGCGGTGAGCGGTTCCTGGTCACGTGTTTGCCGTTATCCAAAGAATAATGGCGATCACGTAAAAGTTAAAAAAAGGTGAAGCTTCATCTCCCCTACCTGATGCGATCGGTGAGAGGAGATAAAAAATTTTACCGGAGGTCTCCATATTTACACCCCGACACAATCTTCTTCCGTGAACTTTCCCGTATTCTGCGCATGCGACCGCTGGCAAAACACCGGACACATGCGCAGGAGTCGGGGAGCCCAGGAAACTTAATATCTCCTTGCTCTCGGCGACCAACGGTCACAGAGAGCCTGGAGCAGTGACGGGTGGCCTCGTTGAGCGGTCCCCAGTCACGTGAAAAAAATGGTAGCGATCTACCTTTGGCCGGTCTCACATGACCGGATAGGAATTACGGATTCCGCATGCGTTTGATTAGCGGTAATACGCAGATCAATCGCATTGGATTACACAATTCCGCTCACATTAGCGGGTTGGAATTGCGTAATCCACTCGCAGAAAAGAGAACGCAGCAGGTTCTATTTTACCGCGGATATCCGCAACATAGAGCCCATTGTGCTCCATGGTCATGGATATACCCGCAGCCCATACGCAACTACGTTGTATACAGGCTGCGGGTACCCGCGTCATCGCTAAGCGACGGTGCGGGAAATACAAACAACAACAAAAAAAAGTGTACTGCGCATGACCGCCCGTGTAAGTACGCAGTTATGCGCAGTACATTACGCGGCCGTACGCAGGGTCACAGCCGGGCTCACAGCCGGGATCCGCTGCGGGCCTCCACAAGCGGATTCCCCATACGGCTGCCTGAGCCCGGCGTTATTCAGACCGCTATCTGTAATACGCAATTTACAAGAAGCCCCGGGAACGCCCGCCTTCATGCAGTTCCAGGAGCAGCTTGTTGAGCGCCTTCTGTGTGAGACCGCCGCACCTCATCAAGCTTACGGAGACTCACAGAGCGCCACTTTTTACACCCCATCCCCGCCGCTGAGGTCAAAAAATGACTCCCAAAAAGCATGAGAGGAGGGGGGATACCCGGTTTTATTGCCCCATGTGCCCATCCCAACCAGCCTCCATAATTACCCGTCTTTGGAAATACTACACAGTTCACATTATTACTTTTATCTAAGATTTGGGGAACGCCGAAAAGGGCGGTGGGGGGGGGGGGGGGTTTAGGGAGTCAATTTTTATTCCGTACAAATGAGCAATGGGGCCTGGAATTTATTCAGTTATGCCCTGCAATCCAACTGGTGTTCCCTCCATTACAGGCCTTGCCATGTTTCCTGTAAGTAGATTAGGGCCACAATGGGTATGTTTTTGAACACGGGACAAACGGGGGTATCCATTTGGGGGTGAACGTCTTCATTCCTATGTAAACTGTACAAAAAAAAAAGTTTTTAAATTGACAAAATTGCCAAAAAAATGAAAATTGTAATTTTTTTCTTCTGCTTTGCTGAAATTTATTCAAATACTGTGTGGTCAAAATACGCAGTACACCCCTAGATGAATTCGTTAAGGGGTCTAGTTTTTAAAATGGGGATATTTGTGGGGGTCTTTATAGTTTTGGACGCTCAATGACTCTATAAGTGGGCAATGGGGCCTGGAATTTATTCCGTTGTACCCTAAAATCCAACGGGTGCTCCTTCCATTATAGGCCTAGCCATGCGTCCTTTAAGTAGATTAGGGCCACAAGGGGTATGGTTCTGAACACGGGACAAACAGGGGTATCCATTTTGGGGTGAAAGTCTTCATTCCTATGTGTGCTGTACAAAAAAAACAGTTTTTAAATTGCTACAACTGCCAAAAAAATGAAAATTGTATTTTTTTTCCTACTGCTTTGCTTAGATTTATTCAAAAATTGTAGGGTAAAAATACACAGTACACCCCTAGATTAATTCTTTAAGGGTCTAGTTTTCAAAATGGGATCATTTGTGGGGGTTCTCTGTCGTTTTGGCCGCTCAAGGGCTCTACAAGTGTGCAATGGGGTCTAAATCACCTTCATGCTAAATTTCTGTTCTGAAAGCCACCGACTACTCCTTTCATTTTGCGCCCCGTTGTGCATCCAGACAAAAGATTAGGGCCACAATGGGTATGTCTCTGAACACGGGACAAACAGGGGTATCCACTTTGGGGTGCAAGTCTTCATTCAGGTGTGTTCTGTACCAAAAAAGCAGTTTTTAAAACGACAGAATTGCCAAAAAAACGAAAATCACAATTTTTTCCTTTTGCTTTGCTTCAATTCATTCAAAAACTGTGGGCTCAAAATGGGCAGTACACCCCTAGATAAATTCAGTAAGGGGTCTAGTTTTCAAAATGGGGTCACTTGTGGGGGTTCTCTTTGATTTTGGCCGCTCAAGAGCTCTACAAAAGTGCTATGGGCCTAAAACTCCTTCAAGCAAAATTTATGTTCTGAAAGACACCGACTACTCCTTTCCTTTTGGCTCCCGTTATGCATCCAGACATAAGATTAGGGCCACAATGGGTATGTTTCTGAACACGGGAGAAACGGGGGTATCCATTTTGGTGTGTAAATCCTCATTTTCATGGGCTCTATAGGAAAAAAATATGTCTTTAAAATGACATATTTGCAAAAATATGAAATTTTATTTTTTGTCCCCTAAATTGAACTAATTCCTGAAAAGAACTGGTGGGGTCAAAATACTCATGACACCCCTCAGTGAATACAATAAGGGGTGTAGTTTTTAAAATGGGGTCATTTGTGGGTGTATCTATTATTCTGACACTTATGAGCCTCTGCAAACTTGGCTTGGTGCAGGAAAACAAAGTGCTCCTCAAAATGCTGAAAAGTAATGTTAAATTTGTACGTCCTCTAAATGGTTAAAAAAAACACAAAAGTTTTTCAAGTGTGCATTCAGAATAAAGTAAACAGATGGAAATACATATCTTATCAAAAATTTGTACAGTATGTTTGGATATATTTGAGATATTACGGTTGAAAATGTGAAAAAATGATAATTTTTTCAAAATTTTTCCAATATTGGTACTTTTAATAAATATACACAAATTATATCGGTCTCTTTTTACAATCTAAATGAAGTACAACATGTGGCGAAAAAACAATGTCAGAATCACTGGGATATGTAAAGCCTTTACGGAGTTATGCCACGTTGAACGACGCATGTCAGATTTCCAAAATTTGGCTCCGTCACTAAGGCGCAAACAGGCTTCGTCACTAAGGGGTTAAACCAGTCATTTCATGGAGTGGGTGGCCTCTTTATATTGGACCGGCCTGCTTAGAATGAGGTTGGCTGGTAGACCGCAGGCTACAATTAGGCTGTAGTCTACAAGGTGAATGGCGAGGCAGGAAACCAAAGTGTTCCTTACACCTGCTGGGCTATCGGCCCCCTACATCCGTTGTGATTTAAGGGGGGTTCCCCACAATTAAATATTACATTTCTGCGTGCAAGCTGGACGGCACAACCTGAGGCGTCACCCTGTCGCCCGTGTATAGATGTGGTGAGACTGAGCTTCTGACCATGGGTGCCCCCGGCACACACGCCCATCCTCACTGTATTTAAAACAAGGACTCCAAAGAACGAATATCCCAAAGTGATTTTGAAGGGAGGTAAACCACATATTGCTGTGCAAATTGTCTCTATATGGTTGGAAAGGTAAAATCCTGCAGTACGTGGTCCTACCACTAGGCGGTACACTACAGCATAAACTTTATGACTGTGCCTTGTGGTTTGTGAAGGTCACACATGAACATTTTCATAGTAGACAGTGCAATTTGTGGTTTAAACCTTATGTGACTATTAGGCTGCCTGTTCCCCGGCCGTAGCGGCAGATCTCTGCCATGGGAGCTGCTGCCCGGGAGCAGGTGAGAGCTGACAGCTCTCCGTGGTGAGCCCATCTGTCAGGCCGTGACTTAGATCCCGCGAGCGGATAATCGCTATGATTCTCTGCTCGTAGAAGCCGCCCCTGCGTTTTCCATAGCAACGCTATGGAAAGCATTAGACAGCGTGATTCGCTGGCGATTTACCGACGGTGAATCATCACCCGCGGACAGGAGCCCTCAAGCTATAGTTTTTAACATATTTCCACAGATTTGATGATTAAAGGGGTTGTCCACTTATAAACTATCGATGCCTTGCACTCGGGATAATAGTAGATTGTCAGAGGGGGGTGTTGCTTAAGGCCCCCGCCAATCAGCTGTTTGGCGGGCAGGTAGACTTGTGCACTGAGCGGATTTAGGCCTCCTGTCCATGGGCGATTTTTCACTACATTTTCCGGCCGCGAGAAACGCAGTGAACGCTTTCCATAGACTACTATGGAAAGCGCAGCCCCGCTGTCAGAGAGGCTTAGAGCGTAGAGCTGTCAGCTCTTCCTTGCTCTCCCATGGCAGCTCCTGTGGCGGAGCTTTGCCGCGGGATATCGCTATGCCCATGGATAGAAGGCTTTATGCAGGAAGCAGACAGCTTTGTTCTTACTTGGTATTGCAAGCATTGAAATGAATGGGAACTTTGCCTGCAATACCAAACCTGACCACTACAGTAAGGAAGGAGATCTCTTTTTGCTGCAAAAATTAGCTCATTGCACAAGTATGCCAACCCAGCAAACAGCTGATCGTCAGGGGTCTCAGGCAGCAGACCCCCAAAAATCTACAACTAATGACACATCCTAAGAACAGGCCATCAATAGCAAACAAGTGGACAGCCCCTTTAAATTCATCCGGAAAATCAGCAGCCTGTCATGTATGGCAATAACAAAAGTCTCTTATTAGTGACTTCTTTATGTTGTGTCACATGGTATCATGATATTAATGCACCAAGACTTGGTATATATGAGCCGTTAGAGCAGATTAGTTTATTTTTTGTTGCTATCTGGGCACCACTTGCTAGTCTGTGGCTGCAGGAATGTCTGTAGTACTGCCTTTATATGTGTTCCCTGTAGGATTAGCTCTCTGTATGGACAGTGCAAGGTTCCCTACGGGGTCTCCTTTTCTAGAGGACCTAACATGTTCACTTGAATAGGTAACATGTAATGCTTCATTTGCCCTGCGGGTGTGCTGTAGAGGAATTTTGTGCCAGATTATGATCAATGAAAGCCCCGATACTGGGATATCATGAGATCAAATTATTGTTCAGATGGGTCTTTTAGGAAAGAAAGAAAAAAGCGGAGGACTTCTTTGACCCCTTCCCGCCCCAGGATAAAAATGTACATAGTGGCTGGGAAGGGATTCCCATGAGTGGAGGTAAACTTACATACTATGACTAGCACAACCTTAGAAACTGAGCCTGCACCATCTGCCTGTGACTGACATATAGCCTCTCACTGCAGCAGGATCAGTGAGCACTATTTTCCACTGTTCACCCCATACATGCCACAATCAATGTTGATTGCAGTATGTAAAAAGTTCACAGAAGGAGGGCGCTCACTCTGTGATGTCATCGGCACTGTATCATGTAATCGTGGAGGGCCAATGGGCTGCCATGGCCTGTGATCACTATGATAAGGGATATTGTACTGCAGTATAGAAGTACTGTAGTGTATTATCAAAGCAATCATAGGAAGTACTGCAGTGTATTATCAGTATGATCATAGCATCAAGGTTCAACATTTTATCACTGATATGTCTGGAGACCCCAGGGTGTAAAGCCCTATATATGACAGAAGCCCCATACCCCAATACACTACTGCTCAACACTATAGGACTACATTTTCTGGCCCTATTGGTATTGCTGAGCTGGCATGAATTGCATGAACACTAGTGACTAACGTAAACCCCTAGTTACAATGCATCCTAAGTAGACCTACATAAACATTGCAGTCCATGCAAAGCTATGTGGAGATACCTCCCCAGCTATAATAAGTAAACCCTGTGACAAGACGCGCACATTCCCTCCAACAAGAAGAGACGCTCCTTCTTGATGCCTAAAGTTCACTCTGTATTTTCTCTGGGAGTCCACAATTCCAGGTCATGGAAAAATATTTATGAAAATCTGACGCATACGGGACGCTACAGCCTTTCTGACAGTCTCCCACCCAACTCCCTACAGGAAGCAAAACCAACTCAACCATGAAGTGTTCCAAAGGCAGAAGAGACAAATAGGATTCAAATCCCCTACAAGATCCCTCGCATCTAACCCAGGATCAAGATCTTTAATATTCAATAAGTTTTTATTGAAAGAAACCGGCATGGTATTTGTACACTTACATTATATAACAGTCCATACAATGTTGGTTGAAATGCAGAAAAAGACAATTCTTGGATCTTCAGTTTGTATAAGTATTTGCCAACTTCTTATATACTTAAACATTCTCAAATCTCAATTAACATGGGGAGGGGAATGGATGGGTAAGTGGGAGAGGAGGAGGAGGGGAAGGGGGGGGGGGGTGGGAAGGGAAGGTGGAGAGGGGAAGGGGGAGCATACTATTTGTATCCACTAGTAATTATTCCATATATTTCCACTCCGTGCACATCCGGGGTTTTACAAACAATCCCAACTCGTCCATCTACTTCTGGGTTACGGCAAATGGCCCTCAGGCAGGGGTTCCAGGTTGATTTTGTTGGTTCTATGTGTTCAGGTTCAACATGGTTTGTTGTGGGTAAAAATGTTTTATCCAGGGGTCCCATGTCTCTACAAATCTGGAGATGGTGTTTCCTCTTATGGCATAGATTTTTTCCATGCACATATGATCTGACATCAGTTGGGTGATATCGGATAAGGAAGGTATAAGGTGGGACCTCCAGTTTCTCACTATCAAGAGTTTATATGACAATAAACTGTGGAAGATAAGTTTCCTCACTTCATGAGGTATGAATTCTGTGTCAAGTAAAAATAAAACTCTGTCCGGTGTCGGAGGAACCTCAATCTTCGTATTTGTTTTTATAAGACCTAATAGTTCTTTCCATACTCCATTTATTTTTGGGCAGCTCCAAAATATATGTAATAGAGTGCCTCTCTGTCCACACTGTCTCCAGCATTGTTCTGAGGAGCCCGGAAAGAAATCTGCTAGGCGGACTGGAGAACGGTACCAACGGGTGGTCAGTTTGTAGTGGACTTCTATCAGCGAGGCGCAAAGGGAAGCCTTGTTTGCCCATTTAAATGAGCTGTTCCACTGTTCTGCTGTATATGTTCTTCCCATTTCTCTTTCCCAGTTTAGGATGTTTGCTCTTTTTTTTGGTGCGGTTGGGACTTGGATTCCCCGCAAAAGAGTTCATAGATATCTCTTAGGGGGGCCTTGTGGGTTGAGGGGCCAAAAAGAAAATTAGTTAGGATTTTTGGCATAGAGGTCCTTCCGTGTGCCAAAGCCGGCCATCCACTTTTTATTTGGGAATATAGGAGGAAGTCTCCTCCTTGTAAGCCATATTCTTTCTGGAGTTGTTGGAAGGGTTTTATTTTTTTCCCATCTGCTAAATCCAGGATCAATTTGATGCCCCTTAATCTCCATGGTCTAGTGTTGATGTTATTTTGTATTAGGTCTATACAGCTTATCGGGAGGAGTATTTGCAATCTGGGTTGGAAGTCCTTCGCGATTTGTATAAGGTGTTTCCACACCGTCAGTGTGTTTGTTATTGTTGGGTTTTTGATTGGGTTGGTTTTCCAGTTCAAACTTGTGGTCAGTAATAAGTCTTTTAGTGTTCCTCCTCCTAAACTGCTTTGTTCTATGGATAGCCAGCTAATCCCTGGCTGGGAAGTTCCCCATGGTCTAGACTGCTGAATTACGTTTGCTTCATAGTAGGCGGCAATATTGGGAACTCCCAGTCCTCCCTTCCTTTTGGGGGTGTAAAGTATGGTGGCGGCGACTCTCGGCCTTTTGCTTTCCCATATAAAAGACATCAGCTGTTTTTGGAGTTCTTTCAGTAGTTTAGGGTTGCATTTTAATGGGATAGTTCTGAATAGATACAGGATTTTGGGAAGTATCATCATTTTGTAAATTACTATTCTTCCCATCCATGATAGTTCTGATTTACTGAAGTTGATCAGGTCCTGACGAGTCGTTTGGATAAGTTGAGATATATTAATATCCATGGATTTTTTTATGGGAAGGTTGATTGTTGTCCCCAAGTATTGAATACCTTTAGGATCCCATTCGAAAGGAAACTCTTCTTTTATTATTTTTTGGAGGTTTGTGTGTAAATTGATTGGGAGAATTTTTGATTTTGTTGGGTTTACTTTATAGTATGAGATGGTACCAAACATCTTTAGAAGGCCATATGCTTCCCTGAGGGAACCCAATGGGGAGGATAGGAACAAAACGATATCGTCGGCAAACAGCCCTATTTTTTGTTCTCTGCCTGCCAGGGGTATTCCTCTTATCCTTTCATTTATTCTGATTGCTTCAGCTAACGGTTCTATAGTTAGTATAAATAGTGTAGGCGAGAGGGGGCAACCTTGTCTGGTTCCGTTAGTTATCATAAATGGATCTGATAATACTCCATTTGTCAGGACTCTTGCTGACGGATTTTTGTAGAGTGCTTGAATAGCTGCCAATATGTTGCCTCTGAGTCCAAATTTTTCCAAGGCCAAGAAGGTGTAGCCCCAGTGCAGTCTGTCGAATGCCTTCTCCGCATCCAAAGTTAGGAGCAGAGACGGCATCCGAGAGCTCTCCACCTCCCCCACTATGTCCACCAATCGACGGGTAGCGTCCGACGCTTGCCTACCTTTAACGAAACCCGCCTGATCACTGTGTATGAGGTAAGGTGTGAATTCTAGTAGTCTCAAGGATATAATTTTTGCGTAAAACTTAGTGTCGTTATTTAAAAGTGAAATGGGTCTGTAGTTAGCTGGGTTTGATGGGTCTTTATCCGGTTTGGGGATGGTTACTATAGTGGCCTGTAACATTTCAGCTGGGAGGGAACCTGTTTGCATTGCTTGGTTATAAGTATTAACCATGTGGGGAACTAATATCTTTTTATATGTTTTGTAATATTCGTACGAATAGCCATCGGGGCCTGGGGCTTTATCCTTTTTAGATTTATCTATGACCTGAAGGACCTCCTGGGGTGTGATATTGGAATTTAGTTTCTTAAGTTGTTCTTCATTTAGTTTTGGAAGTTGTAGGTTTGAAAGAAATGTGTCTATAGAGCTTTTCAAGGGCGGATGAATATTCGGATTTTGGTTGAGGTTATATTATTCTCCATAAAATTTTCTAAACTCCTCTGCAATGGCCTTAGGGTGGAATATTTTGTTTTTTGAGTTGGGTTCTATCACGAAGGGTATTTTGGTTTTAACCCTTTCCAATCCAATTTGTATCCTGGTTTTCCTGGGGGGCGTTCTCTTTTTCTGTGGTTATACAACGGCGCTATATGCTGGCTAAAGCCAGTACTGCATGAGGTGACACGTTGGATAGGCTCTGACAGCAGAGAGGCTGGCAATATACAGTAAGAGAACGCCGACGGTTGTCTTCCAACATCGGAGCTGTACAGCCTTAAATCATAATGTCTTCAGAGGTCAGACAATGGATTGGAAAGGGTTAATTCTTTTTTGTTTGACCCTGTTGGCCATCCATTTTGTGTTCTTATTCATTTCGGTGTAGTAGGTGGTCTTCATATGTTTTATATTTTTTTCGTGTTCGTCGATTTCGTACTCTGAGTCTGGCTTCTCTTATTTGGTCACCCGTTGGAGGAGGGGAGTTGGGTTGGGTTTGGCTCTCTAGTTTTTTTAGGTTCTCTATGGTTTTTTGGAGGAGAAGATTTTTTTCTTTTTTATATATTGATCCCTGTTGGATCATAGCTCCCCTAACGACAGCCTTATGCGCGTTCCAAAGCACATATCTGCACATTTCTGGGTTGTCGTTGAGTAGGAAGTATTCTTCCATCACTTCTTTAATTTTTTGCTGGAATTTTGGTAACTTCATTAAAAATGAGTTGTTTCGCCAGGAATTTGAGGTGTTTACTAGGGGACCCATTTTTAATTTTAGTGATATTGGAGCATGGTCTGACCATGTTGTTACTCCTATATTGGCATCTTTAGTTTTGTTTAGGATATGGAAGTCCCCCAGAAACATATCTATTCTCGATGAAGAACTGTGTCTAAAGGAATAAAATGTAAATTCCCTAGAATTAACATTCAGTGCTCTGAATACATCATATAAATCATTATTCTGTATCCAAGACCGAAGGCTTGTTCCTCTATTCCTCCCCGGGTGGCTTGAGTCGAGGGAGTGGTCAGTGATTGCGTTAAAGTCCCCGCATAATAACAAAGAGCCTTTTTGTAGCTTCCTAATCTTCCTCGTCACTCTGTTCAAGAATCTAATTTGATGTGTATTTGGAGCATAGATGTTGGCCAGGGTGACGAGGAAACCATCTATTTTCACAGATTCCTTGACCTCCTCTAGTAGTTTGAAGTTCATCGAGTCTCTGACAGCGATCATGACTCCGGCTTTTTTCTTGGGAGCGTTGGCCAAAAAACACCTGGAGAACAATGGGTGATCCATCTTTGGGTGATTGGATTCCTTTAAGTGTGTTTCTTGAACACAAAAAATGTCTGCATGGGAAGCAATGGCTTCTTTCCAAAGTCACGATCTCTTGAAAGGAGAGTTAAGTCCTCTAGCATTCAGAGATATTAATTTCAGTTCCATTTTAGTTTCTGGGTGTTTGTTGTGGTGACTTGTTGGACCTTGTAATATACCTTTGAAGTCCCTGGAGATTCGTCAGTCTCAAGGTGCGCACGAGTGGGTACGGGAATCTGCGCGGAAGACATTTTCTGGTGGAAAAGTATGCGAGGGTTTTGCTGGTAGGATAGATTTGGGGATAAAATAACTCTATAACTGTATAGCAACATAACAGTTGTTGCTGTTGTCATCTGTGGGTAACGTTAACAAAGTAAAAGGACCTTTCCTTCAATGGGATCTAAAGCCCTAGGAAGGTCTTGTTTCGGGGGTTAAGAGTTCAGCCTGTGCCCAAGCGTAAACATGCTTATGGTGCCCAGGGTTTAATTGCGATGTGAGCCTCTTTTTTTGGGAGTTTCAACGATGCGTGGATTTATTTTTGTTTGGTCTGTTGTTTTGTTGGTAAGACCATTCCTTAGTTATTTAAGGCGGGTGACGTTCTTTGGGTTCTGGGAGATCCCATCTTCTCAGAAGATGTATACCCTCTTCATAGGTTAGAATTGTGGTAGTCTTGCCGTCTTTGTTGATGTGCAATTTAGTGGGGAAACCCCATCTATAGGTTATATTGTTGTCCCTCAGGACTTTGGTGATTGTCGTGATTTTTTTCCGAGCAAGCATTGTGGTCTGGGAGAAGTCAGCGAAGATTTTTATGTTGCTATAAGGCGTCGGGAGATCTCTTATGGTTCTTGTTGCTCTCATTAAATTATCTTTTGTTTGATAGAAATGCACTCTCGCTATTACGTCCCTTGGAGCGTTATCAGGGATATTTTTTGGTTTCGGTAGCCTGTGAACTCTGTCTAGTATGCGTTCTTCCTTTTTTGAGTTAGGTAGGAGCATTTTAATTAGTTCTTGTACAAACTCATTTAGTTCCTCTGGCTTCACTACTTCAGAGATGCCTCTTAGCTTTATATTGTTGCGGCGATTCCGATCTTCAAGATCGGCCATTTTGTTTTTCAGTAACACCACTTCCTCCTCGAGTCTATAGTGGGCGTCTATAAGCTCATTGTGTGAGGTGGTTATTTCGCCGGTTTTATTTTCTAAGTGATCAATTCTTTCTTCTATTTCGTTGAAATTTCTATTTATCCTGGTATTTAAAGGGGTTGTCCCGCGCCGAAACGGGTTTTTTTTTTCCAAACCCCCCCCCC
This sequence comes from Eleutherodactylus coqui, assembly GCA_035609135.1. Lineage (NCBI taxonomy): Eukaryota > Metazoa > Chordata > Amphibia > Anura > Eleutherodactylidae > Eleutherodactylus > Eleutherodactylus coqui. The sequence goes on from CM069413.1 coordinate 172,459,348, forward strand.
CCCCGTTCGGCGCGAGACAACCCCGATGCAGGGACCTAAAGAAAGCTTACCGGAGCGCTTACCTTAATCCCCGCGCTCCGGTGACTTCTATACTTACCGGTGAAGATGGCCGCCGGGATCCTCTTCCTCCGTGGACCGCAGCTCTTCTGTGCAGTCCATTGCCGATTCCAGCCTCCTGATTGGCTGGAATCGGCACGTGACGGGGCGGAGCTACACGGAGCTACACGGAGCCCCATAGAGAACAGGAGAAGACCCGGACTGCGCAAGCGCGGCTAATTTGGCCATCGGAGGGCGAAAATTAGTCGGCACCATGGAGACGAGGACGCCAGCAACGGAGCAGGTAAGTATAAAACTTTTTATAACTTCTGTATGGCTCATAATTAATGCACAATGTATATTACAAAGTGCATTATTATGGCCATACAGAAGTGTATAGACCCACTTGCTGCCGCGGGACAACCCCTTTAAGTTTGCAAGATCGCTCTTTATTGAGCTTTTCAGGGCAATCACCATGTCCCTTATAAAGCACTGTGAGGCCATCTGGTCTGTATATTGAATATTAAATAGAGGATCAGTAGCTTCCTCTTCTTCTTGTGTCTCTTCTATTATGTTATCAGTAGGTTTATATAGAGGGTCCTTTCTAGGACGTCTTTTATCAGGGCTCTTACTAGGGGAGCTGATAGCTCTTTTTTCTTTATTCTGTGTGAGTGCTTCAGGGGGAGAAGATGGCACCTGCACTCCCCCCTCCCCTTCCCCCTCGCAGACTCTAAATATCTCTGAGTCTTCTTTCCTTCCCGAGGTCTCCCTGCTAGTTTTAACAGGTTTCTCTTTGTGAGAGGGGCAGCGTGAGGGTGTTGTGTGCGGTGGAGTGGGTATTGTGGCTTCTCCGCTTACCGCTAGATCTTGCGGTCCCTCCGATCGTGCTGCTTCCTCCTCTCCAGCGCTGCAGGGAATTGGCTCCGCCATCTTCTCCTCTTCTGAGCCGCGCGCCGGGTAGAAGTCCGTGAGGCGCTTCGGACCGCTTTTCCCGGTCTTCCTGCGTGTTGCCATCGGCAGGTATTAAGTTCTCGTGCTTGCTTATGGCAAGCCCTGGGCAGGCTTTTAACTGCTGTATAGCCTGGTTTGAGAGCGGAGCCGTTCAAAACACGTCTTCCATCGGCTCCGTCAGGCCACGCCCCCCCCCCCCCAAGATCAAGATCTTTCATGAAGCTCCGCTCAGGACAATAACTCTACATCTCCCCAATCATCTCCAAACCACAGTCAAACTCATATATTGACCTTTGAGACCCCATAAGCCATCTCAGTGATGCAAGAAGTATCAAGACTTTTGATGCGGATGTTTGATAAGAGACTGGAGATGCTTCATACCTTGATCAGCTCTGCACTGTCCCTCATCACTACAAATGATCAAAAAAAATCACAGACGGAGTATAAAGTGAGCTTCCGTGAGATAAAAGTCTCTAATCTGGAAAAAAAACCATCACCAGAAGTCAAGAAAATGAACTTGTGCTAAGAGAGAAACTAGAAGTGCAGCGTCCGAGGAGCAGGCCCACAGCCGAGGAGATGGTGGGGTAGACAAGGGATTTCTGTCATGGGTGGCTCTATGATCTCCACCCCTGGGGGTAGCTCAGGACCCATCCAAGTTACTGCCTGGGGGAGGTAGCCCTCAGCCAATCAGCACAGCCTTTTCAGGAGGCAGGGATTTTTAAATCCCCGACTGCTGAAAGAGCTTAATAGCAGTGCCGGGGAGCCAGCAGGAGGACACGGCTGAGCGCAGGAGAGGTGAGTAATACATTTTTTTATAATAATCATTCTGCGGGGCTTGGCTGAAGATATTGATTTCAATGGGATCGGCAGCAGTGCCGATCCCATTCAAAGCAATAGAATAGAATGGCGCGGACTTCTGCCACAGCTGTGACAGCTGTCACAGCTGTGGCAGAGGATTCCTTCATCCCGTAGTCCCCGCGGGGATGAAGGAAACTCCTGCCACAGCTGTCACAGCTGTCACAGCTGTGGCAGAAGTCTGCGGCATTCTCCCTATGCTTTCAATAGGGCTAGCGATGCTGTCGCTAGTCCCATTTAAACCACTTGCGATATGCCGGTTCTATACCGGCCTCTGTCTTGCCCTGTGATGCGAGATTTTTCTCGTGCTCTCGCAGCGCAAGAAAGAAAATATCGCCAGTGGGTCGGAGCCCTTATTTCTCAGTACACTTAATGTTGCTGAAAAACCCAAACTTTCAACACAAGACATCGCACAGAGAATTCCATCAATGGCAGAGAGAAGAAATGATTAATATTAAATTCTTACTGAATGAAAACACCCACGAGAGGCTATCTTTTCTATCTCTTACAACCTTTTTCCCCTATCTACAAGCAAAAAGTTACATAGACAGGACCCTGGCCAACATGCCCCCACACAAATGGCCAAAACTGAACCACACATGCATGACACACCCCTCTAATATTCGGGGTCATACGATCAGAACCTACTAACATCTGCATACTTCAATGGATTATGCTATGTCTTATACAGCACTCATGAAATGGACCACTGATATTCCCAATTTAACCATCCCACACCTATTGAAGGCCGTAAAGTATATTTGGAGCTCCCTCACCTTGGGTCAAGACATTGAAAGGTCTGCAAAACTCCATCATATGGCATATATCACTTCTCAAAGAGGATTTAAAATTGGAATATATCCAGATGATAGGTCTCCCTGATGTCTGGAGCTGGGGGCAGGTATTCTTCATTGTCTGTGGGACTGCCCTTTGATTCAAAATTTCTGGACCAGGATACACAGGTTCAACACCACACATCTGACCTCAGCTAGCCCTCTCAATCCCATCTGGGCAATCTTTGGTTACATAGACCAAGATGAACAAAGATGTACACCAGGAAGTTGTAAACTTCTTCATAGGGTAGCCATGGCCAGAGTCAAAATGATCCTGCAGACACAGCTTAACACAACCCCCCCCCCTCCTTTTTTAACTCTTTTTGGAGAAACTCACATTTCTCATGCAGATGGACTGGCTGGAGGCTTCATATGCAAAGGATACCCCGGTACAGGGGTTTTTCCAAAAGTTGGGAAAGCTTTATAAATATACTAGCTGATATACCTGGCTTTGCCCGAGTTAATTTGGTACTGGTGTTTATCTGGTGTTCACACGGAAAATCTTATGAAGTCGTGGTTACTTTAGAGATACCGGGAAAAAAATATGTTCACCATTTTGCATGGTTCTTTGCGTTACCCAGGAAACACCACGTGGAGAAAGCCATGCAACGTTTCCTTTATATAAAATGACATCAGGAAGTGAGAGAATTAGATTTCATACACAAAATTTGGACATTAATTCTTTTGCGCTTAGAATTGAATAATTGAGTTGGGACCCATTAAATTTTCCTATTTATGACATAATTAATGCTCGTGCCAAATTTCATGTTTCTATGACACCGGAAAGTGAGAGATTTAGATTATGTACGTAAAATTTTGACGCTAATTCTTTTGCGCTAGAATTAAATAATCGAGTTGGGACCCATTACATTTTCCTATTTATGACATAATCAATGCTCATGGCAAATTTCATGTTTCTATGACAACGGGAAGTGAGAGAATTAGATTCCGTACGTAAAATTTTGACGCTAATTCTTTTGCGCTTAGAATTGAATAATCAAGTTGGGACCCATTATCTTTTTATATTTATGACACAACCAATGCTCATGCCAAATTTCAAGTTTCTCTGACATCGGGAAGTGAGAGAATTAGATTCCATACGTAAAATTTGGACGCTAATTCTTTTGCGCATAGAATTGAATAATTGAGTTGGGACCCATTAGCTTTTCCTATTTATGACATAATCAATGCTTCTGCAAGATGTCATGTTTCTACGACATCGGGAAGTGAGAGAATTAGATCCCGTACGTAAAATTTGGACGCTAATTTTTTTTGCGCTAGAATTGAATAATCGAGTTGGGACCCATTAGCTTTTCCTATTTATGACATAATCAATGCTCGTGGCAAATTTCATGTTTCTATGACACCGGAAAGTGAGAAAATGACATTCCATACGTAAAATTTGGACACTAATTCTTTTGCACATAGAATTAAATAATCGAGTTGGGACCCATTAGGTTTTCCTATTTGTGACATATTCAATGCTCCTGCCAAATTTCACGTTTCTTTGACACCGGAAAGTGAGAAAATTACATTCCGTACGTAAAATTTGGACGCTAATTCTTTTGCGCATAGAATTGAATAATCGAGTTGGGACCCATTAGCGTTTCCTATTTATGATATAATCAATGCTCATGCCAAATTTCATGTTTCTACGACATCGGGAAGTGAGAGAATTAGATCCCGCACGTAAAATTTGGACGATAATTTTTTTGCGCTGGAATTGAATAATCGAGTTGGGACCCATTAGCTTTTCCTATTTATGACATAATCAATGCTCGTGCCAAATTTCATGTTTCTACGACATCGGGAAGTGAGAGAATTAGATACCTACGTAAAATTTGGACGTTAATTTTTTTTTGCACTGGAATTGAATAATTGAATTGCAACCCATTAGCTTTTCCTATTTATGATATAATCAATGCTCATGCCAAATTTCTAATTTCTATGACACCGGAAAGTGAGAAAATTACATTCCGTACGTAAAATTTGGACGCTAATTCTTTTGCGCATAGAATTGAATAATCGAGTTGGGACCTATAAGCTTTTCCTATTTATGACATAATCAATGCTCGTGCCAAATTCCATGTTTCTACGACATCGGGAAGTGAGAGAATTAGATACCGTACGTAAAATTTGGACGTTAATTTTTTTTGCGCTAGAATTGAATAATTGAGTTGGGACCCATTAGCTTTACCTATTTGTGACATAATCAATGCTCCTGCCAAATTTCGAGTTTCTATGACACCGGGAAGTGAGAGAATTAGATTCCGTGCGTAAAATTTGGACACTAATTCTTTTGCGCATAGAATTGAATAATCGAGTTCGGACCCATTAGCTTTTCCTATTTATGACATAATCAATGCTCCTGCATTGATGGGAGGAGACCCCCGATAGCCTTATAATTGATGAGATCTTGTGTGAGTGGTGGGGACCCTGCATATGATGCCACTGCACAAAAACTCCTGGGTGCTATTGGAGTTCTGCTGGGGCCATACAGGAGAGAAACTCTAAAAAACTAACCTTGAGTTACCCATGAAGCCAACAAAGTTTGTTGTTCAGTTTACATTTGTTACAGGGGTCTAGTTACGAGACCCCCTCCCCCCAATCTTAGCCCCCCCATCCTTTTATTCCCCTTTTTTTTCTTTCTCTCTTTCACCTCATCCGCTCCCCACACTCTCACCTCTTCTCAATGGCTTTTCTTGTGTTAAGATGCAATGAGATACTTTATAAGTGTTTGTTGCAAACCAAGATCTTCAAAACAGAGTGCAACTGACTAGAAGTGACATCAGACGGGAACCAGTGGAGCAAGAACGCAGGGCACAGGATGCATCGGAGCCACGAGGCTGCCCAATGAGCCGGCATCTGTGGCTGCAGAGAGGCCACTGGAGGGATCCATCCAGCACTGAGTGGAGAAGTGGGACCCAGAGCCAGAAGTGCCGTCGGCGGAGAGCAGATGCCGGTGAGTGATAGGAGTTCCACACTGAACCTGTGCCTGGTGCGTGACGTCATCGCCAGTCCGACCAGAGGACAAAAAGGAACTGTGAAGATTGCTGCTGAGCCAGGGAGATAAGTATAATTCTGTGTGTGTAAGTGAGAGTGTGTAAGTGAGTACTGTTAGAGCAAACCAATATTTGCAATACAATATGCTATTGGGGTCCAAATTCAATTTCTAGAGGTAATCTGAGCTCAGGAGACTAACATTAAATCACACAGTATGGGATGTGATCCAAAGTAATCTGTTTATTGAGTGACAGGTGACAATTTTTATAGGGGGACATGTTCAATTACAATAATTCAAATCTATTATAATTCATTTGTTACCATTGGTCAAAGAAACATAAACAATATACAAATATACAAGATAAAAAATGGAACATGTAAAATGCCAACCAGACGCACGCAGGTGCAGAGACGACTATACAGGGTTAACTTATTGGAACAGTAAATCTAAACAATAAGTTGTTTAGAGAGAATGTTTAGGAATGTATGTGAACAGCGAGGAACATGTCAGTTTGACCTGCCGGCTAGTCGAAATGCCATATAGATATCTTTCTGGAGCAAAAGCCTTAGTGCTTCACTCAAAACGTATTAAATAATCATTTAATATACATAAATCCTCCAGAAAGAGGACAAATAAATATAGTGAAAAGAGACCCAGAATATGGCTACGTGCCTGCAAAATGGCTATGAATAGGATAGATCATGGAGATATATTCATTTCACTAACATTGCATACAAGCAGTGGGCACATGAACCAGTGACTGAGAGCAAGCAGGCAGGAGGAGCGTGAGAGTGTTTTTTAGAAGAAGAAAAGCGCAAAGGCACATAATAGGGAGCGAAGGGGCAGGGGCGTGTGAGGAGTGTGATCTAGTGGTTTTTCATTTCTTTTTAAGTTAATTTGTAGATCCCCAGTAGAATGTGCTCCATGCTTGTAGAATGTGCTGTCTGGTGTGCATCTTGTGCAATGTACATTGCACATTTAGAAGCCTAGATCCTGGGCTTTCAACACTGAGATGCATTGACAACATGGAAAGGAGCTTGCTGCTCACTGAGCAGGCGCTCGCTGGGTTAGATGTGGGGGTGGATGGTAGTTGAGGAAAGCAGGGGGAGCAGGCAGCTAGCTGAGTGACAGTTAGAAGGGGTAGAGGGAAGAGAACCAGGAAGGCTAGTCCTCAACTGACACACCCAACAAGTTTGCAAAGTTGGCAGATTAGGGGGATGCCATTACAGGGTTAGCACTGCTGCAGCACAACATGCTCTCTGACCACCAGGGGCAGGACTGCTTCAGTAAGAAAGGGAAGGGGAGCGCAGGGCAGGCTAGACATATCATAGTGGTGGGGAACTCAATTATTAGGGGGACAGACAGGGCAATCTGCCACAAAGACCAGGATAGTCAAACAGTGTGTTGCCTTCCTGACGCTCAAGTTCGACACATCGCACATCGGGTTGACAGATTACTAGAAGGGGCTGGGGAGGATCCAGTATGCATGGTACACATTTGCACCAATGACAAAGTTAGAGGTCAATGGAGGACCCTTAAAAGCGATTTTATGGATCTAGGATCTAAGCTCAGGGTGGGGACCTCTAAGGTGGTGAATTTACAGGGTTGCAACCTCTTCAAAAGAGACTATGGAAACCATAAAGGGGGAGGGATATGTCTGTATGTTAAATCCTACTTAAAGGGGTTGTCCCGCGAAACAAAGTTGGGGTATACACTTCTGTATGGCCATATTAATGCACTTTGTAATGTACATTGTGCATTAATTATGAGCCATACAGAAGTTATTCACTTACCTTCTCCGTTGCTAGCGTCCTCGTCTCCATGGTGCCGTCTAATTTTCAGCGTCTAATCGCCCGATTAGACGCGCTTGCGCAGTCCGGTCTTCTCCCTTCTGAATGGGGCCGCTCGTGCCAGAGAGCTGCTCCTCGTAGCTCCGCCCCGTCACGTGTGCCGATTCCAGCCAATCAGGAGGCTGGAATCAGCAATGGACCGCACAGAAGACCTGCGGTCCACCGAGGGTGAAGATCCCGGCGGCCATCTTCGCAAGGTAAGTAAGAAGTCACCGGAGCGCTGGGATTCGGGTAAGTACTATCCGTTTTTTATTTTTAAACCCCTGCATCGGGTTTGTCTCGCGCCGAACGGGGGGGCTATTGAAAAAAAAAAAAACCCGTTTCGGCGCTGGACAACCCCTTTAATGATGAGACTACGAGAACATATAGGTGTGGGAGATGAGCACATGGAATCTTTATGGGAAGAAATACAGAGAGGGTAGACTAGTAAAATCCTGATAGGAGATTCCTATAGACCACCAAAAATAACAGAAGAAACTGAAAACATATTACTAAGACAACTAGAAGAGGTGTCAAACTGCAATGAAGTAATTATAGGGGACTTCAATTTTCTGGATATAATATGCAAAGATGAAACCTGCGGATCTTACAAGGAGGATAAGTTCTTGAGAACAATTAAAGATAACTACGTTACCCAACTTGTACAGAAGCTAACTAGAAGGAGGCCCACTCTGGACTTATTATTAACCAACAGACCAGACAGAATCATGGGGGTGCAGGTTGAGGGACAATATAATTAATTTCCAGTTGTCATTTAATAGGAAGCCTCATCTGCGAGCGACAAAAAAACTAACTTTAGCAAAGCCAATTTTGACCAGCTTATAATTACTCTCGGCAACAAAAAAAGCAACAATGTTCTCAAAAATAACAGTACAGGTGAGAAATGGGAGTGTCACGTTCATCCTGGACTGCCAACAAGAACAGGGTATGGGGGCAATCAAGATGGACGCGGGAACTAGCTTGTACAGATGGCTAGATGCAGGACAGACAGAGTGCACCTCTGCAGGAGGCACAAAGCGCACGCTCAGCACGGGCATAGGGTGACGATCAGGGTGACGATAGTCCCTAACAGGGGTATTCGCAGGAATATACCTGGTTAGACAATGGGTTTCCCACCCAGAAATCTCATTAGAAACCCAGTTGACAATCGGGTTATGAATTTTAAACCAGGGTAATCCAAGGATTATGTCAGTAGGCAGGCCCTCATATACATACAAGGATATAGTTTCTACATGAAACTGCCCAACCCTCAAATGTATGTCTGGAACAAAATGTCTCAGGCGTAACGGGGACGAGTCTACAGTGGTGACCAAAATTGGTTTAGGGGGAGTCTCTATCTTCTGACCAGCTTTTAGGACAAACTGAGAGTTTATCACATTAATGTCCGACCCGCTATTCAGGCAAACACCAGCAGATATGATATTATCTGAAATTACTTCAGCAGAGAAGGTTTGCCTGGACTTAGCCAACCAAGCAACTTGTGGATCCCGTTGACTAACTGGTTGTTTCTTCCTGGATCTCACTGGACAATTGCGAATAAAGTGCCCATCTTGCCCATAATAAAAGCACAACCCTTTCTTTAGACGAATATCCCTACAAGCTTTATTATAGAGACTGTCCCTATCTCTATTGGTTCATCCAAAACTTCTTCAGAGAATGTAGATTATAAGGAAGGAAACTCAAACATAGTCTCCAGCAGACGGTGATCAATCCTAATTACCAAGGCCATAGCATCCTCCAGCACGCAAGGTGTAGCATATTGAACCATTGCATTTTTCACCCTGCAAGACAGACCAAAATAGCCCTGGCTTCTCAAAACCAGATCGTTCCACTTGGTTTAATTTGCCCTGCACCTAAATTCTGCACAGTATTCCTCCATTGGGCGATTGCCTTGTAGTATCATGCAGATTTTACATTCAGCGAGGGCCACACGATCCGGATCATCATAGAGCAAGGCTAGAGCTGAGAAAAAACTGTCCACTAAATACAGTGCCAGTGACGCGGGAGAAAGGGAAAACGCCCAGGCCTGAGGGTCTCCCTGTAACCAAAAGATAACCAAGCCCACACGCTGGATCTCATTCCCTGTGGAAATTGGTCTTAAACGAAACTATAACTTGCAGGCTTCTCAAAACCAGATTGTTCCACTTGGTTTCATTTGCCCTGCACCTAAATTCTGCACAGTATTCCTCCATTGGGCGATTGCCTTGTAGTATCATACAGATTTTACATTCAGCGAGGGCCACACGATCCGGGTCATCATAGAGCAAGGCTAGAGCTGAGAAAAAAACTGTCCACTAAATACAGTGCCAGTGACGCAGGAGAAGGGAAAACGCCCAGGCCTGAGGGTCTCCCTGTAACCAAAAAAAAACCAAGCCCACACGCTGGATCTCATTCCCTGTGGAAATTGGTCTTAAACGAAACTATAACTTGCAGGCTTCACGAAAAGAAACAAAATCGCTACGTTTGCCAGAAAATCGGTCTGGTAGCTCAAGCCTTGGTTCATACTGTGCAGACAAGTCAAATGCTGCAGGCAAAGACTTAAGGGCAGACAGCTGCGGCATGATGTCCGTCATTTGCTGCGAAAACGCTTGCAATTGCTGAACCAGAGCTTGCGTTGGATCCTATCTAGACATGGCACTAACCTGACTTGTAAGTGCCTGAACAGGATCCATATTGAGTCTAGCACAGTTTATTAGGGCCGATGAATATGTCACGTTCGTCCTGGACTGCCAACAAGAACAGAATATGGGGGCAGCCAAGACACATGCGGGAACTAGCTTGTAGAGGTGGCTAGATGCAGGACAGACAGAGTGCACCTCTGCAGGAAGGTGAAGGTCTGTATATCTCAACCATGCAGCACAGAGCACACGCTCACCACGGGCGCAAGGTGACGATCACACTGGATGAAGGACAAAGGGGTCAACTCCAGGAAGGTGGAAGACTGTCCCTAAACTAACAGGGAGATGAAGGGTCCCTGCCTAATAGCGGAGTAATCACCTTGATAAAAGGCGGCCCCACTGTCTTCTTCCTGGGTGTTGCAGCCATTCTGAGGCTTTCGCCTTGCTTGTGGGCCAGACCAGGGTTTACCAGTGTCCTTACCTCTCCCGGAGGGTGTAGTGACTGCAAAAGTGATGTCAGTCATCACCTGGTGCGGAGTAGCTCTGCTCCTATTTAAGCAGTGCTAGTATTGACCCCAGTTGCTGGTCAATGCTTCAGTTGCCGCTGGACAGCTGCTGTGGAACACCTCCTGGTTGAAGCTCCTGTTTGTTTAAGCTAAGTTCTTTATTTCTGCATTTGTTTTGTTTTCTGTCCCTATCTTTTGTATTAGGGCTCCCTGATAGGGAATTGTCAGTGGCCCAGGCACGTGTGCGGGTCCACACCTATCGGAGCGATCGGCCCGCCCTGTAGGCAGGGCCCCTTCCCGGGTTAGGGGTCTGTAGGGAAAAGTATTTCCGTAGTTTAGTATTTTCGTTGCATGGCTATGCCTTTTCGTTTGTTTTGGATATTGCACGTCCGGTTGGACGCGACAGATTGACCAGCCCTTACCTACTCAGGGAGATTCTGTGTGGTTATTATGAATCCACTTGAGGTTTTGTTGCACCAGCTGGGCACGCTGGCTGCTGAGGTTGCAGAGGTAAAACAGCGACAACTTGCACTGCAGGTTCCCAGCAAGGAACAAAAATTGAGCTACCTGACCATTTTTCTGGTGATAGGCAGAAATTCGGATCCTTTCGGGATGTCTGTAAGCTCTATTTTAGACTGCGTCCTAGCTCTTTGGGGGGCGACGCCCAGAGGGTGGGCATTGTTATGTCCAGACAGCAGGGGGCTCCACAGGCATGGGCTTTTTCATTGCCCCCGACGTCTGAGGCCTTGGCCTCAGTGGATCACTTTTTTTGCCGCATTGGGTCTTATCTATGATGACCCCGATAAGATATCGGTGGCTGAGGGAAATATAAGACGTTTGCGACAGAGAGACTCCACTGTTGAAGATTATTGTACTAAGTTTCGATGTTGGGCAGCAGAAACTCAGTGGAACGACCCTGCTTTAAAGAGCCAGTTCAATTATGCCCTGTCCAATGAGATCAAGGACGTACTGGTAGGACATCCAGTACCCCGCAGTGTAGATGAGGCCATGTCTCTGGCTATTAAAGTTGGGAGATGGATCAGGAAGAGGCATCAGGAGCTGTCTATGGATCCCGGCCTCCTACCTGCAGGTATGGAAGAGCCCATGCAGCTGGGGTCCCTAGCTGGCGGGGTTAGGAGGAGAAGGATGGTACAGTTTAATGACCGATGCTTTGTCTGTAATCGTACAGGTCATATGGCTCAGTTTTGCCCACATCGTAAGGCTCAGTCGGAAAAACATGATGGTCTGGAGGTTAGAAAGAAGGTTCCTCTAGGCCATCAGATTGCTTGGGTATCCTCTTCTAGGCTGGTACTTCCCGCCAAAATTTGCTGTGGCAGTGTTGACAGTCCCATACGTGTCTTTCTGGATTGTGGAGCTAGTATTAATTTAATACATCAGGAGACGTTCAAACATTTAGGCTTAGAGATGAATGCCTTGGATTTTCCCATCCCAGCGTCTGCCATTGATGCTGCTCCACTATCTCAGAAAAGTCTGAGTTTTTGTGTGCCTAATGTCCATTTAAGGATTGGGCTGCTCCACATGGAGATCATAACACTATATGTCATGGAATCCCTCCCTACGCAAGTAGTCTTAGGGTTGCCTTGGCTACACTTACCTAACCCAGTAGTGGACTGGGAAAAGGGGGACATTGCAAAATGGAGCCCTGGTTGTCTGTCCGGTTGCATTTCTCTTGATATAGCTTCTATTCAGGCAGAGGAGTTGCCTGAATTTATCGCTGACTTCTCTGATGTGTTTTCCCAGGAGGGGGCAGACAAATTACCACCACACAGAAAGGGGGATTGTGCCATTGAACTTCTCCCTGAGTCGCATGTACAACATCTGCCCCTGAGAAACTGGCGCTCAAAGATTATATCCAGGACAGTTTGAGAAGGAATCATATACGGCCATCTAATTCTCCACTAGCAGCTGGTTTCTTCTTTGTAAAGAAAAAAGATGGTGGGTTACGTCCCTGTGTTGACTTTAGGGAATTGAACAAAATCACGAAACGCAATCCATACCCTCTCCCCCTTATCCCGGATCTGTTTTTGCAGTTGAATGGCTCCAACTGGTTTTCCAAACTAGACTTGCGCGGGGCATATAATTTAATCTGGATTAAGGAGGGGGACGAGTGGAAGACTGCGTTTAATACCCCAGAGGGGCATTATGAGAGTCTAGTTATGCCTTTTGGTCTCACTAATGCTCCTGCAGTATTTCAGTCCTTCATCAATGAAGTTCTCTATCAGTTGGTGGGCAGATTTGTATTAGTATACTTGGATGATATTTTGATCTTTTCCCCGGATTTTGAGTCCCATGTTTCTCATGTTCGCCAGGTCCTCCAAGTTTTGCGCGATAATTGTTTGTTCGCCAAAAGAGAAAAGTGTGTGTTTGCTGTAAAAGAGATCACATTTTGGGGGCATATAATTACCCCAGAAGGTTTCAAGATGGATCCTGCGAAGGTTCGAGCAGTACAGGATTGGGTCCTACCAGAGAATGTGAAAGCCCTACAAGGGTTCTTGGGGTTCGCCAACTATTACCGTAGATTTATCGGGAATTTTTCGGTGATAGTTAAACCTCTTACGGATATGACTAAGAAGGGGTGCTTTCCTACTAAATGGTAGGCGGAAGCAATGCAGTCATTTCAGAGAATGAGGAGGTGTTTTCCTACTGCCCCGGTTCTGGCGCAGCCAGATTCTTCTAGGCCTTTTATTGTTGAGGACGATGCTTCAGAGTTGGAGCAGTTCTATCTCAGGGAACGGAGAGATTGCAAGATCTCCGCCCGTGTGCATTCTTCTCTTGTAAATTTTCGTCTTCGGAACAAAATTATGACATTGGGGACAGGGAATTGCTGGCGATTAAATAGGCATTCGAGAAGTGGCGTCATTTTCTAAAGGGGGCGCGACACAAAGTAACGGTTTTCAAGGATCACAAAAACCTCATATATCTGGAATCTGCCAAGAGACTTAATTCCAGACAGGCACGCTGGTCGCTTCTCTTTTCCCGTTTCAATTTTTTGGTTACATATCGTCCAGGCTGGAAGAATGTGAAGGCCGATGCTCTTTCAAGAAGTTTTCTTCCAGTAGTTTCTGAGGAACCTCCTGCCCCTATCCTGTCTGAAGGGGTGGTGGTGTCGGTGGTATCAGTAGAGTTAGAGGAGCAAGTCCGTAGAGCACAAAATTTGGCCCCGTCAAAGCTTCCGGCTGGAAAGCTTTTTGTTCCAGTTCATCTAAGTTTACAGGTGCTGGCCGAGATTCACAGTTCGGTGTTGGCCAGGCATCCGGGGATTAATAATACCCGTAAGTTACTCTCGATAACCTATTGGTTAAGTTACTCTCGATAACCTATTGCTTGACAAAGACTCATTCTTTAGAGTCGAAACGTCGCCATCTTGTGTGTTGAGGAGGCATTATTATCTGTGTATTCTCATGAATGCATATAATACAATCGCACCAAACCTGCTGCCTGACGTCTTTCTTACTATATGCATATCTTTGGGAATTTGGACTCGTTCCCGGTCTGGGCGTGCAGACAAGGCTGAAGGATACAGCTTAGGATTTTTTTTCCCCCCCGAACTGGTAGTGGTGAGTGCTGCTGTTCAACTTTATTTACTTCAGATAACCTATTGGTGGCCGTCATTATGACGGGATACGTTCAGTTTTGTTTCGTCATGTGAGGCGTGTGCCAGAACCAAGTCATCCCGCAGTTGGTCAGCCGGTATGTTATTGCCGCTGCCTATTCCTATGAGACCATGGACTCATTTGTCCATGGACTTCATTACGGATTTACCACCTTCCGATGGCAATACTGTGGTGTGGGTGGTAGTGGACCGGTTTAGTAAAATGTGCCATTTTGTGGCACTCCCTGGTTTACCTAATGCGAAGACGTTGGCTAGTTTGTTCATTTGCCACATCGTTAGACTACATGGTTTGCCAGAGAATATAGTCTCCGATCATGGCGTACAATTTGTTTCCAGCTTTTGGCGAATAGTCTGCTCTCGTTTGGGTGTCCAGCTTTCGTTTTCCTCAGCATACCATCCTGAGACCAATGGGCAAACTGAGAGGTGTAATCAGAACCTGGAACAATATTTACATTGTTATTTCTCAGAAAACCAGGAGGACTGGTCGAAGTTCTTACCACTAGCCGAGTTTGCTCTAAACAATAGATCACTGGAGGCTACGGGGACATCATCGTTCTTTTGTAACTACGGTTTTCACCCATGTTTTTGCCCCCTTTCCAAGAGGGTTTCGGAGGTACCAGGAGCAAATGAGTTTTGTTCTGATATTGAGGCCGGGTGGGTGGAGGTCCAGAAAAATTTACAGCGATCAGTTCGGCAGAGCAAGCGAGTTGCAGACAATCACCGCTCTGAGGGGGCGGGATTCTGTGTTGGAGACTTGGTTGGGTTGTCTACCAGAAATATAAAACTCAAACAACCGTCCGCTCAACTGGGCCCACGATTTATCGGTCCGTTTAAAATAATTGAGAAGATTAACGCGGGTGCTTTCTGGTTAGAAATTCCCAGTACGATGAAGATTAACAATGTGTTCCACAAATCTATGCTCAAAAGATTCATCGATTCTGGGAAAGACTCACCACCACCGGCTCCTGTGCTAGTGGATGGGGAGGAGCAGTTTGTAATAAGTCACATTTTGGACTCCCGTCAAGTCAGGAATTCCTTGCAGTACCTTGTACATTGGCGCGATTATGGCCCAGAAGAGGGTCATGGGTTCCTGCAGCGGATGTTCAGGCGGATCGTTTGGTAAAAAATTTTCACAGATCTAACCCTGGTCGTTCTGGTCCTAAGGGTCCTGGGGCCCCTTCTAGAAGAGGAGGTACTGTTGCAGCTGTTCTGAGGCTTTCGCCTTGCTTGCGGGCCAGACCAGGGTTTACCAGTGTCCTTACCTCTCCCGGAGCTGAGGGGTGTGGTGACTGCAAAAGTGATGTTAGTCATCACCTGGTGCGGAGTAGCTCTGCTCCTATTTAAGCAGTGCTAGTATTGACCCCAGTTGCTGGTCAATGCTTCAGTTGCCGCTGGACAGCTGCTATGGAACACCTCCTGGTTGAAGCTCTTGTTTGTTTAAGCTAAGTTCTTTATTTCTGCATTTGTTTGGTTGTCTGTCCCTATCTTTTGTATTAGGGCTCCCTGATAGGGAATTATCAGTGGCCCAGGCACGCTTACGGGTCCGCACCTATCGGAGCGATCGGCCCGCCAAGTAGGTAGGGCCCCTTCCCGGGTTAGGGGTCTTTAGGGAGAGGTATTCCCGTAGTTTAGTATTTTCGTTGCACGGCTGTGCCTTTTAGTTTGTTTTGGATATCGCACATCCGGTTGGACGCGACACTGGGCCTTGACTGTCCCTATAGGACGCCCTGCAGAGGTGAACAGATAAAACAAAATCAGAACGATAAAGAAAACATACAACTGACAAGAAAAAACAGAACCAGTACAGACAAGCAATGGATACAAACAGGGAACAAACCAAAGCACCGGAGCCAGACACACAGCAGCTCTGAGCAGGCTGACTGCTCAGGTATCACTGAAAATTGATCGGCAACTCCCAGGCAGTAAGAACTGGATCTTATAGGAAGGAGGGAGAAGCCGATTGGCTGACAGAAATATCAATCACCATCCACACCTCTCAGACACCAGCAGGACTAATTAACCTGGACTAGTAAGTACAGGAGCTGTTACCCCTGGCTAGTCTAGATAGAACCTAAAGAAACTAGGTGCACTGGCAAATAATAAACCATGTGCTGACTGAGACGTGACAGAGAGAAGTTCAAAAACATCCTAAATACCTAATGAGAGCAGTTCATACCCTTCAAAAATAAAATAACTACAATTAGAAAACCAATGTGGCTCAACAAGATTGTAATGAGGGCAATAAGTGAAAAAAAGAAAGCGTTTAAATGACTAAAACAAGAAAGCAGTGAAGAAGCACTAAAAACATACAGGGAAGAAGACAACATATGTAAGGCAAAGATATAGCTGCCAATGAGGAGGCAGAAAGACTGATTGCTAAAGAGATCAAAAATAATCCAAAACTATTTTTTAATCATATAAAGGGTAAAAAGATTTGCACTGAGAGCACTGGCCCTTTAACAAATAATGCAGGAGAAACCATAGAAGATGATGAAGGAAAAGCAAATCTATTAAATAGTCTTTTTCTCAAGTATATTCATGAGAGAAAAAGAAATGTCACATGAGATGCAAGGGGATAAAAAGAATCCTCCACTAAATATCACCAGCCTAATGCAGGAGGAAGTACAGAGCTGGCTAAAAAAGATTAAATTCGACAAATCACCAGGCCCAGATGGAATCTACCTATGCGTTCTAAGGGAACTAAGTGGTCTGATAGACAGATCGCTGTTTTTTTATACTTAAGGGCTCTATTGAGACCGGGGTTGTACCACTGGATTGGTAAATTGCCAATGTGGTTCCAATATACAATAAGGGGTCAAGAAGGGAGCCTGGTAACTACAGACTGGTAAGTCTCACTTCAATAACTGGAAAAATATTAAAGTTGTTTCTGAGAGACGCAATCCTAGAATACCTCAAGGAAAACAACGGCATAACTCCTCACCAGCATGGATTCATGAGGGGGCGATCATGTCAGCCCAATTGGATCAGATTCTACAATGAAGTAAGTTATAGGCTGGACCTGGGAGGGTCTATTGATCTCGTATATCTGATTGGGCCACCATTGGGCTAGTGGGGTACCACAGGGTTCAGTATTGGGCCCCATTCTGTTTAATATATTTATCAACGACCTGATAGAGGGGCTGCACAGTAAAATATCAGTATTTGCAACGATACAAAATTATACAATATAATTAATACAACGGAGGACAGTGTACGGCTACAAACGGACCGAGATAAGCTGGGGGATCGGGCGGGAGGGGGGGGGGGTGGCAAATGAAGTTCAACATAGATAAATGTAAGGTTATGCACATGGGCAGGAGAAAAAGATGTCACATTATACACTAAATGAGAGGCTGCCAGGGAAAAGTCAAATGTAAAACGACCTGGGGGTACTAGTGGAATGTAGACTAAACTGGAGTAACCAATGCCAGTCAGCTGCTGCGAAGGCAAATAAAGTTTTGGAGTGCATTAAATGAGGTATAGGGGTGGGGGACGGAAAATTATTCTTCCATTATATAAGGCACTTGTCCGGCCTCACATGGAATACTGCGCACAGTTCTGGTCACCGGTGCTCAGGAAGGATGGTGCAGCGCTTGAGGGGGTCTGAAGAAATTGCAGTAAAAGTTATTTAAAAAATCCATATACACCCTAAAATGGTACCAATGAAAACCACAGCTCGTCATGCAAAAAAATAGGCCCTCACAAGGCTTGGTCAATGCGAAAATAAAAAGTCAAGGGACGTTGGACGCAGCGATGCAGAAAAAAAATAGGTTTAATTGTGCAAAAGTGGAAAAAAATAAATATATAATGTTAGTATTGTCGTAATCGTAGTGACCTGCAGAAAGAATCTATCATGTCATTTATGCCGCATGATTAATGGTATATAAAAATGGCAGAATTGATGAGTTTTTTTTCTCCTTGACCAACAAAAAAATGAATAAGGCTGCTTTCACATGGCTGGAATAAACTTGTGAGATTTGTGCGTTGTGAGATTCACAAATCTGGCACGAATATGAACGCCATTCTGTTGACCGGAGTTATACACATGAGCGGCATCTCCTATATTTTTGCGTCCCTCACGAACCGTCGCCTATTGTTTTCCATGCAGTGGGAAACACATTGCTGGGTGTGCATGAGACTGCGATGCCGAGTTTGAAAACATTGGCTGATGGCGGCGCTGGAGAATCTCTACTTTACTGAAGTGATAGGATGCCTCGCATCGCCCTGAGAGCGCACGTTGATGGGTTGGACATCAGGCAGAGTCTCTTGGCCCGGTATCGCACATGCCTGTGTGTAGGGAGCCTACAATTTCTATAATACATTATATGTACCAACAAACTAAGGGGTTAAGGACCCTGCTGACTACATTCATTACATTATTTGTGCTTCTTTTAATTAGATGAGTTTTCATCTGTGAATATTCGGTGTTGTAATTGGGCTCCAGTGACTTTGTCCTTAATGGATCATGGACCGTGTAGAGACAGAAAAGAGACCATTGGTAAATAATTCAGGTTTACCGGGTGCCGCCATCCTCAAAGTCGACACAAATGGGGTTTCTCTGGAAAGCAATTTGTAGTTTAGCTGCCAGGAATCTCACACTGCTCCGCCGTTTAATATTCCATTATTGATCGGAGACTTGTGTTGTGTCCGCGCGGCTGGAGAGGGTTCCAGAGCTTCATCTCAGCAGGGACATATTACTTCATACAGCTAGTTAATAATAAATAGCGGATTTCAGTAGGTGGTCTCTCTGGTGCCTAATCCCCCACCATCCTCATCTGCTTCCACGCTGAGTCTGGGGATACGGTTCAGGCCTAACAGAATACGAACATTAGTCTTAAATTGACATCTCAAGGCCAAGTAAGAGATGAGATGGCGCTACTTTGCTGTTTCAACCACTGGGGGGGGGGGGGGGGTTGTTGGTTCCTTCTTGACAACTCTTGAATTCCTAATGCAGACAGTGGCATCCATGGGCTTTGGAGAAGGGAGGCTCCGTCCTTTACCCCCCTACCACACCTGAGATCTGTATGGTGGCCTATTTCTAATGGGCCTGTCTGTGAATAAAGCGACAGTTAGACATGATACACTTTACTATGTAATTAGTGCAGTGTATTGTTTAAAGGGGTATCCTGGTTATTGGAGAAAATTACAAGTTTTCACCCATCTACTGGATCATTAGATCGGACCTCCCGGACCCCCACAATCCCGAAAATAGGGGACTGTGTCCACCCTATTTAGCAATTTAGTGCTGCTTCGCCATATTTCCATAATGTAGCAGCGAATGGGCTACATTCCAAAAGAGTAGTAAAAACTTTAACTCATTCTGCAAAAAACAAGCCCTCATACAGCTCCGTAGATGAAAAAAACTAAACAGATCTGAATACGGCGATGCAAAAAATATTTTTTTCAAAGAAAATAATTGCATTATGCAAAAGTAGTAAAATCTAGAGGAAGAACTAGTTAAATTTGGTATTGCTGTAATAGTAGCGCCCGGCTGAATACGGCTAACATGGCAGTTATACAGCAGGCTGAACAGCTTGGGAAAGAAAAAGACCTAAATAAGTTGCGTACTTTTTCGCACCTCTGCTCCCAAAACAGCGATCAAAGCATCATCTGTATCCAAAAATGTACCCGTGAAAGCATACACTGATACTGCAAAAAGAAAGCCCGACACTGCGCCATAGGTGGAAGACAAGTTATGTCACTCTGAATACGGTGACACAAGAAAAATGCCTTTATTGTACAAAAGTCATTACAAAAAGGTAAGTTTAGTATGTCTGCACTGCCCTGCAGAAGAAGGAGGACTTGGCCGAACAGTGGAGAAAATCAAAATAAAAAGCAGGGTTAGAATTGTGGGTTTTTGTACAGGTCAGCTTCAAAAAAATGCTATATAAGGTAATCAAAAAGTTGCCTGAACCCCAAAATGGTACCAATGAAAATGTAAGCTCATTGTTCAAAAAACAAGCCCTCACACAGCGTCGTGGATGGAAAGGTAAAAAGGTTTTGGTTCTCCGAATATGACAAAGAAGAATGCCCTCCACATTATAAACTGGCCCACCAGAAAGACTTCAAACAAAACTACTTCTTATACCCCTACATCACATGTGGCAAACTCAAGGCTGCCGAGCTGGATCTGGCCTGACACGTCATTCTATGTCTTCCGTGAGGTCCAGAAAAAGGAAGAGCCTCTTCTAGATCAAAGGGTCCTGAGCTGTGACGGGAAGAACCTATGGTGCATTACAGACTAGTTTGTGGCATGGCGCTGGTACCAATTTTGGTCCTACATTGTGACTTAAGGCGCATGGAGGTTGAGCGCTGCAGCTGTTACTGCAGCCCTCGGAGTCTTTGGTGTTTTGAGGCGGTTTGTACATCCCGGTGGGCCCTCACAACCATCCTGCAGACGACAGTCTGCTGCAGCCTGCCTGTCCGTATCCTATGAGCCCGCCGCACAGATCAGCAAAGACGTTGTGTTATACCGCTGCTTAATCCCGTGAGGAAGGGCTCAGTCCTAAGGAGTCTTTTGGGAACCTTTCACCAGGATCTGCTCACTCCCAGAATGTTTCCTTTTCTTTGACTTTCTGGCAGTTTAGAATCAAGTGTCGGTTAGGGAACTCGTGCCCCAATATTTCTGGACTAGAACCCTGCTCCGGTCTGTCTGTTATCCGCTCTCCTTCATTTGAATGTATCCATTTAAAATACAATCTTGGAATTACAAATGGCCCTTTAAAAGTGACCATAATGTTAATATGAAAATGAGTTTGACACCCCTCTTCTACATAAATACTCCAGAGGAAGAAGATTTGAAATCTGGTGGGGTCACTGCGTTAGAACTTCAGGGGCTTTGCAAAAGTGTCATGGTGTCCTAAAATTATTCCAGCAAACTCTGCCCTCTTTTCCTTCTGAGCCCTGTTTATGTCCACATGGGGGCTGAGTGTCGGCAGTAGCCAGAAACTCGTAGAAGGGGTGTGCAGTATTTTTATTGCTGCTACTGTTGGCTCTACAGTATCTTCGGGCCTTATAAATAAATAAAATAAATCTTGTTATTTGTATAGCGCCAACTTAGTAGTCCAGCGACAACCAAACACAAAACACAAGCCTTTCTTGCAGCCACAACACATAGAACCTGCTCACACCACACAGAGAGAGAATGAGAACAAAGAAGGCTGACCACACCCACACCTGGGAAGACAGCTGACCACAGCCACACCTGGGAAGATAGCTGATCACACCCACACCTGGGAAGACAGCTGACCACACCCACACCTGGGAAGACAGCTGACCACAACCACACCTGGGAAGACAGCTGACCACAGCCACACCTGGGAAGATAGCTGATCACACCCACACCTGGGAAGACAGCCGACCACACCCACACCTGGGAAGACAGCTGACCACAGCCACACCTGGGAAGACAGCTGACCACAGCCACACCTGGGAAGATAGTTGATCACACCCACCCCTGGGAAGACAGCTGACCACACCCACCCCTGGGAAGACAGCTGACCACACCCACACCTGTGAAGACAGCTGACCACAACCACACCTGCGAAGACAGCTGACCACAACCACACCTGTGAAGACAGCTGACCACAGCCACACCTGCGAAGACAGCTGACCACAGCCACACCTGGGAAGACAGCTGACCACAGCCACACCTGGGAAGATAGCTGATCACACCCACCCCTGGGAAGACAGCTGACCACACCCACACCTGCGAAGACAGCTGACCACAACCACACCTGCGAAGACAGCTGACCACAACCACACCTGCGAAGACAGCTGACCACAACCACACCTGCGAAGACAGCTGACCACAGCCACACCTGGGAAGATGGCTGACCACACCCACACCAGGGAGGACAGCTGACCACACCCACACCTGGGAAGACAGCTGACCACAGCCACACCTGGGAAGATAGCTGATCACACCCACCCCTGGGAAGACAGCTGACCACACCCACACCTGGGAAGACAGCTGACCACAACCACACCTGCGAAGACAGCTGACCACAACCACACCTGCGAAGACAGCTGACCACACCCACACCTGGGAAGACAGCTGACCACACCCACACCTGGGAGGACAGCTGACCACACCCACACCTGGGAAGACAGCTGACCACACCCAAACCTGGGAAGACAGCTGACCACACCCACACCTGGGAAGACAGCTCTTATGTGTATTGACCTGGAATAAGTGGCTGGCTGGCTGACACATACCCAGCCAGCACAATCCCCACACTTAGCCTGGGTTCACACAGGGCGGATTTGCCGCGGTTTTGCCGCAGCAGATCCGCCCGTGGCAAAACCGCCCGCGGCCGCTAATCTCGGGATTAGCCAGCCATGTGGATGAGATTTCTCATAAATCTCGTCCACACGGGACGGCTAATCCGCTGCGGTAAATCCGGTTGAAACCAAAAGATTGAGCAGGTCTGTTTACCTTTCCTTTTTTGTTTATTTATGTTACGGCCGCGCTCTCCTCTATGGGAGCGCCGGCCGCAACGGAAAAGCATGCGGCCGAGCTGCTTCAAAGCCACCGCGGCTTAAACCGCGGCGGTTCTCCCGGCGTAAATCTCGCGTTTTTTGCTGCGGCCAAACCGCGAGATTTCCGACGGGAATCCGCCCTGTGTGAACCCACCCTTAGGGTGACTACCCACTACAATTTTTTTCACTGGGAAATTCGCAGGATTTTTTTTTTTGCAGGGGTCTATGGGACTTCTAATGTTAAAATCGCGATTTTAACATTAAAAGTCCCATAGACCCCGGCAGAAAAAAAAACGCTGCTAATTTCGCAGTGAAAAAAAAACTGTAGTGGGTAGTCACCCTTAGGGCGCCCAACCACTGGCGTTTGCGATTTTCGTGCGTGAAAAACGCAGCGTTTTCCGCGGCATTTTTTGCCGCGTTTTCGCGGCGTTTTCGCGGCTTTTCCATTAATTTCCATTGACTTTCATGGGTGCATTAGGAGAAAAATAAGGACACATATGCAACTGACAGTTCCTATGTTAAAAATCGCAACGCAACGCAAAAAAAAACGCCAGTGGACAGGAGTACATTCAATTCTAATTGCTCTTGAGAAAAAACGCAAAACGCAAAGAAAAAAAAATCGCCAGTGGGTGGGCGCCCTTAAGCAGGAAAGCTGCAGATCATCTGTAGTACCACAGATCCCAGGAGACAGACGCTACAGTAACCCTTTGACCTCTGTTCCATTATCTAAGAAGAATCAGTGCCTTCTGCCAGAGTTATCCGTCAGCAGCTGTTGCCAACCTTCATATTTATATTGGCGGGCACACTGTCAGGTATCATATATTTATATTGGCGGGCACACTGCCAGGTATCATATATTTATATTGGCGGGCACACTGTCAGGTATCATATATTTATATTGGCGGGCACACTGCCAGGTATCATATATTTATATTGGCGGGCACACTGCCAGGTATCATATATTTATATTGGTGGGCACACTGCCAGGTATCATATATTTATATTGGTGGGCACACTGCCAGGTATCATATATTTATATTGGCGGGTACACTGTCAGGTATCATATATTTATATTGGTGGGCACACTGCCAGGTATCATATATTTATATTGGGGGGAACACTGCCAGGTATCATAGATTTATATTGGCGGGCACACTGTCAGGTATCATATATTTATATTGGTGGGCACACTGCCAGGTATCATATATTTATATTGGCGGGCACACTGTCAGCTATCATATATTTATATTGGCGGGCACACTGTCAGGTATCATATATTTATATTGGTGGGCACACTGCCAGGTATCATATATTTATATTGTCGGGCACACTGTCAGCTATCATATATTTATATTGGCGGGCACACTGTCAGGTATCATATATTTATATTGGTGGGCACACTGCCAGGTATCATATATTTATATTGTCGGGCACACTGTCAGCTATCATATATTTATATTGGTGGGCACACTGTCAGGTATCATATATTTATATTGGTGGGCACACTGCCAGGTATCATATATTTATATTGGTGGGCACACTGCCAGGTATCATATATTTATATTGGCGGGCACACTGTCAGGTATCATATATTTATATTGGTGGGCACACTGCCAGGTATCATATATTTATATTGGCGGGCACACTGCCAGGTATCATATATTTATATTGTCGGGCACACTGTCAGGTATCATATATTTATATTGGTGGGCACACTGCCAGGTATCATATATTTATATTGGCGGGCACACTGTCAGGTATCATATATTTATATTGGTGGGCACACTGTCAGGTATCATATATTTATATTGGCGGGCACACTGTCAGGTATCATATATTTATATTGGTGGGCACACTGCCAGGTATCATATATTTATACTGTCGGGCACACTGTCAGGTATCATATATTTATATTGGTGGGCACACTGCCAGGTATCATATATTTATATTGGTGGGCACACTGCCAGGTATCATATATTTATATTGGCGGGCACACTGTCAGGTATCATATATTTATATTGGTGGGCACACTGCCAGGTATCATATATTTATATTGGGGGGAACACTGCCAGGTATCATAGATTTATATTGGCGGGCACACTGTCAGGTATCATATATTTATATTGGTGGGCACACTGCCAGGTATCATATATTTATATTGGCGGGCACACTGTCAGGTATCATATATTTATATTGGTGGGCACACTGCCAGGTATCATATATTTATATTGGCGGGCACACTGCCAGGTATCATATATTTATATTGGCAGGCACACTGCCAGGTATCATATATTTATATTGTCGGGCACACTGACAGGTATCATATATTTATATTGGTGGGCACACTGCCAGGTATCATATATTTATATTGGCGGGCACACTGTCAGGTATCATATATTTATATTGGTGGGCACACTGCCAGGTATCATATATTTATATTGGGGGGAACACTGCCAGGTATCATAGATTTATATTGGCGGGCACACTGTCAGGTATCATATATTTATATTGGTGGGCACACTGCCAGGTATCATATATTTATATTGGCGGGCACACTGTCAGGTATCATATATTTATATTGGTGGGCACACTGTCAGGTATCATATATTTATATTGGCGGGCACACTGTCAGGTATCATATATTTATATTGGTGGGCACACTGCCAGGTATCATATATTTATATTGTCGGGCACACTGTCAGGTATCATATATTTATATTGGTGGGCACACTGCCAGGTATCATATATTTATATTGGTGGGCACACTGCCAGGTATCATATATTTATATTGGCGGGCACACTGTCAGGTATCATATATTTATATTGGTGGGCACACTGCCAGGTATCATATATTTATATTGGCGGGCACACTGCCAGGTATCATATATTTATATTGTCGGGCACACTGTCAGGTATCATATTTTTATATTGGTGGGCACACTGCCAGGTATCATATATTAATATTGGCGGGCACACTGTCAGGTATCATATATTTATATTGGTGGGCACACTGTCAGGTATCATATATTTATATTGGCGGGCACACTGTCAGGTATCATATATTTATATTGGTGGGCACACTGCCAGGTATCATATATTTATACTGTCGGGCACACTGTCAGGAATCATATATTTATATTGGTGGGCACACTGCCAGGTATCATATATTTATATTGGTGGGCACACTGCCAGGTATCATATATTTATATTGGCGGGCACACTGTCAGATATCATATATTTATATTGGTGGGCACACTGCCAGGTATCATATATTTATACTGTCGGGCACACTGTCAGGTATCATATATTTATATTGGTGGGCACACTGCCAGGTATCATATATTTATATTGGGGGGAACACTGCCAGGTATCATAGATTTATATTGGCGGGCACACTGTCAGGTATCATATATTTATATTGGTGGGCACACTGCCAGGTATCATATATTTATATTGGCGGGCACACTGTCAGGTATCATATATTTATATTGGTGGGCACACTGTCAGGTATCATATATTTATATTGGCGGGCACACTGTCAGGTATCATATATTAATATTGGTGGGCACACTGCCAGGTATCATATATTTATATTGTCGGGCACACTGTCAGGTATCATATATTTATATTGGTGGGCACACTGCCAGGTATCATATATTTATATTGGTGGGCACACTGCCAGGTATCATATATTTATATTGGCGGGCACACTGTCAGGTATCATATATTTATATTGGTGGGCACACTGCCAGGTATCATATATTTATATTGTCGGGCACACTGTCAGGTATCATATATTTATATTGGTGGGCACACTGCCAGGTATCATATATTTATATTGGCGGGCACACTGTCAGGTATCATATATTTATATTGGTGGGCACACTGTCAGGTATCATATATTTATATTGGCGGGCACACTGTCAGGTATCATATATTTATATTGGTGGGCACACTGCCAGGTATCATATATTTATACTGTCGGGCATACTGTCAGGTATCATATATTTATATTGGTGGGCACACTGCCAGGTATCATATATTTATATTGGTGGGCACACTGCCAGGTATCATATATTTATATTGGCGGGCACACTGTCAGGTATCATATATTTATATTGGTGGGCACACTGCCAGGTATCATATATTTATATTGGGGGGAACACTGCCAGGTATCATAGATTTATATTGGCGGGCACACTGTCAGGTATCATATATTTATATTGGTGGGCACACTGCCAGGTATCATATATTTATATTGGCGGGCACACTGTCAGGTATCATATATTTATATTGGTGGGCACACTGCCAGGTATCATATATTTATATTGGCGGGCACACTGCCAGGTATCATATATTTATATTGGCGGGCACACTGCCAGGTATCATATATTTATATTGTCGGGCACACTGTCAGGTATCATATATTTATATTGGTGGGCACACTGCCAGGTATCATATATTTATATTGGCGGGCACACTGTCAGGTATCATATATTTATATTGGTGGGCACACTGTCAGGTATCATATATTTATATTGGCGGGCACACTGTCAGGTATCATATATTTATATTGGTGGGCACACTGCCAGGTATCATATATTTATACTGTCGGGCACACTGTCAGGTATCATATATTTATATTGGTGGGCACACTGCCAGGTATCATATATTTATATTGGTGGGCACACTGCCAGGTATCATATATTTATATTGGCGGGCACACTGTCAGGTATCATATATTTATATTGGTGGGCACACTGTCAGGTATCATATATTTATATTGGCGGGCACACTGCCAGGTATCATATATTTATATTGGCGGGCACACTGTCAGCTATCATATATTTATATTGGCGGGCACACTGCCAGGTATCATAGATTTATATTGGCGGGCACACTGTCAGGTATCATATATTTATATTGGTGGGCACACTGCCAGGTATCATATATTTATGTTGGCGGGCACACTGTCAGGTATCATATATTTATATTGGTGGGCACACTGTCAGGTATCATATATTTATATTGGCGGGCACACTGTCAGGTATCATATATTTATATTGGTGGGCACACTGCCAGGTATCATATATTTATATTGGCGGGCACACTGTCAGGTATCATATATTTATATTGGTGGGCACACTGTCAGGTATCATATATTTATATTGGCGGGCACACTGTCAGGTATCATATATTTATATTGGTGGGCACACTGCCAGGTATCATATATTTATACTGTCGGGCACACTGTCAGGTATCATATATTTATATTGGTGGGCACACTGCCAGGTATCATATATTTATATTGGCGGGCACACAGCCAGGTATCATATATTTATATTGGTGGGCACACTGCCAGGTATCGCCCGCAGTAGAGCCAGGTTCATTGTAACATGTGACCTGCGGTGGTGGCATCTCTACAGATAGCCGAGCCCTAAATGCTGCTATTAGGTCACATCTCTATATTCTCAGAGGAAAGTGGAAGCCGAGATAAACGGAGAGCCGAAGACTGGAGTGAATAATAGAGACATTAATTGGAAATTCTCCGCACTTATGATATATAAAGAGAGGGGAACATTCCCTTCATTCATAATAGATTTATTACGCTCGGAGACGCCTTTTGTCAAGATGACAGGATTCCGCTTTTGATCTCCGTTCTTCAGAGTTAAGTTGCAGCGAAGATGCCGCCTCTTTAAAGTTTTCCTTATTCTGCTCGCTGTTGGGTTTAAAGATGGCGAATAAATTGACTCTTCATCTTCATCATCATCATCATCATCATCATCTGGAAATCAACAAATGTACATTTTTAATTGTTGTTTTAGAAGCTTTCTGTGTCGGTTATTACTAAGATAAACATGTTTCCAATTAATCGCTGCCTGTATAATTGATAGGGCTGCAGCTGCGCTGCATTATCTGCCGGCGTCGGGGGAGCGGATTTGACTCTGAAACAAATTAGATTTAGATTTTATCAGATAAGATTAGAATCGGGAACATTAACTAAATCTTAGGTTGGTTTAACCCCTTAAGGACTTCTTTCAATTCTCACCTGTAATCACTGCTGCCTCTTGTAGGTTTCTAAGGGACCTTTAACACGATGGAATATTCCGCATTCGTGGTAAATTTCACACTTCCGCTGGATGTTTTCCTCAATCGCGCCATTCACTCTCCCCGGCTAGTCCAGCACCGATGACCGGCCTCATTGGATGTCATTCAGATCGCTGGATCTTCCATCTGATGTGGATTCACACTGAAACTGATCCACGGAAAACCTTTTTAGGTGATTTTATGCCGCACTCCGGGGACACGGGGGGGAATCTCCGAATCAGCTGGTGGTGACGTCACTCGATCATTCAAACAAGAATTGGCTCATCTAGAAGCTGCCTTTAGAAGGGACTGGGGAGGTAATACAGTGCTGGGGCGCTGATAAAGGGGCCATTGGGTTATAGCTCTTCAGAGCAGCTACATGCGCTAATAACAAGCAGGATATTTTTGGAGGATTGCTCCATTTCTTTTATTATTATAAGTGTAAAATATCCTTTAATTTTTAAAAATTCCGTTCTCTTACAATTTGGAGGAGGAACTGCAGAATTCCTGCTGATCCTACATGTAAATTCTGCATCTTACCTTCCCGGAGTTCATGTCCCGCGGGGTTCTTGCAGTAATAGTTATTGAACACGGCTGCTTACAATGCAGCAAAAGTACTTCACTGTGCAAACAGAACAGTAACGGCTTCAGGACGGAGAATGTGGAGCCGCAGGGCTCTCTGGGAAAATATCCCTCACATTAGGCCAAGATGCTGGATGCCGGCTCGGTAGTGAAGGAGGCAAATCCATCTAAGATGGCTGCAAAAACTTTTATCTACACTATTTCTAAAAAAATTTGGGCCTTTTTTTAAATAGATGAACAGAATTCTTTATTTATTAGAACAGCAATAAACAACACTGTAATGAAATATTACCGGCCCTTTAATAAATTACAGAAGGACCACCGTGACTCACAGGTCAGACCCGGTGGAGACCACAGAACTTCCTGCGATCTTTCTGACCAGTCCACCAGTGTCCCAAGATGGGAGCCGCTGGAACCAAAGACCAAGAGGAAGGCGGAACCCCCCAAAGCGTTCTACCTCAGGGAGCAAAAGATTCCTTCCTGACCCCAGATGTGGTGATCAGCTATCAGCCTGAATCTAATCGTCCTGCTGTATATTGCTGTATATACACCTGTATATATAAAGGTGAAAGCCCGAACTGACTGACTCGTCACTAATTCTCTAACTTCCCGATGTCGTAGAAACATGAAAATTGGGATGATCATTCTTTAGGTCCTAAATAGGAAAATTCAATGTTAAGTGCAAAAGTATTAGCACCCCTGTGTAATGTACCAAATCTAATTCTGATTGTTCTCAGTAAGAGAAACCAAGTATTTTGTAGATATGATCTTGTAGATATTAGACCTTTTAATGACTACCAAAAATACATGATGTTACAGCGAGCTTTCAGATCCTGTATTGATCCTTCATCAGGCTAAGATTTAACTGGTTTGGATGGGGCACATATATAAGATACAAATGCAGAGAGGACGCCTCCTTCACCAGAATGTACCATGCACAAATTTATCATCAAATCTAATTCTCTAACTCCCCGATGTCGTACAGACATGAAATTTGGGATGATCATTCTTTAGGTCCTAAATAGGAAAGGTAAAGGGGTCACAACTCGAAAATTCTCCCGTGTGAAACAGGCCTTAAGCTTACAATTAACTAAAACCCCCAAGTCCTTCCCCATGTCATTGCTCCCCAGTGGTTGTCCATTTATTATGTAATGATGACATGTATTTCCCTGCCCATGTGCAGAGCCTCACATTATTAGTGTTAAACCTCTTTTGCTACTTTTTTGCCCCCTAGTTATCCAGATCTATATGTAACTGTACTCTGTCCTCTCCTGTGTTGATTGCTTTACATCATTTTGTATCATCTGTAAATAATGATATTTTATTGTACAATCCTTCTACCAGGTCATTAATTAATACACTAATACCAGTGGTGGCGCCTTACTAATACAATATAGTGAAAGGGATTGGAGTCGGTCCAAATATTTCTGTGCACCGCCCGTGATTTACGAACTCCAGCTGGTGGCTGAGGTGACATCGTGGCTTGTCGCTGTCATGTAAGCTGCATTATCTTCACGGCGGCGTTGACCTCTCTGTGGTGACATGTTTGCATGACAGCGATTGTTTGTTCCAACACTGAACAATGGTTGACGATTACATGAAGGCTGCACTGGTGTTGGCAGCATTAGCACTTGAGATGACATGATATCACGTTCAGGAGATGTGAAGATCTTGGTCAATATGACCTGCCAGCAATGTATGTAGATATTTGTAAGGTGTTATTTATTGGAGTCTCCACACAGGGGTCCAGCTGTCTCACAACAGCTATAAACTGCCAGACTGAGTACTGCTGTATCCGTAGCAACTAAGAGCCGTGGGGGTTTGTGGGGATGTAGTCCTCAGTGCATAGGCATGAAGAACCTGAGATGATATCACTATCATGTGAACAGGGGTGGAGCTCAGAACCCTGGTGACTGATCACATGACAGAAACATCATCACATGTAACTTACACAGTAACTCATCACTCACAGACAGGTGGTCGTTAGTATTTTGATTAAAAAGAAGAGGGTGCAATACTGACCTCTGTGGTACCCCACTAGTAACCCCTCCAATATTGCTCCCTGTGGTACCCCACTACTTATGGTTACCCCTCTAATACTGCTCCCTGTGGTACCTCACTGCTAATCGTGACCCCTCCAGTACTGCCCCTGTGGTACCCCACCACTAATGGTGAGCCCTCCAATACTGCCCCCTGTGGTACCCCACTACTAATGGTGACCCCTCTAATACTGCCACCTGTGGTACCCCACTACTAATGGTGACCCCTCCAATACTACCCCCTGTGGTACCCCACTAGTAATGGTGACCCCTCTAATACTGCAAGTGAACAAAAAAGAACAAACGATACAGCTCACCATTAGATGCTCACATATAATGATCCAATGTCCTTGTAGAGTAATCCACTGGTGCACGGATGTTGCAGGCCAAGCCCAGTCCCAAAGTAGAGCTGAAAAGTACGATGGTTTGATCCAGTACCAATGTTTTTTTGATAAAAAATCACTTCTTTATTGGATACATATTTTAAGAATTCCCATGCGCACGGGGATTAAAATACATTTTTGGATGTTTGTGAAAAAAACAATTATGGTCATGTGTCTAGCAATCTGAACAACCAAAATAAAAAAAAATAAAAAAAATTAATGCATCCACATATGCATACCATGATGTAAGTCAAAAACTCAAAATACAATCATGGCCATGTGTCCAGCAGTGGCAGCAAAAAACAGTAACAAAATGTTGATATAATAGTGGCATATATGTATGAAGTACATGAATATATACACCTTCTCTTTCCGTTATCCCTCTTCCCCTTCTCTTTTCTTTTTTAGTAGACATATAATGTAATAAATCAGACCTGTAATTGAGACCCTTGGGATATCGGGGAGATCGTGATATGTGGTCATCAGCTGATACTCATTCAGTGGTTTAGTCTGAAGGCTAATGTCAGCACCCATGATTGGTAGTCCTGGGGGGGGTTGGACTGTTGTAACATGGCATATCCTTCTATACCATTTAAGATCTTGATTTCTGCTGTGATGCCATGCTATGTTTAAGGCTGTATAAAAGCCAAAACACGTCAGCTTGTCTTTTAATCCCCGTGTGCATGGGAATTCTTTACATATCTACCCAATAAAGAAGTGATTTTTTATAAAAAAAAACATTGGTGCTGGATCCAACCTTTGTACTTTTCACCTCCAATACTGCCCCTGTGGCACCCCACTACTAATGGTGACCCCTCTAATACTGCCCCTGTGGTACCTCACTAGTAATGGTGACCCCCTTGAATACTGCCCCCTGTGGTACCCCACCAGTAATGGTGACCCCTCCAATACTGCCCCTGTGGTACCCCACTAGTAATGGTGACCCCTCCAATACTGCCCCCAGTGGTACCCCACTAGTAATGGTGACCCCTCCAATACTGCCCCCTGTGGTACCCCACTACTAATGGTGACCCCTCTAATACTGCCCCTGTGGTACCTCACTAGTAATGGTGACCCCTTCAATACTGCCCCCTGTGGTACCCAACCAGTAATGGTGACCCCTCCAATACTGCCCCTGTGGTACCCCACTAGTAATGGTGACCCCTCCAATACTGCCCCCGGTGGTACCCCACTAGTAATGGTGACCCCTCCAATACTGCCCCCTGTGGTACCCCACTATTAATGGTGACCCCTCCAATACTGCCCCCTGTGGTACCCCACTAGTAACAG
The DNA here is from genome assembly GCA_035609135.1 of Eleutherodactylus coqui. NCBI lineage: Eukaryota > Metazoa > Chordata > Amphibia > Anura > Eleutherodactylidae > Eleutherodactylus > Eleutherodactylus coqui. Next base: position 172,492,497 of record CM069413.1, read on the forward strand.
TGAATCCTTCAGTACTGTCCCATGTGCTACCCCACTCGTAATGGTGACCCAATCAGAGTATGCACCATTTATAACCCCCTCTGCTTTCTATCACTGACCAGTTACTCACCCCCTTACACACATTCTCACCCAGACCAAGCATTCACATCCCATATACCAACCTTCTATGCAGCACAGTATCACACGCTTTGGAAAAGTCCAGATACACAGGATGCAGTGACTTCCCGGTCCAGTCTAGAGCTTACTGTTAGGTTCAGCAGACCAAGGCGTTGTTCTGCTTCTCCTTTTTCCAGCAGTCTCAGGGTTACTGTGTCTTTCACCCAGCCTGTGCAGATTTGCAATCAACTTCCTATATAAACCCTCCAGAGCTTTCCCACAATGCTTTGATGTTCTTACTCTTTCTCTGAGTAGGAGCAGCTATCCTGTCTGTAGACAGTTCTCTGCTGCTAGTTCATTTGTGTCTTTGTGTTCCCAGCTCCTCGTCTGTTCTGCCGGTGGGTCCCATTTGTCTTTGCTATCTTCCTGCATCTGTTATCTCTGCATAGGACTAGCTTACATCCATCCCTGCAAATCAGCGCAGCTTGGTACATCTGCTTCTGGATTCCATCTTCAGCAGGTAGGTAGGGAAGTCTAAAAGCCAGGGTCAGGAAAGGCGGCCTGGATCTCTCCACCACCAGGGTTATCTCAAGGACAGGGACATCTAGTCCTCCCGAGCTCAGGGTAAGGCCAGTTCTCCTTCCCTGTACTGAGCTTCTGCTTTTAATCTGTCTTCTCTTCAGTGTCAGCTGTTTATCCTGCCAGGTCATCCCACTCAGCAGGACGACACAGTGGATCCACAATACACTCCGTTACACTTACCTCCTCGTAGACGCTGATCAGGTTGGTGTGACAGGCGTGATCTCTCGTAAACCTGTGCTGATATGGAGTTATGCAGCTATTTTCCTTGAGGTCCTCCAGAATAGCATCTCTTAGAAACCTTTCAAACATTTTTCCCACAATACAAGTAAGACTTACTGGCTTGTAGTTTCTGGGTTCACTTTTCGACCTCTTCTTGAATATTGGCACCACATTGGCTACACACCACTCCAGTGGAACAGACCCCATCACTGTAGTGTCTTTAAATCTAAGAAATAAGGATCTGTGTATGACATTACTTAATTCCTTTAGATCCAGGGGGTGTATGCCTTCGCGACCTAGCGATTTATCAATTTTAACCTTCTCAAGGTGGCTCTGCATTTTTTCCTGGGTTAGACTGGTGACATTTAGTGAAGAGTTTACTCTGTCACTCTGCATCTCATCTGACATTTCATCTTCCTCTATAAATATACTGGAGAAAAAAACTATTTAATAGATTTGCTTTCTCCTTATCACCCTCTATAATTTTTCCTACATCTAATATAAAAAAGCCTTCTGACTTTTTCTTGTACCACAGTTTGACCCCTTTGCGTGACCTTTGGTGGATGATTTTAGTGTCATTAAATTTGTTACATCCTCACCACCGCCGTAAAATCATAAAATTTGAGTTTTATCCATGGAGTGACCTGTCAGGCAAGGTCAAAGTTCCTATGTTAAGTCCAGCGGTGCTGTTGTGCTTCAGCAAACAGCGCAGCTAGGGGCAGTCAAGCATTGCTAAGTTACAACAAATTAGGATAAGCGTCTTTGAAGATTGTCCAATAGAACCTTTAAAAAAATTAAGGAAATCTAGCGACTTACCTGGTGTGGACACCTGGGCCCACCAAAGGATAACCAGATGCCTCACCTGCAGTCCCTGCCCTCCTTATTAGGTAAATCCTTCCTACGCTTTTAGGGCATCCAATCATGTGAAGGAGAGCTGCAAAGATTTCAGAGAGCTCTGAAAGGACCCTCCGAAGCATGAAACAAATGAGAAAACTCCTGTGCTCATAAGAAGGATATACATAGAGATCGCGTAGCAAACATCAGGTCACTCTACTTATTTATTAAAGGGCCGACACTTTCAGTATTAATCTTTTCACCACTATTCGTGCTTATAGGGCTTTAGTGCTTCTTCGCTGACTTCAGGTTTTAGTAGTTGAAACGCTTTGATTTTGCTGTTTATTGCCCCTTTACATCTTTTTTGAGCCACATTGGTTTTCTCCTATTACAGAGTCTTTCATTCCTGCAAGGTTTGAATCGCTCACAGTAAGTATGTAAGACGTTTTTTCCATTTATTGTCCGTAATCTTAATTTGAAAACATTACCCCGGTCACTAAAGTTAAATGCATGTAAAGCTTTCTATTGAAGGACAAGTGGAAATGTATTATACTATGGTCGCTATTTCCCAGGTGCCCCCCAACCTGCACCCCTGTTATTCTATCAGGCCTGTTCATTAATATTAAAGGGGTTGTCCCGCGGCAGCAAGTGGGTCTATACACTTCTGTATGGCCATAATAATGCACTTTGTAATATACATTGTGCATTAATTATGAGCCATACAGAAGTTATAAAAAGTTTTTTACTTACCTGCTCCGTTGCTGGCGTCCTCGTCTCCATGGTGCCGACTAATTTTCGCCCTCCGATGGCCAAATTAGCCGCGCTTGCGCAGTCCGGGTCTTCTGCTTTCTTCTATGGAGCCTTTCGTGCAGGATGCCGGCTCCGTGTAGCTCCGCCCCGTCACGTGCCGATTCCAGCCAATCAGGAGGCTGGAATCGGCAATGGACCGCACAGAAGAGCTGCGGTCCACGGAGACAGAGGATCCCGGCGGCCATCTTCAGCGGTAAGTATTGAAGTCACCGGAGCGCGGGGATTAAGGTAAGCGCTCCGGTAAGCTTTCTTTACCTCCCTGCATCGGGGTTGTCTCGCGCCGACCGGGGGGGGGGGGTTGAAAAAAAAAACAACCCGTTTCGGCGCGGGACAACCCCTTTAAGTCCACTATGGCCGTACCTCTAGTCGGGTCCTGTACAAGTTGGATAACATAATTATCTTTAGTAATTGACAGAAACTTGTTGCTGCGGCGGTTCTAGGATCACTTCCTTTCTGATAGTCTGGTGCAGTTTTGCAGGTGTTTCTCTGTCTTCTGGCTCTGCTGGGAATGATACTAGGTGAGGTGCGCTTGGTCTCACCTGTGGGTATTTGTCAGGGCTATTTAGCCTGGCCTGATGCGTAGCTCAATTGCCTTTTAATCTTCAGTTTTCCTCTGACTGTGAGTGCAGTCAGAGCTGGTTCTGGATCTCCTATTTACTTGAGTTATCTCAAAGCTAAGTACAGCGCTTGTTATCATTTTCATATTTTTCCTGTGTTATTCTCCTATCCCATGTAGGGTCTACTAGTGGCCAAGGTACGTGGTCAGGTTCGTCCTTGTTAGGGTGGGTTATCTGCATTTAGGCAGGTCCCTTTCCTGGGTAATGTTCATTGGGGGCAGTGCTTTTCCTTTGTTGCGATTGGCTTTATTGTTTAGCACTGTTTGGTGTGCAGTAGCATGTGTATTTCAGGTTTATGGATCCAGCACGACTGGTCTGGACGTAACACTTGTTACTTTTATGAGATCCGCAGGTTTCAGTTTCCCAGTTTATATCTGGATAGATAAAGTCACCCATAATAATTACCTCATTGTGATTTGCTGCTTCATCCATTTGCTTCAGAAACAGATTTTCAGTGGCTTTTGTTGTAATTGGTGTCTATAGAAAACCATTTTGAGGATTTTATTGTTATTTTTCCTTCCATGTATTTCCACTCATAGAGACTCCACATGTTCATCTCCCTCCCATATATCTTTCCATAGTGTGGGCTTTATACAGGATTTTACATAAAGACAAGCCTCTCCCCCTTTCCATTTTTTATGATTCCTTCTGAACAGACCCTGTATGTTCACCGCCCAGTCACAGCTTTCATCCAATCAGGTCTCAGTTACTCCTGCTATGTCATAGTTTTCCTCAGACAACATCACTTCCAGTTCATCTACTTTATTAGTCAGACTTCCAGTATTAGACCTCCTATTGGTCAGACTTCCAGCATAAGTCCCCTTATTGGTCAAACTTCTATCATCGTCACTTTATTGGTCAGACTTCTAGCATTATTTACCATACAGTTTAGAAAGTTTTGATTATTTTGTATATTAATTGTGTCATAAACATTTTACACACTATATTACACTCAATGCATGACACTTACATAATATCATTAACCCCTGCAAAGCCTTGTTGAAACTTAGTGGCACCATATTAACCTTTTACATTAGCACAGTCCCATGAGTCCATCACCTCCACCCTGGCCAGGAATTTAATGCTACGCAGTCTTGGGGCTATAAACACACTCACACTCCGGTTCTTGTCTTGTCTCTTTCCTGCTTGCAAGTACTTCATGATGTTTGCTGCATGACTTCTGCATTGCTGCCGCGGTATCCGGCTCTGAGGGGAGGGAGTCTCCCTCTCCTCCAACGTGCTGTGGAGCACTTCCCACTGGGGGTTCAGATGATCCTCAACCTCTGCCCTCATGTCTTCAGGGCTCACTGGTGATCTAGCTCTGGGCTAAACCTCTCCAATATAGGGTAATTGGCCACACTGAGGCCTCTCTAAATTTCTGCTGTCGCAATACTACTGCGGATCTCTCTGCTTCTGCAGCCTACTCTGTCTCAGCTTGAAAGTCTCCCTCTCTTCTCCAGCTGCTCCTCTCTTAATATGTATGGTGCTATTCATACCCAAAACTCTCCCACTCTCAGGGGCAGCAGGTCCAGCCATCACTGTTCCTTAAAGGGATTTTGCCACTAAGAACAAAACCCTGTCTCCTGAGCTGGACCCTGTGTAAAGTTATAAACAAGGGTATACCCACCTCTCCTGGAGTGCCAGGATGCAGCCGACGGTCGCCTCTGGTATAGACAGTGATTACTGGGTAGTCAAATAGCAGAAGCACGTGATCGCTGCAACCAATCAGAGGCTGAAGCATAACATCTGGAAAGTCCTGGCATCATGACGCCCAGGATATGAGCGCTGATGCCAGGAGTGCAGACGGTCATGCTGCAGCCTCTAATTGGCTACCCTGAAGTCACTGCAGAATACCGACAGCGACTGTCAGCTGTGTCCTCATTTTTTATTTTAAGCAAGGCCCAGGTGTCGCTGTCGCATCCAGGGGTTTCGCAATGAAAAAATACAGATGCCGCAGTTACCTGCGATTTCAAGAATGGTGTCCTATCATTTTTTCTGCAGACGTTTTTCCGCATGTAAATTCCGCACATGTGACCGCTGCCATTGAAAAGCATTGGCTCTATATAGGGCGATCTTTTTTACGCTCGAAAAACGTATTTTAAAATGCCTGTGGGACTGAGCCCTTAAACTATGGCACATCCGACTATCAGATGTGCTATACAGAACTACTTTCCCATCATGGCAACCCCATATTATTTTGTAATAAGTCCCCAATAACAATTGTAAAAAAAACCCCCTCATATCTAGAACACTATTGGGGCAATAACAGAAAACAATTGCAATACGTTACTGCTAACAATATTATATTTGTATTAAACAGCACAGAGATGAAGGTAAAAAATACCAATATACTTTGTCAATATTTATCAAGAGCAAATTAGCCAATCGTAGAAAATGGGGGATCACACCAGACAAATATGACCGGAGAAAACCTAAAATACAAACAAAAAAAACCTTTGTTAAAACCACACAAAATATGTAAACAATGCAAGACTAATCACAGAATTCATAAAAAAGTCTCTAACCTAAAGGTATGGCAATGTATGGAATTCAAGATTAAGACCTGTTGTAGTAATAATAATATAATTATGTTTCTTAAAGCAGCCTATGCAAATATATGTATGTATATATTTATATATCCACCTTCATAGAAAAAAGCTAGCAGTGAAATGGTTAACTGGGTCATTCTTATGCTGGTATCCGGAAATACACCCCTACGCAAGTTCTACAAGGTCCTGAGATGTGTTACTCATGAGAAAGACCTGCGATGCCCAGCGCTCATAAGGAGGGGGGCTACGCCTGTTCTAATCCCTTGGATTCCTTAGTCCAGGCAGAGATATTGATAGTCTATGCTAGTTGTGTTTCCTAGAAATTACGTGTTCACATAGCAACATACACCTGATGCGTAAACATATGTTAATCATCAGCGTCATTACATACTAGGGCAATCATGAGTTGTTATGATGTTGGGAGGGGCATGCATGTAATTGGCACGTCATATTCAGTATAACTGTATTGTACTTCCTTACAATAAACCAGAAGGGTATGGGGGCTCACGGGGAATACCCCTGAGTCCAAATACATATATTCATGCATGAAGCTTCTCATTATAAACAATCTGGAGCAGACCAGTGAAATCTTCTGGAATATGATTTATTCCTATAACAGACCCTTCTGATAGAGGGTGTCCAATTCGAAGATCCATTTCAATTCTAGGAATTTCAAGTGCTTCCCCTATTGCCACCTCTGACATCCGTGGGCACATGATTGCTTATACGGTAACGTAACTGGCTAACTGAATGACCAACTTCGTGAAAATGTTTGGCTACCGGAACATCTAAACGGCCAGTTCTTACTGTACTTTTATGTTTACCAATTCTGGATCTTGCATCATTGATAGATTCACTGACATATAATAACCCACAAGGACAACTAATGAGATAATTTACAAAAGTTGATGTACAAGAACATATACCGTTGATTTTATAGGTCTTGCCCGTCCTTTGCTGTGAGAAACTCAAGCTCTTGAGTAAGTTATTACAACTGGCACAATTAAGACAGTGAAAATTTCCCGTCTTACTAGGTATCAATGTGCGTTGGTACGAGTGGCCGACAAGATTAGGAGCAGTCTTTTCCAGTCTATCCTTCAAATTCCTCCGCCTACGATATGACATCAAGGGCAGAGATTTGAATTCTTCAACTTCTGGGTGGCATTTGGAAAGCATTGACCAGTGTCTATGTATCACCTGTGAGATTCTGCCACTTAACTGGCCATATGTACTCACAAAGGGAATCCTCCCCAACTGCTTGCTTAATCTCTGCGTGCCCCCCAGAAGGTAAAATGAAAAAAAAGGTTTGGTTAGCCAGTAGAGCAAAGTGTGATGGTTCTCAGTAAGAGAAACCAAGTCATCTTGTAGATATGATATCTTTTAATGGCTAACAAAAATACATGAGGTTACAGCGAGCTTTTGGATCCTCTATTGATCCTTCATCAGACTAAAATGGAACCTCAGGAACCTCAGAAGGGAATTCCGATCACTTGCTCCAGCCTTAGTGCTTAAATCAGTTACCAAGTTCCCAGGCTAGCCTCTGTCCAGAAAATTTCTGGCACATTTGCTTAAGGCAATGGTCAATAAAGTCCTCATCAACCACACATCTGACTCTGAGTAACTGGCTCCAGGGGAGCGACTGCTACATCCCTGGGAGATGAAAGCTATTAAAGCATAATAAGTTGTTGCGATCTGTTGGTTTTATGAAGAGAGCAATTGTCAAGGTGCCACCAATATTAGAGATTAATGCATCAAGAAACTGTACTGGTGTTACTGAACATGTAAGAGTAATTTTGAGCTCCGGAAAAATGTTATTGAGCTCTTCATGGAACGCATTGAGTGATGATATTGAACCACGCCAGATGAATAAAATATCATCAATATACCTCCACCATACCTGGACCAAAGTCCAGGATGGGGAGGTATATATGAATATCTCCTCAATGTCGTACATGTACATGTTCGGGTAAGTAGGGGCCACATTGGACCCCATCGTGGCTCCTTTTCACCAAAAAGAAAATAATTTTTCTGTAAGTCCTCTCAACACAAAATGCATACACTGGTTAGACAGATCTGACTACATGAGGCGTTTTCTCACAGCCTCTACTCCTTTGGTTTGGCTGATGTTGGTGTATAAGGAAACAACATCAAAGGATCCCAAAATAGACTCAGTATCCACTGTGAGACCCTTGATTTTCATCGTCAGAGGATACAGGATTTCATCAAGGATACAGAAGAAGACTGCCGGGGACAGGGAGAAGAGCCAGACAGAGCTTCTAGATGAGTTACCTTTTTTTTTTTCTTCTACAGTTAGGGATGATTTTTGGGGTAGGGCTTATATTTCAAGCCCTACCCCCTACCCCCGAAAATCATCACTGCCGGGGTTGCCTTCATCCCATTGCTTTCAACGGAGTTAATCTGAGTCATTTCACACAAGGAATGCAGGTAACCTAGCAACAAGTTAGGTTGTTTTATTCAGCTGCACAAGATAGAAAAAATGCCTTGAGACTCAGATGATGCAGGGAGCCTAGCAACCAGATAGATTGTGATTGGCTGCAGACAGACTGGTCAGGTGACAGAGGCAATAAATAGCCCGACAACGGTCACAGGAGGCAGAAGTGGCAGAGAGAGCAGAACAAGCGGGAGCAAGACAAAGAGAGAAACAAGAGAGAAGCAGGAGAGAAAGAGAGTAAGCAGAGAAACAGGGAGAAACAGAGAAGGAGAGTCAGCTGTGACAGTGAGTAGAAGAAAGATAAGAGAGAGAGCTGAGATGAAGAGAGGGAGATAAAGAGATGTAACTATGAGGAGGGATGGAGAAAATAAATTCAGAGTAAGCTCCCAGTATATAAGCCTGTTAGACACAAGTATCATCATTGTTGCAAATTGTATATCATCTATTATTCACTGTGTGTTGAAGAGAATGACCTCATCTCCGTCTGAGTGAACTACACATTACACATTGGGGGGAAATTGAAAGGTTCCCTAAACACTTAAGAGACACACACATTGCAATGATTTAAAAATCTCATCTAACCATGTCTTATTCACAATAGAACATAGAACACATATCAGAGGGGAAAAGGAGACATTGTTCCATTTCATTTATAACCCATTTAGAAATTTGCAGAGGTAAAAAAACACCTGGAAAAGTAAGTGATTCTAATGAAAAACAGCTGAAGCGTAAATTTCAACTAAGTAACATGACTGTGTATAAAAAGAGTATGTTAGAGAGGCAGAGTCTCTCAAAAGCAAAGATAGTCAGAGGCTCACCAATCTGTAAAAAACTGCTTCTAAAAATTGTGGAACGATTTTAGAAAAATGTTCCTCAATGTAAAACTGGAAGACTTTGAATATTCCCCCATCTAGAGGACATAATATCATCAGAAGATTCAGAGAATCTGGCGACATTTATGTGTTCAATGGACAAAGTTGGCGGTCAACATTGGATGCTCGACATCTATAAGCTCTCAGGCGGCGCTGCATTATATACAGCCATGATTCTGTGATGCCAATAACTGCCTGGGCTCAGGCATACTTCCAGAAATCATTGTCTGTTAACAATCTACAAATGCAATGTAAAGCTGTATCATGCAAAGAAGCCATATATCAACATGATCCAGAAATCATGGCATCTTATCTGGGCCAAATATAATTTAAAATGGACTGAGGCAAAATGGAAAACTGTTCTGTGGTCAGATGAGTCAGAATTTTTAAATTATTTTTGGAAACCATGGATGAGGTGTGTTGTGCAGACTCAAGAGGAGAGGGACCATGCAGCTTGTTATCAGTGCACAGTTCTGCATCTCTGATAGTGTAGGGTTGCTTTAGTGCCTATGGCATGGGCAGCACATATATCCTGAAAGGCACTAATAATGCTGAGCAGTATATAGAGGTTGTAGAACAACATTTGCTCCATCCAGGCAACATCTCTTTCATGGAAAGCCTTGCATATTGTAGCAAGGCAATTCTAAACTGCATACTGCATCCATCATGACAGAATGGCTTCACAGAAGAAGAGTCCGGGGTGAGCCGGCTGCCTGCAGTCCAGACCTTCCACCATATACTACATCCATCACCACAGCATGGCTTCACAGGAGAAGAGTCCGAGGTGAACCGGCTGCCTGCAGTCCCGATCTTCCACCATATACTACACCCATCACAACAGCTTCACAGGAGAAGAGTTTGGGGTGAACTGGCCGCCTGCAGTCCAGATATTCCACAACGTACAGTACTACATCCACCACAACAGCATGGCTTCACAGGAGAAGAGTCCAGGGTGAACCGTCCGCCTGCAGTCCAGACCTTCCACTACATACTACATCCATCACAACAGCTTCACAGGAGAAGAGTCCAGGGTGAACCGGCCACCTGCAGTCCAGACCTTCCACCATATACTACATCCATCACAACAGCTTCACAGGAGAAGAGTCCGGGGTGAACCGGCCGCCGGCAGTCCGGACCTGCCACCATATACTACATCCATCACAACAGCATGGCTTCACAGGAGAAGAGTCCAGGGTGAACCGGCCGCCGGCAGTCCGGACCTTTCACCAATAGAAAACATTTGGCACGTTATGAACGAAAAATACAGCAAATCCGAGGACTGTAGAGCAGCTAGAATCCTCCATTACACAGAACAGGACAATCTTTCTCTCCCAAAACTCCAGCAATTGGTCTCCTTACTTCCCAGGAAATAGGATGATACACAATGATGGACATGGCCCTGCCCAGCCTTTGCTGGAGGTGTTGCTGCCATCAATTTCTAAATGAGCAAAGTGTGATTGATCTTAGTAAGAGAAACCAAGTAATCTTGTAGATATAATACCTTTTAATGAGATTTTGAACCTACGCAGGGTCCTTCGCAGGCATAATGGAACAAATCTAAAGATGTATTTATATTAAAACATATAGACATGATCACATTTAAGGGTACAGACATGGTGAACTTAATTTGCATCAGATAAATACCAAAAACAGGATAAGAGGGCACAGACATTATGATTACTGGCACCTAGATAAATACTAGGGAGGGATGACCATAACAGTAATCAGTCCAGGGACAAGGAATGTGAAAGTTTATAGTCTGTAAATTGCTGTAAGGGGGTCAAAACCAGACTAACCTGTTACCCCTGCTCTGGGTTACTCCTATCTGGTGTAAACCCCCTCTGAAATTCATACCGTTTCTGATAGTATTAACGAGGATTATACATTTATATTCGCAAATTCTTCTGTGATGTTGGGACGTAAAATTGCCTTTAAGTATAATCACTCTGATATCTTCTATGTCATGTCCATGACTAGAACAATGCTCGGCCGCAGGGAATTCTGTCTTTCTTTCTTTTATCGTGTGGCGGTGAGATCTCATCCTCGCTTTCAGTTTTTGTCCTGTTGCTCCAACATAAACCCCCCAACAGGACATTTACCCCCCGGATCAGGTACACAACATCAGACGTGGAACGTGAATGTCCCCGGGATCTTATAGTCCTGCTGTGTGTTGGGGAGAACAATCACACTTTGTTCTACTGACTAACGCTGTACTAAGCTTTTCTTGTTTTTTTCTAAATGAGTTGTTTTAAATGTAGTGGAAAACTGTCTCCCCTCCCCCTCTTATATATATTTTGTTACATTTATTTACATTTTACACAGCGTCCCAACTTTTATGGAATTGGGACTGTAGAGCGGGGCCGAGAAATTTGTGGCGAGTGGCTCAGCTCATGTGAGATATTAGTATGGAGAAACAATGGAATGTCTTCACTTGACATCACATAAAAGCCCTCAAGGAGACATTGCGTTTGACTCTTTGACTTGTTCGCTTTGTTCCTTTTATTAACTTCCAGATGAAAGATGGTAACACGGGGATATAGGGTTGTGTCTGCTTCTCTGAGCGAAGGTATTTGTTGCAGTCCGTCCAACCATCCATACATATTCATGGAGTATGAGGATAATTTAATGCCTCCCGGAAAGTCTACTGGGAAACGATAGAAGTGTAAAGGGAAGGAGAAGTTCTCATCGCGTCCAGATGTTTCATAAAATAAATGACTCCGGTTCTGCTAATTAAAGATCTCCCATGTAAGGAGTGCCCTCGCTTTGACTTTGCACAGTTTCACTGCTCATTAGACATGACAAGCGTGTTCTTCGGATATTAGGGGTGATACGATTAGGTAGCCCCCCCTTATGCTCAGGCCTGCAGTACATGATCCCTTGTAGCTGATACCTCGGCGCTGCCTATGTCTTGATATATTTTGCTGGAATTAGGCTGATAAGTGAGAAGATAAAATTCTAATTTCTGTAATGCATATTTCATGCGTATTTTAAAAAGAGACGAACAAGAGGGAACAGACTGCACTTCTTCCTCTCAAGTAATGCTGATTCACAGAGACAATAAAAATATTTTCCTTAAATTGGCTTCTGACTCTTGTTTTTTTTTGCCTTCCTCTGGATCAACAAGAGAGTTTAAGCAGTCTGAACTAGATGGACATTGTCTTCATTCAGCCTAACCTACTATGTTACTATGTTAAAGGGTTGGGCCAAGATGGCATCTTCTGTCATATTCCCTATGTGGGCAAACAGATGTAGCAAAGTTTAACCTGACTTTGATAACTTACTGTAACAAGTTATTTTATCTTAGCCCTTTATAAACGTATTGTTATCTTAACACAACAAGACCCATTGTAAAGCCATTGCAAATACATTGTGGCATCTTAAGAGGTTAAGAGTCAAGTTAAACTTTACTATATCTGTATTCACAGGGGCAGAAAAGTCTAATATTAGTATATACAGTCCTTCACAGAACAATTAAAACTAAATTTTGTTAACACGATTAAAACTCAGGCTTTAAGATGGATAGACAAAGTCACATGGTAATCCCTTGTAGACAGAGTAAATAATAATAATCTCTGCGGATAGTGTTTATAAACCGAAAAAAAACACAAAGATAATCATAAGTAGACCCAACCATGACAGGAAAAATGTATACTAATAAAGGGGTAGGAATTGAATCCCAACCCCACTCATGTGGTAGGATAATATACAGCAGCCCTCAGCACCCTAGTACTTCTCGCACTCAATAGTATCCAAGGTTGAGAGGCAAGAGGTTATAGAGCAGGGTCTAGATTACGTAACAGGCACAGAGATAATAGCCTCATTGATTGTTGGATCCATCTCTGAAAATGTTGGATGAATATAGGGGGAAAGAAATGCCCACTGATATATCATTCAGGTATGAGAGTTCAACAACAAAAGTTCTTTGTTTAATTTAGGAACATTAGGTATAAGAATTCAATAAATTGGATAAGTTCCTTGTTTCAATAGGTACATTATGTTCTACGCATTTACCTGGAGGTCTCAGTTCAGCAGGAACCCATATAAATCTCTCTGATTAAAAAGAACTAGGGCTTAAGTATCTTGACCAAAGCATGAACCAATACCTTGCATCGTATCTATTTACATCTGTTTATGTGTGCAGGTATGCTTGGTAGTGTTTTGGCCAAAATACTTAAGCCCACGAGCCCACTTTAAGGGACCTCGTTGTCTTGCAGGTCCCTACTCTAACGAGTCAACTTCCACATGAAACCTGCCTGCATGCGGGGCAATTGTCTCGACAGGAACGGCCCAGCACTGGAACCTAGGTACTTACCTAGACCTAGTACAATGTTTGCTGCCTTCCAATTTCAATCATGGCAGCCAGATTCATGATTATAGAAGTCTCCTCAGATGCCGGACACATCATGTCCCGCCCTAGAGTCACTAGCATTTCTGTCGCTACACAGTTTATTAATCTACCCTCAGACAGAGGGATCTACTCATGAACGTTCAAACGATAAACAAATATTTGTGGACACACACAAATAGACAGAGCACCAGTACGGCTGGCTTAGTCTCACTGCCCCTCGGGATACATGTCTGACAGCTCCCTTCTCCCGGACCCTACAAGCAGGCCTAGCAGGAGCGGAAATCCCATATCAGACTTTTCTCTGACAGTCTCTCCTTTTACTGGGCCCTCCCTAGCAGGCCTCAGGAGTCTCTGCAACAGGCCACCTGAACGGCTCCCTCCTCCCTCAGGAGTGGAAACACTCCGCACAGGCCCTCCCGGGGGCAGCTATTGATGTCACCAATTAACTAGTACTCTCAAGATAACAGGCATGCAAACATTTCTTTTTATGACAGGTTCTATTGAGTGATCGAGACTTAAAATTACCTGTCGTACGGATCCAAATCGATCGGCCTTGACACGGCCCATAGGCAAGCTTGGAGTTAGCCACACAGGTATAGATAATTAATTTATCTTACCGTGTTCTGATGATTTGTTGGGCCCGCCAAGTCCAAGGTTGCCTATGTCCGTGTCTTCTGTCCGAGCTGTTTGGAGCCTATCGATCACTCCCCGTACGGGCCACCAACTGTCGTGGCTTTCCTTTTGTGTCCAACGACTTACTCAATTTGGAATGTTTACACCCTTCCAGATTAATTCTGAATTGATTATATGCGCATAAGAAGATTTCACACTGACACAGGCTCAGCATGTATAAGCTTCCTCAATTCTCCTTTATTGTTGGGCGCGCAGCCTCTTTTAAAAGAGTTTAACATATCTGCCCATCTGGGCAGGTCAAAGATTACATACATACAACGTATTGTTTAGTTATTGGATAAGCATCTTGCAATTCTTCCATCCTCCGGTCATCTGTGATTGGCCATCAGGTGGTGGACGAAATGAGTGGGTTGTCTTGGACCCACGTGTGGTTCCTCCGATGTGATTGGATATTACATCTTGAACTATTAATTGCACAAACCCCCCCGTGTTATTTGCATAAGTTTCCAGTAAAACTGCTTGGGTTATCATTGCGGTAGCTGCTTCAGACTGCGGTTATCTATGTCTGATTTCTACTTCTTCTAAAGTCACAAAACAGATGGAAAATGTAACGTGTTTATACTATATATTATCTTGTCAGCGTTTTGAGAACAGAAGTTTCATTAAAGGAAGTAGATACATTGGATACATGAAAAAAAGGCATATCTATATTTGTATCAGTAATGCAAAAGTACTGGCATTTAGTATACAGAATAAAAACAGGTTCACTATCCACTACAAAGGTCCACAGTCCAAAATATAGATATGTTGGGTTTCCACTACACTAGATGACAAATTAAACACAGCAGGACTGAACACAGCTTACATCAACCTACCAGGGATTTGCATACAGCACCGAACACCATATACCCTGAACAGGACTGTCTGCACCTCATGTCCGGCATCCTGCACAAACACGCATGAACATGAGACTGTTTACACTGAGCACACTGGATACACAGAGGAAACACCAGCAGCCTATAGCAGAGGAGCTGGTATATATGAGCAGAAGACCAGTGGTGATTGGCTGGCTGGAGAAATCCAAACTCAGCCAGCTCAATCAGCCCCCACCTATGGGGCTGCGCTGCTGGAAACCCACGTATAACAACACTTCCTAGCAGCACATTCTAACAATCTGTTTGTTTGGATCCAGTTTCATCTCTCTGATTGGTGGTTCATGCATGCAGTTTGGAACTCTTTCTATAGTTTGAGTTATATTCCATCTCTTCTCCTTCTGTTTATATGGGTTGTTGGATGCTGAGTTTAGGCAAGTCCTGACAGTCTCCCCTGCTCCATCAGATTCGTTATGTCTGACACCTGCATCCCTATCTCCTCAGATGGTCGATCTCCATATTTGGGGTTCGGTAACATGATGCCTACATCCCTATCACCTCAGATTGGTGTTGTCTGACACCTGCGCCCTCCATCCATTCATTTGGCTGTTGTCCTGTGTTGTTTATAGTATTTGGTATGTCAGTGGTCTCCTGTCAGTCTTGTATCTGTGACTACTGTTTCCCCTCTGTCATTTAGCGATAGACAAGGCTCTATGGGTGCGATACGCTGGCCGTCCTTCTCAGGACAATCACCCTGCTGTTCGGTAGGCACAGCCAAGCCCAGTGTTTGCTTAGGGAAATCACTCTCTCCTGGGTCCATCTTGTTCTGTGTTTCTCATGTGATTATGTGTTTATGTTGGTCCTTTAAGAACAATTATTGTGTCTCCTGAGACATCTTGGTGACATTTGTGCAGGGCATTGTAGTTGCGCCCTGCGGGAACGTAACAGGAAGCTTGCAAGTTAGACCTGTCTGTAGAGAATATCTATGGTGTGTTCCATAACTGGGATTACTCACAAGTACTTTCCCTACTTGTTATATTATAAACTGCAATTCCAGATTGTGAAGACTCTCCGACCGCCCATTTGCTCTTTTTGGAACCAACATAAAAGATAGTCCTAAACTAATCTTAAACTATCGTAATCTAAGTTCTTGAACTTTCTGCTTTTCTCCACTGTGATATGTATGTGGTACAAACTGCTTGCAGTAATTCAATCTCATCTTTTCTATGCAGTGTAAAGAACAGAAGTGGCGATGCAGTATATGAAGAGCGCTCAGGACTACTATGTTATATACATTATACTTTGTGTTTTCACCGGCAGCCATCACCTAGATACAATGGCGACAAGGATTCTGTAAGCCATTGTGCACACTATTCACTAGGAAATAGATACTGGAAGCCTGAGAAGCCGACCATTTCATCTATCAAATACTAGTCAATTACTGATGTCAATTCGAGAGAGAGAGAGATACAGATACAGACAGACACACACACGCAACCGGCGGGTCACATACTCGACTCGAATAACGAGGACCCGAGCATTTTGGTGCTCGCTCATCTCTACATATTACTAATTATGGTACCACTACAAAGATCAATACTACCCCCTACACTGACCATAAAGCGGTACATACCAGCTCTACACGGGTGCCCTGCAGAGTGTATCAGTGACTACAGTAACATTATATCCACTCATTACAGGTGACATCCTCTATGATTGGAGTTGTTTAGCTTTCCCATTTTTTCAAAGCAGCCCAGACCACCATGACGACTTATTCTGACTACAACTTACCTCTGCAATTTGATAGACATTTTTCACTCCTTGTTTTTGCAGCATATCCCAGTGTATTCCAGACCTTTACACAATCCCCCCCACTCATAGTGCCACACACAACAATCATATCCCCCCTTTTGTGCTCCATGTTTGCCTCACATAATAAGTGCTGCTTTAAGTGCCATTCCAGAATGCCCCATTTTAAGCGCATCAGAGTAATAATGCCCCATTTTATACACCAGTGTTATAATGCTCTCTTTCATGTTGCAATAGTGTAATAATATCCTGTTTTATGCCCCCTTTCATGCCTCAATGTGTAATGAAGCACAATTTCATGCCCCACGATATAAAAATGCCCCCTTTCATACCTCCCAATGTAATATTGCTCCTTTAATGTCTCCGTATAATAATGCCTCCTCTCATGCCCCTATAATGTAATAATGACCTCTTTTGTGCCTCATAATAGTATAATGCCCTCTTTCGTACCCCGACAGTATAACATGGAACTCTTTAACACCTTACTGTAAAAATTGCCTCTTTCAAGCCCCACAGTGTAATAGTGGCTGGGGGATCACTCCTGGTTCAGCATCATCTGGGGAATTCACTTGTTCTATTGTGGGTCAGTCCAAGCCTGACCTTTCTATATGCCATATTAAGATCTATATCTATTAGAGATGAGCGAGCACCAAAATGCTTGGGTGCTCAGTACTCGAGTCGAACTTTCCGTAATGCTCGAGAGCTCATGTCGAGTAACAAACAGCATTGAAGTCAATGGGGGACTCGAACATTTTTGTATGGGACCGATGCTCCGCATGGGGGAGGTTGTGTGAAACACATGAAAACATCAGAGAGTCATGGAAACACCCCAGAAACTAATAGGGAACAGCAGGGGCAGCATGCATTGTTGCATATTAGGCTTCCAGGTCCACTATTAAGCCAAAATGGGGGCAAGAGTCTGGAGGTCACCCCCCTAACAATTTACTTGGGACAGACCCTCATTAGCAAGGCACATGCGCTGGCACGCTAAGCACCACACTAGGTGCAACCAAGGCCAATCACTGCCTGCGGGTGACACCCCTGCCTCTTCTCCTGGGATACATGCTGGCATTGCTTTCCAACTCCCCGCACGACCCTGCGTCCACAGCGCACACAAAATTTTCCCTGCACAGCGTTCAGCTGCCCTCATGCAACACGCTCGCTTGATAGCCACACCACCCTCATGTCGATTTATAAATGCGTCTGCGATGAGGAGAAATCGGAGACACACACTGCTGAGGGTTGGCAGGACCTGGCAGCGACCCTCTTTGAAAGTATGGGCGATAGCCCACAATGCTGATGGGAATTGATGATAAATTGACGTACGATCATAATTCCAATCCCGAGCCACCTCCGTCACGAAAATTGTCAGGAACCGCAAATGTGGGCATAAAGGGCACTCAGATGCCAGCACTTCTACACATCTCCACAATGCAGCAGCGCATACTAACACCAAAGATTGGTTTGAAGCAGGAGGTGTCGCAAAAGTAGCCACCACAGGTATACAGTGACCCTGTGATAGTCTTATGAAATCAGTAACACTTACTGTGAATGCTCCAATCCAGTATATCAGATAACTGTGGTAATTTGTAGCATGAGAGATAATACATGTGTCCAGCGCTGATCCCCAGACCCCAAGCAGGAGGAGGAGGTGGCATAATAAGCCTGAGAAACCGTGACCGAGGTAGGAACCGCAATACTCTGTGTGGGAAGCATGTCAGCGGGCCCAGGATCAGGCTCGGTCCCAGCCTCCACCTTGTGTGACCCAAGGTGCCGTGAGTTACATAGCTATGGGAAATCCATTTGTCCCCACACACTTCATCCTGTGTAGGTGTCAGATAGCTGAACACTGCGCTGGGAAAGCCGTCTGCGCCCTACCCAAGTCATTCAGTGTATTTGTGCCAGATAGCTAAAACACCGCAATGGGAAATCTTTGAGCATCCACAGCATAGGCGAACCCATGAAAACCAAGGAAAGTATTAAACATGAAGCAATTACAGTGCCCAAACATGGCAGAGTTTCACCCCACCAAGGACCTCGGCCCACACTTCTGCACAAGTCATTCAGTGTTTTTGTGCCACACAGCTAATCAACACTATGTGAAACCTTTGTGCACCTACAGTATAGGCGGACCGCTGACACATTTCTGTAGCAAGAGTATAGGCAAACCCCTGAAACATTTCTGTAGCAAGAGTATAGGCGAACCCCTCAAACCTTTTAGTAGCAAGAGTATAGGCGAACCCCCAAAGCATTTCTGTAGCAAGAGTATATTCAAACCCTTGAAACATTTCTGTTGCAAGAGTATAGGCGAACCCCTCAAACCATTTAGTAGCAAGTGTATAGGCGGACCCCTGAAACTTTTCTGTTGCAAGAGTCTAGGCGGAACCCTCCAACCCTTCAGTAGCAAGTGTATAGGCGGATCCCCCAAACCTCTTAGTAGCAAGTGTATAGGCAGACCCTTGAAACTTTTCTGTTGCAAGTGTATAGGTGAACCCCTCAAACCTTTCAGTAGCAAGTGTATAGGAGAACCCCCCAATCCTCTCAGTAGCAAGTGAATTGGCGGACCCCTACAACCTTTTAGTAACAAGTGTATAAGCGAACCCCTTAAACCCTTCAGTAGCAAGTGTATAGGCGGACCCCTCAAACCTCTTAGTAGCAAGTGTATAGGCAGACCCCTGAAACTTTTCTGTTGCAAGAGTATAGGCGAACCCCTGAAATATTTCTGTAGCAAGAGTATAGGCGAACACTTCAAACCTTTTAGTAGCAAGAGTATAGGCGGACGCCTACAACCTCTTAGTAGCAAGTGTATAGGCGGACCCATGAAACATTTCTGTAGCAAGGGTATAGGCGAATGCCTGAAACATTTCTGTTGCAAGAGTATAGGCGAACCCCTCAAACATTGGTGTACCAAAAGTATAGGCGAACACCTGAAACATTCGTTTGCAAAGAGTATAGGCGAAGGCAGGAAAAATTGGTTGGCTAAGAGTATAGGCGAGGGCCTGAAAAATTGGTGTACCAAGAGTACAAGTGTACTCATGAAAAATTGCTTAACCCCCAGGGCAGGTGAAACCCATAAACATTTTTTAAAGATACAGCTCGTTGCTGCTTAATTTGCAACAGAGCCTGGAGGCAGTCCTCCGAAAACATGGGTTTTAAAAGAGCCTCTTGGCCCGCAGAAAAATTGGCGGTTCAGTGTAATAGCATGCTGTTTTAGGAGGAGAAGTAAGATCCGAAAGGGATAGACCAAGCTACTTCTCCCCTTTTGGGGGGTTAGAGAGAGGATGCATATTTCTCCTGTTGCAGCTAAAACAATCTTTAGGATCCGCTGCTTTCCATCGGTGGAGAAGAGAAGTCTGGGAAAATCCAGCGTTTGTTTATCTTTGAGTGTAAGCATGTTGGTGCTGACAGTTGACAGGCGGGTACACTTATCCGTGATGGTCCCCCCAGCTGCACTGAACACCCTCTCTGAAAAAACGCTAGCAGCAGGGCAGGCCAGCACCTCCAGGGCGTACAGCGCAAGTTCGTGCCACGTGTCCAGCTTTGACACTGAATAGTTGTATGGAGCAGAGACATCACGGAGGACAGTAGTACGATCGGCTGTGTACTCCCTCACCATCTTTTTACATTGCTCCCTCAGACGCAGCCTTGACTGGGGAGTGGTGACACAGTCTTACTGGGGAGCCATAAAGCTGGCAAAGGCCTTAGAGAGTTTTCCCCTGCCTGCGCTGGACATGCTGCCTGATCCCTGCGCCTCCCCTGCTACTTGGCCCTCAGAACTGCGTCTTCTGCCACTAGCGCTGTCAGATGGAAACTTTAGCATCACTTTTTCCACCAGGTCCCTGTGGTATTGCATCACTCTCCTACCCCTTTCTTCTTCGGGAATGAGGTCTAGAAGGGTGTACACCCAGTAATCCATGTTTGCCAGAATGCATCTAACGTGAGGGTCACAGGAAAGGCAGCCTAACATGAAGTCAGCCATGTGTGCCAGGGTCCCAGTACGCAACACATCGTTGTCCTCACTAAGAGGATGACTTTCAGGATCCTCCTCCTTCTCTTCAGCGCATACACGATGAGCAGATGAGAGGCAAGCAGCATGGGTACCCTCTGCAGTGTGGCCAGGAGTCTCTTCCTCCTCCTCCTCCCCCTCCCCCTCCTCCTCCAAAACGTGCTGAGATATAGATGTGAGAGTGGTCTGGCTATCAAGCGACAAGCTGTCATCCACCATCTCCTGTTCTTACCGCAAAGCGTCGGCCTTTATGCTTTGCAGCGAACTTCTCAGCAGACAAAGCAGCGGGATGGTAACGCGATTGATGGCCGCATGGTAGACTCCTTTGGGTAGACTCCTCAAAGTTTCCGAGGAACTGGCAGATGTCTGCCATCCATGCCCACTCCTCTGTAAAGAACTGCGGAGGCTGACTACCACTCCGCCGCCCATGTTGCAGCTGGTATTCCACAATTGATCTACGCTGCTCGTACAGCCTGCCCAACATGTGCAGCGTAGAATTCCAGCACGTGGGCACGTTGCACAGCAGTCGGTGCTCTGGCAGCTGAAACCAACGTTGCAGTGTCCTGAGGGTGGTAGCATCAATGGTGGACTTGCGGAAATGTGCGCAGACGTGGTGCACCTTGTCGAGCAGGTCAGACAAGTGGGGGTAGTTTTTCAGAAATCGCTGAACCACCAGATTGAAAACATGAGGAGGTGGCATAATACAACGCAGATACCAGCACCGAGGAAGGACCCGCTATTCTGGGTGTGGGTAGGACGTGAGCGGTCCCAGGCTCTGACTTGGTCCCAGCCTCCAGCAAGTTCACCCAATGTGCCATCAGGGAGATATAGTGGCCCTTCCCACCAGTACTTGTCCACGTGTCCATCGTTAAGTGGACCTTCCCAGTAACTGCATTGGTGCGGGTACGGTTAATGTTGCGGGAGACGTGCTGGTGTAGGGCGAGGACGGTACACCAGGAAAAATAGTGGCGACTGGGGACCGAGTAGCGCGGGACCGCAACCATCATGAAAGCCTCCATTTCCACAAGCCTGTATGGCAGCATCTCCAGGCTGATTAGTTTGGCAATGTGCATGTTTAAAGCTTGTGCATGCGGGTGGTTGGTGATGTATTTCCACTTTCACTCCAACGCTTGTGTTAGCAACTGCTGAATGCTGTGCTGAGAGACATTGCTGGATGGAGTGCAGGACCGTGGAGGCGAGGGTGTGGGTGCAGGCCTGCGTCCTGGGAAGGGAATTGGATCTGTGTGGCAGGTTGTGGCACAGGGGAGGAGGCAGTGGTGTGACCCAGAGGCGGTATGTGGCCTTCGTCCCAGCTTGTGGAGTGCTTGGCCATCATATGCCTGCGCATGCTGGTGGTGGTGAGGCTGGTGGTGGTGGCTCCCCGGCTGATCTTGGTGCGGCACAGGTTGCACACCACTGTTCGTCAGTTGTCCGCGCTCTCACTAAAAAACATTCACACCTTTGAACACCTAGCCCTCTGCACGGAGGCTTGGCGCGAGGGGGTGCTGTGGGAAACAGTTGGGAGATTCTTGGTTCTGGGCCTGCCTCTTCCCCTGGCCACCCCACTGCCTCTTCCAACCTGTCCTGCTGTTGCACTTGCCTCCCCCTCTGAAGCCCTGTCTTCAGTAGGCTTAGCAAGCCAGGTGGGGTCAGTCACCTCATCGTCCAGCAGCTCTTCCTCCGAATCCTCTGGACTTATTGCCCTTACTAACACCGACATCATCGACATCCACAAAGGCTTTTAAGACAGTTGCCGTAAGTCCCCAGGCTCATCACCCAGACTCCGGGAACTTTCCAAATGTTGGGCATCGGTCACAACAAAATCCTCAGGTGAGAGAGGAACCGTTTTTTCCCGCTCAGGGCAGGGACCCGAGAACAGTTCCTGTCAGTCTGCCTGCTGAGAATCTGTCATTTTCCTATAGTGAGGAGGCTATCAGGACCAGCAGCTCATGACTCCCTCGTGACCTCACCGCCGGTCCTGTTACATGGGCTGCTGCTGTGCGGTGCTGGGGAGCCCCAGTCCTTACCACCTGCCCTGGCCGCCGAACTCCTTCTCGCTGCCGGGTTGCTAGGGACGCGGTGGGTGTTGCCCCACTAGGCGTCCTTGGTACTATGGCTACCCGGCTTGTGTCTGCTTCTCTGCCTCCTGCAGGGCTGGGGGCGGGTTCCTCAGTGCTGCTGGGTGCACTCAGCTGCTGTCAGACTCCCCGCCCCAATCAGCTGCTGGGGCGGGAGCTCTGACAGCATTTAAACCTGCCTGTGTTTGTATTCCAGTGCCAGTGTTAGTTTGGTCTTCTGCTACACCAGCTTACTTCTTGTTGTGACTCCTGACTTTTGACTCCCAGTTTTTGGACCTGACATTGCCTTTGCCTGACCCTCTTGTACCGCGTACCCTCTCGTTGCCGACCTGGATAGTCTGACTCTCCTTGCTGTTGTTTGTTCCAGTGTCTGTCTGTTTGTTAGTCCCTGTGTTTCCCTTCCTTAGTGAGTGTAGGGACCGCCGCCCAGTTGTCGCCCTGGGGCTTAGGCCAGGGGGGCAAGTAGGTAGGGACAGGGGTTGCGGGTATTTTCAGGGACCTCCAGTTTCCCGGACCCCGAGTCCTGACAGAGGCTAGGAGGAAGGAGGAGCAGCCAGTGGATTCAGAGGTGCAGTCCCTAGGCCGTGAGTAGTGGACTGCGTAGAAGACTGGGGGTTGAATACATTGCGGGACGCATCATCTGCGATCCACGACAGGACCTGCTCGCACTGCTCTGCTTGTTAAAAAGGTCTACCACACGGACCCGCAAATTGTGATATGAAGCTGGGGAGCCTAGAAACTTGCCTCTCTCCTAATCCCTCAGCAGCTGGCTGTGATTCCCCCCGCCCAGGATCTCAGCCTGTGCCCACACCCTCACTTGGACGCCTGCGTCCTCTTCATGGCGGATTAAGAATGGAGCAGGGCCCAAATAAATTACCCCACTGTACAGCGCTGACAACTGTGGCTTAATTCACCTCACACAGAGACTTGTAGATAGCGGAGGCTCTATGCTGTGACTTGATAAAATTAACCCGCTGTCTTGCGCTGATACCTTGGGGTAATTTACTGCTCGCAGAGACTTGTAGATAAGAGAGGCTGTATGGGGTGGGAGAAAACTCTAAAGCCAGTGGATAGTGCTGGTAACTGCAGCTACCTCAACTCCCCCAAGGAAAGGGTATTGTGAGCGGCTCTGCACACGGGGCAGAAAACTATACAGCCAGTGCACAGTGCTAATAACTGCGGCTACCTCAAGCCTCCCAAGGTAAGGGTATTGTGAGATGCTCTGCACAGGGGCAGAAAAGTATACAGCCAGTGGACAGTGCTAATAACTGCGGCAACTTCTCCGCATCCAACGGTATAACTGAAATGGTTTGCAGTGGACGGTGCAGTGGGCGGTGCAGTGGACGGTGCAGTGGAAGGTACAGTGGATGGTGTAGTGGACGGTGCAGTGGATGGTGCAGTGGACAGTACAGTGCACGGTGCAGTGGACGGTGTAGTGGATGGTGCAGTGGACGGTACAGTGGACGGTACAGTGGACGGTGTAGTGGACAGTGCAGTGGACGGTGTAGTGGACGGTGCAGTGGATGGTGCAGTGGACGGTCCAGTGAACGGTGTAGTGGACGGTGCAGTGGACAGTGCAGTGGATGGTGTATTGGGCAATGTAGTAGACAGTGCAGTGGATGGTGTAGTGGACAGTGCAGTTGCCGGTGCAGTCGACAGTACAGTGGACGGTGTAGTGGACGGTGTAGTGGATGGTGTAGTGGACGGTGCAGTGGACGGTGTAGTGGACGGTGCAGTGGACGGTGTAGTGGACGGTGCAGTGGACGGTGTAGTGGACGGTGTAGTGGACGGTGCAGTGGACGGTGCAGTGGACGGTGCAGTGGACGGTACAGTGGACAGTGCAGTGGACAGTGCAGTGGACAGTGCAGTGGACAGTGTAGTGGACGGTGTACTAAATGGTGCAGTGGACAGTGCAGTGGACAGTGCAGGGCGTGCATGAGGGGCTGCTAATCAGGTGGACCCTAGCTGATGAAGCTCTGCGAGGGAACAGAAATAAGAAGAGATGACACAGCTGAGTTTCTAGCGTATGCTCGGACCTAGGGGTGCCCCATCCATGAGGCGACCTGAGATTGTTGCCTCAGTTGGCAGTCTTCAGGACCTCAGAGGGGCACTGTGGACAGAGTGAGTTCAATGCTTGTCCGGTTGCTACCTGAGGTCTACTACAAGGAATACTGTTAGTGCTGGGGCCACTATTGGGGCCCTTGCTGCTAGGGTCACTATGGGGGACACTTACTACTGGAGCCACTATGGGGGTCACTATTACTGTTACATCCAACGAGTGTCACTATTACAACTAGGGCCATTAGAGGAGGTCACTATAACTACTGGGACCACTAACAGGGTTGTTATTACTACTAGGGTCAGTCAGGGGGGAACTATTACTACTTCAGCCACTTTTAGGAACACTATTAACCCCTTAGTGACCAGCCCATTGCCTTTTTATGTCCTAGCTGGCTGGGCATTAATCCCTGAGTACGTAGAAACATGCTTCCTGAGGGGATTAAGGCCCTGCAAATTGAGGATGTGACAGCTCCATGCTGACGGCTCCTGGAGGTAGCAGGCAACCTGGAGCTGTCATGCCGGGCCACGGGACCCCCACCCCTGTCACATGATCGCCGGCATTTACCGAATGCCGGTGATCATATAAAAGTTAACAAAAAGTTAAAAAAAGTTAAAGATTCAGCTGCCCTGATGGATCGGATCCATCGGGCAGCTGAAAGTACTCACCCGCCTTCTCCGTGATGACCAGTGGTGTCCTGGCCTCCCGGGTCCCGGCGGCGCCTTCTGCGCATGTGCACCAGACGTCATACGTCGGTCACGTGCACAAAAGGGCGCGTGGCTCAGAAAATTTAAAATCTCTCTGGCTCCTGGGAGAGCAGACAGATATCACCGGGGTCCGCTGAATGCGTTCCCGGTCACATGATCACTGCTATCCAATGGATAACAGCGATAATGTAAAGTAAAAAATAGTTTTAAAAAAGTTGAAAAAAATAAAACAAAGTTTAAGTTTCATCTCCCCTCACGGATCGTACCTAAGGCCACCAGAATTATCCGTGGACCTCACCACGGCTTCTGCACATACGTCTGCCGTTAAAATGGCAGACGCATTTGCAAGAGCTGCGGATTGCCAGGGTAATTTAAAATCTCCCTGCTCCTGGCTACTAAACAAAGCCAAAGGTCTTCAGATTTGATGGGGGCCCATAGTACGCGGCCCCTGGTCATGTGATCACGTAAAAGTTAAAAAAAGCTAAAGTTTCACCTCCAATCATGGATCCAATCCATGAGGGGAGGTGAAATTACTTACCTAAGGCCTCCGGCGATGTCCCCTGATGGAATCTTTATCCGCAGACCTTTCCTCAACTTCGGCGCAGGTGCCCATCAGCAAAATGGTGGACACAAGCGCAGAATCTGGGGAGGGCCAGAGAAATTTATAGTCTCCTTGCTCCTGGCTACTAAAGGTAGCCGAGAGCCTGGGGCAAGGACCGAGGGCTGCGGTGAGCGGTCCCCGGTCACGTGATTGCCATTATTCAATGGATAATGGCGATTATGTAAAAGTTAAAACACAGTTGAAGTTTAATGCGCCTTTCGGTTTAAGCCCCGTTGTGCATACGGACATAATATTAGGGCTACAACGGGTATGTTTCTGAATACGGGACAAACGGGGGGAACAATTTTGGGGTGCAAGTCTTCATTCATATATGTGTGTGCTGTACAAAAAAATTGTTTTTGAAATGACACAATTGCTAAAAAAATTAAAATATTTTTCTTCCGTTTTGCTTAGATTCATTCAAAAACTGTGCGATCAAACCATGCAGCACACCACTAGATTAATTCATTAAGGGGTCTAGTTTTCAAAATGGGGTCATTTGTGGTTCTCCATTGTTTTGGCGGCTCAGTGGCTCTACGAGTGAGTAACGGGGCCTAAAACACCTGCAAGCAAAATATCTGTTCTGAAAGCCACCGGCCGCTCCTTTCGGTTTGGGCCCCATTGTACGTACGGACAGAAGATTAGGGCCACAATGGGTATGTCTCTTAACACGGGAGAAACAGGGGGATCCATTTTGGGTGCAAACCCTCATTTTAATGTGCACTATAGAAAAAAAATGTCTTTTAAATGACATATTTGCAAAAATATTAAATTTTACGTTTTCTCTTCTAAATTGCATTAATTCCTGAAAAAAAAAACTGTGGGGTAAAAATACTCCTGCTCCCCTCAGTCAATATATTAAGGGGTGTAGTTCTTAAAATGGGGTCATTTGTGGGGGTATCTATCATTGTGACACCTAGGAGCTGCTGCAATCTTGGCTTAGTGTAGGAAAAGAAAATGTTCCTCAAAATGTTAAAAATTAATATTAAATTTGTACGTCTCTTAAATGGTTTTTAAAAAAAAATGAAGTTTTTTTAATGTGCGCCCAAAATAAAGTAAACAGATTGAAATATATATCTTATCAAACATTTGTACAGTATGTTTGCACATATTTGAGATATTGCAGTTGAAAATGTGAAAAACTGAATATTTTTTTAAATTTTTCCCAATATTGGCACTTTTAATAAATATACACAAGTTCTATTGGTCTATTTTTACCACCTAAATGAAGTACAACATGTGGCGAAAAAACAATGTCAGAATCACTGGGATATGCAGAACCTTTACAGAGCTATTCTATGTTAAAGTGACACATCAGATTTCCAAAATTTGGTCTGGTCATTAAGGCGCAAACAGGCTTGGTCACTAAGGGGTTAATATTTGGGCCCACTAAGGGGACACTTACTATTGGTGCCTCTACTGGAGGCATTATAACTCTGTGTCACTTCAGACAAGTCTTAATTGTTCAAATCATAGAATCATAGAATGGTTGAGTTGGAAAGCTCCTCCAGGGTCACGGGTCCTCTGGAGTCATCGGGTCCCACCCCCTGCTCAGTGCAGGATCACTAAATCATCCCAGACAGATGTCTGTCCAGCCTCTGTTTGAACACTTCCATTGAAGGAGAACTCACCACTTCTCGTGACAACCTGTTCCACTCATTAAATATGTGTTGGGTATCTTGTGTATTCGCACTTTCAATGCCTGTAAAATGAGGGTTTTTTTGGTAGGGGGGTGCAGGGGTGACACCATTTCACACTCTGCCTCAGCCAGCATAAAGGCTTGGGGTGCCTCTAACAGAAAGTTGTTGTTCTGGGCAGTAAGAAGTGAGGCCTGCTTGGAAAACGTACCATGAGTAACAGAGACTGCTGAGGAGCCTCCTCAATGAGTGCATCCCATCTCCTAACGCCTGCACTGTCTACTGAGGTTGCCTACGCCAGGGCTGCTGGGAGTTTTTGTAACAACCTGCAGAAATAAATAATCTATCATGTCATTTATGCTGCATAATTAACATTGTAAAAAAATGGCAGAATTGATATGTTTTTTCCTGTCTGCCTCTCAAAATATGTACGGAAAGTTCTACAATGCATTAAATGGACCCAAAAATTGTATCAATAAAAACTACAGCTAACAGCGCAAAACAACAAGTCCTCATACAGCGTGTCGATGGAAAAACAAAAAAGTTATGGCTTTTGAAAAGTGTCGATGACCCCCCCCCCCCCCAAAAAAAATAAATAAAATAAAATAAAAAAATTACTGCATACTTAGGAGCAAATAGACCGTCACTAAGGGGTTAAATATCACAGATATTGACAGAGCGTCAGAAGAAGAAGAGATACAAGAATCTTATCGAGGTGGTTGATGAAAAGCAAAAAGCATTGTGACAAGTTTTCAAAGACTAAATAAATAAATAAGATGGTTACATAGACAGGAAGTATGGAAATGATTTATGACGATAGGAGCTGAGGACAGGCTGTCAGAAGCGGCGTCCCTGGGGGTCTCCGGCAGACACGCTGCTGACTCAGCACCGAGATACAGCAATCTATTCCGTACGGGAGTCATATGAATGTCAACTGTGACAAAATATCCTCGGAGAAAGAAGAAATCATCAGACCGCTCTGCAATGAGGAACTAACAGCCCATAGTAGGACAATCAGGAGCTGACGGATTAAAGGGGAACTCCGGGTACACAGGACAAGTTAGGAACATGGAGCCACTGAGGTAAGTAACACACCAGGCCATTGATGCATTTACTCTGGTGCTTTACATAAGAGGGACCTTTCACATGTAATTCTCTAACCTCCCGGAGTCGTGCAAACGTGACATTCGGCACGACTATTCTTTAGGTGCCAAACAGGAAAAGGAAAGGGGTCACAAGTCAATTATAAGTGTGAAAAACTGTGAGAAAATCTGCGATACAAGAGACAGTTCTTTTCTCGGAAACAAGAGAGCCTATGGAAATGATTTGTATAGTAGGGAGAATCTACCTCACCTCTGTGTGTATATACTGAGGAGAATCTACCTCACCTCTATGTGTATATACTGAGGAGAATCTACCTCTCCTCTATGTGTATATACTGAGGAGAATCTACCTCACCTCTATGTGTATATACTGAGGAGAATCTACCTCACCTCTATGTGTATATACTGAGGAGAATCTACCTCACCTCTATGTGTATATACTGAGGAGAATCTACCTCACCTCTATGTGTATATACTGAGGAGAATCTACCTCACCTCTATGTGTATATACTGAGGAGAATCGATCTCACCTCTATGTGTATATACTGAGGAGAATCTACCTCATCTCTGTGTGTATATACTGAGGAGAATCTACCTCCCCTCTATGTGTATATACTGAGGAGAATCTACTTCACCTCTATGTGTATATACTGAGGAGAATCTACCTCACCGCTTTGTGTATATACTGAGGAGAATCTACTTCACCTCTATGTGTATATACTGAGGAGAATCTACCTCACCTCTATGTGTATATACTGAGGAGAAATCTACCTCACCTCTATGTGTATATACTGAGGAGAATCTACCTCACCTCTATGTGTATATACTAGGGAGAATCTACCTCACCTCTCTGTGTATATACTAAGGAGAATCTACCTCACCTCTATGTGTATATACTGAGGAGAATCTACCTCCCCTCTATATATATATATACTGAGGAGAATGTACCTCACCTCTATGTGTATATACTAGGGAGAATCTACCTCACCTCTCTGTGTATATACTGAGGAGAATCTACCTCACCTTTGTGTGTATATACTGAGGAGAATCTACCTCACCTTTGTGTGTATATACTGAGGAGAATCTACCTCACCTCTATGTGTATATACTGAGGGGAATCAACCTCACCTCTATGTGTATATACTGAGGAGAATCTACCTCACCTCTATGTGTATATACTGAGGAGAATCTACCTCACCTCTATGTGTATATACTGAGGAGAATCTACCTCACCTTAGTGTGTATATACTGAGGAGAATCTACCTCACCTCTATGTGTATATACTGAGGGGAATCAACCTCACCTCTATGTATATATACTGAGGAGAATCTACCTCCCCTCTATGTGTATATACTGAGGAGAATCTACCTCACCTCTATGTGTATATACTGAGGAGAATCCACCTCACCTCTATGTGTATATACTGAGGAGAATCTACCTCACCTCTATGTGTATATACTGAGGAGAATCTACCTCACCTCTATGTGTATATACTGAGGAGAATCCACCTCACCTCTATGTGTATATATACTGAGGAGAATCTACCTCACCTCTGTGTGTATATACTGAGGAGAATCTACCTCCCCTCTCTGTGTATATACTGAGGAGAATCTACCTCCCCTCTATGTGTATATATACTGAGGAGAATCTACCTCCCCTCTATGTGTATATACTGAGGAGAATCTACCTCACCTCTATGTGTATATACTGAGGAGAATCTACCTCCCCTCTATGTGTATATACTGAGGAGAATCTACCTCACCTCTATGTGTATATACTGAGGAGAATCTACCTCCCCTCTATGTGTATATACTGAGGAGAATCTACCTCACCTCTATGTGTATATACTGAGGAGAATCTACCTCACCTCTATGTGTATATACTGAGGAGAATCTACCTCACTTCTATGTGTATATACTGAGGAGAATCCACCTCACCTCTATGTGTATATACTGAGGAGAATCTACTTCACCTCTATGTGTATATACTGAGGAGAATCTACCTCATCTCTGTGTGTATATACTGAGGAGAATCTACCTCACCTCTATGTGTATATACTGAGGAGAATCTACTTCACCTCTATGTGTATATACTGAGGAGAATCTACCTCACCGCTTTGTGTATATACTGAGGAGAATCTACCTCACCTCTATGTGTATATACTGAGGAGAATCTGCCTCCCCTCTATGTGTATATACTACGGAGAATCTATCTCACCTCTATGTGTATATACTGAGGAGAATCTACCTCCCCTCTATGTGTATATACTGAGGAGAATCTACCTCACCTCTGTGTGTGTGTATACTGGGGAGAATGTACCTCACCTCTCTGTGTATATACTAAGGAGAATCTACCTCACCTTTGTGTGTATATACTGAGAAGAATATACCTCACCTCTATGTGTATATACTGAGTAGAATCTACCTCCTCTCTGTGTATATACTGAGGAGAATCTACCTCCCCTCTATGTATATATACTGAGGAGAATCTACCTCAAGTCTATGTATATATACCGAGGAGAATCTACCTCACCTCTCTGTGTATATACTGAGGAGAATCTACCTCATCTCTATGTGTATATACTAAGGAGAATATACTGAAAGGCTGTAAAGTACATAAGTAAGCGGCCATGGACTGCAGGGATGAAGCCTTTAGGCCTCATGTCCACTAGGAAATTCAGGCCCGTGTGGATTCTCCATGCAGAATTCCGTAGTGGGTCCCTCCTTTCCCGCGGACATGAGGTCTGAAAATTGATTTTACTTACCTGTCCGGACACTGCAGTTTCCCATCGGTCACGGACGGATCTTCTTACTTTCTGCCTGGCGGATGTGCTCAGCACTCCAGCAGCGTGCTGCGCGCATGCGCCATGCACTCTTTTTTTTTTAACTCCTGCTCTCCTGTGCTCCCGTGGCAGAGCAGAAATACAGCTGCGGGTGCACCACAGATCCGCGCGGCTTCCATAAGCTTCAATGGAAGCCTGTTGGACCCGTCCACGCGGGAAACCTGCAGAAAATGGAGCATGCTGTAAGTGATTTCTCGCACTTGCGATCCGCGTGGCAGGGAAAAATGACATCCGCAGGTATTTACTTACCTGCAGGTGTCCAATGCATCCCTATGGGGTGCGAATCATGTGTGCGGGACAACCGCGCAGATTTACTAAATAGAATTGTCCAGTGGGCATGAGGCCTTAAGGCTAAGAAGGGGCTGCAACCTCCAGTCTGGGGTTAAATTTGAATAAAAGGGGTGTTATTTTTAAGGGTAAAAAGTGAAGGTAGTGGGAGGGGTGGCACATTCTGTAGATGGACATCCGTACATGCAGTCTGAGGAGAATCTAACGCTCCTCTTTGTGTATGCATATTTTATTCCTCGGTTCCTCTGCAGTAACCACAACCTCATAAAATCTTCCGTGCGAACAACATGTAAGCACCTGTATCAAATTAACTTGGGTGAAGCGGCGTATATCAGCTAGTATTGCAGTATATATATATATATATATATATATATATATATATATATATATATATATAAAGTTAAGACAGCTTCTAAAAAATCAATAGAAAAAAGCTGAATTTGTATCGCTGCGTCCATAAAAGATCCCAAAGATCAAATTTTCAGATTATATATCGCATACAATATAAACGCTGTAAGAAAAAAATACACGGAGCCAGATCTGCATTTTTATCAACCTGCTACTTTAAAAAAACAAACAGGAAAATTGAATAAAAAATAATTAAAAAGTCATGTGTACGCCATAATGGTACCAATTAAAGCTACAATTTGCAAGGCAAAAAACAAGCCCTCACGCAGCAATATCAGCACAAGAATAAATGAGTTATGTGGGCCAGAATGCCGCGACAAAAAACAATTTGTTCATTTTTTTTAAAGTTTTCTACTCGTATTGTTAAAAAATCTTAAACATAAAACAGCATAGATTGGTAGCACCGTAATCACACTGACCCGCAGAATAAAGGTAACATATCATCCTTAGCTTATAAAGGTCAATTGGGTGAATGCCTTCACACCCCAAAGTGTAAATGTACGCCCTGAGTGTGAAGGGGTTCCTGCCATTACACTAGGCAACAAAAAAACATGATTTTTGTGTCTAAAAAAAGTTTATTAGTTCCTGTTCGCTTATTGTAAAATATAATGGAAAATAACCTTCATTTCAAAAAAAAAAGTCTGCTTTTGTGGTCCGGACATCAATAATTAAAAATATATGATATTGAATTTTAAATGTTTGAAGGACATACACAGTGAGAAAAGACATTACTTACAATCATGAACCAAAACCATGATACAATGCAGAGTATGTCCATACAGGGTACAATTAATGAAAATGTCTGGTGCTTTTCCTTAATCCGACCCAGTGGCTCACGCTGCAAATCTCAAGGAGGAGTGCAGTAGCATCACGTTCCTGAAGTAGGATCAGTATGGTTGGGAGTAGAGATGAGCGAGCACACTGGTCTGAGCTTGATGCTCGTTCGAGTATCAGGGTACTCGAGATGCTCGTTACTCGAGTCGAACACCACGCGGCACTCGAGTCAATTGCATTTCCGTCCCCACATGTTTAGCGCCATTTTTTAGCCAATAAAAATGCGGGGAAGGCATTACCACTTCTTGCTGTGACGTGCCAGCCTTGTGCACGTCTACAGCAGTGAGTGGCTGGTGGGATCAGGTGACCGCTGAGTACTTAAACTGGTCCCGCCCACGGCTCGCCTCAGACGCATGCTGGCAGAGGTTAGGGAAAGTGCTGCAGCTGGGATAGGGAAAGTATTAGAGTAGGAATCCTCTCTTCAAGAACACAAACGGTCCTTCTTAGGGCTACTCCTCATTGTGTGCATTACTGTTGTGGCTGGCTGGGAGCAGTAGTGCACCAATTTTGTTTTTTAAAGCATCTAGGCCTGTGCAGAGCATTTCACCTATACCACTCTCTATGTGCAGTGCATTTGGCAGATTTCTCATTGCTAAACAATACGCTAATTTTTCCTGGGCCACTGCAGAGCATTTCAGCTATACCGTTCTCTGTGTGCAGTGCATTCGGCAGAGTTCTCATCACTAAACAGTACGCTAATATTCCCTGGGCCCCTGCAGAGCACTTCACAGCTACCGTTCCCTGTGTGCAGTGCATTAGGCAGAGTTCTCATCACTAAACAGTACGCTAATATTCCCTGGGCCCCTGCAGAGCATTTCAGCTATACCGGTTCTCTGTGTACAGTGCATTTGGCAAAGTTCTCATATCTAAACAGTACGCTAATATTCCCTGGGCCCCTGCACAGCATTTCACAGATACCATTCTCTGTGTTGGGTGAAGTAGCCGCAGTTATCAGCACTATCCACTGGCTTTATAGTTTTCTGCCCCGCGTGCAGAGCATCTCACAATACCCTTTCCTTGGGTGCGGTGAAGTAGCCGCAGTTATTAGCACTATCCACTGGCTTTATAGTTTTCTGCCCCTGTGCAGAGCGTCTCACAATACCCTTTCCTTGGGTGCAGTGAAGTAGCCGCAGTTATTAGCACTATCCACTAGCTTTATAGTTTTCTGCCACTCCATACAGCCTCTCTTATCTACGAGTCTCTGTGAGCGGTAAATTACCCCTAGGTATCAGCACAAGACAGCGGTTTAATTTTTTCCGGTTACAGCATAGAGCCTCTGATATCTACAAGTCTCTGTGCGGTGAATTAGCCACAATTCTCAGAACTATACAGTGGGGTAATTTATTTGAGCCCTGCTCTATCCTTAATCCGACATGATGAGGAGTAGCGGTAAGGGTCGAGGACGTGGACGTGGGCACAGACGCGGACGTCCAAGTGAGGGTGTGGGCACAGGCCGAGTTCCTGGTCATGGTGAATCACAGCCAACTGCTGTGGGATTAGAAGAGAGCCAAGTTTCTGGGGTCCCGAGCTTCATATCACGATTTATGGGTCTGCGTGGTAGACAAGGCAAGCATAGGGTACCCATGCTGCTTGCCTCTCATCTGTTCAGCGTGTATCGGCTGAAGAGGAAGAAGAGGAGGATCATGAAAGTCATCCTCCTAGTGAGGACAGCAATGTGTTGCATACTGGGACCCTGGCACACATGGCTGACTTCATGTAAGGCTGCCTTTCCCGTGACCCTCGCGTTAGACGCATTCTGGACAACACGGATTACTGGGTGTACACTCTTCTTGACCCACGGTATAAGGAGAACCTTTCCACTCTCATTCCCGAAGAGGAAAGGGGTATGAGAGTGATGCAATACCACAGGGCCCTGGTGGAAAAAGTGATGCTAAAGTTCCCATCTGACAACACTAGCGGTAGAAGACGCAGTTCAGAGGGTCAACTAGCAGCAGAGACGCGGGGATCAGGCAGCATGTCCAGCGCAGGCAGGGGAACACTCTTCAAGGCCTTTGCCAGTTTTATGGCTCCCATTCAAGACTGTGTCACCACTCCCCAGTCAAGACTGAGTCGGAGGAAGCACTGTAAAAAGATGGTGAGGGAGTACATGGCCAATCATACCACTGCTCCCTACAACTATTGGATGTCAAAGCTAGACACATGGCACAAACTTGCACTGTACGCCCTGGAGGTGCTGGCCTGCCCTGCCGCTAGCGTCTTGTCAGAGAGGGTGTTTAGTGCAGCTGGTGGGATCATCACAGATAAGCATACCCACCTGTTAACTGACAGCGCTGACATGCTTACACTCATAAAGATGAACAAAGGCTGGATTTTCCCAGACTTCTCTTCTCAACCGGGGGAAATCAGTGGATCCTAAAGATTCTTTTTGCTGCAACAGGAGAAAAATGCATACTCTATTATCCCCAAAAGGGGGAGAAGTAGCTTGGTCTATCCCTCTAGGATATTACTCCTCCTCCTTCTCAAACAGCATGTCATCATGCTGAACTACCAATTTTTTAGCGGGCCAAAAGGCTCTGTTAAAACCAATTTTTCCAGAGGGCTGCCTCCATGCTCTGTTACAAATTAAGCAACAACAAGCTGTATCTTTAAAGAATGTTTATGGGTTTCAGGCCTTCGCCTATACTCTTAGGCAACTAATTTTTCCGGGCTTCGCCTATATTCTTGGTGAACAAATTTTTTTCAGGTGTTCGCCTATACTCTTGGTACACCAATGTTTCAGGGGTTCGCCTATACTCTTGCTACTGAAAGGCTTGAGGGGTTCGCCTATACTCTTGCTATAGAAATGTTTCAGGAGTCCGCCTATACACTTGCTACATGAAGGTTTGAGGGGTTTGCCTATACTTCTGCTACAAAAATGTTTCCGGGGGCCGCCTATACACTTCCTACTGAAAGGTTTAAGGGGTTCGCCTATACTCTTGCTACAGAAATGTTTCAGGGGTTCGCCTATACTCTTGCTACAGAAATGTTTCAGGGGTCCACCTATACACTTGCTACAGAAAGGTTTCGGGGGTCGCCTATACACTTGCTACTGAATGGTTTGAGGGGTTCGCCTATACTATTGCTACAGAAAGGTTTGAGGGGGTCACCTATACACTTGCTACAGAAATGTTTCAGGGGTTCGCTTATACTCTTGCTACAGAAATGTTTCAGGGGTTCGCCTATACTATTGCTACAGAAAAGTTTCAGGGGTTCCCCTATACTCTTGCTATAGAAATGTTTCCGGGATCCGCCTATACTCTTGCTACAGAAAGGTTTGAGGAGGTTCACCTATACTCTTGCTGCAGAAATGTTTCAGGGGTCCGCCTATACATCTGCTACTGAAAGGTTTGAGGGGGTCGCCTATACTCTTGCTACAGAAATGTTTCAGAGGTTCCCCTATACTCCTGCTACAGAAATGTTTCAGGGGTTCGCCTATACTCTTGCTACAGAAATGCTTCAGGGGTTAGCTTATGCTGTGAGTGCACAAAGGTTTCCCAGCGTGGTGTTCAGCTATCTGGCACAAATACACTGAATGACTTGGGTAGGGTGCAGAGGGCTTTCCTATTGCGGTGTTCAGCTGTTTGGCACAAATACACTGAATGACTTGGGCAGAAGTGTGGGCTGAGGCCAAGGTCCTGGGTGGGGTGAAACTCTGCCATGTTTGGGCATGCTCATTTCTTCCTGTGTAATACTGTCTTTGGGTTTCATGGGCATAGGCTGTGGGTGCACAAAGGTTTCCCATAGCGGTGTTCAGCTGTCTGGCACAAATACACTGAATGACGGGTAGGGTGCAGACGGCTTTCCCAATGCATTGTTCAGCTATCTGACACATACACAGAATGAATTGTGCAGAAACACATGGGTTTCCCATAGCTATATAACTCACGGCACCTTGGGTCACACAAGGTGGAAGCTGAGACCAAGCCTGACCCAGGGCCAGCTCACGTGCTTCCCACACAGAGGATTGTGGGTCCTACCTCGGTCATGGTTTCTCAGGCTTATTATGCCACCTCCTTCTCCTGCTTGGGGTCTGGTGATCAGCACTGGGAGACATGTATTTGCTCTCATGAGCAGTTCACAGCAGTACTAGCATCCGAGTCCGCTTCATGCCCACAATTGCTGAGGCTGTGGGCAGAGTCTAAGGTCCTGGGAAGGGGTGGGGGGTGCAGCTGTACTTGGTTTG
Organism: Eleutherodactylus coqui; assembly: GCA_035609135.1. Taxonomy (NCBI): domain Eukaryota; kingdom Metazoa; phylum Chordata; class Amphibia; order Anura; family Eleutherodactylidae; genus Eleutherodactylus; species Eleutherodactylus coqui. The sequence goes on from CM069413.1 coordinate 172,529,936, forward strand.
GTCTGTGGAACTTCTTTGTGGTTGATCCAGTCTTTGGAGCGATGAAAGCAACCGTAACTGATTTAATGAGACGTTCACAGCAGTACTAGCATCCGAGTCTGCTTTATGCCCACGATTGCTGAGGGTGGGGGCAGAGACCGAGGTCATTGGGGGGAGGGGAGCACTTGTGCCAGGTTTGGCTTGTGGAACTTCTTTGTGGTTCATCCAGTCTTTGGAGCGATGAAAGAAATAGTAACCGATGGCACATTGGGTCAACCAGGTGAAGGCTGGGACCAAGCCTGACCCTGGGCCCGCTCACGTGCTTCCCACACAGAGTATTGCAGGTTGTACCTCGGTCACGGTTTCTCAGGCTTATTATGCAATCTCCTCCTCCTCATTGGGGTCTGGGGATCAGAGCTGGTCAGCATGTATTATCTGTCATGGTACAAATTACCACAAATATCTGAGATACTGGATTGGAGCGTTCATAGGAAGCGTAACTGATTTAATGAGAGGTTCACAGGGTCACTGTATACCTGTGGTGGCTACTTTTGCAACACCACCTGCTTCAAACCATTCTTTGGTGTTAGTATGCGCTGCTGCATTGTGGAGATGTGTAGAAGTGCTGGCACCTGAGTCCCCCTTATGCCCACGTTTGCGGCTCCTGACAATTTTGTGACAGAGGTGGCATGGGATTGGAATGATGATCGTACATCAATTTATTATCCATTCTCATCAACATTGTGGGCTATCACCCACACTTTCAAAGGGGGTTGCTGCCAGGCCCTGCCAACCCTCTGCAGTGTGTTTCTGCAGTTTCTCCTCATCCTGTACGCACTTATAAATAGACATGAGGGTGGTGTGGCATGATGCCAGCTGAACGCTGCGCAGGGAAAATTTTGTGTGCGCTGTGGACGCAGGCTCGTGCAGGATGGGGGGGGGGGGGCAGCAATGCCAGCATGTAACCCAGGAGAAGAGGCAGTGGTGTCACCCGCAGGTGGTGATTGTCCTTCGTTGCACCTAGTGTGGTGCTTAGCTAAGATGTGCCAGTGCATGTGCCTTGCTGCTTACGGTCTGTCCAACTAAATTCTTAGGGGGGTGACCGCCAGGCTCTTGCCCCCAATTTGGCTTAATAGTGCAACCTGGAAGCCTCAGATGCAGCCATGCATGCTGCCCCTGCCGTTCCCTATCCGTTTCTGTGGTGTTTTCATGACTTTCTGATGTTTTCAGATGTTTCACACAACCTCCCCCATGCGGAGCATCAGTCAGCTTAAAAAATGCCCAAGTCCCCCATTGACTTCAATGGGGTTCGTATTTTGAAATGAGCTCTCGAGCATTACAAAAAGTTCGACTTGAGTATTGAGCACCCAAGCATTTTGGTGCTCGCTCATCTCTAGTCGGAAGGTAATTGGAGACTTCAAGATGGTTGCTTTCCTAATGGGTCTTCAAGGTGGTTTCACAAAGTTTCCCTGCTATCTTTGTCTTTGGGATAGCAGAGCCACAACTGAACACTACCATCAACGAGACTGGCCTGAACGGATTGACTTCACTGTCAGACGAAACAATGTGAAGTTGGAACCCCTAGTAGATCCTAAGATAACTCTGATGCCATCTCTTCACATAAAACTTATGAAACAGTTTGTCACAGCTCTAGATAAAGAATCTACAGCAATGAAACATCTACTAAAGGGGTGTAGTGTCCCAGAACACCATCCTAGTCCCCTCCATAAATGTGATACGTTTGTCCTATGTAGATGCACTGTGCAAAGCTTGTCCTGTCATATCCAGTGTGTGTGTTGCACAGCTGCGGGGTTTGAGAGGTTAAAAGTAATAAAATCATTGCCTGCATGTAGATGTATCCATTTGTCATGTCATGTGGTCTGAGTTAAGGTATAAGTAGGAGTCATTGAGAGCCGGAAGAGGAGTTCTGTCTTCAATCTTTAAGTGCCATCTTGTTCAGGGACCCAAAAGAGTGCTAACACAGAGCCACATGGAAGCACCTTCAGCTTACATGTAGTTGAAGATGGAGGAAGAGGAGCGATATCCAATAGCGTTTAGAGTGTGGATGTGAATGGAGTGAGTCCCACCATCAAGAGAGAGAGAGAGAGAGAGAGAGAGAGAACAGAAGTTCTGAGCAAGTACCAGTTCCCACTACAGGCTTTTCTGTGCGGCCGTCCAACATCAGGATCACCGCACAGAGATACTTTACTGAGTCACACCCATGTGCCTGCCATGCGGGGTGTTTATTGCTTCAGTCTTTTCTGTCAATAATTGTCTGGCAGAATGTCTGCGGAGTGACCCCTGCCCCCCCCCCCCCTTCCTCCTCTGGAGTGCTCCCAGTCCAGGAGCAGTACCGTACAGATAACGTGGACTGTAGAACTGATTTTCTTCCAGTGTATCCTCCGGACCTCTGAGCTCTAACCTGCTGTTACTTAAAGGAGATGTCCCGCGCCGAAACGGGTTTTTTTTTTTTTAAACCCCCCCCCCCGTTCGGCGCGAGACAACCCCGATGCAGGGGTTAAAAAAACAAACAGCACAGCGCTTACCTGAATCCCGGCGGTCCGGCGTCTTCATACTCACCTGCTGAAGATGGCCGCCGGGATCCTCTGTCTTCGTGGACCGCAGCTCTTCTGCAGCCTCCTGATTGGCTGGAATCGGCACGTGACGGGGCGGAGCTACACGGAGCCGCTCTCTGGCACGAGCGGCTCCATAGAAGACTGCTGAAGACCCGGACTGCGCAAGCGCGGCTAATTTGGCCATCGGAGGCCAAAAATTAGTCGGCACCATGGAGACGAGGACGCTAGCAACGGAGCAGGTAAGTATAAAACTTTTTATAACTTCTGTATGGCTCATAATTAATGCACAATGTACATTACAAAGTGCATTATTATGGCCATACAGAAGTGTATAGACCCACTTGCTGCCTCGGGACATCTCCTTTAAAGATAACTGTACCTGCATTACCTGTTGTAAAAGTTTATTATTCAGTAAAAGTTATACCGGGCCCTAACCGTTCCTGGGGACCCGAGGTACTATACACAAGTCTTTGTGTTCTTTTCCCTGCCGCATAGCATACCGGTGGGTGGGAACAGTAGCGTCACGAATGATAAGTATTACTACCCTAATCAACTCGTTTATTGGCATTTCCTATCCTAGGGGTGTTGAAGCTGGCTTGCAATCCTTCTCTGGCCGTAGCTATGTGCCATTCCTCCGGGACCAGAGCCTGGTAAATGCCGCTGTGAAATGCCAGCACTTATCCCTCCCAGCTCTACACGTTAACCAGGTGCCCATGGTTCCTCTGGGGTTTGCAGGGGTTCTTGGGAAATCATAAAGCTGAAAACTATGTTGGTGGAGACGATGGTAAAGAAATACCAGGCTATGGGCTGCAGGATGTCGCTCAAGGTTCATATCCTGGATTCTCATCTGCATGGGAGCATACTCCGAGGAACAAGGAGAAAGGTTCCACCAAGATATGCAGCAGTTTGAGCGTTGCTATAAAGGACAATACGAGAATATGATGGGCGACTACATCTGGGGGCTCGTCCGTGATCATCGAAAAGAACCAGACATTTTCAGTAATTGTACCCTGTATGGACATACTCTGCATTGTATGACTTCGGTTCATGATTGTAAGTAATGTCCTTTCTCACTGTGTATGTCCTTGAAACATTCACAATTCCAAATCATATATTTTTAATTATTGATGTCCGGACCACAAAAGGAGACTTTTTTCAAAATGAAAGTTATTTTCCATTATATTTTATGATAAGTAAACAAGAGCTAATAAACTTTTCTTAGACACAAAAATCACGTTGCCCAGTGTCATGTGTATAGTCACATCCTATGGATAGCACAGGCTCAGAAGCTGAACCGGCAGCATCCGCAGCGGGAGCTGGCTGCGAGTGACATTCGGCCTCCGGCTGCAACAGCAGGGATCGGTGAGGACACCAATCCTTTCTATTAACCCCTTACATGCAATAATCAATATTGATTGCAGCATGGAAAAGATTGCCCTCCTCCAGTAACATCATCAGCCTTCCGCCATGTAAGTGCAGATGGCTGATGGGTTGTCATGGCAACCAGTCGCCAGTCAGTGGTTTCTGGGTCTGAAATGGCTTGTAATCACTATAATAAGTGATAACACAATGTAGTACAGAAGTACTACAGTGTATTATCAGAAAGCTCATAGAACTGAAGATTCAAGTCTCCTTGACATAAAGAATGTAAAAAAAAATTTGACCCCCCCCCACACACACACAAATAATAGTGCAAAAAAACCCCAAAACATTTAGTGCACCTTCCCCTCTTTTGTTTAAAAGAAAATAAAAAAAATAAAATAAGCCCACATGTTTGGTATTGCCAATAAATTAATGAACTGTTTATCCCTCACAGCAAACGCTATGATAAAAAAAGGAAAAAATGGGGCCAAAATGCTTTTTTTCTTCATTTCGCTTCAAAGAAAACTTAATTAGGCTACATTCACATGGGTAAAAAAGAAATAGTTGCATCTTTAGGACCACAATATGCCGCGTCACTAAGGGGTCTAAAAGGCAGGGTCCCAGTTATTGACGGTCACACCCTTGCAGGCAGATGTCAGCTCTACAGCACAGCCAGCACCCGTATGGGGTGGGCTCACCTCCTGACCTCGCTCCGTACACCCCCGTCCAACATTATGACATACATGTAGGTCACATGTAGGAAATCGGTTAAGGCAGTTGCTACACGTAGAGCCATTTGTCTCTGGCATTCCCATTCGTCAGTGCTGCGGGGGATCACAAGGTTTTAGGTTTGCATCTTTGTCCCATTTCGATATTTCTTACTAACATTTTTTGTTTTGCAGGAATACTAATTATCAGAAGAGGGCAGAGGGTGACTCAGCAGAACTCCTCCTACCGATGAATAACCTACAGTGTCGCCACGATGCAACTTTTACAAATAATTGAGACATTGTTACTGGAGGGTGCGGCCAAATCACACAAAATAAGTTGCAGAAACAAATCTTAATTCCCCGAGCTAATAAGCTGTGATGGTGGTAGGAGGTGACGGCGGGACGGTATCTGCATAGATTCCTGCCAATTAGCATCTATAATTTATGGGAGATACATGACCTCCACAAATGCGCGCTCATTGTTTTCTGCCTCAGCTAATTAATGGGAAAACCACAATGATGTCAGGATAAGACGTCTTTATTAAGAAGCTGATGGTTAAACTCATCACGGATAATTAATCCAAAAATGATTGTGTCCACATCGTTCATGATTCTGCGCTAATTAGGGGAGGAGGAAGAACGGCGCTTGATAGCAGCACTAGAAGCAAATATCAGATGCCATTCATATATCAAGAATTCTCTGAAAACGCCCGCCGAAGAGTCTGATGTATTACTAAACAATGGAAATGCTTAACTAGAAGAGCAAATTATTAACCCCTTAGAGCACTTTCACACGGAGCGGGAAATGCTGTGGATTTTCCTCTACAAGAAAATCCACAGTAAAACCATTTTTCCATCAAACCATTGGTGCGGATGTGGACTCGGATTCAGCTGTGGATCTGTGGCTGATTTCAGCCTGCAACGCTGCTCCTCCGACCTCCAAATACTGAGCGCTCACTGCCAGCACCATGAGCGGAGCGTACACCATCCCCCAGCTACTGAGCGCTGTCACCAATGGTCAGGAGATGCAGAGTGGGCTGCCTGTCAGCGGCACTCAGCAGTGGTTACAGGCTGGCAGCAGGCGCTCGGTATTTGGAGGTCGGAGGAGCAGCGCTGCGGGCTGAAATCAGCGGCAGATCTGCACAAATGGTGCGGGTTTTGATGCAGTTTTTGCTGCGCGTTTTGTTGCGGATCTGCAGCATTGGCACTGCGTGTAAACGCATCCTAGAAACCAAGGAATATTGACAAATCTGTCTGGGGCAGGAAATGTGGATGCAGGAATATTGTACGGCCAACAGCTTGTACTTTCTGATTGCAGATTTTTGTACTCTTTTGTCTGTTGACTACACGTGCCTGAGCTGTGTAGTGGCCCAGCGGCTCCTACCGAACACTCACGGCACACTGTCCTGTCTCACCTGTCTGTTGACGATTATGGGGGTGGCCGTCGTGCCTGAGCTGTGTAGTGGCCCGGCGGGTCCTACAGAACACTCACGGCACACTGTCCTGTCTCACCTGTCTGTTGACGATTATGGGGGCGGCCGTCGTGCCTGAGCTGTGTAGTGGCCCCGCGGGTCCTACAGAACACTCACGGCACACTGTCCTGTCTCACCTGTCTGTTGACGATTATGGGAGCGGCCATTGTGCCTGAGCTGTGTAGTGCCCCCCCGGGTCCTACAGAACACTCACGGCACACTGTCCTGTCTCACCTGTCTGTTGACGACTATGGGGGCGGCCGTCGTGCCTGAGCTGTGTAGTGGCCCCGCGGGTCCTACAGAACACTCACGGCACACTGTCCTGTCTCACCTGTCTGTTGACGATTATGGGAGCGGCCGTTGTGCCTGAGCTGTGTAGTGGCCCCGCGGGTCCTACAGAACACTCACGGCACACTGTCCTGTCTCACCTGTCTGTTGACGACTATGGGGGCGGCCGTTGTGCCTGAGCTATGTAGTGGCCCCGCGGGTCCTACAGAACACTCACGGCACCCTGTCCTGTCTCACCTGTCTGTATGCCGGCTGTGGATACAGAAGGTACCGTCTGTGGGAGAGACCCTGTGCTTCCCCTTCTGCTCTAAGCAATGAGCTCATCTCTGATGTCAGCTCTTCTCTCATTGGCTGACAGTCAGGTTTAATTTTACTGGTGCAGAGCCCAAGGGCGGGAAGCAGCTTCACAAGTCCCTTCGCAGGAGGAGGAGTCCAGAAAGTGCGGGAACTGGGAGAGGTGATAAAAGGGAGTGGCAGTGAGCAGCTGGGCGAGCGCTGATAAACAATGACGGGCGACTCCAGTGAAGCATTTCAAGTCATTAAAGTTGTTTTGCCAAGCAAAGGATTTCAGGGCTGCGGCATCACTGCAAGATGCGCAGCCAGCCAGGAAAAACCGTGAAAAATAGTCACGGTCATGGATATTTTTTATTCATGCGATGTTAAGCTCTGATAGGCACAATTTTTTTGCGTGGCTATCAAAGCGTTAAGATGACACTCATGTGAAGAAGGGTTTAGAGATATGCTTTACAGCAGCCGCATGGGTCATAGACTCAATGGACAGATTGTGACACATTGACTGCTATGAGAGCGTTTTAGGCATACTCTGTGACCTGTACAGGGAGGGGAGGAGGTGAGCTGTGACTATTGTGAATGGTTGATCCTGTGTTATCTATATATCAGTGTCACCTCTCAGTGTAATCCTGTCTGTACAGGGAGGGGAGGAGGTGAAATGTGACTATTGTGAAAGGTGGCTCCTGTGTTATCTATATATATAGGTGTCTCCTCTCAGTGTAATCCTGTGTGTACAGGGAGCGGAGGAGGTGAGCTGTGACTATTGTGAATGGTGGCTCCTGTGTTATCTATATATAGGTGTCTCCTTTCAGTGTAATCCTGTCTGTACATGGAGGTGAGGAGGTGAGCTGTGACTATTGTGAACGGTGGATCCTGTGTTATCTATATATCGGTGTCACCTGCCTGTGCAGGGAGGGGAGGAGAGCAGCTGTGACTATTGTGAATGGTGATCCTGTGTTATCTATATACAGGTGTCTCCTCTCAGTGTAATCCTGTCTGTACAGGGAGGGGAGGAGGGGAGCTGTGACTATTGTGAAAGGTGGCTCCTGTGTTATCTATATATAGGTGTCACCTCTCAGTGTAAGTCTGTGTGTACAGGGAGGGGAGGAGGTGAAATGTGACTATTGTGAATGGTGGCTCCTGTGTTATCTATATATAGGTGTCACCTCTCAGTGTAATCCTGTCTGTACAGGGAGGGGAGGAGGTGAGCTGTGACTATTGTGAATGGTGGGTCCTGTGTTATCTATATGTCGGTGTCTCCTCTCAGTGTACTCCTGTCTGTGCAGCGAGGGGAGGAGGTGCGCTGTGACTATTGTGAATGGTGGATTCTGTGTTATCTATATATAGGTGTCTCCTTTCAGTGTAATCCTGCCTGTACAGGGAGGGGAGGAGGTGAGCTGTGACTATTGTGAATGGTGGTTCCTGTGTTATCTACATATGGTGTCTCCTCTCAGTGTAATCCTGTCTGTACAGGGAGGGGGCGGAGGTGAGCTGTGGCTATTGTGAATGGTGGGTCCTGTGTTATCTATATATAGGTGTCTCCTCTCAATGTATTCCTGTCTGTACAGGGAGGGGAGGAGGTGATCTCTGCCTATTGTGAATGGTAGATCCTGTGTTATATATATATTGATGTCTCCTCTCAGTGTAATCCTGTATGTACAGGAAGGGGAGGAGGTAAGCTGTGACTATTGTGAATGGTGTATCCTGTGTTATCTCTTTATAGGTGTCTCCCCTCAGTGTAATTCTGTCTGTACAGGGAGGTGAGGAGGTGAGCTGTGACTATTGTGAATGGTGGATTCTGTGTTATCTATATATAGGTGTCTCCTCTCAGTGTAATCCTGTCTGTACAGGGAGGGGAGGAGGGGAGCTGTGACTATTGTGAATGGTGGGTCCTGTGTTATCTATATATAGGTGTCTCCTCTCAGTGTAATCCTGTCTGTACAGGGAAGGGAGGAGGTGAGCTGTGACTATTGTGAATGGTGGCTCCTGTGTTATCTATATATAGGTGTGTCCTCTCAGTGTAATCCTACCTGTATAGGGAGGGGAGGAGGGGAGCTGTGACTATTGTGAATGGTGGATTCTGTGTTATCTATATATAGGTGTCTCCTCTCAGTGTAATCCTGTCTGTACAGGGAAGGGAGGAGGTGAGCTGTGACTATTGTGAATGGTGGGTCCTGTGTTATCTATATATAGGTGTCTCCTCTCAGTGTAATCCTGCCTGTGATGATAATGAGGTGACAGCTGAGAAGTGTCAGACTATTATTAGGCTTAGTGGTCAGTGTGCAGGAGGGGGAGGAGGCGAGCTGTGACATCACCCATTATGATTGGTGAATCCTGTGCTATCTCTTATAGGTGTCTCCTCTCAGTGTAATCCTGCCTGTGATGATGATGAGATGACGGCTGAGAAGTTTCCCCTGCAGGAAAGAAAGCATCAGACTATTATTAGGCTTAATGGTTGGTGTGAGAACTGCAGGGTTTCAGGATTATGTTTTACAATATAGATCGTAAACTAAAACAGAATTGAAAGGTTTGGGGCAGCTGGGAGCCCACATGGTGCACATGTTCTTGTTTATTTATCCTAATAATACAGTTGTAATTTACCCCTTAGTCCCCACCACCACCACCCCCCACCCCCATCCCGGCCTCCTTGTACAATTTCGGGTAGATCACGCTTGGAATGTAGTCTCTCCTCGCCGCACGCTTTACATTAGAGGAAATACATTAACATTTTGATCTATTGGAAGAAAACCGTTTGTAGGAAATGTGATATTGGAGTGATTGCTGCGGAGAGTCTTTTATTTTCCCGGCCCAATCATCCCCGTACGGAGCGGACATGCTCCTCCTGAACTTTTGTTCTGCGTTCATCATGATACAAAATACATTTCCAGCATTTCTGTAAATATATTTTACGGATCCGATGGTATTCGTAGGCTGGTCTGCGCTTATTTTATTATTTTTCCCATAAGTCCACAGTGTTTAAACAAGGTTCCCTCCTTTCCTACTAAGTACACTCAGCTCTTCACTTGCTAGTGCAGCAGTTTGTACTTCAGAGCTGCTGCTCCAGGTAGTTAACCATCAGCTACGCCAGTGGCTCTAAACAGCTGTCTTTGGTCATCTAGTCACCCATCTCCTGAGAAGATACACTTAAGGGGATGGGGAGACAACTGAGGGTGATAGTGAACAGCCATGCAGCTAGGATATTCTAGCAGTCTCAGTTGTGGCCCTTGTGGACATTGTGAGTGAGGTCTCGATCCCAGTCAAGGTAGCCATGTAAGGCCTCCTCTAAAGGGTGTATTGGACTTTACAATAAAGCACCAAGATGGCTGCTCCAAATGGAACTGAGTTCTCTGGGAACTTTCTGGTGAGATCATGTGAACACGCTGAGAGATTTTGGAATTGCACTACAAGAGAGAGAGAGAGAGAGAGAGTAGATGGACCGCGCAAGTGATCTGATGCGCTGCTGACGGGGTGCAGAGGAGTTGCTGCGGCCGGAGAGGAAAAGGAAGACAGCAGGGGAGAAGGGAGAGAATACCATGCAGAGGAAATGAGACTGCCTGAGACTGCCTGCTGCCAGTGAAAGAGAACATGGGATTGTGCTATAGAGCCATGGATGAAAGCCAAGGAGGACATTGAGGAGTGTGTTAGCAGCAAGTTGTAAGTCAGGTCGGCCTCAGTAAAACCGCTAGATGTGCCCTTGGCCCGGGATTGTGCTGGGCAGGATATGTGAATCTGATGGGTCAATGTTACTGCAGCAGGGTGGAGGTGCTGTTACTTGGCATGGCGGTGGCAGAGGTGGCACAGTTTTATAAAAATATGCTTTATTAAACAACAGCTTTATAAATGCTATATTGCTTCATTGAACATTATGTATTTTCAACTGGAAGTTCCCACTTCTAACATACATCCAAATATCCATGTCTGAGGAACACCTCGGTGGGACAAGGCACTTCGTACTCTCTCCAAACTAGACATCTCCATCATAGTACTCCATACACATCATTATACTCCATAGTCTATCCTCGAGGGTCTGCGGGCCGCAACTCTGAAGTGCCCTGCCTAACACGACCAGCATATCTCAGAAGGAATGAGCATTCAGGAAGGTAAATCACATCGCGGACGTTACAGTCCAGACCTTGTCTGATTTAATAAGGGGCTCGTTTCCCCTATTGGAACTCCTCAGTGGAATCTCAGGACAACTTACAACAGGATTTCTCGCACGGTAAACCCCCTCCTGTCTCATTACCATCTAAATGGGCCGAATGTGTTTTCTATTCCTTGGAACTAAGATGTTGTTCAAAGATTTATTGTTACGGAATACGGTATTTGGTCGGCTGGTCCTTCTACAGGGCCATGGTCATTCCTCTCCTTTTACACAGGAACGATCATTGTTAGAGGGTGGAGGTGGAGGGCCGGGAATGTTCATGCTGTCCGAGGTACGTTGGTCGCACCATTATTGCCTTATGAGAAGGAATTAACAAACATGGATCAAACACAACGGACGTGCTTCTTACCCCGATGGAAAAAATACCCTTCAGCAATTCCAGAAATTAAAATGCCAAGTAATGTATTGGCTATATAGCCTCAATGCCCGATTTGGGTTGAGTCGGTTCAATGATAGTTATGCATAGACTTTTAGCTCCTTTTACAGACCTCTCACCCTTCCCTGCTTTTAGTATTTATCCTGATTTTCACTGCATTTACACTACTTTTCAAAAATTTTGGAACATCTCAATTTTTCCAGTTATTTTTTTACAATCACACCATAGTCCAGCAACTAACAGGAAACGGTTCAAAGGTTCAAAAGCAAGTTAAACATATGAAAAATATTATGACATTTTAACTTGAAATGCAGAAATAGTCTGGATTTATAATTTTAACCAAAGGGCTTTTCTCAGGTAACACATCAAGGACCGCTGCTCTGAAGCACAGAGAGCAAATCATGGTTTGAAATTGGATGCAAACTATTCCTACAGGAGACTCCACTTTTGTAGATGACTTTAAAGCCTCTGATTCTATATAACCAGCGCTGGAACAGACGGCATTACACCCTCTAGGATTTGGATGGTTTTGCTCTTCAGGCCGGAGCACATGGCCATCATAAGGGCAAGAAAAAGGCAATTAACCAAAGAAGACAGAGAACTCTAACCCTGAGAAGTGAAGGTCGGACCTACAGAGAAATTACCAAGAAAGCCAAGATGGCCGTCAGTACAGTTTCCTATTCCATAAAAACGCACTTGGAAACTGGAGGAAACTGACAGGAAGACGTCTGACAGACCAAGGGCCACTACAAAGTCACATGACAAGTTCTTGAGAGCCAACAGTTTGCGTTATGGACGCCCCCAGCACAAACTCCTCAAGCGTAGCCTAATGCAGCGACAGATAAGCAAGCGTCCATTATAACTGTGAGGAGAGACTTCTATCTGCAGGTCCGACAGGTGGAGCATCAGTAAGAAAGCCACGGCTACGACTGCCGGGCCAAGCAGCACCTCCAGTCGACTACTGACGAGCGGAAGAAGGTCATATGGACTGATGAAGCAATGGGACATCTTTTCACAGATATAGACCAAAAGATAACTTTTATTAGTATTCTTTAAAACAACCGATATGGGCCGACAAACGGACGAAACAGATAAGACAAGGATGTAGTAATGGGGGATTCAAAAATGTCTCATCAGATAAATTATCAGGAGATGAGATATAGAGGTCCACCAATCCTGTCATCCCAGTATGATGTGATTCAAGGCACAGACTGATGGATGTCAGAGTTCGTATAGTGCAGCACCAGCTTATCCTATGACATAACGATCCAATAGTTAATCAAATAAGTGGGAGAATTCACAACTGAACCAAAGACTTCCCAAAGGAAGGAAAAAAGCAGCTCAAAAACAGCTCGACGCGTTTCCCTACTCGATTAGCAATAGTTCATCAGGAGCTGTCATGGAATATGAAGTGTTAAGTTTCAGAATGCAATAAGTGTATGTTTCTTACCTTGTATTGGACTATTGACCCTTAAATAGAAGACTAAAACCTATACTTTGTAGTGCCAGGAACTAGGACTTTAAGATAAGAAGTCAACAGACAAATTAAATAAGGCTGAGCTATGTTTACGGACTACCGAAGGTCCATAAAGGACTAAGCCCTCTCAAAGGTCGACCCATAGTTGCTGGTAATGATAGTCTCACTCAGGGAATAAGTACATACCTTGACATCTTATTAAGACCTTTTGTTGAAGCCCTCCCTGCGTACGTAAAGGACACTACTGATGTCCTTAAACGGCTAGAGGGGATCACGGTGGCCCCCAACACCATGCTAGCTTGTTTAGACGTAGAGGCTCTATATAGTTCCATCCCACATGGGGGGGGGGGACTAAAGCTATAGAGTTCTACCTCAATCAGAGAGGTACGCACCTTAAAAAACATAACATCTTACTTCTCCAATTGTTGTCCTTTGTTCTCACCAAAAACTATTTCCTTTTTGAAGGGAAGTACTTCCACCAGCTCAGGGGCGCAGCTATGGGGAGCCCATGTGCCCCCAGTTATGCTAATCTGTACCTGGGCTGGTGGGAGGAAACCATCGTTTTTGGTGAGACTAATGAGAGATGGACCACCCACGTTGATATGTGGGTGCGTTTCATTGATGACATCCTCATTTTGTGGACAGGGGAAGTGGAGGACTTTCACAAGTTCGTGGACCAACTAAACAGAAATGATCTTGGATTATTTTTAACATCAGATATTGATATCCATAAGATTACATTCTTGGATCTTCTGATAACAAAAACAGACAGTGGATCCTTGGAAACATCAATATATCGGAAAGAAACGGCCACAAATACTCTCCTCCACTGGGATAGCCACCACCCTCTACCCCTGAAGTGTGGGATCCCTAAAGGACAGTTCATCCGGGCCCGCCGAAATTGTTCGGTTGAAGGCGATTTTTCAGAAAAATCGCAAGAAATTAGTCGTAGATTCAGTAACAGAGGCTACCCAACAGCAGTGGTGGAGAGAGCAAACACCTATGCAAAAAATTCTAACAGAGATCAATTTCTGCAAACTCGTAAAAGAGATGACAAGAACAATAAGATGCGTATAATTGGTACATTTGATGACCAATCAAAAGAAGTGAGACATATCATCAGTAAATATTGGCATATTCTTTTGAAGGACATGGACCTGGTGTCACATCTCCCGGTCAATCCCCAAATCACGTATAGACGCGGACGTAACCTGAGAGACCGATTGGTCCACAGCCTACTTCCACCCAAGTTGTCAACCAAGACATGGCTAGGATCGGACTTACCAAAGGGCACTTTCAGATGTGCGGGCTGTAAGGCATGTGGCTTTATTGCTCGAGGTAATACCTTCACATGTTCCACTACAAGAGAGGTGTTCCACATAAGGGAGTTTATAAACTGCCGCTCCAGCGGCGTTGTCTATAAAGCCACATGCCCGTGCCCGTTGGACTATGTTGGGAAAACCATCCGCCAATTTAGGCGACGTATCCTGGAACATGTTGGCAATGTGAACCGTGGAGAACATACCAACATAGCGACACACATACGTGATATGCATGACAATGATCCTACATGCACTAAATTCCAAGGGATTGAGATTATTAGGGAGAATGGGAGGAGAGGTAATCGAGACAGGTTACTAACACAAAAGGAGACACGGTGGATTCACCGGCTGCAATGTTGTAGCCCCAAGGGACTAAATGACTGTCTCTCTTATGCATCGTTTATATAATACAGGATCAATATCATAGGTGATTGATGCAACAATATACCATGTACAGTATTTATTACATTTAATTACGCGTCCGCTGTACTACACCATTTCTGGTGCGGACACACCATGCATAGACTATATAAACTTGGCTGTATATGCGAGTCAGTGTATATAGGACATTTATGCTTGACATCTTGGAGCATTATCATGGAATGTTTATTGTTTGCATAATACTATATGTTGCCAAATAATGGTAGTCACCTGTCGTTACTGTTATTTTTATTTTTACTGTCATTTAAACTATGTATATATACCCCTTCTCTCTATATACATACAGTGTTCCCAATAACCGGGTTCGGTCCATCAAATATTATTATACAGAAGCACTTGGGTATTCTGTCCATGCGTCCTTTTTAGCCATGATACTGAGGGATTAACATACTGAGCGTTAAATTCCATCTGGGCACCGTTGTCTACTAATGCAGCAAAAAAGGCTTCTTTATCCTCAGCAGCACTTATCTCTGCCGCGCGCAGCGGTTCCGGGGTGCCGGGCGCCGACTCTGCTATACCTCCTAAGGTTGGCAGTGGTTGGCGTCCCGGACCCGTCGGGGCTACTGCACATGTGCGGGAATCCCGTTCCATCACGGGTTTTCGCTGAGGCACAGTTTAGTGTTGGTTGATGCTCATTGGAGCACTGGGGACGAGCCCCCCTGCTGGGAGGCGTGGCTTGTACTTTAAAAAGCCTCTGCTCTGGGCAACATACCATTGCTGCTCATTTTCACACAGCCGTTCAGGCTGTTCGGTTCTATAACCTAGATTCACCATCCTGATGATGCGGTCACTGCATTAAGGACCGTGGAAACGCGTAGATGGTGTTAGCCAGCCTAAGATAGCCTTATTGTTGTGCTTGACATGCCACAGATGTCCACATCATTGTATATCGGGCTATCTATGCTTAAATGGTGATAGTGAATGCAGCAGTTACTGACAAAGAGGGTTCATTATATATCTTATTGAACCCTCTTCAGTTCAGCTGCTCGTAGCTGCTGGTGATTATAAAATCTCACAAACAGCGGCATTCATCTCTAGTGAAGCAGTGATCAGCTGTTTTTATTAGCTGCACTCAGCAGTGTTCAGTCCATGTGACAGGGTCTTATGAGTTAATGACCCTGGTCTAAGACTCTCCGCTGTGTCTGTCCCTAATGGGAATGTGGTAAAATAAAAGGAACGTTTGGTGCTGTAATATGTCCTTGCACCATTTAACTCCTAGTTACAGACCACTCAGCGCTGCAGTCTATTTGCCAGCTTTTATATAAACTAGATAAACACGCTAAATGACGTCAGTCAAGCGAGTCACTATATAGATGAAATTAGTGACCGTGTTTACTATAGCTGGTTATCGCATCAGGGTATAATCCACCATAATAGGGGATATACCACATAGTATATACCTGTTTGATGCTATATTTCCTGGGCATTAATATATGCCTCAATACTCTGCCAGACGGGGGTTACATTTATTATTCTGGCCTTTACCCATTTATCGGCTCCAACGTATAAATACAGTAAATATAACCTACATTGTGCTTTGTTAGCCCTTGTGGCCATTTATACACGTGGAGCTGTACACAACCATAATATATATCTCGACCCATGCACCAACAATATAGATGGGGTCATTGTGGTTGTGGAGTTAGAACCTAGCGCATCATCTGGTATATACTTATATGGACTTACTACTGTTAGAATATCTACTTGTCCAGTAGGAGTGTAACTGGAATAAGAGTCCACGCCTTTTATACATTTTTATTTTTATCTTTATCTAATAAAAGTTATATTTTAGTGATTCCCTCGGTGATAGGCTTGTTGACACACAGGGTTTTCCTTTCTGTCACGGTGACAAATATGTCTGAGACGGGCCTTAAGAGCTTTGAGAATATTTGGTAGATGTCAATAAGCCTTATGATCAATAAGTATTTTCACCTTTGTAACAGTAAGCTACGTAACACTAATCTTTGTACCAGGCAACATTTGGATACGCCCTCGTCTTTCTGTATAAGAGTTGGCAATGTTCATAATAAAGTAGAATTCATTGATTCTCACTGGAGGTGTCTTGACATAACATGGAGTGATTTCATGCTATTGATAGATAATGCTAGCAAATCTCCTCATCACGGGCTTCCATATCTACCAATTTGGCACCTGGCAACGAGGTCATCAGATCGGTACTGGTGTGGTCTGATAACAGAGCTGATAACAGTAACTGACTAGGACCATTTATAGATACTAAGATATACTGGACAGCTTAACAAATAAGCCAGCAGCCCTCGTCATGATAGAACAAAGTATGTTGGTGCGACGTGTAGTACTGACAAAGCACTGACGATAATATCTAATATAGTCTGGTGCCGCTCATGCCACTCTCTCTCTCCGTCACCAGTGACTGCCATGTTGATTGTGGGCTTCTCTCTTGGCTCCTTTCACTGCTGCTGGGATATTATTTGTGGGAAAATCCAAGGATTCACTTACTTTTCTCTTGGCACTATAGATAATGAACAGTACAGCTGTCTGGTATTAGTTACATTGTGTTTACCTATAATTGTGACTTAGATACAATCAAACCACATTTTATTTCTCATCAATGCACAAATTCAGGGAATTCCAAGGGTTCACTTACTTTTTCTTGCAATTCTATGAAGTCTATTTCATAGTCTGAAGAGATGCACTATATGATACAGTTTTTTTCCTTTTAGGAAGAGTATGGTTTCTCCTTAGGTAGAGCACCTAGAAGGTCATCCATGCTCCTCTGGGAAATATGCAAATGGGAAGATATAACACCTCTGTAGCACCACCTACTGGAAGGCAGTATTCCTGCAAGTCAATGTCAGACCTTTTAACAATGATTGGGAATATGAGCCAAAGCCTTGTTACATGGCATGTTCAGAGGTCTGAAAATGACTTGCAGGAATGCAGCTTTGCGATAGGTGGCGCTGTAGAGGCATTGTTCCATCTTCTGGTCAGTGACACTGTGGATATGAAGAAGACGTTACATTTTATATTTTTGTGTCTTTGTAAGCACCTCTTGTAATATTCTGTTAGAAAATGCGGAACACGACATCACTCGGCGCACTTGATTATTCTGTATGAGAGCTCAGAAATAATGGAGACATTCATCACAGTGACGTCTCTGTAGAGGAATGTGCAGTAGCCGATCATTAATTAGCTTTATAATTGCTGTTCTAATAAGCAGCGTTGTCAGACTACCAGGTGCAGATTTCATGGATTAGGTGGCGCATACCCTGATATCACAAGCAATAAATTAAATAAATGACCCTGCAAATTTAAAGGAATTGTCTAGTTGGCCTGGCCCTAGGATTGCAGATTATCAGGGGTTTGCCAATGAGGATCCCCACCAATCAGCTGTTCTCTGGGCAAGTGTGCTTCTGCACTGAGCTGATTTCTGCAGGAAGAACACAGTTCCTTTCCCACTGCAGTGGCCAAGCTTGGTATTACATTCATCCACATTGATGGACACTTGGTCAGTAATACCAAGCCTGGCCACTGCAGTGAAACCGGAGCTGTCTGCTTCCTGTAGAAGTCAGCTCAGTGCATGAACAAATGGCCCAACAAAAGCTGATCAGCGGGCATCCTAGGTGGCAGCCCCTCACTGATCTACTATTGATGACTGTAAAGTTAGACCATCAGTAGTTTATAGCTGGACAAAGACTTTTAGGAGTACCTCTAGGCTATAAAGTGTTAGGGAACTAGACCAGAGCTCCTGCTCCAATAGCTGTAACTGGGTCCTGGTATAGTCATCTAAGAGCCCGCCTATGTACATGTTCTGCTTTAAAGTGACCCTTTGATTTTGGGGCTAAATTCTGTCCTGAGACCGGAGGGGGTGGGGTGGGGGGTGGTATATTACCTGCAGTTGTTCTTATCTACCATCCGTTCAATCTGTCGGTCCCAATTGTCAGCTGTCCAAGATAGCCATCACAGTCTTTTTCTAGCTAATTCACAGTGGGTACTTGTAAAGGGTACGTGTCTTATTACTCTTGTGGGTTCCTGAAGTACCGGGCTCTGGGGGTATTTTGTAATGACAGTACTATTTGTTATGTGAGTGCGCCCTCCTGTGGACATTTTCTGCAATTGCTTTCTGTATGTTCCTCCATAGGGTTTGATAGGTTGTTTGCTATTGGCTGTGATGGGTCATAAGGCGCATCAGGATGTCAAGCGCCATAAATATGCACCCTTATGTACACTAGGCATAGTCCACGCTAGAGCTGGCAAGGACGGCGTTTCCGCTGCAGGTTGAGTGCTGGAAGAAGCCCCCTGGCACGGCCTTTCTGCGTTCTCGGCTCCTTTCGAGATAGAAGCTATCAGCAGTGTCTCTCAAGCTTTGGGGTATTCTCAGGTGATGATGACAACGGCTGCCGTTGTCTGTGTCTGCCCTTGTGGCCAGCTGTTGCTTCTATCTCTCTCCTTCGGTAACACGGGCTTGTACAGTGACTATTACCATTCACCTGCCCTGACATAGAGGGATTGCCCGCTAGGCTCCTCCTGGCCATGGGCCACTATGTAAGTTACCTGTATGAACATTGCATACTAACTGTCTCCAGACCAAAAGGGTCTTTTGTTTTAAAAAGGAACATTAAAGTGTATTTATTGCCTTCGAGAAGTTCAGAAGATCAGAAAACACTTTTGTCATTAGTAGTTCTTGTTGATTGATATTGCAGCACCATGGCTGGCCAAGTCTACGTACTCCGGCGTAAACCACTGCCTATAACATCGCCAAACATATGGCCCTGCAGCTGAAGGGCGAGTACTAGTCCCAGAATCATCTCCCCGGGAACAGAGGAGTGCCAGCCAACAACCAATGTAGTAATCTGGATGAAAGTAGGACCCTAAAAGCCCCATCCTATGTGCAAATATCTTGGAGGTCCCAAACACCACCCAGGGGATCCTCCTTTCACACTGCTCTGTAATTGGACAGCACTTATCCCTTAAGTAGTGCCAACCAATCAGAAAGCAGATTTAGTGCACTATGGGATTTAGATATTCCAAAGATTGTATCAGCCATCTTGTTTGGTTAAAAAACGGAATGAGGTGGAAGGCAGAGAAGAACCAGTCCGGTAATACCCCCTGATACCTCTGGACCCTGGACAGAATTTTGTCACAAAACTTTAGGGTTACTTTAAAGTGGCTTTGCACTTGGGATACACGCCTAGATGGACACATATGTATCTCAAATATGTCAAGAAATGATTAGGATATTGAGATCTGCATAAGGGCCGTAGGCTTCGGTAGTGTTATAACCCACATCAGAGGCTCAACAGCAGGGGTGGACTGGCCATTAAAACGTTGGGTGGGCCGATCAGGTCCTGGGGGCCGGTGGAGAGGTGGAATTATATATATATATATATATATATATATATATATATATATATATATATATATATATATACTCACCTATGGTGTTCCTGACGCTCCTGCCCTCTGCAGTCTGCCCTGTTCACTCGCCGTCTTCTGGGTAGAACTGTGCTTGTTACATGATCACTGTACTCAGAAGTTGGTGGGTGAATAGTGTGGGCACACCAAATACAGAGGCCAGGAGCCAAAGGCGCGACACAGCCGAATAAAATGTTTTTGTTTTTTTATTTCAATGCATTTCTCCTCCCACTCTTGGCTACTGCAGAGCAAAGGTGAGTGTAACTGTTTATATATATACTTTTTTTTACTGATCAGGGGCATTTCAGGGTGCTGTTACTGAGTGGGGGCCTCTGAGGGACACTAATACTTATTGGGGCCTCCGAGGGACAATAATATTTGGTGGGGGAGTATTAGTGGCATTGATACTTGGTAGGGATCTGTGAGGGGTATTAGCACTGAGTGGGGACATGTAAGATGTATTATTAACCAGTGGGGGTGTATTTTCAGCATTATTACTGAGTTGGGGCACTGTTACTATGTGCGTGGCACTAAAAGTGGCACTTTCTGTGTGCGGCCTGCAGGGGGCACAAAAAGGGGATGCTATTATTGTGTGGACCATCGCGGGTGACATGATTACTACCTGGGGAACTACGGATTGGGAGATTATGTAGACATTTGGAAAACAAAGCCAGGTTACTGGAAAATTGAGGAGCCAAAGATGCCTTTGTGTCAAATTCTGTAGAGGCAAAGTTTGGCTGGAAGATGTTGTCATGGCGGTCTGGACCAGATGAAGGAGAAAACTGAATGACTGCAGTAAGATGATGTCACCTGTGATCACTGGATGCATTACTGTAATCACTTATATAGCCTGCAGTACACCCGTGTAGAGCCGGTAGCTGCTGCTATATGCTCACTGTAGAGGGGTGCTAATGGTCTTTGTGTTGTTTTCTTTGGTGCATTATGTGCTCACAGTCTGGGGGTTTTATATGACCCTGATATAGTGTTATTGATCTTTGTAGTGGTCTTTATTCACTAACAGTACTGTGTTGTTACTCACTATGTGGTGGTAATATGTGTGCTGGGATCATAATGCAGTTCTCTCTCTTCAGTGTTGGTCTTAGTATAGCGGGTTTTGTACAGCGACATATGGAGGGGATTTTTCAGGCCATGATGATTGCAGTAATACTGCCTGTGCGCCACTTTTACAAAATAAAACAATTTATTTTAACTGTAATTTTTAATAAAATTATTAGCAATGTGTTACCTATGTAAGCCTCGAGGGGCGTCACAATGTGATCTTTGGTGTACTCAGGGCCACTTTGGGTTGCCGATATGCCCCTGCTCAACAGTGTAGAGGTGCAGCAAAGTTTACCTCAACTGTGATCATTTTCTGTGACTAGTTATCACATCTTAACCATTGAAAAGCTATTGAAATGGCAAATAAACTGCGGTACAGAGCGTTACCTTAATGGGTTAATGGTCAAGTTAAACTTTGCTTCATTTGTAGCAGCCGCTCATTTGCCAGTTTTCTTGTAAGAACCACGGGGATCTCTCAATAACACGACCGCACACATCACAGCTTTGTGAAGCCTTTTAGGTTACTAGCTCATCGTTACTAGAAGCATTCGGCGCTGTAAACCCGACGCCTGGAGAGCGCGCATTCAGCGAGAACAAGCATCGCCTGTGTGTGGGCAGAAAGAAGAAACGTCTTCCCAGATGTAAAGAAAGGAAACAAAAATAGATACATTTACCGAGGGCGGCGATATCTCTCCGCTGAACCAACAACAAGCGTGGAATGTTATGTTGCCATTCAATGTCCTCCATCATCTACCCCTGGGCATTATGGGAAATACTCTACAAAGCCAAATTACCGGAAGTATTCAAGCCGGATTGTTACCAACAGGGTTTATGTAGCAAACTGGACATGATGAGAAACTGCGCTGCTCCCCGCCGGCGTCTCTCTGATTCCTGCTGCATTTGGTTGCCATTGCAGCCGCCCAATAATGTCACCACAGGCAGCCAATCACAGTGGACTCCTGCCTGCCCCCCCCCCCCAGATGCTTTTTCTGACTATATGCTATTTCCTGATTTAAAGGGATCCGTCAGTCACTTTTACTGAGCAGTTTAATAATAACCAGTACCGCGCTCCGTAGGACGGCTCGTGTATTTTTAATGTTATACAATAAATGGGTAGCATGGACTCACTTAGGCCTTTACACGGCCGAGAAACTCGTGTGAGATTTGTGGGTTGATGCACAAATCTCGTGCGAATATGAATATCGAATGGAGTCATATACATGAGTGATGTTATCGTGGCATGCTCTATCGTTTCCCGTTACTCAGAATGCATCGCCCATTAATTTCAATGTGACCTTTAATGCATCGCATGGCTCTCGCATGCTGCGCCATGTGCACGCAAGTGCAATGCAAGATCTCCCATTGAAATCAATGAGAGACTCTTCCGATCCTCTCTTGCGCACAAAAATGTAGGTTGCCAAGCATGATATCTGTCCAAGTTTCTCGGGTCGATATCATGCTTGCCTGTGTGTAGATAGCCCCAAAGTGATAGTCGTTTTAAAGCAACAGTAAGTAGACATTGTGAAGGCTGTAGGCCTAAAAAGACTCCATGATGTCTCCTTTTTGCTTACGTATTATAAGACTTAGCTACACATATATATTAGTACATTTATGTGTCCAGTTGGAGATATTAATTGGGCCAAAAAAAGTCCCACCACAGTTTCCTGTTTTGTCTTCTTATCTTAAGATGTTTCTCGCCAAAACTTACAGATGAGATGGTCAGGAATAGAGCGAGCATTGCCTTTAGGGAGTACCTGCCCGCTCGAGATGAAATGTTCGGGTGCCGGCGGCGGGCAGGGAGCTGCGGGGGAGAGCGGGGCAGAACGAAGGGGAGATCTCTCTCTCCCTCTCTCCCCCCCGCTCCCTCCTGCTGACAGCCGCTACTCACTGCTCCCCCGCGCTGGCACCCGAACCTTTCATCTCGAGCGGGCAGGTACTCGATAAAGGCAATGCTCGCTCGAGCAATTGCCTTTACCGAGTATACTCGCTTATCTCTAGTCAGGAAGTATCTCAAGAACTAGCATCTGCAGAGAGGAAGACAACTGATAAGAAACTGCTATGGATTAAGAAATTGCTATGTATGCATATTAATTATGTTTGGCGTAAAGCCACTCACTTCGTAAAATCCTATAAAATTCAGCACATAGCGTAATAAATTTAGAATGCTTTGCACATAGCATTGTCTGTATGTTTGCATCCTCCTGACCGGTCAGTCCCCCTTTAATTTGGAGCCTGACAGCATATGAAGGAAACTGTTGAATTTCCCTAACAGACATTATAGAATGGTAGAGTTGGAAGGGTCCTCCAGGGTCATCTGGTCCAACCCCCTGCTCAGTGCAGGATCACTAAATCATCCCAGACAAATGTCTGTCCAGCCTTTAAAGACTTCCATTGAAAGAGAACTCCTCACCGCCTGTGGCAACCTGTTCCACTCATTGATCCCTCTCATTGTCTAATATCTAATCTGTGTCTCCTCCCCTTCAGTTTCATTGCTTCTAGTCTTTTCTTGTGCAGATGAGAATAGGGCTGATCCCTCTGCACTGTGACAGCCCTTCAGATATTTGTAGACAGCTATTAAGTCTCCTCTCAGCCTTCTCTTCTGCTAAACATTCCCAGATCCTTTAACCCTTCCTGATAGGACATGATTTGCAGACCGCTCACCATCTTGGTAACTCTTCTCTGAACTTGCTCCAGTTTGTCTCTGTCTTTTTTAAAGTGGGGTACCCAGAACTGGACACAGTATTCCAGATGAGGTCTGACTAAGGAAGAGTAGAGGGGGATAATGACCTCCCGTGATCTAGACTCTATGCTTCTCTTAATACATCCCAGAATTCTGTTTGCCTTTTTGGCTGTTCCATCACATTGTTGACTCATGTTCAGTCTATGATCTATTAGTATACCCAAGTCTTTTTTACATGTGCTGCTTAGCCCAATTCCTCCCATTCTTTATGTGCTTTTTTCTTTTTTCTTGCCTAGATGTAGGACTTTGCATTTCTCCTTGTTAAATACCATTCTGTTAGTCGCCGACCACTGTACAAGCTTTTCTGGATCTTTTTGAATACTCTCCCTCTCTTCCCTAGTGTTGGCTATCCCTCCTAGCTTTGTGTCATCTGCAAATTTGATCAGTGTCCCATCAATTCCCTCCTCCAGATCATTTATAAAAATCTCTTACATAGCTGCTACATACATTACTATCAATATGGTCGTAGGCTCCAAGATTCAATGCCCCATAGAAGCAGTGTCCTCACTTACAAAGTTCATCACGTCTTAGACGTTATCCATATCTCCATGTCTCATCAACTAGCGGTTTCTCTCCAGTAATGTTCCATTACTCGATTCCATATACACTCTATGCAATGCACCTTATTGCGCCATTCTATATACTGCGTGTACATTAAACTCCATTATATCATATTACATCAATATAAATGCAATACATAACATCATTTCAAACTTTAACCATAAAAAATTACTATTCAGCAATTAACCCTTGCAAGGCCTTGCATCCCCCATCTATGGCACCATAACTTATAGTCCTTGTGAGTCCATCACCCTCACCCTGGCCAAGGATTTTTTCTTATACAGTACTGGGGGGTTGTAGTTTGCTCACACTTAGATCTAGTAGAAGCGCTGCCTCAATCTCTCCAACTTTTGAGGCGTCTGGTGCTAGTGTTCAGCTGTGTTCTCGTGATGCCAGGAGTCTGGTCGGTCTCTCATCTTGTGTCGTTGGTCCATAGCTGCTCTCCAGCAGGAGGATACTGCTTGTTACTCTGTCCCTCTTCTATGGCTGCTGCCACAATGCCTGTGTGAGCTCTGGCCACACAATCAGATCTGCAGCATCTGTCTTTCTGCTCCCATGGGCCGTTCCATGACGCAGCTCCTTTTCTTTATATAGTAGGTGCCTATTGCGCCAAAGGTTTCCTGGGCTCCTGCACTATAGGAGGGGTGGCCTAGCTCTGCATAATCCGTATTAGGGGCCGAGTCTACATAGCTGCTTCACCGCTATCTCATTGGCGTGGGGTGGAGCTTCCAAGAAGCTCAGGCAAAATGGCGTGACCCATGATGCTTGAACATGGTGCCATGTGCACCTCTTCTGCTTCCCTCCCTGGCTGTGGCTCTGGCTGTCAGAGAGGGAGCTCTCAGTGCTTCTGAGACTAGCAAGATCCAGCCTCCTGCCTCTCCCTGCTCCCCCCACCTGGCAGGGTACTGGATCAGAGGGAGCAGGGCTAAGCGTGGCAGTGCCTCCCCTTTACACTTCAACTCCACCGATTGGTACTTGACTACTGTATCGAACATCCTTTGGGTGGAGATGCTGACACCATGAGCATACACCATAGACCTCAATAGAGAGGCTGAAAATCTGCATGTCAATTTTAGCAACAGATTTGGTGCAGAAAACTTGTGGCTTTCTGCCAGACTTGGAGAGGCCGAAATCCCCGACAAAATCCACAGCAAAACTTCATTAGTAGCTGCAGATTTCAAAAGTATTTTTCTGCAGCAGATTTTTAGTGCAGAACAAATCCACAACATTAGCCACAGATTTTTAAGTCAGACTTTACTCACAGAAACACTGCATAAAATAAAACGGCAGCAAATGCGTCCAGTGTGAACATGAGCTAATTGTGTAATTCAGTCTTTGGAACAGCTTCTATGGTGGCCTGTGAAGATGTGTATACGGCTGCAAAACCAGATGCGGTGCCAATTGGAAAATGCTCTGTGCCACGTCACCATGCTAAGAGACTGTGTAACTAATGTGTTCTACAATGTAACTAAGAGACTGAGTAACTAATGTGTTCTACAATGTAACTAAGAGACTATATAACTAATGTGACCTGCAATGTAACTAAGAGACTGTGTGACCAATGTGTCCTACAATGTAACTAAGAGAATGAGTAACTAATGTGTCCTACAATGTAACTAAGAGAATGAGTAACTAATGTAACTGAGAGACTATATAACTAATGTTGCCTATAATGTAACTAATGTGCTCTACAATGTAAATAAGAAACTGTAATTAATGTGTCCTGAAACATAATTAAAAGACTGTGTAACTAATGTGTCCTACAATGTAACTAAGAGACTGTGTAACTAATGTGGTCTATAATGTAACTGAAGGACGATATAACTAATGTGGCCTACAATGTAACTAAGAGACTGTGTGACTAATGTGTCCTACAATGTAACTAAGAGACTGTGTAACTAATGTGGCCTACAATGTAACTAAGAGACTATGTAACTAATGTGGCCTACAATGTAACTAAGAGACTGTGTAACTAATGTGTCCCGCAATGTGACTGAGAGACTATATAACTAATGAAGCCCACAGTCTCAGATCTCCCCCATGATCTGTTTATACCCAGGACTGCGATGGTAACAAGAGGGCATCTGCTACGTCTAGAGGAAAGCAGGTTTCATCACCAACACAGAAGGGGGTTCTTTGCTGTAAGAGCAGTGAGACTGTGGAACTCTCTGCCTGAGGACGTGGTGATGGCAAAATCCATTGAGGAGTTTAAAAGGGGACTAGACGTCTTTATAGAGGGAAATGATATTACAGGATATAAATCTTAGGTCAATTGTCAATCCGGGTATACAGGCAGGTAGGAACTATTAGGGGTTGATCCAGGGATTAGTCTGATTGCCATTAGGGAGTCGGGAAGGAATTTCCCCCCCAATTGGGCTAATTGGCTTCTGCCTCTTGGGGTTTTTGCTTTCCTGTGGATCAACAACATAGGAGGCCTACAATGTAACTAAGAGACTGTGTAATTGGATGAATTAGATGGACATTGTCTTCATTCGGCCTTACGTACTATGTTACTATTGTAAAGTAACAAAGAGACTGTGTAACTAATATGGCCTGCAACATAACTAAAAGACTGTGTAACTAATGTGGCCTATAATATAACTAAGAGACTGTGTAACTAATGTGGTCTATAATGTAACTGAAAGACTATATAACTAATGTGGCCTAAAATCTAACTAAGAGACTGTGTAACTAATGTGGCCTATAATATAACTAAGAGACTATATTACTAATGTGGCCTACAATATAACTAAGAGACTGTGTAACTAATGTGTCCCGCAACGTGACTGAGAGACTATATTACTAATGTGGCCTACAATATAACTAAGAGACTGTGTAACTAATGTGGCCTGCAGCATAACTATGAGACTGTGTAACTAAAGTATCCTGCAATGTAACTGAGAGACTATATAACTAATGTGGCCCACAATGTAACAAAGAGACTGTGTAACTAATGTGGTCTGTAACATAACTAAGAGACTGTGTAACTAATGTGGGCGTGATCCAGGACCTGTCGGGTCGTATGGTGGCCCAGGAGCAGCAGGAGTTTGTGCATGTTTCTGCCGACCCTTGTATTCCTGAGCCCAAGTGTCCTCTTCCTGAGGTGTTTTCAAGTTTTTTATTTTCCAGCATGCATGTAGATTGTACTTTCGGATGCGGCCTCGTTCATCAGCTCAGAGTCACAGAAAGTTAGATTGATTATGTCCTTACTTTAGGGTTCCCCCCAGACATGGGCCTACTCCTTACCTGAGAGTTCGGTTTGCCTCCAGTCAGTTGATTTATTTTTTCGGGAACTTGGAGGCATTTTTGATGAGCCGGACCGTGTGGGGTTGGCGGTCTCTCATCTCATGTCTCTACGTCAGGGGCAGCAATGGGTAGAGGACTATTGCTCTAAATTTAGACAGTATGCAATGGAATCCTCTTGGAATGATGGTGCCCTTAGAGACGTGTTTTTGTTGGGTCTGTCTGACGCTGTCAAGGATCTGCTCATTTCCCATCCTGCACCCATAACACTCAATGATGCGATGGAATTGGCGGTCAAGGCTGACAGGAGGCTGAGATCTAGAAAAGAGGAACAACAGGCCCGCAAAGCTTGGGAATCCAGCAGACCCGCTCCCACTTCTCCAATGCCAACCTCTGGTGCCGAGCCTATGGAAGTGGATTAGCTAAGTCCCGAGGAACGGCGATGGTTCCGGATGGCTCAACATCTCTGTCTCTATTGAGGGAAAGCCGGACATCGGGTAGCAACCAGTCCATAGAAGCGGATGCAACATCAGCCTGAACCGACGGAAGAACTTCAGATCCTAGGTGACTGTGGGGGGATCACCTAGGATCACAGGTACTCCGTAAGTTGTTGGTGCCTTGTCAGATTGGCTTCCGGAATTTCACTCGGTCGGGTCAAGCTTTTATTGATTTGGGTGCTGCCGCTAACTTGATTAATTTGAATTTTGTCAGACCTCTGATGACTGAATTCTCAGCGTTAAAGATTCCCATAAGCTTCACTAGTATTGATTCTACCCCTCTGTCTGCAGGGGTTGTACAATGGAGGACTCCCATGTTACAGTTCACTGTGGGTGTTCTCCATTCTGAGAATCTGTCGTTCTTGGTAATGGAAAGGATGTCCGTTGATGTAGTGCTTGGTATGCCCTGGTTGGCACAATCCCTGATTTGATTGGTCCACTCGGGAATTGACACATTGGGGGTTGTCCTGTCATAGTCACTTAGCTACTATATCCATGTGTTCAGCAGATACCGTACTTATTCCTGAGTATTTGTCCGATTTTCATGACGTATTTTCCAAGAACCTGTCTGAGACTTTGCCTCCCCATAGGGAGTGGGACTGTGGTATTGATTTGATCCCTGACAGTCCCATCCCTAAGGGAGCCATTTTCAATTTGTCTGGGCGTGAGCACGAAGCCCTATATCTCAGAGTCTCTGGCCAAACGACATATCCGGCCGTCCAGGTCCCCTACCGGGGCAGATCTCTTCTTTGTAGAGAAGAAGGGTGGGACATTGAGGCCTTGTGTGGATTATCGGGCTTTGAATAAAATTACAGTGAAGAACCAGTGCTCCTTGCCCTTGATTCCTGATTTATTGAATCAGGTGGTAGGGGCCCACTGGTTTTCCAAATTGGACTTAAGAGGGACTTACAATTTAATTCGCATCCGAGAGGGAGATGAGTGAAAGACTGCATTCAACACCCCGTTAGGACATTTTGAATGTCTGGTCATGCCCTTCGGACTTTGTAATGCCCCAGCGGTGTTCCAGGAATTTATGAACGTGGTCTTCCACAACTTCCTGGGGGTATTCTGTGTCATATATCTTGACGACATTCTGGTGTACTCCCCAGACTGAGATTCACATGTGCGGCACCTGAGCCTGGTTCTGAATCGTTTGCGTGAGTACCAACCTTTTGTCAAGTTGGAGAAATGCAATTTTGGCAGTAAACAAGTATCTTTCTTGGGTTATGTGATTTCACCCACAGAGATTCAGATGGAGTCTGATAAAGTGGCAGCAATCTCCCAATGGGTCAGACCAGACAACCTGAAAGCTCTCCAGCGGTTTTTGGATTTAGAAAATTTTTACCGTAAATTCATTAAGAATTATTCCGTAATTGCGGAGCCCCTGACTGATCTGACCAAGAAGGGGGCCGACTTGGTAAGATGGTCACCTGAGGCCCTAGAGGCTTTTAGTCGCCTCAAGAGGGCATTCACTGCGGTCCTGGTACTAGTACAGCCTGACGCGCAGGGGCCGTTTTTCATTGAGGTCGATGCGCCAGAGGTAGGGGCGGGGGCTGTACTGTCTCAGGAAATTAGCGGGAGATCTGAGTATAGCCCTGTGCATTCTTTTCGCGGAAGTTCAGTTCGGTGGAACGTAACTACGATGTGGGTAATCATGAGTTATTGGCGATTAAGTGGGCTCTAGAAGAGTGGCGTTACCAACTTGAGGGGGTAAGGCATCCCATTATCGTGTATACTGATAATAAAAACTTGGTATATCTAGCCAATGCGAAGAGACTCACGGCTCGTCAAGCCAGGTGGGCGTTGTTTTTCGCCAGGCTTAACTTCGTCGTTATATATATATTCCAGGGGAGAAGAACGTAAAGGCAGATGCCCTCTCACAGAGTTTCGGTTCGCCGGAAAGTGAGACAGTGGCTCCCGAGAATATCTTGGCACCTGGGGTGGTGGTGGCAGCTGTAGAATCTGATCTAGTTCCTCGTCTACAGAGTTGTCAGTAGGATGCTCCCTCAGGGGTGCCAGAGGGCAGATGGTTTGTGCCAGAGACCTTGCGTCTCAGAGTCATTGAAGAGTCTCACTCATCTGTTCTCGCAGGCCATCCGGGGGTTTAGGGGACTCTGGATCTTTGTACTAGACATTACTGGTGGCCAGGCATGTCTCGGGAGATCCGCGACTTTGTTAAGGGATGCTCTGTCTGTGCACGCAGTAAAAGTCGGCGGCGGGATCCGGAGGGGCCTCTGAGACTGTTACCGGTACATTGTCGTTCGTGGTCGCATTTATCGGTAGATTTTATCACCGATCTACCTGAGTCTCAGAAGT
This sequence comes from Eleutherodactylus coqui, assembly GCA_035609135.1. NCBI lineage: Eukaryota > Metazoa > Chordata > Amphibia > Anura > Eleutherodactylidae > Eleutherodactylus > Eleutherodactylus coqui. Next base: position 172,560,202 of record CM069413.1, read on the forward strand.
TCACCACAATTTTGGTTGTTGTAGACCGCTTCTCAAAGATGGCACATTTTGTGGCACTAAAGAAGCTACCTTCTGCTATATAGTTTTCCAAGACTTTTGTAAAGAAATCATTCGTCTATATGGGGTTCCCGAGGACATTGTATCTGATCACGGGATTCAGTTTGTTGCACAATTCTGTAGGAACCTGGGAACGTCGCTTTCCTTCTCGTCAGTATTCCACCCGCAAACTAATGGTCAGACGGAGCGGAAGAACCAGGATTTAGTGCAATATTTACTGTTGTTTGCTAGCGGGAAGGCTCATCAGTGGGCAGAATTCCTGCTGTTGGCAGTTTGCACTAAACAACCGCCCTTGTTCTTCCACTGGGGTATCTTCATTCCTTTGCGGATATGGTCAACATCCTCGCTTCCTTACAGCTATTTCTGCGCCGTCTGCCTGTCCTACAGCTGATGCTGCCACAGATGCGCTGCAGGGGGTATGGAAAGAAGTACAGAAGAACCTGGAAGCAACGGGGGCTCGTATGGAGTTGCGTAGTGGAAGGAGTCTGTCAGTATCTGAAGCTTACAGGATGGGACAGAAGGTATATTTGTTTTCTAGAAATTTCAAATTGAAGGTTCCAACTTTGAATCTGGCGCCGCGTTACGTGGGTCCCTTTGTCATCACGCGGGTAGTAAACCCGCTTGCTTATTAACTTGATTTTCCAGCTACATGGAGGGTTCATAGGGTGTTCACAAGTCATTATTGAAACCTTTTGTCCCTTCGGTAACTAAGAGATTGTGTAACTAATGTGGCCTACAATGAAGGGGATGAAGGAAACTCCTGTCACAGCTATGGCAGAAGTCCGTGGTATTCTCCCTTTGTTTTCAATGGGTCTAGCACTGCTGCCGCTGGCTACATTGTAAACGCTGGCGATGTTCCAGCGATTATCCAGCGTTTTTCTTGCGCTGCGAGGCGAGTGTTTTCACTTGCTCTCGCAGTGCAAGATAGAAAAAAACGCCAGTGGGTGTCCACCCTAACTAAGAAACTGATCTCTTGTGCATGCACCATGCACCTCGTGCGCACTGTGCTCTGTAAAGTCAAGATGAAATAATGGCAGTACATGGCAGGAGTGGCACATGGCCCGTGAGTGAGTTTTCAGCATTACCACAGCTGATGTCAAGACAAAGGGAGAGGCATCATGCGGGAGGAGTGGGCGGATATGTAGAGGCCCAAAGTCTATATATCTGGCCCCTCCATAATTGTCATACATGTCATGTCTTTTATGTGGATACATTGTGCAGAGTGTCTTGTCTGCTGTTATGTGTATTGCACAGCTGCAGCTTGTGAGAGGTTAAAGGGGTTGTCCCGCGCCGAAACGGGTTTTTTTTTTTTTTCAATAGCCCCCCCGTTCGGCGCGAGACAAACCCGATGCAGGGGTAAAAAAAAAAAACGTTTAGTACTTACCCGAATCCCCGCGCTGCGGCGACTTCTTACTTACCTTGCGGAGATGGCCGCTGGGATCTTCACCCACGTTGGACCGCAGGTCTTCTCCCATGGTGCACCGTGGGCTCTGTGCGTTCCATTGCCGATTCCAGCCTCCTGATTGGCTGGAATCAGCACACGTGACTGGGCGGAGCTACGAGGACCAGCTCTCCGGCACGAGCGGCCCCATTCAGAAGGGAGAAGACCGGACTGCGCAAGCGCGTCTAATCGGGAGATTAGATGCTGAAATTAGACGGCACCATGGAGACGGGGACGCTAGCAACGGAGCAGGTAAGTGAATAACTTCTGTATGGCTCATAATTAATGCACGATGTACATTACAAAGTGCATTAATATGGCCATACAGAAGTGTATACCCCCACTTGCTTTCGCGGGACAACCCCTTTAAGGACCAGGCCATACAGAAGTGTATACCCCCACTTGCTTTCGCGGGACAACCCCTTTAAGGACCAGGCCGTACAGAAGTGTATAACCCCACTTGCTTTCGCGGGACAACCCCTCTAATGTCTAAAAGTGGCTGGGAAGATATCTGCGAAAGTATCAATATCTGTCTAGTCACGTGATGTCTGCACCCTCTAAATGTGAGTGATTGGGGTGTGGTTGAGAGTCCATGATCTTCAACGGTAGTGAGAGTGCCGGCCGCATAGGGGTACCTTTAGCCCTCATGTGGTAAAGAGAATGGAGGCTGAGGAGAGGTACTCAGATGTCCCCATCCCAGGAACCTTCATCTGAGAGTGAGAACTGAGTGGAGAGAAGAGTCCGCCATGCAGTGATCCGAGTTCTAAATTAAGTGAGTGTCTGTGGAGTGTTCCTACCCCTTCCTCCTCCGGAGTGTTCCCCTTCCAGGAGCGGTACCTTACAGATAACATGGCCTGTAGGACCGGCCTCATCCCGTGTCTCTTCCCTGACCTCACAGCCTACTGTCCTACCTGCACTGGTGTGTATTAAAGGGGTTGTCCCGCGCCGAAACGGGTTTTTTTTTTTTTCAACCCCCCCCCCCGTTCGGCGCGAGACAACCCCGATGCAGGGAGGTAAAGAAAGCTCACCGGAGCGCTTACCTGAATCCCCGCGCTCCGGTGACTTCTCTACTCACCGCTGAAGATGGCCTCTTCCTCCGTGGACCGCAGGGCTTCTGTGCGGTCCACTGCCGATTCCAGCCTCCTGATTGGCTGGAATCGGCACGTGACGGGGCGGAGCTACACGGAGCTACACGGAGCCCCATAGAAGACTGCAGAAGACCCGGACTGCGCAAGCGCGGCTAATTTGGCCATCGGAGGGCGAAAATTAGTCGGCACCATGGAGACGAGGACGCCAGCAACGGAACAGGTAAGTATAAAACTTTTTATAACTTCTGCATGGCTCATAATTAATGCACAATGTACATTACAAAGTGCATTATTATGGCCATGCAGAAGTGTACAGACCCACTTGCTGCCTCGGGACAACCCCTTTAAGCTGTATGCCGTCAAGGTTCAAGTAAAGTCCCAGGGACTGAGGTACTTCAGCTAACTGTGTGCGTGGACTTTCTTCATTTATCTGCCGGGTACAAGCTATGGTGAGAAGGAACGGTGGCATCACACATGACAAGTCTACAGTCCACCACACGTATACAGGTAATGGCTGTCCCAGCATTGTCTGGAAGAGGCCTAGCGGTACTTGGGCCGGGGTACCGTGTGTCCCTCCGGGGAGGAGTCTGGTGGAGCCACCGTGACAAGTGTCAACTCTACCCTCCCAGCTCCTCAGTGCAGGCCTCGTGTCTGCGTGGCCAATGGGGCACCACAGATACAGGCGGTGATGCGTCGATTCAAAGAGAAGATGGCACCGCCTCTTTGACCCGAGGTGCTGCATTTATGTAACTGGCATGCAAGTAAGATTTCTTGCAAATGCAAAAAAAATGTTTTTTGTATGCAGTCATGTCTGCCTTACTTGTGTTACACTGCTTAAAGCTATGGCAAGGGATTGACAACCATTTTCCCGGTGAGAGATTCCCTTTAAGACAGGCAGTGACTGAAATCAATCATCAGCATAACTTCAGCATTGCACAGGTGTAGCAGCCGTGACGAGGCCGCAGCGCATGCGGAGCCGCTGTCTGTCATCAAAAACCATTCTCACTTCCGGAACAATGTCCATAACCGGAATCTACAATTCAACAGGTTTTAAATCAAGAGCAGTGTAAAATTCTATAAGGTGCACTTACTTTACCCAACCAAAGCCTGCTGGAGTAAGATGCAAGAAATGTACTAAGATGCAAGTCTCTGGCTGTCCGTGCGGAGGAAGTTCAATCTACGCTCGTTGTGCATGAACCGGGGTTTTTGTTTTTCTTCGGGTCGTTCAAACTTGAGTTTGAAAGAAAAACAGTGGGAAGGTAAGTGCTGCCCCGGTAGTATCGACTACATGGAGGATAGAGCAAGCCCTATCTATTCTCGCCCCTACTATTAAAGGGCAAGAATACCGCTAATGAAAACAAAACCAGTGAAATGAATGGTTTTGTTGCATCCCATAATGCAGCTGTGATTATCACGCCTGCATATGGCCGCTTTCACACGGGCGACAAAACCGCATGATTTTCCTGCCAATGCGACAGCGCTACAAAACGCATGCATGTGAAGCCCACGCTTTCCAATGGGTTCTTTCACAGAGTGCCACGGCTCAGCCAATCACTGCAGCGCTTGATGAACCAATCACAGCCATCGCACTGAGTGACTGTGATTGGTTCATCGAGTGCTGCAGTATTGGGTGAGCCGCGGCGCTGGAGAACCAATCAGAGCCAGCACTTCCTGGAGGTAGGATTTTTGAACCTACTGATCAGGAAGTGCTGACTGAATACTACAAACAGGTGCGGCAGAACTGCTGGAGGAAAACTGTGGCAGAGCGGACAGCGCCTGTTAGGTGATGTATTGTTTTTTGGGTTTTTTTTCATGTATCCAGGGCTTATTTTTGGGGCAGGGCTTATATTTCAAGACCCCCCGAAAATCCTGGCAAAAGAGCTCTGCGCAAGTTTGTAGCGCCACAAAATCGCAATGTCGCCATGAGAAAACTCAACGATATCGCACAGAACACAGCTGTGATATCACTGCGATACTCCTGTCGCCCGTGTGAAAGAGGCCTACTGGGATGAAGTCACGCCATCTGAAGAAGCCTCAACATGACTTTTACTGCATTAGGGGTCCCACCCACTTACGTATTTTTAACGCGATTGTCAATGGGACTTTCTAATGTTAAAATCCCAAAGCACAAAAATCGCAAAGCGCCAACTTGTTTTTAACATTATAAAGTCTCATTAACAATCGGGTAAAAAAAACGCAGAGTTAACGCAACGTTAAAAAACGCAAGTGTGTGGGAGCCCTACGGCCGCCTTCACACAGGACCTCTGAGCTGCCGAAGTCCTGCTGCAGAATCCCTGCTGCGTTCCTTCAGATTGTCGGTCTTTGCCAAATTTGCTTCGATCTTTATTGCAGTTTTTGTGCACTTGCGCTTTTATTTTGCGGATTTTCCACTGTGGGCGTGCTGCGGTTTTGCCATCTGGTAGCGGTAGTTCTTCCACGGAGCTCACACTGGCAAACTTCATTTCCCAGCATCAACATTGTCAGATATCCAAGCGCATTCAGTGCATTTTTGCAGTGGACTGTTTTGCAGGTGTTTTTACGCTCCACATTGATCTTATGGCGATTTCCGCAACACAAATGCGCACGTCGCAGGTTTATGATCCGCAGTGAATTTCTAATTTCTTGTGGGTTCGCTGCAGATAAATTCCACTAGGTGTGGAGGAGATTTGTTGGCTCTTCTCCCCCCGTCTCCTGGCGGTGTGAACGCGGCTGTATGGTAACGCTCTCCATTTCGCCATTTCCTTTACAATGGCTATTGTTGTGGGAAGATAAGAGAACAAGAGCTCTTTAAAGTGACCCTCTGGTTTGGGGACAAGATTCTGTGATGGAGCCGGAGGGGTCGGGGTATATTACCTGCTGTGATTCTTCTCCTCAACCCCTCCAATCCACTGGTTCCGGGCACCACTTGTGAACATTCAGGGTGGATACAGCAATTCTGTAACTATCCATTGTACACAGTGCTCTGCTTTCTGATTGGTTACTGCTGATCATGTGAGCAGCTCTGTCTAATCAGAGAGTATATGTAGTGTTAGGAGGTCTAACACTTGCACTGCGATGCTGGCATTAGATAGTCAAAATATTGCATCGACCATCTTGGATTGTCGAAATTGGGAACTGGAACTGGTGGATCAGAAGGGCGGCAGAGAGGAACAACTGCAGGTAGGATAACCCCCACTCCGTGAACTGTGGAGAATTTTACGGGGCAGCTGGAGAGTCACTATAAGGCCGGGTTCACACGGGCCGAATTGCCGCGGAATTTCCATGCAGATTGTCCGCGAGGAAATTCCGCCAGCGGTTCCTGATCCCGGCATTAGCCAGCAAAGTGGACAAGATTTTGCAAAAATCTCGTCCACACGCTGCAACCAAGCCGTGCAGAAACGGCCATGCGGCGCGGAAAGCAAAGACGCAGCATGTCAATTCTTTTTTCTTCCACAGCGGCCTCTCTCCTCTCTATGGGAAGAGATGGTTGCAGTGGAAATGCAGGTGGCGAAGGCCATTCGAAACCCGCAGCTGCGCTTTCCCAGCGGAATTCTCGCAGCTTTTCGGTGCGGCTAATCTGCGAGAATTGCGCTGGAAATCCGTCCCGTGTGACCCAGCCTAACTGCTTGGGGTAACTTGTTGCAGAAAGTTATCGCAGTCAAGTTTAACTTTGCTGCATCTGTGGGCAGCCGATGGAGGGGTCCGCTAGCGGTAAAACACATGATTATTGCTGAATCTCCGACTGCTATCCATGAGCCTCCGGAATGTGTGATCTACAATATTGCCATCGCCGCAGCTCATACATGTGCAGCCCGTTGCGTTTTGTGCTGCGGTGGGTAAATCTTCTCGGAGCAGATTTTGCCCAGATAAATCCCCCCATGTGACCTCCGGGGGGACGGATGCTGCACTTTGCACAGGCGACAACTCCATTTATTTCTATAGCAATAGGTCACCTTCGCTGCCACACGGAAATCACATTCTGCTCAGTTTACTGCAATCTATCGCCAGACCCCGGACAGATGAAAGAGGCGGAGTTTTGTTTATCGCACATAATCCACTTCCACGGACGGCTTCCTTTAATGATTATCTGTTTAGCCTAAGAAGCCGAGAAGTTCACTTCTAGGGGGCTGATTGACACAAAGGTCACAGTTCGACTCTTAAAGGGGTACAAACTTAAAATCTATTTTCCCTGTTATCAGCCAGTTCAAGCCAGAGAGGTTGCACATGAGTGCAAAAAATGCATCAGCGCTGCTTACAGGGGTCTGTAATCGCACAAAGAATCCACCGAGTAGTAATAACAAAAAAAGGATTCTTTATTAGGACGCACACGTCCTTCAGTGCAACGCGTTTCGTCTAAACAGACTTTGTCAAGCACACAAAAAGCATAGTAACATACAAGCAGCGCTGATGCATTTTTTGCACTCACGTGCAACCTCTCTGGCTCATCCGTAGTGGGTACTATTTGCCAATAGCACCCACCATCATCAGCAGCTCTCTAGACCCAGCCCCCCTGGATTGGCGCAACGGATCCCCAACACCTATTTATATATACACCTGCGTATATATATATATGACTACAGGCTCGCTTGGATGTGGAGGTGATAGTGGGTCAGTCCAGTCCTCACTTATCACCGGGTAAGTCGCATATATTCACCGGTTTACCCACCCTTATTATTGTGTATTGGTTTTCGGCTGGAGCGCCCTCCTGATCATTATTTTCATCAGCCAGTTCAAGCCGTGAGGTGTTAACTATCGCATTCTTCATTGAGATGACTTGCAGAATGTCCCTCTGTTTCATGGTCTTTACAGCTCCTGCTGCCCTATGTACAGCATACGCTCCGATAGGGCGCCATTTACATTGGCCAACTGCTCCGATTTCATCATTTTTGGGTGATCATAACAATAATTGCCAAGGGTTAATGACAAACAAGATCAATGACATACAATAAAATGATAGTTTACCTTTAATCTTCACCAGTCATGTTACTGCATGGATACAGTACTAGAACCAAGCTTACAGCATGTATATGCTACTAAAATTCATTTTAATACATAGGTACACCAAAAGGAATCTTAATATATAGATACAATATTACAACCAATCTTACTACGTATAAACAATACAATAATCAAGCTTACTACATACTGTAAACACAGTACCAGTGTCAAGCTTACTATATATACAGCAGCAGAACTGAGCTTACTACATGGACATAGAACCAATACTGAACTTACTGCATACATACAGTGCTAGAACCACTCTTGATACATATATATGGTACTAGAACCAAGCTTACTACATAGATACTGTACCAGAACCAAGCTTACTACAAATATGCGGTAGCAGAACTGAGCTTACTACATAGATAACCAAGCTTACTACATATATACAATACCATAGCCATGCTTACTACATATACAACGGCAGAGCTGAGTGCGCCTAAGTGGGAGAGACCATGGGGATTGCAAGATGGTTGTCATGGGTGGCTCTGTAATCCCTCCTGGCAGTGGCGGTAATGGTGCTCAGCTCAGCTGTCGCACAGACACACAAATAACGTATATGGATATGTTTGGAATCTGTAGTTGTTTTGTCACGGGTGATGCCAGTACTCCAACCTGAACTCTAAAGTGAAGCAATGGTGAAATAACTAGAGACGAGTCTAGTAGCTTGTCTTAGTAAACTGGGAGCACACAGTTTTACCTAAACTTTTGAGATAAACACTAGAAATTCACTTAGACTTTGCAGCCCTACAAGGATTTAGCAGAATCAGCAATGATGCAGTTTATTAACATGTTGAAAACAGTAGAATTACAACGTGAACACTTTTCTTCAACGCTCTCTCTCTGTTTCTCTGAGGTTACTCAGTAATGATTCCCCACAGGTTGACTATGGATGGGCTTACTGGAAGTGTCAGATGCAGGCGTTGAATGAGAGTTGTAATGGACGCTGAACTAGTCCTGGCTTTGAATTCACCAGGTAATTTAACTCACTGTTTTGTGTAATGATGGCCTCCAACTCTTTCCTCCTCACTGCTGGAAGAACAAGGGAGTGCAAAGGACCTTGCTACCCTTGCAGGCTTGCTGTATCACTGCACACTCAGCTGCACTTCTAACACACCTCCTCCTCCGACCACCACTCACTGCAGACTCTCCTCTCCATTGGCTGCTCCGACCCCTCCTTCACTTCCTCTCTCTTCCCACACTTTTCTCTGCTCCCCTCCCCTTCTGTATATAGGCCCATACTAATGTTTTCCCGCCCTGGACTCTCCCACCAATTAGCGGGGGCGTGAGATATAGCCAATAGGCAACCAGCTATTGCCAGCACTAAGCTATTAGCTTAGGAAGAAGGGGTAAACAGGGTTTCCCAACCATGCGGCACCTTCTACGCCTCAGGGAAGCACATACACAGGTGTGGTAGGATAGATGTTAGTGTGACTATTCTGGAGGACCCTCTAGGCCAATACACATACTGTAGACATGGTACCAGAATCAAACTTACTACATATACAATACCAGAACCAGTTTTAATACAAGCATAGTACTAAAACCAAGCTTACTATATATATTCAGTAGCAAAACAGAGCTTTCTACATAGATTTGGTACCCAAACTAGGCTTACCACATAGATACAGTGTCAAAACTGAGTGCACTATATAGATATGATTCCAGATCTGGCGTCTGCCTCCTCTGACACCCCTCTGCCACTGGTCACTGTCGCCCCCAACTTTCTGGTAGGCTGTGCAGTCAAGGCCGCATCACTCCTCCTTCCACTGCCTGGACCTATAGGTCATATGCATGCTCTCAGCCCACCTCTTTAAGGGCCAGGATGCTGCCCAGCTTTTCAGTCTCCAGCCTATCCCAGCCCTTCCCATGTTATTTATGACACCTATTCCCTCTAAGAGGTGCATGGGCAACAAGTTTCTATTGTTCTTGTGTGCCAGTGAAGGGGTTTCTGTGTTGTGTTTGTTTTTCAGATTGACCCCTTGCCTGAATATCCAGCTTTCCTGTACTTCACCTGTCCTGACCCTGGTCTGTTTATGGACTACACTTACTTGAATGTCACCTACCTTGACCTCCTGCTTGTTTACTGTACTGCACAAACTCTGCCTATCCTGAGCATGGCAGTGACTCATAGCCTGATCCCTTGGTACCACTCTCTGGGGCTTTTCTGGTCCACGCCCACTGCGTAACACCATTTAGTAAAAAATATGAAAGAAAAAAGGGCCGTCATTACTTGTGGGGGGTCAGGCCAGGGACACAGGGGGATCACCATTAGGGTACATTCACACACAGCATATTCTGGTGCACCAAAGTCTTCACCCGGTACCCGGCGGCCTCAACAGAGCGCAGTACCGCTGGTCAGGTATTGCGGAAGTGCGATCACCTGACCAGCAGCGCTGTGTTCTCTAGAGGCCGCCAGATACCGGGTGAAGGAAGCTCTTACAGACTCGGGAGGTGAGCGCTGTATTTAAATCTGCCCCGATGGTCTGGACTTTGGCTGTTTTAGATGCAGAAATGCTGTGGAACCCCGCATGGAAATTCTACGTCATTCACAATAGCAGCAAAGTGCAGGAGATTCTGAAAATCTCGTCTACAAGCTGCAGAAAAAATCCACATTAAACCTGCGTGGAAGTTGATATGCGATGCGGAATCCAACTGTGCAGCTTGTCAATGTTGTGGTCTTTACTGCTGTGAAAGCCAACGCTTCTCAATCAGGAGGTGAATTCTGCACTGAACTACGCCATGAAACCTGCAAGAAAACTGCTCCGCTTTAGAGGCAGCCTCCTGATCTGCTGCAGACGATCCACAGAATATCAGCCCCTGCAAAATCCACAGCAGAGACCGGGTCAAAGCGTGCGCCATCGGTGGGAATTGTGACTGAAATAAGTTGTGCTTCCGTCGCTGATTTCAGAAGTTACTGCACTCCCTCTCACTTCTGAAGTCTTTGCGCTCTCGGCGCCTCTTCACCAGGCACCTAGTGGGACAGGTGATGTGAAAGCTGCCTGTGGTGCGGTACTCACTAGGGGCCGACAGAACATCAGAGGTTAATTCATTCATTGTGATAAGCCCCAACCCTAGTCACATCCCTGAATAGAGCCCCTTTTGGTAAGTGTGCCCTGCAGTAAAATTTTATTCCCATGGGTGCCCCAAGGCTGAAAATATTGGGAAACACTGCTCTAGAGTATGGTCTATGCTAGTGGAAGGGTTAATACTGTATCCCAGGTAGTCTAGGCTTGTGGAGGGGTTAATACCTGTTTTTATGTGGGAATATTGTGATTAACCTGCTATATTTTGTGAAACAGCGCCACTCTTGTCCACAGACGCTACCTGGTATTGCGGCTTCGTCCTATTCGCTTGAATTGTATCTCTACATTGCCCATTTACAATGTTGCATTACTTCTATACAGCAGAAAAACTTATGGCACCCCAGGTACTGGGGCCAAGCTGTGACCACACCCCGTATGGCCGCGACAAATCTGTTGCCGCTGTCTAATTTTCCAATCAAATGTTAGTCTACTGTGACGCAATCAATAGGTCTGATCCGCACGGCTCCGCATAATTATCTGACACAAGCAATAAATATCATCTTGGGCTAAGAGTCAGATCGCTCCCGCTAAACGGCCATGAGAACGCCGTGAAGGCAGCAAAACGCGTCGGAATGGTAGAAACAAATAAGATGCGAGCCGTCCCGCCGTTTTACTATAAGTCTTGCTCATTTTTAGCATCACATTTCGGCGACCCCGGATGGCGATTTATAATGAGGTTAATGAGACAGATGACAGCAGAAATATGTTCCTGCCTCCAGTCTGCGATGGGGAATGACTGTAAATGTAACTGCAGATGGCGACGAGCGCGGCCGCGGAACGACGGCTATCTCCATACTAATGAGACAATTTATGCGCGCATTCTGCTGTAAAGAGAAACAAACTGTAAAGCAATTGGAGAAAGACATCGTTTACAAACGGCATGTCCTACAATTAGGTTATTGATGTACAAATCAGCGGCGCCATTCCATCCTGCGCCCCGCAGCGTTCATGTCTCACGGTCTTTAGGATTCTGTTTATGCTAATGGAGATTCAGATCTCATTCTGGTGACTCCCAGAAGACCCCGGACTTATCAAAGTCTCTGCTTATTATCTGCACCCAAGGGTGTCAGCAACTAAAGATGTATCTATCTCCTATCTATCTATCTATCTATCTATCTATCTATCTATCTATCTATCTATCTATCTATCTATCTATCTCCTATCTATCTATCTATCTATTTCCTATCTATCTATCTATCTATCTATCTATCTATCTATCTCCTATCTATCTATCTATCTATCTATCTCCTATCTATCTATCTATCTCCTATCTATCTATCTATCTATCTATCTATCTATCTATCTATCTATCTATCTATCTATCTATCTATCTCCTATCTATCTATCTATCTATCTATCTATCTATCTATCTATCTATCTATCTATCTCCTATCTATCTATCTCCTATCTATCTATCTCCTATCTATCTATCTATCTATCTATCTATCTATCTATCTATCTATCTATCTATCTATCTTCTATCTATCTATCTAATATCTATCTATCTATCTATCTATCTATCTATCTATCTATCTATCTATCTATCTATCTAATGTCTATCTATCTCCTATCTATCTCCTATCTATCTATCTATCTGTCTATCTACCTATCTATCCATCTATCTTCTATATATCTCCTATCTATCTACCTATCTATCTATCTATCTATCTATCTATCTATCTATCTATCTATCTCATATCTATCTATCTATCTATCTATCTATCTATCTATCTATCTATCTCCTATCTATCTCATATCTATCTATCTATCTATCTATCTATCTATCTATCTATCTACCTATCTATCTATCTATCTATCTATCTATCTCATATCTATCTATCTATCTATCTCATATCTATCTATCTATCTATCTATCTATATATCTATCTATCTATCTCATATCTGTCTATCTATCTATCATCTATCTATCATCTATCTATCTATCTATCTATCTATCTATCTATCTATCCATCTATCTCATATCTATCTATCCATCTATCTTCTATATATCTCCTATCTATCTACCTATCTATCTATCTATCTATCTATCTATCTATCTCATATCTATCTATCTATCTATCTATCTATCTATCTATCTATCTATCTATCTATCTATCTCATATCTATCTATCTATCCCATCTATCTATCTATCTATCTATCTATCTATCTATCTATCTATCTATCTATCTATCTATCTATCTATCTATCTATCTATCTATCCCATCTATCTATCTATCTATCTATCTATCTATCTATCTATCTATATATCTCATATCTATCTATCTCCTATCTCATATCTATCTATCTATCTATCTATCTATCTATCTATCTATCTATCTATCTATCTATCTATCTATCTATCTATCCCATCTATCTATCTATCTATCTATCTCATATCTATCTATCTATCTATCTATCTATCTATCTCATATCTGTCTATCTATCTATCATCTATCTATCTATCTATCTATCTATCTATCTATCTATCTATCCATCTATCTCATATCTATCTATTCATCTATCTTCTATATATCTCCTATCTATCTACCTATCTATCTATCTATCTATCTATCTATCTATCTATCTATCTATCTATCTCATATCTATCTATCTATCTATCTATCTCATATCTATCTATCTATCCCATCTATCTATCTATCTATCTATCTATCTATCTATCTATCTATCTATCTATCTATCTATCTATCTATCTATCCCATCTATCTATCTATCTATCTATCTATCTATCTATCTATCTATCTATCTATCTATCTATCTATCTATCTATCTATCTATCTATCTATCTATCTCATATCTATCTATCTCCTATCTCATATCTATCTATCTATCTATCTATCTATCCCATCTATCTATCTATCTATCTATCTATCTATCTATCTATCTATCTATCTCATATCTATCTCCTATCTATCTATCTATCTATCTATCTATCTATCTATCTATCTATCTATCTATCTATCTATCTATCTATCTATCTATCTATCTATCTATTAGAGATGAGCGAACGTACTCGTCCGAGCTTGATATTCGTGCGAATATTAGGGTGTTCGGGATGCTCGTTACTCGTGACGAGTACCACGCGATGTTCCGGTTACTTTCAGTTTCCTCTCTGAGACGTTAGCGCGCTTTTCTGGCCAATTGAAAGACAGGGAAGGCATTACAACTTCCCCCTGCGACGTTCAAGCCCTATACCACCCCCCTGCAGTGAGTGGCTGGGGAGATCAGGTGTCACCCGAGTATATAAATCGGCCCCTCCCGCGGCTCGCCTCAGATGCCGTGTGAGTTAGCTGAGGGAAAGTGCTGTTCTATTGGAGCTGCTGTAGGGAGAGTATTTGTAGTGAGTGTAGGCTTCAAGAACCCCAACGGTCCTTCTTAGGGCCACATCTACGTGTGTGCAGGCTGCTGTTAGCAGTGGAGAAATTTTTTTTTCTTCTCAAAATCGGCAGTGCAGAGCATTGCACCCGGTATTAGGGACAGAAGTGGTGCTTAGGCAGGGAGAGTGTTAGGAGTGAGTGTAGCCTTCAAGAACCTCAGCGGTCCTTCCTAGGGCCACATTTAACTGTGTGGAGTACTGTGCAGGCTGCTGTTAGCTGTGTTGCTTTTTTTTTTCTTTTCTCAAAATCGGCTGTGCAGAGCATTGCAGCCTCCATTGATACTACAGGCACAGAATTGTGTAGGCAGGGCCACAACACAGTTATTAGTCATTGAATAGACGCAGTGGGTCTTTTCTTTTTTAACAAAAGGGAAAAAAGTATATTTGCCCTGCCTGTGTCAGTCCTAAGGGCTCTGGGTACGTGTGTGCTGCGTGGAGAACGTAAAAAAATCAGACGCAACCAGCTACGGTTGAGTGCAGCCTTGCGCCAATTTCTTTCCTGCCTGGGAAATACCTGCTCTGCCACAGTTAATAACTCTGCAACAGTAAAGTTCTGTGACACTTTTGCAGGGCCGCAACACAGTTATTAAACTTATTATTCATTCACTAGAGGCAGTGGGCCTTTCCTTTTTAAAAAAAGTAAAAAAATTATATTTGGCCTGCAGGCTTGCGCCAATTTCTTTCCTGCCTGGGAAATCAAATCACTGGTAATACAGCATGCTGAGGGGTAGGGGTAGGCCTAGAGGACGTGGACGCGGCCGAGGACGCGGAGGGCCAAGTGAGGGTGTGGGCACAGGCCGAGCCAGTGCGGTGGCCAGGGGTAGAGGCAGGGCCAGACCGAATAATCCACCAACTGTTTCCCAAAGCGCCCCCTCGCGCCATGCCACCCTGCACAGGTCAAGGTGCTCTACAGTGTGGCAGTTTTTCACAGAGACGCCTGACGACCGACGAACAGTGGTGTGCAACCTTTGTCGCGCCAAGATCAGCTGGGGAGCCACCACCACCAGCATGCGCAGGCATATGATGGCCAAGCACCCCACAAGGTGGGACGATGCCCGTTCACCGCCTCCGGTTTGCACCACTGCCTCTCCCCCTGTGCCCCAACCTGCCACTGAGATCCAACCCCCCTCTGAGGACACAGGCACTACCGTCTCCTGGCCTGCACCCACACCCTCACCTCCGCTGTCCTCGGCCCCATCCAGCAATGTCTCTCAGTGCAGCGTCCAGACGTCGCTAGCGCCACAGTTTGAGCGCAAGCGCAAGTACGACGCCACGCACCCGCACGCTCAAGCGTTAAACGTGCACATTGCAAAATTGATCAGCCTAGAGATGCTGCCGTATAGGCTTGTGGAAACGGAGGCTTTCAAAAGCATGATGGCGGCCCCGCGCTACTCGGTTCCCAGTCGCCACTACTTTTCCTGATGTGCCGTCCCAGCCCTGCACGACCACGTCTCCCGCAACATTGTACGCGCCCTCACCAACGCGGTTACTGCCAAGGTCCACTTAACAACGGACACGTGGACAAGCACAGGCGGGCAGGGCCACTATATCTCCCTGACGGCACATTGGGTGAATTTAGTGGAGGCTGGGACAGAGTCGGAGCCTGGGACTGCTCACGTCCTACCCACCCCCAGAATTGCGGGCCACAGCTCGGTGGTGGTATCTGCGGCGGTGTATGCTTCCTCCACTAAAGCACCTTCCTCCTCCTCCTCCTCCAATGCAACCTCTGTCTCGCAATCAAGATGTGTCAGCAGCACGTCGCCAGCAGTCGGTGTCACGCGGCGTGGCAGCACAGCGGTGGGCAAGCGTCAGCAGGCCGTGCTGAAACTACTCAGCTTAGGAGATAAGAGGCACACGGCCCACGAACTGCTGCAGGGTCTGACAGAGCAGACCGACCGCTGGCTTGCGCCGCTGAGCCTCCAACCGGGCATGGTCGTGTGTGACAACGGCCGTAAGCTGGTGGCGGCTCTGCAGCTCGGCAGCCTCACGCACGTGCCATGCCTGGCCCATGTCTTTAATTTGGTGGTTCAGCGCTTTCTGAAAAGCTACCCCCACTTGTCATACCTGCTCGGAAAGGTGCGCCAGCTCTGCGCACATTTCCGCAAATCCCACACGCACGCTGCCACCCTGCGGACACTGCAACATAGGTTTAATCTGCCAGTGCACCGACTGCTGTGCGACGTGCCCACACAGTGGAACTCTACGCTCCACATGTTGGCCAGACTCTATGAGCAGCGTAGAGCTATAGTGGAATACCAACTCCAACTTGCGCGGCGCAGTGGGAGTCAGCCTCCTCAATTATTTACAGAAGAGTGGCCCTGGTTGGCAGCCATCTGCCAGGTCCTTGGAAAATTTGAGGAGTCTACCCAGGTGGTGAGCGGCGATGCTGCAATCATTAGCGTCACCATTCCTCTGCTATGCCTCTTGAGAAGTTCCCTGCAAACCATAAAGGCAGACGCTTTGCGCTCGGAAACAGAGCCGGGGAAAGACAGTATGTCGCTGGATAGTCAGAGCACCCTCCTGTCTATATCTCAGCGCGGTGAGGAGGAGGAGGAAGAAGATGAGGAGGAGGGGGAAGAGACATCTTGGCCCACTGCTGACGGTACCCATGCTGCTTGCCTGTCATCCTTTCAGCGTGTATGGCCTGAGGAGGAGGAAGAGGAGGAGGAGGAGGATCCTGAAAGTGATCTTCCTAGTGAAGACAGCCATGTGTTGCGTACAGGTACCCTGGCACACATGGCTGACTTCATGTTAGGATGCCTTTCTCGTGACCCTCGCGTTACACGCATTCTGGCCACTACGGATTACTGGGTGTACACACTGCTCGACCCACGGTATAAGGAGAGCCTTTGCACTCTCATTCCCGAAGAGGAAAGGGGTTCGAGAATGATGCTATACCACAGGGCGCTGGTGGACAAACTGATGGTAAACTTCCCATCCGACAGCGCTAGTGGCCGAAGGCGCAGTTCCGAGGGCCAGGTAGCAGGGGAGGCGCGGAGATCATGCAGCATGTACAGCGCAGGCAGGGGAACATTCTCCAAGGCCTTTGCAAGCTTTATGGCTCCCCAGCAAGACTGTGTCACCGCTCCCCAGTCAAGGCTGAGTCTGCGGGAGCACTGTAAAAGGATGGTGAGGGAGTACGTAGCCGATCGCACAACAGTCCTCCGTGACGCCTCTGCCACCTACAACTACTGGGTGTCGAAGCTGGACATGTGGCCTGAACTCGCGCTGTATGCCCTGGAGGTGCTTGCTTGTCCTGCGGCTAGCGTCTTGTCAGAGAGGGTGTTTAGTGCGGCTGGGGGAATCATCACAGATAAGCGTACCCGCCTGTCAACCGACAGTGCCGACAGGCTAACACTCATCAAGATGAACAAAGCCTGGATTTCCCCAGACTTCTCTTCTCCACCAGCGGACAGCAGCGATACCTAAGCAATACGTAGGCTGCACCCGCGGATGGAAGCATCGTTCTCTATCACCATCCAAAACGGGGACATTTCTGCTTCATCAATCTGTGTCTAATATTCATCCTCCTCCTCCTGCTCCTCCTCCTGAAACCTCACGTAATCACGCCGAACGGGCAATTTTTCTTAGGGCCACAAGGCTCACTCATATAATTTTTCTAAACAATTTTTATACGTTTCAATGCTCTTAAAAAGCGTTGAAACTTTAACTTGAACCAATTTTTCGTTACACTGGGCTGCCTCCAGGCCTAGTTACCACTTAAGCCACATTAACCAAAGCAATTAATGGGTTTCACCTGCCCTCTTGGCTGGCCATGGCCAATTTTTTGGATGTACATTAGTACTGTTGATACAGCAATTTTTGTGGGCCCTCGCCTACAGTGTAATCAAATGAATTTTACATCCGCTGTGTTGGGCAATGCTATGGGATATATTTATGTACCGCCGGTGGCTTCCTGGCACCCACCCATGCTGTGGGTCCACAGAGAATTATAAATGCATCTGTTTCCACATCTAAAGAACCCCAGTCAGACTGGGGCATGCAGTGTGGGCCGAAGCCCACCTGCATTAAGCACGACATTACTACCTCAGCTGTGTTGGGCAATGCAATGGGATATTTCTATGTACCGCCGGTGGCTTCCTGGCACCCACCCATGCTGTCGGTCCACAGGGAATTATAAATGCATCTGTTTCCACTTGTAAAGAACCCCAGTCTGACTGGGGCAACATAGTGTGGGCCGAAGCCCACCTGTATTACGCACGACATTACTACCTCAGCTGTGTTGGGCAATGCAATGGGATATTTTTATGTACCGCCGGTGGGTTCCAGGGAGCCACCCATGCTGTCGGTCGACAGGGACTTCACAATAGGGAGTTGTACCTGCCTGTGTCTATGAATTAAAAAGCCCGGTCTGACTGGGGCATGCAGAGACACCTTGACAGAATGAATAGTGTGTGGCACATAGGTTCCCCATTGCTATGCCCACGTGTGCAGCTCCTGATGGCGGTGGCACAGGATTCTATTTCTCATTGCTTCTGTACAGCATTGTGGGCTATCGCCCCGCCCCTTTTAAAGAGGGTCGCTGCCTAGCCGTGCCAACCCTCTGCAGTGTGTGCCTGCGGTTCCTCGTCATGGCAGACGCACTTCTAAATAGACATGAGGGTGGTGTGGCATGAGGGCAGCTGAAGGCTGCCCAGGGACACTTTGGTGTGCACTGTGGGGGGGAGGGGGGGCGGTTGGTCAGCATGTAACCCAGGAGAAGTGGCAGCGGTGTCACCCGCAGGCAGTGATTGTGCTTTGTTGGAGGTAGTGTGGTGCTTAGCTAAGGTATGCCATGCTAATGAGGCCTTTTCAGAAGTAAAAGTTGTTGGGAGGGGGGCTCTTGCCGCTATTGTGGCTTAATAGTGGGACCTGGGAACTTGAGATGCAGCCCAACATGTAGCCCCTCGCCTGCCCTATCCGTCACTGTGTCGTTCCCATCACTTTCTTGAATTGCCCAGATTTTCACACATGAAAACCTTAGCGAGCATCGGCGAAATACAAAAATGTTTGGGTCGCCCATTGACTTCAATGCGGTTCGTTATTCGAAACGAACCCTCGAGCATCGCGAAATGTTCGTCCCGAGTAACGAGCACCCGAGCATTTTGGTGCTCACTCATCTCTACTATCTATCTATCTATCTATCTATCTATCTATCTGTCTCATATCTGTCTATCTATCTATCTGTCTCATATCTGTCTATCTATCTATCTATCTATCTATCTATCTATCTATCTATCTATCTATCTATCTCATATCTATCTATCTATCTATCTATCTATCTATCTATCTATCTCCTATCTATCTATCTATCTATCTATCTATCTATCTATCTATCTATCTATCTATCTCCTATCTATCTATCTCATATCTATCTATCTATCTGTCTATCTATCTCATATCTATCTATCTATCTATCTATCTATCTATCTATCTATCTATCTATCTATCTCATATCTATCTCTCTATCTATCTATCTATCTATCTATCTATCTATCTATCTATCTCATATCTATCCATCTATCTATCTATCTATCTCATATCTATCTATCTATCTATCTATCTATCTATCTATCTATCTATCTATCTCATATCTATCTATCTATCTATCTATCTCATATCTATCTATCTATCTATCTATCTATCTATCTATCTATCTATCTATCTATCTATCTATCATCTATCTATCTATCTATCTATCTATCTCATATCTATCTATCCATCTCCTATCTATCTATCTGTCTCATATCTATCTATCTCCTATCTATCTATCTATCTCCTATCTATCTCCTATCTATCTCCTATCTATCTCATATCTATCTATCTATCTATCTATCTATCTATCTATCTATCTATCTATCTCATATCTATCTATCTATCTATCTATCTCATATCTATCTATCTATCTATCTATCTATCTATCTATCTATCTATCTATCATCTATCTATCTATCTATCTATCTATCTATCTCATATCTATCTATCCATCTCCTATCTATCTATCTGTCTCATATCTATCTATCTATCTCCTATCTATCTATCTATCTCCTATCTATCTATCTATCTATCTATCTATCTATCTATCTATCTATCTATCTATCTATCTATCTATCTATCTATCTATCTATCTATCTATCTCCTATCTATCTATTTATCTATCTATCTATCTCATATCTATCTCTCTGTCTATCTCATATAGGGCACTTTCACACGGCCATAGGTGTTTTTACGTGCACCCGCCAGCGCCGTAAAAACACATGAATGGGGGGACAAATCTAAAGTTTGTGCGCCAGTTTAGATGGCATGAGCCCCGGCGCATACACGCCGTCGCCAGCTAACCTCCTCCGATCTGGCTGTTTGCAATGGGAGGTGTGGGCCGGGGGTGGAGCCAAGCTCCCACCCCTTGTCCGCAGCCAGCAGTAGGAGGGGGCGGGATGGGGGAGGGGCTTAGCTCCACCGCATCCCGCCCCATTCCATTGCAAACAGCCAGAGGCGAGGAAAGAGGAGGAGAGAAGGGGAAGGGAGTTTAGCAGTCATGCTACTAAACTCCCTTCCACCTCCCTTCTCCGGCTGCTGTTATTGACTCCCATAGGAGGCCATGCAGCGGACTACGTATTCCGGCCTTAAAGATAGTTTCACGACTATCTCTGCGGGCCAGCATTAAAGCGCTTGGCACTATAATGGCCGAGCCGGGTTCTTTCACGCCGTGGAAATACGGGCATGTGATCAAATGCATTGGAATCCAATGCATCAGATTGTAACGTATATTGGCCAGCTGTGAAAACGTCATCCGATATACACTCATGCGAAAGAGGCCATAGTAACATAGTATGTTAGGAACCTTCTTTCCTCTAGACCTACCGAGCGCCCCCTTGTTACAGTCCTGGGAATAATAGATGATGGGAGAGGTCTCTGTACTGACCCCTGATATATTATACATAGTGATTAGAGCGCCCCCTTGTTACAGTCCTGGGTATAATAGATGATGGCAGAGATCTCTGTACTGACCTCTGATATATGTATACATGGTTATTAGAGCGCCCCCTTGTTACAGTCCTGGTATAATAGATGATGGAAGAGATCTCTGTACTGTCCCCTGATATATTATACATAGATATTAGAGCGCCCCCTTGTTACTGTCCTGGGTATAATAGATGATGGGAGAGATCTCTGTACTGACCCCTGATATATTATACATAGTTATTAGAGCGCCCCCTTGTTACAGTCCTGGTATAATAGATGATGGGAGAGATCTCTGTACTAACCCCTGATATATCTATACATAGTTATTAGAGCGCCCCCTTGTTTCAGTCCTCGGTATAATAGATGATGGGAGAGATCTCTGCATTACCCCTGACCCCACAAAAGGGGAGTATGCTATGTTTTTTTTCATGTGTGAAAAATGCGCACACCATATACGGTACTATGTATGAACCCAGTGACATCAATCGGCTCTATTGTCTGTGTATTGTGTGCGCAAACACGCCCTTGTGAAGTGGCCCTTACGTGATTTTATGCCACACTCCGGGGTCACGGGGAGAATTACCATACAGGGGAGCACCAGGGCTGGGAGCCTTAATAAAGAGGCCAGGGGCTCTTAAAGGAGTTGTGGGCTCTTATAAGACAGCTGGGGTCTCTCATAAAAGGCCCAAAGGCTCTAAAAAAGGGACTGTGGATTCTAATAAAGGGACCATAGACTCTAATAAATGTTTAGGGGATCTAATAAAGGGCTGGGGGGCTCTAATTACATGTCGGGGGCTATAATGAAGGGGTGCAGACGCCAATGGGCCCCAGGGACACTAGTATAATAGGCAGGGGGGGCTCTAATAAAGGGGCCAGAGACTCTAATAAAGGGTGTAACTCGTGGGTTTTGACTGTAAGTATCAGAAGTCTTTCGGATAGAACTTTTAAGTATCTCGAGTCCCTGAGATGACTCGGATCATCGTGTCTGCAGAAAAGCACGGTAAGCCTGTAAAGCGCGGCATGCGGCCGGCACATGAGGCTGACGAGGAGAAAACGGAAAGCTGTTAGTTTGTTGGTATAAGCAAGTTTATTTGTTGGTATAAGCAATCCACCTGGACAGCCGGTGGGGAATGTAGGTCAATCCTTGATGGAGACGACTTAGGAGGTCTAGACATTAGCTGCTAGATGGATGTTGCTGCTCAGCAGCTTCACATTCTTAGAGCTTCTTCCAAGGAGCAGAAGCGGACGGGATTTCTGCTCTATAAAGACGGTTGGAGAGAAGTAGCTGAGAAATAAGATGTGGAATTACAGGGCGGCTACTGATTTACTGATGCAGCAGAGCTGGAAGTGTCACAGGATGCTACTTGTGCAGTGAGATAAGATAATGCAGTAGGCTGCCACATGGTTCCTCTGGTCTGGGGGGCCGCAGTGCTCACATGAAGGGGGTCATCTGTAAGGATATGATCCCTCTAAGACAGGCCAACATATAGGCCAGCAAAGGATTTCTGGCGGCTCGCGGACTGTGCAATGACTATGATGTCAGGAAGCCAGTGGCCAGCATGACTAGCCTGAAGGACCTTGCCTGAACCACGGTCATGTGACGGGCCACAAGGGAGGGGATAGGGGACATCAGCCGTGTCACCCGGGCCTGGTGATGAATTCTGCCATTGACATAGCCATATGAGGGCTTGTTTTTTGCAGAACGAGTTGCACTTTTTAATGGTGTCATTTAATGTACTGAAAACTTTTAAAATTATTTAAGTGTTTGGAAATAAAGAAAAAAAATGCAATTTCACCATTTTTGGTGGGTTTAGTTTCTACAGGGTCACAGTGCAGTAAAGATGACATATATACGACTGATATATACATTCTTATGGCCGTACTCTGGGACTGATCGGGCGCTGTGAGGGCTCGCTGTTTGCGGGGTGAGCTTTCATTACTCCCATCGGCGCCCGCAGATAACTTTTTGTTATTTTTTATTTTAATTTTATGGGAGGCAAAATAGTTTTAAAAAGTCAATTCTGGCCTTCCGTCCCATTTCTATGGTCTTCGCCACGAAGGACAATATATTGTGTTATATTAATAGTTTGGACTTTTAGGGTGAATGCCCACGGACGCAATCACTATGTGTTTCCCGCTTTGGAAGAACGCACGTGAAATCCACAGCTATTAGGTTCTATGGCACCTAATAGCTTCCTGCCTGCCGATGCTCACATGCGGAATTCTAGTCCTGGAAGTATCTTTCCCGGACGGAATATGGCCGCTGCCATAGACTCCTATGAGAGCCAATGACAGCTGCCGGAGAGGGGAGGTGGGAGGGAGTTTAGCAGTGTGACTGCTAAACTCTCTCCTCCTTCTCACCGCCCCTTGCCGGCTGTTTGCAATGGGAGGGGATGGGCGGAGCTAAGCCCCGTTCCCTTCCATTGCTGACTGCTGAAAAGCAGAGAGCCAGCGAGGGGGAGGGAAGGGGAAAAACTACTTAGCAGAGCTAAACTGCCTCCCCCGCCCAAGGGCTCGCCATATATGCACTGGTCCTGTGCCGTCTGAACAGACGCACAAACGTTAGATTTGTGTGCCCATTCACGCATTTCTATGGGGCCGGCAGGCACACGTAAAAACACCAACAGCCATGTGAATGCAGCCTTCAGGACTGCAAAATGTTTATATGTGTTCAGTGGCCTTGAAATGGTTAAATATAAGTATTACAAAATAAAAATATTAAAAGTCCAAAAAGTCCCCTTTTCTTGGTATAAAAAATGACCACAATAAAAAATATTTCCATAATTGGTATCACCGCGTCTATAAAACTCGAGCGCAGTGAACACTGATAAACATACACAATGGCGCCTTTTTTGGTCCCCCCTTTTTTAAGGAAAAAAATTGAATAAAAAGCCATTAAAAAAAAACCCCGCAATATTTGTACCAAAAAATGGTACCAATAGAAATTACAGCTCACTGCGCAGAAAATGAGTCCTCAAACCGCGCCATTGGCAGAAAACTAAAAAAGGTCATGGGGCAGAAAAACAAAACCACTCAAAAAATAGTGCAATTGTTTGCTTGTTTTCCTCCATTTAAAAAGCTTTTCATGACATTTTATGGTGTGTTAAAGGGCCACTAAATACTCATCCCGCTAAATACGAGCCTCCAGCGGCTATTTCAGTGGACAAATAAAAATTTATGACTCTTGGAAGGTGGAAATAAAAAAAAAAAAAACTGAAAAAAATGAAATGTTTTGGTTCTGAAGGAGTTAACATGTTTTAGACGCGCTGAGTTAGAGTGCAACATAGTTTCTCTTGTTTATTTTTAACTTTTAGACTTTTTGCCCTTTTTTGTACATGTTGCAGTCTGACATTGTAACGCTGAGCACTTCTCCTCCGCAGTAATTTGCCGACGCGGCATTTTGGCGCTCCCGCACACCTGCAGTGATAACTGTACAGTTTAGGGGTTTTTCTTGATGCTCCAGGATGTCCAATTTATCTCCGTGACATTATGAAATTGTTGCATCATCTTTGCTCTATAAATATCCTCGCGGCGACCGAATGTTCTGTGGCGAGATGGTAAAATGCCGGGACGATATGAAAAGTTCAGACAGTTGAGTGAAAGCGTAGGAGATAACAGCGAGAAGGTCGCAGTGAATGCTGCACTGTGTATACGGATGGCAGCTGTGCGGGATATAGGTGCAGATGCTGGCAAAAGACAGTAGCCAGACTGTATCAGCATGAGGCACTGTGGGCCACCTCAAGAGTCCTGAATGGCCACTGTAACTGACACTAGTATGAGGACACTGTGGTTGGCACGGCTCCAGAGAAGGGGAGTACTGCGGCTCGCTCACTGATGACCGAACTGCTGATACAGGGACAATGTATCTGACACCGTTATGGTGGAACCAACTGAGATTGTTCTGGCGGAACTGTAGATGACACCAGTATGAGGCATTGTGGTCGGCACTGCTCGAGAGAACAAGCACTGTGACTAGTTGTCTTATGTATGGTGACCAGAAGTCAAAATTTAGGCAGGACAGCTTTGGGACCCTGTGTCCTGCTTTCTGCTGGAACCCCAGCAGGACAGCCATTTGTCCCACTTTTGTCTTGCTTTTGGGACCTCTGATCATCAAGAAGGTGATTACCAGCCGGCTGATAATCACTTTGGGGCACCGTGGCCGCATGCACACACTGCCATCAGTATGTGCTTCTGGGATCCTCCTCCCCTGACCTCTTCTTCTGCAGGAAAAAAGGTCAGGGGAGGAGTCGCTGCTGCGGGCGCACAGACTTCCGCCAGCAGCAGCAGCACTCGGAAGACCAGGAGGAGGGTAAGTATGTGGGTTTCAGGGGGAGTTCTATAACTCCTGGGGCAACTGTGGCTGACACTATTACTACTGAGGCCACTGTGGGGGTCACTATTACTACTGGAGACACAGTGGGGGTCACTATTATTACTGAGGCCACAGTGGGGGTCACTATTACTACTGAACTACAATGAACTTCTCCTGCCCCTGCCCTGGCTGACCCGCACCCCACAGGCAAACAGATCTAATCATTAACCCTTTTGGGACCCACCAATTGCTTGTATGTTTTACAGACCAGCTGAACTGACGAAAGGGTTTTCCCTGAAATGCATTTTCATAAGCTGATCACTTACTTTATTAAATTAATAGAGACGTTTTCCAAACCTTTGCTCACTTCCTACTTACTTTAACCTGAAGTGTTGCGCCATTTCCACTGCCAGATTTTTAGTCCTATTCTCTTACTGTATCACGCCCCCCGGTGGTCGTCATGTGGTCAGGCAGCACCTCCACTATTGTAGTCACCACTTCACTCTCTTTACCACGTATGTAGTATCATTGTTCACAACAAACACAACTGTACGGGTTTTGCTCCACCCCTCTTTTTTCGCCTCGTCTACATACTATTACTACTAAGGCCGCTGTGGGGATCACTATTATTACTGAGGCCACTGTGGGGTCATTATTACTACTGAGGCCACCTTGGGGGTCACTATTACTACTGAGGCCACTGTGGGGAGTCACTATTACTACTGGGGAAACTGTGGGGGGTCACTATTATCACTGGCACCACTGTGGGGGTTACTAATATTACTGAGGCCACTGTGGGGGTCACTAATACTACTGTGTATACTGTGAGGGTCACAATTACTACTGGCGCCACTGTAAGGGTCACGATTACTACTGAGGCCACTGTAGGGGACACTATTGTTACTAGGCACAATATAGGGAAGCCTATTACTACTGGGGACAATATAGGGGACACTGTTACTACTGAACTACAATGAACTTCTCCTGCCCTGGCTGACCCGCACCCCACAGGCAAACAGAATTTAATCATTAACCATTTTAGGACCCATCAATTGCTTGTATGTTTTACAGACCAGCTGAACTGACAAAGGGGTTTTCCCCGAAATGCGTTTTCATAAGCTGATCACTTACTTTATTAAATTAATGGAGACAATTTCCAAACCTTTGCTCACTTCCTACTTACTTTAACCTGGAGTGTTGCGCCATTTCCACTGCCAGACTTTTAGTCCTATTCTCTTACTCTGTCACGCCCACCCAGGTGGTGCGACATCTGGTCAGGCAGCACCTCCACTATTGTAGTTACCACTTCACACTCTTTACCACGTATGTAGTATCATTGTTCACAACAAACACAACTATGGGGGTCACTATTAATACTGGGGATACTGTGGGGGTCAATATTATTACTGGCGCCACTGTGGGGGTTACTAATATTACTGAGGCCACTGTGGGGAGTCACTATTACTACTGAGGCCACTGTGGGGAGTCACTATTACTACTGGGGACACTGTGGGGGTCAATATTATTACTGGTGCCACTGTGGGGGTTACTAATATTACTGAGGCCACTGTGGGGGTCACTAATACTACTGTGGATACTGTGAGGGTCACAATTACTACTGACGCCACTGTAAGGGTCACCATTACTACTGAGGCCACTGTGGGGGACACTATTGTTACTAGGCACAGTATAGGGAAGCCTATTACTACTGGGGTCAATATAGGGGACACTGTTACTACTGAGACCACTCTGTACATGATAGCGTACCACAAGCTGATTTAGGAGATGTTTACAAAAGGTGGAATGTCCACCGCAGAAATTTTTTGCTGCAAATTCCGTAGCATTTCTCCTTTCAAAAAACAGTCAAAATGTGTACCATTGGTGCAGATTTTGACTGGAAATCAGCCACGTACCCGCTGCTGATGTCATACTATGCAACGCTCCCCTGCACCTCCTCCGAGGGCTTCCCGCTGTCAGCGCTCCCCGGCTTCTGGTTCCCAGCAGCCTGGTCAGGTGATGCTGGTCAGGTTAGGCCACTACAGGCCACTGGGAACCAGAAGCCGGGGACCGCTGACAGCGGGAAGCCCTCTGAGGAGGTGCAGTTGAGCGCCGCATAGTTTGACATCAGCAGCGGGTAGACCACCAGTAGAGAGGAGAGTCTGACCAGACTGTTAGGAGGTGTTGGGACCAGTTGATGGGGGCACACAAGATGACCGGGCTCAGGATGCCCCCTACAGACCACCAGTAGGGAGGAGCATCTGACCAGACTGTTAGGAGGTGTTGGGACCAGTAGATGTGTGAGGGCACACAAGGTGACTGGGCTCAGGAGCCTCCGACAGACCACCAGTAGAGAGGAGCATCTGACCAGACTGTTGGGAGGTGTTGGGACTAGAAATGAGCGAGCACCAAAATGCTCGGGTGCTCGTTGCTCGAGTCGAGCTTTCCGCGATGCTCGAGGGTTCGTTTCGAGTAACGAACCCCATTGAAGTCAATGGGCGAATCGAGCATTTTTGTATATGGCCAATGCTCGCTAAGGTTTTCATTTGTGCAAATCTGTAAAACCTACGAAAGTGATGGAAACGACACAGAAACGGATAGGGCAGGCGAGGGGCTACATGTTGGGCTGCATCTCAGGTTCCCAGGTCTCACTATTAAGCCACAATAGCGGCAAGAGTGTGCCCCCCCAACAATTTTTACTTCGGACAAACCCTCATTAGCAATGCATACCTTAGCTAAGCACCACACTACCTCCAACCAAGCACAAGCACTGCCTGCAGGACACACCGCTGCCTCTTCTCCTGGGTTACCTGTTGCCCCCCCTCCCCCCGCACGACCCTGCTTCCGCAGCGCACACAAAAGTGTCCCTGCGCAGCCTTCAGCTGCCCTCATGCCACACGCTGGCTGCATAGCCACACCACCCTCATGTCTATTTATAAGTGCGTCTGCCATGAGGAGGAACCGGAGGCACACACTGCAGAGGGTTGGTAGGGCCAGGCAGCGACCCTTTTTGAAAGGGGGGGTGACAGCCCAAAATGCTGTTGAGAATTGATAATAGATTGACGTTCCATCTTCATTCCAATCCTGTGCCACCTCCGTCAGGAGCTGCAAACGTGGGAATAAAGGGGAGTCCGCTGCCAGCCCAGCACTTCTACACATCTCCACAATGCAGCAATACTCGGTGTGGGCAGTATGTGAGCGGGCCCTGGGTCAGCCTCTGTCCCAGCAAACACCTTGTGTGGCCCAAGGTGCTGCGAGTGACATAGCAGTGGGGATTCCATGTGTCCACACACTACTCATTCTGTTTGGGTGTCGGATACCTCATCGACAAAGCAAGGGGTAAACCATCTGCACTCTGCACCCTACCCAAGTCTTGTTTTGGGGACAGACAGGTACAACTTCACTACGCCATGCCCTAGACATTCAGGGTTATTTTTAAAAGTGCCAGGCAGGTACAACTCCGCTATGGCAAGTCTGTGTGCCCCCACAGCATGGGTGGCTAGCAGGAACACACAGACGGTACAGAAAGAAATCCCATTGCAGTGCCCCAGATAGCTGAGGTTACATGAGAGGGAATACATGTTGGCTGTGGCCCACACGCCATGCCCTAGTCAGTCTGGGTTTTTTTGCTGGGCCAGATAGATAGAACACCGCAATGGGAAGACTTAGTGCACCCATAGTATACACAGACCACTGTAATATTCCTGTAGCAAAGGTATAAGCTGACCCCAGTAACAGTTATGTTGCAGAAGTCTAGGGAGACCCCAGTAACATTTCTGTAGTAACAGTATAGACAGACCCCAGTAACATATCATTAGCAGAAGTATAGGCAGACCCCTGTAACAATTATGTGCCAGAAGTATAGGCAGACCCCAGTAACATTTTAGTAGCAGAAGTATACGCAGACCCCCTAGTAACATTTGTGTAACAGCAGTATAGGCAGAGCCCAGTATTTGTAACATTTCAGTAGTAACAGTATAGACAGACCCCAGTAAGATTTCTGTAGTAACAGTATAGACAGAGCCGAGTAACACATCTGTAGTAACAGTATAGGCAGACCCCAGTAACATTTCTGTAGCAGCAGTATAGGCAGACCCCTGTAACATTGACGTGGTAGCAGTATAGGCAGACCACTGTAATATTTCTGTAGTAACACTATAGACAGATCCCAGTAACATTTCTGTAGCAGAAGTATAGGCAGACCACAGTAACATCCTTGTGGCAGCAGTATGGGCAAACCCCCTGTAAAATTTAAGTGGCAGCAGTAAAGGCAGACCCCAGTAACATCCTTGTGGCAGCAGTATAGGCAGACCCCTGTAACATTTATGTGGCAGCAGTATAGGCAGACCCCTCTAACATTTAAGTGGCAGCAGTATATGCAGACCCCTGTAACATTTCAGTAGCAGCAGTATAGGCAGAGCCCAGTATTTATAACATTTCAGTAGTAACAGTATGGACAGACCCCAGTAACATTTCTTTTGTAACAGTATAGACAGAGCCGAGTAACATTTCTGTAGTAACAGTATAGGCAGATCCCAGTAACGTTTCTGTAGCAGCAGTATAGGCAGAACCCTGTAACATTTCTGTAGCAGCAGTATAAGCAGACCCCTGAAATATTAATGTAGCAGAAGCATAGGCAGACCCCTGTAACATTTTTGTAGCAGCAGTATAGGCAGACCCCAGTACCATTTCTGTGGAAGTTAAGGCAGACCCCACTAACATGTCTGTCGCCGCAGTATAAGCAGACCCCTGTAACATTTCTGTAGCAGAAGTATAGGCAGACCCCAGTAACATTATTGTAGCAGAAGTATAGGCAGACCCCAGTAACATTATTGTAGCAGAAGTATAGGCAGACCCCAGTAACAGTTATATAGCAGCAGTATAAGCAGACCCCAGTATCATTTCTGTAGCAGCAGTATAGGCAGACCCCACCACCACTTCTGTTGTTGAAGTATAGGCAGACCCCAGTAACATTTTTGTAGCAGAAGTATACGCAGACCCCTGTATCATTTCAGTAGTAACACTATAGACAGATCCCAGTAACATTTCTGTAGCAGAAGTATAGGCAGACCCCTGTAACATTCAAGTGACAGCACTATAGGCAGACCCCTGTAACATGTAAGTGGCAGCAGTATAGGAAGACCCCTGTAACTTTCTTGTAGCAGAAGTATAGGCAGGCAGGCAGACCCCAGTAAAATTTCTGTAGTAATAGTATAGGCCAACCTCTGAAACATGGGGATACCATGAGCGTAGGCGAAGGCCGGAAAAATTAGTTGGATAAGAGTGTAGGCGTGGGCCCAAAAAATTAGTGTACCAAGAGTACAAGTGTACCTCCGAAAAATTTATCAACTAAAAGGGCAGGTGAAACCCATAAACATTTTTTTTTAAAGATACAGCTCACTGCTGCTTAATTTGTAACAGAGCCTGAAGGCAGCCCTGTTGAAAAAATTGGTTCATGTAACAGTCTCAGGGCGAGCACCCACTGGCGTTTTTTTACCTGCGTTTTGCGTTTTGCGTTTTTCCTGCACAGGCATAGAGATAACATGTGTTCCTGTCCACTGGCGTTTTTTTTGCGTTGCGTTTGCGTTTTTAACATAGGAACTGTCAGTTGCATATGTGTCCTTATTTTTCTCCTAATGCACCCATGAAAGTCAATGGAAATTAATGGAAAAGCCGCGAAAAGCCGCGAAAACGCCGCGAAAAACGCCGCGAAAACGCCGCGGAAAACGCAAACGCCAGTGGGTGCTCGCCCTCAATACTTTTGAAACTTAGAAAAATTGTAAAAACATTGGTAGATGTAGATGAGCCTTTTGGGCCGCAGAAAAATTGGCCGTTCAGCGCGATGACATGTTGTTTCTGTAGGAGGAGTAGCAGG
This sequence comes from Eleutherodactylus coqui, assembly GCA_035609135.1. Lineage (NCBI taxonomy): Eukaryota > Metazoa > Chordata > Amphibia > Anura > Eleutherodactylidae > Eleutherodactylus > Eleutherodactylus coqui. The sequence goes on from CM069413.1 coordinate 172,591,396, forward strand.
AGGAGGACTAATGTCACAGACAGATTGACAAAGATAAATGTGCCGTTTTCCCGATCTTGGCGCGACATAGGTTGCACACCACTGTTCGTCTGTCGTCCGCGCTCTCACTGAAAAACATCCACACCTTTGAAGACCTAGGCCTCTGCAGGGTGGCTTGGCGCGAGGGGGTGCTTTGGGAAACAGTTGGGGGAGTCTTCACTCTGGCCCTGCCTCTACCCTGGCCACCCCACTGCCTCTTCCAACCTGTCCTGCTGCTGCACTTGCCTCCCCCCCTGAAGACCTGTCCTCAGTTGGCTTAGCGAACCAGGTGGGGTCAGTCACCTCATCGTCCAACTGCTCTTCCTCCGAATCCTCTGTGCGCTCCTCCCTTGGACTTACCGAAATTACTACTACCTCACTGATAGACAACTGTGTCTCATCATCATCGATCTCCTCACCCACTGAAAGCTCTTGAGACAGTTGCCGGAAGTCCCCAGCCTCATCCCCCGGACCCCGGGAACTTTCCAAAGGTTGGGCATCGGTCACGACAAACTCCTCAGGTGGGAGAGGAACCATTTTTTCCCACTCAAGGCAGGGGCCCGAGAACAGTTCCTGGGAGTCTGTCTGCTGATCAGAATGTGTCATTGTCATGGAGTGAGGAGGCTGGGAGGAAGGAGGAGCAGCAGCAAGAGGATTCTGAGTTGCAGCAGTGGACGGCGTAGAAGACTGGGTGGTCGATAGATCGCTGGATGCATTTTCTGCTATCCACGACAGGACCTGCTCACACTGCTCATTTTGTAATAAAGGTCTACCACGTGGACCCATAAATTGTGATATGAAGCTGGGGACCCCAGAAACTTACCTCTCTCCTAATCTTGCATCAGCCCGCTGCGATTCACCTGGACCAGGAACTCGGCCTGTGCCCACACCCTTACTTGGGCCTCCGCGTCCTCGCCCGCGTCCTCTAGGCCTACCCCTCAGCATGGTGTATTACCAATAGAGTAGACACAGAGCGGTCTGAATAATTATGCAATTAGTGGCGTGCAGTTGGAGGCTGACAGCGGTTATGTTACGCACACTGCAGTCCGCAAAAAATTATATGCTAGGCTGCAAAAAGGCCTAGCTGGCTAATAGTGAGCCACTACAACAGTAATGCACATGCTCACAGGTAGCCCTAAGGAGGAGTGTTTTTTCAGTTTTTTTTTAAAAAAAAACAGCAGCCTAGATAGTGTGTATATGACTTTCCCTCTATCAGGGGCTGTCGCCGCACGCTGTGCGTGAAGTTGACTGGACGCACAGAGCGGTGTAAAAAATTAGGCAATTATTGGCCTGCACTTGGAGGGTTACAGCGGTTATGTAACACACACTGTAGGCCGAAAAAATTATACGCTGGGCTGCAGAAAGGCCTAGCTGGCTAATAGTGAGCCACTACAACAGTAATGTACACGCTCACAGGTAGCCCTAAGGAGGAGCTTTTTTGGGGTACTTGTTGACAGGATTCTACACTACCACTGTCCCTGTATCACCAGCACTGTCCCTATACACTGTATAATAGACTGCAGACTGAGAACGCTATAGCTGTAATAGCCTGCACAGCCTGAGATGAAAAAAAAAATTTGGGTGCAAAGCTGCTCCCAGCAGCCACAACAGTAATGCACACGGTCAGATGTGGCCCTAAGAAGGACCGTTGGGGCTCTTGTAGACGCTAATACTCTCCCTATAGCAGCAGCAGCACTCTCCCTAATCTCTGCCAGCATGTGTCTGAGACAAGCAGCGGGCGGTACGGTTTTATATACTAGGCGGTCACTTGATCTCGCCAGCCAGTCACTGCAGGGGGGTGGGATAGGGCTGGCACGTCACAGGAGGAAGTTATAATGCCTTCCCTGCATGTCTATTGGCCAGAAAATGGCGCTAAACATGCAGGGAAGGAAATGGAATTGACTCGAGTACTGTGTGGTGCTCGTCTCGAGTAACGAGCATCTCGAGTACCCTAATACTCGAACGAGCATCAAGCTCAGACGAGTACGTTCGCTCATCTCTAGTTAGGACCAGTTAATGTGTTAGGGCACACAAGGTGACCAGGCTCAGGATGCCCCCTACAGACCACCAGTAGAGAGGAGTGTCTGACCAGACTGTTAGGGAGTGTTGGATCCAGTGGATGGGGGCACACAAAAACATAACCTGTTTGTGGTTCCTGAGGACTGGAGTTAGAGACCCCTGATCTAGAGCCTTAGTTGCAGAAAATGTGGAGCGGTATGTGGCAGGATACCTTACAGAACCTGTATGCCTCCATGCCCTCCGTATCACATATTGTATCCAAGCTAGAGGTGGTACAACAGGATACTAGAGCATCCATGCCCACACATTTGACATCTTAGATACAAGCTAGAGGTGATACAACAGGGTACTAGAGCCTCCATGCCCGCCCGTATCACATCTTGTATCCAAGCTAGAGATGGTACAACAGAGTACTAGAGCTCCCAATGCGCACCCGTATCACATCTTGTCTCCAAGCTAGGGGTAGTAAAACAGGGTGCTAGAGTCTTCATGCCCACCCATATCACATCGTAGATACAAGCTAGAGGCGGTACCACAGGGTGCTAGAGCCTCCATGCCCTCCCATATCACATCTTTTATCCAAGTTAGAGGTGGTACAACAGGGTACTAGAGCCTTCCTACAAGGGGTTGGTTCTCCACAATAAATGACCCTTTTGCTCTGCTATTGTAAGCATTAATATCAACATTACAATCAGACAGAGAAAGTTTCACTCCATTCCAACAACTTCTAGGAAAGGGATTGTTTTTGACAATAAGTTTATGTACCCCACATTGTATCCTGTAAAAATGACAACTTGACCCAGAAAAATACAAGATCTCATGGAGCTATGCTGTAGGCAAAAATAGAAAAAAAGCTCTGACCGCTGAAACACAGAAGGGTGGAAACTTAGTTAGTTCTTACAAGAGGTTTTCTGAAATACACCAGATTTTCCTTCGTTTGCTGCTGTTTTCATTCTGTTTCATATCTGTAAGTTCTGATATTCAAGATGTCTTCTTCATGTTTCTGCTGCTCTGCTGTTTGCAATCTACATTCAGGGAGGGGGATGTAGTTAGCCTAGAATTCTGCCAGTAGTTCACTGTCCTGACTTTCCATGCTGCAGGAGGCCCACCTTTCTGCTTTCTCTGGATGATCAGGCATGTACAGATATTCTGGCCAAATAGTTAGGAATTCTACAACATTTTTAATGCAAGTACATTACAGAAATGATGAGACTAACACAAGCGGGTAGATGAGCAGAGGTTGTGTGATAAATTACTGCCACTTTAAGGCTAAAAATAATTATGTAATTATGGGGTTAAAATGCACTTGAGGCCCCTTGTTATGTTCTTTAAGGGGTATCGTGAATGGGGTCTAAATCGCACCTTTTCAGTCAAGTTGCTTAAAGTTCTCATATTTTTTCCATCTACCATAATTTTTTACCTTTTTCTGCAGTTTCATAAAAATGAACAATTTGGAAATATTCAGTTTCCTCCCTTTTTTTCATTTCAAGGTAGCAAAAAACAATAATGTCTGAATTCCTCACCAGGTGCCTCACACCTTCCTCCCCATGTAATGTAATAGACATCATTAGTGCATATGTTACCATGTAGCCGCCAACAGAAGTCAGCGGGGAGGTAAGTGGAATTGAGGAGCCGCACGTTTATGGATCTATATTGAAATTCTGCACCCGATTATAAGTCTCATAAATCTGTCATGATGGGGAGGGATGATGTGAAAGTTTTTCCTAGAGTGTGACTAAGAACATCACACACTGTAATTTCAAAGGTTTTAGTCAGATGGATATTTTAAGGGCCTGGAAGACTAATGTCTGCACTCTGCTGCTGGTTGTAGAAATGGAGTGGGTGGTGACATGCTTAGAACTCATAGAACCCAATAGTAAAACTCAGAATTGCCCTCCCCACAAAAAAGTCACCAAATAATAGATATTGCTTCTACACAGTGATAGTGATTACAGTACAGTTACCTCCAGCCTTCACAGGTGATGCCTCCTCCCAATGGTGTCATTTGGTTTCATATTTTGCCTCTATCTGGGTCCAGACCTCCATGGATACTTCTTCCAGACATGACTTGTTTCTGCACACTTCTTCCTTCCACCTGCTACCCCCAATGCCATTAGCCCTTGTGGTAATAATACCCTCACTGTGACCATACAGAATTATAAGGCACCTTCTATGGCCCCACAAAGTAGTAATGACCCTACTGTGGCCTCACAAAGTGATAGTGCCTGTATTACTACGCCCTTTAGTACTAGTGTCTCCCTTTTTGCCTCTTAAAGCTATAGTGCAGGGGCAGCATGGTGGCTCAGTGGTTAGCACTGTTGTCTTGCAAAGCTGGAGTCCTAGGTTCAAATCTGACCAAGGCCAACATCTGTATGGAGTTTGTATGTTCTCCCTGTGTTTGTGTTGGTTTCCTCTGGGTACCTCACTTGCTCCCACACAAAATGTACAGATAGGTGAGCCTGACAAAACTCAATATCAAGTGATGTAAAGAGCCGTGTAATATGAACGTGCTAGATAAATGAAGGTGATTATTATAGCGCCAACTCTTTGCTCCTCAAAACTATACTACCCCCCTCATCCCTCATTAATAGTGTTCCCCCTTTGTCCCCCCACTGTACCCCACACACTATATATATATATATATATATATAAATTGTTGCACAGGTTAAGAAATGGTTGTTTGGCCAAACTGGATAGAAAGTTAAACTTGTTAATTAAAGGCTGAGATTTTGCACTGGAAAGATGTCTGGTGACTGTTCCTACGCAGATCACCCCTGCAGCTCCCAGACACCTATAATGTCACAGGCGCAGTTCACGGAAACCTGCCACAGACCCCAGATCATGTAATGCTGGCTGGAGCCCAGGCATGAGATACTATTGGCCCTGATCCCCCTACAGCCAAACCTAGGCATGACCCGCCACCATTATGGCAATCCACCTGGTGGTCGAAGACTCAACCAAGCCTCCACCTTGGCCGGATCTTTCACAGTATATAGCTAGACTCCTCTCCCATCTCCTGCTCTCAATACATTCAACCTTTGGAGACGGGAGGAGTAGGGATGCCATCCTGCAGCACTGTCTTAAGGCGGCCCAAGGAGTCATCACTGGCCCTGGGCCCCCCTGCTCCATGGGCTCACAGCAGCCACGTCGGCATGGCACTGCAGAGTGGTATTCGTTGCATTTTCAGTGGTTTCTCAAATAAAAGCTGTTAATTATTTCTTTGATTGAGATGGGTTAGAGTAGACATAAGGTCGCAGACACTCAAAGACGCACGGCACTCAAAATTAAATACCGTAAGATTTCCTTGGCGTGACTTTTTTAATTGATTCAATGCATCCAAAATTAAAAAATAATGAACTTTGAAATTAGTCTTTAAAAAAAATAAATAAATAAATTGTAATACATATTCTCAAACTGACCCACCCCTTTAAGCTTTCCAGTTAGACAGTGCATTAAAGGGAGAGCTCTAATCCATTCCACCTTAAATAAATAGCATTAGCCATGCTGCATTGTTCTATACATACAATGCCCATATAGGTTTATCTAATGTTTATAAGATCTCATCGAGGCGTGTTAAGCCCATAGGAGATGCAGCGCAGGTCCTGTCTACTACATCGCATCCTAATAACATACATCAGAGGAGAGAGGAAATGAAATCCTGCTTTGCAGGGTATAATGCAAGAGTCAGGCAGCGTAGACACCGAGTTCAATGTGCTCATTAGAATTCCACTAACGGATTCCTCCCTCAGAATCGTGAATATCAATGTGTGTGTACGATAAGCTTAACATAGAATAGTCCGTCTCATTTAGATGTGGAAGGTTCACACATCCCCCCCCCCCCCCCCCCACACCCGCTTCCCACCGCCTCATTTCAATTCTTTAACTCACTTGTTCTGCAAAGCTTCCTATACTCAAGGGGGAGAGAAAGCGTCGGTACAGAATAACCAAACTGTATCCATTAATATTTGCTACATCCCAATGTAGACGCCCTCCGAGGAGACATACACTGTGCACAATAACATGTCCAATCAGACTTGTGAACCTAGTTCAGTGTCCACGACCTAAAAGTAAAAATACCTTGTTGACATTTTTACAGATTTTTCTTTTTTTGAAGTGACATAATCTGCCGCTTTCAGTCTACATATTTCAGAGGTTGTTGTTAAATTTTAATGAGTTGACTGCTGGTTGCTGGTTTAGTCGGTGCAGAATAAGATGGGGGGGGGGGGGGGAAGTCAAGGAACAGAACGAGCCGGAGGAAGCCAAGAAACTATTAAATAGATTCATAGTGAAATTTTTTTACAATTTTTAAAACATATTTTTTAATTTACTTTTCTTTCATTCTTTGGAATTCAAATTAGGAAAAATCATCAGTGTCGCAGAGCGTTGCGGGCCGGAGAGTGGAAATCATGTTTCTTAATTTGTTGGCATTTGATAACTCTATAAATCCTAGTGTTGGATTTCATTTGCAAGCCATTATACTGGCAGGAGAGCATTCAGAAAAAGTGCAAGCTGAAAAATAAATCTATGTAGAGAGCCGTAATTTGCAGCGTTGTAACAGATTTGTGTCACTTTGGCTGCCGAAGACTTCAGAATGATCTTTTTTTTTTTTTAATCGGCTGTGAAAGTTTGGTGGGAAGAATGCGTCAATCTAACTCTAAAACGGTTCAGTTGCTTTAAATTTTTCTCACTTATTGCAAATGATTAAATTATTTTGGGATTATTTGGGATTTGTGAACTGATAAAGGGGAAATACACCAAGATGAATTCCAGAAATCAAGTGTAAAGCAAGCAGTGATAGTAGGGTCTCCTTCCAACTCATCAATCCAGCAGGTCAACGACCGGAGCTACTCAAGCTACAGCGGCCCAACTGTCTGAGCACTTTAGGGAGATTTATGAAACTCTCTAAAATAAAAATGATCTATGTTGCCCCTAGCAACCAATCACAGTGCAGCCTTTATTTTTCAAGAGTACAATATGAAATAAGATGTTACTTCTGACCTGGATGTATTGATTGCATCCTCAAAGGTCAAATATACAATGTTGGAAACGGAAAGTGTTCCACCCAGGAGAAATTGGTGGAATTTCAGGAAATCTGGTAAATGAGTCACATGTAATAAATGATAGCAAATTTCAATGAATCAGGCAATTTATTACCTTTGGGTACAGGTGTCAATAAGAAGTGTGCCCACTGTGAGGATCAGTTCAGGTGTCAGTAAGAGGTGTGCCCACCATGACCCCCGGTACAGGTGTCAGTAAGAAGTATGACCACCATAAGCCCCAGTACAGGTGTCAGTAAGAGGTGTGCCCACTGTGAGCCTTAGTACAGGCGTCAGTAAGAGGTGTGCCCACCATGAGCCCCGATACAGGTGTCAGTAAGAGGTGTGCCCATCATGAGCCCCAGTACAGGTGTCAGTAAGAAGTGTGCCCACTGTGAGCCCCAGTATGGGTGTCAGTAAGAGGTGTGCCTACCATGAGCACCCATACACTCTTGGATCCTTACAGGTATTGAATCAATAAGTGTTGGGATATCTTGTTGAGGTCCCTCCATCCCGGCATGACTTGTGCAGTCAGTTGTTGTACAGTTTGTGGTGGGTGGCCATGGGACTAGAGATGAGCGAACCTACTCGGCCACGCCCCTTTTCCCCCCGAGCGCCGCGATTTTCGAGTACTTCCGTACTCGGGCGAAAAGATTCGGGGGGCGCCGTGAGTGGGGGGTTGCAGCAGGGAGTGGGGGGGAGAGGGAGAGAGAGGGCTCCCCCCTGTTCCCCGCTGCTACCCCCTGCTCCGCCACACCTCCCCCCACCCCACCCCGAATCTTTTCACCTGAGTACGGAAGTACTCGAAAATCGCGGTGCTCGATCGAGTAATTACTCGAATCGAGTATATTCGCTCATCTCTACATGTGACGTTATGTGTCTACCTATGGCATCCCAGACATACTCTATTGGGGATAATTCTTGGGACCATGTGGGCCAATCCATGGTCATGACACTTTGCAAGATGTGTCTTGTGATGGCTGCAGTATGTGGACGGGCATTATCTTGTTGGATGATACTATTTTGGATGGTGGTTATTAATCCTTTCCAATCCAATTTGTATTCTTGTTTCCCTAGGGGGCTTACTCTTTTTCTGCTGTTAAAAAAACGGCGCTATCTGCTGGCTAAAGCCAGTACTGCATGAGGTGACACATTGGTAAGGCTCCGACAGCAAAGAGGTTGGCAATATTCAGTAAGAGAACCCCGACGGGCGTCTTCCAACATCGGAGCTGTACAGCCTTAAATCATAATGTCTTTAGACATCAGGCAGTGGATTGGAAAGGGTTAAGGGTATGGCCGTCATTGTGCCTTGAACAACCACCAATTCATAACTGATTGCCCCCCAAACTATAACTGCAGAAGTTGGACCTGCGTGATGCTCTCAAGCCACAGCAGGGTGAGCCCTATCTCCAAAACACTGACAGATACGTTGATGATTATTACTGTAGCAAGCCAGAGGTAGCCGGAGTGGGTGGTGTCTACATATTGTCACAGTGGCAGCTACTCTGACAGATATGGCGACTCCTGCAGCAGGCGGTTGGTAAGAGTCTCTGCGTAGTTTAGTACTGACTGCTGATATTTGTATGTTACGCCAGTGCCTTTATATGAGAAAAACCTTACTTGTGATAGTGAACTAATGAGACCTGCCAACTGGATCCCAGTAAACCGAAGGCCTGCAGTTTACTATGTAATGTCCGGTCATGGAGACAGCTCACTCTGGTGGATTTGGAAGCAATGGTAACAACAACCGTTACATTGTGTCCACATTGACAGGGTCAGATTTCCTACTTCTCTCAGGATGAAGGTTATTTGGATACAATAAAGATGTTCCCTTTCCTTTGTCCGGGCTGTCAGCGACAGGCTGGAGGGGCTGGTGCAGGGTAGATTATATTCCCATGTTAGCTAACTGAGCAAGGGGAGGTAACACTCACTATTATGATGACCTCTCTCCCTGATTGGCTCCGATTTCCTTACTCAGGATGGAGGAGAAACACCGCTACTCTCCGTGCATCCGCCCTCTATCTCTTCTGATGACACACTCGCTGTCTCACCGCACTATATCTCTCTCCTGCTCCTGTCTTTGTGTCTGCCCTCTTCTGCTCCCAATATCCAACTCCCAACTGACAACGTACACACACTTAAAATGACCTTTTCCATATGGGGTCTGGTGTTGCTAAGCAACTAAAGCACCAATCAGTAAGCTGCAACTAAAGCACTGATCAGTAAGGCCACTTGTCCACAGGCGAGGCAGATTCTCGTGAGTAGATTTCCGCCACGAGAGATGATTTAAAGTCACCGCGATTTGCCGCAATGAACCTATCACTATGATAGGTTCATCGTGACAAATCGTGGCATGCCGCGTTTTTTAGACACCAGCGGAAAATCATGATAGATTTCCCACTCGTGTACATCGGGCTACGTATTCCATAGTTATCCTATGGAAAGTGTTTAAGCATGATCCTCATGCGATTTATTGCCGCGGATCACACTATGAACTGTCGCCCGTGGACAGCCAGCCTGAGCTCTTGCTAGGATAGCTATTTCAGGAATAACAGCTTCTATCTCAGGTTGGGCTCAGAGTAAGATCCCAGAAACTTATTAACTCTCTTTGACCCTCCGGGTCACTACATTACTTTGCAACTGTTCTCCATTCATGTGTTTAGTAGCTTCTAGCGGCACACCAAGTTAACAGAATACACACTGCATGGGCGTTGAGAATGCAACTCATTTTTAAGCAATGAATTTACAATTCTTCGTGGGGTGACTCTGACTACAACCACTGCTGGGATCTGTGCTGTGATTGCCCGTCTATTAACAAGTGCTATCCACAGAATTTGGCGGTCTTCACGTGGCTTTGTCCTTCAGCATGGCGCTGTGCCAGGTCTGTGAGTACTGGAGCCGTCCTGTGTCCACTGAGTGACCCATCTGTACTGACATCACTCTAGTGACCCATAGAGTGACCCATCTGTACTGACATCACCCATCAGGCTTGTGGGAGATTTCACAATATGATGCCCCCATTTCCAACATGTGAATTATCGGACCTCTCTCACAGTCAGACATTTGGTGTATGGTGTTTGAACTCTACAATTTGGCCAACCTGGTCACCGATAATCTATAGAAAAAAATGACAAAACTCACTTTACTACTTACAGACTAAAACAATGCAGCGTTTTGCATAACAAAGGGCCCCATAATTTCCATACTAACACACAGACTACATTTAGTTTATAATTATTCAACACTTCTACCAGTAGCATTTGCCTCTTGGCCTCTTCTACAAGTAGACACCAGCTGGCAACTTCCTTTTCTAATTGCGCTTCATTTCTCCTCTTTGCAGCTTGACATGCCTCTTCTGCACACCCATTGACCTTCAGAAGAACCACTATCCAAGCTTGCATCTGTACAAGTTCCTCTTGAACTCTGAGAAACTGTTCACTTTCTTTCTGATCTTGGACCTCGGGGTTTGCACTGACTACATCTACTATCATCAGAGAAGCACTCTTTTTCTTCTTCTTTGCAATTTTATTATCTGTAGTCCCAGCAGACATTTGGTTGCTAATAGCAACTACCTCCATTTCACAGGAAACTACACTGGCAACACCTCTCTCTAGTTTGCCTTCACTTTCAGTACTACATGCAGTCTTTCCATTCTTTCTACTATCTACCACAAGAGGCACATTTGAGATAATTCCCACATGGGTTTGGGCTGGATTCTCTGTAACAGCCGGTTCACACTCTTCATTCACCTGTGCAGATTGTGGAATACCTTCAAAAATTCTAGACATTTCATAATCTTTCTCACAAGAGGCTTCTGTGTCAATAAAAAAACTTTTCCTGCAACACATTTTTATCAATACATTTTTCAAATCTGTTTTCATTAGACACTAATGCACACTGTGGAGCTCTCACTGCACCGTCCTGCAAAGAAAACATATCCTGCATTTCCCATGACTTCACCTTCTCTTTATCACCATTTGGCACCAGACATTTCAGTCCGTACCGCAGCTTCTCAAGACTCACTGATGAAGCTCTTTGAACAGAGTTCACATTATCGGTTACTGTGCCTCCAGCCAGCAACCGTTCACAGGCGTGTTCAGCCTGATGGACGGCAGGTTGTGTAGGAGGCGGCACCCGATCCTCTCCATCCCACAACTGCTAGACATAAGGGAAATCTCTGCCCAATATAACCATCACATTTAATGCAGTACATTTGGCAAGTTCATGTTGTGTTGTCCCATAGTCAGTCACAAATAGTAGGAATGGAGTGAAGGAAATTAAGTATTTGACCCCTTGCTGATTCTGTAAGTTTGCCCGCTGTCAGACATGAACAGTCTATAATTTTTAGGGTCGGTTAATTTAAATAGTGAGAGACAGAATATCCAAAAATAAATCCAGAAGATCACATTGTCTAAATTATATTGATTAATTTGCATTTTGTACAGAGAAATAAGTATTTGCTCCCCTACCAACCATTAAGAGCTCTGGCTCCTCCAGACCAGTTAGACGCTCCGAATCAACTCGTTACCTGCATTAATGACAGCTGATTTAAATGGTCACCTGTATACAAGACTCCTGTCCACAGACTCAATTAATCAATCAGACTCTTACCTCTACAACGTGGGCAATACCAAAGAGCTTTCTAAGGATGTCAGGGGCAGGATCATAGACCTGCACAAGGCTGGAATGGGCTGCAAAACCAGAAGTAAGACGCTGGGTGAGAAGGAGACAACTGTTGGTGCAATAGGAAGTCAATGGAAGACATCCAAAATGACTGTCAATCGGCAGCGATCTGGGGCTCCATGCAAAATCTCACCTCGTGGGGTATCATTGATCATGAGGAAGGTGAGAGATCAGCCTAAAACTACACGGGGGAACTTGTTAATGATCTCAAGGCAGGTAGGACCACGGTCACCAAGAAAACCATTGGTAGCACATTATGCTGTAATGGATTACAGTCCTGCAGTGCCCACAAGGTCCCCCTGCTCAAGAAGGCACATGTGCAGCCCGTCTGAAGGTTGGATGATTCTGGGAATGATTGGTTGAAGTTGCTGTGGTCAGATGAGACAAAAACTGAGTTCTTTGCCATTAACTCAACTCGCCGTGTTTGGAGGAAGCGAAATGCTGCCTAAAAATGAAAGAACACTGTCAAGCATGGAGGTGGAAACATTATGTTTTGGGGCTGTTTCTCTGCTAAGGGCATAGGACTACTTCACCGCATCAATGGGAGAATGGCTGGAGCCATGTACCAAGCCATGTGACAACATCCTTTCCTCCACCAGGACATTAAAAATGGGTTGTGGCTGGGTCTTCCAGCATGACAATGACCCAAAACATACAGCCAAGCCAACAAAGGAGTGGTCAAAAAGAAGCACATCAAAGTCATGGAGTGGCCTAGCCAGTCTCCAGACCTTAATCGCATAGAAAATGTATGGAGGGAGCTGAAGATCAGAGTTGCCAAGTGACAACCTCGAAATCTTCATGATTTAGAGATGATCTGCAAAGAGGAGTGGACCTCCTTCTGATGTGCGCAAACCTCATCATCAACTACAAAAAGCCTCTGACTGCTGTGCTTGGCAACAAGGGTTTGCCACCAAGTATTAAGTCTTGTTTGCCAGAGGGATCAAATACTTATTTCTCTGAGCAAAATACAAATAAATATATATAATTTAGACAATGTGATTTTCTGGATTTTTGGGGGATATTCTATCTCTCATGGTTAAAATTAACCGACCCTAAAATTTATCGACTGTTCATATCTGACAGCGGGCAAATGTACAAAATCAGCAAGGGATCAAATACTTATTTCCTTCACTGTATATATGGAAGCACTAGTGATACCTCCTCGCTGGAGTCCAACTTGACTGATTGTTGGGTTCCACCCACCGACTACTTGCATGTCCTCCTTTCCCATTTTGCTGGCCTCCTGGCCAGAGGACATTCATGCGCACAGCACTCCATACTGTGATACAAACCCGAACAACAGAGTCCCTTGATTTGGTTTGGCGGCCGTCCTCTGCTGCACAACACCTTCGTTGCTCCGTGCATCCTCCACCAACTGTAGCAACTTGGGGGTTACTCACTTGCAGGGACCGCTGCCTTCTTCCCCTGAGATGGTTGGCACCACTCTCACGTAGACTCTGGGCCACCAAATTTCTTGAAAACTCTGTCTTCTGACAGCTTTATTGCACACAGCAAAGTTTTACAGCATCAACACACTGCATATACACTGGACTGCAACATATCTTCTGGGTTGACAACCCGCAGTGTCCTTGTCGCTATACCCAACCAGGGCTTCAAGAGGGAATCCTTCCCTGACAGACCTGTGATAAGCATAGTCTGCTCCGCATTGGACCTCAGGCTTGCAGCTCCTGTAGCTTCCTCCACAGCCTCTTAAGCCCCATTTCTATGGGACACCTGCCGGTCAAACGATAGCTGACACTCGTCCCCGCATGTACTGAACGGCCGCTGTGTTAAGTGAATGGAGAGGGGCGGGGGAGAGCGTGGCGAAAAATCTCCTGCAGCCACCCCACTGCGAGCCAACGATACTAGCTCCCATGCAACAGCACCACAGCCAGTTTGTGCGGGGACGAGTGTCGGGCATCGTTTGTAATGGCTGTGATTGATTCATCGAGCGCCGGCTCTGATTGGCTGAGTCGGTGCTCCTGAATCAATCACAGCAATCTCTTGCTGGAGGCGGGGATTTTAATCCCTGTCATCAGCAATAGATGGTCCATCAGTGCTGACAAGTACCCGGCGGCCTGCCTGGAGCTCTGGAGAGCAGCGGCAGGGCCTGAACAGCAACTAGTAGGTGAGTATTACTTTTGCTGAAAACGCAGCCAAAATGCTGGAAAAATGCATGCCAGCGCTGCTGAAACCGCAGTAAATGCAGCGTTAAAAAATGTGTGAGGGAGGCCTGACGCCTTAAAAAAAAAAAATAATTACAGAATTGATGTTTTTTTCCCCCTCTCTACAAAAAATATTTTAAAAAGTTCTATAATACATGTACCCAAAACTTGTACCAATAAGAACTACAGCTCGCTCTCATACGGCCACGTTGATGGAAAAGTAATAAAGTTATGGCTTTTCCATAGTAGCATTGTACGTAAGGCCATGCAGTCTCGCCTATTACCCCCAATGTTGATCCAGAGGAAGGCAAAAATACGTCAATACAGAAGAAACCAATTTTTCACATTTAAGGGAAAACAATCTGGCAATCGGAATAATCTTTGGATCACCGATCCTTCTCTGTAATCCGGAGGTTCTAAGGGAATTTTGAAAAATGTAGATAAAACTCCCCCCCAAAATCATTGCATTCTTAAGACCAAAATAGACCGCGTCACTAAAGGGTTAAATAGAAAACCTACCCATAGGTCTGTGGCACATAACCGTGCGCGTGTTTGCGGCACACTTTTTGGGCATTGTGCGTCGCATTTTTGTGCGCCCTTCTGTGTTTTCTACTGTGCTTTTTGCGCATTCCAAAAATCATGCAGCCGCGGTCTTGTCCATTGACATGGCTAATTAGCCTAATTAGCTCAATATGATTTATTTCACAAATGTGCAAACACAATAGAACATGCTGCGTATAGTTTTGCGTGACAGAATTGCACACACAAAATACGCGCATGTTCTATTTTCTGCATAATGTATATGCAAATTTTGCGCATGCCAATTCTCCCGTGTGACACAGGCCTAACTGCCCTCATTGTACATGTCAATAAATCAGTAGCTGTGTATAAATACAGAATATAGAGGCCTCTCAATGTCCCCAAGACGCTTTTTTTTTTTAAGTTCATGCAAAAATTTGTTCTTCCTCTCACCGCTAATTCTTGTCCATGTATCCATCAGAGAGCAAAATGGGTAGAGACACCCTAGTGACCAGTGCTCCATTACTGGATGGACCATGGAGGTCACCTTTAGGGTCTTTGGGTCACATGATCAATAAGGGTCACAAAGTTACTTTGCTGCAGTGCGCCTTGGGCTGAACAATATAAGTGATACGTTCCATTGTGGATCTAACTAGAAATACTTTTCCTTTGATCCACGATACAGAACAAAGCAACAAGATAATATGAAAGGCGACCTTCTTATATCGAAAGTCTCATGTTGTGGAGAGTGTCACCGGTAGGAAATTCGCCGCCAAGGGATCTGAGCCAGCAGATAGCTATGAACATCAAAGCGAATAGGTAATGAAGTTCACCTCATGTCAGGATTCTTCAGAGAAAATCAAGAACTGTGTACGACTGAGACCAAAAAAAATGTGCCAATGTGTGAATATGCACTCTCACAAAACTTACCTTATGTGAAGTTTTTGCAAATGACCAATTTACATAAAGGGCGTAATGATGTGCTAAATGTAATAATAATACTATTTAGTCAAGGCAGAAACTTGGAAACTATAGATAGTGATACACTGTCAAAATACCGAAACACCTAATCAGGGGAGTTCCTACCATCAGGTGACAAGAGACCTGAGTCAAACGGACCAGAACTACAGAGAAAGTGAGTTAAATGCTTCCTGCGGATCACTATTACTTTAGGAGCCATAAAAGTGGACACTCTAAATACTGGAGCCACTATGGGGATTACTATTACTACTGGGGCCAATATGGGAGACACTGTTTCTACTGAGCCCCCAAGCCCCCAGTAGTCTTACTATTCTCCATCTCCTGGCAGTCTTGCTATCAGTCTTATTAACCCCTACCCACTGGCATTCTTACTATCCCCAACTCCGTGACACTCTTACCATCACCCATCTACTGCCATTCTTACTATCACCCACCCACTGGCAGTCTTACTATCCCCTTTCCACTGGCAATCTTACTATCTCCGACCCCATGGCAGTCTTACTATCCCCAACAGTTTACATCCCCCATCTACTGGCATTCTTACTCTCCCCCACCCACTGGCAGTCTTACTATCATTCTTACTATCCCCCACCCCATGGCAGTCCTACTATCCCCCACCCCATGGCAGTATTATGATCCCCCACCTACTGGAAGTCTTACTATCCTCCAACTACTGACAGTCTTACTATCCACCACCCACTGGCAGTCTTACTATCTCATACCCACTGGCAGTCGTATAATCCCCCAAACACTGGGAGTCTTATTATCCCCCACCCACTGGCATTCTTACTATCCCCCACCCACTGGCAGTCCTACTATCCCCCACCCCATGGCAATCCCACTATCCCCCACCCACTGGCTGTATTATTATCCCCCACCCACTGGCTGTCTTATTATCCCCCAGCCACTGGCTGTCTTATTATCCCCCACCCACTGGCATTCTTACTATCCCCCACCCACTGGCAGTCCTACTATCCCCCACCCCATGGCAATCCCACTATCCCCCACCCACTGGCAGTCTTACTATCCCCCACCCACTGGCAGTCTTACCAACCCCCCACACACTGGCAGTCTTACTATCCCCCACCCACTGGCAGTCTTACTATTACCCACCTACTGGCAGTGCTACTATTACCCACCCACTGGCAGTCTTACTATCCCCAACCCACTGTTTCTATTGAGCCCTAAAGCCCCAGTTAGTCATACTATTCCCCATCTCCTGGCTGTCTTATTATCCCCACCCCATGGCATTCTTACTATTCTTCACCCACTGGCAATCTTACTATCCCCCACCCACTGGCAGTCTTACTATCCCCCACCCACTGGCAGTCTTACTATCCCCCACCCACTGGCAGTCTTACTATCGCCCACCCACTGGCGGTCTTATTATCGCCCACCCACTGGCAGTCTTACTATCCTCCACCCTCTGGCAGTCTTACTATCATTCTTACTATCCCACACCACCTGGCAGTCCTACTATCCCCACCCCATGGCAGTCCTACTATCCCCAACCCCATGGCAGTATTATGATCCCCCACCTACTAGAAGTCGTACTATCCTCCAACTACTGACAGTCTTACTATCCGCCACCCACTGGCAGTCTTACTATCTCCCACCCACTGGCAGTCGTATAATCCCCCAAACACTGGTAGTCTTATTATCCCCCACTCACTGACAGTCTTATAATCCCCCACCCACTGGCTGTCTTATTATCCCCCACCCACTGGCTGTCTTATTATCCCCCAGCCACTGGCATTCTTACTATCCCCCACCCACTGGCAGTCCTACTATCCCCCACCCCATGGCAATCCCACTATCCCCCACCCACTGGCAGTCTTACTATCCCCCACCCCATGGCAATCCTACTATCCCCCACCCACTGGCATTCTTACTATCCCCCACCCCATGGCAGTCCTACTATCCCCCACCCCATGGCAATCCCACTATCCCCCACCCACTGGCAGTCCTACTATCCCCCACCCCATGGCAATCCCACTATCCCCCACCCACTGGCAGTCTTACTATCCCCCACCCCATGGCAGTCCGACTATCCCCCACCCCATGGCAATCCCACTATCCCCCACCCACTGGCAGTCTTACTATCCCCCACCCCATGGCAATCCTACTATCCCCCACCCACTGGCATTCTTACTATCCCCCACCCACTGGCAGTCTTACTATCCCCCACCCCATGGCAATCCCACTATCCCCCACCCACTGGCAGTCCTACTATCCCCCACCCCATGGCAATCCTACTATCCCCCACCCACTGGCAGTCTTACTATCCCCCACCCACTGGCAGTCTTACCAACCCCCACCCACTGGCAGTCTTACTATTCCTGACCAACTGGCAGTCTTACTATCTCGCACCCACTGGCAGTCTTACTATCCCCCACCCACTGGCAGTCTTACTATTACCCACCTACTGGCAGTGTTACTATTACCCACCCACTGTTTCTACTGAGCCCCCAAGTCCCCGTTAGTCTTACTATTCCCCATCTCCTGGCAGTCTTGCTATCAATCTTATTAACCCCTACCCACTGGCATTCTTACTATCCTTTTTTTTCTTCAAAATCAGGGATCCGAAGTTTAAAACCAATAATGCACCATTCCAGACAGTTTCACAATACAGGCAACGTGTTTCTGCACCTGATGCGGCAGCTTCATCAGGCCGATATTCAACACGAGCCTGGGTACCTGATACAGAACACGTGCAATACAAAACGTGACATTTTAAGAAAGAAAAGATAGTATCAGAACGTACGCATAAATACATTGAAGGATACCTATGCTGAGTAATGCTATGTCAACGTATTAACTTAAAATACACAAATTCAATGGTCCTTGCATTTCACATATTTATTATATAACTTTTACTGCAAGGCCTTTTGATACACAATGTTTCTGGTTTTTCCTTCAAGAGCGTAAACAAAAAGAGTTTTTTTCATTCCCAACTCTTGAAAATGCCACGTACAACTGACCGTGGGAGAAGCAGGCATCCTTCAGGTTCATTCCCGCCCCCTTCAAGCTTTGGCCTTATGCTTTATCGACAGACATGCAAAAGGCCAAACGAACCGGGAACTGAAGATGCTTGAAATTGAATGGCAGGTCTGACAGAATCAATGGCATTCTGGAATTAATGCATGCTCCGCTGTTGCTCATCCAATCAAAATGGTGGCCTCTATAACATGAGGCAGCATGCTTTTAACACACACCCATGTCCCATTACAAAGTCTTGGGCGTTCCAAAGCATGATTGGAGACCCAACTTTCAGTGCCAAGTTGTGTAGTGGCATTCCAGGTGGTTCCAAGGAATAAGGAAAGTCTGCGAGGTATTGAACACCTACAGTATCTACAGACTTGTACACCCTTTCTTCTCCTGGTAGCTCCTTTTGAATCTGCAGGTTGGGGGTGTTGATAGTTTTGTTTTTGGGTGCTAGAATTTCATGTTCTTTTTTTTTTTTAATCAATTTTTATTAGGGTTTTTTCATATTAATTTCCAAATAATATTGCATTTAGATGAGTAAGAGAAACAGGGTAAACACTTCTTTTAACATACATCATTTCGTATGGCCGGCAAATCACATGCGGGTCCCCTTCCTCACTGATCCCAGATCCCCGAGCCCTCCAGTTCCCCTTCATCATCTGTGGGGCGGGGAACCAGGAGATACGTGATCTAGCAAGTGCTCGTAGGTCTTTCCAGCTCGTAAGCTGGGCAGCCATCTACCTTATAAGGGGAGGGACAGAGTAAATTGTTCATTCAGTATATGCCACTTACCAATCATACAAAAGAAGAAAACAGAGGTAATAACGATAATTATTCATAAGAATGGAAAGAATCTGGGGTTAATGGAAGCCTGGGAGAGGGGGGGGGGGGGGGGAGAGGGGGGGAGGGAGGGGTAATGAGGTGTTGGGAGAGGGAAATGTGCACGAGAGAAAGTGTCCCAGCATTGAGATTAGGATCCCCAGGGGGGAGGGGTCTCTCTCTCTCTCTTACCCCATCCAAAGCTATTCTGCTTCAAATGAGGTACTCCATGTCCATGCTCGTGTTCAACGCTCGAGGTCCGATCCGCTACCTGCGCCCCAGGGTGTCTGAGGCACGTCTTAACTCCTAGGCATAAGGGGCTCACCCCTCATATCTTTATATCAGGATGTTAAATACACCTTTTACTGGTTCTTCCTTCTTAGCTCTCTCCAAGGGAACCAGGTCAGGATAAAATCTTCATGAGTGCCCTTCGCCCAGCTTGTGAGTTCCTCCAAATTGCAGATCAAGTCTGCTTTTTCTCTCCATTGGGTTAGTGAGGGCGGGGTTTGTTGTAGCCAGTTCAAGGGGAGGAGGGCCTTGGCGGTATCTATTAAGAATGCTATTAGTTTATTCTTATAGGGGTGAAAGTTTGCGGACGGTTTCCATAGAAACACCATTTCTGGGGAGATCAAGAGGTCGGGGGAGAGAACTTTCAAGTCTCTCTCTACTTCCCTCCAAAATGTCGTGATGCCCGGGCAATCCCACCAGATGTGGAGATAGGACCCTATTGCAGCATTGCATCTCCAACATCTGTCATGGGAGGCAAGTTTGTAATTGTACAGCCATTGAGGGGTTTTGTACCACCGTACTAGTAACTTATGATGGCTTTCTTGCATAAGGACACACGGTGATCGGCCGTACGCTAGTTTTAGAATTAATTTAGTGTCGGCCGTCGATAAAGAAATCTGGAGTTCTTTTTCCCAGGAAATTAAGAAAGCAGGTTTTGTGAATAAAGGGGGGGGGGGGGGGGCTATGAAGCTTTTCCTAATAAAGGCTATCTTCCTGGAGTTTGAGCTGCCTGTTTCAGTTATATTTTTAAAAGTTGTTTTAGGTCTAGTAGATGTGTATTTGTTAAGGAAGGTGCCAGCGTGGTCAGTATGTCCCCCCAGGGTCTTGTGAGCTAAGGCCTGAATGTCCACGGCCTTGGTGCCCCTTATATGTTTCCAGATGCTTAAGGAGCCAGGGTCCGGGTGAAAGTCTAGTAGCCTGTATAGGCTTCATATTGGTGTTAGAGGTGAAGGGGCTGGGGCCAATGTTTCTTTGAGTTTGTCCCAAATCTCACATGGGCCTTTAAGTAGGGTGTTGAAGCTTTTTACTCTATACTGACTCTTCACTGGGAACCATAAGTCTTCCACGAGAGAGTCTCGGTGAGAAGCTCTTGCAAGTTCCTGAAGCATTGGGTCCCTGAAGGGATGCGTTAGTTCTATCCAATAGCTAAGCTGAATAGCTTGATAGTAATCCTGGACGTTTGGCAGGTCCATCCCCCCCTCTGACCTTCTTCTCGTCATTAGGCTATACGCTAGCCTAGGTCTCTTCTGTCTCCATACAAAACCCGAGAAAATCGTTTGAATCGATTTGAAAAAGGATAAAGGGAGATGAATTGGAATCATGCGTAGTTTGTATAGGATTACGGGTAAAACGTATGACTTCAAGACGTTTTTTCTCCCAAACCATGAAAGACATGGGAAGTCAAAAGATTGTAGAAGATTTTTATTGAGGAGACTAAGGGTTGGAAGTTATGTGTATATAGGTCCTCTACCTTTTCGGTAAGTTTTATCCCAAGATATTCTACCACCGTCTCGGACCAGGTAAAGGGTGAACTGGATCTCCATGGCGCGTCGCATGTCTCAGGGATCGAGACGGTAAGAATTGTGGATTTAGTAAAATTAACTTTAAAATTTGAGAGGAGACCGAAGTCCCATAGGATTGTGGTCAATCTAGGTATGCTTCTTTCAGGCTGCGTGACCACGAACATTATGTCGTCCGCGAAAGCAGCCGCTGACAATGTGTAAGAGTGAACGCTCAGTCCTTTTATGATCGGGTCTTGCCTCACCCACTGGAGGAGGGGTTCCAGAGTTAGAATAAATAGCGTAGGGGAGAGTGGGCAACCCTCCCGCGTCCCATTTTGTATATCAAATATGGGGGATAGGGAGTCGTTCACCTTGAGTCTGGCATGGGGTTTTGAGTAGAGGGAAACTATAGCTGAGATGAGTGTTGGGGGGAAGTTAAATCTGACGAGTACCCTTTCCATGAAGATCCAGTCCACCCTATCAAAAGCCTTCTCAGCATCTGTGCTGACAAAGGCAGTTTGGATTTTTCAGGTTTGTGCATATTTGGTTGCATGAAGCAGCCTGAGGCAATTCTCTCTACCCTCCCTGCCTTTTACGAAGCCCATCTGTTCAGGGTCAACTAGAGAAGGGATAAATTCCCACATTCTCCTGGCCAGAAGTTTAGCCCAGATTTTGACATCCTGGTTGATAAGCAATATTGGTCTATAGCTACTGCATTGCTCAGGATCCTTGTTTTCTTTCAGAATGAGGGTGATATGGGCTTCTTGGGTATGTTTAGGGAGATCAGCGCCATTTAACAGAGCATTTAGTGTTTCCGTTAAACGGGGAACTAGTTGTGTCCTAAAGGTCTTATAATAGGTTAGTGTCAGGCCATCAGGCCATGGGCTTTTGCCTTGTGGGAAGGAGTCTAGGGTCTCCTCCACTTCCTCTTGCGTGATCAGGGTTAGCAGGGAGGCTGCTTCTGTAGAGTTTAGTTTGGGGAGCTTTAGAGAGTTCAAGAACGAGTCTATTCTGTCTTGAGTGTGTTGACGTGATGGGAGGTCTCCTGATTCCCTCAAATTATAGAGCTGAGAGTAGAACCGTTGAAACTCCCTAGCTATATCCGGGGTGGTGGAAACCACGCCCCCCGTCTGTGTTTTTATTGTATGAATAGCATTCCTAGTCTTGGTCTTTTTTAAGAGTGAGGTCGTGAGTTTGCTGCCTCGGTAGCCGTGGGCATAGAATATTTGTTTTAGGTGCATATGTTTCTTATTGAATTTGTCCATTAGCAAACAGCGTAGCTGGTGTCTTTTGGAGGCTAATTCTTCTAGGTTGCTTTTTGTTTGTGACAGTTTAGCTGCGTATTCTAGTTTTGCTATTTGAGCCAGGAGGCTATCAGTTTCTTTTTGTTTTTGCTTTTTAACCCTCGAGCCGAGGCCTATTAGTATGCCTCTCACAAAGGCTTTATGCGCCTCCCAGACCGTAGGTAGTGCAGTATTTCCCTTGGAGTTAATTTTAAAGTATTCCTCTAATGACTTCTCTATCTTAGATCTTTCTTCAAGGGGATCCAATAGAGAGTCGTTCAGTCTCCATTTCCACTCACCAGGAGTGGGCAGGGGAAAGCAAATGTCTACATGAATGGGGGCATGGTCCGAGACGGTGATAGGATCTATGCTCGCTTTTCTTGTGTAGGCCAAGAGGTTGGAGAAAATAAGGATGTAGTCAAGTCTTTGGTAAGAAGAGTGGGCATGGGAATAATAAGAGTAGTCTTTAGTCGAGGGGTGAAGATAGCACCAAGCATCCGAGATCCCCAGTTCCAGTATAGATTGGCCCAGTCTCCTCAGTTTTGCCTGAGGGATTTGGGAACGGCCTGTAGAGGAGTCCAGCAGAGGATTCAGGGTGGCATTCGGGTCCCAGCCCAAAATAATATATCCTGTAGCAAACTTACTATCCCCAACCCACTGGCAGTATTACTATCCCCCACCCACTGTCAGTCTTACTATCCCCCACCCACTGCTAGTCTTACTATCCTCACCTCACTGGCAATCTTACTATCTCCTACCCACTGTCAGTCTTACAATCCTCCACCCACTGTTTCTACTGAGCCTCCAAGCCCCAGGTAGACTTTCCATCCCCCATTCTTACTATCCCCCACCCAGTGGCAGTCTTTTTATACCCTTCCCACTGCCAATCTTACTATCTCCCAGACCATGGCAGTCTCACTATCCCCAACTCCCTAACAGTTTACCATCCCCCATCTACTGGCATTCTTACTCTCCCCCACCCACTGGCAGTCATACTATCTCCCACCCCATGGCAGTCTTACCATCCCGCACCTACTGGCAGTCTTAGTATCCTCCACTCACTGGCAGTCTTACTATCCAGGACCCACTGGCAGTCTTACAAACCCACACCCACTGGCAGTCTTATTATTCCCCACTCACTGACAATCTTATTATCTCTCATCCACTGGCAGTCTTTTTATCCCCTACCAACTGGCAGTCTTACTATCCCCAACTCCCTAACAGTTTACCATCCCTCATCTACTGGCAGTGTTACTATCCCCCACCCACTGGCAGTCCTACTATCCCCCACCTACTGGCAGTCTTACTATCCCCCACCCACTGGCAGTCTTACTATCCCCCAGACTCTCCCAGTGTTACTATCCCACAACCACTGGCAGTCTTACTATCCGCCACCAACTGGCAGTCTTACTATCCACCACCCACTGGCAGTCTTACTATCTCCCACCCGCTGCCATTCTTTCTAACCCCAACTCCCTGACAATGTTGCTATCCTTCACCCACTGGCAGTCTTACTATCCCCCACCCCATGGCAGCCTTACTATTGCCCACCCATTGACAGTCTTACAATCCCCACTCATTGGCAGTCTTACTATCCCCCACTCACTGGCAGTCTTACTATCCCCCATCCACTGCAATTCTTATTATACCCACCCCAAAGGCATTTTTACTATTACCCACCCACTAGCAATCTTACTATCCCCCACCCACTGGCAGTCTTATTATCCCCCACCTACTGGCAGTCTTACTATCCCCCACCCACTGGCAGTCTTATTATCCCCGACCTACTGGCTTTCCTTCTATCCCCGACCTACTGGCAGTCTTACTATCTACCACCCACTGGGAGTCTTACTATCCCCCATCTACTGGAATTCTTACTATCCCCACCCGAATGGCAGTCTTACTATACCCCACCCACTGGCAGTTTTACTATCCCCACCCACTGGCAGTCTTATTATCTCCCACCTACTGGCAGTCTTACTATCCCCCACCCACTGGCAGTCTTACTATCCCCCATCTACTGGAATTCTTACTATCCCCCACCCCAATGGCAGTCTTACTATCACCCACCCACTGGCAATCTTACTATTCCCCACCGACTGGCAGTCTTACTATGCCCCACCCACTGACATTCTTATTATCCCCCACCCACTGACATTCTTATTATCCCCCACCCAATGACAATCTTACTATCTCTCACCCACTGGCAGTTTTACTATTCCACACCCACTGCCAGTCTTACTATCTCCTACCCACTGGCCGTCTTACTATTCCCCACTTACTAGCAGTCTTACTAACCCCAACCCACTGGCAGTCTTAATATTGCCCACCCACTGGCAGTCTTAACATCCCCCACCCACTGGCAGTCTTACTATCCCCCAATCACTGGCAGTCTTACTATCCCCCACGCACTGGCAGTCTTACTATCCCCCAAACACTGGCAGTCTTACTATCCCCCACCCATTGGCAGTCTTACTATCCCCAATCTACTGGAATTCTTACTATCCCCACCCCAGTGGCAATCTTACTATCCCCCACCCACTGGCAGTCTTTCTATCGCCCACCACATGGCAGTCTTGCTATCCCCACCCCATTGCGGCCTTACTATTCCCCACCCACTTGCTGTCTTACAACCCCCACCCATTGGCAGTTTTACTACCCCCTACTCACTGGCATTCTTACTATCCCCACCCACTGGCAGTCTTACTATCCCCCACCTACTGGCAGTCTTATTATGCCTCACTCACCGGCAACCTTATTATCCCCACCCAATGGCATTCTTACTATCCCCCACGCACTGGCAGTCTTACTATCCCCCAACTACTGGAATTCTTACTCTTTCTATTCCCCACCCACTTGCAGTCTTACAATCCCACACCCACTGGCAGTCGTACTATTCCCCACCCACTGGCAGTCCCACTATCTCCCACCCACTGGCAGTCTTTCTATACCCTTCCCACTGTCAATCTTACTATCTCCACCCCATGGCAATCTTACTATCCCCAACTCCCTAACAGTTTACCATCCCCTATCAACTGGCATTCTTACTTTCCCTCACCCACTGGCAGTCTTACTATCAGTCTTACTATTCCCCACCGACTGGCAGTCTAACTATCCCCTACCCACTGGCAGTGTTACTATTACCCACCCACTGGCAGTCTTACTATCCTCAACTCCCTAACAGATTAGCATCCCTCATCTACTGGCATTTTTACTTTCACCAACCCACTAGCAGTCTTACTATAATTCATACTATCCCCCACCAACTGGCAGTCCTACTATCCCCCACCCCATGGCAGTCTTACCATCCCCCACTCATTTGCAGTCTTACTATCCCCCACTCACTGGCAGTCTTACTATTCCCCAGCCACTGGCAAACTTACTATCTCCCACCCACTGGCAGTCTTACTATACTCCCCCCACTCGCAATCTTACTATCCCCCACCCACTGTCAGTCTTATTATCCTCCACTCATTGACAGTCTTATTATCCCCACCCCCAAGGCATTCTTACTATCCATCACCCACTGGCAGTCTTACTATCTCCCACCCACTGGCAGTTTTACTATTCCCCACACACTGTCAGTCTTACTATCTCCCACCCACAGGTAATCTTACTATCCCCCACCCACTGGCAGTCTTATTATCCCCACCCCATGGCATTCTTACTACCCCTCATCCACTGGCACTGTTATTATCCCTTACCCACTGGCAGTCTTACTATCCCCCACCCATTGGCAATCTTTCTATTCCCCAACTAATAGCAGTCTTACTATCTGCCACCCACTGGCAGTCTTACTATCTTCAACTCACTGGCAGTCTTACTATCTTCCACCCACTGGCAGTCTTACTATCTTCCACCCACTGGCAGTCTTACTATATTCCACCCACTGGCAGTCTTACTATCCTCCACCGACTGGCAATCTTAGTATCTCCCATCCACTGGCAGTCTTACTATCCTCCCCCTACTGGCAATCTTAGTATCCCCCACCCACGGGCAGTCTTACTATCCCTCACCCACTGGCAGTCTTACTATCCCCAATCTACAGGAATTCTTACTATCCCCACCCCAATGGCAATCTTACTATCCCGCACCCACTGGCATTCTTACTATCCCCCACCCACTGGCAGCCTTACTATTCCCCACCCAATGGCAGTCTTACTATCCCCCACTCATTGGCAATATTTCTATTCCCCAACCAATAGCAGTCTTACTATCTGCCACCCACTGCCAGTTTTACTATCTTCGACTCACTGGCAGTCTTACTATCTTCCACCCACTGGCAGTCTTACTATCTTCCACCCACTGGCAGTCTTACTATCTTCCACCCACTGGCAGTCTTACTATCCTCCCCCCACTGGAAATATTAGTATCTCCCATCCACTGGCAGTCTTACTATCCTCCCCCTACTGGCAATCTTAGTATCCCCCACCCACGGGCAGTCTTACTATCCCTCACCCACTGGCAGTCTTACTATCCCCAATCTACTGGAATTCTTACTATCCCCACCCCAATGGCAATCTTACTTTCCCCCACCCTTTGGCAGTCTTACTATCCCCCACCCAGGGCACTCTTATTATCCCCCACCCAATGACAGTCCTATTATCTCTCATCCACTAGCAGTTTTACTATTCCCCACCCACTGGCAGTCTTATTATCCCCACTCCATGGAATTCTTACTATCCCTCATCCAATGGCACTGTTATTATCCCCTACCCACTGGCAGTCTTACTATCCCGCACCCATTGGCAATCTTTCTATTCCCCAACCAATGGCAGTCTTACTATCTGCCACCCACTGGCAGTCTTACTATCGTCGACTCACTGGCAGTCTTACTATCTTCCACCCACTGGCAGTCTTGCTATCTTCCACCCACTGGCAGTCTTACTATCTTCCACCCACTGACAGTCTTACTATCTTCCACTCACTGGCAGTCTTATTATCCTCCCCCCCCACTGGCAATCTTTGTATCTTCCATCCACTGGCAGTCTTACTATCCTCCTTCTACTGGCAATCTTAGCATCCCCCACCCACTTGCAGTCTTACTATCCCTCACCCACTGGCAGTCTTATTATCTCTCATCCACTAGCAGTTTTACTATCCCCCACCCAATGGCAGTCTTACTATCTCCCACCCACTGGCAATCTTACTATTCCCCACCCACTGGCAGTCTTACTATCTCCTACCCACTGGCAGTCTTACTATCTCCCACCCACTGGCAATCTTACTATCCCCCACCCACTGGCAGTCTTACTTTCCCCTACCCACTGGCAGTCTTACTATCCCCCACCCACTGGCAGTCTTTCTATCCCCCACCCACTGGCAGTCTTAACATCTCCCACCCACTGGCAGTCTTACTATCCTCCATCTACTAGAATTCCTTCTATCCGCCCTAATGGCTTTCTTACTATCCCCCACCCACTGGCTGTCTTACTATTCCCCACCTACTGGCAGTCTTACTGTCCCCACCCCAATGGTATTCTTACTATCCCCCACCCCAATGGCATTCTTACTATTCCCTACCCCAATGGCATTCTTACTATCCCTCACGCACTGGCAGTCGTACTTTCCCCTACCCACTGGCAGTCTTACTATTCCCTACCCACTGGCAGTCTTACTATCCCCCACCCACTGGCAGTCTTACTATCCCCCACCCACTGGCAGTCTTACTATCCCCGATCCAATGAAATTCTTACTATCCCCACCCCAATGGCAATCTTACTCTCCCGCACCCAATGGCAATCTTACTCTCCCCCATCCCATGGCAGCCTTACTATTCCTCACCCATTGGCAGTCTTACTATCCATCACCCACTGGCAGTCTTACTATTCCCCACCCACTGGCAGCCTTACTATTCCCCACCCACAGGCAGCCTTACTATTCCCCACCCACTGGCAGCCTTACTATTCCCCACCCACTGGTAGTCTTACTATCCCAAACTCCTTGACATCCTTATTATCCCCCACCCCTTGGCAATCTTACCATCCCCCTTCTATTATCAGTGGGTCTATACTGTAACTCACAGTTTTAAACTATCTGCTGTCAACTTGATGCCAGGAGTCGTGATGTTTAAAGGCTACCGCCTGGAACAGACACTAAAATTGCAAGTTGGGCCCCGGTAAGCAGAGCATTAAGTCTATGTTATGCTATGGCGACAAAATGAATTCACTGCTTTATTTCTTGTTCTACATTAAACTTTGCTTCCAGATTGAAGTTCAGTATAATGAGTTAGAGGTTGTGTAGATGGCACCCCTGTCCTGTTACTAGGGCGCATGCATGACAGAGCGGGGAATATTCTGTCCTTCTGTCTTTGGACTGGATATAAGTATAGACCACATAGAGGGCAGACGTACTCCCTACTGACTCGTCATTCAATAATTATGTCTGTTCCTATTGTTTCCGTTGGGATCTATCTCCACTTAGAATATCCCCGGTATACCCGTCACTTCAAGGCTCCCTGCCAGGCATTACCCCATCCTGTCAAAGCCATTCTATGGTTGGTGGGGGTATTAGTGTTGTATGTATGTGTCTCAGTCTGGGCCCTGTAGGTTTTAAATACTATTAAATAAGGATTATTTTAAGTGTGAAGGGCTATTAGATGTAATAATAGACTTTTTCTGCTCCAATGAATAACATTTATATAATAAGACTATTCATTTCTAATTTCTCTAATGATAGATGGATGGAGAGAGATATTTCTGTAATACAGAGGCGTCCAATAACTGTATACAATGTGTATAGCATATGTTTCTAACACTGTGCAGAAGAGAGTTCCGACATCTGCGCCCAACATGGGAGCTATGCAGTCAAATCTCAATGCCAGACGAGGTGCAGCACTGGATTGGAAAAGGTGAGCACTTTAAAAAAAATGAAGCTCAGTCCATGCTTTAGATTTATTGAGCACTTTAGACATTTTTTTGCATTTCCCTAAACAGTTTTGAAGAGTGTCCTGAAAGAGGAGTCCTAAAATGCAAAAAAAATTATTTAGGATATGAGCACAAAGTATTAGTATAAAGTGTGTGTAATAG
The DNA here is from genome assembly GCA_035609135.1 of Eleutherodactylus coqui. Taxonomy (NCBI): domain Eukaryota; kingdom Metazoa; phylum Chordata; class Amphibia; order Anura; family Eleutherodactylidae; genus Eleutherodactylus; species Eleutherodactylus coqui. Next base: position 172,620,722 of record CM069413.1, read on the forward strand.
GCACATTTGCTTAAAGTTTGCAGTAATGTGTGACAAATGCATTAAGAAGTACGAGCCTGTTAATACATTTGTTGCATCCTGCAGCATCTCTCTGTACCAGACTGAAATATACACCAAATACGGTACGTGCTGGCATGAATTTCAGCTATAATTTAAATCCATTTCTGGTGTACATTATAGTTAATTTGATAAGCCTGTTAGGCAACGCCACCTTTGCCTAACTTCCTGCACTTTAAGAAAAGTGCCAGTCTGTCGCAAAAAGGCCAAAAGTTGCTAATTCATACAGTCCTAGAATCGGGTCATTGGGTCAGTGCAGGATCACTAAATCATCCCAGACAGATGTCTATCCAGCCTTTGTTTGAACACTTCCATTGAAGGAGAACTCCCCACCTCCTGTGGCAACCTGTTCCACTCATTGATCCCCTCACTGTCTAATATCTAATCTGTGTCTCCTCCCTTTCAGTTTCATCCCATTGCTTCTAGTCTTTCCTTGTACAGATGAGAATAGGGCTGATCCCTCTGCACTGTGACAGCCCTTCAGATATTTGTAGACAGCTATTAAGTCTCCTCTCAGCCTTCTCTTCTGCTAAACATTCCCTGATCCTTTAACTGTTCCTCGTAGGACATGAACACAGAAAGGATAAATCCAGAATCAAAAAAATCCTGCGCTCATAGGAAGAGCATGAAGCAGAGAACGTGAGAAGTTACACTAATGGTCAAAGTAAAAAACTTACTTGAAAGGAAGGGGATATGATCAACACAGAAGCCCCCTCCGAGTGATGGTGAAGGACCTTATTTTATTGGGGTGTCAGATGGAGACACAGGAACCTCCGGCCAAGATACTCATTTGCAGCTTAATATTTAATCATACAAAACAGCAAAGTAACAGGCAATAATACTGGCGACTCGTTTCTGTGCACACAGGCACCTTCACAGGCACCTTCATGGCTATGGCCTAATGAAGGTGCCTGTGTGCACAGAAACACGTCGCCAGTAAAGGCCACCTACACCGTCTGATTCCTGTTGGTTGGGACAAGTAAAGTTTCCGTCTTTGAGCATCAAAATGCAGTCCTATGGTGCCTTGTGGTCAGCCCACCATCCGATTTCCCGGCCACCCATTGACAGATGATACTACTGTCAGATGACAACCTGCCTGACCAATAACCCAACATGCTGGAGATAATTGTGCCATTCTCAAAAGTGGGTGGTGTGAAGGAGACAAGTGCAGCCATAAACAAACCAAAATGGTACCAATAGAAACCACAGAACGTCCCGCAAAAAACGAGCCCTCACACATCTATGTAAAAACATCCCGGCGGTCAGAGGGCGGGGCTGAGCGGAAGTTCATTTATTCCCAAAGATATAGAGTTTTTAAAGCAATGCAGCAACAAAAAGCTCCAGACATTTGGTATTGTTGTAATCGGACTGACCCACAGATTAGAGCCCATGCCATTTATGCCACAATACGTACGCTGCAAAATGAAGAACCCCCCAAAGATGGCAGAATTGCATTTGTTTAACCATTTCACTTCACTCTGAATTTTCAGTAGATTATATGTTACATTAAATAGAACCACTAATAAAACAAACTCTTCCTGCAAAAACAACAAGCCGCCAGACAGCGACGCCGATGTAAAAATAAAACCGTTATGATGTTTTGAATTTGGGGAGGAAAAACCGAAAATGAAAAAAAAGGGACGTGTCATTAAGAGGTTAATTTCTAAATACAGAACATTATGCAAATTTTAGCACATAGCAGTCCTAGATGTGATGTTCTGTCGGCTCAAGACATGGAAAATTTGCTTTTAACGTATTTTGATTAAAGAGTGATGGAAGAACCAGCAGTCCTTCTAAATCTGCCCCGATGGTCCTATAATAGGATGCCTCTCCCATCACTACTGAGAAGTGACCAGACAGTCGTACGTCTACACTGGACCTCCGCTAGGGATAAACATATGCTGCGGAAATGGTCAGCGCAGATCTACAGACTGAAGAACAACGTTTATAGCCGGATCTTAATAACTCGATCTGTTCAATTTAATAGAAATCTTTTAGGTTTCAGTACCGGATGACATCTGAAACGTTCCCTGCTAGGCAGCGAGTTGTCAGACAGCGTTCTCTTTTGAAAGGATGTGATATTTTTAAAAGGAGAGATATGAGACTTTTTAATGGAGTAAAGGTTAGCAAAGTCGCCTTTGTACGATGAAAAAACCCCTCTTTGATCTTGTCCCTGCCGCATATGCTGCCTCACAGCGCACCTCCAGGACCCACCCTACCCCTCAATGATCAGGCAGCGAAGGGAAGAATGGCATCAGTACATTGATTAATATATTATATTACACTCACTGAGTAGCCAAATCAGCCCGTGTTCACAAGGCTACATATTCTGACTCCCATCCGCTACGCTACAAGGGAAAGATGAACTAGTGCATGATGGTGGTTGAGGTGTTCAGTGCAGGACAACCAAGGAGAAGGGCCGGGAACTTGTGGAAACAGAAACTAGAAATGTACTAAGCCTTTGGTAACCGTCAATATTTACCACAAATCACAGTACTTGTAGAATCCACATATCTCCAGTCTGTATCTCTGCACGAGCCGGGGAACTTCTCTGTATATATCTGTCAATAGCCAAATCAGAGGGACTCACTTGAAGTGGTCCCAGTTTCTCTCTTGTACTAGCACTGGCCTGCATCCCCTCATGATAGCACATGTACCTTGTCCAAGTCTAGTGGTCCACTTCAGGTCCAGCCGATGCACGCTTCACTCCTGCTTGTCTCCGCACTCAAAGGCTGAAGCTCCTTTTAGGGCTGGCAATAATCCTGCAGTTTTCAGGTGTCTATGCTGCATCAGCGGAGTAGGAGCAGGTAAATCACTTCCCCCTCTGCTCCTGCTTTCTCTCATCTCTTCTCCTCTGAGATCTCATCTGTGAACTCTCCTGATCTCTTCTGATCTCTCCAAACAGGAAGTGCAAGGTATTATATATCCCTCCCCTTACAGAGGTTTCTAGCACCTTTCAGATTAACCCCTCCTCAGCCAATCAGTGCTCAGGTAACAAGAGGGGATGACCAATAGCAGGAGATTTCCCAGTAGTTAAAGCCAGGCAAAGACACTAAAGATACTGCCAAGAACAATCCCTCCCTTAGAAGGAGTTGTCGGAATGGAATGAAACTTATATCCATATGTGATTGTACCATTATTATAAGTGAGTGATCACAATATCAGAGCAAAAGGATCATTTATTGCGAAAGACTGACCCCTTGAAGGGAGGTTCTAATACCAGCTGTACCATCTTTAGCTTAGATACAAGATGTGATACAGGTGGACATGAAGGCTCTAGTACCCTGCTGTACTACCTCTAGCTTGGATACAAGATGTGACACAGGTGGGCATGGAGGTTCTAGTACCCTGTTGTACTGCCTGTAACTTGGATACAAGATGTGATATAGGCGGGCATGAAGGCTCTAGTACCCTGCTGTACCACCCCTAGCTTGGATACAAGATGTGATACAGGTGGGCATGGAGGCTCTAATACCATGTTGTACTGCCTGTAACTTGGATACAAGATGTGATACAGGTGGGCATGGAGGCTCTAATACCATGTTGTACTGCCTCAAGATTGGATACAAGATGTGATACAGGAAGGATAGGGAGGCTCTAGTACCCTGGTGTACTGCCACATATCGCTCCACATTTACTATAACTAATCCTCTAAGTCAGGCAATACATGTGACTGCAGAGTGCATTAAATGCATCGCTGAGCTGTCATTGCCCTTTGTACCACTAGTAGGGGTGACCAACTTTTGTATGCGACAGTGTGCTGCTTCACAGCAAAGGCAGGATTGAGGCGCTCACCCCTAAATCTCCAGACATGAACACAGCCATCAACCGTGCCCAAACAAAACCTGGATTAATCGCTGAAAAAAAGCCAGTTCCATTCTGTAGTATCCAGTTTCGTCAGCTAAGCACCTGGAAGAGGTTCCGACAGACACAGGGGTGTAACAATGATGTCACTTGTCTCTTGATGGCGGACAAGGAAACAGTTGAAGCTGCTTGTGCTTGTCAGACAACCAGATGATCCATTCTACTGGTGATCTGTCAAGGGCATCCTCAGCCCGATTGCATAGTGTACATACCCTCACACATCCACTGGTTCCAACACTTATTAACAGTCTGGTCAGAATGGCCCAGGTTGCAAGCAGTTCTTTGATACGACCATCCAGCTTCTCACATCCCAATAATGTGCCCCTCTCAGACTCTGGTAACGGGTGAAGTCTTGTCTCTGCGTTGTAGAGGCGTCTAGTGGTCAACAAGCTCTACACAAGCGGAAGAAGAGGTCACTACACACAAGGAGCTTCCAAAGAGCCTTATATAGGCCAAGGGTCACTTTGGGCATGGAAGGCCCAAAACTATATAAAAATAACTTGGAAAACACCTTTAATAGTTGTAAGACAAATCTATCCATATCTAGGCCTCAGTTTTCATATTGTGATAGACATGATGATTAGTCAGTGTACAATGTCTATTGATTTGTACTAAACTAGATGTATTATGCAGCTGTAGTGACTTTAAAGGAGATGTCCCGCGCCGAAACGGGTTTTTTTTTTTTTCAACCCCCCCCCCGTTCGGCGCGAGACAACCCCGATGCAGGGAAGTAAAGGAAGCTTACCGGAGCGCTTACCTTAATCCCCGCGCTCCGGTGACTTCAATACTTACCGCTGAAGATGGCCGCCGGGATCCTCTGTCTTCGTGGACCGCAGCTCTTCTGTGCGGTCCACTGCCGATTCCAGCCTCCTGATTGGCTGGAATCGGCACGTGACGGGGCGGAGCTACACGGAGCCGCTCTCTGGCACGAGCGGCTCCATAGAAGACTACAGAAGACCCGGACTGCGCAAGCGCGGCTAATTTGGCCATCGGAGGCCGAAAATTAGTCGGCACCATGGAGACGAGGACGCCAGCAACGGAGCAGGTAAGTATAAAACTTTTTATAACTTCTGTATGGCTCATAATTAATGCACAATGTATATTACAAAGTGCATTATTATGGCCATACAGAAGTGTATAGACCCACTTGCTGCCTCGGGACAACCCCTTTAACTCTTAGAGGCTAATGACTGCATAATTTCATTATAGTAATTGCTGGACAATGGCATGGTGAAAAGATGTGTGTTTTGTGACTTCAGCCTAATGTGGAAGTCTGCTGCATAAGGAAAGAGTTAAATCACAGTGTAATATGTCATTGCTTGTGTTCATCTTGAGTGTTTTCCCAGTCCTTCCCCATCCCCCACACAGAATCTTCTTCAACAAAGAGATACTTACTTTCAGTTTCAGTTTTGGCCACATGTTGTTAAGACAAAGGCTCCTATTTGAGAGAGGTGGGGAGAGGGGGAGGCGGGGAATTCTATATAACCCAGCGAATAAGAATATATATATGTTACTGATGTAATCTGTTGAACGCCCATAAAGGGCAGGTGTTATGTCTTGTAATAAAAAAGGGTGTTTGGACGTTCCTGCCCAGAGAGCCATTTTGGATATGAGACTGATAACTTGTGTCTGATCTGGTCGATGATGTGTGCACACTATACAATTTGGAAGCTACAGAATACCCTGAAACCTGCTGGAGAAAACCATATCCCAGCTCAATATCTGGTACCAAAAGACTCCATCCTTCTCCCACTGAAACAGGATTTGTTCAGATTCACCAAGAAGGGAGACTCCTTCCTCCCCTTGCAGAGACTAATGATGCCGGAGTCCCGCTCACACCATATGTGTACTCGCTCTCTTTGTACAGCTCCAGTGTTTCGCCCAGGCCACTGGCACAATTTCAGCTATCCTCAACAACAAAGCGATCTCTGTCTTTACCAGAGGCCGCTCATCAACTATGATCAGCCCACCAACCACTGCCCTGTTTATGAATGGCATACTACTTCACCCAATGTCTTGGTATGATGCTACATTCCTTGTCTATATTAATAATTCTAATCTTTATTAACATGGCGCCAACATAGCAGAGCTTAGAAGACAGGGGGAATAAAAACAAGACCACGCATACATGAAGTAATCAATTGATGGAAACAATTAGGGGCAAGGGTCCTGCTCCAACGAGCTTACATACTACAGATAATGGGGTAATAGAGAAGGTAAAGGGGCAGGAGATGTGCACGGTATGGTGAGATGGAGAGTGTAGGATGCTATATACATAGACAATGACCAGGCCGTATAGTGGCTGAATCACTATGACTTCAGGGGAAGTTCATGGCGGCTGGCAGGGATTGCAGTCAGTAGGTCAGGGAGCATGTTATCAGGCAGAATACAGAGGGGTTTGGTTTAGAGGATGTGGTATACCTACCTGAAGAGGTGTGTTTTTTGAGTACGCCTGAAGCTTTGTGTGTTGGGGATTGTCCGGACAGTTTTGGGTAGTGCGTTCCCGAGGACTGGTGCTGCTCTGGAGAAGTCTTGGAGGTGGGAATGAGAGGTTTGAATTAAAGGGGCGCTTAATCTGATTTCAGTAGTAGAACAGAGGGCCCGGGCTGGGTGATGGATTGAGATGAGGGATACAATATAGAGCACTGAGGTGCTGTGGAGGGCTTTGTGGATGAGGGTAGTGAGTTTGAATTGAATTCTGTATTTAACGGGCAGCCAGTGCAGTGACCGGCACAGGGCAGAGGCGTCCGAGAAAGATGAGCCTGGCTGCCACATTCAGGATGGATTGGAGAGGGTAGAGTCTGGTGCAGGGGAGGCCGATCAGCAGCAAGTTGTAATAATACAGCTGAAAGTGGATGAGGGTGACAGTGAGCGTTTTTAGCGTGTCCACAGTGAGAAAAGGTTGAATTCTTATGATGTTCTTGAGATGCAGCTGACATGTTCGGGCAAGGGATTAGATGTAAGGGGTAAAGGAGAGATCAGAGTCGAATATAACCCCAAGGCAGTGGGACGATACAAGGATCTCTCTCATGATCTGTTTATACCCAGGACTGCGACGGTAATGAGAGGGCATCTGCTACGTTTAGAGGAAAGCAGGTTTCATCACCAACACAGAAAGAAGTTCTTTACTGTAAGAGCAGTTAGATTGTGGAACTCTCTGCCTGAGGACGTAGTGATGGCAAAATCCATAGAGGAGTTTAAAAGGGGACTTGATGTCTTTCTGGAGGGGAATGATATTACAGGATATAAATCTTTGTTTAATTGTTAATCTGGGTATACAGGCGGGTAGGAACTATTAGGGGTTGATCCAGGGAACAGTCTGATTGCCATTAGGGAATTGGGAAGAAATTTTTTCCCCGAAAGGGCTAATTGGCTTCTGCTTTTTTTTTTTTTTCCTTCCTCTGGATCAACAACACAGGAGGATAAACAGGCTGGACTAGATGGACATTGTCTTTTTTTGGCCTTACAAACTATGTTACTATGTTACTAAGTTACTATGTAGAGAGAGGACATAGTGTTAGAGACAGCGGATAGACAGTCGGTGGCGTTCTGGAGGACCGGCGCTGTGATGTCACAGGAAGAGGTGTATAACTGGGTGTCGTCAGTGTAGAGATGGTACTGAAAGTCAAATCTCCTGATGGTTTGTCCAATAGGGGCTGTGTAGATGGAGAAGACGAGAGGGCCGAGGACTGAGCCCTGGGGGACCCCAACTGCAAGGGGAAGAGGAGTGGAGGAGGCGAGGACCAAGCCTTGTGGGACTCCAACAGCAACGGGAAGAGGAGGGGAGGGAGCCGAGGATCAAGCCCTGGGGGACGCCAACAGCAAGGGGAAGAGTAGTGAAGAGGGCCGAGGACTGAGCCCTAGGGGATCCCAACAGCAAGAAGAAGGGGAGGGGGCTGAGGATCGATCCCTGGGGGACCCCCACAGCAAGGGGAAGAGGAGGAGAGGAGGAGCCAGAAAAGGAGACACTGAATGAGCTGTCAGATAGATAGGAGGAGAACCAGGAGAGAGCATTGTCCTTTAGGCTGATGGACCAGAGCATACTGAGGAGGAGTTTGTGGTTAACAGTGTGAAATGCTGTGGAGGTCAGTTGACACTTTAGTCAGGGCGGTTTCTGTCGAGTGTTGAGGGAGGAAGCCAAACTGGAGGGGGTCAAGATGAGAGTTCTTTGAGAGATAGCTTATAAGGCTGGAGTAGACCAGGCATTCCAGTAGTTTGGAGATGAAGGGGAGATTTGAGATGGTCGATAGTTGGCAGCGTCAATTGAGTTAAGAGTCAGTTTCTTTAGCAGCGGGGATATGATGGCATCTTTAAATGAGGAGGGGAAAATGCCAGAGGTCATAGAAAGATTGACTATGGTGGTGAGGTGGGAGATAATCATTGGGAAGAGACACCAGAGGAGGTGTGAGGGAAAAGGGTCTCTAGCACAGGTGATGGGGCGAGCAGAGGAAAGCAATCTGGAGATGTCTTCACCTGTCCCCTTTCTTGCAGAGGGCCATGTTGGTTCCTTCCAACCCCATGACATTATGGCTATTTATCCCAGCTCAATGCCATCAGTCTCCAGCAGAGATCACTTGACCACTCTTACGGCTGAACAAGGCTACTGAAAGACCATAAGTGAATGCCTCTTTTCCCAGAGAAGAGTAGTTTATACACTATCATTGTAAATAGGGACTGCCAGGTATGCCACATTGTAATAGGGTGTGCGATTGTTGTTCCTTGTCTTTACAATATATTATTCTATGTTGGAAGGTTGCTGACATTTAGTGGCCAATGAATGCCATTTTATGGATCAGCCATTAAAATATTGATAGTTCTGTGATTGCCTATGTTTGGTTGTGGGGAAGCAGAGCATTATTATGTGGAGCTGGAAAGAGAGCAGCATCAATAACCGAAAGTGAGGGAATACTTAGAAACCTACAATGCTGAGTGGAGTATACTGGACCAGTCTCCGTTCCACTAGAGCCTACTAACTGGTTGCCAGCTGTGAAATCCAGCATTCCAAAAGGGAACTCTGTTGAAGCTAATGGCTGAGCGGTTCTTACATAACCTGCTCCCTTCCTTCCCCAGTTGGCCTCCCGCTGCAGGTTGGACAGTTTAATAAAGTTGTTTGGAGCACTGAAGCTGTGATGGTTGGTTCCAGGTGTCAAGGAGGAGTAACTTGTGTGATAGGGTACATTACACCAGCCATCCTGTATAATTTGGGACTCATATGGACTCCTCTCCAGACTCCAGAGGCCCCTTGATGAAGTTCCTACCTGGAGCATCTAATGCCAGAAATGGGCCTCCACCTCTTAAATCATGTGTTGCTATTAAGCCTGGGCATAGTTCATGTAGACCGGCATATGAGATGCAGGTCTAAGTAAATGTGCCCTAGTGTTTGTACAGTATGGGTTTTCAGACGCCCTTGTTTAGCTGTGAAGATAGAGGAGTAGGAGGGTTGGGGGGAATGGGGGATGTTAGTAGAGAAAAAAAAGAGAAGCTCCCTGTGATGTAAGGCGAGCAGTCAGACGCTCTCTTGCTATGGTGCTTGCTGAGCTGAATGGAGGGCTGTGGTCACATGACAGGTAGGAAAGTAGCATCTAAATGGTGGAGAGCACACATTACATTATAGACAGCTTTTACCAAGAAAAACACATTGATTGTAAAACTGGCAATGTGACATTGCCATCTTCCATCGCTCTGCATTGATAATGTACACTATGTTGCCAAAAGTACAGGACACATATAGAAAGTAATGTAATTCAATTTTTTTCCCATTTTTCAAGCCGGTGTTGGCCATCTTTGGCCTTGATGACTGCAGTTACCCTCCTCGGCTGCTTTCCACCAAATTCCCATATATGTTTTGAGGGATTTGTCTGCATTCCTGAAGGAGCTTCAGGTAGTAATACGGCATTCTGGTTCGTCCCACTTGATGGGATTGAGATCCGCTCTTTGGGCCGGCCAATGAAGTTTGTAGATATTCTGCTCCTCCACACTGTGTGCCATATGACAGAGTATTGGTGGAGATATGGAGCTGTACCAAAGTGCTGCCACAAGATAGATGATGCCACACTGTCCAGAATCTCTCTGTACTCATTGGCACTGAGGGGGGACTTCACTATAACTAATGGCCCAAGTCCTTTATAGCAGAACCCCCCACCCCCCACAAACCATAACAGGACCCCTCTTAACTTCACTGCTGGGACAATGCAATCACATAGAAACCGCTCTCCAGGCAACCGCCACACCCAAGTGCCGCCATCTGATCAGGAGATGGTGTACTGTGATTCAAACACAACACTTGCTTCCACTCACTTACAGTCCGACACTCCAAGAACCATCGCAGGCGTCGCTGTGCATTAACTGCTGTGATGTTGTATGTAGCCGCTTGTCTACGGTAACCCTTTACATGCCGTTGCCTATGGAGGGTTCTGGTACTAATAGATGTTCCAATGGCCTGTGAGACCTTCTGAGCGAGGGCAGATGACATGTGCGATGTCTTCACAGCTCATACAAGTCTTCGTTGTCCACGTTTTGTCAGTTTACGAGGTCTCCCTGAACGTGACGGCGCCGCACACACCGGATTCCATCCATCTCTCAATAACATGGCCAACAGTGGACTCTGGAAGGTCCAGAAGCTGCGATGTCTGTACTGATGGGTTGGTGACATCCCACCACCAGACCCCGTTGTCAGCTCTATACCTGATGATATCCCATCTTCAGACCCCTTTGTTAGCTCAACACCTGGTGACATCTCCCCACCGCCAAACCCCGTTGTTAGCTCTACACATGGTGACATCCCACCACCAGACCCCATTATCAGCTCTACCCCTCATGACATCGCACTGCCAGACCCCGTTGTCAGCTCTATACCTGGTGACATCTCCCGACCACCAGACCCTGTTGTCAGCTTCATACCAGGTGACATCCCACCACCACACCCCATTGTCAGCTCTATACCTAGTGACATCCCATCACCTATCTCAGCTCTGCACTTGGTGACATCCCCCCACCAGACCCCGTTGTCTGCTCTACACCTGGTGACATTTCACCACCAGGCCTTGTTGTCAGCTGTACACCTGGTGACATCCCTCCACCGGTCTCCATTCTCAGCTCTGCACATGGTGACCCCCCCCCCCACCGCCAAACCACGTTGTCAGCTCTACATCTGGTGACTTCCCACCACCAGACCACTTTTTCAGCTCTACACCTAGTGACATCTCAACACCAGACCCCGTTGTCAGCTCTACATCTGGTGACATCCCACAACCACCAGACCACGTTGTCAGCTGTACACCTGGTAACATCCCACTACCAAACCCATTGTCAGCTCTACACCTTGTGACATCCTCCGACCAGACCCCGTTGTCAGCTCTACGCCTGGTGACATTCCCCTGCCAGACCCCAGTATCAGCTCTACACCTCGGGACATCCCCCTGTCAGACCCCGTTGTCAGCTCTACGCCTGGTGGCATCCCACCACCAGACCCCAGTATCAGCTCTACACCTGGCGACATCCCCCCGCCAGAACCCGTTGTCAGCTCTACACCTGGCGACATCCCCCACCAGACCCTGTTGTCAGCTCTACACCTGGTGACATCCCCCACCAGACCCTGTTGTCAGCTGTACACCTGGTGACATCCCCCCACCAGACCTCATTGTCAGCTCTACACCTGGTGACACTCCCCCACCAGACCCCATTGTCAGCTCTACATCTGGTGACATCCCACCACCACCAGACCCCGTTGTCAGCTGTACACCGGGTGACATCCCACCACCAAACCCTGTTGTCAGCTCTACACCTGGTGACATCCCCCCACCAGACCCCGTTGTACGTCTATGCCTGGTGACATTCCCCCGCCAGACCCCAGTATTAGCTCTACACCTGGGGACACCCCCCCCCCCCGTGTCAGACCGCGTTGTCAGCTCTACGCCTGGTGGCATCCCACCACCAGACCCCGTTATCAGCTCTACACCTGGGGTCATCCCCCCGCCAGAACCCGTTTTTAGCTCTACACTTAGTGACATCCCCCCACCAGACCCCGTTGTCAACTCTACACCTGGTGGCATCTCCCCCACCAGATCACTTTTTCAGCTCTACACCTGGTGACATCGCCCACCAGACCTCATTGTCAGCTCTACACCTGATGACATCCCCCCAACAGACCTCATTGTCAGCTCTACACCTGGTGACATCCCGCCAACAGACCCTGTTGTCAGCTCTACACCTGGTAACATCCCCACAACAGACCTGATTGTCAGCTCTACACCTGGTGACATCCCACCACCAGACACCGTTGTCAGCTCTACTCCTGGTGACATTCCCCCACCAGACCCCATTGTCAGCTCTACACCTGGTGACATCCCACCACTAGACCCCATTGTCAGCTCTACACCTGGTGACATCCCACCACCAGACACCGTTGTCAGCTCTACACCTGGTGACATCCCACCACCAGACACCGTTGTCAGCTCTACACCTGGTGACATCCCCCACCAGACCCCTTTGTCAGCTCTACACCTGGTGACATCCCACCACCAGTCCCCGTTGTCAGCTCTGCACCTGGTGACATCCCACCACCAGTCCCCGTTGTCAGCTCTACACCTGGTGACATCCCACCACCAGTCCCCGTTGTCAGCTCTACACCTGGTGACATTCCCCCACCAGACCCCATTGTCAGCTCTACACCTGGTGACATCCCACCACTAGACCCCATTGTCAGCTCTACACCTGGTGACATCCCACCACCAGACACCGTTGTCAGCTCTACACCTGGTGACATCCCACCACCAGACACCGTTGTCAGCTCTACACCTGGTGACATCCCCCACCAGACCCCTTTGTCAGCTCTACACCTGGTGACATCCCACCACCAGTCCCCGTTGTCAGCTCTGCACCTGGTGACATCCCACCACCAGTCCCCGTTGTCAGCTCTACACCTGGTGACATCCCACCACCAGTCCCCGTTGTCAGCTCTACACCTGGTGACATTCCCCCACCAGACCCCATTGTCAGCTCTACACCTGGTGACATCCCACCACCAGACACCGTTGTTAGCTCTACAGCTGGTGACATCCCACCACCAGACCCCGTTGTCAGCTTTACTCCTGGTGACATTCCCCCACCAGACCCCATTGTCAGCTCTACACCTGGTGACATCCCACCACCAGACACCGTTGTTAGCTCTACACCTGGTGACATCCCCCCACTAGACCCCGTTGTCAGCTCTACACCTGGTGACATCCCACCACCAGACACCGTTGTCAGCTCTACACCTGGTGACATCCCACCACCAGACACCGTTGTCAGCTCTACACCTGGTGACATCCCACCACCAGACACCGATGTCAGCTCTACACCTGGTGACATCCCCCACCAGACCCCGTTGTCAGCTCTACACCTGGTGACATCCCACCACCAGTCCCCGTTGTCAGCTCTACACCTGGTGACATCCCACCACCAGTCCCCGTTGTCAGCTCTACACCTGGTGACATCCCACCACCAGTCCCCGTTGTCAGCTCTGCACCTGGTGACATCCCACCACCAGTCCCCGTTGTCAGCTCTGCACCTGGTGACATCCCCCCACCAGTCCCCGTTGTCAGCTCTGCACCTGGTGACATTTCCCCACCAGACCCTGTTGTCAGCTCTACACCTGGTGACATTTCCCCACCAGACCCTGTTGTCAGCTCTACACCTGGGGGCATCTGATGGTTTCTGTACAGGGGTCTCCTTTATACCAAATGCTCACACTTCACCTGATGGCACTGGACTGCTTGGGGGGCCAATAGTTTTGTCAACGTAGTATTTAGTCTTGAGAATGTAAACTTTAAAAGGCATAAAACATTTGCAAAAAACCTGCTTCAACTAAAAACTAGGAATGTATATCAAAACTATAACTTTGATGCAATATATTCTGCGTTACTTGATGACGATGATGACGATGAGGAGAAGTCTGGATCTAACTAGTTAAATGCAGTACCGCACTCCGTAAGATATCCTTCCCCTGGATATAAGGTCCCTTTTTATATGATAATGGCGGTTTACTTGTCATCGCCACTGATGGCTTAAGTCCTGCAATGGCAGATAAGCTTATCCTTCTGCATAAATATTCATTGTACAGGGCCAGCCATTGTTTTTCGCATGAATACAGAAACATCCTACGGGGAGATAGCGGCACAGTTGCACCCCGTGGATAATTGTTATTCAAGTGCTGACAGATCCGGTTATATAAAATGACATAATGTCTTAAACCCCCTAAAATAGTAGTGTATAATGCCGTGACTTTTAGACTGCCACCAGTGGTGAGCTCTAGGGGTGTCAGAGGTCACCATGGCAATTGGCCCACTGAGTCGGAGCTCTGTGGTCCTCCTGGCACTTAAAAGCAGTGACCTTGGCATTAGTTTTGTCGGAGGCCACTTTGCCATTATTAGTGACAAATTTATGACCATGTCACACGCCGATAATAGATCAGTGGCATCTGTAATCCCCGGTGCGCGCTGGGCCATATTGTACTGTAGTATTCTCTGTGGGATCCTTTTTGATCCCCTTAAATACCTTGTTTTATAGCATATGAAATTAAAGATTTTTATATGTAAAAACTCTATTCCCTTACATGTCATTTAAACCTATAATCTGATAGGAGGGACCCCCATCTCAGCCCCCCGATAGCTAGCTGTGGCCGTAAGATCATGTGAGCACTTTTTACAGATGCCATGTGTTTTCTATATGTAAATTTAGTATTTGCAAATAGGAAGATGGAACATTGTCTCTACAGCGCCACCTATTGGAAGGCAGCATTACTGTCAGTCAGACCTTGACCTTGACCTAAGGCGCCACCTATTGGAATGCTGCCTTCCAATAGGTGGCGCCTTAGAGGCATTGCTCCATCCTCTCATTTGCATGTTTCAGAGAGGAGCCTGGATGGCTTAGTCTTCTTACTAGGTGCTCTCCCTAAGGGGAACCGCAACCCTTCCGGAGCCATTTTGCTTCTGCCACACTTGTTTGTTTTTCGTGTCCTTATTTCGTCTGCAGAGATTACACCCCCCCCCCCCCCCCGCCCCGTATCCTGTTTGTCGGCTCTTGCTGGGTTTCTCAGAAAACTTCTGGATTCGGTTCTCCAGTCATTGGGGACGACGTGTCTCGCATGGTGTCATCTTTCTGGATATCTTGGATCTCTTTTGATATCTTCCACGTATATCTACTTTTATCCCTTTCAGTAGTTGGTTAATATGTGTGCCTCGTGTATGTGCACCCTCTTATTCTCACCATAGAGCAGTGCCAAGTCCTGCGGTTGGTCATCATTACATAGCACTGTGCTGGGGCCGGGTCCCTGAGCCCGCCGGGTCATCGGGGACGCCCAATGTCATTGTGATGCTCCTTCGGCTGCTCTGTATTCTGTACAACTTGGTTACTATGCGGCGGCGGCAGGACTCTTGTAAAGCGGGCATGTTGACATTTGCTGATCATATCTCTTCCGTGTCCCCGTGGACGTGGCCTCTGAAGTACTCAGTAATTATTATGATTAATTACAGTCGCATCGCTCGTCCGGGCGGCTTTGTTAACGGAGTTCATCACAAGCATTAGCATATATTTTATAGCGCGATTAATAACGGCAGGCAGGTATAAGCGCGAGCCTCAGGAATATATGAGGGCGGCCTGAAGATGAATGGTCCCTTCTCTGCACTATTGAAGGTCAGATTGTTGTTCTGATATCAATAATGTTTGCCTTTTTGCAAAACACGATCCATCTGCATAATACTTCCTCAGCAAAGTTGTACAAAAAGGTCATGGATTTATGCGCTGTAAATAATAATCGGCGCCCTTGTCATGGAGATGGCACTAACCAACCCAACCGGGGCCACATGCCAAATATGAATGCACCTCTCAACTTCTGAACAGTGAAAAAAGGAACAATTCTACAGCGCCGGAACATTTTTTTTTACGTAAGGCCACACCCCTTTTACAGTAAGACACTTGCTGTGTGCCCCCCCTTAGTGTCACAGTAATAATGCCCCTGCATGCCTCCCCCATCTGACATACTACCGTCTTAGGCCTCATGCCCATAGGGAGACATGGGCGACCGCCGCGTAATTAAAGCATGCAGATTTGTTTTGCGGATCTTCTGTTCCGGAAACAAATCGCAGCATGCTCTATTTTGCTGCGGATCCCAGAGGGACGGCTTCCATTGAAGTCAATGGAAGCCGTCCGACCCGCTGTACGCCCGCAGCTGACACTGCAGACCTGCCGCAGATCCTACAGGAAAGCAGGAGATTTTTAAAAAAAAATCTCCACTGCACATGTGCGGAGGCACACTGTCCGGTGGCGCGCTGGCTGGTGTACCAGCCCACATCCACAGAGGAGAAGATGGAATACCCACACAGCCACGCAGAGGACCCAGAAGGGTAAGTAATGTCCTCTTGCCGCGGGCAGGGTGGGATTCCGCTGCAGGCTCCCGCCCCCGCAATGTGATCCGCCGATGGACATGAGGCCTTACTCATTGGTTAACAAAAAATGTAGATTAATGATAAGGTGCTGAAGAACCCCGGGTTTTGGTTTGCATGAGGCAACTGGGTGGGATTGTAGCTGGAGCCCAATGTAGACAAGTCTTAGTGGCCTGTAGTTCTCTCCGATAGCTTTGTATACCGTACATTGTAACGCTGTCTCACAGACTGTTGCATGCTCACATCATGTCTCCTTTGTGCTTTTGCCATATTTCTGCCCTTGGTCGGGGTCAGATCCCACCGAGGTTGATGACAGATCCTAGCAATATGACATTAAAGGCTTGTTTTAAGACTTCCAGGAATGAGGCTAAAGGCAGAGAATGGCAGAAACGAACAAACTACGTATTACTCACTGGTTCGATGCCACTGCTGCTAAGGGTCTGGCTGAATCCCAGAAAGGCCGTAGTACATAGGAAAACATAAGTTTTATTATTTCTAATAAAAACCGTAATCTGTCCCAAGTACTAACCTGTAGATGCTATAGCGGAGTAACCGCCCTGAGAGGGATGACCCCCTGCAGGAACCTAATCCTACCTCGCCCTAATTAAAAGGAGAGGGAAGGGGGGGGGGGGTGTATACAATAGTAAGGCTCAGGAAAAAAGGGATTTGATCCAGCTAGTGGAGATTAACCCCTTAAGGACACGGCCTATTTTGGCCCTGAGAACGCAACAATTTTTGAGGGATTTTTATCTCCACTTTTCAAAAGCCATAACTTCTTTATTTTTCCATTGACCCGGCCGTGTGAGGGCTTGTTTTTTGCGTGGCGAACTGTAGTTTTTATTGGTGTATATAATGTATTGTAAAATTTTTAATAATTTTTTTAATGATAGCAGGGAGAGAAAACAGATCAATTCTGCCATTGTTTTTCGTGTTTTTTTTTTTACAGCGTTAATCATGCAACATAAATGACACAATGGATTTTTTCTGTGGGTCGGTATGATGACAATGATACCAAAATTCTTATTTTTTTCAGGTTTTTCCACTTTTCTCCAATAAAAAACCTTTTTAAAAAAAAATTCTAAATCGCGGCATTCAAAGTCCTATAACTTTTTTATTTTCCCATGGATGGAACTGTGTGAGGGCGTATTTTTTCCATAATGACCTGTACTTTTTATGGCTACCATTTTGGGGAACAAACAGCTTTTTTCATCACTTTTATTGCTTTTTTTTGTGGGGAGTCAAAGTGAAAAAATAAGCATTTTGACTGTTTTTTAGGTTTTTCTTTTATGCTTTTTGCCATACAAGATAAAATGTTCAATTTGTTGTGCAAGTCGTTACGGATTTCACAATACTTAATATGTGGGATTTTAATTACAAATATTTTAATAAAAAAAAGCACAAAATATATATTTTTTTAACTTTATTTTTTTTTACATTTTTTTTATTTTATCTGTTTTGATCATTTTTTTTACACTTTTTATATCCCTGTAGATGTCCCTATGATCGCCATGATAAGGCATTGCAGGATTTCTCTCCTGCAATGCCTTATCACTTGTTATAGCGATCATAGGCACTGTATCTGGCATCCTGTTGCCATGGTAACCCAATGGCACTTAGCAATTACATAGCGGAGGGTATAATGAACATCATAGAGGGAGCCTGCTCCCTCTATGAACCCTTTAATGCCGCGATCTAGATAGATCGTGGCAGGGAAGGGGTTAACAGCAGGGGTCGCTGTCCCGATGCCCCCCCGCTGTTGCAGTGGGAGGCAGGTCATTGGTGACAACTGTCTCCCGCTGCCGGATATGTCGGATCAGGCTAGCTACAGGGCGTAACTGTACACCCTGTTGCGTTAATTACCATCCTGCCAGCACGTAAAGTTACACCCTGTGGCATTAAGGGGTTAAACAAAAAGGATTAATATTTCGATCGTTCCAGATTTAGTGTGCCGAATAACAAAAATATCATATAAAGATGGATGTACAATATTACTTCATACCAGATTAATACCAACGACACAATTATATCCAGATAACAAACTCACATCCTCTCATCTACGCGTTTCACCCCATCAGGGACCATGAACCAAAGCTTCCAATCATCAACAATGGTATACTGAACCGGATAGAAATATATACGGTGTGTTGTTGCCCACATAGGCAGACAAGGACCAAACTCAACGGCCCAGAGGCTCCCAGTCTGAATCTACAGTATATCAGTGTATCTGTTCTCACAGGGAGTGGATATTGGTGACATATATACCTCCGTAATGCAAAACTGGGGTCAGATGGTGACAGAATATTCCAAAAAGGATATAGATGTTAGATACAGTCAACATATATACTGTGCAGCACTACAGTGCACCACGGATGCCATATATTGTCATGGTATATGCCTTGGGGTCATATTTGACTCCGATCTCTCATTTACCCCCTACATCCAATCTCTGGCCTGAACATGTCAGCTGCACCTCAAGAACATCACAAGAATCCGCTCTTTTCTCACTGTGGACACGTTAAAAACGCTTACTGTTGCCCTCATCCACTCCCGGCTCGATTATTGCAACTCGTTGCTGATCGGCCTCCCCTGCACCAGACTCTACCCTCTGCAATCCATCCTGAATGCGGCAGCCAGGCTCATCTTCCTGTCCAGCCGCTACTCGGACGCCTCTGCCCTGTGCCAGTCACTGCCAGGCTGCCCATTAAATACAGAATTCAATTCAAACTCGCCACCTTCATCCACAAAGCCCTCCACAGTGCAGCGCCCCCCTATATTACCTCCCTCATCTCAATCCATCACCCAGCCCGGGCTCTCCGCTCTGCTAATGAAACCAGACTGAGCGCCCCTTTCATTCGAACTTCTCACTCCCGCCTCCAAGACTTCTCCATAGCAGCACCGGTCCTCTGGAACGCACTACCAAAGGCTACCCAAGCAATCCAGGACTCGCAGAACTTCAGGCGTGCTCTAAAAACGCACCTCTTCAGGGAGGCATACCGCATTCCCTAAACAAAGCCCTCTGTACTCCGCCTGATAACATGCTCCCTGACCTACTGACTGCAATCCCTGCTAGCCATCATAAACCGCTCCTGCGGTCATACCGTTTCTGCCGTCACATGGCTAAATGTCTGACCATTCCCTATGTGTATAACATCGCTCACTTTCCACCTCGCCATACCGTGCCCATCTCCACCCCACCATACCGTGCACATCTCCACCCCGCCATACCGGGCACATCTCCAGCCCCTTTACCTTCTGTATCCCCCCACCATTCGTAAAATGTAAGCTCGTTGGAGCAGGACCCTCACTCCTATTGTTTCCAACTACTGATTTCTATGTAACCGTGGTTCTGTAATGTTTGTACTTTTGTCTTTCTGTATCCCCCCTGTCTATGTAAGCGCTGCGGGATATGTTGGCGCCATACAAATAAAGTTTATTATTATTATTATATGCTGGAAAGACTGAGAATATAGCCAGGCATTATAGATGGGATATAAAAAAACTTCCGTCCCTTCATATATAGACCTCTTCTCGTTGGATAGATGGACCCATTTAGGATGTCTGTTGAGTATGAACCACAATAAGTCTACAACATACTTTCCTTAAATCTCCCTCCGCTTTTGGATCATTTCCATGTGCCCGGATGACATGGCACAATCACTCTTGTGCCGCACATGCAGGAGAGAATGGTGCAGGCATTAACCTGGATGCAACACAATGTTCCAGGAGAAAACATGCGCATGTACACGCAACATTGTTAGCTTCGACCGGGGATGCACACATCCAGTGTATCTACAATGCTCATGCAAATCGAGGCCAAGAATCGCTCATGCGCTTACTCCAAGAAACAACAGGGCCTGGCAAAACTTTACTGGAACAACTTCTTGCATAGAAGACACAAATGACAATGATTTGCAGGGCAGGTATTAGACAGACTTGAGAGTACCTCCACCCAGTGATCCCAGACCTCAGGATGGCCGAATGTGAAAACAAATGTACCTCTACGCAGTGATCCCAGACTTCATAGGGAAAGATGAATAAAGACTACCTCTGCACTAGGCCTTGGAAGTGGCACCTGCTTCTTTCTCACACTCTCTCTCTCTTCAACTGGGGCTCACTCCTCTCTTACCTCTGGGAAATACACTCTCAGGGAACCTCTTTTCTTCCTCCATTCTTCACCACATGAGGGTTGAAGGTACCCACAGGTGGCTGGCACTCTCAGGAACCAAGAAGAACAAAACTCTTTTCCCACTCTCACACACTCCTATTTATATTCTCACTCATACCATGTGACAAGACAAATTGATACATTGCAAGCATGTCCCAGGCTCTTGCAAACACTTAACTCCTCACCTGCTGCAGCTGTGAAATACACATAACAGAATGACAAGACACTTTTGCACAGCGCACAAACACAAGACATGACATTTATGGAGGGGGCCAGGAATAGATGTATTGGGCCAATACAAAGTACTGCATTGTTGTTTTTTTCCAGTGAATAATGCTTTTGTTTTTCCTCTGACCTCTGTGATTTCAATGTAGTTGACAGTGAGATAGTGTAGGTTCTGAAGGAAGCAGGGTGGCCTTGCCATTGGCCGTCAGCTGATACGTCTTGGCCAAAATGCAGAGTTGAGGTTAGTAGCGTCAAGCCGTTGTGCCACCAGGGAAGCCGCTCTTAGTGAGTGCCAGGACCTGAGAGCCCGATCAGCGGAAGGCAGCCCTGCAGCCAATTAAAAACTGGGGACTTGCCCAGGCTGTCAAGCAGCCTGTATCTTGTCACCACCCACACTTCCGGTGGTGACAAGATACAATAATACCAACAAAAACATCAGCCATCATTAGTGAGCCCTTCCTCAGAAAGGACCAGAAATGCTGGTGGAAGATATAGGAGATTATCAATAATAATGCATGTTGGTCCATCTCTTTTGTGGTCATATTAGTAGAGGTTGTTTTTTATTAAACTGCAAAAAAGGGAGATAAAAATAAGGGGCACTATTACTGTGAGGACTTCATTAAGGTGCACTATTACTGTGAGGGTGTCACCAAGAGGCAATATTACAATGAGAGGGTCAGTGAGGGTCACTAATATTGTGTGGAGGTACGGAGGGGCAGTATTACTATGAGAATGCACTAGAGGCACTATTACTGGGAGGGAGCACAGGTGGTGTGGCTTAGCACAAAATGAGTGTTGCCTAACATTTGAAAATGAGTGCATTGTCCCTCTTTTAATTGTTCACAAGTTGTCTGTTAGAGTGTGCTGTAACAGAATTAGTATGCTACACAAAAACATGCTTTCAGGGACATCCCTACTGTGAGGTGACTTGAGACTGCGCCAGGCGGCAGCTGCAGGACCTCGTAGGGGCGGCTGATTCCTGCCACCTGCAAGCCAGTCGGCTAGCAACCTGATCAGCATTTAACTCACTTGCTTTGTAGTTCAAGGCGTCTGTGATCAAACTGTGACCTCTGACCTCTCCCACCCGTGTCTGCATTTCTGCACACAGACGCCGACCTGTAGCCAGCGCAAATAACGGGTGGAAAGCCTAGGAGTCACACTGTGATCACAGTAGTGGCAGCCCCTACTAGACTGGAATTATATAGTGAGCTAAATACTAGTTAGGTTACTACTCTGCTGGGGATCACTATTAATTCTGGGACCACTATGTAGGTCACTATTATAATCGGAGCCACTAACAGGGCACTCTTACTACTGGAGACATTATTGGGAGCAATATTACCACTGGAGTCACTATGGGGGTCACTACTACTACTCGGGTCACTAACAAGGGTGCTATTATTACTGGGCTAGTAACAGTGTCACTATTATTAATGAGATCACTATTGGGACATGCTTACTATCGGAGCCCTTAAGGGTGTACTATTGAAGCGTCCCATAGGGTGAGCCCGGACATATGCCATACACTGAGGAGCTAGTAGGGCAAGATGCTGGCCTGTCATGGCGGCACTTACCACGCTCCCTCCCAGAGGGATGCATGCAGCCAAGGCCAGGGCAGCACTGGGCCTCTTCCGGACACCCCTAGGATAGGGATGCCCAACAGATGGTAGAACAGGGAAAGAGTTTGTTACGGGTGATGCCACCATTCCAGTACACACCAGAATGAACTCCAGCGAAGAATAAAATGAGCTGCAGACAGATATCAAGTACCTCAGGTCCCTGGGAATGGTCAGGGCCTGGAATAAACTTTACTTGGCAAACTTCAACAATACAAGGCTCAATTTAGAGTAATGACAGTGCAGGAAATTAATAGACTTAAACAGTAGTACCTCCACACGGTGAACCTGATTTTAGAATACCCGAGTGTGAAAGACAAACTGGGCGTACCTCTACATGGTGATCCAATAGATCAAGATGGCCATGTAGGAAATTATAGTATCTCTGCACTGGGCCTTGACAAGCACTCACTCATGGTTGCTCTTGCTCTGCTGAGGTGCGTCTCACTCCTTCCTCCTCACATGCACATCAAAGCTGGAAAAAGCTCTCCTCCTCTTCCATGTTTCACTACATGAGGGCTGGAGGTGCCACCATGTAGCTGGAATATGACTTGAATAGGACTCCAGAAGACATGGACTCTCTTCCCGCTGTCAAACACTCATTTTTATAACCTCTCTCATACCATGTGACAGGACAAAAATTGATACATTTACAGACAGTCTCCAGGCTTTGCAAACACTTAACCTCTAACTTGATGCAGCTGTGCAATACACATAACAGAATGACTAGACAGTTTTGCAGAGAGCATCTACATAAGACATACAGGTATGATATTATGGAAGAGGCCAGGAAAGCATGTACTGGGCCACTACACTATTACTACAGAGGACACTATTACTCTCTCACTTCAGACAAGTCTTAATGGTTCAAATAAGTGTTGGGTATCTTGTGTATTGGCGCTTTCAATGCCTGAAAAATTTGTGTTTTTTTGCAGGGGCGCCATTTCACATTTCAGACAGCAGAAACACTTGGAATACTCCTGTGCCTGATCCCACAGCTCGTTATAATGGACGGGGAGGATTTTCAGATTATGGCATTACTCTATAATACTGACAAATGATAGGATTATATTTTCACCTTAAAGCTTCACTACAATTTGGGGGGTTTCTTGCCCTTTAAAAATACTAATGATTCACAATGCATTTTAATTAACTCTTAGCATCTACTTTTGAAGCCACAAGCAGGCAATTATATCATTTAGAGGCTCGACACGGACTCCCACCACCTTGAGGCTAGATTGACTCCACTGGCATTTTCGGAGGAGAAGGGTGAGATTAGGTTTAAAACCCATTTCAAAGCCTCTTTTCCATTTTGCTTTTAAATGAACCACAATGAAGCTGCTAAATATAATATCTAAATTATCCATTTGCATGAATCATTTTTTCTCTTATCCGGCCCGGACACATTTCCTGGAATATTTACTTGGGAGCAGAGAGATCCCGTTATGGCGTCATGCTTGACAGGCTTATGAAGGCAATGAAAAGTCGCCCTTTCAGAAGATTTCTTTCCATCGGCTTTTCTTTTCTGGTTATAGATCGGCTTCTGTATAACAAAACTGTAGCATCGAAGTATCACCAGGTTTAGGAAATAATATAGACATTTTACTTCCTTTAGTAATAGTATCGGCACATCTGAAGGAAGGTCAAAGTATGACCTAAGGTGGAAGCCTCTAGGAAAATTTCTGCAAGGGGTGCAGGAGGTCGAGTGACAATATTAACAAGCCAAAGATACAATAAAATGTGTCTTTACTGAGCAGCAAATACACGGGTGCAACGGGCACTGCCATGCAGAATAGATACATTGGTGGAAATTGAAATTGTTACAACCAGCGGGAATTGCTAGAATTTCATGAAACCTAACAGAGGTTTTTAACAAATAATGCAGGAGAAATCATTGAATATGATGGAGAAAAGGCAAACCTATTAAATAGTTTATTTTCAAGGGTATTCATGAACGAAAAGGAATTGCCACATGAGATGCAGGGGACCAAAATGAACCCCTCACAAAATATGTCATACCTAACGCAGGAGGAAGTGCGGAACCTGTTAAAGAAAATTAAAATCGATAAATCACCAGGCCCAGATGGAATACACCCAAGGGTACTAGGGGAACTAAGTGATCTGCTAGCTAGGCCGCTATATCTAATATTTGTGGATACTGTCAAGACCGGGGTTGTACCACTGGATTTGCTCATTGCCAACGTGGTTCCAATTTACAAAAAGGGTTCCAAAAGTGAGCCTGGTAACTACAGGCCGGTAAGTCTCACTTCAGTAATGGGAAAAATATTCAAGGGGATTCTGAGAGATGCCATCAAAGAATACCTCAAGAAGAACAACGGTATAACTCCTCACCAGCATGGGTTCATAAAGGGTCAACTATGTCAGACCAATATGATCAGCTTCTACGATGAAGTAAGCTCTAGGCTGGACCTGGAAGAGTCTATTGATCTCGTATATCTAGACTTCTCTAAAGCATTTGACACCATGCGGCATAACAGGCTGATATATAAAATGAGAAGCTCGGATTGGGTGAAAACGTGTGTATCTGGGTAAAGAACTGGCTCAGAGATAGAAAGCAGAGGGTGGTAATAAATGGTTTGTATTCTGATTGGGCCACCATCGCTAGCGGGGGGGCCACAGGGTTCAGTATTAGGCCCCATTCTGTTCAATATGTTAATCAATGACTTGATAGAGGGGCTGTGCAGTAAAATATCAATATTTGTAGATGTCGCAAAATTATACAATATAATCAATGCAACGGAGGACAATGTGCGGCTACAAACGGACTGAGATAAGACGGGCGCTTTGGCAGAAAAATGGCAAATGAAGTTCAATGTGGATAAATGTAAGGTTCTGCACATGGGCAGGAGAAACAGATGTCACCAATATACACTAAATGGGGCACTGCTAGGGAAAAGTGATATGGAAAAAGACCTGGGGTTACTATTGGATTGTAGACTAAACTGGAGCAACCAATGCCAGTCAGATGCTGCAAAAGCTAATAAAGTCTTGGGGTGCAGTAAAAGAGGTATAGGGGCGAGGGGCGAGAACATTATCCCCCCACTATTAAGGCACTTGTCAGGCCCCACATGGAATACTGCGTACAGTTCTGGTCACCGGTGCTCAGGAAAGATGTTACAGTGCTGGAGGGGGTTCAAAGAAGAGCGACTGATACATGGAATGACGGGACTGGAATACCCAGAGAGGCATCAAAATTGAGATTATTCACCCCGGAAAAAAGACGGCTAAGGGGCGACCAAATAACTCTGTATAAGTACATGAGGGGACAATACAAGGATCTCTCCCATGATCTGTTTATACCCAGGACTGCGACGGTATCAAGAGGGCATCCACTACGATTAGAGGAAAGTAGGTTTCATCACCAACATAGAAGGGGATTCTTTACTGTAAGAGCAGTGAGACTGTGGAACTCTCTGCCTCAGGATGTGGTGATGGCAAAATCCACAGAGGGGTTTAAAAGGGGACTCAATGTCTTTCTAGAACGCTATGATATTACAGGATATAAATCTTAGGTTAATTGTTAATCCGGGTATACAGGCAGGTAGGAACTATTAGGGGTTGTTCCAGGGATTAGTCTGATTGCCATTAGGGAGTCGGGAAGGAATTAGGAGGATAAACAGGCTGAACTAGTTGGACATTGTCTTCATTTGGCCTTACGAACTATGTTACTATGTTCACTATCTCACTGTGGACACGTTAAAAACGCTTACTGTTGCCCTCATCCACTCCCGGCTCGATTATTGCAACTTGCTGCTGATCAGCCTCCCCTGCACCAGACTCTACCCTCTCCAATCCATCCTGAATGCGGCAGCCAGGCTCATCTTCCTGTCCAGCCGCTACTCGGATGCCTCTGCCCTGTGCCAGTCACTGCACTGGCTGCCCGTTAAATACAGAATTCAATTTAAACTCGCTACCTTTATCCACAAAGCCCTCCACAGCGCAGCGCCCCCCTATATTGTATCCCTCATCCACAGTGCAGCGCCCCCTATATCGCCTCCCTCATCTCAATCCATCAACCAGCCCGGGCTCTTCGCTCTGCTAACAAAACCAGACTGCGCGCCCCTTAAATTCAAACTTCTCATTCCCGCCTTCAAGACTTCTCCAAAGCAGCATCGGTCCTCTGGAACGCACTACCAAAGGCTACCCGGGGAATCCGGGACTCGCAGAACTTCAGGCATGCTCTAAAAACGCACCTCTTCAGGGAGGCATACCGCATTCCCTAAACAAACCTCTCTGTACTCCGCCTGATAACATGCTCCCTGACCTACTGACTGCAATCCCTGCTAGCCATCATAAACCGCTCCTGCAGTCACACGGCTAAATGTCTGACCATTGTCTATGTGTATAACATCGCTCACTTTCCACCTCGCCATACCGTGCACATCTCCATCCCACCATACCGTGCACATCTCCAGCCCCCCATACCGTGCACATCTCCAGCCCCTTTACATTCTGTATCCCCACATTACTTGTAGTATGTAAGCTCGTTGGAGCCCTGCACCCCTATTGTTTCCATCAATTGATTACTATGTAACCGTGGTTCTGTAATGTCTGTCCTTCTGTCTTTCTGTATCCTACTGTCTATGTAAGCGCTGCGGAATATGTTGGCGTTTTACAAATAAAGATTATTATTATGTTACTATGTTAGAGGCACACAGAATAAATTAGAACAAATTGGAATGAATCAGGTGAAGTTTATTACTGTAGAGGACAGGTGCCAGTAAGAAGTGTGCCCACCCTGAGCCCAGTACAGGGGTCAGTAAAAAGTGTGCCCACCATGAGCCCCGGCATAGGTGTCAGTAAGAAGTGTGCTCACCATGAGCCCTAGTACAGGTGTCAGTAAGAAGTGTGCTCACCATGAGCCCTAGCACAGGTGTCAGTAAGAAGTGTGCCCACCATGAGCCCTGGTACGGGTGTCAGTAACAGGTATCTGCACCATAAGCCCCGGTAAGGGTGTCAGTTAGAGGTGTGCCCACCATGAGCACTTGTACAGGTGTTAGTAAGAGGTATCAGCCCACCATGATCCCCAGTACAAATGTCAGTAAGAAGTGTGCCCACCATCAGCCCCGGTACATGTGTCAGTAAGAGGTATCTGCACCATAAGCCCCGGTATGGGTGTCAGTTAGAGGTGTGCCCACCATGAGCACTTGTACAGGTGTCAGTAAGAGGTGTGTCCACCATAAGCACCTCCACACTCTTGGATACTTGCAGGCATTGAATCAATAAGCTTTGGGATATCTAGTTTGTGATGGGTGGCCATATGACGTCATGCGTCTACCTATGGCGGTCTAGATATTGGGGATAAAGCTGGGGACCATGTGGGCCAATCCAGAGTCATGGCACCTTGCTAGCTGGGTCTTCAATATGTGTTAGGGCTTGCCCCCAAAGAACAGTCTAGTAGACGCTAAGAATCCTCTTGGACAGAGAAAAAGAAGTGTTGTGAAGAAGCCAAGGAAAGCGGTGGTTGTGGAGGATTCCCTATTGACAGAAACAGAGGCCACTGTCTGCAGACCTGACAACTCACAAGAAGTCAGCTGTCTTCCATGTGAATCATAGAATGGTAGAGTTGGACGGGACCCCCTGCTCAGTGCAGGATCACTAAATCATCCCAGACAAATGTCTGTTCAGCCTTTGTTTGAACACTTCCATTAAAGGAGAACTCACCACCTCCAGTGGCAACTTCTTCCACACATTGATCCCCCTCACTATCAGAAAGTTTTTTCTAATATCTAATCTGTGTCTCCTCCCTTTCAGTTTCATCCCATTGCTTCTAATCTTTCCATGTGCAGATGAGAATAGGGCTGATCCCTCTGCACTGTGACAGTCCTTCAGATATTTGTAGACAGCTATTAAGTCTCCTCTCAGCCTTCTCTTCTGCAAGCTAAACCTTCCCAGATTCTTTAACTATTCCTCATAAAACATAATTTGCAGACCAGAGATTGGAGCTGCAGAACATTCATTTGCATATTCCCTATACATCCAGGGTAGAGTGAAGAATCATAAGCGGGAAGATTGTCGGGATGAGCTGGGTCTAGCTGCTTGGAGGACATCGCAAGCTAAACATTCCCAGATCCTTCCTCATAGACTTGATTTGCAGACCGCTAACCATCTTAGTAACTCTTCTCTGAACTTGCTCCAGTTTGTCTATGCCTCATTTAAAGTGGGGTGCCCAGAACTGGACACAGTATTCCAGATGAGGTCTGACTAAGGAAGAGTAGAAGGGGATAATTACTTCACGTGATCTAGACTCTATGCTTCTCTTAATACATCCCAGAATTGTGTTTGCCTTTTCGGCTGCTGCATCACATTGTTGACTCATGTTCAGTCTATGATCTATTAGTATACCCAAGTCTTTTTCACATGTGCTGCTGCTTAGCCCAATGCCTCCTATTCTGTATGTGCTTTTTTATTTTTTCTTGCCCAGATGTAGGACTTTGCATTTCTCCTTGTTAAATACCATTCTGTTAGACGCCACCCACTGTTAGAGTTTTTCTAGATCTTTTCGAATGCTCTCCCTCTCTTCCCTAGTGTTAGCTATCCCTCCTAGCTTGGGGTTGTTGGCAAATTTGATCAGTTTTCCATCAATTCCCTTCTCCAGATCACTTATAACAATGTTGACCAACACTGGGCCCAGGCCAGAGCCTTGTGGTCCCCCACTTGATACATTCTTCCATTTGGATGTGCAGCCATTTATGACCACTCTTTGGGTAACTGTTTGGATAAGAATAAAGGAAGAGAACAACAGAAAGAACACCATTGTAGGCATTTACTATAAGCCGCCTGGACAAGCAGAAGATATGGAGGAACTCTTTCTACATCAGATGGCCAAGCTCTCCAAGAAGCCCGACATGGTGATCATGGGAGATTTTACCAATCCAGACATTTGTTGGGAATCTCTCAGGTAAAAGTAATGGATCCAACAAATTCTTATCCGCTCTGGCTGACAACTTTATCTTCCAAAAAGTAGAAGATAAAACAAGGGGATCTGCTATATTGGACCTAATTCTTACCAACAGGAAGGAAATGGTTCGAGAAGTACGGGTGGCTGGGACCTTAGGAGGCAGTAATAATGATATCCTTGGATGTTGGATAACAAGAGGAGGAAGACCTGAGAAGACTCAGACCTCAAGGTTGAATTTCAAAAAGGCAGATTTTAATGAACCCAGATAGAGGAGAGGAAGAATCCAATGGCTGGATGTTCTTAAGAACAGAAATGTCCAAAAAGGTTGGGAAATATTGTAAAATGAGATTCTCAAAGCACAATTGTTACCAATCCCTAAAATAAGGAAGAATGGGAGGCATTTAAAGAGACCCGGATGGATGAACACAGAACTTGCACGTATGTTAAAAATGAAGAAAAATATGTTTATCAAATGGAAAGAGGGGGGAATATCTAAGAAGAATATAATGCGGTCTGCAGAAACTGTAGGGCAAGTGTCTGAAAACCTAAAGGTAATAATGAATTGAGGCTTGCAACAGAGGCCAAAAGCAATAAAAAAGGATTTGGGGGTCAAAAGAAAAGTCAAAGATGCTATGGGATGTTTGCAAGATGAAAATGGTGAACTGGTAAAAAAAAAAGATGTAGAGAAGGCCGAACTGTTAAATAACTTTTTTGTTTCAGTTTTTTCTCAGAAAGTAGATGGAACATCAACTGATCTTCCCTGTGCTATTGGGGGAATAAAAGAATGCAGACTATCTGTAAGCAGAAAGATGGTGAGGGAACACTGAGCTAACTTATATGAATTCAAGTCTCCATGCTCAGATGAATTACATCCTAGGATACTAAAGGAAGCAGTGGAGGTAATTGCTGAACCACTCGCTGGAATCTGTGAAAATTGCTGGAGAACAGAAGTCCCAGAAGATTGGAAAAGGGCAAATGTTGTCCCTATCTTCAGAAAAGTGAGGACGGTGGAACCAGGAAACTACAGGCCTGTGAGTCTGACTTCTATACTGGTAAAGATCTTTGAACAAACTATTAAACAACATGTATGCAAGTACTTAGATAAAAATGGAGTAATTAACCAGAGCCATCATGGGTTTGTAACAAACAAGTCATGCCAGACGAGTCTAATTTCCTTCTATAACAGGGCCAGCGACTGCTTTGATCAGAAAAATAAGGTAGATATAGTATATCTTGACTTGACTAAAGCATTTGACAAAGTATCTTATACCAGCCTTATTGAAAAAAAGAAAACCAAATATTGGATTGACAAGGCAACTGTTAGATGGATTCACAATTGGCTGAGTGATCGTACTCAACGAGTGGCTACACATTCAAGTAGAAGAATGTATCAAGTGGGGTACCACAAGGCTCTGTCCTAGGCCCAGTGCTGTTCAACATTTTTTAGATAATCTAGAGGAGGGAATTGAGGGGTAACCGATCAAATTTGAAGACACCGCAAAGTTAGGAGGGATAGTTAACACTAGGGAAGAGAGAGAGAGAGATAAGATTCAAAAAGATCTGGACAAGCTTGCACAGTGGGCGGTGTGACTAACAAAATGGTATTTAAAAAGGAGAAATGCAAAGTCTTACATCTTGGCAAGAAAAATTAAACTAAAAAAAACACATACAGATTGTGAAGAATTGAGCTAAGCAACAGCAGATGTGAAAAAGACTTGGGTATACTAATAGATCACAGACTGAATGTGAGTCAACAGTGTGATGCAGTTGCAAAAAAAGCTAGCACAATTTTGCGATGTATTAAGAGAAGCATAGAGTCTAGATCACGTGAGGTCATTATCCCCTCTACTGTTTCTTAGTCAGACCTCATCTGGAATACTGAGTCTACTTCTGGGCACCCCAATTTAAAGAAAACATCAACAAACTGAAGTAAGTTCAGAGAAGAGTTACCAAGATGGTTAGCGGTCTGCAAGCCATGTTCTATGAGGAATGGTTAAAGATTTTGGGAGTGTTTAGCTTGCAAAAAAGAAGGCTGAGAGGAGACTTAATGTCTCTCTACAAATATCTGAAGGGCTGTCACAGTGCAGAGGGATCAGCCCTATTCTCATCTGCACAAGGAAAGACTAGAAGCAATGGGATGAAACTGAAAGGGAGGAGACACAGATTAGATATTAGACTGTGAGGGGATCAATGAGTGGAACGGGTTACTACGGGAGGTGGGGAGCTCTCCTTCAATGGAAGTCTTCAGAGGCGGATAGACATCTGTCTGGGATGATTTAGTGATCCTGCACTGAGCAGGGGGTTGGACCAGATGAACATGGAGGTCCTTCCAACTCTACCATTCTATGGATGTGCATTATCCTGTTGAAAGATTCAAATTTTGGATGGTGGTCATGAGGGGTATGACAACAGGATGTCCCACTCTGTCCACATACTGGTGGGCAGCCATTGTGCCTTCAACAATCACCAACTGCTTCTAGCTGTCAAAACTGTGGACCTGTATGTCATTCTGAAATCACATCAGGTTGGCCCTGTCTCCGAAATACCAATGGATACATTGACGATTATCACTTTGCCCAAGGCAAAATTGTGACGTCACTAAACGCAATAGTTCTCTATTTGTGTGTCAGGTTGCATCCTGCGGTTCACCAGGTTAGTTGTTGCTGGCAGTGAAATAAGGTTAGACGAACACACTGCATGGAGGTCTAAGAATGTGACTCAGGTTCAAGCAATCAATTTATAATTGCTCATGGGGCGAGTCTGACTCCATCCATTGCTGGGATCTGTGCTGAAGTCAGCCATCTATCAGCAACTCTCATACACACAACCTGTTGGTTTTCAAGTGACTTCGTCCTGCAGCATGGACCTGCGCCAGATGTGCGAGTACTGGGACCTTCCTGTGTCCACTGAGTAATCTCTCTCTGTACTGACATTGCACTACAGCCAGTCCTTCCCGAGATTTCATGATATGATGCCGCTATTTCCAACATGCCAAGAATCTGACCTCTAATGGTCCTTTTACACAGGCCAACAGTCATTTAAAGGACTGCACAAGCGCTGATGTTGCCGCTTTACATTGAAAAATGTCTTGCTAGATCGTTGGCTTCTCACTCAGCACTTCACCTCCTATGTGAAGCAATAAGCAGGGAGCGTTTACACTCAATGAGAGGCCCGCTTCCAGCAACTGTCTTTTCACTGACTAAAAGTCAGTGATAAACAACCGCGAACGAAGAGTGAGCAATTTTCTTGAGTTTACACTGAATAATTATTGATTAAATTCGTTGGCTTGAACGAATTTTAAACAATGAATGTTAATGGGCTATAACTCAGATAGTGGGTGGACGAAGTTCAAATTCTACTATTTGGTGTACCTAGTCACTGATAATCTGTTGACAAAAAAGGACCTTCTCAAGGCCCATTTAGACACAACGATTTGAGCGATGATTGTTGTGTGCATTTACAGGGCAAGGTGATCGCTCAAACGTTGATATTTGACCATCCAGTACAAGGAGGGCTTTCTTCTCATTCACTGCTTTGACCTCTGACCATCTCTGCTTCAGTACAGCTGCTCTGATTTGGGGCCAACTTCCTCCATGTGCCCCAGTACCAACACTTATTCGAGAACACTGCAGATGATGACTGGTGGCTGAGCTTCTTCACCACACATGGCAGAGAAACTCTCTGCTTCAGAACCTTTTACTTCAACTTTCTGCTGTTCTCTTAGAACTCGTTCACATCTGCATCATTGGTTTCATTTGCCTCTGTTTCAGATTTCAATTAAAGTCCAGAATGAAATGCTGCATTCAACACCAGTTCATCTGGGAAAGGGCTGAGGGCATAACGGAATCCGGGTGTAGTATACTTATAAGTGCAAATTAATCCCACCATGTCTGTGCCGTGTCATAAGTATGTTTATAAATATACATCTGTAGTGGCCCAGCGGGTCCTACAGAACACTCACACCAACACTTGTCCTGTCTCACCTGTCTATGTGCCGTCCATGGACATGGAAGGCGCAGTCTGTAGGAAGGACCCTGTTTCTTCACTAAGGCTAGAGCTTAGCCTGATGTCAGGTGGTGTCCTATTGGCTGTTTCAATCTCACTGGTGCAGAGCCCAAGGGCAGGAAAGCCACAACACAAGTCCCTATGCAAGACTGGAAGGAGTCCAGAGAGTGCAGGAGAAAGTCAGCAGTAGCAGCGTGTTCTTTCCGAGGTTGAGTGAGGTGTGATTCCACTCCCTTGGCATCCTACAGCAGAGAGAAGGAGAGCCTTTCTGAGGTCGGTCTTCTACTAACAGTGAGTCAGAACTACCCAGTGAACTCAAAGCCAAAATTAGTCTTACAGTCACTTTCCCCTCTGCTTCAGCTACACTCTACTAAACTTCAATCATCCCTTCAGTTAACCCCTTAGTGACGGCCCCATAGTTTTTTTTTTACCGTCCTGCCATTGCAGGACTTGTATGGAGGGAGATAGCACCGCTATCTCCTTCCATACAGTTCAGGCATCAGCTGTTTATTACTGCTGACACCCGCGGGCAATAGCTGCAATCAGCCGCATGGCCGATCGTGGCTATTAACTCTTTAAATGCTGCTGTAAATTCTGACAGCGGCATTTAAATCCCCCGACTGATGGTCCGGGGTCCTATACGGCCCCGCCGCGGTGAAATCGGGGGAGCCGTGCAGGTGTCATGGCAGCCGAGGCCTTCTGAAAGACCCCATGGTTGTCTTGGCAGACTGCCCATCAAGCAGTCCCTGTGGGGTGGCTTGGTAGGTTGCCTGTCAGAATGCAGTATGATGTAATACTATAGCATTACATCATACTGCAGGAGCGATCAAAGCATCGCTGCTTGTTGTCCCCTCTGGGGACTAAAAGAAAGTGTAAAAATAAAATCAATAAAGTTTTATTAATTATTTAAAAAAAATGTAATAAAAGTTAAAAAAAACCTTTTGACATATTAAAAGAATCTAAATAATATAGCAAAAATATGTATTTGGCATCGCTGCGTCTGTAAAAGTCCGATCTATCAAAATAATGCATTATTTACCCCGCATGGTGAACAACCTCATAAAAATGTCATAAAAAGTGATCAAAAAGTAGTTCATATTCAAAAATGGTACCAACAGAAATGACAGGATGTACCACAAATGAGCCCTCGCAAAACTATGTCGACTGAAAAATAAAAAAGTTATCGTGCGCAGAAAATGGAGACAGAAAATAATTGTAAAAAATTAAATATCTTTGAAAAAAAATACAAGTACTACAGCAAAAAAAACCTATATATGTTTGGTATCGTAGTAATCGTACCGACCCATAGAATAAAGTTAGCAGGTCATTTTTGTTGCAGTTTGTGCACTATAGAAACAGGACGCATCGAAAGATGGTGGAATTTAGTTTTTTTTCCATTTCTCTCCACTTAGAATTGTTTAAAAGTTTGTCAGCACATTATATGGTACTATTGACAAATACAACTCGCCCCGCAGAATAAGCCCCCATACAGCGACAGTGGTGGATAAATAAAGGAGTTACGATTTTTTAAAAGGGAGGAGAAAAAAACGAAAATGGAAAAAAGCTCCGTCACTAAGGGGTTAAAGCAACTAGTGGGAAAATTGTCTTTCAAATCATTTCAAAGTAATAGAAAGGAGGGAGCGTTGAAGTCCGTTCCTAATTCAGTCAATATTCCTGTATTCGTCATCGTGTTCAGACCTCTGCGTACCGTGCATCTGCTTGTATCAGTCCAAAGTACCGCTGTGGAGATTGGATTTTCTCCTGTTACAAAAATTCAGCTTAGTAAATCTGCGTTCACCCAGATTACTACTACAAGCTACTGGACTCGTCTCAGTTATTTCTTCAGTATTCCATCCCGAGGGTCCAGCTGGAGTACTGGCGTCACGCGTGACAAAACAGGCCTTCCTGTAAGCATACCACAGTACGTTCCCTGGGTCGCTGCATAACCCCCGGGCACAGCACTTTTGGCATCATTGTCGGGTGAGACCATAGAGCCACCCGTGACAATCCTTCTGCAAACCTTGCGGCCTCCCTCACTTTGGCGAGCTTTATCTTGGCCGTTGCACATGCCTCTTCAGATCCATTTCCTTATTGCCTTGATGAACGACCTTGTGAGGTGCAAAAACTCGCATTAACATCATGTACTTTTGTTGGCCATTTAAAGGTCTCATATCTACAAGAGGACTTGGTTTCCCTCACTGAGAACAATCACATTGTCTCTACTGGCTAACACAGTACCAAACCATTTTTTTCCATTTTACTAAATAGATTCCTTCACTCACTATATGCCATTTATAATATTGATGTCCTCTTATGTGGTAGATAGGTCTTTAGGTCCCCCTCAAACACCAGGCTCCACCTCTGCATCCCTTATAGCTACATTCATAGAAAAAGCAGTTACATACAATTTCTAAGACATCCACAAAGTTTCAGACAGTCTAAATATTTTCTTTTGTCTGGAAAGCACTTTTTCTGCAGTACGGTATATTCTGGTCTGGAACTCAGTGTATTTCTAGCAGCTCCTCCTGGGACCAGTGCGTTCCATTGGTCATCATTTTTGCTGCTTCTAAATGAAGCCAAACACTGCTTGTCATTGTGTTCAACCTATTACATGTGACATGACTGATGAGCACTTCATATAAATCCAGTCTGAAAGGTTGTACTGGTGGGAATCACAGTCTGACAACTCTAACAGGGTCACTCAATTCAAGAGCACAAGAAGAAGTTTTGACAAGAGCGAAGGATGTTGTGCGGAGGAGTAACTGATCTGAAGGCATAACAATGGTTTTTAGGATCGCTGCACACAATGAATAAATGTTCATAATACAGAATGAAGTTGGACTGTGTGTAAAACTTAAGGAAATAGATACAGTTTTCAACAATCAATTAGGACACAAGTGTATAGAACCAAGAGCGATGAGTAAAACCATGTCGTTACCCCAAGTCTAGGTCAACTATATAAATTGGGCTCCTGCACCAATATGATGGCAGCGATGTTACTTCTTTTATGTAACTATCTTTCTGTCCGTCTACGTTTCCGCTCATCTTCTGGTTTCCCAATTTTGACCAGGCCTTTTATTGATGATTCTTTTGTCACCTCACTTGGTGCTCCTTATGATCTAATGTTGTCAACTATTCCTCTGAGCTCCCATTCCACTTCTCCCCCTGAACTTGCCTGCCTGTTACGTAGCGGGCATAGACTAATTTGTCTTAGGGTTATGGCCCATTTACACCAGCAGATGATCGCTCAAACGATAGTGTGTGTGACAGCTTTGAGTGATCATTTTGCATAAACTATTAAGTAAACTACTCAGCTACTTAAAGGGGTTGTCTCGCGGCACCAAGTGGGGTTATACACTTCCATATGGCCATATTAATGCACTTAGTAATGTACATCGTGCATTAAATATGAGCCATACAGAAGTTATACACTTACCTCCTCCGGTGCTGGCGTCCTCGTCTCCATGGATCCGTCTAATTTTGATGTCTTCTGGCGTCTTTAGACGCGCTTGCGCAGAAGGGTCTTCTGGCTTCTGTTCGGTCCGGTACGAGCGGCGCTCTGGCTCCACCCCCTTCTACGCATCATCGCGTAGCTCCGCCCCGTCACGTGTGCCGATTCCAGCCAATCAGGAGGCTGGAAACGGCAATGGAACGCACAGAGCCCATGGTGCACCATGGGAGAAGACTCGCGGTGCACCAT
Organism: Eleutherodactylus coqui; assembly: GCA_035609135.1. Lineage (NCBI taxonomy): Eukaryota > Metazoa > Chordata > Amphibia > Anura > Eleutherodactylidae > Eleutherodactylus > Eleutherodactylus coqui. Next base: position 172,657,698 of record CM069413.1, read on the forward strand.
GGGAGAAAACCGCAGTGCATCCCTGGGAAAGGACCGGCGGCCATCTTTGGGAGAAGATTTTTTGAAGTCCTTATTTCATCGGATCGGTGAGTAGCAAGCAGCTTAAAAACCGCTTTAAATTGCTATTTTATGCCAGGGGGTTGACAGGGGGAATGGGGTAATGCAAAATTTTGATGTTTGCCGCGAGACAACCCCTTTAAGTACCAATTAGGTATGCAAATTAAGCTTTCACTGAACACAATTAATAGCCCGAGGCTATTATCTGTGCTCAGATCCTTTGTTCTCTATGGGGAAACAATGCTACCGCGTTTCCCCGAAAATAAGACACAATGAGACACTGTCTTATTTTATTTTTTTTCAAAAGGGGCACAGTGTCTTATTTTCGGGGGAAGGGGGGCCTTTTACTTACCTGGTCCACGGCGTCCCGATGCCTCCCAATTGTATTTGCCGGTGGCACGGCATACTCCTCGACTCACAGATGCCTTCTGCTGGTGACGGGACTTTGAATACCCCGCCTCCAGCAAAGCGAGCGCTGTGATTGGCTGATCGAGCGCTGGCAGCCAATCACAGCCGGCGCTCGATGAGCCAATCACAGCCATTCAGTTATGTCATTCACTGAATGGCTGTGATTGGCTCATCGGGCGCCGGCTGTGAATGATGCCGGCGCTCGATAAGCCAATCACAGCGCTTTCTTTGCTGGGGGCGGGTCATTCAAAGCCCCGTCGCCAGCAGAAGGCGGCTTTGAGACGGAGGAGGATGCCGGACACCGCTGCCGCTGACAAAGCCGCCGCTACTGACAGGGCTGCCGCCGCTGACAGAGCCGCCACCGCTGCTGTCAGAGCGGGGTAACAAGGCATTAGACTAGGATGGACTCATACAATAAGCAGAGGTCAGGATTGGCAGAGGTTGTGCAATACAGCTAACATGCAGGGGGTCAAGCAGGCAATGTTCAGGCAAGACACATTCTGTGAACTGGCTTAGGTCAAGAGCTCAGGAAAGCTGGATATTCAGACAAAGGGTCAAAATGAGGAAGGTAGCAAAGTACATAATCATCTCCACTGGGACACTAGGAACTTTATAGCTTGGGCACCTCTCAATGGGGTAAAATACATAAAATAACCCAGGAAGGGCTGGGATAGGCCGGGCACAGAAATGCTGGGTGCATGTTTGGGGACCATTGATGAATGTTCCTGGAGGGGATACTCCTGCACTGGCTTCGTATGGACATAGCCGCTGGGACAAGTTAATCTAGGTGGATCACAGGTCTCTGGTAGTCATTCTTGCTCACACCTTTGGGTGAGCTGAGGGATCAGAACTCCCCATGCCCTGGCATCTGCTGTCATCTGGTTTGTCTCTGTTACATAACAATTGGGGACCTTCTCCATTGCAGCTCAGCACTTTGTTGAAATGAGCAAAAGTCCCTTTCTCTTGAAATAAAGATTGCCAACCACAGTTCTCTTTGCCCAACAGGTGCATTGCTGGTCACATTCAGATAAACAGTCTCTTAAGTGGCCGCTTCCTGTGTATATTTGTATAGCAGTATAACCATTAACTCACTCTGATCAGATAGTGAGGAAGGGAGCGTCAGGTTCACCAGTCCTGCAGGTTGTGGGGAGCGAGCTTTACCAGAAGCCGAAACTTGGTGTAATTGTAAATCCCAGGTGTTACTTGCTCTAGTTACTCATTTTCCACTCTGGTCCAATTACCACCAAGGAATAAACCTTTGCAGAACCACCTTGCTAGTAACTCTCAATGATTTGAAGAGTACTGGAGGCCTCAACGTCAGACAGACAAGCTGTGGGGCCCTAAAGGTGAAAAGTGCAATCTACTAAACATCTGTGGGACCAGATATATTTTGTATTATTATCTCATCTTACCACTACTGTACATTCACTGTCGTGGAATGACAGCTGAGAGCTGCTCCTGATTGGTCCCTGCGCTGAGCCAATCAGAGGTAGCACTCACTCACTTCATGAATTCATGAATGGTTACGTGAGAGCTGCCTCTGATTGGTGAGGCTGTGACCAATCAGAGGCAGCTCATTCAGCAGGCGGGGATTTTAAATCCCCGGCTGCTGAATACTACTCACAGCAGTTCAGGAGAACTGCCGGCCGGCCACGGCTGAACTCCGTCTGCCGGGACCAGGTGAGTATATATATATTTTTTTTGTTTTTACACATTTCTGGATGAATTTCAGGGAAGGGCTTATATTTTTAAGCCCTTCCCGAAAATTCATCGTGAGATCGCCCGCAGTCCATTGCTTTCAATGGAGCCGGCTGTATTGCCGGCACCATTGAATTCAATGCGCTGGACAGCTCCGGCCCGTTTCTAATGAAACGCTGCTAGGAGCAGTTTTTTCGGGTGATTTTTTTGGCCCCGGTCACGCGATTTGCGGATGCGCATCTGTCATGCGATCCGCAAATCGCGGGAAAAAACGTCCGTGTGACTAAGGCCTTAGACAGAGCTACTAGACAAATAAAAGCGCTGTCCTAAAATCTTATTGCAATAGCCTCACTTGGAGGACGGGGCCTGTTAAAGACATGAGGGCAAGAACAATAAAAACATTTTGTCCACATCTCATCAACTCTTCACTACTCTAATTGGTCTTGCATTGGCTTCAGAGGTCCGTTGAGTTATGCAGTCTGGAGCAAGCACTGGATTGCAATTGTGCATTATTGTGCCAGGACTTGGCCCACCAGAGAGCCGGTCTGATCCTTTAGAGGTGCCTTTATGGTTGTGTTATAAGTGTATCCATATTCACAATGTTACTGTACTTTATGCCTTTAAGACTCTGGGCATGGGAGGTCCCAGTAGGGGTGCGTTCAATCTTTGGGGCTTTGTTTGGGACCTCTGGGGCGGGGCTTGGAGAGAAGTAAGGGCCCTTTTACACAGAATGATTACCTTCAAAAATATAATTGAATTGTGCAAATGTGAACGATAATTCAGTGTAAACACGGCAAAACCAGTGGATTGTCAACAATGATTTGTTCACTTGTCAATCGTTGTTCGTTTTATGCAGGCATAACAATCATCGCTGGCTCGTTAGGTGTAAATGGCGATCAATCAGTTGGTCACATTCACTAGTATAATGACTGAACGATTCAGCGAACAAAAGAATGAAATGATTAATCTGCGTGTATAAACTGGCGAACAATTGCTCTGTGTAAGAGGACCCTAAGAAAGTATGGGAAGGAGAAGACGTGCCTGCCGTTTGCTCCTGCTATTGTAGCTAGACTTTCATCAATACTTGTACTTTGTGCACGGATCGTCTCAGGTTTGACGTCTTTTTACCCATTCAAACCCTGCGCTATTGTGCGCAAAAAAACCACGCACATAAGATCGGGACCTGTCACTGCAGCATCCCGTAGGGTGACCCCGGACACATGGAATACACTGAGGAGCTGGGAGGGTAAGATGCTGGCTTGTCACGGCGGCACTTACCACGTTCCCTCCCGGAGGGGCGCACGCAGCCAAGGCCAGGGCAGCACTGGGCCTCTTCTGGGCACCTCCAGGATAGGGATGCCCAATAGATGGTGGAGCAGGGATTGCAGTTGTCACAGGAGACGTCACTGTTTCGGTATCCACTGGCTTGAGCATCAGTGGAGAATAAATGAGCCGCAGATAGGAATTGAGTACCTCATGTCCTGGGAACGGTCAAGGCCTGGAATAACCTTTCTGGGTAACAACTCCAACAATTCAAGGCAAAAACAGACAGTAAGTGCAGATAGTGTTATGTATATATACAGACAGACTTGAAGATGATTACCTCCACACAGTGATCCTAGGATGCCTGTGTGTGTGACAATTGTAGATGCATGCTTCCACCCAGCGGTCCCAGACTTCAGAATGCTTGTGTGTGAACAATTGAGAAAAGAAGAGTACTTCTGCACTGGGCCTTGAGGCAGTCTTATTTACTAGTTGCTCACTCTCACTCTTCGGGGCTCACTTCAAACTCATCACAGAAACAAGTACTCTGGGAAATCTCTCCTCCTTTTCCATCTTCAACATATGAGGGCTGAAGGTGCCCTCATGTGCCTCTCCGTTTTCTCCTTTGTGGTACTTAAGATGGAACTCCTTTCATGCTCTCAAGCACTCGTATTTATACCTTCACTCATACCATGTGACAGGACATAAATTGTTACATTCGCGGACAGTCAGCTCACACTTTGCAGACACTTAACCTCTCACTTGCTGCAGCTGTGCAATACACATAACAGAATGACAAGATAGGTTTGCACAGCGCACCTACATTAGACATTACATGTATGACATTATGGAGCGGGCCAGGAAAGCAGGAATGTACTGGGCCACTACATTATTGCTGATGCTGCCCACTGCAAGCAACTATAAATAGGTGACACGTGTGGCGCTGCGCTATTCTGCAGTGCTTCTTGTAGTTTCTGGCTCTGTGAGTTAGTTTCTGAGCTTGGGGACACGACTTCTTCCGAAGAGGATGTTCTTTTGTCTTGGTTGCTGTCTTGCAGATTTGGGCAGTCACGTGAGATGGTGGAGGAGGTGCCTACAATCAGGAGAGGTACAAGTAGTAGGTAGAGGAGGAGGTTCTAGGTTCATCCTCCGGGGTCACAGTATGAGCGTAAGGGACAATTCTACACTCTTTACAAAGACTTGAGGCGCCATCCGAATGACTTCTGTTGTCTGTCAGCCCAGCAGTTCGATAAACTTCTGGAGGAGGTGCGATCCGGAATTAAAGACAGCAATACTTACATGCATCGTGTATCTCAGCTGAGGAAAGACTACCGGTGACCCAGAGGTAAGTAGGTAACACCCTGCCGTAAGTACACGGGCTGTTCTGTGTTTTTCATTCATTATTTTGTTCGGCAAACCCGGATTTTCTGCTGCAGAGAACCAATACTGTGCAGATGGCCCCTTGTATCCTTGTTTTGTTGTTTGCGTTCCAAAGAATTATGTTATATTATAACGTGTGAGAAAACCCCTATGAAGTGTCCTTTGCTCGTAATATCTGTCCCCTCCCCCTTCTCCCGCAGGTTCTTGGCCGCTAGGAATTTCTTTGCTTCGCTGCAGTATGACTTTATTTTGGACTGCTCTACTATGTCTGGGATCTAGGAGACCCGTGATGTCTTTTGGCAGTGTCTGGTACCTTTGGTGATGGCTCCGCCCTCTTGTCTTGGTTCGACTTAGCTGAGGATTTCTGGATATTGTGCAGTTTCTGAAGTGCACTAGGTTGCCGGACAGCAAACACATCCGTGTTAGAAAGCTGCCCACTCAGGGTCCCAGTATTTCAATAACAAGCAATCCTTCTTGGTAGTGCTGTTGGTGGTTGCTGATAGTAATCATCGGTTTCTGCTTGTGGATATTGGGGTCTTTGGAAGCGCGGCGAATGCTCACATTTTCAGGGCTTCCAAATCGGTTGCCAAACAGCAGTCCCTGCCAGAACCACAAGTCCTTCCTGGCTCATTAGGGCCACCTGCCCCATTTCTTCTTATAGCGGATGAGGGATTTGGACTGACAACTTCTGTCCTGCGCCCCTTTGCCTGCAGGTACATAGCCACCAGGAGGCGGGTCTTTAATTACTGTCTCACCCGTGCCAGGCGCTTCATGGAGTGTGCCATTGGGATTCTCACCAACAAGTGGAGAGTTTTCCACAGCACACTTCAGCTGAAACCTGACAACACGTGTGCGGTAATTAGAGCCTGCTGATTAGTTATTGTCGGGACAACGATGCTGGTTCAAATGCAGAAGAGGCGTAACCAACAACTCTCCCAGCGGAAGGTGTGGATGTCTCCACATTGCTCCCCGAGTTAGGGACATCTTCATGGTCTACTTTCTGAGACCTTGGCGAACAGTTCCATGGCAGATGGACTATGTGCGAGGAGGTAGATGAACTGATCTCTCCAAACAGCATCATTTTTTTAAGCCGACTGGGCTTCTCTTTTTGTTTGTAGCTAGATACTTATTGGCACGTGTTTAGACAGGGACTTACAAGACAATGAGGACCCTTGACATGGGTTGCGAGCTGAAAAAAAATTGGCAAACCTCTAACTCTTAATTTTTTTGTAATGTAGTGTGTCCCTTTAGGGACTTAGCCTATGTGTAGAAGTATGCCAAATAATCACATGTGCTTGTGCACCTATGTTGTCATAATACATCCACTGGCACATAATGGGCCACCGTACTATGTACACATGCACCTGTTTACCACAGCAGATGAATAAACGCACCTCGGGCAACAGAAATATGTTTATACCTCACAAAATTCAAAAGGATATTAATGTAATGTAGGAAAATAAAACGCTTAGCAGACACCGCTAATGGAGCAAAAAGTCCAAAAAATTAAAGTAATCTTTGAAATAGCTCTCCACCATGGAATGGAGGTGAAAGGCCTCAGACTGTGGTCCTCTGACAATCCTGCTACAGCCAGGTTGGGGGTGACTTTCCATCAAGAAGGAACGGATAGGAGGGGGACCGAGGGTGCTGGGCATAATATGGCTGGCGGATATGAAACTGGCCATGGGTGGGCTGTGAAGAAGCCTGAGACCCATAGACAGTTTCATAGGGCCTATATCTGGGGTAATGGGGTTGGGGAGGTGCAAGCAAGTGCACTGTAGGCACAGGGTGCCACCTGTTTTGGTTGTGCCTCAAGCAATCCAGGGCTACAAAGTACTCATCCATCTTGTAAGGTGACAAGGCGGTCCTGGGCCAGACTGCAGCAGCATAGATCGGCCCAATCAGCAATCCAGAAAACCAGGAATCGGATTTGGCCCTCGACCCTGCTGTGTGGTGGCTGCAGTTTATGTAATGTCAGCCAAGATTTAAGGCTGCCCAGATCTTTAAGGACCTGCGGTACCTCCCTTAGCATGTGCCGAGGAGATGCCCAGTCAGCCTGTGAAGACGCCCCTTCATCCTCCTTGTCGGGAATGTTATCCAATAACCCAGTGTTCCCCAACTCCAGTCCTCAGGGACCGCCAACAGGTCATGTTTTCAGGATCTCCTCAGTATCACACCGGTGATGTCATTATTGTCGGTCCTCAGACATTGCCACAGGTGTTCTTACCATAGGATATCCTGAAAACCTGACCTGTTGGTGGTCCCTGAGGACTGGAGTTGGGGACCCCTGCAATAACCTAATGGTTGGAAGGGAAAAAAAAAACTATTTTTACAGCGGTCCTTACAGCGTTGGATGCATTCCAGCTCCGTTCTCCAGAGGTGGCAGATAGAGGTCCTGACGATTAGTTCAACAATGTTTATTATCCAGGGGGGACATAAAGTGGAAATTCTCTCTGGAATTTTAAAAATGTTGCAGGACATCTACAGCATATTTCTGTGGGACTGTATGGGACATATAAAGGTCCAGAATGGGCGAGCCTAGTCTTAGTAGCCGGAGCCAGTTACAGCAGCAAAAAGCCCAGCAAACTAGCAGGACGTTGCAGTAATGTATAAATCTATTGCCAAAATGGGGCATTTGCCTAGGACACATTATGATACATAGTGTTTATCACACAAAGCACAGTGTACAAAGGCCAAACATAACACAGAACCACCATTAAAGCTATATACTTATGGGGGCATCCTTTGCAGAAAACTGAGGATGTGCGTCTAGCAATAAGGATGTTTGGTGCGGGCAGCGGAGCCACTCCGACTTTAGGAGCCATGTTCCCTCTGAAATCTGTCCCTGGCTGACCGCCAGCTCGTCTTCATATCCAATACTATTTTGTTTATTTATTTATTTTTAATACAAAATAACACAAAAAACAATGGATTAATAAAATATAAAGACTGCAGGCAAGATGAACACCGCAAGCGATGCTATGAAATACCTGCTTGTCACTTTTTCAACCTGCTCTCTACTGGCGGTCTGTAGGGGGCGTCCTGAGCCCGGTCACCTTGTGTGCCCTCACACATCCACTGGTCCCAACACCTCCTAACAGTCTGGTCAGATGCTCCTCCCAACTGGTGGCCTGTAGGGGGCGCCTTGAGCCCGGTCACCTTGTGTGCCCCCATCTGCTGGTCCCAACACCTGCTGACAGTCTGGGCAGAACGGCCGGTGGGGGACAATTTATCGATACGACCATCCAGCTTCTCCCATCCCAATAATGCGCCCCCCTCTGGTAACAGGGTGAAATCTCTTCTCTGCGTCGTAGAGGCGTCTAGTGGCCAACAATCTCTACAAGCAGAAGAAGAGGTCACTACACACAAGGAGCCTCCGAGAGCCTCTTATAGGCCAAGGGGGAGCCACTTTTAGGGCCTCCGGTGACAAGACCGTCCATCTAATGACCACAACTCTCATCATATCTGCCAGAGATGGAACTGCATGCTGGTTTCTGCAGCAAACCACAACTTCTGGGGCTGCAGTGTGGTTTTTATAAAGAGTGTAGTAGTAAAGCTTTCATTCCCACAATGCAACAATTCTGTTTGCTTTCCTAGTCCTGCATTCAAATACTCTAGTTGGGACCCCCTGGCATCCAGCACCTGGTGCCCATGCTGTGCCAGATCCCTGTAGCTAAGCCCAGCAGCACACAATGCACTTGACTGGCAGTGATAAATGGCTCATCTGCGGCTGCCCCTCATGGGACCCTTTATGACCGTACAAATTAAAGCGTTCGACCATCCCCAGGTGGGCCAGTACGACCCAGCCTGATGGCAGTCGCTATAATGCCCAGACATTATGTACTGCGGGCAGCACTCAATCATTACAATGAACTGTGACGGTGACCAAATGAATCGAGACCCCATGTATAAGGTGCTTAAAATTGTGATTAGACTTAAGATCCCACTAAGCAGGTCTAGCAGGTGCGGCTTCTCAGGAAACACATTATTATCCAGAGGAAACAGCCAGCGAGCAGATGGCAGAACCCGGCATCCTAATGAAACAGAATAGAGCAAAATGTTCGCGCCGCGCCGTAGTGAGAATTCCTAGCAGCACGATTCATGCTCTGAATGCTTATACCGCCAGTCCTGCCAGGCTGGGGCTGAGCCCGAGCAGACATGGCAGGAATATAAATGTGTGCCATGCTGCCATCACACATCCTGCCTGTCGGTTAACCCCTTCCCGCCCCAGGGTGTAAATATATGTCCTGGCTGGGAAGGGGTTCCTGCAACTGGGCGTCCGAGTATGTACTATGGATGGCACATGCTCTGAAGCTGAGCCCGCGCCATCCTCAGCGGAACTGGGTGTGACCGACAGCCGGCCTCCTGCTGCAATAGCGGGGATCGATGCGGATCATGACATATAAAAGATTCACAGAGGGAGCGCGCTCCCTGAGTGACGTCAGCCAATGAGTTCCTGTGGCAAAGGAACACCAATCAATGACATCCGGGTCTGCCGTGGCCTCTGATCACTATGATAAGTGATAATATATTGCAGTGGATTATCAGAGTGAGCAGAGCATCACAGGTTCAAGTCCCCACAGGGACAACTAAAATAACAAAAGAAAAGTACAAATATAGCTGAAACCCCTTTTTTGTGCGCTTTACCTAAATAAATTCAAAAATCCACATGTTTAGTATGGTTGCATATAAAGATCCGTACAATAAGCTGAAGACACCTTTTATCCTGCACACCAAACGCTATCTATATATATATATATTTATTACTGGAGACAAAATGCTTTTTTGGTTCATTTTGCCTCCTAAAAAAATGCTATAAAAGTGATTCAAGAAATATATACCCTAAAATGGTAAAGACTACAGCTTGTCACACAGAAAGCAGCCCCACAGAGCTCCGTCCACGGAAAAATAAAATACTTCTGGGACTTTGAATACAGGGATGCAGGAAAACAATATGTTTTTTTAAAAAAAAGGTATTTTTTTGTGAAAAAGTGGAAAAGTCTAGAAAATTATATAATTTTGTTATTATAGTACCGATCCACAGAAAAAATGTGTCATTTTATTTATGCTGCATGATTAAGGCTGGGCTCACCCAGGTGTATGATTGCCACGTATTATCCATGCGCCGTACGCCCGTGTGATACGCAGTAACTTGTAGGCATTCAATTACATTGCCTTACGCAGATCCACTCACATTAGCGTGTCGGAATTGCACAGTATGCCAGCTCAAAAAAGAACGCAGCATGTTCTATTTTGCCGCGTATATACGCACAATACTGCCCATTGTTCTCTATAGGCATGAACATACGGGCACCCATGTGCAATAAACAAAAGAAACACAGGTGCGCCTGACAGTGTGGGTGAGATACGCTGCCATGCGCAGTACAATTTTGCCGCCATACGTGGCAGTACGCCGGGTCGCTGTTAACCCAGCATGAGCCCGGCCTAAGACTGTAAAAAAACACATTGGCAGAATTTGTGTTTTCTCTCCTGTTCCACACAAAAATGTAATAAAAGTTTTATAATACATTATATGCACCCAAAAATGGTGCCAAAAACCCCCTCCAGCTCGCTGCAGAAACAACAAGCGTCCTCCAGCCGTGTCATCGAGAACATGCAAAGTTATGGCTTTTGAAAAGTGGAGATGAAAATCCCCCCCAACAATCATCGTGGCCTTAGATCCAAATTAGGCCTCGTCACTAAGGGGTTAAAGAGTAATTCCGTGGAAAATAATGTCTACTTACCTGGTGAAGAGATGACGACCCCCAACAGTCCTTGTTATAGTGCCCAGTGGGTGTCATCCAGCCACATATCTGCCCACAGGCCAGAGACCTCCAAGGGAGCCGGTATTGGCAAGCTTTGGGGGGTCTACCTGGGCAGAGCTAAGATGCCACATGCCAATGTTGGGAGGTAAGTAGGGCTAAAAATCACAAGTCCATCAGTTCTTGTCCTGAAGTGAGATTACTGTTGCTTCCGTTTATTTGGGCACTGAATGGCAGCGTTCTGTGGATACTGAAGGAGGGTATTATAGGGACACTGAATTACATCTACCAGCGTTGGGCTCCTTTGGCCTTCAGATCCGCAGCAGTTTGTTGCGGTGTAGATGGCACTTGGTGATAAAATCGTTCTGCAGGAATAACGGCCCCTGCGGACAGAAAGCTTCTTGTAGTCCCTACAGATTAGACAGCGGTGCTGACATGTTCTGACCGGCTGGCAGGAAGGGGTCAGCGATTCATGCTGCTTGTGCCAAATTCTGACCTCCCATCAGCAACAGAAATCTGGACCCATCTGACCAGTGTTAGTGCAAACCAATGTTTGCTATACAATATGCGATTTGGGGTCCAAATTAAATTGTTTAGAGGAAAGCTGAGCTCAGGAGACTAACATCAAATCACACAGCATGGGATGTGACCCAAAGTAATCTGTTTATTGAGTGACAACCTTTATAGGGGGACACGTTCAATTATAATAATTCACATTCATTGGTTACCATTGGTCAAAGAGCATAAACAATACATAAATATACAAGATAAAGGATTTAACACCTAAAACGCCAACCAGACGCCCGCAGGCGCAGAGCCGACCATACAGGGTTAACTTCCTGCAATAGTAAATGTAAACAATAATAAGATGTTTACATAGAATGTTTCTGATCATATGTAAACATATCAGTCTAAAGGCCATATAACTATCTCCTGGAGCAAAAGTCTTAGTGATTCACCCAAGGCTTATTAAAGAACCATTTAATATCCATAAATCCTTCAGAAGAGGACAAGTGAATACAGTGAGAAGAGACAGAGAAGATGCTGCAGGCTACAGAATGGCTACACATAGGATAGAACATGGAGTCACATCCGTTTCACTAACACCAGGGGTTGTTTCTCCGCTGCTCAGTGATACAAGTTTTGCGCTCTTTTGCCCGCTGGAGTCTGTTTCTCTTAAACACAATGGCGCTGGAACTGGTCGTCTGCTGTTATACCATCCGTGCGGAGGAACGGCGAGTTGTGCGTTCGGACACGTTAGTTGGAGCTCCAGCGATGTATTCAGCTGACTGTGCAGCCTGTTGGTCAGAACGATTCCTGACATCCTCCTCCGACCCCTTTCAGTGATGAGTTGTTTTGGACCACAGGATCCCCTTTCGCTGGATGTTTTCCTTCATGGCGCCATTCTCTGTATACTCTTCACATTGTTACATGAGAACACCCCCACCCCAGTTTAACGGTGAGACCCCGGATAGTCTAGCGACGATGACCCAGCCTCATTGGAAGTCACTCCGATCACTAGATTTTCTGAACTGATGTAGATTCACACTAAAACTCATCCACGGAAAGCTTGTTATGTGATTTTATGCCGCACTCCGGGGTCATGGGGCAGACTTCCATTCCTGCACTATATGAGACCCTGAATGGTTCATGAACAAAAAACAGAGCAGAGGAGAAAGAGGTGCAGCAAGAAATGACTGTAACCACAAAGAACAGAGAAGAAAGAGGTACTACAAGAAATGACTCTACCCACAAAGAGCAGAGGAGAGGAGAAAGAGGTATAGCAAGAAATGACTCTACCCACAAAGAGAAGAGGAGAAAGAGGTGCAGCAAGAAATGACTCTACCCACAAAGAACAGAGGAGAAAGAGGTACAGCAAGAAATGACTCTACCCACAAGGAGCAGAGGAGAAAGAGGTACAGCAAGAAATGACTCTACACACAAAGAGCAGAGGAGAAAGAGGTACAGCAAGAAATGACTCTACCCACAAAGAGCAGAGGAGAGGAGAAAGAGGTACAGCAAGAAATGACTCTACCCACAAGGAGCAGAGGAGAAAGAGGTACAGCAAGAAATGACTCTACCCACAAAGAACAGAGGAGAAAGAGGTACAGCCAGAAATGACTCTACCCACAAAGAGCAGAGCAGAGGAGAAAGAGGTACAGCAAGAAATGACTCTGCCCACAAAGAGCAGAGCAGAGGAGAAAGAGGTACAGCAAGAAATGACTCTACCCACAAAGAGCAGAGAAGAAAGAGGTACAACAAGAAATGACTCTACCCACAAAGAGCAGAGGAGAAAGAGGTACAGCAAGAAATGACTCTACCCACAAAGAACAGAGGAGAAAGAGGTACAGCAAGAAATGACTCTACCCACAAAGAGCAGAGGAGAGAGAGGTACAGCAAGAAATGACTCTACCCACAAAGAGCAGAGGAGAAGGAGGTACAGCAAGAAATGACTCTACCCACACAGAACAGAGCAAAGGAGGAAGAGGTACAGCCAGAAATGACTCTACCCACAAAGAGCAGAGGAGAAAGAGGTACAGCAAGAAATGACTCTACTCACAATGAACAGAGACGAGAAAGAGGTACAGCAAGAAATGACTCTACTCACAAAGACCAGAGGAGAAAGAGGTACAGAAAGAAATGACTCTACCCACAAAGAACAGAGAAGAAAGAGGTACAGCAAGAAATGACTCTACCTACAAAGAACAGAGCAGAGGAGAAAGAGGTACAGCAAGAAATGACTCTACCCACAAAGAACAGAGAAGAGAAAGAGGTACAGCAAGAAATGACTCTACGCACAAAGAGCAGAGGAGAAAGAGGTACAGCCAGAAATGACTGTAACCACAAAGAACAGAGGAGAAAGAGGTACAGCAAGAAATGACTCTACCCACAAAGAGCAGAGGAGAAGGAGGTACAACAAGAAATGACTCTACCCACAAAGAGCAGAGGAGAAAGAGGTACAGCAAGAAATGACTCTACCCACAAAGAACAGAGGAGAAAGAGGTACAGCAAGAAATGACTCTACCCACAAAGAGCAGAGGAGAGAGAGGTACAGCAAGAAATGACTCTACCCACAAAGAGCAGAGGAGAAGGAGGTACAGCAAGAAATGACTCTACCCACACAGAACAGAGCAAAGGAGGAAGAGGTACAGCCAGAAATGACTCTACCCACAAAGAGCAGAGGAGAAAGAGGTACAGCAAGAAATGACTCTACTCACAATGAACAGAGACGAGAAAGAGGTACAGCAAGAAATGACTCTACTCACAAAGACCAGAGGAGAAAGAGGTACAGAAAGAAATGACTCTACCCACAAAGAACAGAGAAGAAAGAGGTACAGCAAGAAATGACTCTACCTACAAAGAACAGAGCAGAGGAGAAAGAGGTACAGCAAGAAATGACTCTACCCACAAAGAACAGAGAAGAGAAAGAGGTACAGCAAGAAATGACTCTACGCACAAAGAGCAGAGGAGAAAGAGGTACAGCCAGAAATGACTGTAACCACAAAGAACAGAGGAGAAAGAGGTACAGCAAGAAATGACTCTACCCACAAAGAGCAGAGGAGAAGGAGGTACAACAAGAAATGACTCTACCCACAAAGAACAGAGAAGAGAAAGAGGTACAGCAAGTAATGACTCTACCCACAAAGAGCAGAGGAGAAGAGGTACAGCAAGAAATGACTGTACCCACAAAGAGCAGAGGAGAAAGAGGTACAGCAAGAAATGACTCTACCCACAAAGAGCAGAGGAGAAAGAGGTACAGCAAGAAATGACTCTACCCACAAAGAACAGAGGAGAAAGAGGTACAGCAAGAAATGACTCTACCCACAAAGAACAGAGCAGAAGAGAAAGAGACACAGCAAGAAATGACTCTACCCACAAAGAACAGAGCAGAGGAGAAAGAGGTACAGCAAGAAATGACTCCACCCACAAAGAACAGAGCAGAAGAGAAAGAGGCACAGCAAGAAATGACTCTACCCACAAAGAACAGAGCAGAGGAGAAAGAGGTACAGCAAGAAATGACTCCACCCACAAAGAACAGAGCAGAAGAGAAAGAGGCACAGCAAGAAATGACTCTACCCACAAAGAGCAGAGGAGAAAGAGGTCCAGCAAGAAATGACTCTACCCACAAAGAGCAGAGGAGAAAGAGGTACAGCAAGAAATGACTCCACCCACAAAGAACAGAGCAGAAGAGAAAGAGGCACAGCAAGAAATGACTCTACCCACAAAGAGCAGAGGAGAAAGAGGTCCAGCAAGAAATGACTCTACCCACAAAGAGCAGAGGAGAAAGAGGTACAACAAGAAATGACTCTACCCACAAAGAGCAGAGGAGAAAGAGGTCCAGCAAGAAATGACTCTACCCACAAAGAGCAGAGGAGAAAGAGGTACAGCAAGAAATGACTCTACCCACAAAGAACAGAGCAGAGGAGAAAGAGGTACAGCAAGAAATGACTCTACCCACAAAGAACAGAGGAGAAAGAGGTACAGCAAGAAATGACTCTACCCACAAAGAGCAGAGGAGAAAGAGGTACAGCAAGAAATGACTCTACCCACAAAGAGCAGAGGAGAAAGAGGTACAGCAAGAAATGACTCTACCCACAAAGAACAGAGGGGAAAGAGGTACAGCAAGAAATGACTCTACCCACAAAGACCAGAGGACAAAGAGGTACAGCAAGAAATGACTCTACCCACAAAGAGCAGAGGAGAAAGAGGTACAGCAAGAAATGAATCTACCCACAAAGAACAGAGCAGAGGATAAAGAGGTACAGCAAGAAATGACTCTACCCACAAAGAGCAGAGGACAAAGAGGTCCAGCAAGAAATGAATCTACCCACAAAGAACAGAGGAGAAAGAGGTACAGCAAGAAATGACTCTACCCACATAGAGCAGAGGAGAAAGAGGTACTACAAGAAATGACTCTACCCACAAAGAGCAGAGGAGAGGAGAAAGAGGTGCAGCAAGAAATGACTCTACCTAAAAAGAGCAGAGCAGAGGAGAAAGAGGTACAGCAAGAAATGACTCAACCCACAAAGAGCAGAGGAGAAAGAGGTACTACAAGAAATGACTCTACCCACAAAGAGGAGAGGAGAGGATAAAGAGGTGCAGCAAGAAATGACTCTACCTACAAAGAGCAGAGCAGAGGAGAAAGAGGTACAGCAAGAAATGACTGTACCCACAAAAAACAAAGGAGAAAGAGGTACGGCAAGAAATGACTCTACCCACAAAGAACAGAGCAGAGGAGAAAGAGGTACAGCAAGAAATGACTCTACCCACAAAGAGCACAGCAGAGGAGAAAGAGGTACAGCAAGAAAAGACTCTACCCACAAAGAGCAGAGGAGAAAGAGGTACTACAAGAAATGACTCTACCCACAAAGAGCAGAGGAGAGGAGAAAGAGGTGCAGCAAGAAATGACTCTACCTACAAAGAGCAGAGCAGAGGAGAAAGAGGTACAGCAAGAAATGACTGTACCCACAAAAAACAAAGGAGAAAGAGGTACGGCAAGAAATGATTCTACCCACAAAGAACAGAGCAGAGGAGAAAGAGGTACAGCAAGAAATGACTCTACCCACAAAGAGCAGAGCAGAGGAGAAAGAGGTACAGCAAGAAATGACTCTACCCACAAAGAGCAGAGGAGAAAGAGGTACTACAAGAAATGACTCTACCCACAAAGAGCAGAGGAGAGGAGAAAGAGGTGCAGCAAGAAATGACTCTACCTACAAAGAGCAGAGCAGAGGAGAAAGAGGTCCAGCAAGAAATGACTCTACCCACAAAGAGCAGAGGAGAAAGAGGTACTACAAGAAATGACTCTACCCACAAAGAGGAGAGGAGAGGAGAAAGAGGTGCAGCAAGAAATGACTCTACCTACAAAGAGCAGAGCAGAGAAATAGGTACAGGAAGAAATGACTCTACCCACAAAAAACAAAGGAGAAAGAGGTACGGCAAGAAATGACTCTACCCACAAAGAACAGAGCAGAGGAGAAAGAGGTACAGCAAGAAATGACTGTACCCACAAAGAGCAGAGGAGAAAGAGGTACTACAAGAAATGACTCTACCCACAAAGAACAGAGGAGAAAGAGATACGACAAGAAATGACTCTACCCACAAAGAACAGAGCAGAGGAGAAAGAGGTACAGCAAGAAATGACTCTACCCACAAAGAGCAGAGCAGAGGAGAAAGAGGTACAGCAAGAAATGACTCTACACACAAAGAGCAGAGGAGAGGAGAAAGAGGTACAGCCAGAAATGACTCTACCCACAAAGAACCTGAGGAGAAGGAGGTCCAGCAAGAAATGACTCTACCCACAAAGAGCAGAGGAGAAAGAGGTACTACAAGAAATGACTCTACCCACAAAGAACAGAGGAGAAAGAGGTACGGCAAGAAAAGAACCCAACCCACAAAGAGCAGAGGAGAAAGAGGTACAGCAAGAAATGACTCTACCCACAAAGTACAGAGGAGAAAGAAGTCCAGCAAGAAATGACTCTTCCCACAAAGAACAGAGGAGAAAGAGGTACAGCAAGAAATGACTCTACACACAAAGAGCAGAGGAGAGGAGAAAGAGGTACAGCCAGAAATGACTCTACCCACAAAGAACCTGAGGAGAAGGAGGTCCAGCAAGAAATGACTCTACCCACAAAGAACAGAGGAGAAGTAGGTACAGCAAGAAATGACTGTAACCACAAAGAACAAAGCAGAGGAGAAAGAGGTCCAGCAAGAAATGACTCTACCCAGAAATAACAGATGAGAAAGAGGTACAGCAAGAAATGACTCTACCCACAAAGAACAGAGGGGAAAGAGGTACAGCAAGAAATGACTCTACCCACAAAGAACAGAGGAGAAAGAGGTACAGCAAGAAATGACTCTACCCACAAAGAGCAGAGGACAAAGAGGTACCGCAAGAAATGAATCTACCCACAAAGAACAGAGCAGAGGATAAAGAGGTACAGCAAGAAATGACTCCACCCACAAAGAGCAGAAGAGAAAGAGGTACAGCAAGAAATGACTCTACCCACAAAGAGCAGAGGAGAAAGAGGTACAGCAAGAAATGACTCAACCCACAAAGAACAGAGGAGAAAGAGATCCAGGAAGAAATGACTCTACCCACAAAGAGCAGAGGAGAAAGAGGTCCAGCAAGAAAAGACTCTACCCACAAAGAGCAGAGGAGAAAGAGGTACTACAAGAAATGACTCTACCCACAAAGAGCAGAGGAGAGGAGAAAGAGGTGCAGCAAGAAATGACTCTACCTACAAAGAGCAGAGCAGAGGAGAAAGAGGTACAGCAAGAAATGACTGTACCCACAAAAAACAAAGGAGAAAGAGGTACGGCAAGAAATGATTCTACCCACAAAGAACATAGCAGAGGAGAAAGATGTACAGCAAGAAATGACTCTACCCACAAAGAGCAGAGCAGAGGAGAAAGAGGTACAGCAAGAAATGACTCTAACCACAAAGAGCAGAGGAGAAAGAGGTACTACAAGAAATGACTCTACCCACAAAGAGCAGAGGAGAGGAGAAAGAGGTGCAGCAAGAAATGACTCTACCTACAAAGAGCAGAGCAGAGGAGAAAGAGGTACAGCAAGAAATGACTCTACCCACAAAGAACAGAGGAGAAAGAGGTACGGCAAGAAATGACTCTACCCACAAAGAACAGAGCAGAGGAGAAAGAGGTACAGCAAGAAATGACTCTACCCACAAAGAGCAGAGGAGAAAGAGGTACTACAAGAAATGACTCTACCCACAAAGAACAGAGGAGAAAGATGTACGGCAAGAAATGACTCTACCCACAAAGAACACAGCAGAGGAGAAAGAGGTACAGCAAGAAATGACTCTACACACAAAGAGCAGAGGAGAGGAGAAAGAGGTACAGCAAGAAATGACTCTACCCACAAAGAACAGAGGAGAAGGAGGTACAGCAAGAAATGACTAACCACAAAGAATAAAGCAGAGGAGAAAGAGGTCCAGCAAGAAAAGACTCTACCCACAAAGAGCAGAGGAGAAAGAGGTACTACAAGAAATGACTCTACCCACAAAGAGCAGAGGAGAGGAGAAAGAGGTGCAGCAAGAAATGACTCTACCCACAAAGAGCAGAGCAGAGGAGAAAGAGGTACAGCAAGAAATGACTCTACCCACAAAGAGCAGAGGAGAAAGAGGTACTACAAGAAATGACTCTACCCACAAAGAGCAGAGGAGAGGAGAAAGAGGTGCAGCAAGAAATGACTCTACCTACAAAGAGCAGAGCAGAGGAGAAAGAGGTCCAGCAAGAAATGACTCTACCCACAAAGAGCAGAGGAGAAAGAGGTACTACAAGAAATGACTCTACCCACAAAGAGGAGAGGAGAGGAGAAAGAGGTGCAGCAAGAAATGACTCTACCTACAAAGAGCAGAGCAGAGAAAGAGGTACAGCAAGAAATGACTCTACCCACAAAAAACAAAGGAGAAAGAGGTACAGCAAGAAATGACTCTACCCACAAAAAACAAAGGAGAAAGAGGTACGGCAAGAAATGATTCTACCCACAAAGAACAGAGCAGAGGAGAAAGAGGTACAGCAAGAAATGACTCTACCCACAAAGAGCAGAGGAGAAAGAGGTACTACAAGAAATGACTCTACCCACAAAGAGCAGAGGAGAGGAGAAAGAGGTGCAGCAAGAAATGACTCTACCTACAAAGAGCAGAGCAGAGGAGAAAGAGGTCCAGCAAGAAATGACTCTACCCACAAAGAGCAGAGGAGAAAGAGGTACTACAAGAAATGACTCTACCCACAAAGAGGAGAGGAGAGGAGAAAGAGGTGCAGAAAGAAATGACTCTACCTACAAAGAGCAGAGCAGAGAAATAGGTACAGCAAGAAATGACTCTACCCACAAAAAACAAAGGAGAAAGAGGTACGGCAAGAAATGACTCTACCCACAAAGAACAGAGCAGAGGAGAAAGAGGTACAGCAAGAAATGACTGTACCCACAAAGAGCAGAGGAGAAAGAGGTACTACAAGAAATGACTCTACCCACAAAGAACAGAGGAGAAAGAGATACGACAAGAAATGACTCTACCCACAAAGAACAGAGCAGAGGAGAAAGAGGTACAGCAAGAAATGACTCTACCCACAAAGAGCAGAGCGGAGGAGAAAGAGGTACAGCAAGAAATGACTCTACACACAAAGAGCAGAGGAGAGGAGAAAGAGGTACAGCCAGAAATGACTCTACCCACAAAGAACCTGAGGAGAAGGAGGTCCAGCAAGAAATGACTCTACCCACAAAGAGCAGAGGAGAAAGAGGTACTACAAGAAATGACTCTACCCACAAAGAACAGAGGAGAAAGAGGTACGGCAAGAAAAGAACCCAACCCACAAAGAGCAGAGGAGAAAGAGGTACAGCAAGAAATGACTCTACCCACAAAGTACAGAGGAGAAAGAAGTCCAGCAAGAAATGACTCTACCCACAAAGAACAGAGGAGAAAGAGGTACAGCAAGAAATGACTCTACACACAAAGAGCAGAGGAGAGGAGAAAGAGGTACAGCCAGAAATGACTCTACCCACAAAGAACCTGAGGAGAAGGAGGTCCAGCAAGAAATGACTCTACCCACAAAGAACAGAGGAGAAGTAGGTACAGCAAGAAATGACTGTAACCACAAAGAACAAAGCAGAGGAGAAAGAGGTCCAGCAAGAAATGACTCTACCCAGAAATAACAGATGAGAAAGAGGTACAGCAAGAAATGACTCTACCCACAAAGAACAGAGGGGAAAGAGGTACAGCAAGAAATGACTCTACCCACAAAGAACAGAGGAGAAAGAGGTACAGCAAGAAATGACTCTACCCACAAAGAGCAGAGGACAAAGAGGTACCGCAAGAAATGAATCTACCCACAAAGAACAGAGCAGAGGATAAAGAGGTACAGCAAGAAATGACTCCACCCACAAAGAGCAGAAGAGAAAGAGGTACAGCAAGAAATGACTCTACCCACAAAGAGCAGAGGAGAAAGAGGTACAGCAAGAAATGACTCAACCCACAAAGAACAGAGGAGAAAGAGATCCAGGAAGAAATGACTCTACCCACAAAGAGCAGAGGAGAAAGAGGTCCAGCAAGAAAAGACTCTACCCACAAAGAGCAGAGGAGAAAGAGGTACTACAAGAAATGACTCTACCCACAAAGAGCAGAGGAGAGGAGAAAGAGGTGCAGCAAGAAATGACTCTACCTACAAAGAGCAGAGCAGAGGAGAAAGAGGTACAGCAAGAAATGACTGTACCCACAAAAAACAAAGGAGAAAGAGGTACGGCAAGAAATGATTCTACCCACAAAGAACATAGCAGAGGAGAAAGATGTACAGCAAGAAATGACTCTAACCACAAAGAGCAGAGCAGAGGAGAAAGAGGTACAGCAAGAAATGACTCTAACCACAAAGAGCAGAGGAGAAAGAGGTACTACAAGAAATGACTCTACCCACAAAGAGCAGAGGAGAGGAGAAAGAGGTGCAGCAAGAAATGACTCTACCTACAAAGAGCAGAGCAGAGGAGAAAGAGGTACAGCAAGAAATGACTCTACCCACAAAGAACAGAGGAGAAAGAGGTACGGCAAGAAATGACTCTACCCACAAAGAACAGAGCAGAGGAGAAAGAGGTACAGCAAGAAATGACTCTACCCACAAAGAGCAGAGGAGAAAGAGGTACTACAAGAAATGACTCTACCCACAAAGAACAGAGGAGAAAGATGTACGGCAAGAAATGACTCTACCCACAAAGAACACAGCAGAGGAGAAAGAGGTACAGCAAGAAATGACTCTACACACAAAGAGCAGAGGAGAGGAGAAAGAGGTACAGCAAGAAATGACTCTACCCACAAAGAACAGAGGAGAAGGAGGTACAGCAAGAAATGACTAACCACAAAGAATAAAGCAGAGGAGAAAGAGGTCCAGCAAGAAAAGACTCTACCCACAAAGAGCAGAGGAGAAAGAGGTACTACAAGAAATGACTCTACCCACAAAGAGCAGAGGAGAGGAGAAAGAGGTGCAGCAAGAAATGACTCTACCCACAAAGAGCAGAGCAGAGGAGAAAGAGGTACAGCAAGAAATGACTCTACCCACAAAGAGCAGAGGAGAAAGAGGTACTACAAGAAATGACTCTACCCACAAAGAGCAGAGGAGAGGAGAAAGAGGTGCAGCAAGAAATGACTCTACCTACAAAGAGCAGAGCAGAGGAGAAAGAGGTCCAGCAAGAAATGACTCTACCCACAAAGAGCAGAGGAGAAAGAGGTACTACAAGAAATGACTCTACCCACAAAGAGGAGAGGAGAGGAGAAAGAGGTGCAGCAAGAAATGACTCTACCTACAAAGAGCAGAGCAGAGAAAGAGGTACAGCAAGAAATTACTGTACCCACAAAAAACAAAGGAGAAAGAGGTACGGCAAGAAATGACTCTACCCACAAAGAACAGAGCAGAGGAGAAAGAGGTACAGCAAGAAATGACTGTACCCACAAAGAGCAGAGGAGAAAGAGGTACTACAAGAAATGACTCTACCCACAAAGAACAGAGGAGAAAGAGATACGACAAGAAATGACTCTACCCACAAAGAACAGAGCAGAGGAGAAAGAGGTACAGCAAGAAATGACTCTACCCACAAAGAGCAGAGCAGAGGAGAAGGAGGTACAGCAAGAAATGACTCTACACACAAAGAGCAGAGGAGAGGAGAAAGAGGTACAGCCAGAAATGACTCTACCCACAAAGAACCTGAGGAGAAGGAGGTCCAGCAAGAAATGACTCTACCCACAAAGAGCAGAGGAGAAAGAGGTACTACAAGAAATGACTCTACCCACAAAGAACAGAGGAGAAAGAGGTACGGCAAGAAAAGAACCCAACCCACAAAGAGCAGAGGAGAAAGAGGTACAGCAAGAAATGACTCTACCCACAAAGTACAGAGGAGAAAGAAGTCCAGCAAGAAATGACTCTACCCACAAAGAACAGAGGAGAAAGAGGTACAGCAAGAAATGACTCTACCCACAAAGAACAGAGGAGAAAGAGGTACGGCAAGAAATGACTCTACCCACAAAGAACAGAGGAGAAAGAGGTACAGCAAGAAATGACTCTACCCACAAAGAGGAGAGGAGAAAGAGGTACAGCAAGAAATGACTCTACCCACAAGTAGCAGATGAGAAAGAGGTACAGCCAGAAATGACTCTACCCACAAAGAGCAGAGGAGAAAGACGTACAGCAAGAAATGACTGTACCCACAAAGAGCAGAGGAGAAATAGGTACAGCAAGAAATGACTCTACCCACAAAGAGCAGAGGAGAAAGAGGTACAGCAAGAAATGACTCTACCCACAATGAACAGAGAAGAAAGAGGTACAGCAAGAAATGACTCTACGCACAAAGAGCAGAGGAGAAAGAGGTACAGCGAGAAATGACTCTACCCACAAAGAACAGAGGAGGAAGAAGTGCAGCAAGAAATGACTCTACCCACAAAGAGCAGAGGAGAAAGAGGTACTACAAGAAATGACTCTACCCACAAAGAACAGAGGAGAAAGAGGTACGGCAAGAAATGACTCTACCCACAAAGAACAGAGGAGAAAGAGGTACAGCAAGAAATGACTCTACCCACAAAGAGGAGAGGAGAAAGAGGTACAGCAAGAAATGACTCTACACACAAAGAGCAGAGGAGAGGAGAAAGAGGTACAGCCAGAAATGACTCTACCCACAAAGAGCAGAGGAGAAAGAGGTACAGCAAGAAATGACTCTACCCACAAAGAGGAGAGGAGAAAGAGGTACAGCAAGAAATGACTCTACCCACAAAGAACAGAGCAAAGGAGAAAGAGGTACAGCAAGAAATGACTCTACCCACAAAGAACAGAGCAAAGGAGAAAGAGGTCCAGCAAGAAATTACTCTATCCACAAACAGAAGAGCAGAGGCGAGAGAAGTACAACAAGATATGACTCTACCCACAAAGAGAAGAGCAGAGGCGAGAGAGGTGCAGCAAGAAAGGACTCTACCCACAAAGAACAGAGGAGAATGAGGTACAGCAAGAAATGACTCTACCCACAAAGAGCAAAGGAGAGGAGAAAGAGGTACAGCAAGAAATGACTCTACCCACAAAGAGCAAAGGAGAGGAGAAAGAAGTGCAGCAAGAAATGACTCTACCCACAAAGAGCAGAGGAGAAAGAGGTACTACAAGAAATGACTTTACCCAAAAAGAACAGAGGAAAAAGAGGTACAGCAAGAAATGACTCTACACACAAAGAGCAGAGGAGAGGAGAAAGAGGTACAGCCAGAAATGACTCTACCCACAAAGAACCTGAGGAGAAGGAGGTCCAGCAAGAAATGACTCTACCCACAAAGAACAGAGGAGAAGGAGGTACAGAAAAAAATGACTGTAACCACAAAGAACAAAGCAGGGGAGAAAGAGGTACAGCAAGAAATGACTCCACCCACCAAGAACAGAGGAGAAAGAGGTCCAGCAAGAAATGACTCTACCTACAAAGATCAGCGGAGAAGAAGATGCAGCAAGAAATGACTCTACCCACAAAGAGCAGAGGACAAAGAGGTACCGCAAGAAATGACTCTACCCACAAAGAACAGAGCAAAGGAGAAAGAGGTCCAGCAAGAAATGACTCTACCCACACAGAACAGAGCAAAGGAGAAAGAGGTACAGCAAGAAATGACTCTACCCACAAAGAACAGAGCAAAGGAGAAAGAGGTCCAGCAAGAGATTACTCTACCCACAAAGAGAAGAGCAGAGGCGAGAGAAGTACAACAAGATATGACTCTACCCACAAAGAGAAGAGCAGAGGCGAGAGAGGTGCAGCAAGAAAGGACTCTACCCACAAAGAACAGAGGAGAAAGAGGTACAGCAAGACATGTCTCTACCCACAAAGAACAGAGTAGAAAGAGGTACAGCAAGAAATGACTCTACCCACAAAGAGCAGAGGAGAAAGAGGTATAGAAAGAATTGACTCTACCCACAGACAACAGAGCAGAAGAGAGAGAGGTGCAGCAAGAAATGACTCTACCCACAAAGAGGAGAGGAGAAAGAGGTGCAGCAAGAAATGACTCTACCCTCAAAGAACAGAGGAGTAAGAGGTAAAACAAGAAATGACTCTACCTTCAAAGAACAGAGGAGAAAGAGGTACAGCAAGAAATGACTCTACCCACAAAGAACAGAGGAGAAAGAGGTACAGCAAGAAATGACTCTACCCACAAAGAACAGAGGAGAAAGAGGTACAGCAAGAAATGACTCTACCCACAAAGAGCAGAGGAGAAAGAGGTATAGAAAGAATTGACTCTACCCACAGACAACAGAGCAGAAGAGAGAGAGGTGCAGCAAGAAATGACACTCCCCACAAAGAGGAGAGGAGAAAGAGGTGCAGCAAGAAATGACTCTACCCTCAAAGAACAGAGGAGAAAGAGGTAAAACAAGAAATGACTCTACCTTCAAAGAACAGAGGAGAAAGAGGTACGGCAAGAAATGACTCTACCCACAAAGAACAGAGGAGAAAGAGGTACAGCAAGAAATGACTCTACCCACAAAGATCAGAGGAGAAAGAGGTACAGCAAGAAATGACTCTACCCACAAAGAGCAGAGGAGAAAGAGGTGCAGCCGGAAATGACTCTACCCACAAAGAACAGAGGAGAAAGAGGTACAGCAAGAAATGACTCTACCCACAAAGAGGAGAGGAGAAAGAGGTACAGCAAGAAATGACTCTACACGCAAAGAGCAGAGGAGAGGAGAAAGAGGTACAGCCAGAAATGACTGTACCCACAAAGAGCAGAGGAGAAAGAGGTACAGCAAGAAATGACTCTACCCACAAAGAGGAGAGGAGAAAGAGGTACAGCAAGAAATGACTCTACCCACAAAGAACAGAGCAAAGGAGAAAGAGGTCCAACAAGAAATGACTCTTCCCACAAAGAACAGAGCAAAGGAGAAAGAGGTACAGCAAGAAATGACTCTACCCACAAAGAACAGGAGAGGAGAAAGAGGTCCAGCGAGAAATGACTCTACACACAAAGAACAGAGCAAAGGAGAAAGAGGTCCAGCAATAAATTACTCTACCTACAAAGAGAAGAGCAGAGGCGAGAGAGGTGCAGCAAGAAAGGACTCTACCCACAAAGAACAGAGGAGAAAGAGGTACAGCAAGAAATGACTCTACCCACAAAGAGCAAAGGAGAGGAGAAAGAAGTGCAGCAAGAAATGACTCTACCCACAAAGAGCAGAGGAGAAAGAGGTACTACAAGAAATGACTTTACCCACAAAGAACAGAGGAGAAAGAGGTACAGCAAGAAATGGCTCTACCCACAAAGAGCAGAGGAGAGGAGAAAGAGGTACAGCCAGAAATGACTCTACACACAAAGAGCAGAGGAGAGGAGAAAGAGGTACAGCCAGAAATGACTCTACCCACAAAGAACCTGAGGAGAAGGAGGTCCAGCAAGAAATGACTCTACCCACAAAGAACAGAGGAGAAGGAGGTACAGCAAGAAATGACTGTAACCACAAAGAACAAAGCAGAGGAGAAAGAGGTACAGCAAGAAATGACTCCACCCACCAAGAACAGAGGAGAAAGAGGTCCAGCAAGAAATGACTCTACCTACAAAGATCAGCGGAGAAGAAGATGCAGCAAGAAATGACTCTACCCACAAAGAGCAGAGGACAAAGAGGTACCACAAGAAATGACTCTACCCACAAAGAACAGAGCAAAGGAGAAAGAGGTCCAGCAAGAAATGACTCTACCCACAAAGAGAAGAGCAGAGGCGAGAGAAGTACAACAAGATATGACTCTACCCACAAAGAGAAGAGCAGAGGCGAGAGAGGTGCAGCAAGAAAGGACTCTACCCACAAAGAACAGAGGAGAAAGAGGTACAGCAAGAAATGACTCTACCCACAAAGAGCAGAGGACAAAGAGGTATAGAAAGAATTGACTCTACCCACAGACAACAGAGCAGAAGAGAAAGAGGTGCAGCAAGAAATGACTCTACCCACAAAGAGGAGAGGAGAAAGAGGTGCAGCAAGAAATGACTCTACCGTCAAAGAACAGAGGAGAAAGAGGTACAGCAAGAAAAGACTCTACCCACAAAGAACAGAGGAGAAAGAGGTACAGCAAGAAATGACTCTACCCACAAAGAACAGAGGAGAAAGAGGTGCAGCAAGAAATGACTCTACCCACAAAGAGCAAAGGAGAAAGAGGTACAGCAAGAAATGACTCTACCCACAAAGACCAGAGGAGAAAGAGGTACAGCAAGAAATGACTCTACCCACAAAGAGCAGAGGAGAGGAGAAAGAGGTACAGCAAGAAATGACTCTACCCACAAAGAGCAGAGGAGAAAGAGGTACAGTAGTCCACTAAGGCAATAATATAAATGTAAATGTATGAAACAGGACTTACGCGGTGTCTAGTGGGGCCCCTGGAAGGGAGCTCCACTAGCACCTCCATGTCCTGGTTCGCCTATAACAAATACTGCAGAGGTATTCCAGTCGTTCCTTAAATCCCGATAGGACTCGGGAGAGCTGCTGTGCTACTGTGTCCAACTGATATGCTGGACCCACGATACTAGCAATTAGCCAAGAAGAAAAGGCGGCCCACGCTCGCAAGGACAGACTTTAGAAATCCTCCGTAATAGCTAAAAGGTTCTTTAATATTGTGCAATGCGTTTTGTCGCCTGATTGTGACTTTATCAAGCACATAATCACAGTACAGCACCACTTTATATAATAAAATAAACACTGACATCTCATCTAGGCTTGTGTGATCTGTCACTCTGGTAACTCCTTCCGGGTTTATCATGTGACCTCGTGGGCCCCATTACGTCACTCAGTACTGGATGTTCATTGGATGGTATACCTGCGTCATCATGACTATCTGGAACGCAGAGCCCCCTCCCCTATCCTTGATGCATTCTATCAGGATGCTACTACGTCATTCTGAAACTCCACTATTCACATGCCATATTATGGAACCTATTGCTATATATGGCAAATATGAACCGTGTATATACACTCATATATATAAAAACCATAAAAGATATACAAAAATATAAGCATAAAAGCATAAATACCATAATTAAATCATAAATAAATGGAAAATATCGATAAAAATGTTATAAATAGAAAACAAATAATACTCATTTATAATAATATGCTTTAGTATATATATAATCACAATTATGCTGATTTTAAAAATGTCAACAGATTTATAATTTTTTACTGATTCATCCCCTTCTAGTTTAATTTCTTTCCTTTTATTTACTATATTAAAGCAACATTTACATTTTTTTTCTCCACATTTATGAGCTCCGATTTCACCTCTCTGTGATTTCTGTTGATAATTACATTTTTTTCTTTTCTCTCTTGTGACACGAAGGAGCCAGCACTAGAGATGAGCGAGCACGCTCTGATAAGTCAGTTACTCCAGCGAGCCTCGCTCTTCTCGAGTAACTGCATTCTTGTCCAAGTGTGCTTGGGGAGGGGGCATAGCAGATTGGTCCCTGCGCTGAGCCAATGAGAGGCAGCAGTCACTCACCCATTCATGAATTCATGAATGGGTGTGTGAGTGAGACCTGCCTCTGATTGGTCAGGCTGTGACCAATTAGAGGCAGCTCATTCAGCAGGCGGGGATTTTAAAGCCCCGGCTGCTGAATAGTATAGAGAAGCAGTTCAGGAGGACTGCCGGCGGCTGCAGCTGAACTCCGGCTGCAGCGGAAAGGTGAGTATATATATATTTTTATTTTTACATATTTCAGGATGAATTGCAGGGAAGGGCTTATATATTTAACCCCTTCCCGACAATTCATCCCGCGATTGCCCGCAGCGCATTGCTTTCAATGGAGCCGGCTGTATTGCCAGCTCCATTGAATTCAATGGGCTAACATCGTTCTTCTCTGCCACAGTTGTTACAGCTGTGGCAGAGGAGAACGATCTTTATGCTGACAGTGCGGGGGGGGGGGCACTCTTGCCACTATTGTGGCTTAATAGTGGGACCTGGGAACTTGAGATGCAGCCCAACATGTAGCCCCTCACCTGCCCTATCCGTTTCTGTGTTGTTCCCATCACTTTTGTGAATTGCCCAGATTTTCACAAATGAAAACCTTAGCGAGCATCGGCGATATACAAAAATGCTTGGGTCGCCCTTTGACGTTACTCGAAACGAACCCTCGAGCATCGCAGGAAGTTCGACTCGAGTAACGAGCACTCAAGCATTTTGGTGCTCGCTCATCTCTAATCCCAAGTTATTACTTTAATAATATCCAATAGATGGCTAGAATCCCTTACAGAAGAAGGAAGTCCTTTTACATATTTTTGCAATTGTAAGTCAACATATTCCGATAGTCGATTGGCAATAGAGCACATTCCTGCTACTATCCGTCCACCTGGGGGGTTATATAGATCCTTGTGGATTTTTGGAATATGGTAAAAATAGGGTATATCAGATGATGTCTCACAAATATAGTTAGACTCTGGTTTAGATATCTTATTTCCTGCTGCCGCATCCTTCATGAGTGAATTACCTATATAATGGACTGCTTGCCAGAAACGGGCTGCTTCTTACAGAAACAGGTAAGTATATATTTGGTAGGTGCCTTGCTTCACTCATTAGGAGAGCTTTAGAACAATATGGGAAGAGAAGTGAAAGGCAACAATATACAGCTAATTAATATATTTGAGAACCCTGCTTCAGCGTCCCGTAGGGTGACCCCAGACACAGAGTGTATGTTGAGGAGCTGGGAGGGAAAGATGCTGGCTTGTCATGGTGGCACTTACCACGTCCTCGAAGTAACGCATGTAGCCTCGGCCAAGGCAGTGCTGGGCGTCTTCCGGACACCCCTAGGATAGGGATGGCCAATAAACTGTAGATCAGGGATTACGGATTTCACAGGTGACGTCACCATTCCGTTACCCACCGGTATGACCCTCTGTGGAGAATAAATTGAGCCACAGACAGAAGTAACGTACCTCAGATCCCTGGGAACAGTCAGGGCCTGGCAAAAATTTTACTGGAACAACTTCTTGCATACAAGGCACAAATGACAATGATTTGCAGTGCAGGTATTAGAAAGACTTGAGAGTACCTCCACCCAGTTATCCCAGACTTCTGGATGGCTGGATGTGACAAATAAATGGGTGTACTCTACGCGATGATCCACTAGATCCGGACAGCCGCATAGGAAAAATGAATAAAAAGTACCTCTGCACTAGGCCTTGGAAGTAGCACCTGCTTCTTGCTCATGCTCTCTCTCTCTCTTCAATTAGGGCTCACTCCTCTCTCATCTCCAGAACATTCACTCTCAGGGAACCTCTCTTTTTCCTCTATTCTTCATGACATGAGGGTTGAAGGTACCCTCATGTGGCTGGCACTCTCAGGAACCCAGAAGCAATGGACTGAACTCTTTCCCGCTCTCCCACACTCACATTTACAGGCTCACTCATACCACGTGACAGGACATAAATTGATACATTTACAGGCAATCCCCAGGCTTTTGCAAACACTTAACCCATCACACACTGGGTTAAGTGCACTTCTGCACAGAGCATCAACAAAAGACATGACATGTATGACAGTATGAAGGGGGCCAGGAAGGAATGTACTGGGCCACTACATTGCTATTAGAAGTGGAAAGAAAGAACAAAGACAAAAAATTCTGAAGGAAAGTAGAGGAACAAGAGACACCGATCACAAACTATCATGTTTCTACACAAATGCACAGAGCATGGGAAACAAACAAGGAGAATTAGCACTCTTAACACAGGAAGAGAAATATGATGTCATAGGCATCACGGAAACTTGGTGTGATGATACACATGATTGGAACACAAGGCTTGAAGGATACAACACATTTCACATGAATCTCCACAGGGATTCAAGCTTCAGAGCTGGGAGTTCTGTAGAAACTGTTTGGGTAAGAATACAAGGAGATAACAACAGAAAGGACACCATTGTAGGCATTTACCATAGGCCGCCTGGACCAGCAGAAGGTATTGATGAACTCTTTCTACATCAGATGGCCAAGCTCTCAAAAAAGCCCAACATAGGGATTGTGGGAGATTTTACCAATCCAGACATTTGTTGGGGATCTCTCTCAGGTAAAAGTAATGGATCCAACAAATTCTTATCAGCTCTTGCTGACAACTTCATCCTCCAGAGGGTAGAAGAGAAAACAAGGGGTTTTGCTATCTTGGACCTAATTCTTACCAACAGGGAGGGAATGGTCGAGGAAGTAAGGGTGGCCAGGACCTTAGGAGGCAGTGATCATGATATCCTTGGATGTTGGATAACAAGGGGAGGAAGACCTGAGAAGACTCAGACCTCAAGGTTGGATTTCAGGAAGGCAGATTTTAATGAACTCAGAAAGAGGATAGGAGGAATCCAAAGGCTGGATGTTCTTAAGAACAGAAATGTCCAAAAAGGTTGGGAAATATTTCAAAATGAGCTTCTCAAAGCACAATCGTTCACAATCCCTAAAATAAGGAAGAATGGGAAGTATTTAAAGAGACCAGGATGGATGAACACAGAACTTGCACATATGTTAAAAATGAAGAAAAATATATTTATCAAATAGAAAGAGGGGAGAATATCTAAAGAAGAGTGTAATGTGGTCCGTAGCAAAAAAAAAAAAAAAAGGCAAAGATGCTATTGGATGTTTGCAAGATCAAAATGGTGAATTGGTTAAGAGTGATGTTAAGAAGGCTTTTAAATTCTTATTTTGTATCTGTTTTCTCTCAGAAAGTAGATGTAACATCAACTGATCTTCCCTGTGCTATTGGGGGAATAAAATAATGCAGGCTATCTGTAAGCAGAGAGATGGTGAGGGAACACTTAGCTAACCTAAATTAATTCAAGTCTTAAGGTCCAGATGAGTTACATCCTAGGATACTAAAGGAACCACTCGCCATAATCTTTGAACATTCTTGGAGAACAGGAGAAGTCCCAGAAGATTGGAAAAGGGCAAATGTTTTCCCTATCTTAAAAAAAGGGAAAAAGGTGGATCCAGGAAACTACAGGCCTGTGAGCCTGATTTCTAGATCGGGAAAGATCTTTGAACAAATAATTAAACAGCATGTATGCAAGTACTTGGATGAGAATGGAGTAATTAACCAGAGCCAGCATGGGTTTGTAACAGACAAGTCATGCCACACAAATCTAATTTTCTTCTATGACAGAATCACCGACTGGGTTGATCAGGAAAATGCGGTGGATATAGTTTATCTTGGCTTTAGTAAAGCAAAATATCTCATACCATACTTATTGGAAAAAATGACCAAATCTGGGATTGGCAAGGCAACTGTTAGGTGGATTCACAACTGTCTGAGTGATTCGTACTCAAAGAGGGATCATAAATGGCTGCACATCCAAGTGGAAGAATGTATCAAGTGGGGGACCACAAGGCTCTGTCCTAGGCCCAGTGCTGTTCAACCGTTTTTTTTTAAATTATCTGGAGGAGGAAATTGAACAAAAAAAGAGAGAGAGTATTCAAAAAGACTTAGAAAAGCTTGAACAGTGGGCAGCGACTAGCAGAATGGAAATTTAACAGGGGAAAGTCCTATATCTGGGCAAGAAAAATGAAAAAAGCACATATATAATGGGAGGAATTGGGCTAAGCAGCAGCACATGTGAAAATGACTTGGGTATACTAATAGATCGTTAACTGAACATGAGTCAACAATGTGATGCAGCAGCCAAAAAGGCAAACACAATTCTGGGATGTATTAAGAGAAGCATAGAGTCTAGATCACATGAGGTCATTATCCCCCTCTACTCTTCCTTAGTCAGACCTCATCTGAAATACTGTGTCCATTTCTGGGCACCCCACTTTAAAAAAGACATAGACAAACTGGAGCAAGTTCAGAGAAGAGTTACCAAGATGGTGAGCGGTCTGCAAATCATGTCCTATGAGGAACGGTTAAAGGATCTGGGAATGTTTAGCTTGCAGAAGAGAAGGCTGAGAGGAGACAATAGCTGTCTACAAATATCTAAAGGGCTGTCACAGTGCATAGGGATTAGCCCTATTCTCATCTGAACAAGGAAAGACTAGAAGTAGAGATGAGCGAGTATACTCGCTAAAGGCAATTGACTTTAGCAAGTACCTGCCCGCTTGAGACTGAAGGTTTGGGTGCCGACGCGGGGGAGCGGTGAGTAACGGCTGTCAGCAGGAGGGAGCGGGGGGGGGGGGGGAGAGATCTCCCCTCCGTTCCTCCCCGCTCTCCCCCGCAGCTCCCTGCCCGCCGCCGGCACCCGAACCTTCAGTCTCGAGTGGGCAGGTACTCGCTAAAGGCAATTGCCTATAGCGAGTATACTCGCTCATCTCTAACTAGAAGCAATGGGATGAAACTGAAAGGGAGGAGACACAGATTAGATATTAGACAGTGAGGGGGATCAATGAGTGGAACAGGTTACCACAGGAGGCGGGGAGTTCTCCTTCAAAGGTTGAATGATTTAGTGAATCCTGCATTGAGCAGGGGGTTAGACCAGATGACCCTGGAGGTCCGTTCCAACTCCACCATTCTATGATTCTATGCTGCTGTACAAAGATAGAATTTCTCCTTCCTTGTGATATTCCTGGAGGAGGAGTCTCCCGAAAAGCAGAACTAAAGCTACAGCATCTTCCAGAAGGGGGCACACTGCATGGCATGGAGTTGTTCTATGCTGTTGTTCTATGTTCTTCTACATTGTTATTGTGCATATCATTGGGAAATGACATGCTACGTCTGTGGATACGACCCACAGTGGGTACTTTACGTTGTCATTGACTTTCAAGGCCTTTGTTAATATTCTGCACATATGCTGAAACACGCAGGAAGAAAGGGAGTTTGTGGCTTTGTTGATTGTCATGTTGGTGAGGCGCAGTGTGGAGAGTTTAGTCGTCTACTATGTTCTTATTATCCACTTGTTTTGTGTAAACGGCTGGGCTCCGTGCACCGGGCGGTGAAGTGCCGCAGAGCCACAGTGTGGTTGGCTTTGTTTGAAATCAATTTGGATCTAATTAACAAAGTAAACAAACCAGAAGTCTGCGGAGGATAAGAGGCGATAAACTGCTTGGCGCACTCCACAAGAGAAGAAAAGAACTTGGATGCAAGAACTTCATATGATACATAAATGTTTCTTACAGGAGGTCTACGGTTTGGACAACCTCTACTTGGTAAAAGGTTCCCTTGATAGTCGGCAGATCGGAAACTTTCCTTAGCGATCAACTTAATCAGTGCGGAAACCCGGCAGTGCAAAATAAACCATTTATCTTTGTGTCTAAACTGACTGCCCAGCAAACTGGGACATCATTTGTTTTTTCGCTCAGGTGAATGTAATTGTTTTTTGTGTAAAAGTACCCTTAGTGTTCAGTTTATCTGCAGCACCCCTACAGGTAAAATTAAGCATTACACAGTGTCCACTCACATCAATGGTGTTATGACGGTCGGTGCCTCCTCTCTCCCTCTATTTTTCACCTACCACAACATCAGCCTCCTCCTGCCCCTGTTTTCTGTGTGCCAAAAACCACACAATTTCCCCAGTTGCCATCTTTGCCCATGAAAAGGACCAATGTCAATCTGACATACATATGGAGCAGGAGTTGTGATTGCTGAACAAACACTTTAATAACTAACACATAAAAACGGTAATGGCCCCAATAGTAATAATGCCCCCAGTAATAATTGTGCCCCCAGGTGAGTCCCCAGTAGTAATGGTGCCCCAGTTGAGGCCTCAATAGTAATAGTTACCTTAGTAGTGGCCTCAATAGTAATAGTGCCCCGGGTAGGGGCGCCAATAATAATAGTGCTCCCAGGTATGGCCCCAATGAAGTTATGAAGAGAAATGTTCATTATGCCAGTGCCGTAATGTAGCAGGTTCGATGCCGCAGCGATACTGTTATGTAGCTGTTGGGAGGAAGCGGGTCATCGGCAGCGCTACAGTGTCTTCCACCTGGATAGCTCTTTCTGAAGGCCTCCTTAATAGAATAGAAGACCTTGTCGTGACTGATTTTTACATTATAGCTTACACTGTCTGTCTCTGTCGTTGTCGTGGCTTGTGTGGATGTGTGTGTCCGAGGTTTTCAACCCAGAGCACCAAGTCCCCATGCTGGGTGAGAAGCAGAAGGCACATTGTGCTGCACAAGGTGTTGCTGACTAAGACATGAAAGGTGAGTTGTAGCAGGTAAGTTGTTTTGCTGCAGTAGTGGGTAGTATGAGCCTGAGTGGCAAAGATAAAAGAGGGTGTGGTTTTGGTGGTTGTGAGCGTGGCTTATCATGGTGTATGTTTTTAACTCCATTATTCTGGTAGCCCCAACTAGTAATTGTCGCCCCTCAGTGACTTAATAATAATTTTGCCCCCTGTTTATTACAGCTGACACCCGCGGGCAATAGCTACAATCGGCCACATGGCTGAACGCGGCTATAAACCCTTTAAATGCCGGGGACGATGTTCAAAGTCCCGTACGGCCTGTCTGCAGTGAGATTGTAGGGAGCCATGCAGATGTCATGGCAAGCGAGGTCCCCCTGAAAGGCCTCAGGGCTGTCTTGGCAGACTGTCTATCAAGCCATTGCCATGCTATGGCATTACATCATATTGCAGGAGTGATCAAAGCATCGCTAGTTGTGGTCCCCTAGGGGGGCTAAAGAAAAATTAATAATCAGATCAATAAAGTTTTACTAATTGTAAAAAAAAAAAGTAATAAAAGTTGAAATCACTCCCCTTTTGCCATATCTATAATAAAAAATCTAAATCATAACACCAAAATACATATTTGGTATCGCAGCATCCATAAAAGTCCGATCTATCAAAGTAGCACATTATTTACCCCACATGATGAATGTTGGACGAAAAAAAAAAAAAAGACGCTAAAAATGCACTTTTTCAGTCACCCTGTCTTCCAGAAAAAATGTAATGAAAAGCGATCAAAAAGTCGTATGTATTCTGAAATGGTACCAACATAAACTACAGGACATCTCACAAAAAGTGAGCCCTCACACAACTAAGTCGACGGAAAAACAAAAAAGTTATTGCGAGCAGAAGATGGCGGCAGAAAATTAAAAAAAAAATTAAATGTTTTTGAAAAAAAAAATAAAATTAGTGCAACAAAAAAAAAAACTATATAAGTTTGGTATCGTAGTAATCGTACAGACCCATGGAATAAAGTTATCATGTCATTTTTGTTGCAGTTTGTGCGCTGTAGAAACAAGATTGGATTGGCTGGGCTGGAGAATGGGTGGACATAATCTTCCCTGCCGGCTGCTGTCAATCACCCCTCCGTCCCTCGGCCTTGTCCCCTTGACGGCTGCAGCGCTGTAAGTGTCGTTGCCCTCACTGCCGTTCCGTCGCTCGCCCTCGCTGTCATCACTGATGGGTCCTCAAGGAGACTCACAGCGGCAGAGCGAGGCTGAACAAAGTGCCTAACAGCCTCGGGGGGATGGGAAGAGAGAGAGAGAGCATTGTGACAGGCGACGGGGGACAGGGAGATCTCACAGCTTGCTGGGCACAGTAAGAGAGAGAGAGCGCGCGTCATGACAGGTGGCGGGGGAGATCTCACAACCGGTGGGGCCCCGCCGGGTCACAGCGTGGAAGGCTTCAGTGACATCGGAGCCCATGGGGGTGACTGTCAGCATGCTAGCAGTGATGGGAGAAGGGGCAGCGGCCACGACATTGACGGGAGCTGGTAAGGGAGTGTGACTGTCACCGCCGGAGCCGCGAGGTAACTAAGAATCCAGGACCGCGGCCACAGACTGACAGCGGGGCCAGGAACAGATCTGTGGAGGAATCTCAGATAGCCAATTGGCAGCTATGGGTGTGCCTGGCACTGCACCAGGACAATCGGAGGTCTCCACCCATTCTTTTGGTGGAGACAACATACACCAGTATCGTGGCCCAATACATCATCCTGGTCCCCTGTGGTACTGGTGTATCTTGTCCCCACCACAAATATGGGTGAAGAGAAATGATGAGCGAGCATACTCGCTAAGGGCAATTGCTCGAGCGAGCATTGCCCTTAGTGAGTACCTGCCTGCTCGAGCGGAAAGGTTTGGCTGCCGGCTGCGGGCAGGGAGCTGCGGAGGAGAGCGGGGAGGAACGGAGGTGAGATCTCTCTCCCTCTTCCCCCTCCCGCTCCCCCTGCTCACTGCCGCAACTCACCTGTCACCCGTGCCGGCACCCGAACCTTTTCTCTCGAGCGGGCAGGTACTCGCTATGGGCAATGCTCGCTTGAGCAATTGCCCTTAGTGAGTATGCTCTCTCATCACTAGTGGAGACCTTGTGATGGGCTGTATCCGCCCACTGTATGCCCACATGGTAATAATTGGCTGCCTGCAGTGAGGTCCAGGCAGCGTGGAATGAGTTTTGG
This sequence comes from Eleutherodactylus coqui, assembly GCA_035609135.1. Taxonomy (NCBI): domain Eukaryota; kingdom Metazoa; phylum Chordata; class Amphibia; order Anura; family Eleutherodactylidae; genus Eleutherodactylus; species Eleutherodactylus coqui. Next base: position 172,694,545 of record CM069413.1, read on the forward strand.
CTGGGATGGAGGGTTAGGGTTTGTTTCACTGTTAGGCTTACATTATTAGCTGTTAATGGTTCCATGTGAGAGCGGCGGGGCGCATTACATGGAAGCATGGACAGCTATTAATGGAAGGCTAACACTGAAATGAAACCTAACTCTCTGCTGCTCTGGCGGTCTTCGTCCCCCGCTGTTAATCACTCCGACGCCGCTGCTAACAGCTTCTCTCTGGAGCCGCCACCACTGCTGTGCCTTCTCCACTGCTGCTCAAGCAGTCTCCGTCCCCCCGATGTCAATCACCAAGGCTAGCGGCTTCTGTCCAGAGCCGTCGCTGCTGTGCCTTCTCCCCTGCTGCTCCTACGCTCTCTGTCCCCTGTCAGTCTCACCGACTCCGCTGCTAACAGCCAATCAGGTAGTGAGGGCGTTACCTGGCTGTGAAGAAGCCTAACCCTGGTGCACACCCACTACTTCTGATGTCAACAAAGTGCAACAGTACCATAATATAGCAGTTATATCCTTGAGATATATGACAGAGATATGAGATAGATAGATAGATAGATAGATAGATAGATAGATAGATAGATAGATAGATAGATAGAAAGATGATAGATAGATAGATAGATAGATAGATAGATAGATAGATAGATAGATAGAAAGATGATAGATAGATAGATAGATAGATAGATAGGAGATAGATAGATAGAAGATAGATAGATAGATAGGAGATAGATAGATAGATAAGAGATAGATAGATAGATAGATAGATAGATAGATAGATAGATAGATAGATAGATAGATAGATAGATAGGAGATAGATAGATAGGAGATAGATAGATAGATAGATAGATAGATAGATAGATAGATAGATAGATAGATAGATAGATAGATAGGAGATAGATAGGAGATAGATAGATAGATAGATAGATAGATAGATAGATAGATAGATAGATAGATAGATAGATAGATAGATAGATAGGAGATAGATAGGAGATAGATAGGAGATAGATAGATAGATAGATAGATAGATAGATAGATAGATAGATAGATAGATAGATAGATAGGAGATAGATAGGAGATAGATAGGAGATAGATAGATAGATAGATAGATAGATAGATAGATAGATAGATAGATAGGAGATAGATAGATAGATAGATAGATAGATAGATAGATAGATAGATAGATAGATAGGAGATAGATAGGAGATAGATAGATAGAAGATAGATAGATAGATAGATAGATAGATAGATAGATAGATAGATAGATAGATAGATAGATAGATAGGAGATAGATAGGAGATAGATAGGAGATAGATAGATAGATAGATAGATAGATAGATAGATAGATAGATAGATAGATAGATAGGAGATAGATAGGAGATAGATAGGAGATAGATAGATAGATAGATAGATAGATATGAGATAGAGAGATAGATAGATAGATAGGAGATAGATAGATAGCTAGATAGATAGATAGATAGATAGATAGATAGATAGATAGATAGATAGATAGATAGATAGATAGATAGATAGATAGGAGATAGATAGATAGATGATAGATAGATAGATAAATGGATAGATAGATAGGTAGATATGAGATAGATAGGAGATAGATAGATAGATAGATAGATAGATAGATAGATAGATAGATAGATAGATAGGAGATAGATAGGAGATAGATAGGAGATAGATAGATAGCAAGATATGAGATAAGTCCTGCCTCCATAATGCAATGGCTGTAATTGGTTCATTGAGAGTTGCATTGATTGGCTGAATAGTGCCCAAAGAACCAATCACAGCCTTCTCTTTGTGGATGCAGGATTTATGAATCCTATAACCATTGATGAGCAGCTAAGGACTGTGGTAACCACGCTGGAGCTGTGGACAGAAGCAGGAGGGACCTGGACTGAACTTGCTAAGAAACGTATTCCAATTTTTTTTCAAATGTAATTCAGCTAGGGTTTATTTTGGGGGTAGCGCTTATGTTTCAAGCCTCCCCGAAAATCCTGAAGAATCAGGCTAGGGTTTATTTTGGAGGTAGGTCTTAATTTCAGAGAAACAGGATAGTTATTTTCTAGTACATAGGAGGCAGTATTATGGTGGTTATATTCTTATACATAGGAGGCAGTATTATAGTAGTTATATTCTTGCACATAGGAGACAGTATTATAGTAGTTATATTCTTGTACATATGAGCAGTACTATAGTAGTTATATTCTTGTACATAGGGGGCAGTATTATAGTAGTTATATTCTTGTACATAGGGGGCAGTATTATAGTAGTTATATTCTTGTACATAGGGGGCAGTATTATAGTAGTTATATTCTTGTACATAGGGGCAGTATTATAGTAGTTATATTCTTGTTCATAGTGGGCAGTATTATAGTAGTTATATTCTTGTACATAGGGAGCAGTATTATAGTAGTTATATTCTTGTACATAGGAGCCAGTATTATAGTAGTTATATTCTTGTACATAGGAGCAGTATTATAGTAGTTATATTCTTGTACATAGGGGCAGTATTATAGTAGTTATATTCGTGTACATAGGGGGACAGTATTATAGTAGTTATATTCTTGTACATAGGGGCAGTATTATAGTAGTTATATTCTTGTTCATAGTGGGCAGTATTATAGTAGTTATATTCTTGTACATAGGGGCCGTATTATAGTAGTTATATTCTTGTACATAGGAGGCAGTATAATAGTAGTTATATTCTTGTACATAGGGAGCAGTATTATAGTAGTTATATTCTTGTACATAGGGGCAGTATTATAGTAGTTATATTCTTGTACATAGGGGCAGTATTATAGTAGTTATATTCTTGTACATAGGAGGCAGTATAATAGTAGTTATATTCTTGTACATAGGGGGCAGTATTATAGTAGTTATATTCTTGGACATAGGAGGCAGTATTATAGTAGTTATATTCTGGCACATTGGAGACAGTATTATAGTAGTTATATTCTTGTACATAGGAGCAGTATTATAGTAGTTATATTCTGGTACATAGAGGGCAGAATTATAGTAGTTATGCTCTTGTACATAGGAGGCAGTATTATAATAGTTATATTCTTGTACATAGGAGGCAGTATTATAGTAGTTATATTCTTGCTATACAAATAAAGTTTATTATTATTATTTTTATTATTATTGTACATAGAGGCAGTATTATAGTAGTTATATTCTTGTACATAGTAGGCAGTATTATAGTAGTTATATTCTTGTACATTGGGGGCAGTATTACAGTAGTTATATTATTGCACATGGGAGGCAGTATTATAGTAGTTATATTCTTCTGCATAGGAGGCAGTATTATAGTAGTTATATTATAGTACATAGAAGGCAGTATTATAGTAGTTATATTCTTGTACATGGGGGACAGTATTATAGTAGTTATATTCTTGAACATAGGGGGCAGTATTATAGTAGTTATATTCTTGTACATAGGGGGCAGTATTAGAGTAGTTATATTCTTGTATATAGGAGGCAGTATTATAGTAGTTATATTCTTGTACATAGGAGCAGTATTATAGTAGTTATATTCTCATACATAGGAGCAGTTTTATGGTAGTTATATGCTTGTACATAGGGGGCAGTATTATAGTAGTTATATTATTGTACTACGGAGCAGTATTATAGTAGTTATATTCTTGTACATAGGGAGCAGTATTATAGTAGTTATATTCTTGTACATAGGAGCAATATTATAGTAGTTTTATTCTTGTACATAGGGGGCAGTATTATAGTAGTTATATTCTTGTACATAGGGAGCAGTATTATAGTAGTTATATTCTTGTACATAGGAGCAATATTATAGTAGTTTTATTCTTGTACATAGGAGGCAGTATTATAGTAGTTATATTGTACATAGGAGCAATATTATAGTATTTTTATTCTTGTACATAGGGGGCAGTATTATAGTAGTTATATTCTTCCACATAGGAGACCGTATTATAGTAGTTATATTCTTGTACATAGGAGGCAGTATTATAGTAGTTATATTGTACATAGGGGGCAGTATTATAGTAGTTATATTGTTGTACATAGGAGGCAGTATTATAATAGTTATATTCTTGTACATAGGATGCAGTATTATAGTAGTTATATTCTTGTACATAGGAGGCAGTATTATAGTAGTTATATTCTTGTACATAGGGGCAGTATTATAGTAGTTATATTCTTGTTCATAGTGGGCAGTATTATAGTAGTTATATTCTTGTACATAGGAGGCAGTATTATAGTAGTTATATTCTTGTACATAAGAGGCAGTATTATAGTAGTTATATTCTTGTACATAGGGGGCAGTATTATAGTAGTTATATTGTACATAGGGGGCAGTATTATAGTCGTTATATTCTTGTACATAGGAGCAGTATTATAGTAGTTATATTCTTGTACATAGGGGCAGTATTATAGTAGTTATATTGTACATAGAGGGCAGTATTATAGTAGTTATATTCTTGTACATAGGGGGCAGTATTATAGTAGTTATATTGTTGTACACAGGAGGCAGTATTATAGTACTTATATTCTTGTACATAGGAGACAGTATTATAGTAGTCATATTCTTGTACATAGGGGGCAGTAATATAGTAGTTATATTCTTGTACATAGGAGGCAGTATTATAGTAGTTATATTCTTGTACATAGGAGACAGTATTATAGTAGTTATATTCTTGTACATATTGGCAGTATTATAGTAGTTATATTGTTGTACATGGGGGCAGAATTATAGTAGTTATATTCTTGTATATAGAGGCAGTATTATAGTAGTTATATTCTTGTACATAGGAGCAGTATTATAGTAGTTATATTCTTGTACATAGGGCGCAGTATTATAGTAGTTATATTCTTGTACATACGGGGCAGTATTATAGTAGTTATATTCTTGTACATAGGAGCAGTATTATAGTAGTTATATTCTTGTACATAGGGGGCAGTATAATAGTAGTTATATTCTTGTACATAGGGGGCAGTATTATAGTAGTTATATTCTTGTACATAGGAGCAGTATTATAGTAGTTATATTCTTGTACATAGGGGCAGTATTATAGTAGTTATATTCTTGTACATAGGGAGCAGTATTATAGTAGTTATATTCTTGTACATAGGGGGCAGTATTATAGTAGTTTTATTCTTGTACATAGGGGGCAGTATTATAGTAGTTTTATTCTTGTACATAGGGAGCAGTATTATAGTACTTTTATTCTTGTACATAGGTGGCAGTATTATAGTAGTTATATTCTTCCACATAGGAGACAGTATTATAGTAGTTATATTCTTGTACATAGGGGGCAATATTATAGTAGTTATATTCTTGTACATAGGGGGGCAGTATTATAGTAGTTATATTCTTGTACATAGGGGGCAGTATTATAGTAGTTTTATTCTTGTACATAGGGGGCAGTATTATAGTAGTTTTATTCTTGTACATAGGGGGCAGTATTATAGTCGTTATATTCTTCCACATAGGAGACTGTATTATAGTAGTTATATTCTTGTACATAGGAGGCAGTATTATAGTAGTTATATTCTTGTACATAGGGGCAGTATTATAGTAGTTATATTCTTGTTCATAGTGGGCAGTATTATAGTAATTATATTCTTGTTCATAGTGGGCAGTATTATAGTAGTTATATTCTTGTTCATAGTGGGCAGTATTATAGTAGTTATATTCTTGTACATAGGGGCAGTATTATAGTAGTTATATTCGTGTACATAGGGGGACAGTATTATAGTAGTTATATTCTTGTTCATAGTGGGCAGTATTATAGAAGTCATATTCTTGTACATAAGAGGCAGTATTATAGTAGTTATATTCTTGTACATAGGGGGCAGTATTATAGTAGTTATATTGTACATAGGGGGCAGTATTATAGTAGTTATATTCTTGTACATAGGAGCAGTATTATAGTAGTTATATTCTTGTACATAGGGGCAGTATTATAGTAGTTATATTGTACATAGGGGGCAGTATTATAGTAGTTATATTGTACATAGGGGCAGTATTACAGTAGTTATATTGTTGTACATAGGAGGCAGTATTATAGTAGTTATATTGTTGTACATAGGAGCAGTATTATAGTACTTTTATTCTTGTACATAGGTGGCAGTATTATAGTAGTTATATTCTTCCACATAGGAGACACTATTATACTAGTTATATTCTTGTACATAGGGGGCAATATTATAGTAGTTATGTTCTTTACATAGGGGGCAGTATTATAGTAGTTTTATTCTTGTACATAGGGGGCAGTATTATAGTAGTTTTATTCTTGTACATAGGGGGCAGTATTATAGTCGTTATATTCTTCCACATAGGAGACAGTATTATAGTAGTTATATTCTTGTACATAGGAGGCAGTATTATAGTAGTTATATTCTTGTACATAGGGGCAGTATTATAGTAGTTATATTCTTGTACATAGGAGCAGTATTATAGTAGTTATGTTCTTGTACATAGGGGGCAGTATTATAGTAGTTATATTCTTGTACATAGGGGGCAGTATTATAGTAGTTATATTCTTGTACATAGGGGGCAGTATTATAGTAGTTATATTCTTGTACATGGGGGCAGTATTATAGTAGTTATATTCTTGTACATAGGAGCAGTATTATAGTAGTTATATTCTTGTACATAGGAGCAGTGTTATAGTAGTTATATTCTTGTACATAGGAGGCAGTATTATAGTAGTTATATTCTTGTACATAGGGGGACAGTATTATAGTAGTTATATTGTTGTACATAGGAGGCAGTATTATAGTAGTTATATTCTTGTACATAGGGAGCAGTATTATAGTAGTTATATTCTTCCTCATAAGAACAGTATTATAATAGTTATATTCTTGTAAATTTGTATGATATGTATTTTTTAGAACTGTCTTCCTTTTTGTCTTTTAGGTATTAGACGTTGTAAAAGTATGATTGACAAGTTATATTACCTCAGGCTAAAATAGATGGATGAAAGGTAAAGAACATCTGCAAGAAGAAGAACATTTGTAAGTTTATGGGCATTTTTGTACTGAGGGGAGTCGTGTGCTGAGCCGCTATTTAGCAGTGAAAATATGAAAGATCACGTTGAAGTCATTTGTTTTCCATTGGATGGCGTAGCAAGTTAGTTAGCTGTTGTTTATTTCACTGTGTCTATAACATATCAGTCATTTCTGAATTTAAATGTATTTTAGGATTATTATGTGTGCGGAGAGGAAACTTTATTTGAATTTCAAATATACAAAGAAATGGAGATGGGAAAGTGCGTAAAATGTAGTGCTGTGATATTTTGTATAGTTCAGTACATTGAAGTACCATAAGCGGCTTAGAAGAACATTGTGATCTATCTGAATATCAGGTAACATAGCTAGATTCTGGCATAGAGTGTAGTAAATGAGTAGAGTTTTACGTGGCCGGCACTCTTAATGCCATGCTCCTCCTCTTTTTAAAATAGTAGCAGGGGCTGGAGTAAACCATCATGTGTTCCACATTTGCAACTTTTTCACAACTTAATTCTGTTGCAAGCCTGATGATAAATAAGCCCACAGGGCTCGTTCACACAAGTGCTGTAGGCACGCAGTATAGCTGTGTGCAAAGATCTGCACTAAGGATCGCGTGAAGGGGTAATTCCAGTTATTTGAAGTAGCCCGTCACATGATCCGAGGTGCGTGGTGCATGCTCTTCACCTACCATAGGAGTTAATGGAAAGCACGCACCAAAGATAGGTCAGGTCCTATCTTAGTGCGCACCACGGAGCTTAGATGCGACCTTGCAGTCACATGTCCCATCTTCATTAGGTGCACAAATTCAGCACGTCTAACATTCTTTCATGTGAACGCTTCTACTAGAAATCATTGGTTCCTATAGAAACGCTTTCTGTGCGCGGCTAAACAGCATGCCACAGCGTTCGTGTGGACGAGCCCATATGAAGTGGTTTCTTTCTGCTGGCCTATGTAGGGGATGCGCCCCTGGAGGGCTGACTAGCAACCTGTTCCTAAATCCTGTAATGACTGGAATGAAAAAATTGTCTAGACTGTGACCCAATATTGACTTGTATGAGTGTCCTGCAGAAACACATACAATTGAATGAGGTCATTGTTGGGCCTGTAGGCATGGCAGAAGCAAAGATAGATTCATACTAGATAGATAGATGGATAGATCACAAATGGATGGATGAACAGATAGATTATTGTGGACACTTTAGGACATCAGTACTCAAGAAGGACATATCAGAGCCTGAGCGGATCCCAAGGAGGCAACTAGAGTAATAAATGAAAATAGGAATTTTTTAGTTTAGAAAAAAGATGGCCGAGGGGCAACATAATAACTATGTATAAATATATCAGGGGTCAGTACAGAGATCTCTCCCATCATCTATTATACGCAGGACTGTAACAAGGGGGTGCTCTAATAACTATGTATAGATATATCAGGGGACAATACAGAGATCTCTCCCATCATCTATTATACCCAGGACTGTAACAAGGGGGCGCTCTAATAACTATGTATAGATATATCAGAGGTCAGTACAGAGATCTCTTCCATCATCTATTATACCCAGGACTGTAACAAGGGGGCGCTCTAATAACTATGTATAATATATCAGGGGTCAGTACAGAGATCTCTCCCATCATCTATTATACCCAGGACTGTAACAAGGGGCGCACTAATAACTATGTATAGATATATCAGGGGTCAGTACAGAGATCTCTCCATCATCTATTATACCCAGGACTGTAACAAGGGGGCGCTCTAATAACTATGTATAGATATATCAGAGGTCAGTACAGAGATCTCTTCCATCATCTATTATACCCAGGACTGTAACAAGGGGGCGCTCTAATAACTATGTATAATATATCAGGGGTCAGTACAGAGATCTCTCCCATCATCTATTATACCCAGGACTGTAACAAGGGGCGCACTAATAACTATGTATAGATATATCAGGGGTCAGTACAGAGATCTCTTCCATCATCTATTATACCCAGGACTGTAACAAGGGGCGCTCTAATAACTATGTATAGATATATCAGGGGTCAGTACAGAGATCTCTTCCATCATCTATTATACCCAGGACTGTAACAAGGGGGCGCTCTAATAACTATGTATAGATATATCAGGGGTCAGTACAGAGATCTCTTCCATCATCTATTATACCCAGGACTGTAACAAGAGGGCGCTCTAATAACTATGCATAGATATATCAGGGGTCAGTACAGAGATCTCTTTCATCATCTATTATACCCAGGTCTGTAACAAGGGGACACTCTAATAACTATGTATAATATATCAGGGGACAGTACAGAGATCTCTTCCATCATCTATTATACCCAGGACTGTAACAAGGGGGCGCTCTAATAACTATGTATAATATATCAGGGGTCAGTACAGAGATCTCTCCCATCATCTATTATACCCAGGACTGTAACAAGGGGTTGCTCTAATAACTATGTATAGATATATCAGGGGTCAGTACAGAGATCTCTCCCATCATCTATTATACCCAGGACTGTAACAAGGGTGCGCTCTAATAACTGTTTGTAATGTATCAGGGGTCAGTACAGAGATCTCTCCCATCATCTATTATACCCAGGACTGTAACAAGGGGGCGCTCTAATAACTGTTTGTAATGTATCAGGGGTCAGTACAGAGATCTCTCCCATCATCTATTATACCCAAAACATCACTGCTCTTGAGGAGATCTGCATGGAGGAATGGACCAACATACCAGCCACAGTGTGTGCCAACCTTGTGAGGACTTACAGAAAACGTTTGACCTAGGTCTTTGCCAATAAAGGATATATAACAAAGTATTGAGAAGAACTTTTGTTATTGAACAAATACTTATTTTCCACCATAATTTGCAAATAAATTCATTAAAAATCAGACAATGTGATTTTCTGGATGTGTTTTCTCATGTTGCCTCTCATAGTTGAGATCTACCTATGATGTCAATTACAGGAGAACTTGTACAATTGGGAACTCACTAAATACTTTTTTTCCCCACTGTATATCAAGGGTCAGTAGAAAGATCTCTCCCATCATCTGTTATACCCCGGACTGTAACAAGGGGTGCTCTGATAACTATATATAGATATATCAGGGGTCAGTACAGAGATCTCTCCCATCATCTATTATACCCAGGACTGTAACAAGGGGGTGCTCTAATAACTATGTATAGATATATCAGGGGTCAGTACAGAGATCTCTCCCATCATCTATTATACCCAGGACTGTAACAAGGGGGCGCTCTAATAACTATGTATAATGTATCAGGGGTCAGCACAGACATCTCTCCCATCATTTATTATACCCAGGATTGTAACAAAGGGGCACTCTAATAACTATGTATAGATATATCAGGGGTCAGTACAGAGATCTCTCCCATCATCTATAATACCCAGGACTGTAACAAGGGGGCGCTCTAATAACTATGTATAGATATATCAGGGGTCAGTACAGAGATCTCTCCTATCATCTATTATACCCTGGACTGTAACAAGGAGGCGCTCTAATAACTATGTATAGATATATCAGGGGTCAGTACAGAGATCTCTTACATCATCTATTATACCCAGGACTGTAACAAGGGGGCGCTCTAATAACTATGTATAATATATCAGGGGTCAGTACAGAGATCTCTCCTATCATCTATTATGCCCTGGACTGTAACAAGGGGGCGCTCTAATAACTTATGTATAGATATATCAGGGGTCAGTACAGAGATCTCTTCCATCATCTATTATATCCAGGACTGTAACAAGGAGGCACTCTAATAACTATGTATAATATATCAGGGGACAGTACAGAGATCTCTCCCATCATCTATTTATACTGAGGACTGTAACAAGGGGGCGCTCTAATAACTATGCATAGATATATCAGGGGACAAGACAGATCTCTCCCATTATCTATTTATACTGAGGACTGTAACAAGGGGGCGCTCTAATAACTATGTATAGATATATCAGGGGACAAGACAGATCTCTCCCATCATCTATTTATATATTTATACTGAGGACTGTAACAAGGGGGCGCTCAAATAACTATGTATAGATATATCAAGGGACAGCACAGAGATCTCTCCCATCATCTATTTATACTGAGGACTGTAACAAGGGGCGCTCTAATAACTATGTATAGATATATCAGGGGTCTGTACAGAGATTTCTCCCATCATCTATTTACCCAGGACTGTAACAAGGGGGCGCTGTAATAACTATGTATAGATATATCAGGGGTCAGTACAGAGATCTCTCCCATCATCTATTATACCCTGGACTGTAACAAGGGGGCGATCTAATAACTATGTATAGATATATCAGGGATCAGTACAGAGATCTCTCCCATCATCTATTATACCCAGGGCTGTAACAAGTGGCGCTCTTTACATCTTGAGGAATGAAGGTTTCTACACAACATAAAAGTGTGGAGTGAGAAATCGTTCACCCTTGTGAACAAGTATACAACATCGCGGTTTGCCCATTCATTCGGACGTTCAGTTTAAATACATATGTAGAGGCCCAGAACACCATCCTGGTCCCCTCCATAAATGTCATACATGTTTGTCCTATGTAGATGAACTGTGCAAAGCTTGTCTTGTCATATCCAGTGTATGTGTTGCACAGCTGCGGCGCTTGAGAGGTTAACTTTTATAAAATCATTGGCTGTATCAGGTTGTCATGTCATGTGGTAGAAGTGAAGGTATAAATAGGAGTGCTTGAGAGCGGGAAGAGAGTTCAATCTTCACTCAGAGTGCCATCTTATTCAAGGACCCAGGAACGTGCTAACACAGAGCCACGTGAAGCACCTTCAGCTTCCTTGTGGTGAAGATGGAAGAGAAGGAGAGATATCCCATAGTGTGTGAAGTCTGGATGTGATTGGAGTGGGTCCCGAGATTCTAGAGAGAGAGAGAGCAATTCCCACTAATTCTGTATGTAGGCACTTATCGTACAGGTACAAATTCACACTACTAATTTCCCTGTGCGGCCGTCCAGAGTCTGGATCATTGCACAGATGTACGTTACTGAGACACATCCACGTGCCTGCCGTTGTGGGGTGTAATTGCTACGTCTTTTGCTTTAAAAAAAAATGTCGTCCAGAGAGTCTGCGGAGTGACCCCTACCCATTTCCTCCTCTGGAGTGCTCCCAGTCCAGGAGCGGTGCCGTACAGATAACATAGACTGTAGGACCGGTGTCATCCTGTGTATCTTAAAACAAAATTGTACCTGCATTGCCTTGGATACCTGTCTGTAAGAGTTGATTCATTAAGTAAAGTTATACCGGGCCCTAACCGTTCCTGGGGACCTGAGGTACTATACACAAGTCTCTGTGCTATTTTTCCGCCGTGTAGCATGTGTGGGAACGGTGGCGTCACAAGTGATAGCTACTACTACCCCCATCAAACCATTTATTGGCATTCCCTATCATAGGGGTGTCAAAGCTGGCCTGTAAAGCAGCTCTGGCCTTGGCTGCGTGTCATCCCTCTAGGACCGGAGCCTGGCAAGTGCCACCATGACGAGTCAGCACTTATCCCTCCCAGCTCTGCACATTAGTCCAGTGTCCAGGGTCACCCCTCTGGGGTGCTGCACATAGATAAATCGTGTACTTGTATTTTTTGCAGGATAATTCAATCGTTCCGTTTTCTATACCAGTGAATGAGAATGATGGAATGATCAGTGTTTAAACCGAATGATCATCAAACGAGCCAACAATGATTTTCATGCTTGCATGAAATGAACAATGAATGACAAGCGAACGAAGCATCGTTCATCGCTCAATCGTTAGCCGTGTTTACAGTGAACGGTTATTGTACCTTGTGAAGGAATCCTTACATGGAGTCTTATATCCCAATTTGGGTCCATCCTTTTTGGCATTAACGTCCAATCCTGCATCCTTGCCGCACAATGGTGATGTCAATAACCATAAAAACAGTAACCTATAAACCAATAAAAGGGGGGGAAGGTGAGGATGGGAGGGGTAGAGAGTCGTTTACGCTGGTTCTTAACAGATCCGGCCTGAACACTTGCTATTTGGTTATTTATGAGGTGTATTCTCCGTAACTGTATGTGCAACCCTCAATGGATGAGCGGGATGTGTTTGAGCTAAGCAGAAGTTGGACACCAGATTTACATTAAGGTGAGCTTCTGGTTATTTTTTAAAATCAATCCATGGTGACCAAATGGTTAGAAATGTATTTCTGGTGCTGTTCTCCCAGCTTATGAGTTCCTTAAAGCGGGATATTTGGTGTATTTTGTTTTCCCATTGGGTTAGGGAAGGGGGTTCTTTGTTCCGCCACATTGGAGGGATGAGTAGTTTGGCTGCGGATTTTAGGTTTGTTGGCAAAGAGTCTCTTCTTGGTATAAAGTTTTTAGATGGTTGCCACAGTAATACCTCCTGCCAATTTTAATGAGGTCAAACAGATTTTGCAAGTCCTGGGAGAAGCTGCACCTATTGACATCCTATCGTGGATGCCAATTCACCTCACCAACAAATTCCCAGCTCTTCACCAGAAAATTGGAAACTTCCCTCCAAATTCAAAATTCCAAAGAAAAAGCAGTCATCCTGGACTCTAGAATATTTCATTTTAAATGTGTTCTACTATTTTTTTCTGACTCTTTTTTGCCAGGTTTAGCAGATGAATAGAGATGAGCGAGCACCAAAATGCTCGGGTGCTCGCTGCTCGAGTCGAACTTTCTGCGATGCTCGAGGGTTCATTTCGAGTAACGAACCCCATTGAAGTCAATGGGCGACTCGGGCATTTTTGTATATGACCGATGCTCGCTAAGGTTTTCATTTGTGCAAATCTTCTAAACCTACGAAAGTGATGGAAACAACACAGAAACGGATAGGGCAGGCGAGGGGCGACATTCTGGGCTGCATTTCAGGTTCCCAGGTCCCACTATTCAGCCACAATAGCGGCAAGAGTGCCCCCCCCCCTAACAATTTTTACTTCAGCCAAACCCTCATTAGCAAGGCACACCTTAGCTAAGCACCACACTACCTCCAACAAAGCACAATCACTGCCTGCATGACACTCCGCTGCCACTTCTCCTGGGTTACATGCTGCCCAACCCCCCCCCCGCACAACCCTGCGTCCGCAGCGCACACAAAAGTGCCCCTGCGCAGCCCTCAGCTGCCCTCATGCCACACGCTGGCCTCATAGCCACACCACCCTCATGTCTATTTATAAGTGCGTCTGCCATGAGGAGGAACCGGAGGCACACACTGCAGAGGGTTGGCAGGGCCAGGCAGCGACCCTCTTTAAAAGGGGCGGGGCGATAGCCCGCAATGCTGTAAAGAATCGATGAGAAATTGATGTTCGATCTTCATTCCAATCCTGTGCCACCTCCGTCAGGAGCTGCAAACGTGGGCATGAGTTACATAGCAATGGGGAATCCATGTGCCCACACAGTATTCATTTTGTCTAGGTGTCGCATAGCTCAATCGACACCGCAAGGGGAAAGCCATCTGCACTCTGCCCCCTACCCAACTCAGTCAGTGTCTTTGTGCCAGACAGGTCAAACACCGCAATGGGAACTAAGTGGGCACCAACAGCATAGGTGGGTCTTGGCAACCCAAGACATGAACAATAAATAAATCAGAGCAGCCAAACATGGCAGACTTGCACCGCGCCCACGACATAGGCCTTGGCCCATAGCTTCAGCAATCGTAGGCAGGAAGCGGACTTTCACTGCACCCAGGACATAGGCCTCTGCACAAGCCCTCAGCAATCGCGTGCCTACAGCGGACTCCAATGCTAGCGTAGCTGTGCACGTCTCATTAGCGCTGTATTGCTCCAGTAGTTTGTCCCAATGCAGTGCTCCGGATAGTAGAGCTAACGTCAGATGAAATACAGGTGGGCTTCGGCCCACACTCCATGCCCTAGTCAGTCTGGCCTTTTTTCATAGACACAGGCAGGTACAACTCCGCTCTGGGAAGTCTGTGTGGACCCACAGCATGGGTGGGTCCCAGGAAGCCACCAACGGTACATACATTGCAGTGCCGCGGATAGTTGAGCTAACGTGACATAAAGTGCTTGTGGGCTTCGGCCCACACTGCATGCCCAAGTCAGACTGGAGTTTTTTAATTAATAGTCACAGGCAGGTACAACTCCGCAATGGGAAGTCTGTGTGCACCCACAGCATGGGTGGCTCCCTGGAACCCACCGACGGTACATAAATAAATCCCATTGCAGTGCCCCGCACAGCTGAACTAACGTCAGATAAAATACAGGTGGGCTTCGGCCCACACTACATGCCGCAGTCAGACTGGGGTTTCTTAATTAATAGTCACAGGCAGGTACAACTCCGCTCAAGGAAGTCTGTGTGGACCCACAGCATGGGAGGGTCCCAGGAAACCACCGATGGTACATAAATAAATCCCATTGCAGTCCCCGGATAGCTGAGGTAAAGTCAGATAAAATACACGTGGGCTTCGGCGAACACTGCATTCCCCGAGTCAGACTCATTTTTTTAATTAATAGTCACAGGCAGGTACAACTCTGCTCAGGGAAGTCTGTGTACACCCACAGCATGGGTGGCTCCCTGAAACCCACCAGCGGTACATAAATAAATCCCATTGCAGTGCCCCGGATAGCAGAGCTAACGTCAGATAAAATACAGGTGGGCTTCGGCCCACAATGCATACCTCAGTCAGACTGGGTTTTTTAAATTAATAGTCACAGGCAGGTACAACTCCCCTATGGGGAAGCCACCGACGGTACATAAATAAATCCCATTGCAGTCCCCCGGATAGCTGAGGTAACGTCAGATAAAGTACAGGTGGGCTTTGGCCAACACTGCATGCCCCAGTCAGACTGTTTTTTTGTTTAATTAATAGTCACAGGCAGGTACAACTCTCTTGGGCCAGATACGTAGAACACTGCAATGTGAAAACTTAGTGCAGCCATACTATGCACAGACCCCTGTAGTATTCCTGTAGCAAAGGTATAAGCTGACCCCACTAACAGTTATGTTGCAAAAGTCTAGGTAGACCCCAGTAACATTTTAGTTGCAGCAGTATAGACTGACCCCAGTAATATTTCAGTAGCAGCAGTGTAGGCAGAGCCCAGTAACATTTCAGTAGTAACAGTATAGACAGACCCCAGTAACATTTCATTTGCAGCATTATAGACAGACCCCAGTAACATTTCATTTGCAGCAGTATAGACAGACTCCAGTAACATTTCAGTAGCAGCAGTGTAAGCAGAGCCCAGTAACATTTCATTTGCAGCATTATCGACAGACCCCAGCAACTTTTTATTTGCAGTATTATAGACAGACCCCAGTAACATTTTAGTAGTAACAGTATAGACAGACCCCAAAAACATTTTAGTTGCAGCAGTATAAACAGACCCCAGTTACATTTCAGTAGCAGCAGTGTAGGCAGAGCCCAGTAACATTTCAGTTGCAGCATTATGGACAGACCCCAGTAACATTTCAGTAGCAGCAGTGTAGGCAGAGCCCAGTAACATTTCAGTAGTAACAGTATAGACAGAGCCCAGTAACATTTTAGTAGTAACAGTATAGACAGACCCCAGTAACATTTCAGTAGTAACAGTATAGACAGACCCCAAAAACATTTCAGTTGCAGCAGTATAGGCAGACCCCAGTAACATTTCAGTAGTTAAAGTATAGACAGACCCCAGTAACATTTCATTTGCAGCAGTATAGACAGACCCCAGTAACATTTCAGTAGTAACAGTATAGACAGACCCCCAAAACATTTCAGTTGCAGCAGTGTAGGCAGAGCCTAGTAACATTTCAGTAGTAACAGTATAGACAGACCCCAAAAACATTTCAGTTGCAGCAGTATAGACAGAGCTCAGCAACATTTCAGTAGTAACAGTATAGACAGACGCCCAAACATTTCAGTTACATCAGTATAGTCAGACCACAGTAATATTTTAGTAGCAGCAGTGTAGGGAGAGCCCAGTAACATTTCAGTAGTAACAGTATAGACAGACCCCAGTAACATTTCAGTAGTAACAGTATAGACAGACCCCAAAAACATTTCAGTTGCAGCAGTATAGACAGACCCCAGTAACATTTCATTTGCAGCATTATAGACAGACCCCAGTAGCATTTCATTTGCAGCGGTACAGACAGACCCCAGTAACATTTCAGTAGTAACAGTATAGACAGACCCCAGTAACATTTCAGTAGTAACAGTATAGACAGACCCCAAAAACATTTCAGTTACATCAGTATAGTCAGACCACAGTAATATTTCAGTAGCAGCAGTGTAGGCAGAGCCCAGTAACATTTCAGTAGTAACAGTATAGACAGAGCCCAGTAACATTTCAGTAGTAACAGTATAGACAGACCCCAGTAACATTTCATTTGCAGCATTATAGACAGACCCCAGTAACATTTCAGTAGTAACAGTATAGACAGACCCCAGTAACATTTCTTTTGCAGCATTATAGACAAACCCCAGTAACATTTCAGTAGTAACAGTATAGACAGACCCCAGTAACACTTCATTTGCAGCAGTGTAGGATTAGCCCAGTAACATTTTTTAGGAGCAGAAGTATATGCAGACCGAAGTAACATTTCTGTTGCAGAAGTATAGTCAGACCCCTGTAGCATTACTGTGGCAGAAGTATAGGCAGGCAGACCCGGGTGACATTTCTGTAGCAAGAGTGTAGGCCAAGCCCTGACACATGGTGTACCATGAGTGTAGGCGAAGGCCAGAAAAATTACTTGGATTACAGTGTAGGCGAGGGCCCAAAAAATTGCTGTACCAACAGTACAAATGTACCCCAGAAAAATTGCTCAACCGAGAGGGCAGGTGAAACCCATTAATATTTTAGCTTACTGTGGCTTAATTTGTAACAGAGCCTGGAAGCAGCCCTTATAAAAAAAAAAAAGGTTTATGTTGAAGTTTCAATGCTTTAGTTATAAATGTAGAAATATTGTTTGACAAAAGTTATATGAGCCTTTTGGGCCGCAGAAAAATTGGCGGTGTAAAAATTTTTTGAATTATTGGCGTGCAGTTGGAGGGAAACAGCGCTTATGTTACGCAAACTGCACCCAGGAAAAAAATTATACAGAAGCCTGCGAGCAGGCCTAGCTGTGCAATAGTGAGGTACTACAACTGGCACTATTAAATGCACACCTAGCAGCCACAACAATAATGCACACGGTCACAGATAGCCCTAAACAGGAGCTTTTTGGGGGTACTTGTGGACAGGATTCTACAGTAGCACTGTCCCTGCCTCACCAATACTGCCCCTATACTCTGTATAATTGGCTGCAGACTGAGAATGCAATAGTCTGCAGAGCCCAAGATAAAAAAAATGTTGCAAAACTTCTCCTAGCAGCCACAACAGTAATTTACACGGTAAAATGTGGCCCTAAGAAGGACCGTTGGGGTTCTTCTAGGCAGGATTCCACACTACCACTGTCCCTGCCTCACTAATACTTCCCCTATACTACGTAGTACAGACTGCAGCCTGAGAACGCTATAGCTGTAATGGGGCTGCACGCCCGATATACAAAAAAAATAAATTTGCAAAACTGCTCCCAGCACCCACAACAGTAATGCACACGGTCAGATGTGGCCCTAAGAAGGACCGTTGGGGTTCTTGAAGATGCTAATACTCTCCCTATAGCACCAGCAGCACTCTCCCTGATCTCTGCCAGTGTGTCTGATGCGAGCAGCGGGCGGGACTGCTTTAAGTACTCAGAGGTCACTTGATCTCGTCAGCCACTCACTGCAGGCGGGGTGGGATAGGGCTGGCATGTCACAGGAGGAAGTTGTAATGCCTTCCCTGCATGTCTATTGGCCAGAAAATGGCGCAAAACTTTCAGGGAAGGAAATGGAATTGACTCGAGTACCGCGTGGTGCTCGTCTCGAATAACGAGTATCTCGAACACCCTAATACTCGAACGAGCATCAAGCTCGGACGAGTATGCTCGCTCATCTCTACAGATGAACTATCCAAATATTTTAGCTCAAACCATTGGTCTGTATGCAATAGCATTGTAATTGTGAGTTATCTATGCAATGCACTCTCACCTCACCCAATAGATGCCTCATTTGGTATACACATTGTGGGTCCCCCCGGCTCCTGCCCATACCACTGGCCCATAGCATATGAGCAGATTGCTCATGGTGGGCTGTGGAGACGGGACCTGGGTGAATTCCCACGTCACCCCAACACTATAATTATGCTGGTATTACTTATGGGTTCCCCCTAGGTCCTTCCTTTACTGCCGATCTTGCACAAATGTAATCAAATTTGACCCTTTACCACACCCATAGCATCTGGATTCCTACACACATACCAGCCTGTACACAGCACAGATGCCAGGCAGAGAGGTCAGCGGTCAGATTCTGATCACAGAAGGGGTGACTTCTGCCGCCAGTGGACTGGAACTACAGAGCAAATGAGTTACATGTTTGTCAGGTTGCTGCCTAGCTGGGGGCACTATTACTTCTGTGGAGGCAAACAGGGGTGACTATTACTATTGGGTTCACTATGGTGGTCACTAGAGATGAGCGAGTACCAAAATGCTCGGGAGCTCGTTACTCGAGTCAAACTTTTCGTGATGTTCGAGAGCTTGTTTCGAGTAACGAACCCCATTGAAGTCAATGGGAAACTCAAGCATTTTTCAAACTGACCGATGCTCCCCAGGGGGGAGGTTGTGTGAATCACCTGAAAACATCAGAAAGTCATGGAAGCACCACAGAAACGAATAAGGAATGGCACGGGCAGCATGCATGGCTGCATCCGAGGCTCCCAGGTCTCACTATTAAGCCAAATTGTTGGTAAGAGCCTGGCTGTCACCCCCCTAACAATTTACTTGGGACAGACCATAAGCAGCAAGGCACGCGTGCTGGCACATCTTCGCTAAGCATCACACTAGCTGCAACCAAGGACAATCACCACCTGCGCGTGACACCACTGCCTCTTCTCCTGGGTTACATGCTGGCATTGCTCTCCAACCCCCCACATGAGCCTGCGTCCACAGCGCACAAAAAATTTTCCCTCGCAGCGTTCAGCTGCCCTCATGCCACACGCTCGCTTGATAGACACACCACCCTCATGTCGATTTATAAGTGCGTATTGGATGAGGAGGAACCAGATACACACACTGCAGAGGGTTGGCAGGGCCTGGCAGCGACCCTCTTTGAAAGTGTGGGCAATAGCCCACAATGCTGATGCGAATTACTGATAAATTAACGTACGATCATCATTCCAATCCCGTGCCACCTCCATCACAAAATTGTCAGGAGCCACAAATGTGGGCATAAAGGGGACTCAGATGCCAGTACTTCTACACATCTCCACAATGCAGCAGCGCATTCTAATACCAAAGATTGGTTTAAAGAAGAAGGTGTCGTAAAAGTAGCCACCACAGGTATACAGTGACCCTGTGAAAGTCTCACTAAATCAGTTACGTTTCCTGTGAACGCTCCAATCTAGTATCTCGGATAACTGTGGTAATTTGTAGCACGAGAGATAATACATGCCGACCAGTGCTGATCTCCAGACCCCAAGCAGGAGGAGGAGGTGGCATAATAAGCCCGAGAAACCATGACCGAGGTAGGACCCGCAATACTCTGTGTGGGAAGCACGTGAGCGGGCCCAGGGTCAGGCTCGGTCCCAGCCTCCACCTTGTGTGACACAAGGTGTCATGAGTTACCTAGCTATGGGAAATCCATGTGTCCTCACACAATTCATTCTTTGTATGTGTCAGATAGCTGAACAACGCAATGGGAAAGGCTTTGTGCACCCACAGTATAGGCGACCCCTGAAACATTTCTGTAGCAAGAGTATAGGCGAACCCCTGAATCATTTCTGTACCAAGAGTATAGCTGGACCCCTCAAACCTTTCAGTAGCAAGTGTATAGGTGGACCCCTGAAACATTTCTGTAGCAAGAGTATAGGCGGACCCCTGAAACATTTCTGTAGCAAGAGTATAGGCGAACCCCTCAAACCTTTCTGTAACAACAGTATCGGCAAACCCCTGAATAATTTCTGTAGCAAGAGTATAGGCGGACCTCTGAAACATTTCTGTGGCAAGTGTATAGGCGGACCCCTCAAACATTTCTGTGGCAATAGTATAGGCGAACCCCTCAAACCTTTATGTAGCAATAGTATAGGCGAACCCCTGTAACATTTCTGTAGCAAGAGTATAGGCCAACCCCTCATACTTTTCTGTAGCAATAGTATAGGCGAACCCCTGAAACATTTCTGTAGCAAGAGTATAGGCAAACCTCTGAAACATTTATGTAGCTAGAGTATAAGCGGACCCCTGAAACATTGGTCTACCAAGAGTATAGGCAAGCCCCTGAAACATTTCTGTAGCAAGAGTATAGGCGGACCCCTGAAACATTGGTGTACCTAGAGTATAGGTGAACACCTGAAAAAATTTGTTTTCCAAGAGTATAGGCGAAGGCCAAAAAAATTGGTGTACCAAGAGTACAAGTGTACCCCTGAAAAATTGGTTTACCCCGAGAACAGGTGAAACCCATAAACATTTTTTAAAGATAGAGGTTGTTGTTGCTTAATTTGTAACACAGCCTGGAGGCAGAAAAAAATTGGTTTTAACAGAGCCTTTTGGCCCACAGAAAAATTGGCAGTTCAGCGTGATGACATGCTGTTTTAGGAGGAGGAGGAGTAAGATCCGAAAGGGATAGACCAAGCTACTTCTCCCCTTTTTTAGGGTTAGAGAGAGGATGCATATTTCTCCTGTTGCAGCGAAAAGAATCTTTATGTTACACTGCTTTCCACCGGTGGAGAAGAGAAGTCTGGGGAAATCCAGCATTTGTTCATCTTAATGAGTGTAAGCATGTTGGCACTGTCATTTGACAGGTGGGTACGCTTGTCCGTGATGATCCCCCCAGCACTAAACACCCTCTCTGATAAAACGCTGGCGGCAGGGCAGGCTAGCACCTCCAGGACGTACAGCGCAAATTTGTGCCCCGTGTCCAGCTTTGACACCCAATAGTTGTATGGAGCAGAGGGATTACAGAGAATGGTGGTACAATCAGCTATGTACTTCCTCACCATCTTTTTACATTGCTCCCTCCGACTCAGCCTTGACTGGGGAGTGGTGACACAGTCAGGCTGGGGAGCCATAAAACTGGCAAAGGCCTTGAAGAGTGTTCCCCTGCCTGCGCTGGACATGCTGCCTGATCCCCGTGCCTCCCCTGCTAGTTGGCCCTCTGAGCTACGTCTTCTACCGCTACCGCTGTCAGATGGGAACTTTTGCATCAGTTTTTCCATCAGGGCCCTGTGGTATTGCATCAGTCTTGTACCGCTTTCCTCTTCGAGAATCAGAGTGGAAAGGTTCTCCTTATACTGTGGGTCGAGAAGGGTATACACCCAGTAATCCGTGTTGGCCTGAATGCGTCTAACGTGAGGGTCACGGGAAAGGCAGCCTAACATGAAGTCAGTCATGTGTGCCAGAGTCCCAGTATGCAACATATCGCTGTCCTCACTAGGAGGATGACTTTCATGATCCCCCTGCTCCTCTTCAGTCCATACACGCTGAACAGATGAAAAGGAAGCAGCATGGGTACCCTCTGCAGTGTGGCCAGCAGTCTCTTCCCCCTCCTCCTCCTCCTTCTCCAAAACGCGCTGAGATACAGACATGAGGATGGTCTGGCTATCAAGCGACATACTGTCACCCGCCATCTCCTGTTCTAACTGCAAAGCATCGGCCTTTATGCTTAGCAGCAAACTTCTCAGCAGGTAAAGCAGCGGGGTGGTAAAGCTAATAATGGCCGCATCGCCGCTCACCATTTGTGTAGACTCCTCAAAGTTTCCGAGGACCTGACAGATATCTGCCATCCATGCCCACTCCTCTGTGAAGAACTGCGGAGGCTGACTACCACTTCGCCAGTCATGTTGCCGCTGGTATTCTACAATTGCTCTACGCTGCTTGTAAAGCCTGGCCAATATGTGCAGCGTAGAAATCCAGCACGTGGGCACGTCACACAGCGGTCGGTGCTCTGGCAGTTGGAACCGACATTTCAGTGTCCAGAGGGTGACAGCATCTGTGGTGGACTTGCGGAAATGTGCGCAGACAGCGGCGCACCTTGCCGAGCAGGTCAGACAAGTGGGGGTAGTTTTTCAGAAATCGCTGAACCACTAGATTGAACACATGGGCCATGAATGGCATGTGTGTGAGGCTGCCAAGCTGCAGAGCCGCCAGCAGGTTACGACCATTGTCACACGCGACCATGCCTGCTTGGAGGCTCAGCGGCGAAAGCCAGAGGTTGGTCTGCTCGGTCAAACCCTGTAACAGCTGTGGGGTGGCCGTGTGTCTCATGTCCCCTAAGCTAATTAGTTTCAGCATGGCTTGCTGACGCTTCCCCACCACTGTGCTGCTGCACCGCGCGCTACTGACTGCTGGCGACGTGCTTACACTTCTTAATTGAGAGGTGGCGGAGGAGGAGAAGGGGGGGGGGTTGGAGGAGGTGGCATAATTCAATGCAGAAACCATCACCAAGGTAGGACCCGCTATCCTTGGTGTGGGTAGTACGTGAGCGGTTCCAGGCTCTGACTCGATCCTAGCCTCCACCAAGTTCACCCTATGTCATCAGTGAGATGTAGTGTCCCTGCCCACCAGCACTTGTCCACGTGTCCGTCGTTAAGTGCACCTTCCCAGTAACCACGATGGTGAGGGCACGGTTTATGCTGTGGGAGACGTGCTGGTGTAGGGTGGGGACGGGGCATTGGGAGAAATAGTGGTGACAGGGGACCAAGTACCGAGGGACCGCCACCGCCATCATGGTCTTGAAAGCCTCTGTTTCGACTAGCCTGTATGGCAGTATCTCCAGGCTGAGTAATTTGGCAATGTGCACATTTAAAGATTGTGCATGCGGGTGGGTGGCGGCGATTTCCGCTTTCGCTCCAACGCTTGTGTTAGCGACAGCTGAACGCTGCACTGGTAGACATTGCTGGAGGCAGTGGAGGACCGTGGAGGTGAAGGTGTGGGTGCAGGCCGGGAGGCGCTCGTGCCTGTGTCCTGGGAGGGGGATTGGATCTGTGTGGCAGGTTGTGGCACAGGGGAAGAGGCAGTGGTGTGACCCAGAGACAGTGAATGGCCTTCGTTCCACATCGTGGGGTGCTTGGCCATCATATGCCTGCACATGCTGGTGGTGGTGAGTCGGGTAGTGGTGGCTCCCCGGCTGATCTTGGTGCAGCACAGGTTGCACACCACTGTTCGTTGGTCGTCTGCGCTCTCACTAAAAAACATCCACACCTTTGAACACTTTGCCCTCTGCACGGAGGCTTGCCACGAGGGGTGCAGTGGGAAACAGTTGGGGGATTCTTCGCTCTGGCCCTGCCTCTCCCCCTGGCTACACTACTGCCTCCTCCAACGAGTCCTGCTGCTGCACTTGCCTCGCGCTCTGAAGCCCTGTCTTCAGTAGGCTTAGCAAGCTAGGTGGGGTCAGTCACCTCATCGTCCAGCAGCTCTTCCTCCAAATCCTCTGTGCGCTCCTCCCTCGTACTAACTGTCCTTACTACTACCTCACTGACAGACAACTGTGTCTATTCATCCTCATCCTCCAAAAGTTGGAGGGTGAGGAACCGTTTTTTTCCACTCAGGGCAGGGACCCGAGAACAGTTCCTGGGAGTCTGCCTGCTCAAAATCTGTCATTTTCCTGGAGTGACGAGGCTGGGCGGAAGTAGGAGCAGCCAGTAGATTCAGAGGTGCAGTCCCTAGCCCGGTAGTAGTGGACTCCGTGGAAGACTGGGTGTTCGATACATTACTGGACGCGTTATCCGCGATCCATGACAGGACCTGCTCGCACTGCTGTGCTTGTAATAAAGGTCTACCGCGCGTACCCGCAAATTTGTGAGATGAAGCTGGGGGCAGAGAGACGCGGCGCTCTCCTAATCCCTCAGCAGCCGACTCTAATTCACCCCACCCAGGACCTTGGCCTCTGCCCACACCCTCACTTGGACGCCCGCGTCCACGTCCATGTCCTCGACCCTTGCCCTTACTCTTCATCATGTCGGATAAAAGATAGAGCAGGGCCCATATAAATTAACTTACTGTATAGCGCTAAGAACTGGAGCTAATTCACTGCAGAGACTTGTAGATACCAGAGGCTCTATGCTGTGATAGAAAAAATTAAACCGCTGTCTTGCGCTGATACCTAGGGGTAATTTACCACTCACAGAGACTTGTAGATAAGAGAGGCTGTATGGAGTGGGAGAAAAAAGTAACCCAGTGGATAGTGCTGATAACTGCGGCTACTTCACCGCACACAGACAATGCTGGATGTTAGATGCTGTGCACAGGGGCAGAAAAAATTAACCCAGTGTTTAGCGTGGAGAATTTAGGCTAGTTCACCACACAAAGCAATTGGCAGATGTGAGATACTCTGCAGAGCCCCAGAAAAAATTAACCCACTGCTTAGCGTGGAGAATTTAGGCTAGTTCACCACACAAAGAGATTGGCAGATGTGAGGTATTCTGCACTGGCCCAGGCAACAATTAACTGACTGTTTAGCGATGAAAACTATGGCTAATTCACCGCACACAGAGAATGGTAGATGTGAAATGCTCTGCATTGGCCTAGATGCTTAAAAAAAATTGTGCACTATTGCTCCCAGCCAGCCAAAAAAGTAATGCACAAAACGAGGAGTAGCCCTAAGAAGGACCATTGGGGTTCTTGAAGAGAGGATCCCTAATCTAATATCTTCCCTATCTCAGCAGCAGCTCTTTCCCTAAGCTCTGCCAGCATGCGTCTGAGGCAAGCCGCGGGCGGGACCAGTTTAAGTACTCCGCGGTCACCTGATTCCGCCAGCCACTCACTGCTGTAGACGTGCACAGGGCTGGCACGTCTCAGCAGGAAGTGGTAATGCCTTCCCTGCATGTTTAGTGGCTAAAAAATGGTGCTAAACATGCAGGGAAGGAAATGCAATTGACTTAAAGGGGTGGTCTCGCGAAACAAAGTGGGGTTATACACTTCCGTATGGCCATATTAATGCACTTTGTAATATACATCGTGCATTAAATATGAGCCATACAGAAGTTATTCACTTACCTGCTCCGTTGCTAGCGTCCTCGTCTCCATGGTTCCGTCTAAATTCGCTGGCAGCTTGCTTTTTTAGACGCGCTTGCGCAGTCCGGTCTTCTCCATTCAGCACGAGCCGCTTCAGTGTGCTCCCCGCTACAGCTCTTCTGCGCATGCGCAGACGAGCTGTCACTGCTCGGGAGCGCGCTGGAGCGGCCATTCTGTACCTTCCTCTGTTAGAGGAAGGTGCAGAGCTGCCGAGCTGTCCAGAGAAGCCGCCCAGCTGTCCCGCCGTCCAGCTGTCCTGGTAAGTGATGGGCCGGGGGGGCTGCCGCTGCGCCGGGGTGGGGGGGTGGGGGGCTGCCGCTGCGATGGGGGGGCTGTCGCTGCGCCGGGGGAACTAGCGCTGGGCCGGGGGGGGGGGGGGCTGCCGCTGCGATGGGGGGGGCTGTCGCTGCGCCGGGGGAACTAGCGCTGGGCCGGGGGGGGGGGGGGCTGTCGCTGGGCCGGGGGGGGGCTGTCGCTGCGGCGGGGGAACTAGCGCTGGGCCGGGGGGGGGGTGCTGTCGCTGGGCCGGGGGGGCTGCCGCTGTGATGGGGGGGGGGGGGCTGCGCCGGTTACCTTCTGCCTGGCGGTGGGTGACAGGTCGGCCGTGTTCACTCCAGGGGTCCGGTCGGCGGCTGCGGGGTGTCTGGTTGCCATGGAGACACAGCTGGTAGCGTCTCGGGAGCGCGCACGTCGGGCTACAGCAAGCGATGCGAAAAGAGCTGGCAGCCATCTTGGGAAAAAGTTTTATGAGTTGCTGAAACGCTGGAACGGTAAGTAGAAACCAGCTAGGAAAGTAATTTACAGGGGTAATTAGTAATGTATGTTTAATTAGGGGGACTGGGCAAAAAAAAAAATTCACTGCTTCCTCGAGACATCTCCTTTAAGTGCAGCGTGGTGCTCGACTCAAGTAACGAGCATCTCGAGTAGCCTAATACTTGAACGAGCATCAAGCTCGGACAAGTGTGCTCGCTCATCTCTAGTGGTCACTATTACTACTAGAGGACCAAAATTACTACTGCTGCCACTATGGGGGCCTGTTATGATCTGTTTCAGGGTTGGAGTCTTTATTGTAACCGCTGTGGATCAGTAGAATGGTCAGGGAAGCCAGAGGTCGGTACAAGAGTAGGTATCAGTTCGTGGTACAGAGGACAAGGCAGGTAGAGTAGTTAGGTGAAGGCTGTGGTCAGTACACGGAGAAGCAATAGTAGTGAGAGGAGGAGTTGGTAGCAGAGCTTGACTAAGGGCTGAGAGCAGAATAATCACACACTGAGGGAGGGCCAGGTATATATATACTAGAGTGTGTAATCAGTGCAGAGTGGAGCTAATTAGAAGCTGGGTTTGCAGGAGCCAGAAACTGGGCAAGGTTAGTCATGGTAGCTCCCCAGTAGGCTGAATAGCTCACTAGGGAGAGATGCTGCCTAGAGCATAGGAGTTCCCAGGTTTGAACCCTGACAGGGCCACTATTACTACCGGGGTCACTATGCAGGTCAATATTACTACTGGGGCCACTAACAGTGGCATTTTTACTACTAGGGTCATTAACGGGGACATTATTACTAATGGGTTCACTAACAGGGTCACTATTAATACTGGAGCCACTATGCCCTATGGGTATCAATATTACTCCTGGGACCATTAAGAGGATTACTATTATTACTGGAGACATTAAGGGGGTCAAGGGTAACCCTTTACCACAACCACAGAATCTGCATTTCTACATGGGGTTATAGATCGCTTAACGTGTTTGAGGAAAAACAACTAATAAAGATTTAAGCTTTTTTCTAAAAAGGGTAATCAATGCTTAGATAAAAATGTACAGAAGATGTACAGAAGGGGCAGACATTACAAATACACACAATAGTATGAAGACACAAGGGGATAAAATAGAAAATACCAGTCTATAAAGTTCCAACAGTCCTAGGGTGCAGAGTGCATGGAACGAGGAGGGACAGGCCGGCACTCCTGGGTCTGACAATTGGGAGAGGGGATCTGCCATATTTCCCTAGGGGTCCTTCCAGGTTTTGAGAATGTAACCGCTGCTGGGCTAGGACCTTCAGTTGACCCATAATCCCCATTAATAATTCCTCTTCTGATTAATAACAATATTAATGCTTTGTGCCGCAATGTCTGGGTTGTGTATATTGGACACAGGATGGGAGAGAAATGGTGGGCGTTGTTAGGGAAATCATCAAAGGGATTTCAGAGTGTTTTTGTTATGTCCACCTGGTGCACTAAAGCACCACGCCTCCGTGCAAACGCAGGATTGTGTTCATTTAAAACCGCAAACACACCATAGTGTTGCATAGACTAATTGCATCTCTTCAGGCCAAGATGGAAGGACCCCTGTCCCTTACTAACCAGGGAAAGTGGGGAACCCATGCCTAAAAGCAGGGTAATCATCCTGATAAGGTCTGCCCCACTGTCTTCATCTGGGACTTGGCTATACCTGATCAGAAACCTGGAGAAGTGCACAAAACACACCCATAGGACACGACACTGTGCAGAAACACTGAACACTGAACAGGACTGCACATAAAGCAAATGTCTGGCCACTTGCACAGACATAACAAATGTCGCTTTTCACACCTACACACCAGGCTATGCATACAACATATAACATGAACCCCACACAAGCTCACATGCATACAGAAAGACAATCATAGCTAGGTCAAGTATACTCACACCAGGGGACTACAAAGTCAGCCATTGTGCTGAAATAGAGAACAATGTCAGGCATCATCCATCTGACACACACATAGGTCATCAGATGTCTGGAAGCCACACCTGCCCAGGAATAGGGAAAAACCTGTGGGCCGCCTGCACCTGTGTGGTCACCGTACCACACACTACACAATGCATGCACCCCAAAATGCAAGGAGGGGAGGGAGAGCAAGTGTCCTAGACTGTCTATAGGGGAGGAGAGAGGGACACTACAGACAAGCATGCACCACACCAGCTCTGATTGGGCTCAACACAGGGTACAAGAGTAAAGCACTAAAATGACCAACAATGTTTCACAAGAGTTTGCTGCTACTTATCTGCTGCAGAGAAGGGGGATTGGCTGGTGGAGAATACCACACCCAGCCAGCTCATTTAACCCCTCCAATTCTTTGTGAAGATGTGCACAAGGAATCCTGTAGAACCATAGGTCCCAGAAGCACAACCTTAGAAGTTTCATTGTCTGCTCCAGATTGTATGTGAGAGGTTGTGTACACAAATCACTGACACCAGCTAGTATCATACAACTGCAGCATCCCGTAGAGTGACCCCGGACACAAGGCATATGTTGTGGAGCGAGAAGAGTAAAATGCTGGCTTGCACGGGGGCACTTACCACGCTCCCTCCCAGAGGGACGCACGTAGCCTCAGCCAGGGTAACGCTGGGCCTCTTCCGGACAGCAGTAGGAGAGGGATGCCCAATAAATAGTAGAACAGGGATAGGTATTGTCACAGGTGATGCCACCGTTCCGTTAAACACCGGAATGACCTTCGGAGGTCGCAGATAGATATAACAGACCTGAGGTCCCTGGGAACAGTCAGGGCCTGGCATAACTTTACTTGAATGTAATTCCAACAGTACAAGGCATGGTAGACAATATTCCAAATGAAGGCATTTGGACAGACTTGATTAGGAGTACCTCCACACGGCGATCCCTTGCTTCAGGATGCCTGTGTGTGAACAATTGAATATGCGTACCTCCACCCAGTGTTCCTAGACTTCAGCATGCTTGGGCATGAACAATTGGAGAAGAGTACCCCGACCCAGCGGTCTCAGACTTCAGGACACTCGTGTGTGAACAATTAGCAAAGAGTACCTCTGCACTGGGCCTTGGGAAAAACTCACGGTTTGCTCATGCTCTCTCCACTTGGGGGGCTCATGTTTCTCTCATGCTAGAACAGTCAATCCAGGAAACCTCTCTTCTTCTTCCATTCTCTACTACATGAGGTTTGAAGGCACTCTCATGTAGCTGGCACTCTTTATCAGGAACCCAGAAGACATGGAACTCCTTTCCCGCTCTCAGACACTCATATTTATAATCACACTCATATCACGTGACATGACATAAATTGATACATTCACAGGCAATGTGCAAGCTCCTGCAAACATTTAACCCATCACACGCTGCAGCTGTGCAATACACATAACAGAATGACTAGAAAGATTTGCACAGTGCACCAAGATAAGACATGACATGTATGACATTGTGGAGGGGACCAGGAAAGCATGTACTGGGCCACTACACGACAATGAAGCTTTTCTGACTTTATTACAAGGCAGACACACACACACACATATATATATGATTAGGATGGCCACAATCTACACAATTGGCTTAGCTTATAATGACTCTAATGAATAACATATTGTGAGGGTATATGTATATATTGCCATATGTTTTTTATGCTTTATACCTATATGCAAGTTCTATTCAATTCCAAATGAGAAAAAAACTTAATCTGTCGCCTTACATCAGATATTCCAAAGGCCTTGCGAGACAAAGACAAAATGTATCTTAAAACGCAGCAAAGGAAGAACCAGACACAAGGACGCGTACTTGGCTGTTTTTCCAGAGGCGCCGTAGCAAGATAACGACCGTTCAACTATGCATCTGAACTTTCACTGTCTCAGGCCGGAAATCCGGACTTCCCATATATGGTTATGCTGTGAATTTTAGCCAATGAGCCCATCACCCATTCCTGGTGATGAGACAAAAGGGTATAAGATCTCATGTAATCTGTAATAAAGAGCAGCGCAGTCATGTCCCCGTGTGAGAAACTATACCAGACTTCCGTGTGTTGTGTCTCTTCTTACCGCCGGCAGCGGGGCAAGTGGGGTGGGCCTGATTGGTGCTGTACTTAGAATTACCCTGACAATATTGTTAGGATCCTGGTTTTAACTGTCCATCTTGTCTTCAGTCAGCCATCTTATAAGCTTCAGTTTAATTCTCTTTGCAAACTAACTAGTGTCTCCTTTCAGCATTTCATGCCCTTTAACCTAATTTTCTTTTCAGATTGAGATATGAATTTTCTAGGCGTGCAGCCAGCATCACTAGTGCAGCGATTCTCATGAAAATAATCAAATTGTTATGTCTTAAGTTTAGTGAGAAAATGTATTGTTTGTCTGTTTTTTTAATGCATATTGTGTCTGTCTCTCATGACTACACTTGCCATCTGTGAGAAATACCTTGTATACAACTTTGGCATAAAACCACTCCCTCTCTTTCTCCATATAGGTCTATGTTTGTAGAATAAACATTAGAATTCTTTGGGGCACAGCAACCTGTCTGTGTGTGACTGTTTTTCTCCAGGCCTGAAATCACTATTAATTTGGAACCCTAGCAACATATTAGAGGGGTCCCTGGAATATCTCTAATGAATTGACACCCAACTAGGGCTCAAGGCAAGCCAAAAAAGACCACTGTACCCTGATTCTCGGACAATGAGGGGGAAGGAGTAGCCCAGAATCACAGACTGAAAAACAGCGCTGAAAAAGGTAAGACATCTCTCCAATTTGACCAGTCTTTTTTGGCTGATCTTTCCCCAGTCTGAGGGTAGGTGCGCATGTCTCTTTATAACTCCTCGAGTCTTTAAGAACTTTAAGAACTTGACAAATATATGTTGCTAGGGTGGACATTTGCATGATTGCTGGAATCTGTGTATATTTTCTTTTTGTGTTGTGGGTACTGTATAAGATTATGTAGAAAGCGTGGAAGGGCATCAGTGAGCTCTGGAACCCTCTTACTGATCTCTGAGTCCATACATACATATAAGGTACAGTTCTCGGAACTGCAAGAAGACTTTTTGAGATTATATATATATATATATATATATATATATATATATATATATATATATATATATATATATATATATATATATATATATATAATCAAGCTCTTTCTTACGGACAGCTTGATTGGGAGCCCCTCTTAGGAAGAGGGAAGAAGTATAGACAGAAGGAAGGAGAGGGAGGGACAGTACACCGGGAAAGAAAATGGGAAGTTCGAATGGGGAAAAATACACATTGATAGAAGACAGCTAGGGAAATAGTTGAGGAAAGAGAAGGTAAACAAGCTGTGGGGAAGAGATGCAGTAAGTTATTACGACGAGCAGGATGCTGGGAGAATGGAATCTTAGATTAGCACGTCTGGAAGAAATTCAGGGACAGCCATGGGGGCTGGGTAAAAGATAATAGATTAGAAGGAATGTTGGGAAGTTGGATCAGGTGAGTGAAGCAACAGATGAGATGGGTTATCAGAAAAAGTAATATAAAGGACATATGTATTATGCCCCACCTGATACTCCAATGCACTACCCACCACCATATGCACAACCCTCAGCTCCAAATGGTCCGACCAGCTGTACCTGTATGGTGTGCGGACAATAAAAAATTCTGATCGCGAAAATTCCTGCTGTGCCTGTGAGGCTGCATGCCTGAACAGGATGGTAGGAATTTTCCCCATGGTGACCAGAAGTCAGGCGGTGGTAGGAACAGTGCAGGTGGAGGGGGGAGGAGGTGTAGAAAGCAGTGACAAGGACACTAAGGAAACCACCAGAGGGGGTAGTTCCTCCAAGGTTACCCAACAGGCACCACAGACTTTGATGTTGGCTGAGTATAGACCTTGGACCCCGCAAAAATATATGTCGCTATTACAACAACTCCCGGATCCGATATCTAGACCTATACCTTTCTTTAGGCAGATTGTTCAGATACAAAGTACATATAATGCCACCTGGGCAGATTTGGCCCCGTTAGTCGCCCTTAAGGCTGGAGAAGCATTGTGGGAACTTATAAATCAGCACCTAGAGGAAAATTGTGGAAATGAGTATGTAGATAGAAGAAAGGCTATGTCCGGACCATATTATAATATTGGACTGTTACATTGGGCAAAGGAGAAACTTCAAAAATGATCTCTGTCCTTGTTTACTATAGTACAGGACAAGGGGGAAGTAGTAGAAAGTTTCTACTCCAGACTATTGACTTGGGATATAGTGGGATGGGTAACACTATGCTTGCTTTAGCATTTGTGGACGTTCTTAAACCCTCCATCAGAAAGAAACTTCAGGATTGCAAACCTGAATGGAGACAAAGCCCCCCTCAGCCTCATTACAAGCAGCAAAAAGGATAGGACTAAATGAAAAAATCAGAACAATCAGCCCCTACCAAACACATCATGATGAGACCCAAACAACACAATTTTAAATGTGATTTTTGTGGTAAACCAGGTCATTTAAAGTGTGATGTCATGACTGGCGGTGCTCGGGGTCTCAATGTCCATGCTGCTGGTCCTGCCAGCTACCAGGGTGCGGTGCAGGGGAGCCCCGGTGTCGGTAATCTCCTCTGGCTGCGGTATTCATGGACGCCACCAGGTTGCTAGGGACACGGTGGATGCTGTCCCGTGCCGCGTCTTCATTGCCATGGCAGCCGGGCATGCCCGCTCTGTCTCTCCCTGTTGTTAGCAGGATCCGGAGGCTGGTTCACCAAGCTTCCCTGATTGGATCTTGTTGTTGTCAGACTCTCCACCCCAATCAGCTGCTGGGGTGGGAGTTCTGACAGCATTTAGGTGCTCAGTTTTAAGCATTATTGCCAGTGTATGTTAGGTCTTCCAGCTGCACCCGCGTTTTCTTGTATTGACTCCCATTTGAACTCTCTGCTTTCTGGACCCGGCTTTGTCTTTCGTCTGATCCTTGATACTGTGTTTTTTCCTGTTGCCGTCCAGGACTGTCTGACCTGCCTCTGTGTTGTTTGTCTCCATGTTTGTTTGTGGTCTGACTCCCTGCCCCGCTTCCCTAGAGAGTCTGGGGACTGTCGCCCATTTGTCTGGGGTTTAGCTCAGGGGGGCAAGTAGGTAGGGACAGGGGTTGCGGGCAGTTCAGGGACTTCCGTACCTAGACCCTAGTCCCTTGACATGTGAATGCTGGAAATTCCTGGGGCAGAAGCAACAGTCTAACATCATGCCTCTTCCTCCTCCTCTGCTGGAGGAACAGGCATGAAAAACAGGCCACTCCCTGTCCCTATTTCCCGTCACTGTAGAAACAGAAGGTACAGCGGTCTACATGAAGGGGGAAGTGTTACATCATGAGATTCCATTTCTTATAGATACGGGGGTTGCCATGTCCGTTGTACAGGGGCACCTTGTACCCTCACCCCATAGACAGCAGAGTACACAATCTGTAGTGGGGTTGGGAGGGAAACCTGTTGCATTACAAGAAACCAAACCGCTTCAACTCAAATTTAGTGGTCAAATGGTAATGGCTAAGCTGCTGGTCATTCCTATATCTGTTCTTGCACTGACATCTTACAAGCTCTATCGCATCCATCAAATTCTCACCAGATGGATCGGTACAGGTTGAGACCTCAAGTGCCAGTACAGAAGAATTTTGCAAACTAACTGCTCTATTGGTGGATCTGGCTCATGTGTTTGTCCTGACAGCTGCTAAAGAAATCCAGCTTTCCGCGGTTCCTCAGAAATTGTGGGCCACCTCCAAGACAGACATAGGGAAATTGAATGTACTCCCTATGATGGTATATCTGAAGCCAGGATATACATCCCTCAGGATCAAACAGTATCCCCTTAGTTTCCCACAAAAAGGTGCAAATAGGGGACAAGTGGGAGACTTGGTTCAAATGGGGGCTTTGCGCGAGATACGCTCTCCAGCAAACACCCCTCTTTTTCCTGTCAAGAAAAATACACAAAAAGGTCAGCGAGACACCTACCGCATTGTCCTTGACCTCTGAGAGGTGAACAAGGTTACAGTTTTGGACACTCCTTTAGTGCCCAATCCTTACACCTTGCTGGCACAGGTGCCACCTACTGATAGACACTTTACAGTGTTGGATTTATCAAATGCTTATTTCAGTGTGCCCCTTCACCCAGACTGCCAGTACCTTTTTGCCTTCACCTTTAAAGGTAAACAAAATGCGTGGACAGTTCTCCCACAGGGAGCTCAAAATTCACCAAGCATGTACACTCAGGTGTTCCATTCAGTATTTCTGGCTTGGCCCCTCCCACCAGGGGTAGTACTTCTGCAATATGTTGATGATCTTTTGTTGTGTGTGCCTTACTTGGAAGCCTGTTAACAGGCCACACCTACACTGTTGATTTTCCTTGCAGAAAATGGCTGCAGAGCTTCAAAAGGAAAAATTTCAGTTCTACAAAACAAAAATTGTTTTCTTGGGTCATTGCCTGGCTGAAGGAACCAGGCACTTAACAGAGGAGCGGATGACTGCTGCCCAGGCAATTCCTGTACCTTTCCCTGTTTATAAACGCCACACTGTCTTAGGTCTTGCCTCATACTGCGGTCCATGGATCCACTCTGCTTCATCTCTCATGGAACCACTCTATGACTGCCTCTCTACCAAACACTTGAATATGGTGTGCTGTGCTGTCAGCTTGCTCACTTCATATATCTCACAATCCACTGCTTGCTCAAGCGGGTTCACCTGCCCCCGGTCCTGGGCTTTAAACAGCAAAAAATTCCATCCAGGAAAAAGTGTAATCCACGCTTGCTTGCAGAGTAAAATTTGTAACCTTCCTTTATTTAGTCATATTTAAAATTGCCAGGTATACACATTTCTAACCAGATGCGTATCGGCTGCACAGAGCCTCTCTACCACTCCTTTCTCTCTGACTTCTGAGGCAATTGACAACGTTCATACTTTAAAACTCTCAATCCTTAGCTCCCCAACCTTGGGAATTCCTAACTACACCTTATCCTTCACCCTTTTCTGCACTGAACTTTCTGGTCACGCAACAGCAGTACTGACACAAAAACACGGAGGGCGTCCATGACCACTTAGATACTACTTCATGCGATTGGATCCAGTGGCTCGAGGGGCTCCCGCATGTGTCCATGCAGTGGCAGCAGTATAAGCAATGGTTTGCAAATCCTCTGAGTTGGTATTAGACTAACGCTTAGTGGTCCTCACCCCTCATGACATCCAGAGCATACTCACGCAGGTTCAACCTAAGCATTTGTCCTTGGCATGTCAAATCCGGTTACAGTGTACCTTTCTCATGCCTCCTAACATCTCTTTTCAGTAGTGCACTACTCTAAACCCAGCTACTCTTCTTCCAATTGAGTACCCTGGTTCAAATGGAGGAGGGGAAGATCTAGGTATTGCAGATCAGTTATTTTTAAATTCTTTGCAACAAGATTCTGATCTATTTGAAGTAGAGTATCAGCACGATTGCCTAGCATTGATGTAATAAGAAACCCCTCTTGACAATGCACATTTTGAGATTTTTGTAGATGGTTCCAGGTACCAGAGTGAGGATAGACGATGCCATATTGGATTTGCAGTGGTCACACAACATGATGTCATAAAAGCAGAAGCTCTGCCGCCGCATGTCTCAGCACAAGAAGCAGAACTGAAGGCCCTCACTGAAGTGTGTAGAGGGGCAGCAAGTAAGACAGCAAGCATTTACACTGATTTCCGTTATGCATTTAGCATAGCTCATGATTACGGCAGAATATGAAAGGCCAGACAGTTTCTTACCTCAGTTGGACAACCAAATTAAGAATGGTACAGCAGTGCAGAGACTTATGGAGGTCCTTCTCCTACCTGAAAAAGTAGCAGGTTAAAGCTCACACCAAAGCTGACCCTGGAGAAGCAAGAGGCAATGCCCTAGCAGACTTCACAGCAAAGGCAGCGGCCCTCAAGCCGTGGAGGAAAGAAGAAAAGAAGATACTGACCGCACAAGTCAGAGACAATGATTTGGACATTAATAAAAACCTGGACAATTGGTATGCTTAGGACTTTACAGTTACAAGTTGGCAAGGAAAGAAAGGATAAATGGACTAAAATAGGAGCAGCAGAACAAGACGGCGTATGGCGAACAGTCAACAGAACTTGCCTACTGTGGTCCCTGTACCCTATTATGGCCCAGAGGACGCACGGAAAGACTCACCTATCAAAAGCAGCAATGATGTCAACACTTGAGAAAAGGATGAGTGGCTCTGTGTTGCTGCTGCATCATTTGTCCAGTCTTGCATGGTCTGTGCCATAAGCAACCCAGGAAAGAAGGTAAAAGTGCCACAAAAACACTTGCCTAGGCCACTCTACCCATTTCAGAGATTGCAAATTGACTACATTCAGCTCCCACCTGTTGAGAAGTATGAATAGGTGCTTGTTGTTGTTGATGCTTTCTCAGGTTGGGTTGAGGCCTGGACTGTTACCAAGGCAACCTTGTAAATAACCGCAAAGAAGCTTATGAATGAGGTAATCTGCAGATACAGGGCACCGGAAGTGATTGAGTCAGACAGAGGTACACACTTCACAGGTGAAATAATGCAACACATCATGTCTGCTCTGGGTGTATCTCAGGCCTTTCACACACCCTACCATCCACAGAGTAGTGGGAAGGTAGAAAGGATGAATGGTACCCTGAAATTAAAAATACAAAAGTCAATGAGGGAAACGGGCAAACTTTGAACTGAGTGCCTTCCATTAGCCCTTTTCTCAGTTAGGTACATACCTAATAGGAAGACAGGATTGTCTCCCTATGAAATTTTGTTTGGCAGTGTGCCCAGACTGGGGCTGTACTTTCCCCAACAACTGCAGCCACAGTTTGGGGCACTAACTGAGTATGTACAGTCCTTAAGCAAATGTCTGAAAGCAACACACAACCAAGTATTCTCTTCTATTCCAGATCCTAATTCTTTTGAAGGTACACATGACCTGGAGATTGGGCTGTCATCCGGAGGCACGTGAGGAGAGCACTGGAACCCAGATTTGATGGTCCTTACCAAGTCCTTCACACCACCAGCACTTCAATGAAGCTGGAAGGAAAACCAAATTGGATCCATGCCTTACATTACAAAAAGACAACCAAACCCAAGAGGCAATGAGGCCTGTATCCCTCACTGCCTGCGGTATAACTGTCATGGTTTTTGCATTTTTCCTCTTTCGTTTCTCACCAGGTAAGGAAACAGAGCAGGTAAGGCATAGAAGGGGGTGGATGCAATAGGTAGAAGGGCATGCCAACATGTGGGAATACCTGGCGCGGGATGTATTTAATATTACTAATATGTGTATGACCAACCTTAAGATCAGTGAGGACATACTGCGTACCTGCCTGTTTACAGTACCTACCTCAACTTCAGTACTAAAAAGTGTATATTTGTATATTACTGTGTATACCTTCTCTCATATCTCTATGTATGGCATGTTTTGGGCACACCAAGAATAGTCTTGATGAAACCCTTAGCCTAACTATGCGATAAATAGAAGTAATAATGAGGCAATCTGTTATATGACCCTGTGGTAATTTAGTTTTCTTGTATCCTATTTGTAATAATAAGCTTGGTAGTAATGCTTTTTGTCTTTTCTGCTTCCATCTTATGTTTTATAAACATCTGCACCTTTTGCAAAGTACGGAGACAAACAAGGATACTTCAGAAATGCCTACCTGTACATGAAACAGCCACTAAAGAGTCAGTGACAGTGGGAATTTGGCAGAAAAAAAGAAGAAAAGTAAAAGGACAAGCCCAGCAGGGGTGGAATAGAACCCTTGAATGTACCTTTAATGCAACGTCACCAAGAATATTAATTTGGAACCCTAGCAACATATTAGAGGGGTCCCTAGAATATCCTTAACACATATGTTAATGCATTAAGGTGTATGTTGCTACTAAAACACGTAATTACTAAGAAGTAAAACTTAAGGTGGAGAATAGGCTCAATCTGTATTTGTTGTTCTAATAGCTCCTATCTGAAGGGAAGGGATCTATACCCGCTATCTCAAGACATTCCTAAGTCAGGTAAAGATATGTAGGAGTATCTGCCATTATCTAATACATACCAGTGTATAGCAGTAACACGTTAATCATTTATATGCTAGCTACTCACTAAAAAGGAAGATATACCAATCTGTGTGTGTGTGTGTGTATATATATATATATATATATATATATATATATATATATATATATATATATATATATCTATCATAGCAAAGGGTTTCCTTGCTGGTCCCAGAAAGAGCAAGTGACATCACAGACCCCTCTGTCTTAACCATCTGTCTAGGTCAACTCAACTTTCCTCAGATCAGAAAGGTGGACGATTGACGTGAAAGGATGGGTGACGATCTACAAAAATCTTTTCATCACATAGGTATCCTGTGTATTGGCGCTTTCAATGCCTGTAAAACGAGTCTTTTTCTGGAGGGTGGGGTGTTATTTCACATTTCGCCTCAGGCAGCATAAAGGCTTGGGGCACCCCTGTAAACGTCAACTACTATAGAATCATTTACATCCATGTTATCAGTCTATAGAGGTCACAATGCACTCAGCTGACAGGACGACATTTTCTTGATGTTAGTTACATTACAAAAATCAAACAGCGTCTGGTGATGCTCGTATCTCCCAAGACCCGAGTCTTGAGGCATGAGAATGTCTTGGCAGTCTTTGATCACAAGGGGCCATCTGCTCACATGTCAGCGTCTCGCTCTACAATCTCTCCACGTTCCATAGTTCATCTGGTGTCTGATATTATTGCTAGTCTGATGGACAAAAACATGAACTTCCCCCAATGTGTCACCATCTCCCTTAGATTGTAAGTTCCAGTGCTGATTTTTAAAAGGAATCATTAAAAGACAGATTCTCCATTGTTCAGGATGCAGAAGAGAGTTGGCCTTGTAGTAATAATCTAGATACCCCATTCCAAAACTGGCTAACATTATTGCTACCTCTATCCTAGGATAGAAGTGCCTCCCTACTACCATTTCATGAAGTGGTCGTGTACCTTTGTGGTGCCAGTTGCGGTGACAGCAAAGTCCTACCCTAGTTGACAATTACCTACCCCAAGCCTTTTGGTTGCTTTGGTCAAGTGTAAAATGATGCCATTCCTCATTAAAAGAAAAACACATTTTAGAAGCATTGAAACGCCAATAAACAAGATACCCAACACATATTTAAACCATTGAGATTAATTTAAAGTGACAGAGTAATAGTGCCCCCAGTAGCAGCTCCAATAGTAACAGTGATGTAAAACTGATGCTGTTAATTAAACCATTAGTAACAGTGACCCCCTCCCCAATGGCTCCAATAGTAATAGTGCTTTCCGTAGTGGCCCATTTAGAGGCTCCAGTAGTAATAATGACCCCATTGCGGTGAAAATAGCAATTTTGGGCATAATTACCCTAATAATACTAGGGACCCCATTAATTT
Organism: Eleutherodactylus coqui; assembly: GCA_035609135.1. Lineage (NCBI taxonomy): Eukaryota > Metazoa > Chordata > Amphibia > Anura > Eleutherodactylidae > Eleutherodactylus > Eleutherodactylus coqui. Next base: position 172,734,729 of record CM069413.1, read on the forward strand.
CTCAATAATAAAAATTATCCTATTAATGACCCTAGTAGTATTAGTGACCCCATTAGTGGCCCTAGTAGTAATAGTGACCCCATTAAGCCCAAATAGCAATATTGCTCCCCCATCATTGCTGCAATAATACAAATGACCCCCTTAATGGTTCCAGTAATAATAGTAATCCTCTTAATGGCCCCAGTAGTAATAGTGACCCTTAATGACCCCAGTATCACTAGTGACCCCTTTAATAATAGTGTTCCCCTTCAAGGACCTCTAGCAAGGCAGCAAATCGACACCATCAAGCATTTAACTTACTTGGTCTGTAGCCCCAATCTAGTGGCCGCTGCTGTAATTAGACTGTGGCCCTGACTTCTGCTTCCAGCACTCAGATGCTAGGAGAGAGGTAAGGAGTCACAGTAAGGCCTGCCAGATCAGCGCTAGAGATGGAGTAACTTAAGCTCTTGATGGTGTCCGGTTACGACTGAGGACGGCTGACAATTTTTACAAGCAATTATGCCTGAGGAAGAATCCTGAGTGGCTGGAAAGCTCGCAATAGCATCATGTATTTTTGTTAGCCTTTTGCCCCTTCCCGCTATAGGACATACAGTTACGTCTGGGGATGTCGGGTTATGTATGAAGGGAGATCGTGGGGCTTATTACATCCGACACCCAGCGGCAACAGCTCCACTCAGTCGCGTGGCTGATCGGAGCTATTAACCATTTAAATGCTGCTGTCCATTCTGCCAATGGCATTTAAATCCCCCGAATGATGTTTGGGGGGTCCCATATGAGGGGATCACAGGGAGCCGTGCAGGTGTCATGGCAGCCTGGGGCCCTCTGAATGGTCCCAGGGCTGTCTTGGCAGAATGCCTATCAAGCCATCGCCGTGGGGTGGCTTGATAGCCTGCCTGCCCAATCGCAGTATGATGTAATGCCATGGCATTACATCATACTGCAAGAGCGATCAAAGCATCGCTAGTTGTTGTACCCTCTGGGGACTAAAAAGAAAGGTGAAAATAAGAACAATAAAGTTTTACTAATTGTTGGGAAAAAAAGTAATAAAAGTAAAAAAAAAACAACCTTTTGCCGTATTTACAGTAAAAGAATCCCAATTCTAAAACGACAATACATATTTGTATTGTCCAACCTATCAAAGTAATGCATTATTTATCCCACATGATGAACGTTGTCAGAAAAGAAAGCCAGAAATGCACTTTTTTGGGTCACACTGTCTTCAAGAAAAAACGCAATAAAAAACTATCAAAAAGTCGAATGTATTTCAAAATGATAGCAGCAGGATGTCCCGCAAAAAATGAGCCCTTGCACAACTATGTCAACAGAAAAATAAAAAAATTATTGCGTGCAGAAGATGGCGGCAGAAAATAATAAAAAAAAGGAAAAATATCTTTGAAAAAAAATAAAAGTAGTACAGCAAAGAATATATATATATATATATATATATATATATAAGATGGGTATCGTAGTAATCGTACTGGACCATAGAATAAAGTTATCAAGTCATTTTTGTTGCAGTTTTTAAAAGGTGGGAGTAAAAAACAAAAATGGAAATAAAAGGGCCGCGTCATTAAGGGTTAAAAGGTCTCATATCTTTAAGATTACTTGGTTTCTCTTGCTGGGAACAATCACATTTTGCTCCACTTGATAAAGGCCCATTTACACGTGTGGAATTTTTGCTCAAAATTTATTCAAAAGACCGAAAATGAGCGATAATTGTTACATGTAAACGCGGGCAATGTGTACTTTTTGTCTGAACAATCATTTTAAGGGAACTTAAAATCCATCATTCAGCTGCAGAGAGATAAAGTATTTCTTAACAGAAGGCTTGCTGTGTTCTCCACGGGAGTCAAGAGATTACATCATATTCTGTCAGCAGCCCCAATGAGAACAATGCAACTGTTTGCACAGCAGGGCGTGTAATTAGTCACAAGCTCAGCTCTGCAAACAGCTCCTGGAGTTCCATTTACATGCAAATGAAGATGATAAAGTGTTAATGGACATTAGTGTCCATTAACATTTTATGCAAAAAGATCACTATTAGAGATGAGCGAACGCACTCGTTAAGGGCAATTTTGCAATCTAGCATCGCTATTTTCGAGTACCTGACTACTCGGGTGAAAAGATTCGGGGGGCGCCGGGGGTGAGCGGGGGGTTGCAAAGAGGAGTGGGGGGGGGGAGAGAGAGAGAGCTCCCCCCTGTTCCCCACTGCTACCCCCCGCTCCACCACGCCGCCCGGCGCCCCACGAATCTTTTCACCCGAGTAGCCTGGTACTCAAAAATAGCAATGCTCGATTGCGAAATCGCCCTTAACGAGTACGTTCGCTCATCTCTAATCACTATAGCTTTCAATCATTTGAAAGAATATCTTTGTGTGTAAATGGGCCATAACACGAAACCAAACTTTTTTCATTATACTAAAAATTGATATGTCTGGTAAAAAAAAAAAAAAGAGATGAGTGAGGATCCCTCTTCTCGAGTAACTGCATTCTTATCCGAGCAGGCTCGAGGGGGCGGTGGGGGATAGCGGGGGAGAGAGTAACAGAGATCTCAGCTGCAGCAGAACATTTACAGGATATCAGAACCTGAGGACAGGACGCTTCTTGTAGCAGCTGCAGATTAGATGGCGGTGCCGACATGTTCTGACTAGCAGACAGGAAGGGGTCAATGATTCATGCCGCTTGTGCCAAATTCTCTGCCCTATCAGCATGAAACAGAAATCTGGATCCATCTGACCAGGGGATGTTTTCCCGCTGCTCAGTGATACAGGTTTTGCGCTCTTTTGCCCGCTGGAGTCTTTCTGTTTCTCTTAGACACAATGGTGCTGGAACCGGTCGTCTGTTATTATATTATCCGTGCGGAGGAACGGTGAGTTGTGCGTTTGGACACGTTAGTTGGAGCTCCAGCGTTGTATTCAGCTGACTGTGCAGCCTGTTGGTCAGAACGATTCCTGACATCCTCCTCCGACCCCTTTCAGTGATGAGTTGTTTCCTCATCACTGAATCCCCAGGATCCCCTTCCGATGGATGTTTTCCTTGATCACGCCATTCTCTGTATACTCTCTACATCATTACATGGGAAACCCCTGACGGTTGGCAGGGGGCCCTGGCTAGTCTAGCGCCGATGACCGGCCTCAGTGGAAGTCACTCAGATTGCTGGATTTTTCAATCTAATGTGATTCACACTGCAACTGATCCATGGAAAACTTGTCACGTGATTTTATGCCGCACTCCGGGGTCAAGGGGAAAATTTTTAAACAGGGAAGCGCCAATCGTGAGAAGAGACTCTATTAAAGAGGAGGGGGCTCTAAAAAGTGGCCTTTCAGTGTTTATGTACATGGTGGCCCAATAGGGTACTAGAGCCTCCATACCCACCCATATCACGTTTTGTATCCAAGCTAGGGGCAGTCCAACAGGGTAGTAGTGCCACCATGCCTACCCATATCACATCCTGTGAATAACCTAGAGGCACTACAACAGGGTGTGAGAGCCTCAACCTCGCACCCTCCCCCAGGGTACTAGAGCCTCCATGCCTGCCCGAATAACATTTTGTATCCAAGCTATAGGGCATTACAATATGGTCCTAGAGCCTCCATACCCCCTTGTATCACATCTTTTATCTAAGCTAGAGGTGGTACAATAGGGTAAAAGAGCCTTCATGTCCACCTGTACAACATCTTCATTTCAAGCTAGAACTCATACAACAGGGTACTAGAGCCTCCATGCCCGCCCGTATCAAATCTTGTATCCACGCTAGAGGCGGTACAACAGGGTACTAGAGCCTCCATGCCCACCCATATCACATCTTGTATCCAAGCTAGAGGCCATACAACAGGGTACTACAGCCTCCATGCCCACCCATATCACATCTTGTATCCAAGCTAAAGGATGATACAACAGTGTAATAGAGCCTCCATGCCCACCTGTATCAGATCTTGTATCCAAGCTAGAGGCTGTACAAAAGGATACTAAGCCTCTATGCCTGTCTGTGTCACATCTTGTATCCAAGCTAGAAGCGGTAGAATAGGGTACTAGAGCCTCCATGCCCGCGCATAACAGATCTTGTATCCAAGCTAGAGGCTGTACAAAAGGGTACTAAGCCTCCATGCCCACCTGTATCACATCTTGTATCCAAGCTAGATGCGGTACAACAGGGTACTAGAGCCTCCATAACTTCCCCCATCACATCTTGTATCCAAGCTCGAGGCGGCCCAACAGGGTACCAGAGTTTCTATGTCTACCAGTATCACATCTTGTATCCAAGCTAAAGGTGGTTCAACAGGGTACTAGAGCTTCCATACCCATCCATATCACATCTTGTATCCAAGCTAGAGACGGTACAACAGGGTACTAGAGCCTCCATGTTCCCCTGTATCAAATCTTTTATTCAAGCTAGAGGAGGTACAACAGGATACTAGAGCCTGCATGCCCTGCTGTATCATATTTGGATTCCAAGCTTTAAATGAAATAAAAGAGAAAAAAACCTCAGCGCTCGCACCGTAGAATAAATGAAAATAGAATGTACTGAAAATACTGAAGTTATGTCACTTACTTCCAGGAGGCGCCTTTAGGGTAGGCGCCTCCTAATCCAAATAGGCGTATCAGAAATGGCACCGATCAACAATGATGAACAGGTTCCACGATTTTAATAAAATAAAATAAACACTTGAAAAAGGCAGTGCGGCCGAAACGCGTTGTGTATTATATATTATTTTATTTTATTTTATTTTATTAAAATCGTGGAACCTGTTCATCATTGTTGATCGGTGCCATTTCTGATACGCCTATTTGGATTAGGAGGCGCCTACCCTAAAGGCGCCTCCTGGAAGTAAGTGACATAACTTCAGTATTTTCAGTACATTCTATTTTCATTTATTCTACGGTGCGAGCGCTGAGGTTTTTTTCTCTTTTATTTCATTTATGTCTTCCTCCTTCATGCCATGACTGGAGTTTCCCTCTAGCTGCTCTCTCTTATGAGATTGTTCACAGCACCTACGAATATTCATCTTCACCTGGGAATCAAGACCACCCACCTACTACACTCTCCAGTATCCTTCTAGTGAGCGCCAAATCCTTACCTATCACCCTGGATTCCAAGCTTGGCGCACCTCAACAAGGTACTAGAGTCTTCACGCCAGCCTGTATTATATCTTGTATCCAAACTAGAAGCAGTACAACAGGGTACTGGAGCCTTTATGCCCACACATATCATCTGGGTGTAGGAGCCTCCATACCCGACTGTATCACATCTTGTATCCAAGATAGAGCTAGTACAACAGGGTATTAGAGCCTCTATGCTGACCTGTATCACATCTTGATTCCAAGCTAGAGGTGGTACAACAAGGTACTAGAGCTTCCATGCCCACTAGTATCATATATTGCATCCAAGTTAGAGGCGGTACAACAGGGTACTAGAGCCTCCATGCATGCCTGTATCACATTTTGCTTCTGAGCTAGAGGTGGTACAGCAGGGTACTAGAGCCTCCATGCCCACCCGTATCAGATCTTGTATCCACGCTAGAGGTGCTACAAAAGGGTACTAGAGCCTCAATGTCCGCCTTTATCACATCTTGTATCCAAGCTAGATGCTGTACAACAGGGTACTACAGCCTTCATGCCAGCCTGTATCACATTTTGCTTCTAAGCTAGAGGTGGTACAACAGGGTACTAGAGCCTCCATGCCCACCTGTATCACATTTTACTTCTAAGTTAGAGGTGGTATAACAGGGTACTAGAGCCTCCATGCCCACCCATATCACATCTTGTATCCACGCCAGAGGCGGTACAACAGGGTATAACAGCCTCAATGTCCGCCTATATCACATCTTGTATTCAAACTAGAGGCGGTACAACAGGGTACTAGAGCCTCCATCCTTCCTGTATCACATCTTGTATCCAAGCTAGAGGTGGTACAACAGGGTACTAGAGCTTCCATGCTCGCCAGTATCACATTTTATATCCAAGGTAGAGGTGGTACAACAGGGTACTAGAGCTTCCATGCTTGCCAGTATCACATCTTGTATCCAAGCTAGAGGCAGTACAACAGGGTACTGGAGCCTCCATGCCTCCCGTATCGCATCTTGTATCCAAGCTAGAGGCGGTACAATAGGGTACTAGAGTCTTCATGCCCGCCTGTATCACATCTTGCATCCAAGCTAGAGGCTGTACAAAAGGGTACTAAGCCTTCATGGCTGCCTGTATCACATCTTGTAGCCAAGCTAGAGCTGGTAAAATAGAGTACTAGAGCCTCCATAAATCCCTCTATCACATCTTGCACCCAAGCTAGAGGCAACTCAACAGGGTACTAGAGTCTCCATGTCAACCAGTTTTACATCTTGCATCCAAGCTAAAGGTGGCTCAACGGGGTACTAGAACCTCCATGCCCACCCATATCACGTCTTGTATTCTAGCTAGAGATGGTACAACAGGGTACTAGAGCCTCCATGCCTGTCCATATCATATCTTGTATCCAAGCTAGAGGCAATACAACGGAGTACTATAGCCTCCATGCCTGTCCATATGTCATCCTGTATCACATTTTGTTTCCAAGCTAGAAGGCGGTACAACAGGGTACAATAGCCCCCCCCCCCCCTGCCCGTATCACATCCTGTATCTAAGCTAGAGGCAGTACAGAAGAGTACTAGAGCCTCAATGCCCGTCCATATCATATCTTGTATCCTAGCTAAAGGTAGTACAACAGGGTATTAGAGCCTCCATGCTTCCTATATCACATTCTGTATCTAAGCTAGAGGCGGTACAACAGGGTACTGGAGCCTCCATACCCACCTGTATCACATCTTGTATCCAAGCTAGAAACGGTACAACAGGGTACTAGAGCCTCCATATCCGCCTATGTATCACATCTTGTATCCAAGTAGAAGGGGGTACAACAGGGTACTAAAGCCTCCACACCTGCCCGTATCACATCTTGCATCCAAGCTAGAGGTAGTACAACAGGGTACTAGAGCCTCCATGCCCACCCGTATCACATCTTGTATCCAAGCTAGAGGCGGTACAACAGGGTACTAGAGCCTCCATGCTTGCCTGTATCACATCTTGTATCCAAGCTAGAGGCGGTACAACAGGGTACTAGAACCTGCATGCTCGCCAGTATCACATCTTGTATCCAAGTAGAAGGGGGTACAACAGGGTACTAAAGCCTCCACACCTGCCCGTATCACATCTTGCATCCAAGCTAGAGGTAGTACAACAGGGTACTAGAGCCTCCATGCCCACCCGTATCACATCTTGTATCCAAGCTAGAGGTGGTACAACAGGGTACTAGAGCCTCCATGCCACCTGTATCACATCTTGTATCCAAGCTAGAGGTGGTACAACAGGGTACTAGAGCTTCCATGCTCCCCGTATGACATCTTGTATCCAAGCTAGTGGTGGTACAACATGGTACTAGAGCCTCCATGCCCGCCCGTATCACATCTTGTATCCAAGCTAGAGGTGGTACAACAGGGTACTAGAGCCTCCATGCCCGACTGTATGACATCTTGTATCCAAGGTAGAGGTGATACAACAGGGAACTAGAGCCTCCCTACAAGGGTCGGTTCTCCACAATAAACATTTTCTTTGATATTGTAATAACTTATATGAATGTTACAATCACACAGAGAAAGTTTCTGGCAATTAGTGTATGTGTGTATATATATACTCCTTCCAGGGGAGAGATGTTACTGGCAACGGGTGTATGTATATATATATATATACTCTGTTTAGGGGAGGGATTGGTTTGACAATGAGTGTACGTAGATCCGATCCTGTTACACCGGAGGATCGCTCGCTCCCCTGTCTCCGATTCCTGCACGGCTCCGGTCTCCTCTTTTCGTGGTTCTGCTTTGTGTTGTTTCTTTCCATATTTAAGCTCTCCTCCCATCAGGGAGCGGGTTGACTTATTGGCATGCAGCACATTATGTTCCGAAGCCTCCACATGACAACATATACACAAAGTTTAATAAAATTTTAATTAAACCTATTCTACAAGACTCCCATTAGCGCTCAGACCAACTTCACATAAAAACTAATGACTTCCCTCATCGTTAGAAAAAAGGAACTTACTTGGGGGATGGAGGAGGGAAGAGGAGTGCGTAAGGGGTATTCCCACTGATGGACAGGGTATAAATGTCTGATCAGGGGGGTCTGACTACCAGGACCCCCAGTGATTATGAGATCTTCACTGCCCTGCATGATAATGGAAGGGGACTTGAGCATGCACCCCACGGCTCCATTCAGCACACAGTCCTTGGAATTACTGGGGTCTCAGCGGTCGGACCTCTAGTGATCGGACATTTGTTCCCCATCCTGTGGATATAATTGTCATTAGAGGGAAAGCCCGACATGTGTAACATCGGCATCAGTGGGGGACGGGTATGACTCCACTCACTTTTTTGGTGCTCCCCTTAAGGAGACACAACACCCCTCCTGACCCTGGGCACCAGCTAAGCCAGAAGCCTGCTGGACTCTCATGATGGGCAAACACCCCAGATAGCGGTCCATGGATGGATGCTGGCTGGGCTTCCTATTCCCAATCATTGTTAGGACTTGTTAAACATCCCATTGATGTAGGGGAATTCTGACATCCAATAGGGGGCGCTGCAGAAGTATTTTTCCATCTTCCCTATTTGTAAAATAAAAAACACACTCCCCTCCCGCTGCCGCCACGGCTCTGGTCGTCTGTTTACATCAGCGGCAGCGGTCACGTGGGTTGTACGCACATGTGACTGCTGCAGCCAACAGAGGGCAGGCAGGCATGACATTAGTGACATCCCATAACCTTGCCTCGGGGCCCCTGTGGCAGCCGGGATGGAACCTCTCAGCAATTATATATCTTTTATATAGTTTTGTGTGTGTGTGTGTGGGGGGTCAAAGCTTTATAGATGGAAGCCCCTTTAACCTCTTAGTGACGCAGCCTATTTTGAGGTTTTTCACATCTCCAATTTCCAAATGAATAACTTTTTTATTTTTCCGTGCACGCGGCCGTACGAGGGTTTCTGGTGGCGCGCTGTGGGTTTTATTGGTACCATTTTTTGGGTGCATAAAATGTATTGTAGAACTTTTATTAAAGGGAAGCGAGAAAAAGCATCAATTCTGCTATTGTGTTTTTAGCATCTAATCATGCAGCATATGTAGTGGCCCAGAGTTGGGGCCCCCACAGCACTGGTTTATCTACCTTATATGGAGTGTCTACATGTGTCTACATGTGTTTGTGTGTGTCTATGTGTCTATATGTGTGTCTATGTGTGTGCATGTTTGTGTTGTCATCAGTGTTACATTATGTGCGTTGGCCCGCTCAGGTCGCCGAAAAGTCGTTGTCTGGTGTCAGTGTCAACGAACTTGTGCATGTCTGTACCCTAGTCACACTAACCTGCTCTATGTCTTGTCAGTCGCCCCTGTCTGGGTCAGGATTGGTTGGGGGGGGGGGGTAAGAAGAATGGAGGAGAAGAATGTAGTCGGAGAGGAAGGACATGAGAAGCCAAGCTTAGGGTCAGACCAGCCAGTCTGAGTCAAGCTCAAGTAAAACCTAGCTTAAGACTAGGCTGAGATCCCTCCGGGGAAGAGATGGAACACACGTGGTGGAGACCGCCGACGGAGTGTCTTTTTCCTCCCTGTTTAAGTGAGAATATAAGCCAGGGCAGACCCTGCGGATTCAGGAAGGAGGGCAGGCCTTGTAATCGTGGGTGCATATTATCCCGGCTAGGTCACAAGGCAGCATCTCTAGAAGAGAAAAAAAAAAATGTCTGCTTCCCTCCACTTCTCCAGTAACCATCCAGAGCAACCTCCAGGTACCGTAGACTGGCGGGCTTATCTTCCCTAAAGGACAGAGAGCTGAGGAATCAATGCCTGTTATGTTTGTTATAAGAAAATTTGCTGAAGTTATCATTGCTTGAAGATCTGCCAAGTGTGAACTGTTTGTTAATTTTACAAGTACCGAGTAAACCGTGTGCCTCCGGTTTTACAAAAGTTCTTTGGGTCTGGACTCTTTTTTTCATCGTTACATTATACTCCGAGGCACTGGCATCACGTAGAACTTTTACCACTGTGGTCACGAGTCGTATTTGTGTAATCCGTCTACTGCGCGGGCCTTCGTTCTATGCAGAGTAGCCACCGCTGTGTTACGTCTGCAAACTCCAGCTCGCTGCACTAAAGTGACCTGATAGATTTATTTCTGAGGTTCGGTACGATTACAAGAATATCAACATTATATATATATATTGTAGTAGTGCAGTGCACAGGAGGGCCTGTAGAGGGCCAGAGACAGGACTTCTATTGCAAGGGTTAACTAAGGGGTGGAGCAGGAACGAGATAAAAAGCCAGTTCCTACCAAGGACAGACGGAGAGTGTCTGGCTGAGGGCCAGGTAGACAGCTGAGTGGAGCTGCAAGGCTGTTAGCCCGAGTGTGTGGCTGAATAGGCCAGAGGTGGACAGGGAGACGCCCCTCACCTCAACACCTAGCAGAGGTGTGTATCGGAGAAGATGGCTGCTGAACCCCGGCAGCCTGTGTGACCGGCTTGAGATAGAAGCCCTGCGGTACACTGCGCCTGCTAAGTGCGACCTGATCAGATGCACAGATCTGGTACAAATATGAACCCCATTCTTTTAAATGTTGTCACATACATGAGCGATGCTTTCCTTCACTGCGGCATGTCCTATGTTTGTGCGTCCCCTCAGAGCACCTCGACAATTGTTTTCAATCGCGCCGGCAAAAGCATTGCACAGCATGCGAGGTGCGTGAAGACAACGGGAAACACTTACCGATTGCTACTTCCCTGAAGTGATACAAAGTGTTCTGACACACAAACGGCTCACATCCACGGGGAAATCGACCCGATGCTGTGCTCGCCAGTGTAAAATTACCCATATAGCATTTTTTTGGGAGGTGAAATTTACAAAATAAGCATTTTGGGTCAGTTTTTTAGTCTTCCTTTTGACTGTTTTTACCGTGCAGGATAAATAGTGCAATAAATTTATTATATACGTCGTTATGGATGCAGCAACACCAAACATTTATTTTTTATTTTATTTTTTTTTTTAAAAGGAGCGGTAAGTGGGCAAAAACAGTTGTTTTTTCTACTACTTTTTTTTATTTATTTTTTTGCCATTTTTTATATCTCTGTTTGAGACTTGAACCCAGAATCACATGATCGCTGTCATAATATATTGCAATACTACTGTACTACATTGTATTATTGCTAGCGATCATATGTCATGGCAGAACCGGACTCCAGTCAATGCCAGCAGGCCAATGACACCCCAGAGGGAGAGGGGCTGATTCTGAAAAAGTGAAAAAACCTTAAACAAAACTGTAGAATTTTGGTCTGTTGTAATTGTACCGACCCGCTGAAAATGTATCATGTCATTTATGCTGCAGGATTAACGCTGTTAAAAGAAAAGAAGGTAGAATTGTTGTTTTTTTCTTCCGGCCATACAAGAAAATAGATCAAAGTTCTATAATATGCTATATGTACCCAAATAGTGTCAACAATAAAACCTGCAGCTCGCCACACAAAACGCGACCCTCATCCGGCCACGATAGTGGAAAAATAAAGTTATGGCCTTTAAAAAGTAGAGATGAAAATCCCCCCCCAAATTGTTGCATTCTTGGGACCAAAATGGACCATCATAAAGGGGTTAAAGTACATGTCACAGGACGCTCCCCCAAGGCTCCTCCCACGAGGTTCCTACATGATGCAGAAGCTGAGTTGTGCCCATTTTTTTCCGACAGGCCCATTTAAAGGGGTATTACCCAGAGACGCATTCTCTCCATAGTCTCTGTCTGACCTTTGGCGCTAAGACTCTTCGGTAGATGTTTTTTAGTTGGCGCTTTACATGAAGAATAAACCTTTCTTCGTTCTCACCTGATTTACACAAACTAGGGCAGTTAAGTGATCTGTGACTGCCTAACCAGCTGCATCCCAATCAATACCCCTCCAAATAGCTGCCTTGTTATTCCGGCGTCTTCACCGGGGAAACATATTCCAGCCTACAAAGCAATTTGCTGTTTGGTTCATTAAGTTAATTGGAATTAAGACGTTGTTTTTGTGTTTCTGTGCCATGCGTGACGTTTACGGTTATTTCAGGATTTTTGTTCCCCAGTTTAGCTTTTTCTCTTTCCGATTTCCTTTGCACGCGGCTCCTTTGTATGGTATTTACTAGTTATATTATGGCTCACTGGACTCCGGCCAACATTTGCTCACTTTGATTAAAGGGAAAACTAATGATAATAAGTAAGAAGTGACTATTTGCTATAAGGACATCTGTTGACCCGGGTGTAGGGTACCTAGAGGGGTATTCCCACCTCATATCCACAGGTCAGGGGTCACACTTTAATCACACTAGCGGCAGCAGCAGGGGGAGAGTGTGAATGCTTGTGGATTGCTACCCAGCTGTAGGAAAGCTACAGGGGGGGGGGGTCACTATTACTACTGGAGGCAATGTTAGTACTGGGGCCACTATGGGGGATATTACTACTACTGGGGCCACTATTACCACTGGGGCCACTATGGAGGGCTACTATTACTACTGGGGCAACCATTGGGGTCACTATACTGGGGCCACTCTAGGGGTCAGTATTACTACTGGGACCACTATTGGGGTTACTATTACTACTGGGGCTACTATGGGGACTACTATTACTACTGGGGTTACTATGTGGGTTACTATTACTACTGGGGTCATTATGGGGGTTATTATTACTACTGGGAGCAATATGGGGCTACTATTACTACTCAAGCCATTATGGGGCTGCTATTACTACTGGGGACACTATGGGGGTTACTATTACTACTGGAGCCATTATGGGGGGTTACTATTACTACTGGAGCTACTATGGGGGTTACTACTACTACTGGGCCACTATGGGGGTTACTATTACTACGAGTGTCATTATGGCAGTTACTATTACTACTGGGACCACTATGGGGATACTATTACTATTGGGGCCACTATGGTGGTTACTATTACTACTGGAGCTATGGTTTCTTATTTGCTGGCTGATCGTTGTCCCTGGAACTTGGCCTGATGATTGGGTGAACAAACGTTCGGGTGAATGAATGTTTGTGCTTGATAATTGAGCCGTGTAAAAGGGCCTTAAGAGTAGCTATATAAACAGCTGATAACTGGCACATAAACAGCTGATGACTGGCATTGCCATGTTAATTCTGGATCATCCTTGCCCCACCATGAAACTTGCCTGGCAGGAGAAGAAATCACTGATTGGTTACATCCATTTTAGCTTTTATTCTCTATCTCAGCACAGACTACCATGAAGGCTTCTTCTAGCCATAACTCTAGTCTTCACACTCTAGCCGACCTGCTGCTACCCCCTCCTATCAGTGCTCCCTACATAGAGTAATAACAGCCTCTCTGTAATGGCACATATCACATAATGGTCCCTCTATGCCTTCACAAACCACATGGTGGCCCCTGCATGCCCATATACACCCACAGTCTACAGTGGCCCCTCTTTGCTCAACAGTGACATATCCCCCCTTACTCCTGTGACTTGGCCCTTGACTGTTACTTAATATCACTCTCCGCTTCCTTCCTTCACCCACGCTCTGCTGCGGTCTGATGGGTCTGACTCCTCTTCCCGGCTCATCTTGGACTGAGAACTGGACTCTTGGGGAAGGAGTCAGAGCGGTCAGGCAGCAGTGCTGCAGAGTGAAGGTGGGAAGAGTTGAGTAAAGATGTTGAGTTACAGTGTGGGGCCAAGCAATGGACCATGAAGAAGGGTTCCTGGTGATGGCACTCGCTAGGACTCTGGCAAGGGAGGCTTCAGGGGCCCTATGATTAAAGGGCATGGGGACTGGCTGCAGCTGTGACCCCTAGAGTTATGCCACTGCATAGAGACACTTCTGTAACATACTGCTGTGCCAAGGTCCCATTAGTGGAGTGCCTATGGCTCCATAGCAGGTGTGCATGAGCCTTGAAGATCACTTATGCTTATTCTGGATCAACAAAGCAGGATCATAGACTGGACTTTTTTGAACCATACTGACTATACTGCCTAAAATCCGGAGGATGTCTGATTGATATTATTGCACTAATGTGATATTCTTGTTATCGAGTTCCAGAAATAATAATTCATCTGCCACAGACACCAGGAAACAGCGAATAGCACTTTTATAATCATCCTATTAATACATGGCACCAGCGGGACTATAATTTATCCTGAGACCAGTTACATCAACCAGAAGGGATATTCCCACCGGCCCATGAATACAGCAACAACAATAACAACAACATCTGATTCTCTTCCCGAGGATATTCTACCACAGAGAGAAGCAGAAACTCCACTGCAGGCAGTGTGTGTGGTGAGTGCGTGTATGAGGTGTGTGCGTGTATGAGGTGTGTGCGTGTGTGAGGTGTGTGCGTGTGTGAGGTGTGTGCGTGTGTGAGGTGTGTGCGTGTGTGAGGTGTGTGTGTGTGTGAGGTGAGTGTTGTGTGTGAGGTGAGTGTTGTGTGTGAGGTGAGTGCATGTGTGAGGTGTGTGTTGTATGTGAGGTGAGTGTTGTGTGTGAGGTGTGTGTTGTGTGTGCGTGTGTGAGGTGAGTGCGTGTGTGTGAGGTGAGTGCATGTGTGAGTGCGTGTGTGAGGTGTGTGTTGTGTGTGAGGTGAGTGCGTGTGTGAGGTGTGTGTTGTGTGTGAGGTGAGTGCGTGTGTGAGGTGTGTGTTGTGTGTGTGGTGAGTGCGTCTGTGAGGCGTGTGTTGTGTGTGAGTGCGTGTGTGAGGTGTGTGTTGTGTGTGAGGTGTGTGTTGTGTGTGAGGTGAGTGCGTGTGTGTGGTGAGTGCGTGTGTGAGGTGTGTGTTGTGTGTGAGGTGAGTGCGTGTGTGGTGAGTGCGTGTGTGCTGTGTGTGAGGTGTGTGCTGTGTGTGAGGTGTGTGCTGTGTGTGAGGTGTGTGCTGTGTGTGAGGTGTGTGCTGTGTGTGAGGTGTGTGCTGTGTGTGCTGTGTGTGCTGTGTGTGAGGTGTGTGCTGTGTGTGAGGTGTGTGCTGTGTGTGAGGTGTGTGTTGTGGGTGCTGTGTGTGAGGTGAGTGCGTGTGTGTTGTGTGTTTTGTGCGTGAGGTGTGTGATGTGTGTGAGGTGTGTGTTGTGTGTGAGGTGTGTGTTGTGTGTGAGGTGTGTGTTGTGTGTGCTGTGTGTGAGGTGTGTGATGTGTGTGAGGTGTGTGCTGTGGGTGCTGTGTGTGAGGTGAGTGCGTGTGTGAGGTGTGTGCTGTGTGTGAGGTGTGTGCTGTGTGTGAGGTGTGTGCTGTGTGTGCTGTGTGTGCTGTGTGTGAGGTGTGTGTTGTGTGTGCTGTGTGTGTTGTGTGTGCTGTGTGTGTTGTGTGTGCTGTGTGTGAGGTGTGTGCTGTGTGTGAGGTGTGTGCTGTGTGTGAGGTGTGTGTTGTGGGTGCTGTGTGTGAGGTGAGTGCGTGTGTGAGGTGTGTGTTGTGTGTTTTGTGCGTGAGGTGTGTGATGTGTGTGAGGTGTGTGATGTGTGTGAGGTGTGTGATGTGTGTGAGGTGTGTGTTGTGTGTGAGGTGTGTGAGGTGTGTGTTGTGTGTGTTGTGTGTGAAGTGTGTGAAGTGTGTGTTGTGTGTGAGGTGTGTGTTGTGTGTGTTGTGTGAGGTGTGTGAGGTGTGTGTTGTGTGTGTTGTGTGTGCTGTGTGTGAGGTGTGTGATGTGTGTGAGGTGTGTGCTGTGGGTGCTGTGTGTGAGGTGAGTGCTGTGTGTGAGGTGTGTGCTGTGGGTGCTGTGTGTGAGGTGAGTGCGTGTGTGAGGTGTGTGTTGTGTGTGAGGTGTGTGCTGTGTGTGAGGTGTGTGCTGTGGGTGCTGTGTGTGAGGTGAGTGCGTGTGTGAGGTGTGTGTTGTGGGTGCTGTGTGTGAGGTGAGTGCGTGTGTGAGGTGTGTGTTGTGTGTGAGGTGGGTATCACAGCCGCAGGGGAATCACTTTATTGTAACAACTTTTTCACTGATTTGACTCCTATTTAAAATATAACTTTTAATGATAACTAATAACGATTGTATCCCCACAGAGAGAACCAACATATATTTGTAGTTAAACAATCCTGGTCTATCCGTTGTATCAGTGCTCCATAGACAGTGATCCAGAGGCTCTACTACAGTTTGAATAAAGATGAATGATCTGCACTATTTATTAAGTTTCCATCGGTGGAAGTAGGAAGATACGGAATTATGGCCGAACCACTTCCACCGTAGGACTGAGAAATTGGAACGGATAGACTACCGTCTAAAAACAACCCGGCTTGTCCAGTATTAGAATACTAAGGACAAAAATATAGCCAAACCCTCGGTTAGGTAAGCTATAAAGATCCATACAGCCAGGGGTAATTGCTTTATTCTGGATACATCCAGTTATTGATATAACCAACACCCCCAGCTTGGATCTGCATTCATTAGCTCAAATGGAATTAGATGTTAGATAACTTTAAGATTTCAAAAAGATAGGATCTGGCTCGATGCATTTCCATTGCAAATTGCTAATTCATCAGGAGACCTAATGGAAAAGGGACCAAAAATAGTTTTTTTGTCCCAGGAACTAATATTTGAGCAGTCTTGATGGATGACAAAAGTTTGACCTAGATTTCTCTGAGAAAAATAATAAGGACAATGCCTATAGATGCTAGGAAAAATTGGTTCAGCTATAATACATGGGTCACAATACCCCATGTAGCGACCAGTAAATACATAGTCGGGTAGCCTACTTTGGCCTCAAAATAATATCTCTATTGAGACTAGGCTAAAAGCAAACCCTAATTGTAATCAGTAAATACTGCCCAGGTAGGTCCCTAGTTAAGCCCAAAGTTGGAACCCAGAACAGAGCTAATACCAGAACCAAATCAGTCCTGGCCGGGGAGCCAGGACTGACATTTCTGTGCAGGCCGTTGCGAGTCCCGCACAGAAATAGAGCATGCCGCGAATTGCTTTCCGCGTGTATTTTTATGCAGACAAATGGCGGCCGTCTGCATAGGATTGCGTTTTGTAATGCAATCCTATGCAGATGGGCTCAGGTGGAGATTCTGCGGAAAATCACGCCGCAGAATTTCCGCCCGTGTGCAGGGGGCCTTAGATGATGTATTTTTTCTTTTTTTTTTAAGGCAGCTAGGGCTTATTTAACCCCTTAGTGACAGCCCCACTCCTTTTTTATGCCCTGGCTAAGTGGGCTTTAATCCTAGACGACGTAAAAACATGCATTCTCTTAGAATTAAAGCCACGTGGGCTATGGACATGTCAACTCCATGCTGTCGGTTCCTGGGTTTGCTGACAACATAGAGCTGTCATTGCGGGGGGCCCCCAACCACCCAACAATGCAAACAGCATTGTTATAAAGTCATCGGAATAAAGTCAATAAAAAGTTTTAAAGCATTAAAGATTCAGCTGCCCTGATGGATCGGATCCATCAGGGCAGCTGAGATTACTCACCTCTGTCCTCCGTGATGTCTCGCGGTGAACTGGTCATCCGGGACCCGACGAAGCACTTCTGCGCATGCGCGCCAGACGTATGGCATCACGGGAGCCCCGGCCAATTTGAAATCTCCTGGCTCCTGGCTGCTGAAGATAGCTGAAGGTAGCCGGAAGGCAGGAGATGTCACCGGTGACTGGTCCCCGGGCCCGTGATCGCCGGTATCCATTAGCCCTTAGCCCTTACAGTGTCAAGAAAACACTGTAATATAAAGCCAACATACTGGCATATACAGTCAAACCTCTAGTTTCCTTGTCTTCTAGTTTCGCTGGTTTCCAGTTTCACTGATTTTTCCAGCCAGGATTTTGCCTTTAGTTTCAATGGCTGCTTCTAGCTTCATTGGCGGCCACCGGCCCCCATGGTCTCGCTGCTGATGTGGCCCACGTAATCTCTTGCTAAGCATTTTCTCCTCCTGATGCTGAAATGCTACCCACCCTTCTCCAGCGTCGCTGCAGGCACCAGTAAAACAGTACTGTAGTGTAATGTAAATGATCATGTTTACCCAGAGAACACAGTGATAACTTAGGGCAAATAACACAGTGATGTCATCTGCAGTACTATGTAACAGCACAGAGAACACAGTGATAACGCTGAAGACAGATAATCATGTCACCTGCAGTCCTATGTAACAGCACAGAGAACACAGTGATAACAGAGGTAGCACTATTAGGTATGGAGAGGCTGTATACATTTGAAGGGGCACATAGGGGCACTATTACTATGGGAGGTACTGAGAGGTTCATTGGGGGCACTGGCAAAATGGGGAAAGGCTGCAGAGATGACTTATGACTGGAAGAAGCCTTCAGGGTGGTCTGGGCCAAGATAAAGAAAATTGAAAGCAGATGCCTCCAATCAGAGAAGATGTTGATGGGGACCACTGGATGTAACTGCGCTCTGTGCCTCTGATACGCCTTTAATACATCCCTGTAATACTGTCATATAATACCACACCACTAATTAATATTGAGGAGTTGTAGTTTTCTCCTGTGATTTGTCCTTTGAAGACTTTTAGTAAATGGGTCCCTTGACAATTGCCCAGTTTCCCCCCTACAGGCCCTGGTTACACAGAGTGCATTAATACAAGTTTACAATGAATGGGAGTGCGAGCGAAGGTCCTGCTTGCCTGTGGGCTTCCGGCTTGTTACCGTAGGACCGCAAGAGACACTCCCGTTTTTCACCTCCGTCTTGCACCACCTGACCTGCACTTCCTGTTTTACTTTCCTGCCTCAGCACTGGTCTTCTGCTCTCTCCCCCTTACTTAAAGGAGCAGCGCAGTCACAAATGAAACAGTATTATTCCAACACAAAAACGTATTTTATTCCCCCTTACAGACATGGAGTTTTAAAAGCTGAAAAAATCCAAGATGGCAGCATTCACAATGGCCGCTATGTTGATGACTTGGCCTAACAGGTTTCCCCCTCCCCGAAGCTTGTATGCAAAGTTGGTTTACCGCCTGCCAAATTGTTTTCTTTCTGTTCTGTGTGAGCATACTTCTGAGTCACCCTGTACTACATCCTACACACTCAGAACATAGGGGGGGGGGGGGGGGTGGCGTCCCGGTAATTAATCAATCAACGCTGTGAAGCTCTGGGTTGTTCTTTTTCATTAGCAGGTTCTGCAGCAGCTGGTGCATCTACATAACACGGCCGCCTACTATCACCGATTACCGTAAGGTGACAAGATTTTCCCAGGGTCAAAATGAGACAGAAGGGTGTGGTCAGGGGAGGGGCTTATCACAACGTATGATTTTTACCTCCATCATTATAAAAAGTACAAGGTCGTTGAAAAAAAGACAGGGAGGAAATTCAGCAGCATTTCTGCATCCAAAAAACTGTCAAAATTTGTATCATTGGTGCAAATTTTGATTGGAAATATGCAGCTGATTTCCAGTCACAATCTGCACCAAGCATATGGATTTTGACTGTTTTTTGGATGTGGAAATGTTACCGCATAGTTGCCCCAGCAGTAATAGTGTCCCGCATAGTGACCTCAGTAGTAATAGTGACCCCTACAGTGGCCCCAGTAGTAATAGTGTCCTCAGTAGCATTCGTGACCCCCACAGAGGCCTCAGTAGTAATAGTGTCCCGCATAGTGACCTCAGTAGTAATAGTGACCCCTACAGTGGTCCCAGTAGTAATAGTGTCCTGCATAGTGGCCTCAGTAGCACTCGTGACCCCCACAGAGGCCTCAGTAATAATAGTGTCCCGCATAGTGACCTCAGTAGTAATAGTTTTCCCTATGTCAGCCCTAGTAGTAATAGTGCCCCAACAGTGACCCCAGTAGTAATAGTGACGCCCACAGTGTCTCCAGTAGTAATAGTGCCCCCCACAGTGACCGCAATAGTAATAGTGACATCCCGCAACGGTCCCAGTAGTAATAGTGCTCCCCACAGTGACCCCAGTAGTAATATTGACCCCCACAGAGGCCCCAGTAGTAATAGTGCCCTCCACAGTGACACATCAGTAGAAATAGTGCCCCTCACAATGACACCAGGTGTAATAGTGACCCCAATAGTAATAGTGACCCCCACAGTAGCCCCAGTAGTAATAGTGGCCCCCACAGTAGCCCCAGTAGTAATAGTGGCCCCCACAGTGGCCCCAGTAGTAATAGTGCCTCCCTAAGACTGATATAGTTAACTCCTCCTTGTCCTCTCTTATGCTCTCCTCCTGTGGAAGCAAGAAGGAAAGATCAGGGGAAGAGGATCCTGGGTGCACACACTGCCATTAGTGTGTGCATCCCGCAGCAGCACTGAGTGATTACCAGCCAAGAACCTGAGGCACCCCAGCTTGTAATCACCTTAATGGTGACCCAACATCCCGAAAGCAGGACCCTGGGGGAAGACTGTCCCACTAAAGGATCCTGGGGGAAGGCTGTCTCACTAAGGGATCCTGGGGAATCCACACACAGGTTTCCAAAGCGGGACTGTCCTGCCTAAAACACGATGTCTGTTCACCTTAGGTTATGCGTACTACAACCCAGCTGACCCCCGGCCCTTTTGGTCCCCGGTGGCCATAGGTCTCCTCAGGGAGCATGATGTCCAGATGTGTGAGTGGTTTAGCTTCTGCTTCTATAGAATATAGTCGTACGATAACTCCGGCTCGGCTATAATTACAGTTTTCAGCAGCAGATGTTGCCAGTAAATATACGTGTTCTTTATTGCTGTCGTGCTTCAGTATAGGACATAATGATGGATAAACAGCCGCGCTCTGTTATGTCGGTGTACACACCCACCGCTCCAGACTTTCCCTAAACATATTGTGCACGGTTTGGCGCGGTGTCATAGCTAATCACCATCATTAAAATTTAGACGAATATTAATGGTCGGTGTGTAAGATGCTTCTTGTTTTATTCTTTGCTATCACTGTTTTACTTAAAGGGACGGTCTACTGTAATATGTACCCCTGAGGTCAGAGTCTCTACCTCTAGCCTATGCTGGCCAATGATGGATTATAATATAAACAGTTTGGGTGACCGCCCCAACTGCCCTTATTAATAATCCAGTACAGATCGGCCCCACCATCGTTTAACTCAGCTCTCCAGCCACTGCCCTCGCGCAGAGAGGACAGTGTGATGTTGGGGTGAAGGGGATCACAGCAGCGCATCGTGGGCAGTGACTTACAACTGGACACCTTTTATGCAGAAGAATAACAAACCCACCAACAGCCCCGTTCAAAGAGCCATCCACAATCTACATCTCTGAGAAATGTGTCGCTCTCACAGAAGATAGCAGAGGAGAAGAGAGGACGGAGAAGGAGAAAGACACCACAGATAAAAGTAGCTATGTGGTAAGCTTGGTTCTGGTAATCTATCTATATAATAAGCTTGGTTATGTTATTGTACCTATACAGATCATTTTAAACTACTGAGAACCCACAATCTTCGTACACTTCTAATGCTGGCCTCAGGTTCAGTATTTTCATCTAATAAGCTCTCGAGAAAGCCTGTGGGTCGTGCTTCCTCCACCTACTCATAGAGAAAGCCGGCGAGTCCCGCATCCCCCACCTACTCATAGAAAAAGCCTGCGAGTCCCGCATCCCTCACCTACTCATAGAGAAAGCCTGCGAGTCCCGCTTCCCCCACCTACTCATAGAGAAAGCCTGTGAGTCCCGGTTCCCCCACCTACTCATAGAGAAAGCCTGCAAGTCCTGCTTTCTCCACCTACTCATAGAGAAAGCCTGTGAGTCCTGCTTCCCCCACCTACTCATAGAGAAAGCCTGTGAGACTCGCTTCCCCCACCTACTCATAGAGGAAGCCTGTGAGTCCTTCTTCTCCCACCTACTCATAGAGAAAGCCTGTGAGTCCCGCTTCCCCCACCTACTCATAGAGAAAGCCAGTGAGTCCTACATCTCCCACCTACTCAAAGGGAAAGCCTGTAAGTCCCGCTTCCCCCACCTACTCATAGAGAAAGCCTGTGAGTCCCGCTTCCCCCACCTATTCATGGAGTAAGCCTGTGTGTCCCGCTTTCTCCCCCCACTCATAGAGAAAGCCTGTGAGTCACACTTCCCCCACCTACTCATAGAGAAAGCCTGTGAGCCCTGCTTCCCCCACCTACTCATAGAGAAAGCTTGTGAGTCCCGCCCACGCACCTACTCATAGAGAAAGCCTGTGAGTCCCACTTCCCCCACCTACTCATAGAGAAAGCCTGTGAGTCTTGCTTCCCCCACCTACCCATAGAGAAAGCCTGCAAGTCCTGCTTCCCCACCTACTCATAGAGAAAGCCTGTGAGTCCCACTTCCCCCACCTACTCATAGAGAAAGCCTGCAAGTCCCGCTTCCCCCACCTACTTATAGAGAAAGCTTGTGAGTACTGCTTTCCCCACCTATTCAAAGAGGAAGCCTGCAAGACCTGCTTCCCCCACCTACTCATAGAGAAAGCCTGTGAGTCTTGCTTCCCCCACCTACTCATAGAGAGAGCCTGTGAGTCCTGTATATCCCACCTACTCATAGAGAAAGCCTGCAAGTCCTCTTTCCATCACCACCTGTTTCTGTGACTTCCACAGAAGTCAATGAGAGTTATGCAAATCGTGTAGCAGTTTCTGAAACTTGGAATACACAAAAACAGTGTCTCAAACCCACAAACTCTTGCTTTCCATTCAGCAGCTCTCTACACCAGGCCATCCAGGACTTCTAGAACTTGGACAGTTACTTGGCTGAAACTAAGCCTTGTTCTGTATTCCTCCTGATCTAGCTCCTGCCTCCCTGTCCTGGCCTCAATTGAGACTCTCTGTAAAAGCCTGGCCCTGCCACTCCCTCCTTGCATGATTATTCTGCTTGACAGCACTATTAGGTCAAGCTGAACATTACCTACTCCTCCACTATTTCTGCAAGACTACCTGATAATGACTTCTAGCTTCCATCTGACTATGCTTTCTGCCTCATCCATTGTACTGCAACTGTGACTATCTTCTGATGACCTCCAGCTTCCTCCTGACTACTCTCTTGTCCTGCATAGCTACTATACCCGTGGATCCTATCCAGCGACGGTAAGACGTTACACTTGCTGTGCTACTCTGTTTTCTTAACTCCCATCGACTTCTCTGGGAGTTATGGAAACACCAAAGCTCAGCCAATTTCAGCTGTTTCCATCATCCCGACCACCTCGTAGTAATTAGTGTTCCTATCTCAGCCATATCTGGCCAAGATGGATATTCCCCAATAAACAGGTTGTTTCAAGATGGGGCTGACTGCCCTAAATCCTGCTCTCCACACCCACAAAAAGCACTGATTCTGCTAGAGGAATCTGTTGCCAGTCTAACATTTTGCCGAGGAAACATAATATTACAGGATGGCTATTCATATGAACAATAGAATGGCAAAAGGTCTGCCATGATGGGATCCACTCTTACTGAGCGTCTCTCCAATGTGGGACATAGAGAGGGTCCTGCAGCACAGACCCTACTCTGTAATATGGAATGCCATATTGGCATAACTCCTTTACCTCCTTCTATACTACACCACTTCCTGTCTACACTATGCTCCATCCAATCCATCCCCTTCTAACCCCTTTGTCTTAGAGCTTCCACTTATTTCAATGGAGGTCATCTCTTGGGAGAAAAACGTAATATAGTAAGCAAGTTTTATTGATAAGGCATGATGCAAATAAAAAAAATGTAATTAAATGGAAACATTTAGTCGTTTAATGGTACAGTCCCCCATGCCATGGGTGTCTGGCGATGATAACCGGTGTGTGATTCAGGAACATCTCCTTAGCGTCAGACATCGGAGCCGTGCAGTTCATGTCTTAGCTTGCCCGGCCCTCTCCTTAATTAATGCACAACTCATCCCTCTTGCATCAGAGTACGATGAACATAAACACATCTGACAAATTCATAAGGGATTAGCAAACAGAATTGGGCAATACATATGGTAATGAGGTCATTTGAGACGGGGCGCACGGGATTCTTTGAAAATGTAATTTCAGGACTGTATAGCAATCTGGAAAATTTGCAACATTAAGGAGAGTTATGATAGAATGGAAACTTTTTAATGACATTTTAACATTTTTATATTAGACACTTAATAAGATTGCTGCCTGAGCGGAGGGAACGCTTTACGTTCGGAGATAGCACCGCTTACATTGCCGCGATTTCCAGTTAACAATTACAATTGAATATAAGGAGACGGGGGAGGGGTGCACCTCCAGGAATTGACGTCGGTAAATTTTATGAAAACAAATAAAACCGTCGATGAGAAAATTAATGTAACAAACATCTGAACAAATAATTCCAAGTGTGTGCAGGAGACAGAAGAGAAGATAAAAGCAAAGTGAGCTAAATGAACGTGGAATTAATTGCACGTGGTAAAATTATATAGAGAGCACCTGCTTGGAGCTTATGGCAGCTGCAAGGAATTGGGGAACATGTGTGTCGTAATAGAAGAGCTAATTGGTTTGTTAATGTGTTGTTTGACGGCCAAGCTGGAATGTGTTCTCCTGAGAACAAGAGGATTGGGCAGATGAAACCCAATATGCCTGATCCTTGTTTCTGACATCTGCCATTGGAAAATAATTGAGGCCACCATACACATTGGATGACTGACCGATTTTTGTCAGAATCTGCAGGTTCAGCTGAACAAAATCTAATGTGTTTGGTCATAGGAAAATATATCAAGTGCTACGCCCTCCCCAATAGTTAACCGGTAACCAGCGAGAGTCCCTCCAAAGCAAGGCCCTGCTGTGAGTCCAACAGCAAACAATCCAGAAGTGAAGGATACTGGGACAGCTTCTAAAAGAATCTTCTCCTTTATTTGTATGTTCATTAGAACATGATTGTAAAATGTGTCCGCACATAACTTTGTGCCCCCTCAGCATACACATTCTAAAGCTCCAAGGCCTCTTGATCACAGCATGGTGAGTAAAATATCACTAATGCATTAAAAAAAACATTTCAACAAGGTGTAACTTTCAGTAGTTAGAGGTTTCTCCAAATTCACCACCAAACGCCACCTTTCATGTCTACTAGAGATGAGCGAACGTACTCGTAATGAGTACTTAAGCACCCGAGTACCACCATTTTCGAGTACTTCTGTACTCGCGCGTAAAGATTTGGGGGGCGCCGGGGGGGCGGGGAGAGGCGCGGCGGTGCGGGGGGTAGCAGCGGGGAACAGGGGGGAGCCCTCTCTCTCTCCCTCTCCCCCCCACTCCCCGCCGCAACCCCCCGCGCCGCCACAGCGCCCCCCAAATTTTTTCGCCCGAGTACGGAAGTACTCGAAAATCGCGGTACTCGGGCGAAAAAGGGGCGGGGCCGAGCACGTTCGCTCATCTCTAATGTCTACTATAGTCTCAAAACTATTCATTCCCCTGAATAAAATCTCTAATAAGAGCACATATGCCATTCAGCTATTATCTCAAGCACAACTGATGCAACTAATCAAGGGGTCCCTTAGTTGTATCAGGTGTGCTTGAGGTAAACACATCGAATACGTGGACTAGCAAGGACTTTGTTGACTGTGACATCTGACTACATGTTAAAAATACGGCAAAGTCAAAGAGAGTGATCTAAAATTGTATACAAGAGAACAAACAAGGACAAGCATAAAAAAGGCCCTTCATGTTCCTAGAAATACAACTCGAAGAACCTCATAGCTTCAAAGTTACAGGAACACTGGTTACACTACCTGAATGTGGCAGAAAGAGGAAGCTATTGCAGCTGACGCCAGAATCTGGAGGAGGCAGGTGGTCAAAGATGCTCTGGTCACTACAGAAGAGCTGCAGCAAGATTTAGTGGCAGCAGCACTCACGTTTCCATTTGCACAGTAAGGCACATACTAAACTTCAAAGATCTTCATGTTCGAACTCTAAGGCATCACCTCTACTGACCCCAAAACACAACAAAAGTCGCCTCAAATATGCTGAAAACCATATAAACAACTACAGAAGTTCTGGGATTCTGTTCAGTGGAGCAATGAAACTGGGACTTTTCAGGCCTCTGGATGAGCGGTGTGTCTGGAGGAGGAAGAAGAAGCAGACACTGAAAAGATCCCCCTACATGAAGCATGGCAGCGGCCCGGTGACGCTCTGGGGCTGGAAACCTGAGGTGTGGAGGAGAAGATGGATTTCATCAAGTGTCAGGAGATCCTAGGAGAAAATGTCATGTCTTCTGTGAGGAAGCTGAAGCTCGGGCGTCGGTGGACCTTCCAACAGAACAGTGATCACACGCAAAGCTTGGCTTCAGATGTCCTAGAAGATTCTGTAGTGGTCATCACAGTCGCTGGACTTGAACCCCGTAGAAAAGCCTTGGTGGGATGTCAAGAAGGCTGCAGCACCCGAACCAGCAATACTAGTGACTCGGAGGCCGTTGTCCATGAGGAACGGGGTAAGAAGCCGCTGTCTGGCTGTACATCACGTCTGCAGCAGCTCATAACAGCAATAGGAGCTCCACTAAGTACTAAAGACACTTATCATGGGGGAAGAAATAATTCTGAGACCGCGGCAGTCAGTAAAAGGGACATTGTATGTGAATTTGGAGAATCCGCTTGCGATATTAGCTATGTGCAGCGATTTACGTTGTTGTTTGATTGTTTTTTGTTTTTTTTGCAAATAGATGAAAGTTTATAAATTAGGCAAATAAACCTCATTTGTAATGGGGGAGGGGATTACTAATGAAAATAATGTTTAGGAGGAGGCAAAAGATAAGATGAGAGGACAAAAGACTCGTGAAATGTGGACAATAGGCCTTGTTTCCTGTTTTCTTGCTTGCTGGAATCTTGATTCAATGTAGCATTACAGTAACAATATATACATAATAATCTCTAGCAGGGAACTCGGTACATTTCTCTGCCGCGGTATCCAGCCTGGTGATGTTCTTGTCAGCCGCTCACGGCTCCACAAAGACGCATTTAAATCAGATATTACTTTTTCATATTGTTTATCTAAGACAAGAATGTTCTTAGAGATGTGCATTTAACAACATATTGTCCTTGACATATTAAAGGAAATCCATGGAAGTAGTTCTTGTGTGAGCCGTCTGCACATCTATCAGTAGCAGGTTCCATACATTATACAACACAATGAGAAAAACTATTTGCTTTGTCCTCCCGGCTTCCCACTGAGCAAAACAATCTGCACTTCTCGATAGCCTTCACTTTACATAACGTTTAGATGAAGTTCTTATAGTCATACAGAAGAGCTGAAAAATGTCCTTGTTGTGGAATAAACAAGCAACACAAAGTAAGTGGCGCGATTTAAGCCCCCAAGCTCTATAAAGTGCTGCAAAATAAAGCCCTATCTGTCATGGGAAACAGATGCAAAAAACGGCAATGTCAGCTCTACACCTGGTGGCATTCCCCCGCCAGCCCCCGTTGTCAGCTCTACACCTGGTGACATCCCACCACCAGTCCCCGTTGTCAGCTCTACACCTGGTGACATCCCACCACCTGACCCCATTGTCAGCTCTACACCTGGTGACATCCCACCACCTGACCCCATTGTCAGCTCTACACCTGGTGACATCCCACCACCTGACCCCATTGTCAGCTCTACACTTGGTGACATCCCACCACCAGCCCCCGTTGTCAGCTCTACACCTGGTGACATCCCACCACCAGTCCCCGTTGTCAGCTCTACACCTGGTGACATCCCACCACCTGACCCCATTGTCAGCTCTACACCTGGTGACATCCCACCACCTGACCCCATTGTCAGCTCTACACCTGGTGACATCCCACCACCTGACCCCATTGTCAGCTCTACACTTGGTGACATCCCACCACCAGACCCCGTTGTCAGCTCTACACCTGGTAACATCCCCCGCCAGCCCCCATTGTCAGCTCTACACCTGGTGACATCCCACCACCAGACCCCATTGTCAGCTCTACACCTGGTGACATCCCCCCACCAGACCCCGTTGTCAGATCTACACCTGGAGACATCCCACTGCCAGACCCAGTTATCAGCTCTACACCTGGTGACATCCCACCACCAGTCCCCGTCGTCAGCTCTACACCTGGTGACATCCCACCACCAGTCCCCGTCGTCAGCTCTACACCTAGTGACATCCCACCACCAGACCCCATTGTCAGCTCTACACCTAGTGACATCCCACCACCAGACCCCATTGTCAGCTCTACATCTGGTGACATCTGATGGTTTCTGTACTGAGATCTCCTGTATGATCCTCTTTTTATACCTAATGCGCACACATCTGATGTCCATATCCCCTTTGCCCGATAGAACACAATTGGTGGTGGCCCTATACTTTTGTCATATTCTTCCCTAGAAGCAAGTTTATATGCACGTCTACCTGTATTACATGGATTTATACTGTACCACACAACTGTTGATTCTGGTTGCCTTTGACATTATACTGGTGTTGAATGTAGTATCAAGTGGTGGGTACATGGAGTTCCAATAGGCTAATGCATCACACTAGGCTGCAGTGATTATTCCAGTCAGACTGGTCAAAAGACAAGGGCATTTTGGAATTTCAATGGAAATTTCAAAGACTGCAAAGAAATGAATGACCATTCCAAAAAGGAGCTTTGCAGATGTAGGTGGGATTTAACTGGCCTTGTAACAAGCTTGTGTTGCAAACCATAGCACTGATATATCTATGTAAAGTATAGGCTCTATGATTGATAAGCAATTTTTTTTGCAACTGTTTTTTAAAAAGTTTTGCACCGCTGCGGTGTTGGAAGTGGCACGATAATGCAGGGACATAGTGTAGGGCCAGAACTGCCGTAAACTAGGGTGCCCCACAGCTCATTTAAGATTCCTAAAGATAACAGAAGTTGGACGCAGTGGTTTTGGTTGGGCAGAATGAAGAGAGTCTCGAGTGCTGCCATATGTGGTCGCTGAATACAGCAACTAGGCCGAAGAAAAGAGCAATACATTTGAGTAGAGAACCCTGCTTGATTTGCTTACACTGCTCAATGCCCGGTGACTTAAGCATGCGGAGAAGTGTTACCGGTGCACTGCCGAAGTTGTATGTTAAATAAATCCAGTCTGAAGCAAGCAACGATGTGGTCAGTGCAAAAGTACGTTCCAACCCATTGTATGATTCCGCGGTAGAGGTGTGACTTGACCTCCTTGAAATGTTTCCCAATGGTGCTCTGACAGGAAGAGCTGGTCATCACCACAGTGTTCGCCATGGTAAGTCTAGAGAAGCACCTGGCTGAGGACCACCCTGCCTGGGGGCCCTCTTCATAGAAACGAGTTACTGTATGTGCAGTAGTGCAGGGTATGGGGTAAGATGTTTCTCCTTGTGAAGAACAATACAAGTGTGTAGGAAGTCTTATAGGCCATGCAATGCCGCCTGGAAAAGCTATGCAAATGAGTGATGGAATAACCCTCCACAGCGCCACCTATTGGAAGATAACTACTCTGTGAGTCAATATACAACCTTGCAACAAGGCTAGAAATATTAGCCAAACCAGAGTACCCATCTACTGACAGCAGCTTTGGGGTTGATGGCCTAACATCAAGCCTAGTATGCACTGATGAGAGGCAAGAACCCCGAAACAGCTATCTGTACATAGTCAGTGATGCCATTTTATACTTCAAACCTTGTAAAACAGACACCAAATGGCATGCCCATTCCACAATACAAGTGATTGGTTTTGTTACCATGTGGCGGTTACTGGTCCCCCAGGACGGCGGTGTGCGTTCTCCCGCGGTTGGGGTACGTCCCCCCAGCTTTTTGTCCAGCTGCCGGGGGCGTGGGTGCCTGGCTGGAGTGGTGCTAGTGGTGCACGGCACTGTGCGCATGCGCACCTGTGAGTGCAGCTGTTGTGCACAGGCTCCCTTTTAGTATGTTCTGTTGGGAGTTGGCTATCTCCCTCTCTCCACCCCTGGGCAGAGGCTTCTGTTTAAAGGTCTGGCAGAGACTGGCAATCACTGCCAGTTATTGGTTTCCCTCAGTGTGCTAGATAGTCTGCCTTGGTTGGTCTCCTGCTTCTGTCAGCTTGTCTACTATGCTTTGCTATTATCCGCCAGGTTTTTCCATCTGCCTCAGTTCTGCTTAGTATTGTTCGTGTTGGTTATTTAGTATTTACATCTGCCTTTTCTGTCGGTATTCTACCCTTTCCATCCAGGTACGCCAGCGTCCCTTTTTCAGTCCCTAGTGAGTGGACAGGGGTTGTGGGTGAGATCTAGGGCACCCGGACTGGTGTATCACGGGTAGTGTACCGTAACATAATAACTGGCCCTTAAAATTGCTCTCCAATGGAGGCCATGAGTACCCTCGCAAATCAGTTGCAGGATTTAGTGGTCGTGATCCAAGACCTGTCCGGTCGTATGGTGGCCCAGGAGCAGCGGGAGTTAGTGCATGTTTCTACCGCCCCTTCTATTCCTGAGCCCACCAGTGTCCGCTTCCTGAGGTGTTTTCAGGGGAGAGGAGTAAGTTTTTTGTTTTTCAGCAGGCATGTAGATTGTATTTTCGGATGCGGCCCCGCTCCTCCGGCTCAGAATCCCAGAAAGTGGGATTGATTATGTCCTTACTTCGGGGTCCCCCCCCAGACACGGGCCTACTCCTTACCCGAGAGTTCAGCTTGCCTGCAGTAAGTTGATTTGTTTTTTCAGGAACTTGGAGGTATTTTTGATGAGCCGGACCGTGTGGGGCTGGCGGTATCTCATCTCATGTCTTTACGTCAGGGGCAGCAGTGGGTAGAGGACTATGGCTCTAAATTTATACTGTATGCAGGTGAAACCTCTTGGAATGATAGCATCCTTAAAGATGTGTTTTTGTTGGGTCTGTCTGACGCTGTCAAGGATCTACTCATTTTGCATCCCGCTCCCATGACACTCAATGATGCGATGGAATTGGCGGTAAAAGCTGACAGGAGGCTGAGATCTAGAAAAGAGGAACGTCAGGCCCGTAAGGCTAGGGAATCCAGCAGACCCGCTCCCACTTCTCCCATGCCAACTTCTGGTGCCGAGCCTATGAAAGTGGACCAGCTAAGTCCCGAGGAACGGCGACGGTTCCAGATGACTCATCGTCTCTGCCTCTATTGTGGGAAAGACGGACATCGTGTAGCGACCTGTCCTCAGAATTGTCTACAACACCAGTCTGAACCGGCGGAAAACTTCAGATGCTAGGCGATTTTTGGGAGGATCGCCTAGGATCACAGGTACTCTCTAAGTTGTCGGTGCCTTGTCAGATTGGCTTCTGGAATTTCACTTGGTCGGGTCAAGCTTTTATTGATTCGGGGGCGGCTGCCAATTTGATTAGTTTAAGTTTTGTCAGACCTCTGATGACTGAATTCTCGGCATTAAAGATTCCCATACACTTCACTAGTATTGATTCTACCCCTCTATCTGCAGGGGTTGTACAATGGAGGACTCCCATGTTACAGTTCACTGTGGGTGTTCTCCAGTCTGAGAATCTGTCGTTCTTGGTAATGGAAAGGATGTCTGTTGATGTAGTGCTTGGTATGCCCTGGTTGGCACTGCACAATCCCCGATTTGATTGGTCCACTCGGGAATTGACACATTGGGGGTTCCCCTGTCATAGTCACTTAGCTACTATATCCATGTGTTCAGCAGATATCATACTTATTCCTGAGTATTTGTCTGATTTTCATGATGTATTTTCCAAGAAGCTGTCTGAGGCTTTGCCTCCCCATAGGGAATGGGACTGTGGTATTGATTTGATACCCGACAGTCTCATCCCTAAGGGAATCATTTTCAATTTGTCTGGGTGTGAGCACGAAGCCCTTAAATCCTATATTTCTAAGTCTCTGGCCAAATGACATATCAGGCGATCCAGGTCCCCGGCCGGGGCAGATCTCTTCTTTGTAGAGAAGAAGGATGGGACATTGAGGCCTTGTGTGGACTATCAGGCTTTGAATAAAATTACAGTGAAGAACCAGTGCTCCTTGTCTCTGATTCCTGATTTATTGAATCAGGTGGTAGGGGCCCACTGGTTTTCCAAATTGGACTTAAGGGGGGCTTACAATTTAATTTGCATCCGAAATGGAGTTGGGTGGAAGACCGCATTCAACACCTTGTTCGGACATTTTGAATGTCTAGTCATGCCCTTCGGACTTTGTAATGCCCCCGCTATGTTCCAGGGATTTATGAACGTGGTCTTCCGCAACTTCCTGGGGGTATTTTTGGTCATATAGCTCGATGACATTCTGCTGTACTCCCCAGACTGGGACTCACATGTGCAGCACCTGAGGCTGGTTCTGACCCGTTTGCGTGAGTACCAAATTTTTGTCAAGTTGGAAAAATGCATTTTTGGTACTAAACAGGTGTCTTTCCTCAGTTATGTGATTTCACCCATGGAGATTCAAATGGAGTCTGATAAGGTGGCAGCAATCTCCCAATGGGTCAGACCGGATGACCTGAAAGCTCTCCAGCGGTTTTTGGGTTTCGCAAATTTCTACTATAGATTCATTAAGAATTATTCTGTTATTGCTCAACCCCTAACCGATCTTACCAAGAAGGGGTCCGACTTGGGAAGATGGTCGCCAGAGGCCCTAGAGGCTTTTAGTCATCTCAAAGGGCGTTTACTGCTGCCCCGATGCTAGTACAGCCTGAGGCGCGGCGACAGTTCTTCATTGAGGTCGATGCGTCTGAGGTGGGGGCAGGGGCTGTATTATCTCAGGAAGTCAGCAGGAGATCTGGTTATAGCCCATGTATGTTCTTCTTGCGGAACTTCAGTTCAGCGGAACGTAACTACAACGTGGGTATTCGTGAGTTATTGGCGATTAAGTGGTCTCTAGAAGAGTGGCGTCACCATCTTGAGGGGGTAAGGCGTCCCATTACCGTGTATACTGATCATAAAAACTTGGTATATCTTGCCAACAGCAATTTTTTCTCTAAAAGGCATTTTTTTTAAAACTACATTTAAAAAACAATTTAAATTGGGTGTCACTGTTATCGTAGCAACTCGCAGAATAAAGAAACACGTCATTGTTACATCTTTAGCGTTGTAAAAGCAAAACACGTGAAAAATTGCAGTTAGAGTTTTTATTTCTCTCCACTTAGAAATTTTTAATAGTTTTCCAGGACATTTATATGGAGCGTTAAATGTTACCACTGAAAAATACAACTTGTCATGTAAAAAATGAGCCCCCCTGTAGCCATGGCACCGGAAATATAAGGCCTCTGTCACACGGGCGACAGCGATATCGCCGCTACAAATCTATAAATCCATCCCCTGCTCAGCAATCTCTGCAGACTCCGGAGTCTTTCTCCTGTTGGGGGCACATTAGAAGCTGGAGCAACACATCCCGAAGGAAGAGAGTCCATGTTTAGAGGCTCCCTTAATCTTCTCTCCAGCGGAGGTGAAGCGGGCGAAGATGGTGACACCAACCCCACCAGTTCAGGTTCGTTGCTCTAGTAGAAACGGGGTCTTGACAGCAGGTAACCTGCAGGAATGCCCTGGATATCCCTGAAAGAAGACATCTCGCTCGCGGGGGTGCTCCTGCTGGTCTGGTAAGACAAGTCTAGAGGTTCACTCACCAAACTTGGTGACTCCTCCTCTGGGCGGTCTTCAGCTTGTAGCTGTGGCATTGGCTCTTACTCTTGCTCTGCGGTGGGGTTGACTACCCCTACTTTTCCCTCAGCCATGGCGGGAACTGAGTTGCAGGAAAGTTTTGCGGGTTCTGTGAAGGCAAGGGAAGAAGCAGCTTGGGCACCATCTTGGGTCTCCATTTTGTCTTCCCCTTCTTCTTGAATAAAGTGTACCGCAGGCAATTTCACTCTATCCAACAACACTACATGATTTCTTCTCAGGGTATAATGCATCCTGGACACATAAGAATGAAGATTAAAGGTTTTTTTTACTTCACATCTTCTTGCAGGTGACTGAGCCTTAAAGGGGTTGTCCCGCGCCAAAACGTTTTTTTTTTTTTTTCAACAGCCCCCCCGTTCGGCGCGAGACAACCCCGATGCAGGGGTTAAACAAGAACACCGGACAGCGCTTACCTGAATCCCCGCGCTCCGGTGACTTCTTACTTACCTGCTGAAGATGGCCGCCGGGATCTTCTCTCTCGGTGGACCGCAGGGCTTTTGTGCGGTCCATTGCCGATTCCAGCCTCCTGATTGGCTGGAATCGGCACGTGACGGGGCGGAGCTACACGGAGTCGCTCTCCGGCACGAGCGGCCCCATTGAGAAAAGAAGAAGACCCGGACTGCGCAAGCGCGTCTAATCTGGCGATTAGACGTTGAAAATTAGACGGCACCATGGAGACGAGGACGCTAGCAACGGAACAGGTAAGTGAAAAATTTCTTATAACTTCTGTATGGCTCATAATTAATGCACAATGTACATTACAAAGTGCATTAATATGGCCATACAGAAGTGTATAACCCCACTTGCTTTCGCGGGACAACCCCTTTAACTCTATAACTTGGCTGGAACTGGACACGATTAGACAGTTGTTGTAAACTCAGGCATGGGCACACTTTTTCTCCATGTCTGGAAAAGGTTGAGGCGCTTTCTCTCCGTGTTTTCTCAGGAAGACATGGAGGTACAATCCTGTTTGTGACACCAAAAACTCTGCCCTGCAAAGTCCGAGGAGTGGACTTACAGCCGAGGAGATGGTGAGGCAGATAAAGAATCTGTCATGGGGCTCTACCCTCTCCTTCCCTGAGGGTAACTTGGGACCTATCCAAATTACTGCTGGGGGAGGTCACAGTGAAAGAGTAACTAGCGGTTACCTTAAAATCCGTTGTCACTCATGATACCACCATTCCATCCTCTGCAATGAATCCTGATGTTGTAATAAAGTAGTCCACACACAGGGATAACTGTCTGAGCAAACAGGGAACGGTCAGTAATGTCCGTTTACTTAATTCAAATAAAGGTCCAACAATTAACAGCAACAGTTTGGAAAACACTTTACATTCTCAGAAGGTGGTACAAAAGAGAGGACTTCTAGTGGTAATCCAGACCATTCACAGTCCCAGTTATCTGTGAGATTCCACTCCCGGCAAACTCTCTCCTATTTTCTTACTTTCTACCGATCATCACTCACTCCTCTGGTGTCCTTCTCCTCTCACTCTCAGTGCAGATAGCGGCACCGTCACATTCTGGGTATTGTGGGCCCAGGGCAGGCTTCAGACTATCGCTCGGCCTCTTCCATACTGGACTACACAGACCAGACAGTGTCTGTGTAGCTCACTCACTTGCTCACAAAACAAACACTCTTTCCACACCAACATATATATAAAATGTAGTCACATGACATACAACAAGATACATTTCCCAGACATAACCCAGATGTTAACCCATTCAGTGCTGCATAAGTGCAATACACATCAAATGCATACAACATAGAAGAAACTGACAATACCATTGCACAAGACACACATTTAACATTATGGAGGGGCCCCGCTAACTATGGGGCCGCTACACTTGCACATATCTATAACACATCCTGGATCCGCATAGTGCGCCTCCCCGCTGCCACCCGTCAGGTGTTATGTAACGCCGCTAACACTGATTGATGATCTTCATATAACTGTTCTGTATCTGCTGTCGGATTTCCAGCACATCGACTGTTCAAGTAGTTCTGGAGAAGCCAGACAAATAAATACAAATTAACCTGCAGGCGTCTATGATGGAAGACAGAAATACCTGCGTGCACAAAAGCCGAGTGCTCTCAAAGCATCACTAAGTCCAAGACTTCCGAAGAGAATATGGAAATCGTGTAGAACAGGTGATGATGATGTGATTGGCGCAGCAGTAAGCCGGTGATAAGGTGAGCGTCTACTCAAGTCTACTTCTATAGATTAGTCCTCGCTCTTCCGCTCCGTAAAAGGGCACATAATACTGCAACCTTCGGAAGCTGTCCCACATATCACAGCAGCCGTGGCCGATGCAGCCTCTTAACAACACGTGAGACTCGCACCCTCCAGGATACAGCCTCTTACATGGTCCCAGCCACGGCACTCCGGCCTTTACCCTGGGTGGTCTGCAGCAACTCTCACGTCATACTCAGGCGGACCCAAGCCTTTATGGTACCTGAGGTGAAGCGCCAAATGCCTTTGCAAAAAAAGGCACTGAAAGAGCTTATTCAAAAGATACCCAACACATATTTAATCCATTAAGTATTAATAGTGACCGCAGCAGTAGCCCCAATAGTAAGTGCCCCCCTTAGTGGCAGCAACAGTCATAGTGACCGCAGCAGTAGCCCCAATGGTAAGCAGCCGCTTAGTGGCAGCAACAGTCATAGTGACCGCAGCAGTAGCCCCAATGGTAAGCAGCCCCTTAGTGGCAGCAATAGTAATAGTGACCGCAGAAGTAGCCCCAATAGTAATTGCCCCCCTTAGTGGCAGCAATAGTAATAGTGACCACAACAGTAGCCCCAATAGTAAGTGCCCCCCTTAGTGGCAGCAATAGTAATAGTGACCACAACAATAGTTATTTTATTTTAACTATTAAAGCACCTCGCAGTTTGCCGCACGTGTAGAGATGGGATTTGTTTTTTCATATATGCATCACACTCGCATATATGTTAAGAGTGAGATATCAGTCCAAGTTTCTCAGACCGCTATCACACTCGCAGGACAATAGAAGAGAAGCCATCATTTTAAACAGCTTCATTTACATGCTTGATTTTTCCTATGGACCTAAAAAAAAATTGTCACAGAAAGGGGCCATATAATTACTGAAGCACCACAACCCCCAGCCCCCCCCCCCTCCCCCCCCAAATCACTTCCACCAACATGCAGCACCACAATATTCGGTATCCTATCCAACCCCACAAAATGCTGAAACTCTGGTATAACCTTACATCACACCATGCCCCGTAACCCTATCCACTGTATGCTCTCCACCCCTCCCAATAAACATATGAATGCCCTAGAATCCACACCAGAGCACCAGAGGAGGGGAAGGATCACTAAAAGAAGAAACAAGAAAAAAGAGGAGGGGGAAAACCAACCAACATTTTTCATGTAACCGATAAACAAACAATTCAACATTCCTCCTCCCAACATATGCCCCCCCCCCGAACCCGACT
Organism: Eleutherodactylus coqui; assembly: GCA_035609135.1. NCBI lineage: Eukaryota > Metazoa > Chordata > Amphibia > Anura > Eleutherodactylidae > Eleutherodactylus > Eleutherodactylus coqui. Next base: position 172,771,610 of record CM069413.1, read on the forward strand.
CCAAAAACCACCAAGCAGTCCATCCCCATCTATACTAAATGCATAAGACCTTTACCTGCCTTACTCCCATCTGACATAACCTTTCAAAAGCGCAATATTCTGGAATCCGGACAAAAAGGACCTGTGACCACTCTGGAAACACCACAATAAACCTCCCAACACGTGAAGGGGCATATCCGTGACGTCTGTACTCGACCAATACCAATTGTCTTTCCTTTTCCTTCAATCGACCTTCCAATAGTCTCACATCCTCTGTGAATAATCCATCCCCTCCCTTTCTACTGGGAGAAACCAACTATCCCAACCAAAATGCTCCCAAAAATGCCAATGAAAAAGCCATTTTAAATAAAGCCAATTTAACCACTACCCCACCTCCCCCCCCCAAAAAAAAAAACTTTTTCCAAAGCAACTCCCATCTGTTCCAACAAGGTAAATTAAACTGGCCTCCTCTTATCCTGACTTATTACCCTTCCTAAAACTTTTTTAGGGTCTCACCCACTAAAAAACTTTTAGTCACGTCCCACCTATGCCTCAATTTAAACCGATCAGCTAATCCTGCAATGAACTGATACACCTTAGCACCAGACCTACCCTCCATGGATGCATTCCCAAAACAGTACAATATCGCTCCTGCTATGTCTTCATCTGTCCATATATTGCCTAAGGACTCAACCCAATTCTTCCACTACTGCCATGCAGCCGCATATGCCACCACTTCAGGTGATCCGCTGCTTCCCGATCAAGTTCTAAAGCCGAGCCAGACATGTACTCCTCTCTTCTTCCGCACCCGAAGCCAACTCTCAAACGGTCCCACTGAAACCGAGTGTTAGATACAGTGTTCAGACACAATTTTCTGCTTCTGTGTCTGACAAATATGGGCTTCAGCTCATTCTCTCTGTTCTTTGAGCTTATATTTACTTTCTTCCAGCACTCCTAGGGTTAATAGCTTCTGGTCTCCTGTTCAGCTGATGCTCCTTTTCTAATCACAGTCCTATATAGCTGCCCTGGGCCTTTCAGACCTTGCTGCAGTGTTTTTGAGAGTTTGTTCCCTTCACGTCATGTCCAGCCGCTGCTTTGGCAGTTACCTTGCTACCTTGTGTTCTGTGTTCTTCATTTGTGTACTCTGTAGTCTGTTGTTCCCATTGTCCGCTTCTCTGTTTATCCTTGTCCGCTTGTTCCTCCTGTGTTTCTTTACTTCCCGGTGTTGTTCTATCTTTGTCTTATACGTGTTTGGGCCTGCCAGGGTAAGTCAGCGTCTAGAGGAAGACCGTGGGGTCGTCCTTATTGGGACCAAAGCTCTGCTTATAGGCAGCAGTCTCCCTTTCCTGGTTATCAGTTCAGGGCAGGATACCTTCCCTAGTTTCCATCCATATACGGGGCTGTTCATCTGGTATATTACCTCCCATGCTAGGGTTGGCTGTCAGCCGTGCTGGATTGGATCTTCACCTACCCGGTAGGTTGACACAGTGGTTCCACATCCACAGTCCTTACACCGAGAGAGCATTCGCTATTGAATTTTTTTACACCCAGTACATGCACCGCCACCAACCACATGTTTAATGACAAAGCCTGAAACATCAACAGACGCAGCAAGCTTACCACTGGGGGAGAAGAAGCCATTAAACTATTAATCGCCTGCACCACCCCAATATTGTCACAATGAAAACACACCTTCTTATTCCTTAAAATGTCACCCCATAAAGTCACCGCAACAACAATAGGAAACAGCTCCAGTACCACTACGTTTCTGACCAAACCTATCACCTTCCACTCATCGGGCCAAACACCCACGCACCATCATCCTTGAAAGTAAGCACCAAAACCGAACTACCTGCTGTGTCCGTAAACAGCTTTCAGTCAAAATTCTGCACCACCTCCAAAATCATCACCCATCTCCATTATAGCTCTCTAAAAAACAACCAAACTTCCAAGTTGTCCTTATGCGCTTTCCCCAACTGAATGAAATGGTGGGCCGATATCACTTCTGCTATTGCAACTGCCAGTCTTCTGCAAAAAACCCCTGCCCATAGGCATAATACAACATGCAAAATTAGGCTTACCCAAAAGTGATTGCAACTCCCAAAGCGTGACCTTGTTTACCCGCCGAGTTCTTCGTAACTCTTGTCTCATAGACTATACCTTGTCAACTGGCAGCCTACATTCCATAGCCTCTGTATCAATGGTGATGCCCAAAAAAATTCAAACATGGTGTTGGACCCTCCGTTTTGTCCAGAGCCAACAGCACACCAAAACGATGTGCAGCCTATTGCATCGTGATACGAAGCGTTCAACATATAAGCAAACTCGCCGGCCCGACACACAAACAATCATCCAAGTGATGGATCACCAATACCCGCCACATCCATGATCACCCACTCCACAAAAGAACTGAGTGCCTCAAAATAAGTTCATGAAATCGTACACCCCATGGGCAAACACCTGTCCGCATAGTAACTCCCTTCGCAGTAGCAGCCCAACCAATGACTGCTCTCAGGGTGTTCTGGGAAAAGGTGAAACGCCAATTCAATCTTCGTTTTTGCCAACAACACCCCTTTCCCCTTTACCGAACTTCCTCACCCTCAGGATCATCATTACCTTCCGGGTGAGACAAATGAGGAATCAAAGCTTGTTCAGTTCCTTTTCGGGTTCTACTCCCAAAGGGGAAACTATAAAATCCGTACACAGTGGTTCTTCAAGCGGCCCCACCAGCAAAGAGATTGAAGATAAAAAAGTCTTTCTCTATGCTGAAGTGTGTCGGGACTGACGGGGCCGCTGGAGCCTCATTATAAAATATATTTAATTAATTCTGACTAATCACTAAAAAAAATTGAGTTAATGGACGGATTTTGGCGCACAAGTGGCGCCTTCTTCAAGCATAAAAACATGTACAATGTTGGTGATCTATATAGCATTCATAATGAGTATAGTAATTAGTCTTACGATGAGGGATTCACACTGAGACTGGAACGCTGGGCGCCTGTGTGCCGTCACTGCGGCCCCTCCGCGCGATTTGATGGATCACCTTAGGAGGTTATGTCCGGTGGGACGCACATGTGCTCCACAGGACGTTAGGGAGTCGGCGCATGCGCACCAGAGGGAGTAATGACACACTCAGTTCATGCAGGGCATGTTCCACAATCAGAAAAGTAAATGTAGAGAGTGTGTGCCCAGCGGGGGGCGGCGTGGGGACGTCACCCCAACTTATTCATGATACGATCAACTTTATCAAAATAACAAAGAAGGACATACATACATAAAGTTTGAAAATGATAAAAAGCTGAGATCTAGGAGGTGAATTAGGAGCCGATGCAAACTGCAGACCAGCTGAAGAAGTACTGAAGAGACGTGGGGAAATGTTCTGAAGAAAAAGTCTGTATGGATAACATCGGTAACGAGTTTGACACTCGGCTCTCGTTAACATACGGATTTGTTGCATAAAACAAGATCACGGGTGATAAATTGGATCAATCAGATAATGGTTATTGCAAGACTAAAACTATATGGAAAGATAGCTGAAGAAAGGGAGAGATCCTTAAAGAAGTAATCAGCTGGAAATGTATTAATAATAATACTCCACTAGATATTACAAGAAATACCGAGAATATTCGAATACTACAAAAAGGGCGCCACAATCTAGACATACGATACGAGTAAGGTCACTATATTGATTTTATCAGAGTGGAAGTACCTGTGCTCCGGTGTGTACCTTTTAAAACGCCATAAGGGGCCATGGAGGGGATCAGATAGATATAAAATATATATGAAAATGATGAAATACCAAAAAAATGGTTTTATAGATATCAAAGCTTCTCTAAAATCTCATTGAACCCATTTGGGATGAGAGCGTTGGGCCCGAATATCCAAAACATCTCCTTGGATTTCAGACACGAAAAGGACCTCGTGTCGATGAATTCCACGGCCGGGACTCAAAATGTTGATATATCTCTGATATGATAATAAAAAAAAATTGGACCCACTGTGTTGGATATAGCCATTTTGAATATGTGAGCGGTGTTTGTGAATGCGGGTCCTTAGGGTATTTATCGCTCTCCCTACATATCTGAGGCCGCATGGGCCTTCTATTTTATTCTTATGCGTTCCTAAAACACCTCTATCTATAACTCTTCCGTAACAATCTTTGCATATCGGCCCGCTGACTGCTGACTTCTTTTTAGAGAACGGGACCTTATGAAAAGGGGGTGGGGGAGGGGGATTCAAACCTGCGGAAACCTAAAAACAACAATTCCGCTTTAACACCGTCCAGATACCTATTTAGGTACGGCACCATCTCTTCCAGCTTCACCGCCGTCCTCCCTTTTTCCAGAATTAGCTGGTCCCTTCCCCTTACCTCTCTTGAAGCACCAGGACGCCCCATGTGATGCACCATTGCATTGTGGGCAGACATGCTTAAACTTGCAATTTCCCCCAAATCTGCACTGGCCCTCAGTAAACTGCCAGCAGACTCCCAACTCGTTACTCCCTGGCTGCCCATGCTGACATCCTGATTGTGAACTTCCACTGGTGCTCGCCCCCCTGCACCCCCTGAAAGGGCTGCCTGTACCTCACTGGTGCCATCACCCTCAACCAAAGGCCTATGCCCTTATGATCCCATCTAATACTCGGCCGCACCGCCTTTCTCTGCCTGGACTGCTCATCATAGCGCAGCAATGTTTGCCCTACAAACACCTTTACATACAATCAACATCACCGATCCCAACTGTTGTTGCAGGAGGCCGGCTGTCAGTCACAGCCGGCTCCCTCTGGAGGTGGCACAGGATCAGCTTCTGAGCCTGCACCATCCATAGGATGTAAGTGAACATCCACTTGTGGGAACCCCCTCCCAGCTAGGATGTAAACTTACATCCTGGGTCGGGAAGGGGTTAATTGGGCGGTCTCATCACAAACAACCCCCTTAATATCCGAATAGCCACAGAGGTCAGCTGCAGCCAGCTAGACATGCAGTATTGCATGGTGGTCATAATGCTGGACGATCCCGTTGCACCAGAACGAAACCGCCATTTTCACTGCTGACCATCCTGGCGCATAGATGGGGGTCTGATGTGTGGGCGCCTCCTCTGTGGCACCCGTTGCCCTAATGGAGCATACAGACAGCAGCTGTCTGATTGCACACCCCCTGAAGAGCAGAATAAGGGACATTATAGCAGCAATTGTACAAATTTTCCATCTTTTTAGAAGATTAAAAATGATGTATTTTAGAGCTAAATAGAAGAAAATGTGTAAAAAGTGAGACAAAAGATAAGAGGCGGCGGGCGTCTGCTGCACCGGGACTCCAGTATATTCTATCCAGTATGTACCATGTGCGTCAATCACACATCATCCTGCGCATCCGCCCACCATCATTACAGGCTTTTGTTGTAGCCAGGCAGGAGAATAGATGTAGCTTGTACAGTCAGTACTTCTGTACGGAGGGAGAACATCACGAAAAGCTGAGGAACAGTTTGAATTTCCATCTTTAGCTTTAAAAGAGTCAAATATTGGACCGTCCTAGAGGCACGGACAGAGTCTGGGCGCCATCATAATGATTGGGATCTAGAACATGGTGTACAGAGTCAGTGGTCGTACCATCTTAGAGGCCCAGGCAGAGTCTGGGCGCCATCATAATGATTGGGATCTACAACATAGTGTACAGAGTCAGTGGTCGTACCGTCCTAGAGGCCCGAGCAGAGCCTAGGCGCCATCATAATGATTGGGATCTACAACATGGTGTACAGAGTCAGTGGTCGTACCGTCCTAGAGGCCAATGCAGAGCCTGGGCGCCATCATAATGAATAGAATCTATAACATGGTGTACGGGGTCAGTGATCATACTTTCTCATAGGCCCACCCTTGACTATGGTCCAGCTGTAATTTTATCATGATGGTTCTGGCCCTGGCATGACTGTGATGACGTCACCACGTTGTTGGCCTGGGCTGTAGTGCAATCTTGTTACAATAGGGACAGTCTGAGTTCTCATATCATGAGGTTATAATGGTGCTCCCCTGGCTTCTACTGTGATGATGTCACAATGGTGCTCATCTATATTCTACTATTATATTGTCACAACAGGGTTGGCATAGGGTCTATTCTGATTATCACAGTAGTGCCCATCTGAGTTCTACTTGTATCATTTAACAGTCAAGTCGGCCTGTGTTCTACTGTGATGAGGTCACTACTATATGGTGCGGCACTGAGCTCTACTGTGATGATGTCACTACTATATGGTGTGGCACTGAGCTCTACTGTGATGATGTCACTACTATATGGTGTGGCACTGAGCTCTACTGTGATGATGTCACTACTATATGGTGTGGCACTGAGCTCTACTGTGATGATGTCACTACTATATGGTGTGGCACTGAGCTCTACTGTGATGATGTCACTACTATGTGGTGCGGCACTGAGCTCTACTGTGATGATGTCACTACTATATGGTGCAGCACTGAGCTCTACTGTGATGATGTCACTACTATATGGTGCGGCACTGAGCTCTACTGTGATGATGTCACTACTATATGGTGTGGCACTGAGTTCTACTGTGATGATGTCACTACTATATGGCGCGGCACTGAGCTCTACTGTGATGATGTCACTACTATATGGTGCGGCACTGAGCTCTACTGTGATGATGTCACTACTATATGGTGCGGCACTGAGCTCTACTGTGATGATGTCACTACTATATGGTGCAGCACTGAGCTCTACTGTGATGATGTCACTACTATATGGTGTGGTACTGGAGTCCTGTTGTGGCCAGGTTTAGTATTACAGGCATTGAAATGAATAAGAATTTGGCCCACAATGCTTCTTGCAGAAATCAGCAGCGATCACAAGCGGACCGCCATAGGGAAGAGCTGATTGATGGGACTTCCTGCGGTAAACCCTCATGTTCTACTATTGATGTCCTATCTTACTGACAGGCCATCAAACGTTGACAACTAGACCTCCCCTTTAATGCGAGATGCTGCGGTGAGGATGACACTCCCTCTCCCAGCTGACTGAGTGTTTATACATCCTCTTCTCGTATCGCCGCGTTTCCTCTCCAGTAACGGCTTTTAATTCCAATAAAGTTCAGTAATGAACGCGCCGCGGCAGAGAATATCCGCAGAATTACCTTCTTTCCTTGTCTTCTGGTACCAACAAATAGATCTAATGCTATTATGTCTCTGCCACCAGAGGAACGGTCTGCAGCGGCGGAGTCACTCTGCAGAGAACACGTCATTTCTACATGGAAGGAGAGCATCTACTATCCTTCCAAAAGTAAGTGAACCCCTGAGCAAGAATCACTAGTAGAATTTATTTCCACACGTTACACTCAGGCCGCTTTCACACGACCGAGAAACTGGCACCAGATTGTTGTAAAACGCACAAATCTCGCAAGAATATGAACCCCCTTCTTTTGAATGGAGTCATACACACGAATGATGATTTCCCACAACGCATCGCTGCGTGTCCTATCCTTGGGCGTTCCTCGGACGCATCATCCATTGGTTTCAATGGGATCTTAAATACAGCACATGGCTCTTGCATGCCGCGTGATATGCAAACATCAATAGGAGACCCTTCCAATCCTCTATCACATGCGCAACTCGTGGGAGAGGATCGGAATAAGGGCGCCCACCCACTGGCGTTTTTTTTTGCGTTGCGTTTTTTAACATAGGAACTGTCAGTTGCATATGTGTCCTTATTTTTCTCCTAATGCACCCATGAAAGTCAATGGAAATTAATGGAAAAGCCGCGAAAACGCGGCAAAAAACGCGACGAAAACGCTGCGTTTTTCACGCACGAAAATCGCAAACGCCAGTGGGTGGGCGCCCTTACACAGAAGTGATGCAAGGGTTTTTTGTGTGAAAATCACCTCACAGCCGCGGGTAAATCATGTGGAGAGGACAGAGAAGTTCTTTATTTTGCATGTATATTTTCATATATTCAGCTTTATAAGCCTTAAAGGGGTTGTCCCGCGCCGAAACGGGTTTTTTTTTTTTCAATAGCCCCCCCGTTCGGCGCGAGACAAACCCGATGCAGGGGTTAAAAAAGAAAACGGGATAGTGCTTACCTGAATCCCCGCGCTCCGGTGACTTCTTACTTACCTGGTGAAGATGGCCGCCGGGATCTTCACCCTCGGTGGACCGCAGGTCTTCTGTGCGGTCCATTGCCGATTCCAGCCTCCTGATTGGCTGGAATCGGCACGTGACGGGGCGGAGCTACGAGGAGCAGCTCTCCGGCACGAGCGGCCCCATTCAGAAAAGAAGAAGACAGGACTGCGCAAGCGCGTCTAATCCGGTGATTAGACGCTGAAAATTGGACGGCACCGTGGAGACGGGGACGCTAGCAACGGAACAGGTAAGTGAATAACTTCTGTATGGCTCATAATTAATGCACAATGTACATTACATTCGTCTATAATTAGGTAAATTGTATTTCAGTCTAAATCTGCTTATGTCAGCAAGCATCCCTCATACACAATGACAGTGCGATTTTGTATTGTTCCTTATCTAGAGAAGTTTCTACATAAATAGGAATAAACAGATTCTTATCAAGAACAATGGAGCCAGCAGAGAAATGAGTCAACAAAAAGGGATCATTCTTTACACTTCAAAGGAAAACCAGTTTGAACCAAATGAATGATGTACCTGTGTTTGGCTTTGTAACACCCCTTTCTGTACCAACTTAAACTACCTAATTTGTCTATAAAAGCTGTATCTTGATACAATAAATCAGAGAATCTCTAGGGTAACGCATCACATTGTGTTGTATGAGATGATTTTCTCCAAGCTCATACCAACCACATCCAGTATGGCACTCATATTTTGAACAGTGTGATTGAGCTAACAGAAATTGGTGCCTGAACAGGGACACAGATGGGAGTTTCTTGGCCAATATCACACTTGTGTAAGTATCTTTAGTGGGGCTCCTTTGGTTCTAATGACATCAGATACTCCTCATGGCTTACTTTCTACTAACGTCTGATACTCTTCAACAGTTTTTTTTTATGCATTTATACTGCAAAAGTCTGTTAAGTGCTCATGCAAGGGGATAACAGCATTCTCCCTTACTGGGGCCCATCAGGATGGGGGGTGGATATGGGGAAGGGGGGGGGGGGATTGGGTGGCATTTTGGCATTTACCAGCGCCGATCTGCCAGGTGATACTGCAGTGGTCTGTCCAGTGCCTGCAGTGGTGGTTATTAAGGTTTTCCCCTCTGCCAGCCACAGTGATTCAGCCAGGAAGGGGAGAGCACGCAGACACCATGTTGACGCGCCCAGTGTGCTGCTATTTTGTCTAATAATGTTCAGAAGTATTGGTGGCGGTGCAGGCGATTTCACATGGATGATGCAGGAGCGAACTACAACCCCCAGTATTGTATGGGGTAAAAGTCGCTGGCCAAGGTGAGAGTGATGGACTCATGGAACTGTAACAGCATTACCAGAATACAGTTCTGGCGCCTTGGTGTGGATTTGAACGAGGCCTAGCAAGGGTTAGTGGGTCTCTGGGTGCCGTTATATTGGGCTTATACAGTATTGTAGAGTGTTGATGATGATGATAAGTCTATGATGCAGGGAGTGTGACGTCGCAGTGAGCAGTGATATGACACGTTATTATAATGCAGGATTACGTCTATGATGGGTGTCCACATCCTGTAAGGATGCTGCTCCTACGGGGCATTTGAGGTCGGCGCCTACGCTCATTAAAATGACGATGATGTAAGTAGCGGTTGTGCTGCAATTAATAAGACGTAATATTACGCTGATAAAATATGAGGAACACCATGTGCCTTACTGCTGCCAGGAGGAGCTGAAGAGGAACGAGATGAGAGGTATAGGTTAGTGAGAGACGCCATGTGATGCAAGTAGTCAGTCTCTTGAAGGAGTTCATATCTCCGGTGTATTATGTAATATTTAAAGTACTAAAACCCTCCTTTGTAAAAAGAAAACTGTGCCGCCTCCGTCTGTCATGGCGGCTCCATCCTGGACCTGCCGAACCACCACCTGCGACCGGTTACACTCCCACAGATGATGGACACTGTTTACATGGCCTGACCGGACATTGCAGTTTGTCCCAAAGATGTTCAGTAGGGTTCGGGTTAAATCCTGCGACTCTGGCAGCCGTTCTGCTGGACCTCCTCACCCAATGCAGCACATAGCCATCTGCGTACGGCCACTGTAAGGGCGGAGGTGCGCCATCCTGTGGACAGGTGGGGACTCACTGTTGTCATTGAGCACAGATGGGATGTGGCATCCTGTAACATCCGCAGGGCATTCACCCCTCTAACGTCTTGGGAGTTTTATCGCTGACCCCATTTAAAGTCCCCTGTGTATGCAGAAAAAATACGCAATATGGTTGACCTGAAACGACGCCTCCTACAGGGGAGGGAAGACACATCACCAGCCGCTCTCCAGTCTGTTCACGGAGACTGGGTGACATGTTTAACCGTGGGCATCAGGCAGAATGATGGACACATCTAAGACGTCCTGCAGAGCACTGAAACTGCCCTTTAACTCCTAAACATGTAAAGATAAGACAAAACCGACCCTTCCAGGGTGTTTCTGAGTCAATTCTAGCCAAGACGGATATATCACATGACCGCCTTCTCATGGTGGAGTTCAAAATGGCCACCGAAAATATCTCCTCCACCAAAAATGCAGCCCCCCCTCCCAAATAATATTTTCACACATTGGAAGTCAATTATATCCTAATTATACAAATTAAACAGGTGTGTCCAGACTTTTGCTTGGATAGGCTGGTGAGGACGGAACTGAATATACAGCATATGGCTTCTTTCACGCGAGCGGATATCGGCCGGTCATTTTCACAGTCATGCGATATATGCTACGTTGGGAGAGGAAATCTGGTGAACGGGCGCACAAATCAAATGTTTGTGCGTCTGTTCATATGGCCTGGTAAGGCCGACGCATGGTGAGGCTGGTGCATGGTTAGGTTGGCGCATGGCCGTCAATGGGAGGAGGCAGGGCGGATCAGTGCTTAGCTCCGCCCCTGTCCCCCCCTTCCCCCCCCCATTGCACAGAATGAGCAGGGAGGAACGAGAGGTGAGCCTGCGCGGGGGGAGGAGAACAGAGGAGGAAGTTTAGCAGCCACACTGATAAACTTCCTCCCACCTACCGCCGCTGCCATGGGCTCCCATAGGACCCCATGCAGTGTCCGACGTATTCCGGCCCAAAAGGTAGTTCCAGGACTATCTTCTGGGCCCGACGTAAAAACGCCCGGCGCTATATTGGCCTGGCTGGGTGTCTTTACGTCTCAGAAATACGCCTGTGTGATCTGATGCATTGGAATCCAACGCATCAGATCACAGCGCATATCGGGCGGCCGTGAAAACAGCGGCCAATATGCTCTCATGTGAAAGAAGCCTATAGTAGTGAGAGAACATCCAGAGTTGTCAAGTCTAAATCCAAAGCTCACCTGATTGGTCTCCACGGGATATAGAATTATTCATCTCTGATATTGTGATCTGCCCATGTGACTCCAGACTAAGAAGCGGAGTTGCCCTTTAAGTGACTTTAAGCTATAAAATCTTTACAAATTTATTTTTAAAAACTCACAAAAAAGTCTGACTATGTTGCCGAGAGTTTCCCTCTAAGGGGTTAATATTTTCCCTGCCAAGTCCGCTCCCCGCACCGTATTTGCCATCTTGAGGGATTCAGCCGGCTGTCGCATCCGATAATAACAACGCTCTTTTACTGCAGTCTGGAAAGAGAGACAGCGAAAATATTGCAGATGATAAAATATTTACGCCGCGGACGCTCAGATCGGCCCACTTTGGCTTTCTTTTGTGAAAATATGAGCGGAAATGGACAGTAATGGCTTAAATTCTTTAAAACCGGCTTTATGACCGGCACTAAAACCCGTCGAGGTGCTGGAAGACTGAGGAGCTTTCAAAGCTTGTAGGAGAAGCCGGATGTGAGCGCGCCGCGCGGCATGATGGCGGGAGGATCAGGAGAAGAACCTGGCTGATTCCTCCAGAAAACAGGAGCACACCTGGCCAAGGTAGGTATCGGCCAAGGTAAAAGGGTGTGTGGCTTCCAATGACCCATGCTTTTACCTCTGTTATTCCAGTGGCCACAACTTCTAATTGTGCCCCCTTCAGTCGCCCCAATAGTATCAGTGCCCCCAGTAATAATAATGCCCCTAGTTGTGACCCCAAAAGTAACAGTGACTCCCCTATTAGCCTAGTAGTAATAGGGCCCTCTTTGTGCCCTCCGCGCCCTGAACCTACAACAATGTATTTATGGCTTCGGGTCTGCAGTTACTTAGAGGGTCTGCAGTTATTTAGAGGGTCTGCTCTCAGCGTGTAGATAGGGAGGGGGGGGGGGGTTTAGCATCTGAATTTATTTACAAGGTCTGGTCTTGGAATGTATCAAGGGCGTCCAAGGAAGGAGTCCGCATCTGCATTTAGTAAGCTGGTCTCGGCCTGTTTCTATGAGGTCTGGGGTCTGAACTTAGAGGGTCCGGTCTCAGACTGTATTTCGGTTGTCTGGATTCATTTCTGGGATCTGGTCTGTATTTAGGGGACTATATTTATACAGGGGGAATGGTCTGGGTTTGCATTTAGTGGGTTGGGGTCTGAATTTATTTAGGAGGTCTGGTCTCATTTGCATATAGGGGATCTAGTCTTGGTGTGTATCAAGGGGGTCTGGAGTCAGTTAGTATGAAGGGGAGGGGTGTAGGGTCTGAATTTATTTAGGGGGTCTGAATGTATTCTGGTGGTCCTCCCCAAGTCTGCATTTAGGGGCATGAAGAACAGACTAGGGCTCCCATGTGGACTGCAGTACAAAGGGAGAGGGGGCCTAATAATAGTGTGCAAGGTCGGCCATCTTCAGAGGAGGAGGGAGCAGAGGACAGGCCCTAGGTGCAGCACTGGCCTCTACATTGAAGACCCCCCCTCCGGGTCACACGAAGCGGTATTTGCTCTGCAGAACGTCTAGTGGAAGTTCTTCCATTTTTTCCCGCAGACATCAGCTGTGGAATTCCGGTACGTTGGGAATTCACAAGAACAATTCTGCAAGACGTCCGGAATTCGCAGCAGGAAGCTTTTCCGCAGTGGAACTAAATCTTGTGGATTTGAAGTAAAGATACGCAGATTTTAACAGGTGCGGAACTCACGCCCCGCAGGGATATCATCGTGACGCAGAACTATCCGCGCGGAGTAACGCCGCCCCGTGTGACGGACCCCCAAACCTCCTGTGTTTGCACTGCATTGTCTGCCTCTGTGGCTCGGATCTGCATGCGCCAAACTGATTTTATTTGAATCTCCATTAACCGCTAATGACGGTCAGGTGATGCAAATCGCGCAGCCGCTCTACCGTAATAACGCAGCGTGCCGCTAGATTCAATGACGTGTCACTCGGTGGCGCTCTCGGTGCGCCCCTGTCAGCTCCCCAGGAAGGCGTTCACCGACTTCATATCAATGAGGCTTAAACTGATGTCACACAGGAAGAAGTGCATTTACGCCTGCGTGTGTGCCGTGTATTCGTGCCGTGGGCATCGCGTGTTTGCGCGCTGGTGCAGGTTTAGCTGTACTTTTTGTGCGCAATTTACACGCACAAAGAAACACGTAAGCGCTCCCATTCACGTTAATTAGTTCAATATGTGCTATTTTCATGCACAAATGCAAAGGACAGCGGAGCTGCTGCACAATATGCTTATATGAACAAACACATTGAGACCAACGGGTTCTATTCACCGCATATTACACGTTCAACATCTGCGTGCCCAAACGCTGCGCAAATACCGTTCTGTGAACCCAGTCTTAATCACTACTTAATTAAAAAGTTCTGCAACTTTCAGATGTACCTTGAGCATCAGTTCATTGCCATTTTCAAGATCTCTGCTTGCCGTCAGTGAATGGGAATATTACATTTTCTAGATCTAAGGACTAAAAACCATCTAATGTAGGCAGCTGAGCCATTAAAGAGGATACGGATGTCATGCAGGGGAGCCCAGGCCATGAGGGCCGAACAGACCTGGCAGGCTGCCTACTGTGGACAACTGATCACTGGCAGCCGGAAAGAAAAGCCGGACACATATTTTCTCTTGTAAGGGCTCCTTCCCACGGACGGATTTCCACTGCGTTGCCCGCTGCTATTAGTTTCTATTGAACCTAATAACTCAATGCTTACGGTGCGGAATTCCATCGTGGAATTCCGCACCGTGGAATCTCCCGTCCTCAGCCGCGGCATACTCTATTTGCCGTGGGTGTACACGCGGACGACTTCCATTGCAGTCAATGGAAGCCGTCCGTCACGCTATCTTCCGCTGTAGCACAGCGGAAGATAGCATGAAACCGCTTCCCCGCCCACCGCCAGCCACGTCATGTGACGCTGTGGGCGTGTCATATGATGCGGCCGGCGCGTCACGCGCTCTATTGCGCATACGTGCCGAAGCGTCATGCGGGATGGAAGACACCGGATCCGCAGGTAAGTATTGGGGTCTCTGGGGGGGGCCGTGACAGGCTCTGTTGCGGAATTTCGCAGCGAAGCCCATCACGGCCGTGGGAAGGCAGCCTAATGAGTTTGCAAGCATGTTTGTATTCTCTGCTCATTTTGTTTAAAAAAATGCAATAAAGTGATGAAAAAAGCCATTTCTACCCCACAATTGTACCAACACAAACTGCAGCTCGTCAGCCAAAGAACAAGCCCTGACAGAGCTCCGCCCACGGAACAATACAATCATCATGGGACCCTGAATGCAGCGAGGCAAAAGGAAAAAAAGGTAGTCTTTATTGTGCAAAAGTCAAAAAACATTAAAAATATCTAATGTTGGTATTATTGTAATCGCCCCGAACCGCAGGAAACGTTCTACATGATGAACACTGGGAATAAAACAATGGCAGAGGTTGGGTGACTTTTCTCCCGGCCCGACTAAAAAATTTACAAAAGTTCTACAACACAACTTCATCTCGTCACGCAAAAAAAAAACATCCCTCACCCGGCCAACGGAAATATAAAGAAGTTATGGCTTTTGAAAAGTATAGATGAACCCCCCCCCCCAAAAAAAATTGTGTGCTCAGGACCCAAACAGTCGGCGTCACTAAGGGGTTAAACTTCATTTACTTACATCAAATACCGCTCTTTCCAGTGCAATTACTACCGCGGCTCACAATGGCGCTGTTAACTCTGCCCGCTGGTCCCCCGTATAAAGACGCAGCTGTGTCCTGAGCGCCATCTTGCCCTTTCTGGCAGCCTGTCTGTCATAGGGTGAGCCACCTGATCCCGACCATCCAGCCATGTCACCAATGGATGAGGGTTGGCATGAATTTACTTGGACTGCGGCTGGAAAATGACCAATGATATCACTAACGAGGAACCAGGATGGAAACCGCAGCTTTCTCCTATTGCCGGTTATCCACATGAGCGAACGCCAGGAGTTTCTACAATAAGCTTAAAGGGATATCCAGGCTGGTACTCATCTGATGCCTGCCGGTCTGCCTGATGAAGCCCCTGTTAGCTGCCGCACCGCACAATGTGGGACTCTTTACAGTAACTACACGGCGACAGCATTCTCTTGCTACATGGCACAGCATTACTTCTAGAGGGCGCTCTGCTGGCACGCTTTACTGGGGGCACTATATTTAAGACCTTTGCAGACACTGTTGTTTATGGGGTAAGAGGCAAGTTTCACACGGGTGAAGGTGATATT
The DNA here is from genome assembly GCA_035609135.1 of Eleutherodactylus coqui. NCBI lineage: Eukaryota > Metazoa > Chordata > Amphibia > Anura > Eleutherodactylidae > Eleutherodactylus > Eleutherodactylus coqui. Next base: position 172,787,264 of record CM069413.1, read on the forward strand.
GGGCCGTGATTCAAGGCCTGATATCGCGCTCGCCATCCGTGTGAAATCCCCATGGATGTGAGGCATTTTCATGTGAGAACAGCCTCACATCACTGCGGGGAATCCCTTCATCCCATTGCTTTCAATGGGTCAGCAGCAGCGCCGGTCCCATTTAAAGCAATGGTAGAACTCCACGATCCTATGTGACAGCAGCGGCAGGGAATCCCCTAACCCCGCCGCCGGCTCCATTAAAAACAATGGGTAATATGGGAGGAAGATAGAACATGCTGCAAAAAGGTTTCTCGCATCACGTTGCATCACATTGCCATGCAGGAACACATCGCTTGTGTTTATGACCCCAATCGAATGAATGGGGCTCATATTTGTGTGTCTCGCAATGCACGTATCTAGCGCTATTTTGTTGCCCGTGTGAAACCAGCCTGAAGCTGGCACTATTTGCCAGCATGCACTCTACTACTCTTTAGGTGGGTCCCTCTTTTGGAGGTATTCCTTACCATGGGCGCTCTACTGGCAGTGCTTTTCAGGTGGCACTACATGGAATTGACTTAATGGGGGAACATTTCAGGGGCGGTTGTTAAGGAGGCCCCATGCTGACACTGATTAACAGCAAATACTCTACTGGTTCTCTTTAGATGGGACTGTAGTGTCCCTGAACACCATCCTGGTCCCCTCCATAAATGTCATACGTGTTTGTCCTATGTAGATGCACTGTGCAAAGCTTGTCCTGTCATATCCAGTGTGTGTTGCACAGCTGCGGCGCTTGGGAGGTTAACTCTAATAAAATCATTGCCTGCATGTAAATGTATCAGTCTGTCCTGTGGTGTGAGAGAAGGTATAAATAGGAGTGATTGAGAGAGGGAAGAGAATTCAGAGTCCATCTTCAGGAGGAGAGTGCTAATACAGAGCCACATGGAAGCATCTTTAGCTTCCATGTAGGTGAAGATGGAGGAAGAGGAGCGACATCCCGTAGTATTTGGAGTGCGGATGTGAGAGTGGTGAGTCCTGTCATTAGAGAGAGAGAAAGAAAGAAACAGAGCACCATATAGTAGTCCTGTATAGCGGAACCCATTGCACAGGTACCAATTCACACTACAGGCTTTGCCAGTGCGGCCGTCTGAAGTCAGGATCCCCGCACAGAGGTACGCGACTGAGTTACACCCACATGCCTGCCGTGCGGAATGTTTATTGTTTAAGCCTTCCTGTCAATAATTGTCTGCCGAAGTGTCTGCAGAGTGACCCCTACCCCCTTTTTTCTCCGGAGTGCTCCTAGTCCAGGACTGGTGCCGTACGGATAATGTGGACTGTAGGACTGGCCTTATCCTGTGTATCCTCCCTACCTCTGAGCTAAAGCCTGCTAATGTTTTACAGTGAATTGTACCTGCATTTCCTTGAATACCTGTTGTAAAAGTTTATTATTAAGTAAAGTTATACCAGGCCTTAACCGATCCTGGGGACCCGAGGTACTATAAACAAGTCTCTGTGTTCTTTTCTCCACCGCGCAGCATACTCATGTGTGGGAACGGTGGCGCCACGAGTGATAACTACTACTACCCTAGCAACCCGTTTATTGGCATTCCCTATCCCAGGGGTGTCGAAGCTGACCTGTGATCCTGCTCTGGCCTTGGCTGCGTGTCATCCCTCCGGGACCAGAGCCTGGTAAGTGCCGCCGTGACGAGACAGCACGTTTACGTTAGTCAAGTGTCCGGGGTCAGCCCTATGGGGTCCTGCAGGACACTGTTGGGGGTATCATGTATTGGGAATGTTCTGCATTGTAAAGAGGCTCTATGCTGGCACCATATAGCAGCATATGCTCTAGTGGTGCTCGTTACATGGGACACTCTTTTGGAGGTTTAGTTTATTTGGGGTACTCTACTAACTATTTTTTAGGGGATGCTACACTGGTGCTATTTGATGGGGAACTTTTGAGAGACTGTAGTATAATGAGGCACTATTCTAGTACTGTTTAACAGCATAGACTCTACTGGTAGGAAACTGTGCTGGCACTATTGGGGGCACTGAACTGGCACTATTGGGGGCACTAAACTGGCACTATTGGGGGCACTAAACTGGCACTATTGGGGGCACTAAACTGGCACTATTGGGGGCACTAAACTGGACCTATTGGGGGCACGAAACTGGACCTATTGGGGGCACGAAACTGGACCTATTTGGGACACTGAATTGGCACTGTTAGGGGCACTGAGCTGGCACTATTAGGAACACTAAGTTGGAATTATTAGGGACACTGAGCTGGCACTATTAGGGGCACTGTTATTAGGAGCAAAGACCGGGCACTGTCTACTGGTGTAACAGTCTGATACACACACACACACACACACACACACACACACACACACACACACACACACACACACACACACACACACACACACACACACACACACACACACACACACATATATATATATATATATATATATATATATATATTTATTCGTAGAGGTGCACTACAGAGAATGGCCTGTGGGGGGCAACATACAAGCAGTCTGGTGCCTGAGACAAGGAAAAACACCCACAGGTGTGGTCAGGAAGTAGGATATAGGTGTGAATTCCTGCCACGGTCAGAGGTGGAGTGGGCAGCGAGAGCCCGAGACAGGTCCAGTGAGAGGGACCTGGGCGGCGAGAGCCCGAGACAGGTCCAGTGAGAGGGACCTGGGCGGCGAGAGCCCGAGACAGGTCCAGTGAGAGGGACCCGGGCGGCGAGAGCCCGAGACAGGTCCAGTGAGAGGGACCCGGGCGGCGAGAGCCCGAGACAGGTCCAGTGAGAGGGACCCGGGCGGCGAGAGCCCGAGACAGGTCCAGTGAGAGGGACCCGGGCGGCGAGAGCCCGAGACAGGTCCAGTGAGAGGGACCCGGGCGGCGAGAGCCCGAGACAGGTCCAGTGAGAGGGACCCGGGCGGCGAGAGCCCGAGACAGGTCCAGTGAGAGGGAACCGGGCGGCGAGAGCCCGAGACAGGTCCAGTGAGAGGGACCCGGGCGGCGAGAGCCCGAGACAGGTCCAGTGAGAGGGACCCGGGCGGCGAGAGCCCGAGACAGGTCCAGTGAGAGGGACCCGGGCGGCGAGAGCCCGAGACAGGTCCAGTGAGAGGGACCCGGGCGGCGAGAGCCCGAGACAGGTCCAGTGAGAGGGACCCGGGCGGCGAGAGCCCGAGACAGGTCCAGTGAGAGGGACCCGGGCGGCGAGAGCCCGAGACAGGTCCAGTGAGAGGGACCCGGGCGGCGAGAGCCCGAGACAGGTCCAGTGAGAGGGACCCGGGCGGCGAGAGCCCGAGACAGGTCCAGTGAGAGGGACCCGGGCGGCGAGAGCCCGAGACAGGTCCAGTGAGAGGGACCCGGGCGGCGAGAGCCCGAGACAGGTCCAGTGAGAGGGACCCGGGCGTCGAGAGCCCGAGACAGGTCCAGTGAGAGGGACCCGGGCTGTGAGAGCCTGAGACAGGTCCAGTGAGAGGGACTTGGGCAGCGAGAGCCCGAGACAGGTCCAGTGAGAGGGACCTGGGCAGCGAGAGCCCGAGACAGGTCCAGTGAGAGGGACCTGGGCAGCGAGAGCCCGAGACAGGTCCAGTGAGAGGGACCTGGGCAGCGAGAGCCCGAGACAGGTCCAGTGAGAGGGACCTGGGCTGTGAGAGCCTGAGACAGGTCAGGGGAGACCTGGAAGCTGGAGAGACTATTCATGTGCCTCAGGAAATGGGATGAAACCTTCCTGAGGAAAGCAGAGAGTCCTGAAGACAACTGGATGAAGCTGCCCGGAGAGTGGGTGAGAAACACAGATGGACTGTTTTTTAAAAGACCCTGAAGTAAAAGGACATTTAAGTTACTTGCTAAACTGCTGTGCTGAAGCAAGCAGATATTGCTGTGAAGGTGGAAATAAATAGAAATTTGGAGTTTAACCCATTGGTGATGTGAGCGAATGATCGCTGGGTTGCCATAATTATTTATATATATATATATATATATATATATATATATATATATATATATATATATATATTTTTTTTTGTTCATGACTGTCAACTGTAACATTCCCAGAGGGAGTTGGGGGGGGTGTAGTTCCTACCAACTTCTGGTCTCGGAGGGAGTTACTGCAGCACAGGACAGGACCAGTAGTCCTCAGGATGAGGGGGGTAGTAGTTGTCAGTTCGTGGCTCCACCGTTCCACGCAGCAGCATTCACACACGGCGGATTAATAACACTGGACAAGTGTATAGTACCTCGGGTCCTCCAGAACGGGGGAGGCCCAGTAAAACTTTACTAGTGACTCTTCAAACACGATACAACAAGCTTCAGCAGGCAGAGTTTACTGTGCAGGCAGATTAGCGTTATTCAGACAACTTAAAGGGGTTGTCCCGCGCCGAAACGGGGTTTTTTTTTTTTCAACCCCCCCCCCCGTTCGGCGCAAGACAACCCCGATGCAGGGACGTACAGAAAGCTTACCGGAGCGCTTACCTTAATCCCCGCGCTCCGGTGACTTCTATACTTACCTGTGCGGTCCATTGCTGATTCCAGCCTCCTGATTGGCTGGAATCGGCACGTGACGGGGCGGAGCTACACGGAGCCGGCATTCTGCACGAGCGGCTCCATAGAAGAAAGCAGAAGACCCGGACTGCGCAAGCGCGGCTAATTTGGCCATCGGAGGGCGAAAATTAGTCGGCACCATGGAGACGAGGACGCCAGCAACGGAGCAGGTAAGTAAAAAACTTTTTATAACTTCTGTATGGCTCATAATTAATGCACAATGTATATTACAAAGTGCATTAATATGGCCATACAGAAGTGTATAGACCCACTTGCTGCCGCGGGACAACCCCTTTACCATGAAAGTCAGTGGCCACAGAACAGCAGTAATGATCACCCCGCTCTCATAGACTTCAGCACGCGTGAGTGTAAGTAAAGGTGTACCTCTATACGGGGATCCAGACTTCAGCCGGCCACATAGGAATCATAAACAGACTTAAGATTATTCTCAGAGGTTTGGTAGACTTCTGCACTGATCTTGTTGTAGGAAACATATAGTCACTAGAAGAGGTAGTTACTTACAATGGCTCTCTGGTGAGGGGTCTTTTGGGGGAAAACATTTAGGCTCACTCACTCCCATGCACTTCACATACGGTCCGGCGGTCTCTCCGTCTTCTCCATCTTCAGCTGCACAGGGGCTAATGGTGCCCTCATGCGCCTCTGTGGTAGCAAACCCTCAGATGGTAGATGGGTGCTCCTTCACAGACAAGATGGAACTCCCAACTCAAGCCCAATCACTCATACTTATAGGTTCATCCCCACCACGTCACATGACACTGCAAGATAGATACATTCAGCAGCAGAACTCACAGCAATGATTATATGGGAGTTAACCCTTCAGACGCTGCAGCTGTGCAACACACATACAGAGAATAGACATGACAGCTTTGCACAGTGCACCTACATAAGACAGCCATGTATGACAATAATGGAGGGGACCAGGATGTTGTTCTGGGTCACTACACTGGCGACACTTTGCTGCTATATGTATATTGTTTATTGGAGCTCTGTTTTTCAGAGGGCATTCAGCTGGCACTATTTTTATGGGGAACGTTGCAGACACTGTTAAGTTGGCACAGTGTTGGCACGGTTTACCAGCATGCATTCTACTAGCGCTTGTTTTTCAGGGGCCATTATACTGGCATTATCTAATGGGGAAGTTTGCTGCTGCTGTTGGGATGGCATGGTTTATAATTTCACTCTTGAACTATATATGGGGTCGAACCGATGGTGCGGCCGCCGTACTTTGGCTCTCATTATGGCGGCACGGTCTAAACTTGCGGGCTGGGTTTACACAAAAATTTCTGCTTTTCACAAACTTTGCCGCATCTCTAATCTCTGCCAAAAGTTCTTCTTAAAGGTAGACAGGCACGTCCTCCCGGCCCGGACAGAGACTGATGTCTGGCGGCAGATTCCTTCTCATTACAACCCCCGACTGCTGAGTGTAACCAAATGGCGCAGCGCCCTTCGCAGAGGTGTCAGCACTCATAACGACTGCATTTCACTAACTCAGATATACGGTTATGGCCACACAGCAAGTTATTGGAGCTTTTAGAAGCTTTGGAAGCCTTGACAGCCATCACTAGGCTACTGTACATCGGATGATAAACATTACAGGATCGTAAAACATCGGGAGACAAGTCCTCCTAAATAATTCATCACAACTTCTCCGTTTGTCAACATCTCGACGGAAGGCTGTAAACATGAAAAATGATTACAATAAAGCGCGATGAAAAACAGCGGCGCTCATTTACCCGACTCGCTGGAACAAAGAATTAATGTGATTAGTACTTTGCAGCAATAAAGATTTTTCTAAAAGGAAAAAAAAAAGCTGCGTCTCTTATTCCATTATCCTGCGGCGGACGCGGCGAGGGACGTCCGTGCCGACACATCGCACGGGATTTTCAGATTATGCAGAAAGTATAATTAGAAGTATGTGGATTATTGGAGGGGTCTTACAGTAATCCGGACTATGGCCTGATAATTAGGATTCTGAATGGTTCCCTCAATTAGCCTGAAAGGGTCGTCATTCATGGAGCTTATCCGGGAGGCCCCATGAATACGGCAGGGCTGACAAATACTTGTACTATATACAGGAGAATGACCTCTAATGGAATCTAACATTGTCACAATCTGTGGCATCTCCACATTTTAGGGAGGCTCTTAGAAATGTTCATCCTGGACCTCCTGTACCAGTAAATAAATAATAGAACCAAACTCCTAACATAAATACAGCACCAGAACCAAGCTCATAATATAATAACAGCACCAGAACCAAGCTCAGTACATAAATACAACACCAGAACCAACCTCATAATATAATTACAGCACCAGAACCAAGCTTAGTACATAAATACAACCCCAGAACCAAGCTCAGTACATAAATACAACCCCAGAAACAAGCTCCGAACATAATCCCAGCACCAGTACCAACCGCAGTACAAAAATACAGCACCAGAAACAACCACAGTACATAAATACAGCACCAGAACCAACCTTAATACATAAACAGAGCACCAGAACCAACCTCATATTATAATTACAGCACCGGAACCAAGCTCCGTACATAAATGCAACCCCAGAACCAAGCTCCGTACATAAATACAACACCAGTACCAACCACAGTACATAAATTGAGCACCAGGACCAACCTCATAATATAATTACAGCACCAGAACCAACCTCATAATATAATTACAGCACCAGAACCAAGCTCAGTACATAAATACAACCCCAGAACCAAGCTCAGTACATAAATACAACACCAGTACCAAACGCAGTACATAAATACAGCACCGGAACCAACCTTAATACATAAACAGCGCACCAGAACCAACCTCATAATATAATTACAGCACCAGAACTAAGCTCAGTACATAAATACAACCCCAGAACCAAGCTCGTTACATAAATACAACACCAGTACCAACCACAGTAAATAAATACAGCACCAGTACCAACCGCAGTACATAAATACAGCATCGGAACCAACCTTAATACATAAACAGAGCACCAGAACCTGCCTCATAATATAATTACAGCACCAGAACCAACCTCAGTACATATATACAGCACCAGAGCCAACCTTAGTACATAAATATAGCACCAGAACCAAGCTCATAATATAATAACAGCACCAGAATCAAGCTCATAATATAATAACAGCACCAGAACCAAGCTCAGTACATAAATACAACACCAGAACCAACCTCATAATATAATTACAGCACCAGAACCAAGCTTAGTACATAAATACAACCCCAGAACCAAGCTCAGTACATAAATACAACCCCAGAACCAAGCTCCGTACATAATCCCAGCACCAGTACCAACCGCAGTACAAAATCCCAGCACCAGTACCAACTTCAGTACATAAATACAGCACCAGTACCAACCACAGTACATAAATACAGCACCAGAACCAACCTTAATACAAAAACAGAGCACCAGAACCAACCTCATAATATAATTACAGCACCAGAACCAAAGCTCAGTACATAAATACAACCCCAGAACCAAGCTCCGTACATAAATACAACACCAATACCAACCACAGTACATAAATACAGCACCAGGACCAACCTCGTAATATTATTACAGCACCAGAACCAACCTCATAATATAATTACAGCACCAGAAACAAGCTCAGTACATAAATACAACCCCAGAACCAAGCTCAGTACATAAATACAACACCAGTACCAACCACAGTACATAAATACAGCACCAGTACCAACCGCAGTACATAAATACAGCACCGTAAGCAACCTTAATACATAAACAGAGCACCAGAACCAACCTCATAATATAATAACAGCACCAGAACCAAGCTCAGTACATAAATACAACACCAGTACCAACCACAGTACATAAATACAGCACCAGTACGAACATCAGTACATAAATACAACACCAGAACCAACCTCATAATATAATTACAGCACTAGAACCAAGCTTAGTACATAAATACAACCCCAGAACCAAGCTCAGTACATAAATACAACCCCAGAACCAAGCTCCGAACATAATCCCAGCACCAGTACCAACCGCAGTACAAAATTACAGCACCAGAACCAACCACAGTACATAAATACAGCACCAGAACCAACCTTAATACATAAACAGAGCACCAGAACCAACCTCATATTATAATTACAGCACCAGAACCAAGCTCCGTACATAAATACAACCCCAGAACCAAGCTCCGTACATAAATACAACACCAGTACCAACCACAGTACATAAATACAGCACCAGGACCAACCTCATAATATAATTACAGCACCAGAACCAACCTCATAATATAATTACAGCACCAGAACCAAGCTCAGTACATAAATACAACCCCAGAACCAAGCTCAGTACATAAATACAACACCAGTACCAAACGCAGTACATAAATACAGCACCAGTACCAACCGCAGTACATAAATACAGCATCGGAACCAACCTTAATACATAAACAGAGCACCAGAACCTGCCTCATAATATAATTACAGCACCAGAACTAAGCTCAGTACATAAATACAACCCCAGAACCAAGCTCGGTACATAAATACAACACCGGTACCAACCACAGTAAATAAATACAGCACCAGTACCAACCGCAGTACATAAATACAGCATCGGAACCAACCTTAATACATAAACAGAGCACCAGAACCTGCCTCATAATATAATTACAGCACCAGAACCAACCTCAGTACATATATACAGCACCAGAGCCAACCTTAGTACATAAATACAGCACCAGAACCAACCTCAGTACATAAATACAACACCAGAATTTACCTCAATACCTAAATACAGCACCAGAGCCAACCTCAGTACATCAATACAGCACCAGAGCCAACCCCAGTACATCAATACAGCACCAGAGCCAACCCCAGTACATAAATGCAGCACCAGAACCAACCCTAGTACATAAATACAGCACCAGAACCAATATCAGTACATAAATACAGCACCAGAACCAACCCAAGTACATAAATACAGCACCAGAACCAACCCCAGTACATAAATGCAGCACCAGAACCAACCCCAGTACATAAATGCAGCACCAGAACCAACTTCAATACATAAATGCAGCACCAGAACCAATCCAAGCACACAAATACAGCACCAGAACCAATCCAAGCACACAAATACAGCACCAGAACCAACTTCAGTACACAAATACAGCACCAGAACCAACCTCAGTACATAAATACAGCACTGGAGCCAAGCTCACTACATAACTACAGCACCAAAACCAAGCTCACTACATAAATTCAACACCAGAACCAACCTCAGCATATAAATACGGCACCAGAACCAACTTAAGTACATAAATACAGCAGTAGAACCAAGCTCCGTACATACATATAGCATTAGCTCTCCGCTCATAACACAAATACAAACGACAGAACTAAGGTCTCAGTGCACACGTACAGCACTTAAATTAAGGGTCAACACGGTAAACATTGAATATTTACCTAAACTTTATATATGTCAATAAAAAGTATAAAGTATAAAACAGTTATGAAATCTTAGAATTGTACTTCAGTATCCATAGAAACACGGGACTAAAGGTCAGATCTACGCGGCTGTCCTCAAGCATTTGCGCACACAGTATTTCTGCGCACAGTACGCAGTGTATAGGTCTGTTCCGCGGCACGCATCTTCCTGTGCATTTCATTCACGCCAAAATTGCAGCATCCTCTTTTTCCTGCACATTTGCGCATCGAGTCACCATAGAAGTCAATGAGGACGCGCAAATGCGTGCAAAATACACTACGGAATGCGTTAAACACTGCGTAATTCTACTGGAAATGGAGCACATCTGGAGCTAATTAGGCTAATTAGCTATTTCAATCATTGCAGATTTTTTTTGCTACGCACAAATTCACATGCCTCGCACGCAAAAAAGTAAGTAAAATACCGCGATGCACTCAAGAAAAAGCATAATTCGTTCCACAAAAACGTTACGCTCGTGCAAAGGCGCATCCACTGATGTGAGTCTGGGCTAAAAGATCGAAAAACAGTGAAACGGAAGACTGAAGACCAAAACTTGTGTGGCCTCTCCGAAGCTTTGGGCAATGCTGGCCACAATCCCATCACATCTGTGCACTGCCAGATTATACTACTGCAGTGAGAGGGGTCTTAGGGCCACTGGGCCCCCATGGACACCGGTGTCTGAGTATGACTGCAGCCGATATAGCTAAAGCCCGTGTTGCACCCTATCTGTGACTTTCACTATGACAGAAGGCTCTGATTGGTCATTGTAGGGATATTATATGACTGTAGTGCCAGCTCACTGTGACGCAGGTCAGCTGTGAACAGGATGTGAGTCATTGTAGACGAGAATCTCTGCACTAATATTTATACAGCATTCAGTAATCCACCTCCGTCACTTACAGCGACTTACCCCTACCTGCCGACTCAGGAACCTTACTGCAGGGGCGGCTCAGGTAATCTGCAGGTGTGAAGAGATGGGTGATAACAGAAAGACAAGCCTGCTGGTATCTGCTCACACCGCACTTGTGTGCACCTGTACCTTGATCTCTTATGCAGCATGGAATGATCAGACCTAATGTAATTCTATATACAATCAAGTGTAAAGTTCTCAACATTGCGCTACTTAGTAAAGCTACAAAAACGCATGTATGTGAAGCCCTGGGTATCCAATGGGTTCATTCAGGCTACAAAACATCTCATGTGAATGAACCGGGTAGAAACCACTAAGTAGCGCGATTTTGTAGCCCGTGTGAATAAGGCCTAAGTGGCACTCATACGGGAGGTTGTTTGTTCTAAACCCCATTTATATGCAAAGATGATCGCTCAAACTGAGGTCATAACACAGCTTGATTGAGGGTTTAAGCGATCATTTACCTTAGTATAAATCACTAATGGGCATTAATGCTTCATTTGCATGTAAACTAAGCTCTTTTCTCTGTATGCAGATAACATCAAATGGTCTGTTATCTGCATACAGCTCCATTGTTCTCCCAAAGGACAGCAGCTGAAAACAATCTTATCAGCTCTCCCGCAGAGAATCACAATGTGTGGTCCCTGCTATCAGCTGGCCGACAGAATGATGGTTTTTAATCTGAACTAAAAAAAATTGTCCAGCCGAAAAGCTAACGATTGTCGCTCAAAAGTCATAATGTCAACAAATTTTGAGCAATAACCGTTGTGTGAAAATTGGCCTTTATAAGTGATGGCCTTTCAAATTTCTGTTAGTATTTTACCATTTCTTATGTACCTATATGACCAACCACTTTGTAATGCAGAGGCTACAAAACAATGTATAGTATACCAAAGCAAAAGAATATAACTACTAGAATACTTCAGCTTATGTACAAGACTATAAGTACTAGAATACTGCTCCCTATGTACAAGAATATAACTACTATAATACTGCCTCCTATGTACAAGAATATAACTACTATAATACTGATCCCTATGTACAAGAATATAACTACTATAACACTGCCTCCTATGTACAAGAATATAACTACTATAATACTGCCGTTATGTACAAGAATATAACAACTATAATACTGCCCCCTATGTACAAGAATATAACTACTATAATAATGCCCCCTATGTACAAGAATATAACTACTATAATACTGCCCCCTATGTACAAGAATATAACTACTATAATACTGCTTCCTATGTACAAGAATAAAACTACTATAAAACTGCACTTGAGTACAAGAATATAACTACTATAATACTGCCCCCTATGTACAAGAATATAACTACTATAATACTGCTCCCTATGTATAACAATATATCTACTATAATACTGCCCCCTATGTACAAGAATATAACTACTATAATACTGCTCCTATGTACAAGAATATAACTACTATAAGACTGTCCCCCTATGTACAAGAATATAACTACTATAATACTGCCCCCTATGTACAAGAATATAACTACTATAATACTGCCTGCCATGTGCAAGAATATAACTACTATAATACTGCCCCCCATGTACAAGAATATAACGACTGTAATACTGCCCCGTATGTACAAGAATATAACTATTATAATACTGCTCCCTATGTACAAGAATATAACTACTATAAGACTGCCCCCTATGTACAAGAATATAACTACTATAATACTGCCCCCTATGTACAAGAATATAACTACTATAATACTGCCCCCTATGTACAAGAATATAACTACTATATTACTGCTCCTATGTACAAGAATATAACTACTATAATACTGCCTCCTATGTACAAGAATATAACTACTATAATACTGCTCCTATGTACAAGAATAGAACTACTATATTACTGCTCCTATGTACAAGAATATAACTACTATAATACTGCTACTATGTACAAGAATATAACTACTATAATACTGCCCCCTATGTACAAGAATATAACTACTTTAATACTGCTCCCTATGTGCAAGAATATAACTATTATAATACTGCTCCCTATGTACCAGAGTATAACTACTATAATACTGCTCCCTATGTATAAGAATATATCTACTATAATACTGCCCCCTATGTACATGAATATAACTACTATAATACAGCTCCTATGTACAAGAATATAACTACTATAATACTGACACCTATGTACAAGAATATAACTACTATAATACTGCCCCCTATGTACAAGAATATAACTACTATAATACTGCTCCCTATGTATAACAATATATCTACTATAATACTGCCCCCTATGTACAAGAATATAACTACTATAATACTGCTCCTATGTACAAGAATATAACTACTATAAGACTGTCCCCCTATGTACAAGAATATAACTACTATAATACTGCCCCCTATGTACAAGAATATAACTACTATAATACTGCCTGCCATGTGCAAGAATATAACTACTATAATACTGCCTGCCATGTACAAGAATATAACTACTATAATACTGCCCCCCATGTACAAGAATATAACTACTATAATACTGCCCCCAATGTACAAGAATATAACGACTGTAATACTGCTCCCTATGTACAAGAATATAACTACTATAATACTGCTGCCTATGTACAAGAATATAACTATTATAATACTGCTCCCTATGTACAAGAATATAACTACTATAAGACTGCCCCCTATGTACAAGAATATAACTACTATAATACTGCCCCCTATGTACAAGAATATAACTACTATAATACTGCCCCCTATGTACAAGAATATAACTACTATAATACTGCCCCCTATGTACAAGAATATAACTACTATAATACTGCCCCCCTATGTACAAGAATATAACTACTATAATACTGCCTCCTATGTACAAGAATATAACTACTATAATACTGCCTCCTATGTACAAGAATATAACTACTATAATAAATACCCCCTATGTACAAGAATATAACTACTATAATACTGCCCCCTATATACAAGAATATAACTACTATAATACTGCTGCCTATGTGCAAGAATATAACTATTATAATACTGCTCCCTATGTACAAGAATATAACTACTATAATACTGCTCCTATGTACAAGAATAGAACTACTATAGTACTGCTCCTATGTACAAGAATATAACTACTATAATACTGCCCCCTATGTACAAGAATATAACTACTATAATACTGTCCCCTATGTACCAGAATATAACTACTATAATACTGCTCCTATGTACAAGAATATAACTACTATAATTCTGCCCCCTATGTACAAGAATATAACTAATATAATACTGACACCTATGTACAAGAATATAACTACTTTAATACTGCTCCCTATGTGCAAGTATATAACTATTATAATACTGCTCCCTATGTACCAGAGTATAACTACTATAATACTGCTCCCTATGTATAAGAATATATCTACTATAATACTGCCCCCTATGTACAGGAATATAACTACTATAATACTGCTCCTATGTACAAGAATATAACTACTATAATACTGCCTGCCATGTGCAAGAATATAACTACTATAATACTGCCTACCATGAACAAGAATATAACTACTATAATACTGCCCCCTATGTACAAGAATATAACTACTATAATACTGCCTCCTATGTACAAGAATATAACTACTATAATACTGCCCCCTATGTACAAGAATATAACTACTGTAATACTGCTCCCTATGTACAAGAATATAACTACTATAATACTGCCTCCTATGTACAAGAATATAACTACTATAATACTGCCCCTATGTACAAGAATATAACTACTATAATACTGCCTCCTATGTATAAGAATATAACTACTATAATACTGCTACTATGTACAAGAATATAACTACTATAATACTGCCCCCTATGTACAAGAATATAACTACTATAATACTGCTCGCTATGTACAAGAATATAACTACTGTAATACTGTTCCCTATGTACAAGAATATAACTACTGTAATACTGCCCCCTATGTACAAGAATATAACTACTATAATACTGCCCCCTATGTACAAGAATATAACTACTATAATACTGCCCCCTATGTACAAGAATATAACTACTATAATACTGCCCCCTATGTACAAGAATATAACTACTATAATACTGCCCCCTATTGTACAAGAATATAACTACTATAATACTGCACTTGAGTACAAGAATATAACTACTATAATAAGGCCCCCTATGTACAAGAATATAACTACTATAATAATGCACTTGAGTACAAGAATATAACTACTATAATACTGCCCCCTATGTACAAGAATATAACTACTATAATACTGCTCCCTATGTACAAGAATATAACTACTATAATACCGCCCCCTATGTACAAGAATATAACTACTATAATACCGCCCCCTATGTACAAGAATATAACTACTAATATACTGCCCCCTATCTACAAGTATATTACTACGATAATACTGCTCCCTATGTACCAGAGTATAACTACTGTAATACTGCTCCCTATGTATAACAATATATCTACTATAATACTGCCCCCTATGTACAAGAATATCACTACTATAATACTGCTCCTATGTACAAGAATATAACTACTATAAGACTGTCCCCCTATGTACAAGAATATAATTACTATAATACTGCCTGCCATGTGCAAGAATATAACTAAAATAATACTGCCTGCCATGTACAAGAATATAACTACTATAATACTGCCCCCCATGTACAAGAATATAACTACTATAATACTGCCCCCAATGTACAAGAATATAACGACTGTAATACTGCTCCCTATGTACAAGAATATAACTACTATAATGCTGCTGCCTATGTACAAGAATATAACTATTATAATACCGCTCCCTATGTACAAGAATATACCTACTATAATACTGCTCCTATGTACAAGAATAGAACTACTATAGTACTGCTCCTATGTACAAGAATATAACTACTATAATACTGTCCCCTATGTACAAGAATATAACTACTATAATACTGCTCCTATGTACAAGAATACTGCTCCTATGTACAAGAATATAACTACTATAATACTGCCTGCCATGTGCAAGAATATAACTACTATAATACTGCCTGCCATGTGCAAGAATATAACTACTATAATACTGCCTGCCATGTACAAGAATATAACTACTATAATACCGCTACTATGTACAAGAATATAACTACTATAATACTGCTCGCTATGTACAAGTATATATTACTACTATAATACTGCTCCCTATGTACAAGAATATAACTACTATAATACTGCCTCCTATGTACAAGAATATAACTACTATAATACTGCCCCTATGTACAAGAATATAACTACTATAATACTGCCTCCTATGTACAAGAATATAACTACTATAATACTGCTACAATGTACAAGTATATATTACTACTATAATACTGCTCCCTATGTACAAGAATATAACTACTATAATACTGCTCCCTATGTACAAGAATATAACTACTATAATACTGCCTCCTATGTACAAGAATATAACTACTATAATACTGCTCCTATGTACAAGAATATAACTACTATAATACTGCCTCCTATGTACAAGAATATAACTACTATAATACTGCTACTATGTACAAGAATATAACTACTATAATACTGCCCCCTATGTACAAGAATATAACTACTATAATACTGCTCGCTATGTACAAGAATATAACTACTATAATACTGCCTCCTATGTACAGGAATATAACTACTATAATACTGCTCCCTATGTACAAGAATATAACTACTATAATACTGCTCCTATGTACAAGAATATAACTACTATAATACTGCTCCCTATGTACAAGAATATAACTACTATAATACTGCCCCCTATGTACAAGAATATAACTACTATAATACTGCCCCCAATGTACAAGAATAAAACGACTGTAATACTGCTCCCTATGTACAAGAATATAACTACTATAATACTGCTGCCTATGTACAAGAATATAACTATTATAATACTGCTCCCTATGTACAAGAATATAACTACTATAATACTGCCCCCTATGTACAAGAATATAACTACTATATTACTGCTCCTATGTACAAGAATATAACTACTATAATACTGCCTCCTATGTACAAGAATATAACTACTATAATACTGCTCCTATGTACAAGAATAGAACTACTATATTACTGCTCCTATGTACAAGAATAGAACTACTATAATACTGCTCCTATGTACAAGAATATAACTACTATAATACTGCCCCCTATGTACAAGAATATAACTACTTTAATACTGCTCCCTATGTGCAAGAATATAACTATTATAATACTGCTCCCTATGTACCAGAGTATAACTACTATAATACTGCTCCCTATGTATAAGAATATATCTACTATAATACTGCCCCCTATGTACATGAATATAACTACTATAATACAGCTCCTATGTACAAGAATATAACTACTATAATACTGACACCTATGTACAAGAATATAACTACTATAATACTGCCCCCTATGTACAAGAATAAAACTACTATAAAAGTGCACTTGAGTACAAGAATATAACTACTATAATACTGCCCCCTATGTACAAGAATATAACTACTATAATACTGCTCCCTATGTATAACAATATATCTACTATAATACTGCCCCCTATGTACAAGAATATAACTACTATAATACTGCTCCTATGTACAAGAATATAACTACTATAAGACGGTCCCCCTATGTACAAGAATATAACTACTATAATACTGCCCCCTATGTACAAGAATATAACTACTATAATACTGCCTGCCATGTGCAAGAATATAACTACTATAATACTGCCTGCCATGTACAAGAGTATAACTACTATAATACTGCCCCCCATGTACAAGAATATAACTACTATAATACTGCCCCCAATGTACAAGAATATAACGACTGTAATACTGCTCCCTATGTACAAGAATATAACTACTATAATACTGCTGCCTATGTACAAGAATATAACTATTATAATACTGCTCCCTATGTACAAGAATATAACTACTATAAGACTGCCCCCTATGTACAAGAATATAACTACTATAATACTGCCCCCTATGTAAAATGAATATAACTACTATAATACTGCCCCCTATGTACAAGAATATAACTACTATAATACTGCCCCCTATGTACAAGAATATAACTACTATAATACTGCCCCCTATGTACAAGAATATAACTACTATAATACTGCCTCCTATGTACAAGAATATAACTACTATAATACTGCCTCTTATGTACAAGAATATAACTACTATAATAAATACCCCCTATGTACAAGAATATAACTACTATAATACTGCCCCCTATATACAAGAATATAACTACTATAATACTGCTGCCTATGTACAAGAATATAACTATTATAATACTGCTCCCTATGTACAAGAATATAACTACTATAATACTGCTCCTATGTACAAGAATAGAACTACTATAGTACTGCTCCTATGTACAAGAATATAACTACTATAATACTGCCCCCTATGTACAAGAATATAACTACTATAAGACTGTCCCCTATGTACCAGAATATAACTACTATAATACTGCTCCTATGTACAAGAATATAACTACTATAATTCTGCCCCCTATGTACAAGAATATAACTAATATAATACTGACACCTATGTACAAGAATATAACTACTTTAATACTGCTCCCTATGTGCAAGAATATAACTATTATAATACTGCTCCCTATGTACCAGAGTATAACTACTATAATACTGCTCCCTATGTATAAGAATATATCTACTATAATACTGCCCCCTATGTACAGGAATATAACTACTATAATACTGCTCCTATGTACAAGAATATAACTACTATAATACTGCCTGCCATGTGCAAGAATATAACTACTATAATACTGCCTACCATGAACAAGAATATAACTACTATAATACTGCCCCCTATGTACAAGAATATAACTACTATAATACTGCCTCCTATGTACAAGAATATAACTACTATAATACTGCCCCCTATGTACAAGAATATAACTACTGTAATACTGCTCCCTATGTACAAGAATATAACTACTATAATACTGCCTCCTATGTACAAGAATATAACTACTATAATACTGCCCCTATGTACAAGAATATAACTACTATAATACTGCCTCCTATGTATAAGAATATAACTACTATAATACTGCTACTATGTACAAGAATATAACTACTATAATACTGCCCCCTATGTACAAGAATATAACTACTATAATACTGCTCGCTATGTACAAGAATATAACTACTGTAATACTGTTCCCTATGTACAAGAATATAACTACTGTAATACTGCCCCCTATGTACAAGAATATTACTACTATAATACTGCCCCCTATGTACAAGAATATAACTACTATAATACTGCCCCCTATGTACAAGAATATAACTACTATAATACTGCCCCCTATGTACAAGAATATAACTACTATAATACTGCCCCCTATTGTACAAGAATATAACTACTATAATACTGCACTTGAGTACAAGAATATAACTACTATAATAAGGCCCCCTATGTACAAGAATATAACTACTATAATAATGCACTTGAGTACAAGAATATAACTACTATAATACTGCCCCCTATGTACAAGAATATAACTACTATAATACTGCTCCCTATGTACAAGAATATAACTACTATAATACCGCCCCCTATGTACAAGAATATAACTACTATAATACCGCCCCCTATGTACAAGAATATAACTACTAATATACTGCCCCCTATCTACAAGTATATTACTACGATAATACTGCTCCCTATGTACCAGAGTATAACTACTATAATACTGTTCCCTATGTATAACAATATATCTACTATAATACTGCCCCCTATGTACAAGAATATCACTACTATAATACTGCTCCTATGTACAAGAATATAACTACTATAAGACTATCCCCCTATGTACAAGAATATAATTACTATAATACTGCCTGCCATGTGCAAGAATATAACTAAAATAATACTGCCTGCCATGTACAAGAATATAACTACTATAATACTGCCCCCCATGTACAAGAATATAACTACTATAATACTGCCCCCAATGTACAAGAATATAACGACTGTAATACTGCTCCCTATGTACAAGAATATAACTACTATAATGCTGCTGCCTATGTACAAGAATATAACTATTATAATACCGCTCCCTATGTACAAGAATATACCTACTATAATACTGCTCCTATGTACAAGAATAGAACTACTATAGTACTGCTCCTATGTACAAGAATATAACTACTCTAATACTGTCCCCTATGTACAAGAATATAACTACTATAATACTGTCCCCTATGTACAAGAATATAACTACTATAATACTGCTCCTATGTACAAGAATACTGCTCCTATGTACAAGAATATAACTACTATAATACTGCCTGCCATGTGCAAGAATATAACTACTATAATACTGCCTGCCATTAACAAGAATATAACTACTATAATACCGCTACTATGTACAAGAATATAACTACTATAATACTGCCCCCTATGTACAAGAATATAACTACTATAATACTGCTCGCTATGTACAAGTATATATTACTACTATAATACTGCTCCCTATGTACAAGAATATAACTACTATAATACTGCCTCCTATGTACAAGAATATAACTACTATAATACTGCCCCTATGTACAAGAATATAACTACTATAATACTGCCTCCTATGTACAAGAATATAACTACTATAATACTGCTACAATGTACAAGTATATATTACTACAATAATACTGCTCCCTATGTACAAGAATATAACTACTATAATACTGCTCCCTATGTACAAGAATATAACTACTATAATACTGCCTCCTATGTACAAGAATATAACTACTATAATACTGCTCCTATGTACAAGAATATAACTACTATAATACTGCCTCCTATGTACAAGAATATAACTACTATAATACTGCTACTATGTACAAGAATATAACTACTATAATACTGCCCCCTATGTACAAGAATATAACTACTATAATACTGCTCGCTATGTACAAGAATATAACTACTATAATACTGCCTCCTATGTACAGGAATATAACTACTATAATACTGCTCCCTATGTACAAGAATATAACTACTATAATACTGCTCCTATGTACAAGAATATAACTACTATAATACTGCTCCCTATGTACAAGAATATAACTACTATAATACTGCCCCCTATGTACAAGAATATAACTACTATAATACTGCCCCCTATGTACAAGAATATAACTACTATATTACTGCCCCCTATGTACAAGAATATAACTACTATAATACTACTCCTATGTACAAGAATGTAACTACTATAATACTGCCCCCTATGTACAAGAATATAACTACTATAATACTGCACTTGAGTACAAGAATATAACTACTATAATACTGCCCCCTATGTACAAGAATAAAACTACTATAATACTGCTCCCTATGTACCAGAATATAACTACTATAATACTGCTCCCTATGTACAAGAATATAACTACTATAATACTGCTCCCTATGTACAAGAATATAGCCACTATAATACTGCCCCCTATGTACAAGAATATAACTACTATAATACTGCACTTGAGTACAAGAATATAACTACTATAATACTGCCCCCTATGTACAAGAATATAACTACTATAATACTGCTCCCTATGTACAAGAATATAACTACTATAATACCGCCCCCTATGTACAAGAATATAACTACTATTATACTTCCCCCTATGTACAGGAATATAACTACTATAATACTGCACTTGAGTACAAGAATATATCTACTATAATACTGCCCCTATGCACAGGAATATAACTACTACAATACTGCCCCCTATGTACAAGAAAATAACTACTATAATGCTACTCCTATGTACAAGAATATAACTACTATAATACTGCACTTGAGTACAAGAATATATCTACTATAATACTGCCCCTATGTACAAGAATATAACTACTATAATACTGCCACTATGTACAAGAAAGTAACTACTATAATACGGCTCCAATGTACAAGAATATAACTACTTTAATACTGCTCCCTATGTACAAGAATATAACTACTATAATACTGCAGCCTATGTACAAGAATATAACTATTATAATACTGCTCCCTTTGTACAAGAATATAACTACTATTATACTGCTCCCTATGTACAAGAGTATAACTACTATAATACTGCTACCTATGTACAAGAATATAACTACTATAATACTGCTCCTATGTACAAGAATATAACTACTATAATACTGCCTGCCATGTACAAGAATATAACTACTATAATACTGCCTGTCATGTACAAGAATATAACTACTATAATACTGCCCCCTATGTACAAGAATATAACTACTGTAATACTGCTCGCTATGTACAAGCATATATTACTACTATAATACTGCTCCCTATGTACAAGAATATAACTACTATAATACTGCTCCCTATGTACAAGAATATAACTACTATAATACTGCCTCCTATGTACAAGAATATAACTACTATAATACTGCCTCCTATGTACAAGAATATAACTACTATAATACTGCTACTATGTACAAGTATATATTACTACTATAATACTGCTCCCTATGTACAAGAATATAACTACTATAATACTGCCTGCTATGTACAAGAATATAACTACTATAATACTGTTCCTATGTACAAGAATATAACTACTATAATAATGCCTCCTATGTACAAGAATATAACTACTATAATACTGCTACTATGTACAAGAATATAACTACTATAATACTGCCCCCTATGTACAAGAATATAACTACTATAATACTGCTCGCTATGTACAAGAATATAACTACTATAATACTGCCTCCTATGTACAGGAATATAACTACTATAATACTGCTCCCTATGTACAAGAATAAAACTACTATAATACTGCTCCTATGTACAAGAATATAACTACTATAATACTGCACTTGAGTACAAGAATATAACTACTATAATACTGCCCCCTATGTACAAGAATATAACTACTATAATACTGCCCCCTATGTACAAGAATATAACTACTATAATACCGCCCCCTATGTACAAGAATGAAACTACTATTATACTGTCCCCTATGTACAAGTATATTACTACTATAATACTGCTCCCTATGTACCAGAGTATAACTACTATAATACTGCTGCCTATGTACAAGAATATAACTATTATAATACTGCTCCCTATGTACAAGAATATAACTACTATAATACTGCTCCTATGTACAAGAATAGAACTACTATAGTACTGCTCCTATGTACAAGAATATAACTACTATAATACTGCCCCCTATGTACAAGAATATAACTACTATAATACTGTCCCCTATGTACCAGAATATAACTACTATAATACTGCTCCTATGTACAAGAATATAACTACTATAATTCTGCCCCCTATGTACAAGAATATAACTAATATAATACTGACACCTATGTACAAGAATATAACTACTTTAATACTGCTCCCTATGTGCAAGAATATAACTATTATAATACTGCTCCCTATGTACCAGAGTATAACTACTATAATACTGCTCCCTATGTATAAGAATATATCTACTATAATACTGCCCCCTATGTACAGGAATATAACTACTATAATACTGCTCCTATGTACAAGAATATAACTACTATAATACTGCCTGCCATGTGCAAGAATATAACTACTATAATACTGCCTACCATGAACAAGAATATAACTACTATAATACTGCCCCCTATGTACAAGAATATAACTACTATAATACTGCCTCCTATGTACAAGAATATAACTACTATAATACTGCCCCCTATGTACAAGAATATAACTACTGTAATACTGCTCCCTATGTACAAGAATATAACTACTATAATACTGCCTCCTATGTACAAGAATATAACTACTATAATACTGCCCCTATGTACAAGAATATAACTACTATAATACTGCCTCCTATGTATAAGAATATAACTACTATAATACTGCTACTATGTACAAGAATATAACTACTATAATACTGCCCCCTATGTACAAGAATATAACTACTATAATACTGCTCGCTATGTACAAGAATATAACTACTGTAATACTGTTCCCTATGTACAAGAATATAACTACTGTAATACTGCCCCCTATGTACAAGAATATTACTACTATAATACTGCCCCCTATGTACAAGAATATAACTACTATAATACTGCCCCCTATGTACAAGAATATAACTACTATAATACTGCCCCCTATGTACAAGAATATAACTACTATAATACTGCCCCCTATTGTACAAGAATATAACTACTATAATACTGCACTTGAGTACAAGAATATAACTACTATAATAAGGCCCCCTATGTACAAGAATATAACTACTATAATAATGCACTTGAGTACAAGAATATAACTACTATAATACTGCCCCCTATGTACAAGAATATAACTACTATAATACTGCTCCCTATGTACAAGAATATAACTACTATAATACCGCCCCCTATGTACAAGAATATAACTACTATAATACCGCCCCCTATGTACAAGAATATAACTACTAATATACTGCCCCCTATCTACAAGTATATTACTACGATAATACTGCTCCCTATGTACCAGAGTATAACTACTATAATACTGTTCCCTATGTATAACAATATATCTACTATAATACTGCCCCCTATGTACAAGAATATCACTACTATAATACTGTTCCTATGTACAAGAATATAACTACTATAAGACTATCCCCCTATGTACAAGAATATAATTACTATAATACTGCCTGCCATGTGCAAGAATATAACTAAAATAATACTGCCTGCCATGTACAAGAATATAACTACTATAATACTGCCCCCCATGTACAAGAAAATAACTACTATAATACTGCCCCCAATGTACAAGAATATAACGACTGTAATACTGCTCCCTATGTACAAGAATATAACTACTATAATGCTGCTGCCTATGTACAAGAATATAACTATTATAATACCGCTCCCTATGTACAAGAATATACCTACTATAATACTGCTCCTATGTACAAGAATAGAACTACTATAGTACTGCTCCTATGTACAAGAATATAACTACTCTAATACTGTCCCCTATGTACAAGAATATAACTACTATAATACTGTCCCCTATGTACAAGAATATAACTACTATAATACTGCTCCTATGTACAAGAATACTGCTCCTATGTACAAGAATATAACTACTATAATACTGCCTGCCATGTGCAAGAATATAACTACTATAATACTGCCTGCCATTAACAAGAATATAACTACTATAATACCGCTACTATGTACAAGAATATAACTACTATAATACTGCCCCCTATGTACAAGAATATAACTACTATAATACTGCTCGCTATGTACAAGTATATATTACTACTATAATACTGCTCCCTATGTACAAGAATATAACTACTATAATACTGCCTCCTATGTACAAGAATATAACTACTATAATACTGCCCCTATGTACAAGAATATAACTACTATAATACTGCCTCCTATGTACAAGAATATAACTACTATAATACTGCTACAATGTACAAGTATATATTACTACAATAATACTGCTCCCTATGTACAAGAATATAACTACTATAATACTGCTCCCTATGTACAAGAATATAACTACTATAATACTGCCTCCTATGTACAAGAATATAACTACTATAATACTGCTCCTATGTACAAGAATATAACTACTATAATACTGCCTCCTATGTACAAGAATATAACTACTATAATACTGCTACTATGTACAAGAATATAACTACTATAATACTGCCCCCTATGTACAAGAATATAACTACTATAATACTGCTCGCTATGTACAAGAATATAACTACTATAATACTGCCTCCTATGTACAGGAATATAACTACTATAATACTGCTCCCTATGTACAAGAATATAACTACTATAATACTGCTCCTATGTACAAGAATATAACTACTATAATACTGCTCCCTATGTACAAGAATATAACTACTATAATACTGCCCCCTATGTACAAGAATATAACTACTATAATACTGCCCCCTATGTACAAGAATATAACTACTATATTACTGCCCCCTATGTACAAGAATATAACTACTATAATACTACTCCTATGTACAAGAATGTAACTACTATAATACTGCCCCCTATGTACAAGAATATAACTACTATAATACTGCACTTGAGTACAAGAATATAACTACTATAATACTGCCCCCTATGTACAAGAATAAAACTACTATAATACTGCTCCCTATGTACCAGAATATAACTACTATAATACTGCTCCCTATGTACAAGAATATAACTACTATAATACTGCTCCCTATGTACAAGAATATAGCCACTATAATACTGCCCCCTATGTACAAGAATATAACTACTATAATACTGCACTTGAGTACAAGAATATAACTACTATAATACTGCCCCCTATGTACAAGAATATAACTACTATAATACTGCTCCCTATGTACAAGAATATAACTACTATAATACCGCCCCCTATGTACAAGAATATAACTACTATTATACTTCCCCCTATGTACAGGAATATAACTACTATAATACTGCACTTGAGTACAAGAATATATCTACTATAATACTGCCCCTATGCACAGGAATATAACTACTACAATACTGCCCCCTATGTACAAGAAAATAACTACTATAATGCTACTCCTATGTACAAGAATATAACTACTATAATACTGCACTTGAGTACAAGAATATATCTACTATAATACTGCCCCTATGTACAAGAATATAACTACTATAATACTGCCACTATGTACAAGAAAGTAACTACTATAATACGGCTCCAATGTACAAGAATATAACTACTTTAATACTGCTCCCTATGTACAAGAATATAACTACTATAATACTGCAGCCTATGTACAAGAATATAACTATTATAATACTGCTCCCTATGTACAAGAATATAACTACTATTATACTGCCCCCTATGTACAAGAGTATAACTACTATAATACTGCTACCTATGTACAAGAATATAACTACTATAATACTGCTCCTATGTACAAGAATATAACTACTATAATACTGCCTGCCATGTACAAGAATATAACTACTATAATACTGCCTGTCATGTACAAGAATATAACTACTATAATACTGCCCCCTATGTACAAGAATATAACTACTGTAATACTGCTCGCTATGTACAAGCATATATTACTACTATAATACTGCTCCCTATGTACAAGAATATAACTACTATAATACTGCTCCCTATGTACAAGAATATAACTACTATAATACTGCCTCCTATGTACAAGAATATAACTACTATAATACTGCCTCCTATGTACAAGAATATAACTACTATAATACTGCTACTATGTACAAGTATATATTACTACTATAATACTGCTCCCTATGTACAAGAATATAACTACTATAATACTGCCTGCTATGTACAAGAATATAACTACTATAATACTGCTCCTATGTACAAGAATATAACTACTATAATACTGCCTCCTATGTACAAGAATATAACTACTATAATACTGCTACTATGTACAAGAATATAACTACTATAATACTGCCCCCTATGTACAAGAATATAACTACTATAATACTGCTCGCTATGTACAAGAATATAACTACTATAATACTGCCTCCTATGTACAGGAATATAACTACTATAATACTGCTCCCTATGTACAAGAATATAACTACTATAATACTGCTCCTATGTACAAGAATATAACTACTATAATACTGCACTTGAGTACAAGAATATAACTACTATAATACTGCCCCCTATGTACAAGAATATAACTACTATAATACTGCCCCCTATGTACAAGAATATAACTACTATAATACCGCCCCCTATGTACAAGAATGAAACTACTATTATACTGTCCCCTATGTACAAGTATATTACTACTATAATACTGCTCCCTATGTACCAGAGTATAACTACTATAATACTGCTCCCTATGTATAAGAATATATCTACTATAATACTGCCCCCTATGTACAAGAATATAACTACTATAATACTGCTCCTATGTACAAGAATATAACTACTATAATACTGCCTGCCATGTGCAAGAATATAACTACTATAATACTGCCTGCCATGTGCAAGAATATAACTACTATAATACTGCCCCCTATGTACAAGAATATAACTACTATAATACTGCCCCCTTTGTACAAGAATATAGCGACTATAATACTGCCCCCTATGTACAAGAATATAATTACTAAAATACTGCCTCCTATGTACAAGAATACAACTACAGTAATACTGCCCCCTATGTACAAGAATATAACTACTATAATACTGCCCCCTATGTACAAGTATATAACTACTATAATACTGCTCCCTATGTACAAGAATATAACTACTATAATACTACTCCCTATGTACAAGAATATAACTACTATAATACTGCCTCCTATGTACAAGAATATAACTACTATAATACTGCCCCCTATGTACAAGAATATAACTACTATAATACTGCCCCTATGTACAAGAATATAACTACTATAATACTGCCCCTTATGTACAAGAATATAACTACTATAATACTGCCCCTATGTACAAGAATATAACTACTATAATACTGGCCCTATGTACAAGAATATAACTACTATAATACTGCTCCCTATGTACAAGAATATAACTACTATAATACTGCTCCCTATGTACAAGAATATAACTACTATAACACTGCCCCTATGTTCAAGAATATATCTACTAGAATACTGCCTCCTATGTACAAGAATATAACTACTATAATACTGCTACTATGTACAAGAATATAACTACTATAATACTGCTCCTATGTACAAGAATATAACTACTATAATACTGTCACCTATGTACAAGAATATAACCACTATAATACAGCCTTCTATGTACAAGAATATAACTACTATAATACTGCTCCTATGTACAAGAATATAACGACTATAATACTGCCTCCTATGTACAAGAATATAACTACTATAATACTGTCCCCTATGTACAAGAATATAACTACTATAATACTGTCCCCTATGTACAAGAATATAACTACTATAATACTGCCCCTATGTACAAGAATATAACTACTATAATACTGCTCCCTATGTTCAAGAAACTAACTACTATAATACTGCTCCCTATGTACAAGAATATAACTACTATAATACTGCCCCTATGTTCAAGAATATATCTACTATAATACTGCTCCCTATGTACAAGAATATAACTACTATAATACTGCTACTATGTACAAGAATATAACTACTATAATACTGCTCCTATGTACAAGATTATAACTACTATAATACTGTCACCTATGTACAAGAATATAACCACTATAATACAGCCTTCTATGTACAAGAATATCACTACTATAATGCTGCTCCTATGTACAAGAATATAACTACTATATTACTGCCCCCTATGTACAAGAATATAACTACTATAATACTGCCCCCTATGTACAAGAATATAACTACTATAATACTGCCCCCTATGTACAAGAATATAACTACTATAATACTGCCTCCTATGTACAGGAATATAGCTACTATAATACTGCCCCCTATGTACAAGAATGTAACTACTATAATACCGCCCCCTATGTACAAGAATATAACTACTATAATACTGCCCCTATGTACAATAATATAACTACTATAATACTGCCACTATGTACAAGAATGTAACTACTATAATACTGCCCCCTATGTACAAGAATATAACTACTATAATACTGCCTCCTATGTACAAGAATATAACTACTATAATACTGCCCCTATGTACAAGAATATAACTACTATAATACTGCCCCTATGTTTAAGAATATAACTACTATAATACTGCCACTATGTACAAGAATATAACTACTATAATACTGCTCCCTATGTACAAGAATATAACTACTATAATACTGCACTTGAGTACAAGAATATAACTACTATAATACTGCCCCCTATGTACAAGAATAAAACTACTACAATACTGCCCCCTATGTACAAGAATATCACTACTATAATACTGCCCCCTATGTACAAGAATATAACTACTATAATACTGCTCCCTATGTACAAGAATTTAACTACTATAATACCGCCACCTATGTACAAGAATGAAACTACTATTATACTGCCCCCTATGTACAAGTATATTACTACTATAATACTGCTCCCTATGTACCAGAGTATAACTACTATAATACTGCTCCCTATGTATAAGAATATATCTACTATAATACTGCCCCCTATGTACAAGAATATAACTACTATAATACTTCTCCTATGTACAAGAATATAACTACTATAATACTGCCTGCCATGTGCAAGAATATAACTACTATAATACTGCCTGCCATGTGCAAGAATATAACTACTATAATACTGCCCCCTATGTACAAGAATATAACTACTATAATACTGCCCCCTATGTACAAGAATATAGCGACTATAATACTGCCCCCTATGTACAAGAATATAATTACTAAAATACTGCCTCCTATGTACAAGAATACAACTACAGTAATACTGCCCCCTATGTACAAGAATATAACTACTATAATACTGCCCCCTATGTACAAGTATATAACTACTATAATACTGCTCCCTATGTACAAGAATATAACTACTATAATACTACTCCCTATGTACAAGAATATAACTACTATAATACTGCCTCCTATGTACAAGAATATAACTACTATAATACTGCCCCCTATGTACAAGAATATAACTACTTTAATACTGCCCCTATGTACAAGAATATAACTACTATAATACTGCCCCTTATGTACAAGAATATAACTACTATAATACTGCCCCTATGTACAAGAATATAACTACTATAATACTGACCCTATGTACAAGAATATAACTACTATAATACTGCTCCCTATGTACAAGAATATAACTACTATAATACTGCTCCCTATGTACAAGAATATAACTACTATAATACTGCCCCTATGTTCAAGAATATATGTACTATAATACTGCCTCCTATGTACAAGAATATAACTACTATAATACTGCTACTATGTACAAGAATATAACTACTATAATACTGCTCCTATGTACAAGAATATAACTACTATAATACTGTCACCTATGTACAAGAATATAACCACTATAATACAGCCTTCTATGTACAAGAATATAACTACTATAATACTGCTCCTATGTACAAGAATATAACGACTATAATACTGCCTCCTATGTACAAGAATATAACTACTATAATACTGTCCCCTATGTACAAGAATATAACTACTATAATACTGTCCCCTATGTACAAGAATATAACTACTATAATACTGCCCCTATGTTCAAGAATATATCTACTATAATACTGCCTCCTATGTACAAGAATATAACTACTATAATACTGCTACTATGTACAAGAATATAACTACTATAATACTGCTCCTATGTACAAGAATATAACCACTATAATACAGCCTTCTATGTACAAGAATATAACTACTATAATACTGCTCCTATGAACAAGAATATAACGACTATAATACTGCCTCCTATGTACAAGAATATAACTACTATAATACTGTCCCCTATGTACAAGAATATAACTACTATAATACTGTCCCCTATGTACAAGAATATAACTACTATAATACTGCCCCTATGTACAAGAATATAACTACTATAATACTGGCCCTATGTACAAGAATATAACTACTATAATACTGCTCCCTATGTACAAGAATATAACTACTATAATACTGCTCCTATGTACAAGAATATAACTACTATAATACTGCTCCTATGTACAAGAATATAACTACTATAATAATGCCCCCTATAAACAAGAATATATCTACTATAATACTGCCCCCTATGTACAAGGATATAAGTACTATAATACTGCCCCCTATGTACAGGATTATAGCTACTATAATACTGCCCCCTATGTACAAGAATATATCTACTATAATACTGCCCCCTATGTACAAGAATATAACTACTATAATACTGCTCCTATGTACAAGAATATAACTACTATAATACTGTCACCTATGTACAAGAATATAACCACTATAATACAGCCTTCTATGTACAAGAATATCACTACTATAATACTGCTCCTATGTACAAGAATATAACTACTATATTACTGCCCCCTATGTACAAGAATATAACTACTATAATACTGCCCCCTATGTACAAGAATATAACTACTATAATACTGCCTCCTATGTACAAGAATATAACTACTATAATACTGCCCCCTATGTACAAGAATATAACTACTATAATACTGCCCCCTATGTACAAGAATATAACTACTATAATACTGCCCCCTATGTACAAGAATATAACTACTATAATACTGCCCCCTATGTACAAGAATATAACTACTATAATACTGCCCCCTATGTACAAGAATATAACTACTATAATACTGCCTCCTATGTACAAGAATATAACTACTATAATACTGCCTCCTATGTACAGGATTATAGCTACTATAATACTGCCCCCTATGTACAAGAATATAACTACTATAATACTGCCTCCTATATACAAGAATATAACTACTATAATACTGCCCCTATGTACAAGAATATAACTACTATAATACTGCCCCCTATGTACAAGAATATAACTACTCTAATACTGCCCCCTATGTACAGTGAATGGAGCTAAGCTGCAATACCATGCATAGTCTGTGTACAGGTGTGGCACTGCCTTTGATATGAAGCAGGTATGTTTACGCAGTCCTGTAGTTCAGGGAGTTACGTTCTGTATGCAGTGAGTTCCGTTGTGCTTTGGACAGTAACTCTTTGTCTGCCAACAGTCGCCGTTTAAGAACTCGCCAACTCATTAAGATTAATATTTGTAGTTCTGAATATCTGAAAACATTAATTCTGCGGCGATGACGGCGGAGGTTTATATTCAGCTCAGCGCGTTTACGTGGTAAATATTTAGTGTAATTATATATGATAATGGTTGAGTCATCCTCACACGGGCTGCAGACTTCTGCTGGGCTCATGATCAGCTCTATACAGAGAAGGTGATCACTGACTGACGATAGGGTTGTCTGCGGTGGGATCTCACCACAAATCTACAGGCAATGTACCGCCACACAGTCCGCGGCTCTGCCACCATAAATCTGCCAGTTGGGGATTTACAGATCTACAATGCGCTCAATTGTCCACATCGATGTCCACCAGTAAATGTAGATGAGGTTTTGACAGCTTCACCTTCAGCGTTTTTACCCGCTAGCGTGTTTTTTTATCGCTGCTTTTTTTTCAATGGAACTTTCTAATGTTAAAATCGCATCACACAAAAATCACAAAAAGCACAAACTTGCGATTTTTGTGCGATTCAATTTTAACATTGGAAATTCTGATTTAAAAAAATGCAGTGATATTGTAGCATTAAAAAAAAACGCTAGTGGGTAAAAGCCCGTATACTGGTGAGGCCGCTCCAGCACTGTTGTCACTTCCGACCTGAGAGTAATTCCCACTACGCCCAGGACAAACGCAAGTAGAAGTGGAATGCACACAAACGGACACCGGAGTAGACTGAACAGTAAATGATACCTGCCAGCAGACACCCAACAACGACTGACAAACACCAGAACATTCACCACAGCAGATAGAATATCTGATAGATACCGGGTATTGGTTGGTATCTCGTCCAAGATACTTAAGCTCACGAGTTCACGACAAGGGTCCTCATTGTCTCGTGAGTCCCCACTCTAACAAGGCAACTCAATTCCCAGGTAGTCCTGCCTACAAGCGGGGCAATCACCCCAATTGGCTCCATGCTGGAACCTAGGGGCACGGCTCGCCATAGCTGGTAAACAGCATGCAAGCCGCACAGGACACTGTTCACACCAACAGGGAGTCTCACCCAGATCCTAATGCATGCAGCAACACCAGGCAAACCATGCATGACTCTAAACACCAGGGGTCTGGGAGGAATGAGGAGAAGGATAAATGACCAGTACTCTTAAGTAAGAGCAGTCGGCATTTATGTGCAGCAGACCGGTGGTGATTGGCTGACTGGAGCAATATTCACCCAAGCCAGCTCAGTCATCACAAACCTGTGGAGGTGTGGAAATGTAGTGTACAGACGTTAGAGTCCAGAAGTTTCTAGACGTTTCTGAATGATCCTGGTAGTCTTGTGCCTATGTAATGTCAGTGTCTCCTATGTGAGTGAATTTGATGTGTGTTGCACAGCTGCAGCACTGAATGGGTTATTGTCTGGGTTATAACTGGAAAACGTATCCTGTTGTATGTCATGTGACGTTGTTTTATATATGTGTCTGCAAGGTGCATGAGAGGAGATTGCAATGTTAGGGCTCCTTCCCACGGACAAATTCCTTCTGTGTTGCCCGCAGCTATTAGGTTCTATTGAACATAATAGCTCAATGCTCACGGAGTGGAATTCCACCGCGGAATTCTGCACCGTGAAATCACCCGTCCTCACCCGTGGCATGCTCTATTTGCCGCGGGTGTATGCGCGGACGGCATTGCAGTCGAAGGAAGCGGTCCGTCACGCTATCTTCCGTTGTAGCACAGCAGAAGATAGCTTGAAACCGCTTCCCCGCCCACCGCCAGCCCCGTCATATGACGCTGTGGGCGTGTCATATGACGTGGCCGGTGCATCACGCGCTCTATTGTACATGCGCGCCAAAGAGTCATGCGGAACGGAAGACGCCGGATCCGCAGGTAAGTATTGGGGTCTCTGGGGGGCGCCGTGTTGGGCTGTGCCGCGGAATTCTGCGGCGGAGTCCGTCACGGCCGTGTGCAGCTGGCCTTAGTTGGAGTTTGAGAGAGGTGTCACAGAAGGGGGAAATATAAAAACAAACAATCACTGAAAACGGCCATATACTTACTGACACAGGATGGCAAACATGTGCACCGACCTCAGCACGCAGGTGCAGCACCCCAGAGGGATGACCTGGAAACCTGACACATGTGCGGAGCTGGGAGCGTTACATGCTGGCTTGTCATGGCGGCACTTACCAAGTTCCTTTCCTTGAGGGATGACACACAGCCAAGGCCAGAGACTGCAGACCACCGTTGACACCCCTAGGATAGGGAATGTCAGTAAACAGGATGACGGGGGTAGTAGTTGTCACGGGTAATGCCACGTTCCCACACACCGGCATGCTACATGGCGGAGAATAATCACAGACACGGATTTCTAGTACCACGGGTCCCCAGGAATGGTTAGGGCCCGGAATGAACTCTACTTGAGAATAACATAGAGCAAACAGATTTTACACAGGTACAATCTTCACGGTGCAGGTAAGAAGAGAGATCAGAGGTCTGGGAGGATACTACAGTCCACGTTATGTGTCAGGTACCGCTCCTGGACTGGGAGCACTCCGGAGGAGGAAGGGGGTAGGGGGTCATTCTACAGACTCTGGCAGCAATTATTTACTTGTTAAGATTTACAGCCCGCACTGGAGACGCGTGGGTGTGATTTGGAGCATACCTCTACGCGGTGATCCTAGTTTGGCTGCCTGCATGCTGAGGTTGGTGCACGTTTGCCCTCCTGTGTCAGTAAGTATATGGCCTTTTTCAGTGTGGGTTTGAGAGAGGAGCCTGCCTGCACACGGACACCTTCAGTCTGTGTGTAGGAAAGATGGAAGAAGCAGAGCGATTGCTATGCGAGTTTGTTCTGGGCCTGACCTACCTAGGCCTCTATGCGGAAGACTTGGAGAACCACAAGTCTGTGAGAGCCCACCGTGCAGTGCTGAGTGCCTATCCTGGAGCGCGAGTGTGTATCGGTAGAGAGTTTGAGTCCAGAAGGAGAGTGGTCGGGAACTGATCCCCGCGGATAACTAGGAATATGAACTCATCTGTAATCCTGTGATTCCTGCCTGTCACACCACTAATACTCCTGCACCAGTGTCCTGATGGTGGATGTAAATAGTTGTGGACTGTTATCACGTTGTTCTTCCAGTAAACGGGCTTTACCGACCGTTCCCGGTTCAGCCCTGAAACTGTGTGTGTGTGGACTCTTTACTGACATCTTCAGGATTAACCTCAGAGGACGGAACGGTGGCGTCACATGTGACAAATTCTTAAGGTAAACCTCGGTTCCTTGGACAGGTCCTTGTGCTACCCCCAGGATGGGAGATGGTAGAGCCCCATGACAAGGCCCAAGCCCCATCTTACTCCTGGGGTCCTATAGTGAAATAACAATAACGGATTTGAATAGAAAGGCATGGATGCTTTAGATGATGGCATGGCACAAACAGACCCCTGGGGGCCCGAAACTTGAATTTCAATTCTGTGTTGTGGCCTTATAAGTGGTAGAGAGTAAAACCGAATTGCAGAGTTGAAGAGTAGCATGTGAGAAGCAGAACTCCGCTTTCCGCATCTCTCTAAGTCCTGTGAGACCGCTGCTATGAGTGAAGTAAGGGAAGCGGACTGGAAGTGGCCCCTTCTGCTACGATAGGGGCCGATCATCCAGGAAGTCGTCCACCATCATCTGCAGGAGATTCAGGGACCGATCCGCACTCAGAGTCCCCAGAATGAACACCGGTCCGAAGAGACGATCACGACAAATTCCAACCCCCATGTTCACGCTGAGATCAGCATTGTCTTCTGATTGGCTCGTGTTCTTGCTAGCAATCTGCATTACATCTGCACTGAATCAGCGCTTCCAGCAACGTCTCCATGCATATATTCTAGCAGAAGGAGGCCACTTCCAGTACACTTTCCTTACTTCAGTCATAGCAGCGGTCCCACAGGACTTAGAAACAAGCAGAAAGCGTTTCAGCTTCTCATATAATGAAAACAAAGATCTGGTACCGTGTCGCCAGTAGAGCAAAATGTGATTGTTCTCAGCAAGAGAAACCACGTGATCTTGTAGATGTGATACCTTTTAATGGCTACAAGAATACATGATGTAATAATAGCGAGCTTTCGTACCAACGCAGGGTACTTCTTCCGGCTTAAATGGATTGGATCTGAAGAGGCATGCATATTTATACACACTTATAACATACATACTTATGACAAGGCACAGATATGGATGGGATTGGTTCACACTTAAAAGGAATTCTGCAAACCAGAAAACAGAAAACAAACTTTTTTTGTCTAGGCACTGATAGCGGAGTGAAAGTTTTATGGTCCCTAAATTACTGTTGGAGGGGGGAAAAAGGTCAACAGGTTCGAATTGTTATAAGAGATACACAAACATTTTTAGCTAAATACTGATAAGGGAGTGAAAGTTTATGGCCTGCAGATAAGGGTGGTGCTATAGTCCTCATGAACACATCGGACTACAAAAAGGAAGCAAACAGACAGCTGACGGACACCAGATACTACACTAAACTGAATCAAGACCCGACTCAGACATATGTGAGGGAATTGCGAAGGGTCATTAGAAGCCTGTCTGTGGGCTCCACAAAACTTCTGGACTTGATACCGGAGAACCCCAAGGTGGGGACATTCTACATGCTTCCAAAACTACACAAAGCTGGCAACCCAGGAAGACCGATTATCTCAGGTGTGGGAACCCTCACTGAAGGAATCTCAGGATGGGTGGAAGGCATCCTCAAACCACTGGTGAGAAACACAACCAGCTACCTGCAAGACACCACGGACCTACTGAACAAACTGTCAACTGTAGGTCCCCTCCCCAATGGCACCATCCTGGCCACTATGGATGTGGGATCCTTGTATTCCAACATCCCACACGAGGATGGACTGACTGCCTGCCAGGCGCACCTTGAGGCCAATGGGGTCGCCTCTGATGCAGTGCTACAACTCACAAGATTCATTCTCACACACAATTATTTCTCCTTTGGCAAAGAGAAATTCCTGCAACTCACAGGGACTGCCATGGGCAGTAAAATGGCACCGCAATATGCCAACCTTTTTATGGCAAAACTGGAGAGTGACTTTCTGGCCTCTTGCCCCAGCAAACCATTGGCCTACTTCCGCTACATTGATGACATCATGATCATCTGGACCAACACCGAACAAGAATTAATAAAATTCCATGAAAGATTCAATGCATTCCACCCCACCATAAACCTGACATTAAGCTACTCGCATACAGAAATCAACTTTTTGGACACCACCATAAAGATTTCAAATAACTCAATACAGACATCCCTGTACCGAAAACCGATTGATCGGCCCACATACCTCAGATGGGACAGTTTCCATCCTAAACACATCAAAAAGTCCATTGTCTACAGCCAGGCCATCAGATACAACCGGATCTGTTCCAACCCAACAGACAGAGAGGAACATTTGTACCATCTTAAAAGAACATTTATAAATCAGGGCTACCATCCCACCTCAATTGATGACCAAATCACCAGAGCCACCAGGATACCCAGAAGTCAACTACTCCAATACAAGGAGAAGGAAAGAAACAATCGTGTGCCTCTAGTAGTGACCTACAATCCGCAACTAGAGGTACTAAGGAAAACCGCAAGAAAACTCCACCATACCTTGCACAAGGATGACCGCCTGAAAACCATATTCCCGGACCCTCCGCTTCTGTGTTACAGGCAACCTCCTAACTTGAGGAACTTTATAATCAGGAGTGCATTACCCTCTGACACACAAAAAGGAACTTATCCCTGTAATGTAAGGAGCTGTAAGACCTGCTCACATGTACTGACTGCGGACAGGATACGGATCCCCAACACACAGCAGGACTATAAGATCCCAGGGACATTTACATGTTCCTCGTCCAATGTTGTGTACCTGATCATGTGCAGTAAATGTCCTGTTGGGGGTCTTTATGTTGGAGAAACAGGACAGAAACTCAAAGCCAGGATGAGATCTCATCGCCACACGATTGAACACAGAAGAAGAGAATTACCTGTGGCCGAACACTTCTCTAACCATGGACATAACATAGGACATATGAGGGTATTGATATTGAAGGGTGGTTTCAAGTCACAAAACCACAGAAGAATTTGGGAGTATAAATTGATAACAACCTTTGACACGCTGAATACGGGGTTAAATTATTCCCCAGGATTTATGCGTGAATGGGAAGTGTGAGACTTGATTGCACAGATAAGACCCCCATCAACAGTAATTCAGGGGCCATTAACTTTC
This sequence comes from Eleutherodactylus coqui, assembly GCA_035609135.1. Classification (NCBI taxonomy): domain Eukaryota; kingdom Metazoa; phylum Chordata; class Amphibia; order Anura; family Eleutherodactylidae; genus Eleutherodactylus; species Eleutherodactylus coqui. The sequence continues at coordinate 172,826,285 of CM069413.1, forward strand.
ACTCCCTTATCAGTATTTAGCTAAAAATGTTTGTGTATCTCTTATAACAATTCGAGCCTGTTGACCTTTTTCCCCCCTCCAACAGTAATTTAGGGACCATAAAACTTTCACTCCGCTATCAGTGCCTAGACAAAAAAAGTTTGTTTTCTGTTTTCTGGTTTGCAGAATTCCTTTTAAGTGCGAACCAATCACATCCATATCTGTGCCTTGTCATAAGTATGTATGTTATAAGTGTGTATAAATATGCATGCCTCTTCAGATCCAATCCATTTAAGCCGGAAGAAGTACCCTGCGTTGGTACGAAAGCTCGCTATTATTACATCATGTATTTTTGTTAGCCATTAAAAGGTCTCATATCTACAAGATTACGTCGTTTCTCTTGCTGAGAACAATCACAGCTTCTCATATGTTACTCTTCAACTTTGAATTTGGGTTTTACTCTCTATCGCTTAAAGGGGTCACAGCACAAAATTGAAATTCATGTCCCAAGGACCCATCATGTAGCACATTTGTGCCTTCCTATTCAAGTCTGCTCTTGTTATTTCACTATAGGACCCCAGCAGTGAGATGGAGCGCTGGGTCAACTTTTTGATGTCACCCTGTATAGAAACGGCTAAAGGATCTGGGAATGTTTAGCAGAAGAGAAGGCTGAGAGGAGACTTAACCCCTTAACGACCAGCCCATAGTGTTTTTACGTCCTCCCGAAGTGGGCTTTATTCTCTGAGGACGTAAAAACATGTGTCCTGCAGAAAATAATGCCCCTCGGGCTGTGGACGTGACAGCTCCATGCTGTCGTGTCCGCAGGTAGCTGACAGCATGGAGCTGTCATCCCGGGCTGTTCGGAGCCCCCCCCCCCCGGCATTGCGATCGGCGCTATGCAATGGATAGCGCCGATCGCAAAAAAGTAAATAAAAGTGCAATAAAAGTTAAAGGTTCAGCTGCTCTAATGGATCGGATCCATCGGAGCAGCTGAAATTACTCACCGAGGTCCGCCGCACGACTCCCCGCTGTCCCGATGCTCCGGGCGCCGTAGCCGTCCTTCTGCGCATGCGCGCCAGGCGGCATTACGTCAGCCGCATGCGCAGAAGGCCCGGCGGCGCGGGAGACAAAATCTCCTGGCTCCCGGCTCCTGTAGGTAGCCGGGAGGCAGGAGATGTCAGCGGGGACTGCGGTGAGCGGTCCCCGGTACCGCGATCGCCGTTATACAATGGATAACGACGATCGCGGAAAAAAGTGAAAAAAAGTGTAAAAAAAGAAAAGTTTCACCTCCCCTCATGGATCGGATCCATGAGGGGAGGTGAAAATACTCACCTTAGGTCCGCCGATGTCCTCCGGCCGGTGTCGGGACCCCCCGCTGGCTTCTGCGATGTGCCGATGCGACGCGCATGCGCAGAAGCCGGCGAGCCCGGCAAATTGAAAATCTCCCCGCACCCGGCTGTCACAGATAGCCGAGTGCAGGGAGATATGACTGGGGACCGCTGTATGCGGTTTCCAGTCATATGATCACCGTTATCCATCAGATAACGGTGATCATATAAAGTTAAAGTTAAAAAGTAAAAAAAAAAAAAAAAAGTTTAAAAAGTTAAAGTTTCATCTCCCCTTATGGATCGTATCCGTAAGGGGGGATGAAATTACGTACCCAAGGTCCCGGATTTGTTCCCTGGTGGGATGTTGATCCGCGGATCTTACCCCAGCTTCGGCGCATGCGCCCGTCAGCATGATGGCGGACGCATGCGCGAAAGTGAAATATTGCCCAAGAAATATAAAATCTCCCTGCTGCTGGCTACAAAAGGTAGCCAAGAGTCTGGTGATGTCACGGGGAGCCGCGGTATGCGGTTACTGGTCACGTGATCGCCGTTATCCAATGCTTAATGGCGATCACGTAAAAGTTCTTTAAAAAGTGGCAGTTTCATTTCCCCTCACCGATGCGATCGGTTGGGGAAGATGAAACATCTTCTCGGAGGCTTCCGCATTTGAATCCAGATGCGATTATCCTCCATGGACCCTTCCGGCTGCTGCGCATGCGCCCGCCGGCAAAATGCCGGACACATTCGCAGGAGTCGGGAAGCCCAGGAAATTTTAAATCTCCTTGATCCCAGCGACCAACGGTCACGTGATAAAGTAGCGGTATAACATTAGGCCGGTCACACATGACCGGAGAGGAATTACGGGTTCTGCATGCGCTTGATCAGCGGTAATCCACGGATCAATCGCATGCATTGGATTACACAATTCCCCCCACTTAGCGGGTCGGAATTACGTAATCCACTCGCAGAAACAGAACACGGCATGCTATATTTTACCACGAATATCTGCGACCTAGAGCCCATTGTGCTCTATGACCGCGGATATACCCGCAGCCCATATGCAAACACATTGTGTACGGGCTGCGGGTACCCGGGTCATCTCTAAGCGACGGCATGGGAAATGCAAACAAAAAAACGCCTGTGTGAGTAGGCAGTTATGCGCAGTACATTACGCAACCGTACGCAGGGTCACAGCTGGGATCCGCTGCGGGCCTCGGCAAGCGGATTCCGCCTACGGCTACGTGAGCCCGGCGTTATTCAGACCGCTACCTGTAATCCGTAATTTACAAGAAGCCCCGGGAACGCTCGCCTTCCTGCAGTTCCAGGAGCAGCTTGTTGAGCGCCTTCTCTGTGAGACCGCTGCACCACAGCAAGATTACAAAGCCTCACAGCGCCACTTTCTACACCCCATCCCCGCCGCTGAGGTTACGAAATACCCCCCAAAATACATGAGAGGAGGGGGGGGGGGATACCCGGTTTTCTTGCCCCATGTGCCCAATCCAACCAGCCTCCGTAATTACCCCTGTCTTCGGACATAAAACGCAGTTTATATTATTACCTTTATCTAATATTTAGGGAATGAAAAAAATGGGGATGGCAGGCGGGGGGTGGGGGGGGGGGATTATTTTTAGGAAGTCAAATTTTTCTCCGTATAAGTGGGCAATGGGACCTGGAATTTATTCAGTTCTGCTCTGAAATCCAGCGGGCATTCCCTCCATTATGGGCCTAGCCATGTGTCCTGTAAGTAGATTAGGGCCACAATGGGTATGTTTCTGAACACGGGACAAACAGGGGTATCCATTTTGGGGTGAAAGTCTTCATTCCTATGTACACTGTTCAAAAAAAACAGTTTTTAAATTGACAAAATTGCCAAACAAATGAAAATCGTAATTTTTTCCTTTTGCTTTGCTTAGATTCATTCAAATACTTTGGGGTCAAAATACGCAGTACACCCCTAGATGAATTTGTTATGGGGTCTAGTTTTTAAAATGGGGTCATTTGTGGGGGTTCTCTATCGTTTTGGACGCTCAATGGCTCTACATGTGGGCAATGGGGACTGGAATTTATTCCGTTGTATCCTGAAATACAACGGGTGCTCCTTCCATTATAGGCCTAGCTATGTTTCCTTTAAGTAGATTAGGGCCACAATGGGTATGTTTCTGAACACGGGACAAACGGGGGTATCCATTTTGGGGTGAACGTCTTCATTCCTATGTACACTTTCCAAAAAAGTGTGTTTTTAAATTGACACAATTGCCAAAAAAATGAAAATCATAATTTTTTCCTTCTGCTTGGCTTAGATGCATTCAAAAAACTGTGATGTCAAAAAAGTCATCATACCCCTAGATAAATTCGTTAGGGGGTCTACTTTTCAAAATAGGGTCACTTGTGGGGGTTCTCCATCGTTTTGGTCACTCAATGGCTCTACAAGTGGGCAATGGGGACTAAATCTCCTTCAAGCAAAATTTCTGTTCCGAAAGCCACCGGTTGCTCCTTTCATTTTGGGCCCCATTGTGCATATAGACGTAATACTAGGGCCACAATGGGTATGTTTCTGATCACAGGACAAACAGAAGTATCCATTTTGGGGTGCAAGTCTTCATTCATATATGTGCGGTACAAAAAAAACTGCTTTTGAAATGACAGAATTACCAAAAAAATGAAAATCGTATTTTTTTTCCTTCGGCTTGGCTTAGATTCATTCAAAAACTGTGAAGTCAAAAAAGTCATCGTACGCCTAGATAAATTCGTTAAGGGGTCTACTTTTCAAAATGGGGTCACTTGTGGGCGTTCTTCATAGTTTTGGTCACTCAATGGCTCTACAAGTGGGCAATGGGGCCTAAATCTCCTTCAAGCAAAATTTCTGTTCCGAAAGCCACCGAATGCTCCTTTCATTTTGGGTCCCATTGTGCATCCAAACGTAAGATTAGGGCCACAATGGGTATGTTTCTGAGCACGGGACAAACAGGGGTATCCATTCTGGGGTGCAAATCCTAATTTTCATGTGTACTATAGAAAAAAGTCCTGTCTTTAAAATGACATATTTGCAAAAATATGAAATTTTTGTTTTTCTATTCTAAATTGCATTGACTCCTGAAAAAAAAAACTGTGGGGTTAAAATACTCATGACACCTCTCAGTGAATACGTTAAAGGGTGTAGTTTTTAAAATGGGGTCACTTGTGGGGGTATCTATCATTTTGACTCCTATGAGCCTTTCCAATCTTGGATTGGTGTAGGAAAACAAAGTGTTCCTCAAAATGCTGAAAAGTAATGTTACATTTGTACGTCTCCTAAATGGTTAAAAAAAAAATGAAAGTTTTTCCAATGTGCGCCCAAAATAAAGTAAACGGATGGAAATATAAATCTTAGCAAAAATTTCTATATTATGTTTGCACATATTTGAGATATTGCAGTTGGAAATGTGAAAAAATGACGATTTCTTCAAAATTTTCCCAATTTTGGCGCTTTTAATAAATAAACAAATTCTATCGGTCTTTTTTTTCCACCTAAATGAAGTACAATATGTGGCGAAAAAACAATGTCAGAATCGCTTGGATATGCAAAACCTTTCTGGTCTTTTTCCATGCTAAAGTGACACGTGTCAGATTTGCAAAATTTGGCCTGGTCATTAAGGGGTAAACAGGCTTGGTCACTAAGGGGTTAATAGTTGTCTACAAATCTCTGAAGGGCTGTCACACTGCAGAGGGATCAGCCCTATTCTCATCTGCACAAGGAAAGACTAGAAGCAATGGGATGAAACTGAGAGGGGACACAGATTAGATATTAGACAGCGAGGGGGATCAATGAGTGGAACAGGTTGCCACAGGAGGTGGGGAGTTCTCCTTCAATGGAAGTGTTCAAACCAAGGTTCGACAAATACATGTCTAGGATGATTTAGTGATCCTGCATTGAGCATCGGGTCCGACCCAATGACCCCGGAGGTCCCTTCCAACTCCACCATTCTATAATTTCACACTGCAAATAGCTGCAGATCCACAGCAATACCATCAAGTGTGACCACAGCATTAGACACCTCTGGTGCAGCTTATCTCCTGGGGAACAAAGCATCACATACAGTCTACAGAAAAAATCCAGCACCTGGAAAGACTTGTAGCTGCAAAATTCGGCACGCAGTTACATCTCAGGCAGAAATACAAATTATTAGATTTGTGCTACGCTTAGATGAACGTTCGTATCCTAAAAGTGGAGTATCCAAGCTAGAGGCGGTACAACAGGGTACTAGAGCTTCCATGCCCGCATGTATCACATCTTGTATCCAAGCTAGAGGTGGTACAACAGGGTACTAGAGCTTCCATGCCCCTGTATCACATCTTGTATCCAAGCTAGAGGCGGTACAACAGAGGACTACAGCCTCCATACACGTCCGTATGTCATGTTGTATCCAAGCTAGAGGTGGTACAACAGGCTACTAAAGCCTCCATGCCCCCTGTATCACATCATGTATCCAAGCTAGAGGTGGTACAACAGGGTACAAGAGCCTCCATGCTCCCCATATCACATCTTGTATCCAAGCTAGAGGCGGTACAACAGGGTACTAGAGCCTCCATGCTCCCCATATCACATCTTGTATCCAAGCTAGAGGTGGTACAACAGGGTACTAGAGCCTCCATGCTCCCCATATCACATCTTGTATCCAAGCTAGAGGAGGTACAACAGGGTAATATAGCCTCCATGCTTGCCTGTATCACATCTTGTATCCAAGCTAGAGGTGGTACAACAGGGTACTAGAGCCTTCATGCTCCCCATATCACATCATGTATCCAAGCTAGAGGCGGTACAACAGGGTACTAGAGCCTCCATGCTCCCCATATCACATCATGTATCCAAGCTAGAGGAGGTACAACAGGGTAATATAGCCTCCATGCTCCCCATATCACATCATGTATCCAAGCTAGAGGAGGTACAACAGGGTAATATAGCCTCCATGCTTGCCTGTATCACATCTTGTATCCAAGCTAGAGGTGGTACAACAGGGTACTAGAGCCTCCATGCCGCCGTATCACATCTTGTATCCAAGCTAGAGGCAGTACAACAGGGTACTAGAGCCTTCATGCTCCCCATATCACATCATGTATCCAAGCTAGAGGCGGTACAACAGGGTACTAGAGCCTCCATGCCCGACCGTATCACATCTTATATCCAAGCTAGAGGTGATACAACAGGATACTAGAGCCTCCATGCCCGACCGTATCACATCTTGTATCCAAGCTAGAGGCGGTACAACAGAGTACTAGAGCCTCCATGCCCCCCGTATCACATCTTGTATCCAAGCTAGAGGCAGTACAACAAGGTTTTTTCCTGTTCTTAGGAAACACCTTTAACCCCTTCCTGCTTGCGCCCTTTTTGTGTTTTCATGTTCTCCTCTGACTCCTAGTAACTCCGTCTCCTGTGGGTCAGTCTGATTACAGATGGATATTGTTTAATGCTTCTGAAAAAAATAAAACATAGTTTTTATTGTCTTTCTGCCACCAACTTCTGACCGCTATAACTGTGTCTTCCTGTTGATGGCGCTGTGTGTGTGTGTAGGGGGGGGGGGGCTTGTTTTTTGTGGGGCGACTTGTAGTTTTATCGGTACTATCTTGGCATATACACAATTCTTTGATTGCTTTTTTCCTGGAGACGGGGCGACCAAAAAAAAAGGGTAATTCTGGCGTTGCATTTTTTCTTTATGATACCGCTCACCGTCTGGGATTAATAAGGAGATACTTTAATAAACGGGACTTTTAGGAACGCTGAAAAACAGATTTTCAATTTTTATTGGCAACAACTGGGAACTTTATATTTTAATATTCTTTACTTTTTGTAATAAAACCCCCTTTATTGTACTTTTATCGTCCTCACAGGGGACTTGAACTTACAATCATTTGATCACTTATTCAGCATAATGCAATGCAGAGTATTCCCAGGTAATCTACTAAAATCTATTATAGGCCACTGGCAGAGGTTAATAGGAAAGTCCCCGGCCACCGTGGCTCCTTGGTAGCACAGGGAAGGCGAGGATATCTCAGTCCCAACTTGGACATTTAAACGTACACAGTACATGTCCAGGACGGCAGGAAGGGCTTTTCTAAGATTCAGCTATTGATGACCTATCCCAATCAGATCAGCGGTGTTCTGACTGCTAGTAACACTGTGAAACCACAGGTGAGCACTGCTGCCTTTTCATTCGATCCTAGCACACAGCACTGTGCATTTCGTTGTGGCGATGCGTGGTACTGCAGCTCAATCACACTTGAATGGGACTGAAGCATACAACGGCCGTGTGACTGATGGACGGGACGTCATAGACTGACGAAGAGGCCACAAGGCCCTATCAAACAATCCATGCATTTCCAGTTCAAATCAATGGCTGTCCGTGTGGTTTTTGGATGGCTCAAGTCTACCAGAGCAAGTCTGCCGCTGAATGTCTCTCTACTCTGGCTTATAGTGGAGGTGGTCTCGAGCAGTGCCCCCCTCCATTACATCCGTATGGTCTAATGGGGCATATGGACAGAATTTACCCCCCCCCCTCCCCCATCCTATTCCGATGGGGCAAATCTTTAATATCAGTTGGCCAAGTAATTGAATGTAACTTGATTAGAGGCCCTCGCTTCTCCGGCCCCCATGTAATAGGCAGAGCCAGTAATTAGCTCGGTGGGACTGTTTTCTATTGTCACGGAGCAGCTTATGAGGCGTTTATCCTGTCAGCCGCGCGGTATGATATGCGGAGGCAGACCAGAGATTATGTGATCACCGGGCGCTCTTAAAGCATTAAATCATAATTAGTTATACGAACTGAACCGGCGGCTTCATCATTATAAATGGAGAAAAGCTTTTAACATATAGACGGCCGCTGCCCGGAGAGTCGCCTAAGTAATCGGGAGCGTTTGCATCCAGTCATTGAATGTCTGATTCATATTAGAGTCCATAGTCGTCACCGGTCGCTGCTGCGCTTCTTGGCGGCTACATTTAGTGTAATGGGGATGTTCAGCTGCTGTTTCAGAAACTTCTAATAAGTCAGAAGTTTAGTTGAGTGGAGATGCAGAGAGCCCAGCCGCAGGTAAGAAGCAGCCGTAGCCAGAGGTTACCTTTGCCAAGCTATCGGTCCATGTGCAGCGTCCGAGGAGCGGGCCCTCAGACTAGGAGACAGCGGGGTAGAGTTTGAGCCTTGTCACAGGGCTCTACCGTCTCCCACCCGGAGGATAACCAGGGACACGTCCAAGGGGCCGAGGAGAGGCTATTAAAGGGGAGGTGAACCTAACTGAGGTTTACTTTAGTCTCTTGTCACGGGTGACGCCACCGCTCTGTCTTCTGCGGTGAATTCCAGAAGATGCAATAATGAGCCCACCACAGAGGTTACTTTTAAAAGGCTGAATCGGGAACGGTCGGTAGCCATATAGACATTCTCCCATGACCCCGGCGTGCGGCATAAAATCACGTGACAAGTTTTCCGTGGATCAGTTTTAGTGTGAATCCACATTAGATGGAAGATCCGGCGATCGGAGCGACTTCCAACAAGGCCGGTCATCGGTGCTAGACTTTTGCACACCACCACACACAGTCCTTGTAATGTTTCTATGTATTTATATCTATACTTGCCAACCGTCATTTGATGTCCAGAAAACTTCCGTAAAAAAGGGGAACTGCTGGATGAGTTCAGGGACTGCTGGATGAGTTCAGGGACTGCTGGATGAGTTCAGGGACTGCTGGATGAGTTCAGGGACTGCTGGATGAGTTCAGGGACTGCTGGATGAGTTCAGGGACTGCTGGATGAGTTCAGGGACTGCTGGATGAGTTCAGGGACTGCTGGATGAGTCCAGGGACTGCTGGATGAGTCCAGGGACTGCTGGATGAGTTCAGGGACTGCTGGGTGAGTTCAGGGACTGCTGGGTGAGTTCAGGGACTGCTGGGTGAGTTCAGGGACTGCTGGGTGAGTTCAGGGACTGCTGGGTGAGTTCAGGGACTGCTGGGTGAGTTCAGGGACTGCTGGGTGAGTTCAGGGACTGCTGGGTGAGTTCAGGGACTGCTGGGTGAGTTCAGGGACTGCTGGGTGAGTTCAGGGACTGCTGGGTGAGTTCAGGGACTGCTGGGTGAGTTCAGGGACTGCTGGGTGAGTTCAGGGACTGCTGGGTGAGTTCAGGGACTGCTGGGTGAGTTCAGGGACTGCTGGATGAGTTCAGGGACTGCTGGATGAGTTCAGGGACTGCTGGATGAGTTCAGGGACTGCTGGATGAGTTCAGGGACTGCTGGATGAGTTGACCAGTCTCCAGGGCACTGGAACGCACTATTTGCTTTGACCGCTGCTTCCTTTCTTCTGCCTTCCCCATGGCGTCTTCATGCTCCTCCCAGTTCTGCCTCCTCCCCTCTGGTGCTCAGAACTTCACAAGGAGGAGAAAGAATCATCAAGATGCACATGAAGCAAGATATTCACAAAGTCCAAAAACAGACAGCGGCACTCACCAATATTCCAATTCTGGTGGGGTGAAAAGATGCAAGCTTACATATAGGACTGAACCCACATCCCTCCAAGACCCACGTTTACATCAGAGACAAGCAGCCTCAGAGCCGGGCTCAAATCCAAAAGTAGTCCAGCACTTTGTTTGCAGTAGAAAAGAGAATTCTTCTATTCCCACGGTCACACAACAGCAACGTTTCGACCCGATATTCAGGGTCTTTCTCAAGCCAATACCATAACCTCACAGGCAGCACTAAAGGGGTGAAAAGTGCAAAGGGGGCATTATTATTTTGTTGGGTTGCTATGACTTGGCACTGAGGGGGATTTATTATCTTGTGGGGGTGTTATAACTGTGGGGAAGGAACTAAAGGGGCATTATTACCTTGTGGCAGCACAAAATGGGAATTTCTACTGTGTAGGAGCACAAAGGGGGAACAAAGGGGATTCTATCAGTACATACGGGCACTGAGAAAAGTGAAGGTAGCAGCAGGATGGGGAGCCTTCAGGTAACCTCCTCCTTTTGGTGCCCTTCCTCCAGGGGGCATGGGCTGTAAATAGGGGGTATGGCATGTAAAAGCAGCATGCCACACAGAGAGTTTGCCTTCCCCGTCTAACTGAAGTCTATTTCCAGCTGGCGGTGTATTATGTACGAGACTCATTTATATCGAATTTAATTCCTGACTCTAAAAATGCAGAAATGGAGTCAGAAGGACGTATTTCTTCTCAATTCCTAATCCTGCCTTTCGGTCTCTTGATTGCGCCCGTCTGGAGTTCCTGCCATTTCACATTTTTATGTTTATATTTAGAAGACGTTTTCATGTATTCTGAAATAATTTCCGTTCCAAATTGTCAGAAAACTCTCAACAGGTCCCCGCTCCCCCGGCGCAGCGCTAAAAAAGGGTTTTAATCAATTTCCAGACATCAAAGAGAATGATTATAAGTGAGCGCCATATAACGTCTAACCTCCATTCCTCCCATATTACATAAATACCTACTTTGGATTTAATTAAGTTTTATGGAAGTTCCCAGTGATCGTTAACGCATTTTGTGCCGTTTTAACCCAGAAAAGAATCTGTAACGGTTTTGTATTATTTTTAGCTATAAATGAGTCTTTCCTCATTGCTTCACTTCAGACGGGCAGATTTTATTATGGCCACCTGATGTTCATGCCGCTGCCGCATCACCTGCTCAGGTGTGCTCCCCACACTGACCTCCAGTTAGAATTGTCATAGAACCTTATTTCCCCTCTCCAAGCCAATACTCTGCTGTATATGTTGAGATATACGATAGTTTTTTCATGTTTTTGTCTCATTGATATCTAGGAAGGGGAAGATTAAAAGGCACAATAGAACGTACTGAAAGCAATTGTCTGTGCCACCTGATGCCAACTGTACCACTAAATACAGAACATACTGTGTAAACAGTGTGCTACTTCTGAAATTGTCCTCAGGAACGATTTAATGAAAAACGAAAGTGCTTAAAGCAAACGCACTCATTTGTACATACATTACTTATCCTGTACTGCTCCTGAGTTACATCCTGTAGATCTTTTATTAGAAAAGTATAAAACACAACCAAACATGAACAATAACACAACTGTATACAACAAGATGAGGCCCTTCCCCTCTGGTCCATGACCCATCAACAAAAGAAAAGTCACTTTATACCCATTCCCCCTCCCCCCACTGTACACTCACACAGCCACTCATACTCAATATATAACAAAAATACTTAAGAGCATATCACTACAGAAAACTAGAACTACAGGTCCAGCCGAACCCCCTGAAACCACACAAATGAAATTAAATAGCGTTAAAACAATAACAGAAATAACTAACCAAACCATCCTAACATAAAGACTGAGCCGACCGGCATATAACCAAACCATACTAACATAAAGACTGAGCCAACCGGCATATAACCAAACCATACTAACATAAAGACTGAGCCAACCGGCATATAACCAAACTAACATAAAGACTGAGCCAACCGGCATATAACCAAACTAACATAAAGACTGAGCCAACCGGCATATAACCAAACTAACATAAAGACTGAGCCAACCGGCATATAACCAAACTAACACAAAGACTGAGCCAACCGGCATATAACCAAACTAACATAAAGACTGAGCCAACCGGCATATAACCAAACTAACATAAAGACTGAGCCAACCGGCATATAACCAAACTAACATAAAGACTGAGCCAACTGGCATATAACCAAACTAACATAAAGACTGAGCCAACCGGCATATAACCAAACTAACATAAAGACTGAGCCAACCGGCATATAACCAAACTAACATAAAGACTGAGCCAACCGGCATATAACCATCCTAACATAAAGACTGAGCCAACCGGCATATAACCAAACCATACTAACATAAAGACTGAGCCAACCGGCATATAACCAAACCATCCTAACATAAAGACTGAGCCAACCGGCATATAACCAAACCATCCTAACATAAAGACTGAGCCAACCGGCATATAACCAAACCAAACTAACATAAAGACTGAGCCAACCGGCATGTAACCAAACAAATTTATCTTTTTTTTTTTTTTGGGTCCCCAGTGCAGCTTGGGGGCCATGCCTGCTCCACCAGTCCGTGCCCAGAGTTCAAAGTTCAGGACGTGCCAAGCCACACCAGGGTTTTTTTTTTGTTTTTTTTTTTAAATATACGTTATACCACACTTTTCCCTGCCGCAGCCTGGGGGCCATGCCCACTCCACCAGTCCGTGCCCAGAGTTTGTTTGGGACGTGCCAGGCTACGGCTCAAGACGTGAACCCCACTCCCCCCCAACTCCCCACCCAACCTACCTACCACCCAAAATGTGAATATATACAATATATACAAAACCATAATAAACTATACACCGACATACACCAATATACATACTATACAATATTCATACAACCCGAAAGCCTAAAGGTCGGCTCACCTGCAGCCCTACTTCTTTTCATTTTGCCCAAACCAAAACAAAAGGCTTCATGGTGCACTCACAGCCCCCCACCGGGATTGGAGATGATAAACCAGGCACAGACACGGCAATGCCCTTTCCCTTCTCTTTTTTTTAAAAAGGTCTCCCTATTCTTCCCCTAATTTGCCCTAGACTGTCCTTAGTCTGCCCCTCAGTCTGACCCTTCATAGAAAACTGTCCCTGCCCTATCCCTCCTCTCTCCCTATCCTGTCCCTATTCTCTCCCTACTCTGCCCCAAGAAGATTAAGAAAAGACTGTCCCTAACGAAATACAAGCCCTCTCCATAGGAGAGAAGCCTTAGATGTGCCCAGCCTCTCATACTCCAAAGAACGCACCTTCACCAGGTCACCCAGGATGTTCCTACATACTGTATCCACGGGGAGGATTTTCAGCTCCGTCGAGACTAGACACCGTGCACTCCAGATGTGGAACCTAACCACTAGGCTAACTAGAAATAAAGTACAGCGGTCCCTGCCACCAAGACCTCTGAAGGCTCCATAAGCCCACTCCGCATAGGAGAGGTGTGCCAGCTGACGCCAGCCTATGGAGACCCCTACCCGTTGGTAAACCTCTGTATTAAAGGGGCACTGAAGCAGGAAATGCTCCATGCTTTCCAGCACGTCGCTGCACTCCTGACGGGGGCAACCCCTGTCAATCAGAGGCCTGCTCTTCAAGTTACCCCTTACATACAGTCTCCCGTGAAAGCAGCGCCAAGCCAAGTCCCAAAACTTCAAGGGGACCCGGGTTGAATTCAGTAAACGTAACCCTCCCTCCAGGTCCCGACTTGGGCAGACCTTGAGCGCCAGGGGCTTCTGGAAATGGGTCAACAGGACTCTTTCGTCGAGGAGCCTCCTCGTCAGAGTCCTGATCTCCCACATCCCCAGACCCCACCGGCGTATCAGCTTCAGAACCAAGGTAGCGTAAGCCGGGAGATATCCATGCTGCGTGCGAAGGTCCTTCACTCGCCCTCCTGTCTCCCATTCCTGGAAGAAAGGCCGAAACCATCCCCGGCAGGAGTAGACCCACAGAGGAGCCCTCTCTTGCCAGAGGTTGCCTATGTTGATCTTAAGAAAGGTGTCTACAAGAAACACCACGGGGTTGACCATAGATAACCCCCCTAGTCTCCTCGTGCGGTATGTAACATCTCTCCTGATCAGGTTCAACCTATTCCCCCACAACATTAGGAAGAACAGGTTGTAGACCCGGGTCCAGAGAGGCTCTGGCAAAATGCATACGCTGCCCAGGTAGATGAATAAAGGGAGCAGGTACGTTTTGATCAGGCTAACTCTTTCCCGAAGGGTTAAAGACCAACCCTTCCACTGATTAACCTTGTGAGTGGCACCGTCTAGCCTGTCTACCCAATTTTGCATGGGGTAATCCCCCTGGCCAAATTTGATGCCAAGAACTTTTGCTGAAGTCTGGGGCACCGGAAGAGTGTCCGGGAGATCAAACACAGGATCCCCCCTTCCTAACCAGAGACTTTCACACTTATCCCAGTTGACCCTGGACCCAGATGCCTCTGAGTAGCCATCCACCTCCGACATCACAAACTCCGCCTCCTCCCTTGAGGATACGAAGAGCGTGACATCATCGGCGTATGCCACTGCCCTCAGGGTAGCCTCCGGCACCGCCCGGTCCATCCCGACCCCTGCTATAGGTCCACGATCAACCCTCCTGAGGAAGGGATCTATCGCAAACACATACAACAGGGGACTTAGAGGACAGCCCTGACGGACACCGGACCCCACCCCGAAAGGGCGGCCCAGCCAACCGTTCACCAGCGGGAAAGTCTCAGCCCCCGCATACAATGTTCGCAGCCAATCAACAAACCCCACTGGCAGGCCGTATCTCAGTAGGACTGACCAGAGGTACTTGTGATTAACCCGATCAAACGCTTTGGCCTGATCCAAGGACAGCAAGTACCCCTCCCAGTGACCAGCCCTACCCTGCTCCACTGCCTCTCGGACACCGAGAACAGCACTAAAGGTGCTACGGCCTGGAACAGAGCAATGCTGGGCCCCCGAGAGGAGCCGGGGTGCAAACTTGACCAACCGATTAAACAGCACTTTTGCCAGAACCTTCCTGTCCGTATTGAGAAGCGCTATGGGACGCCAGTTCTCAATACGGCTCGAGTCTTTACCCTTTGACAGAAGGATCAAAGCTGACCTCCTCATTGACTTTGGCAGAGTGCCCGAGGAAAGACACTCATTTAATACCTCCGTCAAGAGGGGACTCAAGAGGTCCTTGAAGGTCTTATAATACTCGGAGGTTAGTCCATCCGGTCCTGGCGATTTTTTGAGCTGGAGCCCATCAATCGCCAGTCTAACTTCCTCTTCTCTGATCTCTTCTGTCAAAACATCAAGAGAGGTGTCTACCCCTGGCCCAGGGACAGCTTCAGCCAGGAAAGCCGACATCACTTCCGAATCTAGATCCCTCTTTCCCAAGAATTGCGAGTAGTAGGATCTGACGACCTCCAGAATCCCTGATCTGGATCGATTCAGGGACCCCGTACTGTCAATCAGTCCAGTGACCACTTTACTATTCACTGACATCCTACAGTTTCTGTAAGGGTCGGGCGAGCGGTACTTCCCGAAATCCCTCTCAAAAACCAAGGAAGCGTGTCTATCGTACTGGCACTTCTTGAGCAAAGATTTCACTCTGGAGATCTCCTCGCGGCTACCTCCAGTCGAAACGAGATGTTCGAGTTTCCTCCTCAGGCCGTTGTACAGGCGGTACCTGTCCAGGCATCTGAGGTTGGAGAGCTCTCGGAAGAACCTTGCCGCCCTCCTCTTGAAGATCTCCCACCACTCTGACTTACTGCTACAAAGATCCAGTAATGGTACCTGGCTCTGCAGAAAATCCTCAAAGGACTGTCTTATCTCTGCTTCCTCCAGGAGTGATGAATTCAGTCTCCAAAAACCTCTGCCCATCCGGGGGGTCTCTGCAACATTCAGAGAAAACAATATTAGACAGTGATCGGAGAATTCCACCTCAACAACGGACACTGGTGAAGAGATGGCTTCCTCCTTCAAATAAAACCTGTCTATTCTAGACCTGCTCTGACCTCTATAATAGGTGAACCCCTCGTGGCCTGGGGTGTGCCGGATGTGGACATCCACCAGGCGAGCCTCGCTAGCTATACTATTAAGTGCGACGCTGTCAAAAGTCAACCGCCTGTCTCCAGAGCCTCCCCTATCGCGGGCTCTTGTGACTGCATTAAAGTCACCTCCAAAGACAACTTGGCGGCTGGTAAAAAGGTAGGGCTTGATCCTCATAAAGAGACTCTTCCTGTCCTTTTTTGACTGGGGACCGTAGATGTTGACAAGTCTTAATTCTTGTCCCTTCATGAGGACATCTAAGATCAGGCACCTTCCCATTTCTAATTCAATAACTCGTCGGCATTCAACCGCTGCGGTAAAAAGTACCGCCACTCCGCTATACGGCTCGGCCGCAAGAGACCAGTAGGAAGGGCCTGACCTCCACTCCCTTTTTGCCTTATGTATGGCTGCCAAATCGGACAGCCTGGTCTCCTGCAAAAATAAAATGTCAGCTTCAACTCGGCTGAGAAAATCAAAGGCCGCAAATCTAGCCGTATCTGACTTAATGCTGGCAACGTTAATTGATGCCAGAGTCAGCGGAGTGGGTGCCGCCATCATGAGTGATTAAATTAGACGGCTTTCTTCCTCACACCCCCTTCCTCGGGGTCAGAGGAAAGTCCCTTGCTTCTTTTTTTGGACACAGATGTGTCCATAGCAAGGGATCCCCCGACCCCATCGTCCTTGTTTCCAGGCTCTAGAGTCGCCTCCTCCCCTGTAGGAACTATGCCTCCACGAGGAGGAGACTCAGCGCCCCCTGTTGACCCTTTCTTTGCCCCAGGAACCTTGCCCTTTCCTTCCCCCTCAGAGGAGGAAGAGATGTCTTGAAGGGCTCGGAACCTATTGGAGTGTCCAACTGGAGGTGAGCAGGCTTCCCCTTCCAGTACTTGGCCCGGGGTGGGAGAAGATCTTGAATCCCCCCTTCGCTTCCTCCTCGTGGCACGTAGCTTACGCCTTTTTTCTAACCACCTCTTGCCTTCCTCATCCACACTTTCATAGTGGGAGGAATCTGCAGAGTTGGTCTCCTCCCTCTGGATCCTCCTGTCCTCTTCATCTAACTCGCTGTCCCTCAAAGCCTCAGCCGCGAGATTTGCTTCTGGAACAGGGGCCACCATCGACCCACCTGCTGTGGGCGCTCCTGTCAGCTCCCTGCTCCGTCTGCGCTTCTCCTGACGCCTCTGCTGAGCAGCCGTCTTTTGCCGGTTCTTCCCTGGCTCCTGAGCTCCCCCACCTCTGCTGGTCCCCTCACCCCCGGAGGCCACCTCATGACCCCCATCCGTAGGGGCAGAGACCGCATTGGCAAAGGAGCGTGGACAGCGGCTAAATGGGTGACCGAGATCACCACACAGGTTACACCTAATCTCTGTACAGGAGGCGGCAAGATGACCCAGACCCCCACACAGAGCGCACTTCAAGATCTTACAAGCAGCGCTCAAGTGTGAGGGGTCGCCGCACCTGTGGCAGAGCTTCGGCTGCCCCTGGTAAAAGGCCAAGATACGATCTCTGCCGAGGAAGGCCGCAGATGGTATGTGTGCCACTGAGTTTCCTGAACGCTTCAGCTTGACCATGAACGTCCAGGCCCCGGACCATATGCCGTGCTCATCCCGGTTCTTTCTGGGCATTTCCGTCACCTCTCCGTACCTACTGAGCCACGTCATGATGTCAAAGCAAGAAAGTGACTCGTTACGAGTCAAAACGGTCACTTTCTTGATATCGTTCTGGCGAGACACCACCTGGATGGCAAAGTCCCGCCAGCCGGGCTCGTTTTTCATCAGCTCGTAGTTCCCCCAGAAAAGTTCTAGACCCTCTGGGCGAACGAAGCTGATGTCAAACTCAGACGTGCCATAGGGATGGATCAGGGCAAAGATGTCAACCGCCCTAAAGCCCATCTTCAGTAGGAGCTCCACTACCTTCCCCCTTGGAGGACATGCATCATTGCCCCTCCAACGAAGACGGACCACATTCCTACGACCTGCGTCCTGCCCGGGTGTTGGTAGAGACCATACGGTCTCCCCCCTTTGCTCTCGGAAGGCACCCAAGCCATGTCTCTCTTTCCAGAGAGATAGGTCCACCTCTCTTCCTCCAACTGTAATTGAACTCTCCCCTTTCCGTAGAGCCTCCAAGAGGCGCTGTTGCAAAACGCCCTCCCTAGAGCCTGGAGACAAGGAGGACCCACTCCCTCCAGCGGCGACACTGGCATAACTCCTACCAGGTGCTGTCGCCGCTGGAGGGGCGACTGGAACCTGTGACACTTCCTGACCCCCTGAACAAACTGTACCTGCTTGTGCAGCAGGTGCCCCTATATTAGGGGCACCAAGAGCTCCCTGGGTCTCTGGGCTCTTAGTAGTATCAGAGACCTGGGCTGAACTGGGAATCTTCTTATTACCACTAGTACCTCTCTCGCACGCACCCTCACCATCCGGACCAGATTTTGGGTCAGGACCAGGGTCCAAGCGGGCCTTAGCAGACCTAGGGGGCAACATTGCTGGCCCAGCTTGTGCAGCTGCAACTACCGCAATGTTCCCCCCACGGCCAGCAGTCTGTGTTATAGCAGAGATGTTTTTAGTTTTGCTCTTGCTTTTGCCTTTCTTTTTACCTTTGCCAGAAGCCTCCGCATCACTGGGTGCCTGGGACCGAGAGACCCCCGCAGACCGACCTGTCACACAGGAGACCTCAGATGCTGATCCCGCAGCTCCCTCCGCATCACTGGCCTTACTGGCACCATCACCGCTATAGCCTTCAGCCTTCTCATCTTTACCACAGGGTCCCAGGTCGGAGGTGCCTCTTTCTGGCTTTGCAGCCGGACCAGCGCCCCCAGTCACATAGACAAATTTTTCCTGGGGCTTCCTTTGTTTTCCTTTTTTATCCTTGATTTTTGTGTCCACTTTGGGAATGTCTTTGCCAAAATGAAGACCCCCCATATGAGGAGGGGATTCCAGCAGTTGCGACACCAAAGCCCCCACCTTATGACTTCCTTCCTCCAGATCAGACTCCTCAGAGGTTGTTGGTAGCCCAATTTGCTCTGGCTGGAGATTGCTGGTACTTGTAGTGCTGCCTTGGGTTAGGGCTTGTTCAGCCGAACACGCAGGCTGCTCCCCCAGACTCTCCTGTACATCCTCGTAGTCGTCCTCATCCGAGCTGTCGTCACGATCACTAGACTGATTGGTCTGCTGCAAGTTACTGCGTCCTGCAGCCATCTTCGCAAACCGATCATCGTTCATGATCTTTTCTTTAAAGGGACCGCTCTCCTCCAAGATCCGCTCTCTCACATCTTTCCACACTTTAATGCACTCTTTGCACTTCTGCATTACTTTAGAGACTTCCGCCTTTTTGCCTTTAGAGGAGGCTTGGTCTCTTTGCAGCCTGGCAGACCGCAGTTTTTCCATCTGCATAACAATCTGCTTTCCTGCAGTCTCATACTCGGCCATGCTTCTTGCCAGCCGGGAGGCCAGCTCTACCACAGACTCTCCCTCTGGCCTATCACTCCACTTTTCCGGCTTTGCCAGCTTCTGTGGCTTACCTGCCTTCCTCCGGGCCTGGCTACGCGTCACCATCTCGCTGCCTGCGCTGTCGGATGCAGCCGCACTGATGGACTGGCCCGCGTTACTGCGCCTGCGACTGGAGCCCGTGTCACCGCTGCCACGACTTAGAACCGTCCTTTTCTCTGGCTCACCTGCAGTCCTTGGCTTCTTATATTTTGCCGCTGCTGCTGCGGAACATCTTGGAGCTGCAGAAGCCACCGATGCCACTGCGGAGGTCGTTGCGGCCATCTCTGTCCTCCCTCCCTCCGACCGAGATCGGAGGGAGGAGGTGCGGGGCTGCATACCAAACAAAGCCCAGAAATGTGCACTGTTCCTGGGCTCTCAACAAGGTCTCCACCTGGGAAGCAGACCACACCCTGGATCCTGCAGAGCTCTTCAGAACACAGCTTTACTCCAGAGCTGCGCTCACTATTCTGCTGGTGGAGTCACTGTGTACATACATTACTTATCCTGTACTGACCCTGAGTTACATCCTGTATTATACCCCAGCGCTGCACTCACTATTCTGCTGGTGGAGTCACTGTGTACATACATTACTTATCCTGTACTGACCCTGAGTTACATCCTGTATTATACTCCAGAGCTGCACTCACTATTCTGCTGGTGGAGTCACTGTGTACATACATTACTTATCCTGTACTGACCCTGAGTTACATCCAGTATTATACTCCAGAGCTGCACTCACTATTCTGCTGGTGGAGTCACTGTGTACATACATTACTTATCATGTACTGATCCTGAGTTACATCCTGTATTATACTCCAGAGCTGCACTCCCTATTCTGCTGGTGGAGTCACTATGTACATTCATTACTTATCCTGTACTGATCCTGAGTTACATCCTGTATTATACCCCAGAGCTGCACTCACTATTCTGCTGGTGGAGTCACTGTGTACATACATTACTGATCCTGTACTGATCCTGAGTTACATCCTGTATTATACCCCAGAGCTGCACTCACTATTCTGCTGGTGGGGTCACTGTGTACATACATTACTTATCCTGTACTGATCCTGAGTTACATCCTGTAGATCTTTTTATTATAAAAGTGAAAAACATAACAATAAACAGAACATAAATATCGCTCACTTGGCATAAGACATAAACATAAAACCAAAACAAATTATCACTTGTGTTAACAGGACAAAGGAACAAAAGCAAAAGGTCCATCTGGTCCAAACAATACACACCGCACACTACACCAACCTGCACTCCAAACTACACTCACTCATCCTCACCAATACATATACATTACATATAACAATAAACCGACATGTAAGAAAGCTTATCCCTAACTCACAGGATCCAGCCTGAAATCCCAAAAAATTGACTAATAACCGAAGCAATGATATAATAACAATAATGCAAACATTAACAAAAGTAATAATAACAATAATAAGAACAACCCAATACATTTTTTTTTGCAATTTTTTTTTTTTTTTTTTAATTTTTTAATGCCCACCACCTCAAGAATAAAACCTTACATAATCCTAAACTAACCCTATACCCAGACCAAACCACCACACACCCCAAACAAACCCCTACGGTGCAGCCTGGGAGCCATGCCTGCATCCCAAGTCCGTGCTCAATGTCTATGTCCAGGACGAGCCGAGCTGCACCGCACACACACACCCTGCCCGCCGCAGCCTGAGGGCCACGCCCGCACCAACAGTCCGTGCCCAGTGTTCATTGTCCGGGACGTGTCAAGCTACGGCTGAGGCATAAATCCCCCCCTCCCCCCAATAAACCCCCACCCAACCTATCTATAACCCCTAACCCTATATACAAAACAAACCATATAACATCTCTTATACTACACAACTACAAACCAACACTACATATTAATACCCGAAAGCCTAAGGTTCAGTTACCTGCAGCCGTACATACTTTATCTTTGACCGAAAAACAAAAACTCTACTAGTGTCACACACAGCCCTCCACCAGGACTGGATATGATAAGCCGGGCACCGACCAAATGGAAAAACTATCCCTATAGTTAATCTGTCCCTACAATGTCCCTACTCCTTCCCTAAAACTTACCCTCAGAGAAAACTGTCCCTACCTCTCCCTATTCTGTCCCTACAAAGACCCTAACAATAAGAAGACTGTCCCTAACGAAATACAAGCCCTCTCCATAGGAGAGAGGCCTTAGTCGTGCCCAACCTCTCATAATCCAGAGAGCGCACCTTCACCAGGTCACCAAGGATGTTTCTATTCACCTCATCCACGGGGAGGATTTTCTCTTCCGTCGAAACTAGACACCGTGCGTTCCAAATGTGAAACCAGACCACTAGGCTGACTAAGAATAAAGTGCACCGGTCCCTGCGACCAAGGTCCCCGAATGCCCCATAGACCCATTCCGCATACGAGAGGCGTGCCAACCTGGGCCAACCAATGGAGGCTCCCACCCGTTTGTACACCTCTGTATTAAAGGGACACTGAAGCAGGAAATGCTCCATGCTTTCCAGTACGTTGCTGCACTCCTGGCGGGGGCAACCCCTATCCACCAGTGGCCTGCTCTTCAAGTTGCCCCTTACATACAGTCTCCCATGGAAACAGCGCCAAGTCAAGTCCCAAAACTTCAAGGGGATCCTGTCAGAATTCAATAAACGTAACCCTCCCTCCAGGTCCCGACTTGGGCAGTCCTTGAGCGCCAGGGGCTTCTGGAAATGGGTCAACAGAACCCTCTTATCGAGGAGTTTCCTCGACAGAGTTCTGATCTCCCACATCCCCAGACCCCACCGACGTATCATCTTCAGAACCACGGTAGCGTAAGCCGGAAGATGCCCGTGCGGCGTGCGAAGATCCTTCACTCGCCCTCCTGTCTCCCATTCCTGGAAGAAAGGCCGAAGCCATCCCCAACAGGAGAATACCCACGGAGGAGCCCTCTCTTGCCAGAGGTTGCCTATATTGATCTTAACAAAGGTGTTTACGAGAAACACCACGGGGTTGACCATAGATAACCCCCCTAGTCTCCTCGTGCGATATGTGACATCTCTCCTAATTAGGTTCAACCTGTTCCCCCACAACATTAGGAAGAACAGGTTGTAGACCCGGGTCCAGAGAGGTTCTGGCAAAATGCATACACTGCCCAGGTAGATGAATAAAGGGAGCAGGTATGTTTTGATCAGGTTAACCCTTTCCCGAAGGGTCAAAGACCACCCCTTCCACTGGGCCACCTTCTGAGTGGCACCATCGAGCCTGACCACCCAATTTTGCATGGGGTAATCTCCCCGGCCAAATTTGATGCCGAGAACTTTAGCCGAGTCCTGGGGCACTGGAAGAGTGTCCGGGAGACTAAATGTAGGATCTCCCCTTCCTAACCAGAGACTTTCGCACTTATCCCAGTTGATGCCGGACCCGGATGCTTCCGAGTAGCGATCCACCTCTGCCATCACGTACTCTGCCTCCCCCCTTGAGGACACAAAGACGGTGACGTCATCAGCGTACGCTGCCACCCTGAGGGTGGCTTCCGGCACCGCCCGATCCATCCCGACCCCCGCCATAGGCCCACCATCAATCATCCTAAGGAAAGGATCAATGGCAAACACGTACAGCAAGGGGCTCAGAGGACAACCCTGACGGACGCCAGACCCAACCTCAAATGGGTGGCCGACCCAACCGTTCACTAGCGGGAAAGTCTCAGCCCCCACGTACAATGTCCTGAGCCAATTAACAAACCCCACTGGCAGGCCATATCTCAGAAGAACAGACCAGAGGTACTCGTGATTAACCCGATCAAACGCTTTGGCCTGATCCAAGGACAGCAGGTACCCCTCCCAGTGACCAGCCCTACCCTGCTCCACTGCCTCCCGGACACCTAGAACAGCACTAAAGGTGCTACGGCCTGGAACAGAGCAATGCTGGGCGCCCGAGAGGAGCCGGGGTGCAAACTTGACCAGCCGATTAAACAGCACTTTTGCCAGAACCTTCCTGTCCGTATTGAGAAGCGCTATGGGACGCCAGTTCTCAATACGGCTCGAGTCTTTACCCTTTGACAGAAGGATCAAAGCCGACCTCCTCATTGACTTTGGGAGAGTGTCCGAGGAAAGACACTCATTGAAAACCTCAGTCAAGAGGGGACTCAAGAGGTCCTTAAAGGTCTTATAGTACTCAGATGTTAAGCCATCCGGTCCTGGCGATTTTTTGAGCGCAAGCCCATCAATCGCCAGTTTAACTTCCTCTATGTTGATCTCCTCTGTCAAAACATTAATGGAGAGGTCATCCCCTGGCTCAGGAACAGCTTCAGCCAGGAAAGCCGACATCACATCTCGATCTAGATCCCTCTTTCTCAAAAGGTGCGAGTAGAAGGATCTGATGACTTCCAGAATCCCTGATCTGGACCTGTTCAGAGATCCCGTACCGTCGATCAGTCCAGTGACAACTTTACGATTCACTGACATCTTGCAGTTTCTGTAAGGGTCAGGTGAGTGGTACTTCCCGAAGTCCCTCTCAAAAACCAAAGATGCGTGCCTATTATACTGGCACCCTTTGAGCAAAGACTTCACTCTGGAGATCTCCTCGCGGCTACCTCCAGTCGAGACGAGATGTTCGAGTTTCCTCCTCAGGCCCTGATAAAGACGATACTTACTCAGGCTCCTGAGGCTAGAGAGCTGGCGGAAGAACCTCGCAGCCCTGATCTTGAACATCTCCCACCACTCTGACTTACTGCTACAAAGATCCAGTAATGGTACCTGGCTCTGCAGAAAATCCTCAAAGGACTGTCTTATCTCTGCTTCCTCCAGGAGTGATGAATTCAGCCTCCATAAGCCTCTACCCATCCGGGGGGTCTCTGCAACATTCAGGGAAAACAAAATCAGACAGTGGTCGGAGAATTCCACCTCAACAACAGAAACTGGTGAAGAGATGGCTTCCTCCTTCAAATAAAACCTATCTATTCTAGACCTGCACTCGCCTCTATAATAGGTGAAACCCGCGTGGCCTGGGGTGTGCCGGATGTGGACATCCACCAGGCGAGCTTCGCTAGCTATGCTATTAAGCGCGACGCTATCATAAGTCAGCTTGCCTAGGGAGCCTCCCCTGTCACGGGTCCTCGTGACTGCGTTAAAGTCACCCCCAAAGATCACCTGCCGACTAGTAAAAAGGTACGGCTTGATCCTCATAAAGAGATCCTTGCGGTCCCGCTTGGTTTGGGGACCATAGATGTTGATTAGCCGAAGCTCTTGTCCCTTCATGAGAACATCCAGGATCAGGCACCTCCCTATTTCTAACTCAATAACCCGTCGGCATTCAACTGCTGCGGTAAAAAGTACCGCCACTCCGCTATATGGCTCGGCCGCAAGAGACCAATAAGATGGACCAGACCTCCATTCCCTCCTTGCCTTGTGCACAGCTGCCAAATTTGGCAGCCTGGTCTCTTGCAAAAACAAAATGTCGGCTTCAACGCGGCCGAGAAAATCAAAGGCCGCAAATCTAGCCATATCAGACTTAATGCTGGCAACATTAATGGATGCCAGCGTCAACGGAGCGGGTGCCGCCATCATTGGTGATTGAGTTAGATGGCTTTCTTCTTCCCACCCCCCTTCTCATCAGGGTCTGAGGATGACCCCTTGCCACGTTTCTTGGACACTGAAAGGTCCATGGCAAGGGGCTCCTCAACCTCGTCCTCCTTGCCACTGGGCTCTGGGCCAGCCCTCCCCCTGGATGTCGCCAAACCCCCACAAGAGGAAGGCTCAGCACCCCCTGTAGGCCTCACGCTTGTCCTAGGCACCCCTCCCTCCGAGGACGAGAGAGCTTGGTACCTGTTGGAGAGCCCAACAAGAGGAGAGTTTGGATTGCCTTCCTGCACCTGGCCCGTTGCAGGGGAAGATTTCCCTTCCCTTTTTTTCATTTTCTTGGAGCCCTGCTTGCGCTTTTTCTTTTGCCACTCATCCTTGCCCTCACCCACACTTTCATAGTGGGAAGAATCTGAATAAGTGGCATCCTCTTCCCTTTGGATCCTCCTGACCTCCTCATCCAGCTCCCTGTCCCCTGGAGCCTCAGCCACATGATTTGCGTCCGGAGCAGGGGCCAGCATTGACCCACCTGCCACCTGGGTTTCTACCAGCTCCCTGCCCCTTCCGCGCTTCTCTTGGCGCCTTAGCTTGGCTGCCCCAGCATGTTTGTTCTTCCTTGGCTCCTGGGCTCCATCGCCTCTGCTGGTCCCCTCCCCTGCAGAAGCAACCTCACGGCTCTCCTCCGCTGGGGCCATGACCGCATTGGCGAAAGAGCGCGGACAGCGACTGAATGGGTGACCGAGGTCACCACACAGGTGACACCTAATCTCTGCACAAGATGCCGCAAGATGACCTACCTCGCCACACAGAGCGCACTTGATGACGTTACAGGCTGCACTCAAATGTGTGGGGTCGCCGCACTTGTGACAGAGCTTCGGCTGCCCCTGGTAGAAGGCCAAGATACGATCCCTGCCAAGGAAGGCCGCGGATGGTATGTGGGCCACCGAATTCCCTGAACGCTTAAGTTTTACCATAAACGTCCAGGCTCCGGACCAGATGCCGTGTTCGTCCCGGTTCTTATTGGGCATATCCACCACCTCTCCGTACCGACTTATCCAAGTCATGATATCATAACAAGAGAGGGACTCGTTACGAGTCAAAACGGTCACTCTCTTGACTCCAGTCTGGCGGGTTACCACTTGTGCAGCGAAACCGCGCCAGCCGGGCTCGTCCTTCATCAGCTCATAATTCCCCCAGAAGAGCTCCAGGCCCTCCGGGCGAGCAAAGCTGATGTCGAACTCAGACGAGCCGTAGGGGTGGATCAGGGCATAGATGTCATTTGCCCTGAAACCCATCTTCAGCAGAAGCTCCACCACCTTACTCCTGGATGGGCACGCGTCATTGCCTCTCCACTGAAGACGAGCCACATTCCTACGGCCAATGTCCTGCCCGGTTGTCGGCAGGGACCAGACGGTCCCCCCCCTTTGTTCTCGGAAGGCACCAAGACCATGTCTCTCCACCCAGAGAGACAAATCCACAACTCTGCCCCCTACATTCATCGAGCTCTCCCCCCTCCTCAAGGCCTCCAGGAGGCGCTGTTGCAAAACGCCGTCCCCAGAGCCCAAAGACAAGGAGGACGCCTCTCCCCTCCCTCCAGCGGCGACACTGGCATAACTTCTACCAGATGTTGTCGCCGCTGGAGGGGCGACTGGATCCTGACCCACGCCCTGACTACCCTCCGAAGCCCCACCCACCCGTACACAAGGTGGCATACTTGCCGGGGAACCGGGGACAGCTGTTCCTGCAGGAACAGGGGCAGC
The DNA here is from genome assembly GCA_035609135.1 of Eleutherodactylus coqui. Taxonomy (NCBI): domain Eukaryota; kingdom Metazoa; phylum Chordata; class Amphibia; order Anura; family Eleutherodactylidae; genus Eleutherodactylus; species Eleutherodactylus coqui. The sequence continues at coordinate 172,852,945 of CM069413.1, forward strand.
AGGAACAGGGGCAGCAGGGGTACCAACAGCCGCATCCATTACCTCACTCACTTCTCCATTCGCTGCTGGACCAGGACCCATGTAATCTTTACCATTAACTTTCCCTTTATGCCCTGAGGGCAAGTCCATGGCACTTCCGGTGGGTGGCTGAAGATGCACTTCAACATTTCTCTGGACATTGGTGGCTGTAGCTCCGCCCACCTTAGCCACTCTAGGAGTTGTAGTTCCTCCAACTTTCCTTGCAGGATCTTTACCATGTGTGGGAGGATCGGCAGACCCAGCCACCACCCCCTGCGCCCCCTCCGCACCGGAAAGGCGCTTTAGGGACACAGGGGGGACAGCTAAGCCACCACCGGTGGGACCTGGTGCCGGATCACGCCCCCCTCCCACTGGGACGTGACCAACAGCGCCAGCACCTCTGGACTGGCCGCGACTCTTCGCTTTCCCAACGCTCTTCTCCACCTCCTTTACTCCTCCATTCCCACTACTAGCACAAGCGGGCTTGGAGTTTTGGGCCGCATTAACCCTCTCTTCCCCAGTCCCCTGCACCGGACCCACTGCAGAGCCCGGGACTAGGAGCTCAGGGTTACCACCCTGGTTTGACTTTGCAGCCAAACCAGAGTGCTTGGTGACATAAACAAACTTTTCTTCAATATACGTTTTTTCCTTTTTCCTCCTCTTTTTGCTTGAGGTCTCCGGGGGTAAATCATTCCCGAAATAGCAAGACTGCAGCCTCTCTGGGGACTCTTGCAGCTGTATCTGCCGCATTATCAGCGCCCCCTCTCCACTACTGCTGCAGCTATCATCAGTGTCCTCTGAATCAGACTCGCCTGATGTGGAGGGCAGGCTGACCTGTTCAGCTGGGATGCTGGGCCCTGTAGTCCCACCTGGCAGTGCTGATTGCTGCTCTCCAGAGCACCCAGCTCGACCATCCTGAGCAGCATCGGATTCCACCGAGCTGCTGCTGCTGGAGTGCCTGGCAGAGCGCTCTTTAATAGCACCGCTGCTCACAGACGCCATTTTGATAAACCTCTCGTCATTTAACAGTTTTTCTTTGAAAGGTCCACTTCTTTCCAGGATCCTTTCCCTCTCCTCTGCATAAAACTCAATGGCCTCCTCACAAGCTTCAATCTGCCGTGATATGGCCAGTTTCCTGGTACGGGATTTTGCCCGCTTCGCATCATGTCGGGCAGCGTGCAGCTCCTGCGTATATTTATTCAGCTGCCTCCCGACATGCCCATAGTCCTTCATATATTTGGCGATACGGGTTGCCACATCCGTTACAGACTCGCCCTCCCTGCGATCAGCCCAACTTGCCTGCGTACGTTGTTTTGCCGCATGGTCCTCCACTCTCTTCCTCTGGCTGCGGGTCCTCTTGGGCTCCTCCAGGGGAGTCAGGGTGACATTGCTGCCACTCCGACCAGGTGTTCTCCCCTCCTGGGGTGCAGTCCTCCCTCCCCCTGACCGAAGCCAGAGGGAGGAGGTCCGGGACTCCATGGCTGGAGCAAGCCCAGCACCTGTAGACTTTTCTGGGTAAGATTCCTCTCAGTGGTGACCACACCCTGGATCCTGCAGAGCTCTCACACACCCAACCTTCTCCAGAGATGCACTCACTATTCTGCTGGTGGAGTCACTGTATACATACATTACTGATCCTGTACTGATCCTGAGTTACATCCTGTATTATACCCCAGAGCTGCACTCACTATTCTGCTGGTGGAGTCACTGTGTACATACATTACTTATCCTGTACTGCTCCTGAGTTACATCCTGTAGATCTTTTTTATTATAAAATTAAAAAACATAACAGCAACAAAACAGACCGGCCTCACGGCTCACAGAGACAATAACCAAATACAAATTGTTAATACTAAATACAAAAGTCCGGCTCTCGGTCAACGAAACTTGTCCTTAAATTATAACGAAACGGTCCTTCTGGTCAGGCTAACATACCGCACACACACTACACACCATCCAAACCATCACAACCTATAGAATCTGCAACTGAAGAAAACATGAAAAAACGGGATACTAAATTAAGGGTTTGGGGGAGGAGACAAAATAAAGCTATATTTAACAACCTAACTCAAGGGATCCAGTCTGACCTAATCCAGACCTGCTTCGGTCCAAATTATAATGAGCTAAGAACAAACCAAAATAAACAGCACATAAATGAGGGGGAAAAAACACATAATAAATCTTATCAATATAACTGCTTTTTTTTTTTTTTTTATAATTTTTTTTTTTTTTTTAAATATATAAATGCACACAAAACTAAAATGAATTCAATTATCCCAACTATTCCTTAGCTAATTCCCCGCCACCACACACCCAGCACTCCACCCATACAGTGCAGCCTGGGGGCCACGCCTGCATCCCAAGTCCGTGCCCAATGTTTCTGTCCAGGACGGGCCAAGCTGCACCGCATTACACGCCTTGCCCGCCGCAGCCTGAGGGCCACGCCCGCACCAACAGTCCGTGCCCAGTGTTCATTGTCCGGGACGTGTCAAGCTACGGCTGAGGCATAAATCCCCCCCCCTCCCCCCAATAAACCCCCACCCAACCTATCTAGAACCCCTAGCCCTATATACAAAACAAAACATATAACATATCTTATATTACATACCTACAAACCAACACTACATATTAATACCCGAAAGCCTAAGGTTCAGTTACCTGCAGCCGTACATACTTCATCTTTGACCGAAAACAAAAACTCTACTAGTGTCACACTCAGCCCTCCACAAGGACTGGATATGATAAGCCGGGCACCGACCAGGTAGAGAAAAAACTATCCCTATAGTTAATCTGTCCCTACAATGTCCCTACTCCTTCCCTAAAACTTACCCTCAGAGAAACTGTCCCTACCTCTCCCTATTCTGTCCCTACAAAGACCCTAACAATAAGAAGACTGTCCCTAACGAAATACAAACCCTCTCCATAGGAGAGAGGCCTTAGTCGTGCCCAACCTCTCATAATCCAAAGAGCGCACCTTCACCAGGTCACCCAGGATGTTCCTATTCACCTCATCCGCGGGGAGGATTTTCTCTTCCGTCGTAACTAGACACCGTGCGTTCCAAATGTGAAACCTGACCACTAGGCTGACTAAGAATAAAGTGCACCGGTCCCTGCCACCAAGGTCCCCGAATGCCCCATAGACCCATTCCGCATACGAGAGGCGTGCCAACCTGGGCCAACCAATGGAGGCTCCCACCCGATTGTATACCTCTGTATTAAAGGGACACTGAAGCAGGAAATGCTCCATGCTTTCCAGCACGTCGCTGCACTCCTGGCGGGGACAACCCCTATCCACCAGAGGCCTGCTCTTCAAGTTGCCCCTTACATACAGTCTCCCGTGGAAACAGCGCCAAGTCAAGTCCCAAAACTTCAAGGGGATCCTGTCAGAATTCAATAAACGTAAGCCTCCCTCCAGGTCCCGACTTGGGCAGTCCTTGAGCGCCAGGGGCTTCTGGAAATGGGTCAACAGAACCCTCTTATCGAGGAGTTTCCTCGACAGAGTTCTGATCTCCCACATCCCCAGACCCCACCGACGTATCATCTTCAGAACCACGGTAGCGTAAGCCGGAAGATGCCCGTGCGGCGTGCGAAGATCCTTCACTCGCCCTCCAGTCTCCCATTCATGGAAGAAAGGCCAAAGCCATCCCCAACAGGAGAATACCCACGGAGGAGCCCTCTCTTGCCAGAGGTTGCCTATATTGATCTTAACAAAGGTGTTTACGAGAAACACCACGGGGTTGACCATAGATAACCCCCCTAATCTCCTCGTGCGGTATGTGACATCTCTCCTAATTAGGTTCAACCTGTTCCCCCACAACATTAGGAAGAACAGGTTGTAGACCCGGGTCCAGAGAGGCTCTGGCAAAATGCATACGCTGCCCAGGTAGATGAATAAAGGGAGCAGGTATGTTTTGATCAGGTTAACCCTTTCCCGAAGGGTCAAAGACCAACCCTTCCACTGGGCCACCTTCTGAGTGGCACCATCGAGCCTGACCACCCAATTTTGCATGGGGTAATCTCCCCGGCCAAATTTGATGCCGAGAACTTTAGCCGAGTCCTGGGGCACTGGAAGGGTGTCCGGGAGACCAAATGTAGGATCTCCCCTTCCTAACCAGAGACTTTCGCACTTATCCCAGTTGATGCCGGACCCGGATGCTTCCGAGTAGCGGTCCACCTCTGACATCACGTACTCTGCCTCCCCCCTCGAGGACACAAAGACGGTGACGTCATCAGCGTACGCTGCCACCCTGAGGGTGGCTTCCGGCACCGTCCGATCCATCCCGACCCCTGCCATAGGCCCACCATCAATCCTCCTAAGGAAGGGATCAATGGCAAACACGTACAGCAAGGGGCTCAGAGGACAACCCTGACGGACGCCAGACCCAACCTCAAATGGGTGACCGACCCAACCGTTCACCAGCGGGAAAGTCTCAGCCCCCGCGTACAATGTCCTGAGCCAATTGACAAACCCCACTGGCAGGCCATATCTCAGAAGAACAGACCAGAGGTACTCGTGATTAACCCGATCAAACGCTTTGGCCTGATCCAAGGACAGCAGGTACCCCTCCCAGTGACCAGCCCTACCCTGCTCCACTGCCTCCCTGACACCTAGAACAGCACTAAAGGTGCTACGGCCTGGAACAGAGCAATGTTGGGCGCCCGAGAGGAGCCGGGGTGCAAACTTGACCAGCCGATTAAGCAGCACTTTTGCCAGAACCTTCCTGTCCGTATTGAGAAGCGCTATGGGACGCCAGTTCTCAATACGGCTCGAGTCTTTACCCTTTGACAGAAGGATCAAAGCCGACCTCCTCATTGACTTTGGGAGAGTGTCCGAGGAAAGACACTCATTGAAAACCTCAGTCAAGAGGGGACTCAAGAGGTCCTTAAAGGTTTTATAATACTCGGATGTTAAGCCATCCGGTCCTGGCGATTTTTTGAGCGCAAGCCCATCAATCACCAGTTTAACTTCCTCTATGTTGATCTCCTCTGTCAAAACATTAAGGGAGATGTCATCCCCTGGCTCAGGAACAGCTTCAGCCAGGAAAGCCGACATCACATCTCGATCTAGATCCCTCTTTCTCAAAAGGTGCGAGTAGAAGGATCTGATGACTTCCAGAATCCCTGATCTGGACCTGTTCAGAGATCCCGTACCGTCGATCAGTCCAGTGACAACTTTACGATTCACTGACATCTTGCAGTTTCTGTAAGGGTCGGGCGAGTGGTACTTCCCGAAGTCCCTCTCAAAAACCAAAGATGCGTGCCTATTATACTGACACCCTTTGAGCAAAGACTTCACTCTGGAGATCTCCTCGCGGCTACCTCCAGTCGAGACGAGATGTTCGAGTTTCCTCCTCAGGCCCTGATAAAGACGGTACTTACTCAGGCTCCTGAGGCTATAGAGCTGGCGGAAGAACCTTGCCGCCCTGATCTTGAGCATCTCCCACCACTCTGACTTACTGCTACAAAGATCCAGTAATGGTACCTGGCTCTGCAGAAAATCCTCAAAGGACTGTCTTATCTCTGCTTCCTCCAGGAGTGATGAATTCAGCCTCCATAAGCCTCTACCCATCCGGGGGGTCTCTGCAACATTCAGGGAAAACAAAATCAGACAGTGGTCGGAGAATTCAACCTCAACAGCAGAAACTGGTGAAGAGATGGCTTCCTCCTTCAAATAAAACCTATCTATTCTAGACCTGCACTCGCCTCTATAATAGGTGAAACCCGCGTGGCCTGGGGTGTGCCGGATGTGGACATCCACCAGGCGAGCTTCGCTAGCTATGCTATTAAGCGCGACGCTATCATAAGTCAGCTTGCCTAGGGAGCCTCCCCTGTCACGGGTCCTCGTGACTGCGTTAAAGTCACCCCCAAAGATCACCTGCCGACTGGTAAAAAGGTACGGCTTGATCCTCATAAAGAGATCCTTGCGGTCCCGCTTGGTTTGGGGACCGTAGATGTTGATTAGCCGAAGCTCTTGTCCCTTCATGAGAACATCCAGGATCAGGCACCTCCCTATTTCTAACTCAATAACCCGTCGGCATTCAACCGCTGCGGTAAAAAGAACCGCCACTCCGCTATATGGCTCGGCCGCAAGAGACCAGTAGGATGGTCCGGACCTCCACTCCCTCTTTGCTTTATGTATAGCTGCTAAATTTGGCAGCCTGGTCTCTTGCAAAAACAAAATGTCGGCTTCAACACGGCCGAGAAAATCAAAGGCCGCAAATCTCGCCATATCTGACTTAATGCTGGCAACGTTAATTGATGCCAGAGTCAACGGAGCGGGTGCCGCCATCTTTGATGATTGAGTTAAATGGCTTTCTTCTTCCCACCCCTTTTCACTTCAGGGTCTGAGGAAGACCCCTTGCCACGTTTTTTTGATACCGAAAGGTCCATGGCAAGGGGCTCCTCAACCTCGTCGTCCTTGTCACTGGGCCCCGGGCCAGCCCTCCCCTTGGAGGTTACTGTACGCTCACAAGAGGAAGACTCGGCGCCCCCTGTAGGCCGCACACTTGCTCCAGGATCCTCACCCTCCACCTCCTCCTCTGAAGAGGAGAGAGCTTGGAACCTGTTGGAGAGCTCAACAAGAGGCGAGTTTGGTTTACCTTCCTGCACCTGGGCCAGTATAGGGGAAGTTCTTCTTTCCCGCATTTTTTTCTTTTTTTCCCCGGTGCCCTGCTTTCGCTTTTTCTGTCGCCACTCCTTGCCATCCTCATCCACACTTTCATAGCGGGAGGAATCTGAAGAAGTGGCAGCCTCCTCCCTCTGGATCCTTCTGACCTCCTCATCCAACTCGCCCTCCCCTGGAGCCTCAGCCACACGAGTCGCATCCAGAACAGGTGCCAGCATTGACCCACCTGCCACCTGGGTCTCCACCAGTTCTCTGTTCTTTCTGCGCTTCTCTTGGCGCCTTAGTGCAGCAGCCCCAACATGTTTGTTCTTCACAGGCTCCTGGACTCCTCCGCCTCTGCTGGTCCCTTCCCCTGCAGAGGCAACCTCATGGCTCTCCTCCGTTGGGGCCATGACCGCATTGGCGAAAGAGCGTGGACAGCGGCTGAATGGGTGACCGAGGTCACCACACAGGTGACACCTAATCTCCGCACAAGATGCCGCAAGATGACCTACCTCGCCACACAGAGCGCACTTGATGACATTACAGGCGACACTCAAATGTGTGGGGTCGCCGCACTTGTGACAGAGCTTCGGTTGCCCCTGGTAGAAGGCCAGAATGCGATCCCTACCGAGGAAAGCCGCGGATGGTATGTGGGCCACCGAGTTCCCTGAACGCTTTAGTTTTACCATGAATGTCCAGGCTCCGGACCAGATGCCGTGCTCATCTCTGTTTTTTTGCGGCATATCCACTACCTCACCATAGCGACTGAGCCAAGTCATGATGTCATAACAAGAGAGTGACTCATTACGGGTCAGAACGGTCACTCTCTTCACTCCAGTTTGGCGGGTTACCACTTGCGCAGCAAAACCACGCCAGCCGGGCTCGTCCTTCATCAGCTCATAGTTCCCCCAGAAGAGCTCAAGGCCCTCTGGGCGAGCAAAGCTGATGTCGAACTCAGACGAGCCGTAGGGGTGGATAAGGGCATAGATGTCCTGCGCCCTAAAACCCATCCTCAGCAGAAGCTCAACCACTTTGCCCCTCGATGGGCATGCATCACTGCCTCTCCACTGAAGACGAGCCACGTTCCTACGGCCAATGTCCTGCCCGGTTGTCGGCAGGGACCATACGGTCTCCCCCCTTTGCTCTCGGAAGGCTCCAAGTCCATGTCTCTCTACCCAAAGAGACAAGTCCACAACTCTACCTCCTACAGTCATTGAGCTCTCCCCTCTCCTCAAAGCCTCCAGGAGACGCCGCTGTAAGACACCGTCCCCGGAGCCCGAAGACAAGGAGGACGCCTCTCCCCTCCCCCCAGCGGCGACACTGGCATAACTTCTGCCAGATGTTGTCGCCGCTGGAGGGCCAACTGGATCCTGTCCCACCCCCGACCATCTACTGAAACTGTACCTGCTTGATCAGCAGGCAATGAACCTGGGGGTTTGGGGACATTTGGAGGTACAGAAACAATAGCAGCAGTAGCGGGGGTAACAGGGCTACTCACATTCACACCCTTCTCCTGACCAGGACCTGTCTTCTGTTTAGTTAATTTTTCCCCAGAGGGCATGTCCCCAACCTCAGCAGCCAACAGAGGCTGCAAAACCGTATTCGCCCTGCGCAATTTAGATGGATTTTTTGTTGTTAAAGCTCCGCCCACACAAGCGACTCCGGGATCTGCAGCGGGACATACGGGATGGGTGGGAGGATTGGCCGACCCGACCACCACCCACTGCGGCCCCTCAGCCCCCGACAGGCACTTCAGGGACACAGGGGGGACAGCCAAGCCGCCATCTTTACTTATGCCACCTGGCGCCAAATCGCCTCCCCCTCCCACTGGGTTGCGACTAACAGCGCCAGCGCCTCCGGTCTGGCCACGACCCTTCATTTTAACCTTTTCTGCCTCCTTAACTCCTCCAGTCCCACTACTGGCACAAGCGGGCTTGGAGTTTTGGGTCGCATTAACCCTCTCTTCCCTGGTCCCCTGCACCGGACTCACAACAGAGGCCGGGTCTAGGAGCCCAGGGCTAGCCCCCTGTCCTGACTTTGCAATCAGGCCAGGGTGCTTGGTTACGTAAACGAACCTCTCCTGGATGTAAGCTTGATTCTTCTTTTTCTTTGCCTTTTTTCCCCCCGCTGCTGTTTCCGGTGGTAGTTCATCCCCAAAGTGCATAGCCTGCATCCTTGCAGGGGACTCCTGCAGCATGATCTGCTGCAACAACAGCGCCCCCTGTCCGCTGCTGCTGCTCCCGTACTCACTGCCATCCGAGTCATCTGATGATGAGGGCAGGCCGATCTGCTCCGCAGGGATGCTGGTGCCCGTTCCTGGTTGCAGCGAGGACTGCTGCTCAGCAGAGCATGCCGCCCGCCCCTCCAAAGCTTCAGATTCCTCTGTGCTGCTGGGTTGGTATTTACACGCAGTTTTTCTGCTGCCAGGGCTCCTGGCTGCCATCTGGGAGAACCGCCTGTCATTAAGCAACTTTTCCCTGAAGGGACCGCTGGTCCTCAGGATCCTCTCCCTTTCCTCCTCATACATTTCAATATCCTCCTCACAGATTTTAATTTTCTGGCTTATTGCGACCTTTTTACCACGGGAGGCTCGCTCCATGTAACAGCGGGCTGCTTGTAGCTCTCTGCGCTGTTTCACCAGCTCTTTCCCAGCCTCTTCATAATCCCGCATATGTGTGGCGATGCGGGATGCCAGCTCCTCCACAGACTCTCCCTTTTGGCGTTCGCCCCAACTGATAGGCTGTTTTTTTAGCACTGACCTGCTTTTCTTTAGCTTGGGATCTTGTCCTCCTGGACTCTGTATCCAACCGGGGAGTCGGGGTGACATTGCTGCTGCCCCGACTAGCTCGCCTTCCCTCCTGGGATTCAACCCTCCCTCCCCCCGACCGAAGCCGGAGGGAGGAGGCCAGGGGCTCCATTGTTGCTGGAAGCCCCAGAAACAGCACGCCTTGCTGGGCCAAAACTCTGGAGCTGTGCCTTAGACGACCACACCCTCTGGATCTCAGCAGAGCTCACCAGCACACACCCTTCTCCAGAGATGCACTCACTATTCTGCTGGTGGAGTCACTGTGTACATACATTACTTATCCTGTACTGATCCTGAGTTACATGCTGTAGATCTTTTTATTATAAAAGTGAAAAACATAACAATAAACAGAACATAAATATCGCTCACTTGGCATAAGACATAAACATAAAACCAAAACAAATTATCACTTGTGTTAACAGGACAAAGGAACAAAAGCAAAAGGTCCATCTGGTCCAAACAATACACACCGCACACTACACCAACCTGCACTCCAAACTACACTCACTCATCCTCACCAATACATATACATTACATATAACAATAAACCGACATGTAAGAAAGCTTATCCCTAACTCACAGGATCCAGCCTGAAATCCCAAAAAATTGACTAATAACCGAAGCAATGATATAATAACAATAATGCAAACATTAACAAAAGTAATAATAACAATAATAAGAACAACCCAATACATTTTTTTTTTTTTTTTTTTGCAATTTTTTTTTTTGCAATTTTTTAATGCCCACCACCTCAAGAATAAAACCTTACATAATCCTAAACTAACCCTATACCCAGACCAAACCACCACACACCCCAAACAACCCCCTACGGTGCAGCCTGGGAGCCACGCCTGCATCCCAAGTCCGTGCTCAATGTCTATGTCCAGGACGAGCCGAGCTGCACCGCACACACACACCCTGCCCGCCGCAGCCTGAGGGCCACGCCCGCACCAACAGTCCGTGCCCAGTGTTCATTGTCCGGGACGTGTCAAGCTACGGCTGAGGCATAAATCCCCCCCTCCCCCCAATAAACCCCCACCCAACCTATCTATAACCCCTCACCCTATATACAAAACAAAACATAACATAACATAACATATAACATATCTTATACTACACAACTACAAACCAACACTACATATTAGTACCCGAAAGCCTAAGGTTCAGTTACCTGCAGCCGTACATACCTGATCTTTGACCGAAAACAAAAACTCTACTAGTGGCACACTCAGCCCTCCACAAGGACTGGATATGATAAGCCGGGCACCGACCAGATAGAGAAAAACTATCCCTATAGTTAATCTGTCCCTACATTGTCCCTACTCCTTCCCTAAAACTTACCCTCAGAGAAACTGTCCCTACCTCTCCCTATTCTGTCCCTACAAAGACCCTAACAATAAGAAGACTGTCCCTAACGAAATACAAACCCTCTCCATAGGAGAGAGGCCTTAGTCGTGCCCAACCTCTCATAATCCAGAGAGCGCACCTTCACCAGGTCACCCAGGATGTTTCTATTCACCTCATCCACGGGGAGGATTTTCTCTTCCGTCGAAACTAGACACCGTGCGTTCCAAATGTGAAACCTGACCACTAGGCTGACTAAGAATAAAGTGCACCGGTCCCTGCCACCAAGGTCCCCGAATGCCCCATAGACCCATTCCGCATACGAGAGGCGTGCCAACCTGGGCCAACCAATGGAGGCTCCCACCCGTTTGTACACCTCTGTATTAAAGGGACACTGAAGCAGGAAATGCTCCATGCTTTCCAGTACGTTGCTGCACTCCTGGCGGGGGCAACCCCTATCCACCAGAGGCCTGCTCTTCAAGTTGCCCCTTACATACAGTCTCCCGTGGAAACAGCGCCAAGTCAAGTCCCAAAACTTCAAGGGGATCCTGTCAGAATTCAATAAACGTAACCCTCCCTCCAGGTCCCGACTTGGGCAGTCCTTGAGCGCCAGGGGCTTCTGGAAATGGGTCAACAGAACCCTCTTATCGAGGAGTTTCCTCGACAGAGTTCTGATCTCCCACATCCCCAGACCCCACCGACGTATCATCTTCAGAACCACGGTAGCGTAAGCCGGAAGATGCCCGTGCGGCGTGCGAAGATCCTTCACTCGCCCTCCAGTCTCCCATTCCTGGAAGAAAGGCCGAAGCCATCCCCAACAGGAGAATACCCACGGAGGAGCCCTCTCTTGCCAGAGGTTGCCTATATTGATCTTAACAAATGTGTTTACGAGAAACACCACAGGGTTGACCATAGATAACCCCCCTAGTCTCCTCGTGCGATATGTGACATCTCTCCTAATTAGGTTCAACCCGTTCCCCCACAACATTAGGAAGAACAGGTTGTAGACCCGGGTCCAGAGAGGCTCTGGCAAAATGCATACGCTGCCCAGGTAGATGAATAAAGGGAGCAGGTATGTTTTGATCAGGTTAACCCTTTCCCGAAGGGTCAAAGACCAACCCTTCCACTGGGCCACCTTCTGAGTGGCACCATCGAGCCTGACCACCCAATTTTGCATGGGGTAATCTCCCCGGCCAAATTTGATGCCGAGAACTTTAGCCGAGTCCTGGGGCACTGGAAGGGTGTCCGGGAGACTAAATGTAGGATCTCCCCTTCCTAACCAGAGACTTTCGCACTTATCCCAGTTGATGCCGGACCCAGATGCTTCCGAGTAGCGATCCACCTCTGCCATCACGTACTCTGCCTCCCCCCTCGAGGACACAAAGACGGTGACGTCATCAGCGTACGCTGCCACCCTGAGGGCGGCTTCCGGCACCGCCCGATCCATCCCGACCCCTGCCATAGGCCCACCATCAATCATCCTAAGGAAAGGATCAATGGCAAACACGTACAGCAAGGGGCTCAGAGGACAACCCTGACGGACGCCAGACCCAACCTCAAATGGGTGGCCGACCCAACCGTTCACTAGCGGGAAAGTCTCAGCCCCCGCGTACAATGTCTTGAGCCAATTGACAAACCCCACTGGCAGGCCATATCTCAGAAGAACAGACCAGAGGTACTCGTGATTAACCCGATCAAACGCTTTGGCCTGATCCAAGGACAGCAGGTACCCCTCCCAGTGACCAGCCCTACCCTGCTCCACTGCTTCCCGGACACCTAGAACAGCACTAAAGGTGCTACGACCTGGAACAGAGCAATGCTGGGCGCCCGAGAGGAGCCGGGGTGCAAACTTGACCAACCGATTAAACAGCACTTTTGCCAGAACCTTCCTGTCCGTATTGAGAAGCGCTATGGGACGCCAGTTCTCAATACGGCTCGAGTCTTTACCCTTTGACAGAAGGATCAAAGCCGACCTCCTCATTGACTTTGGGAGAGTGTCCGAGGAAAGACACTCATTGAAAACCTCAGTCAAGAGGGGACTCAAGAGGTCCTTAAAGGTCTTATAGTACTCAGATGTTAAGCCATCCGGTCCTGGCGATTTTTTGAGCGCAAGCCCATCAATCGCCAGTTTAACTTCCTCTATGTTGATCTCCTCTGTCAAAACATTAAGGGAGATGTCATCCCCTGGCTCAGGAACAGCTTCAGCCAGGAAAGCCGACATCACATCTCGATCTAGATCCCTCTTTCTCAAAAGGTGCGAGTAGAAGGATCTGATGACTTCCAGAATCCCTGATCTGGACCTGTTCAGAGATCCCGTACCGTCGATCAGTCCAGTGACAACTTTACGATTCACTGACATCTTGCAGTTTCTGTAAGGGTCAGGTGAGTGGTACTTCCCGAAGTCCCTCTCAAAAACCAAAGATGCGTGCCTATTATACTGGCACCCTTTGAGCAAAGACTTCACTCTGGAGATCTCCTCGCGGCTACCTCCAGTCGAGACGAGATGTTCGAGTTTCCTCCTCAGGCCCTGATAAAGACGGTACTTACTCAGGCTCCTGAGGCTAGAGAGCTGGCGGAAGAACCTCGCAGCCCTGATCTTGAACATCTCCCACCACTCTGACTTACTGCTACAAAGATCCAGTAATGGTACCTGGCTCTGCAGAAAATCCTCAAAGGACTGTCTTATCTCTGCTTCCTCCAGGAGTGATGAATTCAGCCTCCATAAGCCTCTACCCATCCGGGGGGTCTCTGCAACATTCAGGGAAAACAAAATCAGACAGTGGTCGGAGAATTCAACCTCAACAACAGAAACTGGTGAAGAGATGGCTTCCTCCTTCAAATAAAACCTGTCTATTCTAGACCTGCACTCGCCTCTATAATAGGTGAAACCCGCGTGGCCTGGGGTGTGCCGGATGTGGACATCCACCAGGCGAGCTTCGCTAGCTATGCTATTAAGCGCGACGCTATCATAAGTCAGCTTGCCTAGGGAGCCTCCCCTGTCACGGGTCCTCGTGACTGCGTTAAAGTCACCCCCAAAGATCACCTGCCGACTGGAAAAAAGGTACGGCTTGATCCTCATAAAGAGATCCTTGCGGTCCCGCTTGGTTTGGGGACCGTAGATGTTGATTAGCCGAAGCTCTTGTCCCTTCATGAGAACATCCAGGATCAGGCACCTCCCTATTTCTAACTCGATAACCCGTCGGCATTCAACCGCTGCGGTAAAAAGTACCGCCACTCCGCTATATGGCTCGGCCGCAAGAGACCAGTAAGATGGACCAGACCTCCATTCCCTCCTTGCCTTATGCACAGCTGCCAAATTTGGCAGCCTGGTCTCTTGCAAAAACAAAATGTCGGCTTCAACGCGGCCGAGAAAATCAAAGGCCGCAAATCTAGCCATATCAGATTTAATGCTGGCAACATTAATGGATGCCAGCGTCAACGGAGTGGGTGCCGCCATCATTGGTGATCGAGTTAGATGGCTTTCTTCTTCCCACCCCCCTTCTCATCAGGGTCTGAGGATGACCCCTTGCCACGTTTCTTGGACACTGAAAGGTCCATGGCAAGGGGCTCCTCAACCTCGTCCTCCTTGCCACTGGGCTCTGGGCCAGCCCTCCCCCTGGAGGTCACCAAACCCCCACAAGAGGAAGGCTCAGCACCCCCTGTAGGCCCCACGCTTGTCCTGGCCACCTCTGCCTCCTCCGAGGACGAGAGAGCTTGGTACCTGTTGGAGAGCCCAACAAGAGGAGAGTTTGGATTGCCTTCCTGCACCTGGCCCGTTGCAGGGGAAGATTTCCCTTCCCTTTTTTTCATTTTCTTGGAGCCCTGCTTGCGCTTTTTCTTTTGCCACTCATCCTTGCCCTCACCCACACTTTCATAGTGGGAAGAATCTGAATAAGTGGCAGCCTCCTCCCTTTGGATCCTCCTGACCTCCTCATCCAGCTCTCTGTCCCCTGGAGCCTCAGCCACATGATTTGCGTCCGGAGCAGGGGCCAGCATTGACCCACCTGCCACCTGGGTTTCCACCAGCTCCCTGCCCCTTCCGCGCTTCTCTTGGCGCCTTAGCTTGGCTGCCCCAGCATGTTTGTTCTTCCTTGGCTCCTGGGCTCCCTCGCCTCTGCTGGTCCCCTCCCCTGCAGAAGCAACCTCACGGCTCTCCTCCGCTGGGGCCATGACCGCATTGGCGAAAGAGCGCGGACAGCGACTGAATGGGTGACCGAGGTCACCACACAGGTGACACCTAATCTCTGTACAAGATGCCGCAAGATGACCTACCTCGCCACACAGAGCGCACTTGATGACGTTACAGGCTGCACTCAAATGTGTGGGGTCGCCGCACTTGTGACAGAGCTTCGGCTGCCCCTGGTAGAAGGCCAAGATACGATCCCTGCCAAGGAAGGCTGCGGATGGTATGTGGGCCACCGAATTCCCTGAACGCTTAAGTTTTACCATAAACGTCCAGGCTCCGGACCAGATGCCGTGTTCGTCCCGGTTCTTATTGGGCATATCCACCACCTCTCCGTACCGACTTATCCAAGTCATGATATCGTAACAAGAGAGGGACTCGTTACGAGTCAAAACGGTCACTCTCTTGACTCCAGTCTGGCGGGTTACCACTTGTGCAGCGAAACCGCGCCAGCCGGGCTCGTCCTTCATCAGCTCATAATTCCCCCAGAAGAGCTCCAGGCCCTCCGGGCGAGCAAAGCTGATGTCGAACTCAGACGTGCCATAAGGATGGATCAGGGCATAGATGTCATTTGCCCTGAAACCCATCTTCAGCAGAAGCTCCACCACCTTACTCCTGGATGGGCATGCGTCATTGCCTCTCCACTGAAGACGAGCCACATTCCTACGGCCAATGTCCTGCCCGGTTGTCGGCAGGGACCAGACGGTCTCCCCCCTTTGTTCTCGGAAGGCACCAAGACCATGTCTCTCCACCCAGAGAGACAAATCCACAACTCTGCCCCCTACATTCATCGAGCTCTCCCCCCTCCTCAAGGCCTCCAGGAGGCGCTGTTGCAAAACGCCGTCCCCAGAGCCCAAAGACGAGGAGGACGCATCCCCCCTCCCTCCAGCGGCGACACTGGCATAACTTCTACCAGCTGTTGTCACCGCTGGAGGGGTGACTGGATCCTGGCCCATCCCCTGACTACTACCCGAAGCCCCACCCTCCTGTACAGCCGATGTCATACCTCTCGGGGGATTGGGGGCATCCTGAGCTCCCGAAGCCTCTGCGGGAGCGGAAGCGGGAGCAGGGGCAGCGGTAGCACTAACGGTTGTCCCATTCACATCATTCATACATTTTCCTTTTGTTGGACCAGGACCTGCTTCACCTTTTTTCTTAATGTTACACTTTCCAGCTGGATGAGGCTGGAGACCAACACTGAAAGAGTTAGCCTTAAGTCCAACATTATGCTCTGTAGGAGCTGTTCCTGCAGCTCTAGCTCCGTCCATTTTCCCGGCCATTCTGGGACTTGCAGTTCTTTTTACCTGCTTATTTGTTATGACGTTACCATCATGATGGGTGGGAGGATCGGCAGACTTGGCCACCACCCACTGCGCCCCCTCTACACCTGACAGGCGTTTTAGGGACACAGGAGGGACAGCCAAGCCGCCACTGGTGGAACCTGATGCCGGACTGCCCCCCCCCCTCCCACTGGAGGGCAACCATCAGCACCAGCACCTCCGGATTGGCCGCGACCCCTCATTCCATCTTTCCCACGGACCTTCTCTGCCTCCTTATTGCCTCCATTCCCACTACTGGCACAAGCAGAAATGGAGTTTTGGGCCGCATTAACCCTCTCTTCCCCAGTCCCCTGCACCGGACCCACTGCAGAGCCCGGGACTAGGGGTATACCAGGGCTAGCACCCCGATCTGACTTTGCGGCCGGACCGGAGTGCTTGGTGACGTACACAAACCTCTCCTGCACGGTGGTCTTCATCTTTTTTTTCTGTTTCTTTTTGCTTGCCGATGTTTCAGGCATGTCGTCACCAAAGTACATATTGTGCATTCTTTCTGGGGACTCCTGCAGCATGATTTGCTGCATGATGAGGGCTCCCTCACCGCTGCTGCTGTCGCTGTCGTCGTCCGCGTCCTCAGCACTGGACTCCTCCGATGTGGGGGGCAGACTAACCTGCTCTGCAGGAATGCTGCTCCCTGCAGTCCCCCCCTGCTGTAGGGACGGCTGCTCCCCAGAGCATATCGCCATCCCCTCCTGTGGATCCTCCGACTCGTCTGAGCTGCTGTCGCTGCTCACGTGCGCCATTCCAGCAAATCGCTCATCATTTAGGAGCTTCTCTTTAAATGGGCCGCTGGCTTGGAGTATTCTATATCTCTCCTCCTTGTAGAAGTCCACAGCCTCCTTGCAGGCTTTAACTTTTTCTGCTGCAGCGATCTTTTTTCTTCCCTGTGGGGCTTTGTCTAGATCGCTCAGGGCAGTCTGCAGTTCCCTGCGATACTTCTGCAGCTGCCTACCAACCTCCTTATAGTCTTTTATGTTGGCAGCTATCCGAGATGCCATAGCAGTAACAGATTCACCTTTGCTGCGCTCTCCCCAGCTGACACTTGTAGGTGCCTTTGCAGCACTCACCTTGGCTTTAGTTTGGCTTCGGGTTTTCCTATAATCCACATCCTCCCGGGGAGTCTGGGTGACGCTGCGTGGACCCCGACTGGATCCTCTCCCCTCCTGGGGTTCATTCCTCCCCCCTCCCGACCGAAGCCGGAGGGGGGAAGCACGGCACTCCATGGCAAATGTAGCCCAGAAACGTGCACTTGTTCCTGGGCTCTCAGCAAGGTCTCCACCCTAGAAGCAGACCACACCCTGGAACCAGCAGAGCTCTCTAACACACAACCTTCCTCCAGAGATGCACTCACTATTCTGCTGGTGGAGTCACTGTATACATGCATTACTTATCCTGTACTGATCCTGAGTTACATCCTGTAGATCTTTTATTAGAAAAGTATAAAACACAACCAAACATGAACAATAACACAACTGTATACAACAAGATGAGGCCCTTTCCCCGGTCCATGACCCATCAACAAAAGAAAAGTCACTTTATACCCATTCCCCCTCCCCCGCTGTACACTCACACAGCCATTCATACTCAATATATAACAAAAATACTTAAAAGAGCATATCACTACAAAAAACTAGAACTACAGGTCCAGCCGAACCCCCTGAAACCACACAAATGAAATGAAATAGCGTTAAACAATAACAGAAATAACTAACCAAACCAAACTAACATAAAGACTGAGCCAACCGGCATATAACCAAACAAAAATTATTTTTTTTGGGTCCCCAGTGCAGCTTGCGGGCCATGCCTGCTCCACCAGTCCGTGCCCAGAGTTCAAAGTTCAGGACGTGCCAAGCCACACCAGGGTTTTTTTTTTGTTTTTTTTTTGTTTTTTTTTTAAATATACATCATACCACACTTTTCCCTGCCGCAGCCTGGGGGCCATGCCCACTCCACCAGTCCGTGCCCAGAGTTTGTTTGGGACGTGCCAGGCTACGGCTCAAGGCGTGAACCCCACTCCCCCCAACTCCCCACCCAACCTACCTACCACCCAAAATGTGAATATATACAATATATACAAAACCATAATAAACTATACACCGACATACACCAATATACATACTATACAATATTCATACAACCCGAAAGCCTAAGGTCGGCTCACCTGCAGCCCTACTTCTTTTCATTTTGCCCAAACCAAAACAAAAGGCTTCATGGTGCACTCACAGCCCACCACCGGGATTGGAGATGATAAACCGGGCACATACACAGCAATGCCCTTTCCCTTCTCTTTTTTTAAAAAGGTCTCCCTATTCTTTCCCTAATTTGCCCTAGACTGTCCTTAGTCTGCCCCTCAGTCTGACCCTTCATGGAAAACTTTCCCTGCCCTATCCCTCCTCTCTCCCTATCCTGTCCCTATTCTCTCCCTACTCTGCCCCTAGTAAATTAAGAAAAGACTGTCCCTAACGAAATACAAGCCCTCTCCATAGGAGAGAAGCCTTAGATGTGCCCAGCCTCTCATACTCCAAAGAACGCACCTTCACCAGGTCACCCAGGATGTTCCTACATACCGTATCCACGGGGAGGATTTTCAGCTCCGTCGAGATTAGACACCGTGCACTCCAGATGTGGAACCTGACCACTAGGCTAACTAGAAATAAAGTGCAGCGGTCCCTGCCACCAAGACCTCTGAAGGCTCCATAAGCCCACTCCGCATAGGAGAGGTGTGCCAGCTGACGCCAGCCTATGGAGACCCCTACCCGTTGGTAAACCTCTGTATTAAAGGGGCACTGAAGCAGGAAATGCTCCATGCTTTCCAGCACGTCGCTGCACTCCTGACGGGGGCAACCCCTGTCAATCAGAGGCCTGCTCTTCAAGTTACCCCTTACATACAGTCTCCCGTGAAAGCAGCGCCAAGCCAAGTCCCAAAACTTCAAGGGGACCCGGGTTGAATTCAGTAAACGTAACCCTCCCTCCAGGTCCCGACTTGGGCAGTCCTTGAGCGCCAGGGGCTTCTGGAAATGGGTCAACAGGACTCTTTCGTCGAGGAGCCTCCTCGTCAGAGTCCTGATCTCCCACATCCCCAGACCCCACCGGCGTATCACCTTCAGAACCAAGGTAGCGTAAGCCGGGAGATGTCCGTGCTGCGTGCGAAGGTCCTTCACTCGCCCTCCTGTCTCCCATTCCTGGAAGAAAGGCCGAAACCATCCCCGGCAGGAGTAGACCCACGGAGGAGCCCTCTCTTGCCAGAGGTTGCCTATGTTGATCTTAAAAAAGGTGTCTACAAGAAACACCACGGGGTTGACCATAGACAACCCCCCTAGTCTCCTCGTGCGGTATGTAACATCTCTCCTGATCAGGTTCAACCTATTCCCCCACAACATTAGGAAGAACAGGTTGTAGACCCGGGTCCAGAGAGGCTCTGGCAAAATGCATACGCTGCCCAGGTAGATGAATAAAGGGAGCAGGTATGTTTTGATCAGGCTAACTCTTTCCCGAAGGGTTAAAGACCAACCCTTCCACTGATTAACCTTGTGAGTGGCACCGTCTAGCCTGTCTACCCAATTTTGCATGGGGTAATCCCCCTGGCCAAATTTGATGCCAAGAACTTTTGCTGAAGTCTGGGGCACCGGAAGAGTGTCCGGGAGATCAAACACAGGATCTCCCCTTCCTAACCAGAGACTTTCGCACTTATCCCAGTTGATCCTGGACCCAGATGCCTCTGAGTAGCCATCCACCTCCGACACCACAAACTCCGCCTCCTCCCTTGAGGATACGAAGAGCGTGACATCATCGGCGTATGCCACTGCCCTCAGGGTAGCCTCCGGCACCGCCCGGTCCATCCCGACCCCTGCTATAGGTCCACGATCAACCCTCCTGAGGAAGGGATCTATCGCAAACACATACAACAGGGGACTTAGAGGACAGCCCTGGCGGACACCGGACCCCACCTCGAAAGGGCGGCCAAGCCAACCGTTCACCAGCGGGAAAGTCTCAGCCCCTGCATACAATGTTCGCAGCCAATCAACAAACCCCACTGGCAGGCCGTATCTCAGAAGGACTGACCAGAGGTACTCGTGGTTAACCCGATCAAACGCTTTGGCCTGATCCAAGGACAGCAAGTACCCCTCCCAGTGACCAGCCCTACCCTGCTCCACTGCCTCCCGGACACCAAGAACAGCGCTAAAGGTGCTACGGCCTGGAACAGAGCAATGCTGGGCGCCCGAGAGGAGCCGGGGTGCAAACTTGACCAACCGATTAAACAGCACTTTTGCCAGAACCTTCCTGTCCGTATTGAGAAGTGCTATGGGACGCCAGTTCTCAATACGGCTCGAGTCTTTACCCTTTGACAGAAGGATCAAAGCTGACCTCCTCATTGACTTTGGCAGAGTGCCCGAGGAAAGACACTCGTTTAATACCTCCGTCAAGAGGGGACTCAAGAGGTCCTTGAAGGTCTTATAATACTCGGATGTTAGTCCGTCCGGTCCTGGCGATTTTTTGAGCCGGAGCCCATCAATCGCCAGTTTAACTTCCTCTATTCTGATCTCTCCTGTCAAAACATCAAGAGAGGTGTCTACCCCCGGCTCAGGGACAGTTTCAGCCAGGAAAGCCGACATCACTTCCGAATCTAGATCCCTCTTTCCCAAGAGTTGCGAGTAGTAGGATCTGACGACCTCCAGAATCCCTGATCTGGATCGATTCAGGGATCCTGTACTATCGATCAGTCCAGTGACCACTTTACTATTCACTGACATCCTACAGTTTCTGTAAGGGTCGGGCGAGCGGTACTTCCCGAAATCCCTCTCAAAAACCAAGGATGCGTGTCTATCGTACTGGCACTTCTTGAGCAAAGATTTCACTCTGGAGATCTCCTCGCGGCTACCTCCAGTCGAAACGAGATGTTCGAGTTTCCTCCTCAGGCCGTTGTACAGGCGGTACCTGTCCAGGCATCTGAGGTTGGAGAGCTCTCGGAAGAACCTCGCTGCCCTCCTCTTGAACATCTCCCACCACTCTGACTTACTGCTACAGAGATCCAGTAATGGTACCTGGCTCTGCAGAAAATCCTCAAAGGACTGTCTTATCTCTGCTTCCTCCAGGAGTGATGAATTCAGTCTCCAATAACCTCTGCCCATCCGGGGGGTCTCTGCAACATTCAGAGAAAACAAAATCAGACAGTGGTCGGAGAATTCCACCTCAACAACGGACACTGGTGAAGAGATGGCTTCCTCCTTCAAAAAAAACCTGTCTATTCTTGACCTGCTCTGACCTCTATAATAGGTGAACCCCTCGTGGCCTGGGGTGTGCCGGATGTGGACATCCACCAGGCGAGCCTCGCTAGCTATGCTATTAAGTGCGACGCTGTCAAAAGTCAACCGCCTGTCTCCAGAGCCTCCCCTATCGCGGGCTCTTGTGACTGCATTAAAGTCACCTCCAAAGACAACTTGGCGGCTGGTAAAAAGGTAGGGCTTGATCCTCATAAAGAGACTCTTCCTGTCCTTTTTTGACTGGGGACCATAGATGTTTACAAGTCTCAATTCTTGTCCCTTCATGAGGACATCTAAGATCAGGCACCTTCCCATTTCTAATTCAATAACTCGTCGGCATTCAACCGCTGCGGTAAAAAGGACCGCCACTCCGCTATACGGCTCGGCCGCAAGAGACCAGTAGGAAGGGCCTGACCTCCACTCCCTTTTTGCCTTATGTATCGCTGCCAAATCAGACAGCCTGGTCTCCTGCAAAAATAAAATGTCAGCTTCAACTCGGCTGAGAAAATCAAAGGCCGCAAATCTAGCCGTATCCGACTTAATGCTGGCAACGTTAATTGATGCCAGAGTCAGCGGAGTGGGTGCCGCCATCATGAGTGATTAAATTAGATGGCTTTCTTCCTCACACCCGCTTCTTCGGGGTCAGAGGAAAGCCCCTTGCTTCTTTTTTTGGACACAGATGTGTCCATAGCAGGGGATCCCCCGACCCCGTCGTCCTTGTTTCCAGGCTCTAGAGTCGCCTCCTCCCCTGTAGGAACTATGCCTCCATGAGGAGGAGACTCAGCGCCCCCTGTTGACCCTTTCTTTGCCCCAGGAACCTTGCCCTTTCCTTCCCCCTCAGAGGAGGAAGAGATGTCTTGAAGGGCTCGGAACCTATTGGAGTGTCCAACTGGAGGTGAGCAGGCTTCCCCTTCCAGTACTTGGCCCGGGGTGGGAGAAGATCTTGAATCCCCCCTTCGCTTCCTCCTCGTGGCACGTAGCTTACGCCTTTTTTCTAACCACCTCTTGCCTTCCTCATCCACACTTTCATAGTGGGAGGAATCTGCAGAGTTGGTCTCCTCCCTCTGGATCCTCCTGTCCTCTTCATCTAACTCGCTGTCCCTCAAAGCCTCAGCCGCGAGATTTGCTTCTGGAACAGGGGCCACCATCGACCCACCTGCTGTGGGCGCTCCTGTCAGCTCCCTGCTCCGTCTGCGCTTCTCCTGACGCCTCTGCTGAGCAGCCGTCTTTTGCCGGTTCTTCCCTGGCTCCTGAGCTCCCTCACCTCTGCTGGTCCCCTCACCCCCGGAGGCCACCTCATGACCCCCATCCGTAGGGGCAGAGACCGCATTGGCAAAGGAGCGTGGACAGCGGCTAAATGGGTGACCGAGATCACCACACAGGTTACACCTAATCTCTGTACAGGAGGCGGCAAGATGACCCAGACCCCCACACAGAGCGCACTTCAAGATCTTACAAGCAGCGCTCAAGTGTGAGGGGTCGCTGCACCTGTGGCAGAGCTTCGGCTGCCCCTGGTAAAAGGCCAAGATACGATCCCTGCCGAGGAAGGCTGCAGATGGTATGTGTGCCACTGAGTTTCCTGAACGCTTCAGCTTGACCATAAACGTCCAGGCCCCGGACCATATGCCGTGCTCATCCCGGTTCTTTTTGGGCATCTCTGTCACCTCTCCGTACCTACTGAGCCACGTCATGATGTCAAAGCAAGAAAGTGACTCGTTACGAGTCAAAACGGTCACTTTCTTGATATCGTTCTGGCGAGACACCACCTGGATGGCAAAGTCCCGCCAGCCGGGCTCGTTTTTCATCAGCTCATAGTTCCCCCAGAAAAGTTCTAGACCCTCTGGGCGAACGAAGCTGATGTCAAACTCAGACGTGCCGTAGGGATGGATCAGGGCAAAGATGTCAACCGCCCTAAAGCCCATCTTCAGTAGGAGCTCCACTACCTTCCCCCTTGGAGGACATGCATCATTGCCCCTCCAACGAAGACGGACCACATTCCTACGACCTGCATCCTGCCCGGGTGTTGGTAGGGACCATACGGTCTCCCCCCTTTGCTCTCGGAAGGCACCCAAGCCATGTCTCTCTTTCCAGAGAGATAGGTCCACCTCTCTTCCTCCAACTGTAATTGAACTCTCCCCTTTCCGTAGAGCCTCCAAGAGGCGCTGTTGCAAAACGCCCTCCCTAGAGCCTGGAGACAAGGAGGACCCACTCCCTCCAGCGGCGACACTGGCATAACTCCTACCAGGTGTTGTCGCCGCTGGAGGGGCGACTGGAACCTGTGACACTTCCTGACCCCCTGAACAAACTGTACCTGCTTGTGCAGCAGGTGCCCCTATATTAGGGGTGCCAAGAGCTCCCTGGGTCTCTGGGCTCTTAGTAGTATCAGAGACCTGGGCTGAACTGGGAATCTTCTTATTACCACTAGTACCTCTCTCGCACGCACCCTCACCATCCGGACCAGATTTTGGGTCACGACCAGGGTCCAAGCGGGCCTTAGCAGACCTAGGGGGCAACATTGCTGGCCCAGCTTGTGCAGCTGCAACTACCGCAATGTTCCCCCCACGGTCAGCACTCTGTGTTATAGCAGAGATGTTTTTAGTTTTGCTTTTGCTTTTGCCTTTCTTTTTACCTTTGCCAGAAGCCTCCGCATCACTGGGTGCCTGGGACCGAGAGACCCCCGCAGACCGAGCTGTCACACAGGAGACCTCAGATGCTGATCCCGCTGCTCCCTCCGCATCACTGGCCTTACTGGCACCATCACCGCCATAGCCTTCAGCCTTCTCAACTTTACCACAGGGTCCCAGGTCAGAGGTGCCTCTTTCTGGCTTTGCAGCCGGACCAGCGTCCCCCGTCACATAGACAAATTTTTCCTGGGGCTTCCTTTGTTTTCCTTTTTTATCCTTGATTTTTGTGTCCACTTTGGGAATGTCTTTGCCAAAATGAAGACCCCCCATATGAGGAGGGGGTTCCAGCAGTTGCGACACCAAAGCCCCCACCTTATGATTTCCTTCCTCCAGATCAGACTCCTCAGAGGTTGTTGGTAGCCCAATCTGCTCTGGCTGGAGATTGCTGGTGCTTGTAGTGCTGCCTTGGGTTAGGGCTTGTTCAGCCGAACACGCAGGCTGCTCTCCCAGACTCTCCTGTACATCCTTGTAGTCGTCCTCATCCGAGCTGTCGTCGCGATCACTGGACTGATCAGTCTGCTGTGAGTTACTGCGTCCTGCAGCCATCTTCGCAAAGCGATCATCGTTCATGATCTTTTCTTTAAAGGGACCGCTCTCCTCCAAGATCCGCTCTCTCACATCTTTCCACACTTT
Source organism: Eleutherodactylus coqui (assembly GCA_035609135.1). NCBI lineage: Eukaryota > Metazoa > Chordata > Amphibia > Anura > Eleutherodactylidae > Eleutherodactylus > Eleutherodactylus coqui. The sequence goes on from CM069413.1 coordinate 172,877,818, forward strand.
AATGCACTCTTTGCACTTCTGTATCACTTTAGAGACTTCCGCCTTTTTGCCTTTAGAGGTGGCTTGGTCTCTTTGCAGCCTGGCAGACCGCAGTTTTTCCATCTGCATAACAATCTGCTTTCCTGCAGTCTCATACTCGGCCATGCTTCTTGCCAGCCGGGAGGCCAGCTCTACTACAGACTCTCCCTCTGGCCTATCACTCCACTTTTCTGGCTTTGCCAGCTTCTGTGGCTTACCTGTCTTCCTCCGGGCCTGGCTACGCGTCACCATCTCGCTGCCTGCGCTGTCGGATGCAGCCGCACTGATGGACTGGCCCGCGTTACTGCGCCTGCGACTGGAGCCCGTGTCACCGCTGCCACGACTTAGAACCGTCCTTTTCTCCGGCTCACCTGCAGTCCTTGGCTTCTTATATTTTGCCGCTGCTGCTGCGGAACATCTTGGAGCTGCAGAAGCCACCGATGCCACTGCGGAGGTCGTTGCGGCCATCTCTGTCCTCCCTCCCTCCGACCGAGATCGGAGGGAGGAGGTGCGCGACTGCATACCAAACAAAGCCCAGAAATGTGCACTGTTCCTGGGCTCTCAACAAGGTCTCCACCTGGGAAGCAGACCACACCCTGGATCCTGCAGAGCTCTTCAGAACACAACCTTACTCCAGAGTTGCACTCACTATTCTGCTGGAGTCACTGTGTACATACATTACTTATCCTGTACTGCTCCTGAGTTACATCCTGTATTATACCCCAGAGCTGCACTCACTATTCTGCTGGTGGAATCACTGTGTACATACATTACTTATCCTGTACTGATCCTGAGTTACATCCTGTAGATCTTTTTATTATAAAAGTGAAAAACATAACAATAAACAGAACATAAATATCGCTCACTTGGCATAAGACATAAACATAAAACCAAAACAAATTATCACATATTAACTGTACTTTGCCTTACTGCAGGACAAAGGAAAAAGGTCCATCTGGTCCAAATAATACACGCAGCACACTACATCAACCTGCACTCCAAACTACACTCCCTCATCCTCACCAATACATATACATTACATACTACATATAACAATATACACACATGTAAGAAAACATCCCTAACTCACAGGATCCAGCCTGAAATCCCAAAAGAAGAAAGAAAATATGACTAATAACCGAAGCAATGATATAACAATAATGCAAACAACAACGAAAGTAATAATAACAATAATAAGAAGAACAACCCAATCCCTTATTTTATTTTTTTATTTTTATATTTTTATTTTTTTTTTTTTATTATTTTTTTTTTTTTTTTAAATGCCCACCACCTAAAGAATAAAACCTTACATAATCCTAAACTAACCCTATACCCAGACCAAACCACCACACACCCCAAACAACCCCCTACGGTGCAGCCACGGGAGCCACGCCTGCATCCCAAGTCCGTGCTCAATGTCTATGTCCAGGACGAGCCGAGCTGCACCGCATACACACACCCTGCCCGCCGCAGCCTGAGGGCCACGCCCGCACCAACAGTCCGTGCCCAGTGTTCATTGTCCGGGACGTGTCAAGCTACGGCTGAGGCATAAATCCCCCCCCCCTCCCCCCAATAAACCCCCACCCAACCTATCTATAACCCCTAGCCCTATATACAAAACAAAACATATAACATATCTTATATTACACCACTATAAACCAACACTACACATTAATACCCGAAAGCCTAAGGTTCAGTTACCTGCAGCCGTACATACTTTATCTTTGACCGAAAACAAAAACTCTACTAGTGTCACACACAGCCCTCCACCAGGACTGGATATGATAAGCCGGGCACCGACCAGGTAGAGAAAAACTATCCCTATAGTTAATCTGTCCCTACAATGTCCCTACTCCTTCCCTAAAACTTACCCCCAGAGAAACTGTCCCTACCTCTCCCTATTCTGTCCCTACAAAGACCCTAACAATAAGAAGACTGTCCCTAACGAAATACAAACCCTCTCCATAGGAGAGAGGCCTTAGTCGTGCCCAACCTCTCATAATCCAGAGAGCGCACCTTCACCAGGTCACCCAGGATGTTTCTATTCACCTCATCCACGGGGAGGATTTTCTCTTCCGTCGAAACTAAACACCGTGCGTTCCAAATGTGAAACCTGACTACTAGGCTGACTAAGAAAAAAGTGCACCGGTCCCTGCCACCAAGGTCCCCGAATACCCCATAGACCCATTCCGCATACGAGAGGCGTGCCAACCTGGGCCAACCAATGGAGGCTCCCACCCGTTTGTACACCTCTGTATTAAAGGGACACTGAAGCAGGAAATGCTCCATGCTTTCCAGTACGTTGCTGCACTCCTGGCGGGGGCAACCCCTATCCACCAGAGGCCTGCTCTTCAAGTTGCCCCTTACATACAGTCTCCCGTGGAAACAGCGCCAAGTCAAGTCCCAAAACTTCAAGGGGATCCTGTCAGAATTCAATAAACGTAACCCTCCCTCCAGGTCCCGACTTGGGCAGTCCTTGAGCGCCAGGGGCTTCTGGAAATGGGTCAACAGAACCCTCTTATCGAGGAGTTTCCTCGACAGAGTTCTGATCTCCCACATCCCCAGACCCCACCGACGTATCATCTTCAGAACCACGGTAGCGTAAGCTGGAAGATGCCCGTGCGGCGTGCGAAGATCCTTCACTCGCCCTCCTGTCTCCCATTCCTGGAAGAAAGGTCGAAGCCATCCCCAACAGGAGAATACCCACGGAGGAGCCCTCTCTTGCCAGAGGTTGCCTATATTGATCTTAACAAAGGTGTTTACGAGAAACACCACGGGGTTGACCATAGATAACCCCCCTAGTCTCCTCGTGCGATATGTGACATCTCTCCTAATTAGGTTCAACCTGTTCCCCCACAACATTAGGAAGAACAGGTTGTAGACCCGGGTCCAGAGAGGCTCTGGCAAAATGCATACGCTGCCCAGGTAGATGAATGAAGGGAGCAGGTATGTTTTGATCAGGTTAACCCTTTCCCGGAGGGTCAAAGACCAACCCTTCCACTGGGCCACCTTCTGAGTGGCACCATCGAGCCTGACCACCCAATTTTGCATGGGGTAATCTCCCCGTCCGAATTTGATGCCGAGAACTTTAGCCGAGTCCTGGGGCACTGGAAGGGTGTCCGGGAGACTAAATGTAGGATCTCCCCTTCCTAACCAGAGACTTTCGCACTTATCCCAGTTGATGCCGGACCCGGATGCTTCCGAGTAGCGATCCACCTCTGCCATCACGTACTCTGCCTCCTCCCTTGAGGACACAAAGACGGTGATGTCATCAGCGTACGCTGCCACCCTGAGGGTGGCTTCCGGCACCGCCCGATCCATCCCGACCCCCGCCATAGGCCCACCATCAATCATCCTAAGGAAAGGATCAATGGCAAACACGTACAGCAAGGGGCTCAGAGGACAACCCTGACGGACGCCAGACCCAACCTCAAATGGGTGGCCGACCCAACCGTTCACTAGCGGGAAAGTCTCAGCCCCCGCGTACAATGTCTTGAGCCAATTGACAAACCCCACTGGCAGGCCATACCTCAGAAGAACAGACCAGAGGTACTCGTGATTAACCCGATCAAACGCTTTGGCCTGATCCAAGGACAGCAGGTACCCCTCCCAGTGACCAGCCCTACCCTGCTCCACTGCCTCCCGGACACCTAGAACAGCACTAAAGGTGCTATGGCCTGGAACAGAGCAATGCTGGGCGCCCGAGAGGAGCCGGGGTGCAAACTTGACCAGCCGATTAAACAGCACTTTTGCCAGAACCTTCCTGTCCGTGTTGAGAAGCGCTATGGGACGCCAGTTCTCAATACGGCTCGAGTCTTTACCCTTTGACAGAAGGATCAAAGCCGACCTCCTCATTGACTTTGGGAGAGTGTCCGAGGAAAGACACTCATTGTAAACCTCAGTCAAGAGGGGACTCAAGAGGTCCTTAAAGGTCTTATAGTACTCAGATGTTAAGCCATCCGGTCCTGGCGATTTTTTGAGCGCAAGCCCATCAATCGCCAGTTTAACTTCCTCTATGTTGATCTCCTCTGTCAAAACATTAAGGGAGATGTCATCCCCTGGCTCAGGAACAGCTTCAGCCAGGAAAGCCGACATCATATCTCGATCTAGATCCCTCTTTCTCAAAAGGTGCGAGTAGAAGGATCTGATGACTTCCAGAATCCCTGATCTGGACCTGTTCAGAGATCCCGTACCGTCGATCAGTCCAGTGACAACTTTACGATTCACTGACATCTTGCAGTTTCTGTAAGGGTCGGGCGAGTGGTACTTCCCGAAGTCCCTCTCAAAAACCAAAGATGCGTGCCTATTATACTGGCACCCTTTGAGCAAAGACTTCACTCTGGAGATCTCCTCGCGGCGACCTCCAGTCGAGACGAGATGTTCGAGTTTCCTCCTCAGGCCCTGATAAAGACGGTACTTACTCAGGCTCCTGAGGCTAGAGAGCTGGCGGAAGAACCTCGCCGCCCTGATCTTGAACATCTCCCACCACTCTGACTTACTGCTACAAAGATCCAGTAATGGTACCTGGCTCTGCAGAAAATCCTCAAAGGACTGTCTTATCTCTGCTTCCTCCAGGAGTGATGAATTCAGCCTCCATAAGCCTCTACCCATCCGGGGGGTCTCTGCAACATTCAGGGAAAACAAAATCAGACAGTGGTCGGAGAATTCCACCTCAACAACAGAAACTGGTGAAGAGATGGCTTCCTCCTTCAAATAAAACCTATCTATTCTAGACCTGCACTCGCCTCTATAATAGGTGAAACCCGCGTGGCCTGGGGTGTGCCGGATGTGGACATCCACCAGGCGAGCTTCGCTAGCTATGCTATTAAGCGCGACGCTATCATAAGTCAGCTTGCCTAGGGAGCCTCCCCTGTCACGGGTCCTCGTGACTGCGTTAAAGTCACCCCCAAAGATCACCTGCCGACTGGTAAAAAGGTACGGCTTGATCCTCATAAAAAGATCCTTGCGGTCCCGCTTGGTTTGGGGACCGTAGATGTTGATTAGCCGAAGCTCTTGTCCCTTCATGAGAACATCCAGGATCAGGCACCTCCCTATTTCTAACTCGATAACCCGTCGGCATTCAACCGCTGCGGTAAAAAGTACCGCCACTCCGCTATATGGCTCGGCCGCAAGAGACCAGTAAGATGGACCAGACCTCCATTCCCTCCTTGCCTTATGCACCGCTGCCAGATTTGGCAGCCTGGTCTCTTGCAAAAACAAAATGTCGGCTTCAACGCGGCCGAGAAAATCAAAGGCCGCAAATCTAGCCATATCAGATTTAATGCTGGCAACATTAATGGATGCCAGCGTCAACGGAGTGGGTGCCGCCATCATTGGTGATCGAGTTAGATGGCTTTCTTCTTCCCACCCCCCTTCTCATCAGGGTCTGAGGATGACCCCTTGCCACGTTTCTTGGACACTGAGAGGTCCATGGCAAGGGGCTCCTCAACCTCGTCCTCCTTGCCACTGGGCTCTGGGCCAGCCCTCCCCCTGGAGGTCACCAAACCCCCACAAGAGGAAGGCTCAGCACCCCCTGTAGGCCCCACGCTTGTCCTGGATACCTCTGCCTCCTCCGAGGACGAGAGAGCCTGGTACCTGTTGGAGAGCCCAACAAGAGGAGAGTTTAGATTGCCTTCCTGCACCTGGCCCGTTGCAGGGGAAGATTTCCCTTCCCTTTTTTTCATTTTCTTGGAGCCCTGCTTGCGCTTTTTCTTTTGCCACTCATCCTTGCCCTCACCCACACTTTCATAGTGGGAAGAATCTGAATAAGTGGCAGCCTCCTCCCTTTGGATCCTCCTGACCTCCTCATCCAGCTCCCTGTCCCCTGGAGCCTCAGCCACATGATTTGCGTCCGGAGCAGAGGCCAGCATTGACCCACCTGCCACCTGGGTTTCCACCAGCTCCCTGCCCCTTCCGCGCTTCTCTTGGCGCCTTAGCTTGGCTGCCCCAGCATGTTTGTTCTTCATTAGCTCCTGGGCTCCATCGCCTCTGCTGGTCCCCTCCCCTGCAGAAGCAACCTCACGGCTCTCCTCCGCTGGGGCCATGACCGCATTGGCGAAAGAGCGCGGACAGCGACTGAATGGGTGACCGAGGTCACCACACAGGTGACACCTAATCTCTGCACAAGATGCCGCAAGATGACCTACCTCGCCACACAGAGCGCACTTGATGACGTTACAGGCTGCACTCAAATGTGTGGGGTCGCCGCACTTGTGACAGAGCTTCGGCTGCCCCTGGTAGAAGGCCAAGATACGATCCCTGCCAAGGAAGGCCGCGGATGGTATGTGGGCCACCGAATTCCCTGAACGCTTAAGTTTTACCATAAACGTCCAGGCTCCGGACCAGATGCCGTGCTCGTCCCGGTTCTTATTGGGCATATCCACCACCTCTCCGTACCGACTTATCCAAGTCATGATATCGTAACAAGAGAGGGACTCGTTATGAGTCAAAACGGTCACTCTCTTGACTCCAGTCTGGCGGGTTACCACTTGTGCAGCGAAACCGCGCCAGCCGGGCTCGTCCTTCATCAGCTCATAATTCCCCCAGAAGAGCTCCAGGCCCTCCGGGCGAGCAAAGCTGATGTCGAACTCAGACGTGCCATAAGGATGGATCAGGGCATAGATGTCATTTGCCCTGAAACCCATCTTCAGCAGAAGCTCCACCACCTTACTCCTGGATGGGCACGCGTCATTGCCTCTCCACTGAAGACGAGCCACATTCCTACGGCCAATGTCCTGCCCGGTTGTCGGCAGGGACCAGACGGTCTCCCCCCTTTGTTCTCGGAAGGCACCAAGACCGTGTCTCTCCACCCAGAGAGACAAATCCACAACTCTGCCCCCTACATTCATCGAGCTCTCCCCTCTCCTCAAGGCCTCCAGGAGGCGCTGTTGCAAAACGCCGTCCCCAGAGCCCAAAGACGAGGAGGACGCATCCCCCCTCCCTCCAGCGGCGACACTGGCATAACTTCTACCAGATGTTGTCGCCGCTGGAGGGGCGACTGGATCCTGACCCACCCCCTGACTACCCTCCGAAGCCCCACCCACCTGTACACAAGATGGCATACTAACTGGGGAACCAGGGACACCTGGAGTTCCCAGGGTCCTTGCAGGAACAGGGGCAACAGGGACAGGGGCAGCAGGGGTACCAACAGCCACATCCATTACCTCAATCGCCTCTCCATTAGCTGCTGGACCAGGACCCTTATTATTTTTACCCTCTTTTTTCCCTTTTTGCCCAGAGGGCAAGTCCATGGCACCTCCAGTGGGTGGTTGGAGATGCACTTCAGCGGATTCAGTGTCTGGCCTTTTTACATTTTTCTTTACTTTAGTTGCTGTAGCTCCGCCCACCTTAGCCACTCTGGGAGTTGTAGTTCCTTCAACTTCCCTTCCAGGAACAGGAGCATATTTACCATGGGTGGGAGGATCGGTAGACCCGGCCACCACCCACTGCGCCCCCTCTGCACCTGAAAGGCGCTTTAGGGACACAGGCGGGACAGCCAGGCCACCACAGGTGGGACCTGGCGCCGGATCACGCCTCCCTCCCACTGGGACATGACCAACAGCACCAGCACCTCTGGACTGGCCGCGACCCTTTGCTTTCCCGACACTCTTTTCTACCTCCTTTATTCCTCCATTCCCACTACTGGCACAAGAGGACTTGGAGTTTTGGGCCGCATTAACCCTCTCTTCCCCAGTCCCCTGCACCGGACCCACCACAGAGCCCGGGACTAGGAGCTCAGGGTTACCACCCTGGTCTGACTTTGCAGCCAAACCAGAGTGCTTGGTGACATAAACAAATTTTTCTTGTATATATTTTTTTTCCTTTTTCCTCTTCTTCTTGCTTGAGGTCTCCGGGGGACAATCATTCCCAAAATAGAAGGACTGCAGCCTCTCTGGGGACTCTTGCAGCTGTATCTGCCGCATTATCAGCGCCCCCTCTCCACTGCTGCTGCAGCTGTCATCACTGTCCTCCAGGTCAGATTCACCCGACGTGAGGGGCAGGCTCACCTGTTCAGCTGGGATGCTGGGCCCAGTAGTCCCACCTGGCAGCGAAGATTGCTGCTCACCAGAGCACGCAGCTCGCCCATCCTGAGCACCGTCAGATTCACCCGTGCTGCTGCTTGAGTGCCTGGCAGAGCGCTCTTTAATGCCACCGCTGCTCACCAATGCCATTTTGCTAAACCTCTCATCATTTAGCAGTTTCTCTTTGAAAGGCCCACTTCTTTCCAGAATCCTTTCCCTCTCCTCCTCATAAAAGTCTATGGCGTCCTCACAGGCTTCAATCTGCCGTGATATGGCCAGTTTTCTGGTACGGGATCTGGCCCGCTCCGCATCATAGCGGGCAATGCGCAGCTCCTGCCTATATTTAGTCAGCTGCCTCCCGACATGCCCAAAGTCTTTCATGTATTTGGCAATACGGGTTGCCACATCAGTCACCGACTCGCCCTCCTTGCGATTGGCCCAACTTGCCTGCATATTTTGTTTTTCAGCATGATCCTCCACTCTCTTACTCTGGCTGCGAGTCCTCTTGGGCTCCTCCAGGGGAGTCAGGGTGACATTGCTGCCACTCTGACCAGGTGTTCTCCCCTCCTGGGGTGCAGTCCTCCCTCCCCCTGACCGAAGCCAGAGGGAGGAGGTCCGGGACTCCATGGCTGGAGCAAGCCCAGCACCTGTAACCTTGGCTGGGTAAGATTCCTCTCACTGCTGACCACACCCTGGATCCTGCAGAGCTCTCACACACCCAACCTTCTCCAGAGATGCACTCACTATTCTGCTGGTGGAGTCACTGTATACATACATTACTTATCCTGTACTGATCCTGAGTTACATCCTGTATTATACTCCAGAGCTGCACTCACTATTCTGCTGGAGTCACTGTGTACATACATTACTTATCCTGTACTGCTCCTGAGTTACATCCTGTATTATACCCCAGAGCTGCACTCACTATTCTGCTGGTGGAGTCACTGTGTACATACATTACTTATCCTGTACTGATCCTGAGTTACATCCTGTATTATACTCCAGAGCTGCACTCACTATTCTGCTGGTGGAGTCACTGTGTACATACATTACTTATCCTGTACTGCTCCTGAGTTACATCCTGTAGATCTTTTATTATAAAAGTAAAAAACACAACAAAGACAAACTGTAACAATAAGAATAACCATATAAAGCAATATAAGGCCCTTCCCCCACAGTCCGTGATCCATAAACAAAGTAAATGTCCATATCCGGGTTTCCTCCCCGCCGTACACACCCACACACATACACACTCAACATATAACACAGTATACATATAATATACATATAATATAACACAATATACAACCATATACCTAAAATATAAACCCTGTAAACTATAACTCCAGGTCCAGCCGTGCCGCACTGCACCCACACAGAACAAATGTAAGCAATAACATAAACAGCAGAAATAACTGAAATAACAACATAAATAACCAAATTCAAACAGAAAGACTGAGCCAACTGGCATAAAACTAACAAAAAATACGCTTTTTTAAATTTTTTATTTTCGGGTCCCAAGTGCAGTTTGGGGGCCAAGCCTGCTCCAACAGTCCGTGCCCAGAGTTCTTAGTTCAGGACGTGCCAAGCCACACCAGAGTTGTTTATTAATAAATACCACACAGTGCCCGCCGCAGCCTGGGGGCCATGCCCGCTCCACCAGTCCGTGCCCAGAATTCAATGTTCGGGATGTGCCAGGCTACGGCTCAAGGCGTGAATCCCACTCCCCCCAACTCCCCACCCAACCTACCTACCACCCAGAACGTGAATATATACAATATACAAAACCATAATACACTACAACCAACATACATAATATATACTATATACATAACCCGAAAGCCTAAGGTCGGCTCACCTGCAGCCCTACTTCATTCCATTTTGCCCAAATCAAAACAAAAGGCTTCATGGTGCACTCACAGCCCCCCACCGGGATTGGAGGTGATAAGCCGGGCACAGACATGACAACGTCCTATCCCTGGAATTTAAAAAAGGTCTCCCTATTCTCTCCCTAATTTGCCCTAGACTGTCCTTAGTCTGCCCCTCAGTCTGACCCTTCATGGAAACCTGTCCCTATTCTCTCCCTACTCTGCCCCTAGAAAATTAAAAAAAACACTGTCCCTAACGAAATACAAGCCCTCTCCATAGGAGAGAAGCCTTAGATATGCCCAGCCTCTCATACTCCAAAGAACGTACCTTCACCAGGTCACCCAGGATGTTCCTACATACCGTATCCACGGGGAGGACTTTCAGCTCCGTCGAGATTAAACACCGTGCGCTCCAGATGTGGAACCTAACCACTAGGCTAACTAGAAATAAAGTGCAGCGGTCCCTGCCACCAAGGCCTCTGAAGGCTCCATAAGCCCACTCCGCATAGGAGAGGTGTGCCAGCTGACGCCAGCCTATGGAGACCCCTACCCGTTGGTATACCTCTGTATTAAAGGGACACTGAAGCAGGAAATGCTCCATGCTTTCCAGCACGTCGCTGCACTCCTGACGGGGGCAACCCCTGTCAATCAGAGGCCTGCTCTTCAAGTTACCCCTTACATACAGTCTCCCGTGAAAGCAGCGCCAAGCCAAGTCCCAAAACTTCACGGGAACCCGGGTTGAATTCAGTAAACGTAACCCTCCCTCCAGGTCCCGACTTGGGCAGTCCTTGAGCGCCAGGGGCTTCTGGAAATGGGTCAACAGGACTCTTTCATCGAGGAGCCTCCTCGTCACAGTCCTGACCTCCCACATCCCCAGACCCCACTGACGTATCACCTTCAGAACCAAGGTAGCGTAAGCCGGGAGATATCCGTGCTGCGTGCGAAGGTCCTTCACTCGCCCCCCTGTCTCCCATTCCTGGAAGAAGGGCCGAAACCATCCCCGGCAGGAGTAGACCCACAGAGGAGCCCTATTCCTATCCAGGAAACCACAGGCCTGTGAGCCTGACTTCTATATCGGGAAAGTTCTTTGAACATATTATTAAACAGCATGTATGCAAGTACTTGGATGAGAATGGAGTAATAAACCAGAGCCAGCATGGGTTTGTAACAAACAAGTCATGACAAACTAATCTAATTTCCTTCTATGACAGAATCACCGACTGGGTTGATCAGGGATATGCGGTGGATATAGTATATCTTGACTTTAGTAAAGCATTTGACAAAGTATTTCATACCATACTTATTGAAAAAATGACCAAATCTGGGATTCACAAGGCAACTGTTAGGTGGATTCACAACTGGCTGAGTGATCGTACTCAAAGAGTGGTCATAAATGGCTGCACATCCAAGTGGAAGAATGTATCAAGTAGGGACCACAAGGCTCTGTCCTAGGCCCAGTGTTGGTCAACAGTTTTTTTTTACTGTTGACCAACTTTTTTACTCTACTCTTCCTTAGTCAGATCTCATCTGGAATACTGGGTCCAGTTCTGGGCACCCCACTTTAAAAAAGACATAGACAAACTGGAGCAAGTTCAGAGAAGAGTTACCAAGATGGTGAGTGAGTGGTCTGCAAATCATGTCCTATGAGGAACGGTTAAAGGATCTGGGAATGTTTAGCAGAAGAGAAGGCTGAGAGGAGACTTAATAGCGGTCTACAAATATCTGAAGGGCTGTCACAGTGCAGAGGGATCAGCCCTATTCTCATCTGCACAAGGAAAGACTAGAAGCAATGTGATGAAACTGAAAGGGAGGAGACAGATTAGATATTAGACAGTGAGGGGATCAATGAGTGGAACCGGTTACCACGGGAGGTGGGGAGTTCTCCTTCAATGGAAGTCTTCAGAGTCCGGACAGACATCTGTCTGGGGTGATTAAGTAAACCATTCATTGAGCAGGGGGTTGGACCCGATGACCCTGGGGGTCCCTCCCAACTCTACCAGTCTAGGATTCAATGAGTGTATATATATATATATATATATATATATATATATATACATATATTCCTTCTAGGATTGACAATGAGTGTGATTCTTCCTAATTTTATGCAATTTTACTTCTTTCTAATTTTAAAGGGGATGTCTCGCGGCAGCAAGTGGGGTTCAGTACTTCTGTATGGCCATATTAATGCACTTTGTAATGTACATCGTGCATTAAATATGAGCCATACAGAAGTTATTCACTTACCTGTTCCGTTGCTAGCGTCCCCGTCGCCATGGTGCCGTCTAACTTCAGCGTCTAATCGCCCGATTAGACGCGCTTGCGCAGACTGGGTCTTTTCCCTTCGGCTCGGCTCGGCAGCAGCAGCTTTCTGGCTCCGCCCCCTTGTACGCATCATCGCGTAGCTCCGCCCCCGACACATGTGCCGATTCCAGCCAATCAAAACCCCACTTGCTGCCGCGGGACAACCCCTTTAATATATTTCATTAAACTCTCTCTCTTTCCCATAAGGGGACTTTTAGTTTTGTTGTATTCCTTATTCTGATTTCTGAGTATTTCAGTCTTTACTAGCTGACGGCTTCACAGAGGACATTCCAGGGGGGTTTGTTAGTCCCGCGGCCGACCCCCCAAGCCACCAGCGGTCGGCAGGACTGAACATCCCTTGTGATGCCAGCACTGACTGTTGCTAAGGGGGTAGGGTAAGGGGGCAGATACTTTCTGCGCAGCGCTGTCCGTGGGATACGGCACTCAGGTGGAGGGAGTGAATACGTTGCGCTCAGACGCTTTCTTACCTGCAACATTTGGCGTTACTGTTGCTCATAGAGCAGAATGATAACTTATAACAGCGGAACGGACATCAATAGAATAATTACAGCCGAGGACGACTAAAGTTCAAACAAGGCTGCGCTTCACCGTCCGGCGGATATTAAAGCACCGGAGAAATGTCAGAATAGAATCTTAATCAATCTCAGGAGCGGCGCGAGACGCCTTTATTATCCAGCAAGGGAGGAGTATGAATATTTACCAGACGTCAGACGCCGGAGGAGACGAGGACAATCACAGTAGGATGGATCTGGGACTGCAATGTTATAGTGAATGGGACTGAGCTGTAATACCAAACATATCCAGTGGGCCAGGGTGGCGCAATTACTGGAAAGATTTAAAAGCAGGACTTCTGGTAAAAGCCTTTAAACGGGTACATATACTTCTGCTAGTGATATTGCTCCAGCGCAGGGGAGGAGTTCTTATCCATTTCTGACCTGTAAACATCTAGAACCTTATAGTATTTATCATTCTGTTTTCGATTTGCCGCTAAACAATGGCGGACGTCCGTGGTTTTTGATCAAGAAAAAAATTAAAATTCTGTTTGGCGACCTTGAGTCGAGCGCTCTGCATACGCCGCGGCACCACCTGTAAAGCACAGCCAACCTCTGGTCACAGCGGCCGGGGTCAGAGAGAACTCCGAGCCAGCCCTTAACCCTTTATATGCCACAGTCAGCGCTGAGCGTGGAATTTATTAGGCTTAAGAGGGGGGGGGGGGGGGCTCCCTCTGCCCCGCGAACAACCCCCTGTGATGTAGTCATGGGGCGCTGCTCACTTGCCTGACATGCCACAGTGTTCAGGCTATTAACCCCTTAACATCTCAGCGTGTACATTTACATCCTGGCTGTTTATATGGAGTGCGGTCTGTAGCCAATCCCGCTGCATACAAGGCGGTGATAGCAGAGACCTGCCTGCAGCAGTCACAATCAGCGCTAACGCTGATCGCAGCTGTTAATTCTCTAAATCCCCGATTGTTGTTTGGGGGTCCTAAATGGCCCCTTGCACTGCAATAATAGGGTACCGTCCGGTTGCCTGGAGCCTTCTGAAGACGCCGCCACAGACTGCCTGGAAAAATGTAATCCTGCGGTTAGATAATATGGTATGAGCGATCAGACGACAAGTTCAAGTCCCTTAAGATGTCCTCTGGCGGCTCGCGCCATCATTCCCAGATTATGGAGGTCACCCGCAGTTGTAGAGCGGCTCAGGATGCTGAAGACACGGATACATTTCTTTCTGTGTTTCAGGATACCTCGCAGTTTCAGGCTTTGTTTGATTAAGGCCGCCTTCACACGGGTGTATTGCAATATGTAGAGAATAGAACTCATGGGATTCAACGGCTTCTGCCACATGCACATGTGTTTCCAGCACAAAAACATCCCCAAAAACCGCAGCATGCTCTATTTTCTAAAAATCCCCATAGAAGTCAATGGGAATGCACAAATACGCAGAAGTGCACGAAAGAACACTTCTTGAACTCATTAGACTACTTAGTCATTCCAGTGGGTGCCAGGGGTGTAGCTATAGGGGATGTGGTAGCATTATAGTTGGGGGCCCCTGTTACAGGTTTTGCATTGGGGCCCAGGAGCTTCAAGTTACGCCTCTGATTGGTGCCTATATGTGCGCAGAAAGAGTACGGTAAAAATACACGAATGCTCACAGAAGAAGCATAGTTCATTCCACAAATACATAGCACTTGAGCGGGCACAAATATATAATGGCCAGAAACACCTCTTTCTGGCCCCTCGATAAATGTTGTGTCTTTTATGTGGATGCTCTGTGCAAAGTGTCTTATCTGCTGTTATATGTATTGCACAGCTGCAGCATGTAAGAGGTTAATGTCTGAGCTAAGTGGCTGGGACATGTCTGGAAAAGTATCAATTTATGTCCTGTAATGTGGTATGTGAGAGACTATAAATGTGAGTATCTGGGAAAGGGTTGAGTGTTGAGTGGAGTGTCAGCCACATGGGGGTACCTTCAACCCTCATGTGGTGAAATAATGGAGGAAGAGGAGAGGTATCCTGAGTAGAGATGAGCGAACACCAACATGTTCGGGTGTTCGTTATTCGGAACGAACTTCCCGTGATGCTCGAGGGTTCTTTTCGAGTAACGAACCCCATTGAAGTCAATGGGCGACCCGAGCATTTTTGTATTTCGCCGATGCTCGCTAAGGTTTCCTTGTGTGAAAATCTGGGCAATTCAGGAAAGTGATGGGAATGACACAGTGACGGATAGGGCAGGCGAGGGGCTACATGTTGGGCTGCATCTCAAGTTCACAGGTCCCACTATTAAGCCACAATAGCGGCAAGAGTGCCCCCCCTCCCAACAACTTTTACTTCTGAAAAGCCCTCATTAGCATGGCATACCTTTGCTAAGCACCACACTACCTCCAACAAAGCACAATCACTGCCTGCATGACACTCCACTGCCACTTCTCCTGGGTTACATGCTGCCCAACCGCCCCCCCTCCCCCCCACAGCGCACACCAAAGTGTCCCTGGGCAGCCTTCAGCTGCCCTCATGCCACGCCACACTCATGTCTATTTAGAATTGCGTCTGCCATGACGAGGGACCGCAGGCACACACTGCAGAGGGTTGGCACGGCTAGGCAGCGACCCTCTTTAATAGGGGCGGGGCGATAGCCCACAATGCTGTACAGAAGCAATGAGAAATAGAATCCTTTGCCACCGCCATCAGGAGCTGCACACCTGGGCATAGCAATGGGGAACCTATGTGCCACACACTATTCATTCTGTCAAGGTGTCTCTGCATGCCCCAGTCAGACTGGTAATATGCACCTTAACAGTAACCGCGTTGGTGGTAATGTGGTGGTGACTGCGGACCTAGTAGCACGGTTGTATTTTGTTGGTTTTCGGAATGTGGCCAGGATTAAGTGGGCCGTGGCGGGGGGATGGTGGGGGGGCTCTCTTGTAGTGTCGGTAAAGGTGAAATTCTTGGACTGCCACCAGACGAACCAATGCAAAGGCATTTGCCAACAATGTTTTCCCTGTTGGAGGAGGAGGGGGATGTTTTTGAGGCACTACGTGTTCTCTCCACGTGTCCGTTCCATGTCAGCAATAGTAGCACTCAAGACAGGCCCCAGTAACAATTCTGAAGCAGCCGTATAGCGGGAGCGCAGTCTTCGTTCCATGTAAGCAATAGTAGCACTCAAGACAGGCCCCAGTAACAATTCTGAAGCAGCAGTATAGCGGGAGCGCAGTCTTAGTTCCATTTCAGTAGCCTTAGTATAGCCAAGGCACAAGTGACATTTATGTAGCTAAAGTGTAGGCCAACCCCACACACCTTTCTGTACCATGAGTGCAGGCGAAGAACATAGAAATTACTATGATTACACTGTAGGTGAGGGCCCAAAAAAATTGGTGTACCAACAGTACTAATGTACCTCAGTAAAAATTGGCCATGCCCAACCAAGATGGCAGGTGAATCGCTTTGGTTAATGTGGCTTAAGTGGTAACTAGGCCTGGAGGCAGCCCAGTGTAACGAAAAATTGGTTCAAGTTAAAGTTCCAACGCTTTTAAGCTAATTGAAACTTATAAAAATTGTTCTGAAAAATTATTTGAGTGAGCCTTGTGGCCCTAAGAAAAATTGCCCGTTCAGCGTGATTACGTGAGGTTTCAGGAGGAGGAGGAGGAGGAATATTAGACACAGATTGATGAAGCAGAAATGTCCCCGTTTTGGATGGTGAGAGAGAACGATGCTTCCATCCACGGGTGCAGCCTACGTATTGCTTACGTATCGCTGCTGTCCGCTGGTGGAGAACAGAAGTCTGGGGAAATCCAGCCTTTGTTCATCTTGATGAGTGTTAGCCTGTCGGCACTGTCGGTTGACAAGCGGCTACGCTTATCTGTGATGATTCCCCCAGCCGCACTAAACACCCTTTCCGACAAGACGCTAGCCGCAGGACAAGCAAGCACCTCCAGGGCATACAGGGCTAGTTCAGGCCACGTGTCCAGCTTCGACACCCAGTAGTTGTAGGGGGCAGAGGCGTCACCAAGGATGGTCGTGCGATCCGCTACGTACTCCCTCACCATCCTTTTGCAGTGCTCCCGCCGACTCAGCCGTGACTGGGGAGCGGTGACACAGTCTTGGTGGGGAGCCATAAAGCTGGCCAGGCCCTTAAAGACTGTTGCACTGCCTGGGATGTACATGCTGCTCGATCTACGCACATCCCCTGCTACCTTGCCCTCGGTACTGCGCCTTCTGCCACTAGCGCTGTCGGCTGGGAATTTGACCATCAGCTTGTCCGCAAGGGTCCTGTGGTATAGCAACACTCTCGAACCCCTTTCCTCTTCGGGAATCAGAGTGGGCAGGTTCTCCTTATACCGTGGATCGAGCAGTGTGTACACCCAGTAATCCGTCGTGGCCAGAATGCGTGCAACGCGAGGGTCACGAGAAAGGCATCCTAACATGAAGTCAGCCATGTGTGCCAGGGTACCAGTACGCAACACATGGCTGTCTTCACTAGGAAGATCACTTTCAGGATCCTCCTCCTCCTCCTCCTCCTCCTCAGGCCATACACGCTGAAAGGATGACAGGCAATCAGCCGGTGTACCGTCAGCAGCGGCCCAAGCTGTCTCTTCCCCCTCCTCCTCATCCTCCTCATGCTCCTCCTCCTCCTCCTGTATGCGCTGAGAAATAGACAGGAGGGTGCCCTGACTATCCAGCGGCATACTGTCTTCCCCCGCCCCCGTTTCCGAGCGCAAAGCAGCTGCCTTTATGGTTTGCAGGGAATTTCTCAAGATGCATAGCAGAGGAATGGTGACGCTAATGATTGTAGCATCGCCGCTCACCACCTGGGTAGACTCCTCAAAATTACCAAGGACATGGCAGATGTCTGCCAACCAGGCCCACTCTTCTGAAAGGAATTGAGGAGGCTGACTCCCACTGCGCCGCCCATGTTGGAGTTGGTATTCCACTATAGCTCTACGCTGCTCATAGAGCCTGGCCAACATGTGGAGCGTAGAGTTCCACCGTGTGGGCACGTCGCACAGCAGTCGGTGCACTGGCAGCTTAAAGTGATGTTGCAGGGTGCGCAGGGTGGCAGCGTCCGTGTGGGACTTGCGGAAATGTGCGCAGAGCCGGCGCGCCTTTACGAGCAGGTCTGACAAGCGTGGGTAGCTTTTCAGAAAGCGCTGAACCACCAAATTAAAGACGTGGGCCAGGCATGGCATGTGCGTGAGGCTGCCAAGCTGCAGAGCCGCCACCAGGTTACGGCCGTTGTCACACACGACCATGCCCGGTTGGAGGCTCAGCGGCGCAAGCCAGCGGTCGGTCTGCTGTGTCAGACCCTGCAGCAGTTCGTGGGCCGTGTGCCTCTTATCGCCTAAGCTGAGTAGTTTCAGCACGGCCTGCTGACGCTTGCCCACCGCTGTGCTGCCACACCGCGCGACACCGACTGCTGGCGACATGCTGCTGCTAACACATCTTGATTGCGAGACAGAGGAGGAGGAGGAGGAGGGTGCTTTAGTGGAGGAAGCATACACCTCCGCAGATACCACCACCGAGCTGGGGCCCGCAATTCTGGGGGTGGGTAGGACGTGAGCGGTCCCAGGCTCTGACTCTGTCCCAGCCTCCACTAAATTCACCCAATGTGCCGTCAGGGAGATGTAGTGGCCCTGCCCGCCTGTGCTTGTCCACGTGTCCGTAGTTAAGTGGACCGTGGCAGTAACCGCGTTGGTGAGGGCGCGCACAATGTTGCGGGAGACGTGGTCGTGCAGGGCTGGGACGGCACATCGGGAAAAGTAGTGGCGACTGGGAACTGAGTAGCGCGGGGCCGCCGCCTCCATGATACTTTTGAAGGACTCCGTTTCCACAACCCTATACGGCAGCATCTCAAGGCTGATGAATTTTGCTATGCGGACGGTTAACGTTTGAGCGTGCGGGTGCGTGGCGGCGTACTTGCGCTTGCGCTCGAACACTTGCGCAAGCGACGGCTGAACGGTGCGCTGAACTACACTGCTGGATGGGGCCGAGGACAGCGGAGATGAGGGTGTGGGTGCAGGCCATGAGGCGGTAGTGCCTGTGTCCTGAGAGGGGGGTTGCATCTCAGTGGCAGGTTGGGGCACAGGGGGAGAGGCAGGGGTGCAAACCGGAGGCGGTGAACGGCCTTCGTCCCACCTTGTGGGGTGCTTGGCCATCATATGTCTGCGCATGGTGGTGGTGGTGAGGCTGTTGGTGTTGGCTCCCCGGCTGAGCTTTGCGCAACAAAGGTTGCACAGCACTGTTCGTCGGTCGTCAGGCGTCTCTGTGAAAAACTGCCAGACCTTAGAGCACCTCGGCCTCTGCAGGGTGGCATGGCGCGAGGGGACGCTTTGGGAAACACTTGGTGGATTATTCGGTCTGGCCCTGCCTCTACCCCTGGCCACCGCACTGCCTCTTGCAACCTGCCCTGCTGATGCCCTTGACTCCCCCTCTGAAGACCTGTCCTCCTGAGTAAGCGTTGCACACCAGGTGGGGTCAGTCACCTCATCGTCCTGCTGCTCTTCCTCCGAATCCTCTGTGCGCTGCTCCCTGGGACTTACTGCCCTTACTACTACCTCACTGCAAGACAACTGTGTCTGATCGTCATCATCCTCCTCACCCACAGAAAGTTGTTGAGACAGTTGGCGGAAGTCCCCAGCCTCTTCCCTCGGACCCCGGGAACTTTCGAATGGTTGGGCATCAGTGACGATAAACTCCTCTGGTGGGAGAGGAACCGCTGCTGCCCAATCTAAGCAGGGGCCCGAGAACAGTTCCTGGGAGTGTTCCCGCTCCTGAGCAGGTGTCATTGTAGTGGAGTGAGGAGGCTGGGAGGAAGGAGGAGCAGCAGACAGAGGATTCGGATTTGCAGCAGTGGACGGCGCAGAACTGCGTGTTGACGATAGGTTGCTCGAAGCACTTTCTGCCATCCAGGACAGGACCTGCTCACACTGCTCATTTTCTAATAACCGTCTCCCGCGTGGACCCATTAATTGGGCGATGAATGTGGGGACGCCAGAAACGTGCCTCTCTCCTAATCGCGCAGCAGTCGGCTGCGACACACCGGGATCAGGAGCTCAGCCTGTGCCCACACCCTGACTTGGCCCTCCGCGTCCTCGGCCGCGTCCACGTCCTCTAGGCCTACCCCTACCCCTCAGCATGCTGTATTACCAGTGATTTGATTTCACAGGCAGGAAATAAATTGGCGCAAGACTGCAGGCCAAATATAATTTTTTCCCTTTTTGGAAAACGAAAGGCCCCACTGCCTCTAGTGAATGAATAATCTAAGTTTAATAACTGTGCTGTGTCCCTGCTAATGTGTCACAGAACGTGAGGGTAGCAGAGTTATTATAACTCTTGGAGAGCAGGTATTTTTTTCCCAATTAAGGAAAGCAAATGGCGAAGCCAGCAGTAAAGCGTAGCTGGGTGCGTCTGATTTAGCAATGTTGTTCAAGCAGCTCACACGTGTCCACCGCCCGTAAGGACGGACAGAGGCTGGACAAATAGATTTGTTTTCAGTTTTTTTCCACCAAAAGGCAGCACTGCGTATATTCTATGAATAATAACTGTGTTGTGGCCCTGCCTATACAATTCTTTCCCTGCAGTATCAATGGAGGGTGCAATGCTCTGCAGAGGCGATTTTGAGAAGCAAAAAAAATGCAGCACAGCTAACAGCAGCCTGGACAGTACTGTACACGGATAAATATGGCCCTAGAAAGGACCGTTGAGGTTCTTGAAGGCTACACTCACTCCTAACACTCTCCCTGCCTATCCAACACTTCTGTCCCTAATGCCAGGTGCAACGGTCTGCAGAGGCGATTTTGAGGAAAAAAAAATCCCACTGCTAACAGCAGCCAACACACAGCTATCAGTGGCCCTAATAAGGACCTTTGGGGGGTCTTGAAGCCTACACTAACTACCAATTCTTTCCCTACAGCAGCTCCGGTACAAACAGCACTGTCCCTCATCTAACTCACCAGGCATCTGAGGCGAACCGCGGGAGGGGCCGACTTTTATATTAGGCGAACACCTGATCTCGCCAGCCACTCACTGCAGGGGGGTGGTATAGGGCTTGAACGTCACAGGGGGAAGTTGTAATGCCTTCCCTGTCTTTCAATTGGCCAGAAAAGCGCGCTAACGTCTCAGGGAAGGAAGTGAAAGTAACCAGAACACCGCATGGTGTTCGTTACGAATAACGAACATCCCGAACACCCTAATATTCGCACGAATATCAAGCTCGGACGAACGCGTTCGCTCATCTCTAATCCTGAGGCCTTCTATTCCAGGAGCCACCTCTAAGGAGTGACTGAAGTGGACAGTCTGCCATGCAGAGTGTCTTCAAGTGCTGAGTGAGTGTCTGTGGAGTGTTCCTACCCCCATCCTCCTCCGGAGTGTTCCCCTTCCAGGAGCAGTACCTTACAGATAACATGGCCTGTAGGACCGGCCTCATCCTGTGTCTCCTCCCTGACCTCACCGTCTTTGTCTTTCCTGCACTGGCGTGTGACTGTTGTATTCTGACAAGCTTCAAGTAAAGTCTTTCCAGCCCTGTCCATTGCCAGTGACTGAGGTACTAAAGTTAATTGTGTGTGGACTTCCTTTATTTCTCCGCCGAGGATCATACATACCAGTGTGTAAGGACCGGTGGCGTCACGCGTGACAAGTCTACAGTCTACCACACGTATACAGGTAATGGCTGTCCTGGTGTTGACTGGAAGAGGCCTACGGTACTTGGGCCAAGGTTCTGTGCGTCTCTCTGGGGAGGAGTCTGGTAGAGCCACCGCCACAAGTGCCAACCTTATCCCACCAACTCTGCAGTGTCGGTCTCATGTCTACGTGGCCACTGGGACACTGAAAATACACTTATGCTCATGTGAAGAGGGCCTTAGGCTTCCTACACAGGTCCGAGCACATTCTTGTAAAACTCGGCCCGATATCATGCATGTGCGATGACTTCATTCAGAAGACCGGGGTTCATGTATGCGCGTCTTGCAACGCACAAATCTCGCACGCTTTTTTCAGCCATGTGTCTCTCTTTCCTGCCCTTTTCTTCCCTCCTTTCTTTGTCCCATCTCCTTCCCTAACTTCCTACTGTACCCGTGTAGGACGGTTGGTACTTCCTTTCTCGCCCTCCTTGTATGCCAGCTACCCCCTTGTTTTATAGTTTTTAGTGTTTTATACTACATTATCCATGATCACTTTAAGGGGTAGGGGTGGCTGCGGGCACGATCGGGGGGTCATGTGCTTCCTGTGCTCAGAGGAGTCCTCTGTAAAGCCGAGACAAGACGTGTCTACCTTTCCATCCACAGAGGATTGGATCTGGATGTGGCGCCTTCGTCTACTCAGTGAGCTACCGCAGAGATATTCTGTCCTTGAGCATACCGCTGTAGGCAAGTCGGTACCTCCAGTCCTAAAGTCCAACTGCCTCTCACATTTATGTGGTTACCACTCGGCTTGGGCCGGCCGAGTGATCAGAGGAGGGTTCCATAGTCTACCATCTACCGTGAATGGTTTGTAATGGTGCGCGAGCTCCACCCCTCGGGAAACCCGCAGACCCCGTCTGACTGTTGTAAAATAAGAGTTACCGTAGTTCTGAGTGTGAAGTGGGGCATCCAGGGTTTGAATATATGGAGAGAGACGCCCCATAAACCGTAGACACCCGAGAGAGGTGGGGAGACAAGGTAGATTACAACCAGACCTTGGGGCATGTCCCATTAATGAGAGAGCCTGCAGAGTACCATCCCCAGCGGAACCCATGACCTCCCTCACTGTCCACAACTCTTACACCGGGTGACCTTCCCACATTTGCTTCTACCCTCAGTGGAGTCACTCCGGCTTGTTGGACTTGAATTAGTTTGCCCTCTGTTCTGTGAGCGTTGCCGCCATTACGGAGGGGGGACGGGGGGACTTTGCATTCTTTGTTTCCGCTTTCCCCAATTGTAAGTTTCCAGAGTTGTTGTATTTAGTATAAACTGTCCAGACGGTCGCTGTAGGGAAGTAGAACATAGAAGCAGCTCTACCTAAGGAGCGTCTCATACGAGGTGCAGCGTCTTCTCGTGGTTTCCTCACAAGTGTCTCTATAGGAGAAGAAAAAGCGAATAAAAAAACCAAAGTGAATAAAATGCCACAAAAAAATAAAAAATGCAGATGTCCCCTAAAACCCCCGAGGGGAGCCCCAGGGTCCCTCCACGCGGGATGGAATCAGTCTGCGCCAATTACTGCCTCACAATACTTTCCTTATGCGGTTTAAATTTTGCGCCTGTTAAAATCTGCACGTCTTTACTTCAAAATCACAAAATTAAACTCCGCAGTGGAAAAGTTTTCTGCTGCGACATGAAGGACGTCTTGCGCAATAGTTGTGGCGGATTTCTGACGCGCCGAAGATGGAATTCCACAATTAAAAAAAGCAAGATGTTCCATAAAACGAGATCCGCAATTAGAAAACACAACAAAATCCGCAGTGATTGACAAGACCCGCCTCTGCGCCGCGTCCTGCGGACAATTCCATCCCGTGCGGAGCGTCCCTCCACGCTGAAACATCCGCAGCAGAGCGCGCGTCTAACGTGTAGTGGGGGCGCCGAGTTGTGGAATGACAGAATGGGAACTTTATAGAGAATCGCGGGCGACAATCAGGCTGCCCGCCCAACACACAGCTTTTTCACTGCGAAATTCGTTTTTTTCTGCAGGGTCTGTGGGACTCGTTAATGTCAAAATCGCGCAAAATCTCAATGCGTTTTTAACATTAGAAAGCCCAACAGACACCTGGAAAAAGAAAACGCTGCAAATTCACAAACGCTGGCGGGTATCACCCTCAGACTGCGGAATATTCCGTGCCGGACGGCCGCGCGCTTGGGTCTCGTTCTCGCGGATTATTCCCCGTGACAATGGGGCTCATTCACATAACCGCAGTTTTTTCCTGCATTCAGACTAAAAAACGTGTGCAGAAAAAAAAATAGAAGCGGCACGCGATATTTGACTAGGATTCTGCGCCAATTCCACACAGAATTTGTATGAATTTGGCCTTAAACTGCGGCAGAAATCAAAGGCGGAGCCTCAGAGTGCGGCCGCTGATCTGCACGCAGGTTCGCACGCGGATTTTGCCCCTTTCAATAGGACAAATCTGCGAACGGCCGCCTGATGGGATCTTCGCACCGACAAACGCCGTCAGTTCTTTATTCACACACCGATTCTTAGATCTTTTTTCGGATCTCTGCAGCGTCCAACTGAATCCTCAAACAGCGCAGAAACTGAGGCGGAGCCTGCGCTGCCAACACGCACATCAGCCGAGCCCCGTACCGCCGGACAACAGATTCCGCTAAGACTCTCCTGCTGGCCTCCTCGGCACAGACATTCACCAGCGGGTCTCCAGGTGGGACAGAACTACAACCCCCAGCATGGCGGCAGCCCGAGGTCTGGTGATGGCGCTGTTCGTCCTCCTGACCTTGGACGCTACATTCGCAGCACATTAAAGTTAAACATTAACGGCTGTAAGTCTGAGGGCTCGGAGTCACCGCGGCTCCACACAGCGAGCGCCGCAATCATCCGCCGTCAAAGTCTAGGGGATTGTCCAATATCAGAGAAATATGGCCGATTTGCTCCAAAAGCCGCGCCATTCCTGTTCTGGGGTCACGGCTGCTAGGGTAGTGAAAGGGAATAGTGGCCACAACGGGAACACCTACCTTACATCGCGCCCACAGATTTCTGCAAAGAGCATTAGGGCTCATTTACACGGGCGCATTACGGACCGGATTACACGCGTATTTTTTTTTCGTGCGTTATTACAGACGATACACTCCATTGATTCGCATTGGGCTGTTCAGCTTGTCGGATTTGGGTCTGAATCAGGCCGGCTGCACACGGCCGGGTCAGATACTGGATGGGGTTCCTACAGCAGAATCTGACCCTGTGCCCGGCCGGTGCCCCCGCATACCCATCAGTGCATTCCTATGAGAAATTTTCCATGCGGATGCACTCCATATATTTTCCCCCGTGGACATGAGGCCTTCCATGGATATCGGGGGAGGTTGGGCGCCTGCCGACACGTCTGCTCACTTGGCCCATCAGGTGCGTCATACCGCGTTCATCGAGGGCAGCGCAGCGACAGACGCCAGCGGGCTGACACTTTATGGTGCAAAGTTTTCTAGCTTTTGCACACCTACATATTCAGTTGGAAGCTTCCTGCACAGAATGGTGCCGCCCCCCGGGGCAAACCGCACCTCATGAATACACGGGACCGACATCTTGCTGCGCTCCCGCCTCATCTGATGCAGGAAGCTAAACACAGGGCCGTGTATTCATGCTGTGGATTCGGACCTGTAATACAAAGGGTTAAATCCGGTAACTTTTCTGCCATTAAAGGGGTTGTCCCGCGGCAGCAAGTGGGTCTATACACTTCTGTATGGCCATATTAATGCACTTTGTAATGTACATTATGCATTAATTATGAGCCATACAGAAGTTATAAAAAGTTTTATACTTACCTGCTCCGTTGCTGGCGTCCTCGTCTCCATGGTGCCGACTAATTTTCGCCCTCCGATGGCCAAATTAGCCACGCTTGCGCAGTCCGGGTCTTCTTATCTTCTCAATGGGGCTCCGTGTAGCTCCGCCCCGTCATGTGCCGATTCCAGCCAATCAGGAGGCTGGAATCGGCAATGGACCGCACAGAAGCCCTGCGGTCCATGGAGACAGAGGATCCCGGCGGCCATCTTCAGCAGGTAAGTATGAAGACGCCGGACCGCCGGGATTCAGGTAAGCGCTGTGCGGGTTGTTTTTTTAACCCCTGCATCGGGGTTGTCTCGCGCCGAACGGGGAGGGGGGGGGGGGGGGTTAAAAAAAAAAATCCCGTTTCGGCGCGGGACAACCCCTTTAAACGAGGCCAAATCCAGGCCATGTAGGTGCAGATTTGGGCGCTGTGGATTTCATGCAGAATAGCTCTGGGTATTCTGTTGTGGAACGCCTGCAGCGACTCCGCCATGCGAGAAGGGGGCCTACAAAGTACCGGAGGGATGAAGGGGGCCTACAAAGTACCGGAGGGATCGCCTTCAAGGGCACACGGCCATGTAGCTACTCGCTGCGCATAGTCCACAGCGGAAAAATATCCGCAGGAAGTAAGAAGGCAACGAAACATCCCCAAATCTGGAAATATTGCACGACTATAATGGTGGTCACCGCGGCCGGAGAGATCTCACACCGGCAGCTCCAGTTCAGTGCTTGGAAACAAAGAAAAGTTTTTTTGTTTTTTATATCCTCCCCTTTGTGTAATCCATGCCCCCCCCCCACCCCTCCTCCATTCAGCAATAAGGGGCGGCACACACTGTAATATTAACTTACTTTATAAATTGCAAAAATTTGACATTTTTTTCAGCATCTTTCAAAAATATCTGTATGAAAATATTTATATTTAAATAGAGAAAACAATCGGTTTTCTACAAAAACATTTGTGTCCTCCAGACGACGTCCCGCTTCAGCTTCTTTACATTCCAGAACGTCGGGACACTCCGGGTCTCATTCCAAAACCAAAAGATCCCCCCCCCCACATTCATCTCATCTGCAAGATGCATTCTAGACGTGAAGACAAGGATTTGATTGGACGATGCAGCTTGATGCAAACTTCACTCCAATACAGTTGTGTAAGCGAACCCCAGTATGGCGCCGTCCCCGGAGGACCGTGTATCGAGGCAGCCAGCCGACCCCCACGGACTCTAGATTCACCTTTAAGGACTTCCTCGCAGCACACAGCAGTGAATCCAACCCACTCAGCTTTTGTGCCCACAAATACGCAATAAACAAACACAGACGAGCGCAACCTAAAGGGACTGACCAGGATTGGGAAAACAGGACTACCTCCTTCCCGAAACAGCAGCACTCCTGTTTACAGCCGGTATATAGTATTACTACTCAGCCCCAGTCACTTCAGCTAAGCCGTACAGATGTGCTGCTCGTTCTTGGAGGAGAGCGGCCAAGTTCTTCCAATGCTGGACACCGCTTTACCTTAGGAGCGTCGTCCGTACAGGTGATAATGGCTCAATATAGTCAGTAAGCAGGAGGCTTCGAGGTTCTTTCTGGTGGAGGCAACAGGCAGCTGCAATGTTAGGACCTAAAGGATAGAGCCCGATCTGTGGTGGTCTTTCAAGCACTGGGACCTCCACCAATCACGAGGGTCACATGAGGGACTGCCACAGAGCAGAGCACTTCCCATAAGGAATGAATGAATTAAGGGGGTATATGGGAACCGTTGTGAGCATGCAGGTCGCAGCGGCTGGACCCCCACTGATCAGAGGCTTATATTCTGTCCGGTGTAGAAGAGAAAACCGTTGCAACCACCCCTTTAACCAGAACCATATATGGCCTCTGGAACTGATAGTATTTAGACAGCCATTGGGTCTAAAGTTGTTAATTTATGAATTTGCTAATATCCATCACACCCACGAGCACCCTAGGCGACCGAGCCTTGTGACTACGAGCATTCTAACGCCCGTATTATGGCCCCCAGCCCCCACCCTTTACCCCGTGACTACTGAACCAAACAGACCCCAATAAGACCCTCTGATGATCCAGGTTCAGTTGGCACACAGGGTGGGGTGGGGGTCCAGACACTGAAGCACGACCAATTATATGACCCGATAAGGACACTTCCCGTCCGGCCGCTGGTCACCGACAGGGAAGGAGCCGACCCAGAACATGCCAGCTCATTAAACACACAGATTGTTCGGTCATCAGTCTCTCCGATATGTAATTACAGAGAAGAATCTGAAAAACTATCAGAAGGGGGAAAGCAGAGGTGGGAAATGGATTCCATGACTGGGTTCATTTCTTTATGCAGATTGAGGAGTGAAGAGTCATAAGTCGGCTATTATGGCCTTCTCTGCCGGAGGACGGAGCAAACACTGGTGTTGTTTATTAGAACGTGCCGCACAGTTTAGTAATGGCTCATAATCTCCGAGGCGGCAGAATGCAACGTCTGACATTTAAAGAGTTAACAGCTCCGATGAGCGGCTTATCCAAGCTGTAAGAAACAGCCGGCACCTGCCTAGTACGGGGCGGGATCTACCCGCCATCTCCCTCCATATAAGCATACGAACAAAATGTACTTACAAACAGCTTCCTGCAACAGAACCCGTTCATAAGTAGGGGGCTCTATGCCCGGCCTGCGGCTCCATCTCAGGCAGATCTATAAATGATGAGAGTTGTGGGGTTTACATGAATGGTAATCGGAGGCCCTAAAAGTGGTTCCCCCTTGGCCTATAAGAGGCTCTCGGAGGCTCCTTGTGTGCAGTCACCTCTTCTTCCGCTTGTGTAGAGCTTGTTGACCACTAGACGCCTCTACGACGCAGAGAAGAGATTTCACCCCGTTACCAGAGGGGGGCGCATTATTGGGATGGGAGAAGCTGGAGGGTCGTATCAATAAATTGTCCCCCTCCGGCGCACAGGAAACATAGGGGACCTGTATCACATCTTGTATCAAGTACTTATCCTTTACTGACCCTGAGATACATCCAGCATTATACTCCAGAGCTGCACTCACTATCCTCCTGGATGCTCTTGCAAGTAGCAGACCAGCTTGTCCTCAGACACTTAACAAGGAAGACAAATCGCTAGAGCCATCTTCATGCACTGATCAAGCAGAGACTGCAGGGAGACGTCAGCTCTGAACTACAATACAGCCTTTAGGGCGAGCACCCACTGGCGTTTTTTTACCTGCGTTTTGCGTTTTTCCTGCACAGGCATAGAGATAACATGTGTTCCTGTCCACTGGCGTTTTTTTTGCGTTGCGTTTGCGTTTTTAACATAGGAACTGTCAGTTGCATATGTGTCCCTATTTTTCTCCTAATGCACCCATGAATGTCAATGGAAATTAACGCAAAACGCCGCGAAAACGCCGCGAAAAACGCCGCGAAAAACGCGCGGAAAAACGCGAGAAACGCGGCGAAAACGCTGCGTTTTTTCCCGCGGAGAACGCAAACGCCAGTGGGTGCTCACCCTTACTCTGAATTAGTGACATTGAGGTTCTGTAGAATCCCTCCAGGTATAATAAGCAGATCAGTGTTACAAAGGCAATTACTTACATTCCCTGTGAAGTAGGGCTGGGTGCCTGTTCTCGGCACTCTGTTCCTCTGTTATTTCTCCTGGAAATTAATGAATTTGGCGGGGTTCACACTTGCGCCATAATATTCTATGGTTCGGCTCCATCATAGGAGCTGAACACTGTAAATGAAAACCTGAAAGGGAGTCTGTCAGCCGGGTCATGAAGTGGGACTCAATGAGCTCTGAGTCACGGAGGCGGGCCGTGCAGGCTTCTCCCCGCCTGCAGACTGACAGCTCTCTCCCTATACACAAGAAGGGAGAGAGCTGTCAGTCTGCATGATGTGGGCAAGAAGTAGCCAACATGGCCCACCTCGTGACTCGGAGCGCAAACCGGGTGACAGAATCCCATAAGATGCTGGATTCTCCACATGACAGGCACAGACGGCGTTAACTATAATGGGCTCCATCATGCCCCCTGGCATTGTAAAGATAGCGCAGCATGCTCAGTCAGTTTGTGAGGAGTCAATGTTGGGCACTCCAACGCAACATGGCCCAGGCTGACAACTGGTATTACCATTCCCCTTGTCACAAAGCAGGACCAGATCATCGCCAATTGCACAGGATGTGAGGATGCTTCATACCCCATTGACAAGGAGAATGGCAAGAGTGTATGCAGTTTCCAGGAGGAATAGCAGAGGAACAGCACAAAGTTAAAAAATAAACAAACAAAAAAAATGTATTAGAATTATATGGGGAATGCAAGTATTTACCAAAAATGGAGAAGTCTGGAGACACGCTTAAAGGGCTTTTCCAGGCAACCCCCCCCCCCCCCAAAAAAAAAAAAAAAAAAAAAAAAAAAAAAATTCTGAGGAACAGCCAACAATAGTCAAATGACAGGGATCCCCCCCACATGGAACTGCCAGAGATTACCCGGCCGGCTGTAAATGCAGCGGGCCAGACGTGCATCATAGTAAGCAGCACCGAAAGTGGCCTAGTTGGCTTCACATCTATAGAAATCAATAGGAGCTGAAGCCTCTTATTACCCTTCTGACCCCGGGACGGCCGTGGAGGTGGAGGAGCTACTGCAGCTCCCATAGATGGCATTGGTAGGGATGCCAGCCAGACCACTTCAGGTGCCATCTGCTAGGACGCACATCCGGCCCGCCGTACTGACAGTGGATCAGGTGATCGCCAGAGATGGGTTTGCCCGGAAAACAGCCTTTAAATCTGCATAGAATACTAGAGATACCCTACAGCGAGCGCCAATCACACAGCAGTCGCCATGTGCGGAGCGGGCAGAGGGCTGCCGCAGCAGGGAGTTGGCCGTTCAGAGCAAAGGTCACAGCACAAGTGTTGGCGCACTTCGAGGACAACACAGGAAAAACCTGGAAGCAGAAGTCTACAGAGGTCCTGTGGATAACCCGCCGCCAACAGATGAGAGTGCGCTACATGTACACAGCGCCATGGATCACTGATCGCTCCGCTCACAGGATTAACACTTCAGGCAGCTGCAGGCAAAAACTTTCCAGCAAAGTTCAGGACTGAGGTCACATTGAGACTCACTAAGGTTTTAGCATTACCTCCTACTAGAGTCCTAGGCAGTCGATTTGGGCTCACCCATGTGTGGCAGAGAAACCCACCATAAAACAGCGGCAGACCCCCTCCCCCCCCCCCCCCCCCCCCCCGCAAAACCAGTATGGGGATTTCACCCCTCGACACTGAAAGGGACAAAATCCGCAGCAGGTGAAGATTTGTTAGAGAGATTTTCTGGACAGAAACGATTAATGAGCGGTCCTCAGAATAGGCCATCAATAGTTAATTGCAGCTCGGGGTCCTGGCCGTCAGTGGAGCAGGCCGGTCATCACCATAGGGGACGAAAACAGACCCCCCCCCGTCGGTGCAACAGGACGGTCATTACTATAGGGGACGAAAGCAGACCCCCCCCCCGTCGGTGCAACAGGCTGGTCATCGCCATAGGGGACTGGTACAGACCCCCGTCAGTGCAGCAGGACGGTTATCGCCATAGGGAACGGGAGCAGACCCCCCCCCCCCCGTCGTCAGTGCAGCAGGATGGTCATCGCTATAGGGGACCGGATGAGACTCCCCTGTCAGTGCAGCAGGCCGGTCATTGCCATAGGGGACCGGATGAGACTCCCCTGTCAGTGCAGCAGGCCGGTCATCGCCATAGGGGACCGGATGAGACTCCCCTGTCAGTGCAGCAGGCCGGTCATCGCCATAGGGGACCGGATGAGACTCCCCTGTCAGTGCAGCAGGCCGGTCATCGCCATAGGGGACCGGATGAGACTCCCCTGTCAGTGCAGCAGGCCGGTCATCGCCATAGGGGACCGGATGAGACTCCCCTGTCAGTGCAGCAGGCCGGTCATCGCCATAGGGGACCGGATGAGACTCCCCTGTCAGTGCAGCAGGATGGTCATCGCTATAGG
This sequence comes from Eleutherodactylus coqui, assembly GCA_035609135.1. Taxonomy (NCBI): domain Eukaryota; kingdom Metazoa; phylum Chordata; class Amphibia; order Anura; family Eleutherodactylidae; genus Eleutherodactylus; species Eleutherodactylus coqui. The sequence goes on from CM069413.1 coordinate 172,908,984, forward strand.
GGACTGGATGAGACTCCCCTGTCAGTGCAGCAGGCCGGTCATCACCATAAGGGTGATGACCGGCCTGCTGCACAGAAGTGGCCTGGCAGCTTCACTCCCATTGAGAGCTTTAGGAGATGAGGCCGCTGTTACACCTCCACGACCGACCCCGATGTCAGAGGCGATAGAGGCGACTGCCATGAAGCCGAGCTATGGGGCTCCGGCCATTAGCTATTTTGAGGACCAGTCACCAACAGAAAAAGCCCGGATAGACCCGGCTCTGTGGCAGTCATGTACTCCAATAGGGAACAAGCGTTTGCTCTTGGCCCAACGTCTTTAAGATCCCACGCGTGTTGTTACTGTAACTGCTGCAGATTTTCTGGGTGTAAATCCACTGTGGGTTTTTTGTACATGCGGACGGACCCCAGATGTGTCTGAGGGGTGGTGCCCACCTTTAGGCTGCGTATAGAGCAGGGCAGCCCAATACGAAGGGTCATTTTACTGATAGTATACTTTGAAATGGAAGACTACACCCCAAATTATCACAAATTTTGGCACTTGGATGTTTTTGAATTTTGTACAATTGCTGCATTTTTTAGAGCACAAAAACAAAAATAGTTTGCTGCGTCTTAAAACATTCTGCGGCTCCTTCAGAGGAGGCAACAGGGGCGGCTGCCTGCATTGTGGCCGCAAGGTCTGGCCTGACCACGGGTCTAATGGCCACAGCTAACAGTGTTCAAAGGCCTCTGTCCTCCCGGCCATCAGACCCGCGGCCGGCCGTGAGGCTCAAAAATGTCTCCCATTATGTTGGTCTGAAATTAGCCCAGAGTAGAACTTCTGAAGCCTTGCGGTCAGTAAGGGTTTCCCAGCCCGCCCCGTTGTCTGTGGAGAACGAATTCCAAGTCAGATTAGCTAGAACTTTTTGTCTCTTTAGTAATCCGCAGACTCTCCCATCACCAGATAACGTGCCAACCCGGGAAACTGATGCCTCGATACACGGCCCTCCATAGACACCAATCACCTGGCAACATCTTCACTCTGAGTCAGTGGGCCTGATGCACCCCTGCCAAACACGGACACCAAGGGTTAAACCCCCCGTATACAAAAACGGATTCCCTCAGCATCAACAAACCACAGAAACATTACGGCGTCTTCCCCGATCTCAGATGAGGACCAGTGATTTACGCCCCCTCCCCAAAACTATTTTTTCTCCCCCTGAGCCCAGCGGTCCATTTCCCAAAATTAAAGTGTACAAATCATTTTTATGGAGCACAAAATGTGACTGTTATGCAAATCGGCAGCTAAGAGAAGACATTTAACGTTATGAAACCTCACAGCCGCACCGAGCGGCACCTTGGTGACAGAACAAGAGAAATTCCAAAAATTAAATCAAATTAAAGGAAATACAAAAAGTTTTCTGCGCCGATATTTGGCACCGGGAATGCAAAAAGAAAAACACAAGTGTGAATCCGAAGGGATTAGTCGGGTCAAAAAGAATATTCATTCGGTACAAAGGAAGTAACCAAACTCCAGAAATGTTGCAATGTGGATGCATAGTGCTGAAGCGTGATCAGACATGGGCTCCAACTCTGTAAACAGCGGAGGGGGCTCTCTGCTGTGCAACCTGGTGGTGAAAGGGTTAACGCCGAGGCAGAACTAATCAGCTTTCCTTTCACAAGCCATTTGAGTAAAACTGCAGTGAATCGGCCCAAAGGGGTTTATAACATCTCAATTTCGCAGCCTTCAGTTTTAATCCATCAGTTGGCATTGTGATCAGTCCTGACCTCATCGTCAGCGTGGAGGTGGTTGGAGAGTTCCTGGAGAACCGCCGCCTTCCCGATCTGATCGTTCCTCCTCCGCTCCATGATCAGATCCTCCAGGCTTTGAAATTCCAACGTGTGGCTTTTCTTTTCGGACAGCTGGATCTTTAACCTGTAGGGTTGTTTGCCTATCCTGATCTCGCCGCCTATCTTGAACTCGCGCTTTCCGTATCGACACCAAGCTGCGAAGCATTCAGAGTTCCTCCAGCTCAGCTCCTGCTCTTTGGCCCCCGCCTGCTCCATGGCGTTCTGTACCACCATCTCAGGGCTCAGGGGTTTGAATTTATATTGGTCGTTGACAATCCTGCCCCTGCGGCCCTGGCTGGCGTCGGTCATAAAGCTGTTGGTGATGGCCAGTCGGTATAAATGGACCACTTGGAAGTCCCCCACGTAGACCACCCAGTGGGGATACTGGTTCTTGGCGACAAACTCCACCAGGTCCCCAGGCTTGCATCTGTTCAGGAGGTTCTCCGGGGAGTAGGTGCTCACTTGCTCTGCAGCCCCAAAGCCCTTTTCGTAAATACATTCATCCCTATAATAAACCGAACACTCCACCTCGTTGCAGTGGTCGTACTGCAGATCCTCTTGGAGGGGTCCTTGCTTGTCAGGGTCATGTCCGGGCTCCTCCAAGTCATCGTCATCGGCCGAGAAGATGTAGGAGACCCCGATCCTGGGTCCGTCATCCTTGTCCACCCCTGTGGGATCGGCCGTTGGGACTTCTTTATAACTTAGATGAGTCAGTTTCTCCACCTGGTTGCCCATTGCCCTGGAAGACAAAGCGGTAGCCGTAAGAGTTCACATTCCACCTGTTGATCGCTTTATAGGTGCTGTGAAACCTGAGCTGAGGCAAGGAAAGCATACACCCCAAGGGACAGGAAGGGCTGCTTTCATTTTCAGCAAGTGCTATTAACCCCTTCTATGCCAGATCAGGCTTACGAAAAAAAGCGATATATAGATAGTGAGCAGCAAATCATTTCCTTAGCAAGAAAGAAGTTTGCAACTTACCAGGCAGCGATGCAGGGCACCAGCTCCTCTGCCACCTCCGCCAGCCAAGGTGTCTGCAGCGACTAGCTCAGGAGGCACCATGGATGGATCATGCTGTGCGCCTTGCCCTGGTGTCTCTACGGTGGGCAGTGCCAGACTGAAGCAGCCTCACCAAGGGCTGAGCCACCAGCCTACTGCTCAGGAGCTCCAGATCCGGCTGAGCTCTGCAAGCTGCAGCCCTCCGCATTTAAAGCGGCAGTGCACCTTATTGTTTGCTTCCTGAGCACAGAGTGACTCTTTGCTACCCTGCCCCTCCCTTTGCATCTGATGACAACTTAACTCCTTCCTCACTGCACTGCTTTCTAGCTTTTGCACAAGCATGTGTAAATATTTAACCCCTTGTTCGGGGACATCTCTGGGCTCTTTAAGGGCATTTCCATTTTAAACAAATAAACACCTAAAACCTAAAAGTAAAAGTAACAAACACATTAAAATGTATCTAAAGTCATTCCTCCCTGTGGCGTCATGTGACTGGTGGACCTGAAGCTTCATGGGCTCAGGATCACACAGGGTCACACCTTACTAGATGCGCGGCGCCGGCCGGATGGACTCCTTCAAGTCCACATATTAGACATCAGATTTTGGGGGAATGTTCTGCAGCGTCCGGCGGGATATTCCGGTCCGCGTGAAAAAGCCTCCTATAAGACATCAAGTTGTTCGTTCTGTTCCATCATCGGTATATCAGAGCCGGTGACGACCAATTAGCTGTCCTTTCATTGTCTTTACGGCTCTTCCACATTGATGTACGTGGATTTCCATCCGTGTTTCTGCTTGTTGGCATTTTTATGGCGGTGCATTTCGGCATCTTGTGAAGGAGATCTTTTAAATGTCTTGTAGTGTAAATGCTGAAGAGCTTCCACAGCAATGCCGCTAGTCTCCGCCCTGGGAGGAGGCGGCCTTAAGGGTGGCAATGCCGCTAGTCTCCGCCCTAAGAAGAGGCGGCCTTAAGGGTGGCAATGCTGCTAGTCTCCAACCTGGGAGGAGGCGACCTTAAGGGTGGCAATGCCGCTAGTTTCCGCCCTGGGAGGAGGCAGTCTTAAGAGTGGCAATGCCGCTAGTGTCCAATCTGGGAGGACGCAGCCTTAAGGGTGGCAATGCCGCTAGTTTCCCCCCTGGGAGGAGAAAGCTTTAAGGGTGGCAATGCCACTAGTTTCTGCTCTGAGTGGTTGCGGCGTTAAGAGTGGCAATGCCGCTAGTCTCCACCCTGAGAGGTGGCGGCCTTAAGGGTGGCAATGCCGCTAGTTTCCCCCCTGGGAGGAGGCTGCGTTAAGAGTGGCAATGCCGCTAGTCTCCGCTCTGAGAGGAGGCGGCCTTAAGAGTGGCAATGCCGCTAGTCTCCACCCTGGGAGGTGGCAGTCTTAAGGGTGGCCACTCAGCTTTCCCAAACTCCCGAGCTGCGTATTAGCGTGCTTATGCCATAGTCACACTTTGGTCTACCTTTATTAAAGGGGTTGTGTGAAGGCGGCGTCCCCAATCACATCTACTAATAGGTCATATAAACATCATAGAGCGGGGTGCCTGATAGGACCCCTCTATGACCCAGAACAGACAGCCCCTCAGTAAGAGTGACTCCCGTAGTAATGAACCTTCTGCCACTCTGTTACTATAGGATGAGAATTCATATAAATGAGGGTCCTGCAATACTGCATTCCTCCTGTAGTGGCCGCTGCACGGCTGGCTGTGGCTATCCCTAACACAATCCGCTGTTTGCTGGGGGTGCTGATAGCGGGGCTCAGGGGGATCCATTGTATTCTCACAGGAGCTCTGCATATTTGGAACCAATCTGCAGCAATAACCCCGCGTGTAACATGCACATTTGAATGTGGAATTGAAAGCGGCAGAATTCTGACGGCAATCCCTCGCCAAAATTTGTATCCAGACCCGGCGCCGCGCTCTGCACAAAAGTCAAAAGGTTGCAATTTTGGCACAAAGCGTCGCTTGCTTCAGAATTGCGATTTTCGTTTTGACACAAGGATTCTAGTAAAAGAGAATTAATAACCCCTGCAGAACTCCTAGCATCATGGCGCCCAGGATGAGTCTGGATGGTGATCCTGCAGACTCTGATTGGCCACAGAGTTCACCTGACTTTCTGAGGACATCCGCATCGGGTGGTGAGGAGCGGGCAGTGGGAGCCGCTCAGCCTGGTGCGGGGGAACTGAAGGCAGGAGAGCGTATCTACTTTTTGTTTTATCCCGTGGCCAGCTGCAAAAATACTCTTTTTATAATCACAGAACCCCTTTAAACTAGGAGAGTGCGGAGTATTATAATACTTAACACCAAAGGAATTCAGACAAATACAGCCCCAGACCAGACCGCCCCAAACTAATACAGCCCCGGACCAGACCGCCCCAAACTAATACAGCCCCGGACCAGACCGCCCCAAACTAATACAGCCCCGGACCAGACCGCCCCAAACTAATACAGCCCCGAACCAGACCGCCCCAAACTAATACAGCCCCGGACCAGACAGCCCCAAACAAATACAGCCCCGGACCAGACCGCCCCAAACTAATACAGCCCTGGCCCAGACCGCCCCAAAATAATACAGCCCCGGACCAGACCGCCCCAAACTAATACAGCCCCGGACCAGACCGCCCCAAACTAATACAGCCCCGAACCAGACCGCCCCAAACTAATACAGCCCCGGACCAGACCGCCCCAAACTAATACAGCCCTGGCCCAGACCGCCTCAAACTAATACAGCCCTGGCCCAGACCGCCTCAAACTAATACAGCCCCGGACCAGACCGCCCCAAACTAATACAGCCCTGGCCCAGACCGCCTCAAACTAATACAGCCCCGGACCAGACCGCCCCAAACTAATACAGCCCCAGACCAGACAGCCCCAAACTAATACAGCCCCGGACCAGACCGCCCCAAACTAATACAGCCCCGGACCAGACCGCCCCAAACAAATACAGCCCCGGACCAGACCGCCCCAAACAAATACAGCCCCGGACCAGACCGCCCCAAACTAATACAGCCCCGGACCAGACCGCCCCAAACTAATACAGCCCCAGACCAAACCGCTCCAAACTAATACAGCCCCAGACCTGACCGCCCCAAACTAATACAGCCCGGACCAGACCGCCCCAAACTAATACAGCCCCGGACCAGACCCCCCAAACTAATACAGCCCCAGACCTGACCGCCCAAAACTAATACAGCCCCGGACCAGACCGCCCCAAACTAATACAGCCCTGGACCAGACCGCCTCAAACTAATACAGCCCCGGATCAGACCGCCCCAAACTAATACAGCCCCAGACCTGACCGCCCAAAACTAATACAGCCCCGGACCAGACCGCCCCAAACTAATACAGCCCCAGACCAGACCGCCACAAACTAATACAGCCCCAGACCAGACCGCCCCAAACTAATACAGCCCTGGCCCAAACCACTCCAAACTAATACAGCCCCGGACCAGACCGCCCCAAACTAATACAGCCCCGGACCAGACCGCCCCAAACTAATACAGCCCCAGACCAGACCGCCCCAAACTAATACAGCCCTGGACCAGACCGCCCCAAACAAATACAGCCCCGGACCAGACAGCCCCAAACAAATACAGCCCCGGACCAGACCGCCCCAAACTAATACAGCCCCGGACCAGACCGCCCCAAACTAATACAGCCCCGAACCAGACCGCCCCAAACTAATATAGCCCCAGACCAGACCTCCCCAAACTAATACAGCCCCAGACCAGACCGCTCCCAACTAATACAGCCCCAGACCAGACCGCCTCAAACTAATACAGCCCCAGACTAGACCGCCCCAAACTAATACAGACCAAAGACCAGACCACCCCAAACTAATACAGCCCAGACTAGACCGCCCCAAACTAATACAGCCCAGACCAGACCGCCCCAAACTAATACAGCCCCGGACCAGACCGCATCAAGCTAATACAGCCCCGGACCAGACCGCCCCAAACTAATACAGCCCCAGGCCAGACCGCCCCAAACTAATACAGCCCCGGACCAGACCACCCCAAACTAATGCAGCCCAGACCAGACCGCCCCAAACTAATACAGCCCAGACCAGACCGCCCCAAACTAATACAGCCCAGACCTGACCGCCCCAAACTAATACAGCCCCAGACCAGAGTCTGTGACCGCTGACCTCTCTGCTCCGGTATGTACGTCCGCTGTCCTGTATGCAGCGGAGACACCGAGCGAAGACGTCAGCGGTCACAGACTCAGCGGTGATGGTCACAGCAGCCGGACCAGAGCTGCAGGCTGGGTGAGTAGAATGCCTGTAGGGATATTGCTCCTCCAGAGGCCAAAAAGGGGGTTGCTATTACTACTAAGGGCCACCAATATATGGGACACTTACTGCTGGGGCCACTATGGCAGTCACTATTATTACTGCGGCCACTATTACTACTGGGGCCACTGTGGGGGTCACTTACTATACAGTGTTACAACTACAATTGGCCCTTTGCAGGCAGCCATAAAGCTAATGTGGCCCTCAGTGAAAATGAGTTTGACATCCCCGCCCTAAACTAGACTAGACCCGTTAAACCAATGCAGACCCCACCAGACCCCCTCAATTAATACAGACCCCAGACCAGATTCCCTAAGCTAAGATAGTCCCAGGGCAGACTCTATACTTATACAGACCCCAGACTGGACCCCCTAAACTAATTCAGACCTCAAACCAGATCGCTTAAAATAATATAGACCCAGACCAGGACTGCTAAAATAATACAGACCCCCTAAACTAATACAGAAGCTAAAGTAATACAGCTTGCAGACCAGATCCCATACCAAGCACACTAATCCAATTCAGACCAAGGGCAGAGCCCCTAAATATAGACCCCAAACCAGACCTATTAAAATAATGAAGACCCCTAAACTAATACAGAGCAGACTTCCTAAAGTAATGCAGGCGGCAGGGCAGACTGCTTCAATTAATTCAGACGCCAGATCAGACCCCCTAAACTAATACAGTCCACAGACCCCCTTAAACTAATACAGACCCTGAGACCAGACCCCTAAACTAATACAGACCCCAGGCCAGACCCCCTTAGCTAATTAAAACGAGACTCCCTAAATACAGATCCCAGACCAGACCCCTATACTATTATCTACCCCTAAGCAAACCTGCCAAGCTTATAATGACCCTAAAGTAATACAGTCCACAGACCCCCATAAACTAATATAGACTCAGACCAGACCCCTAAACTAATATAGACCCCAGAGCAGGGCTTTCTTCTCCAGGCAGCAGCAGCATGGCATTGTGCACTAGCCCCCGTACGTCCAGGCGCTGTGAGGTGTCAGAAGCAAAGAAAGACCCAGAACAGACGTCGCACGGATATACAGAATCCAGCAGTGGACTTCCCCTTTAAATGAATGACTGTGGAAACTCATTAGTGGTGTTTACTGGGAATCCTAAGTAATTGCTCACCATAGGTGCCGTGATTACAGTGCGGCGATACGTAATGACATCGCAGCTAAAACAGGGAGGTGCGAGGCCGTGACCTTGGAGGTGAGGGCTGTGCGCTCACACCGGCCGCAAATGGAGTGATTCACACAAACCGCAGACAGCGTGACCGAGATACCCCATATAGACAGAGAAACCGTATAGACCGGTCAGACGCAAGTAATCGGGACAGACAGGATGGATCGGGGATGGGGGGGGAGGTGCGAACACTCTTTTATTCTAAACAGTTACTTCACCATGGGGCGGCCATATTGGCAACACTGCCTGCCTGCACTGTCTGTGGGTGCTTTTTGGGCAGCTGCATTGAATAAGAATGAAAGGGGCTGTGCCAAGATGCCACCCCTGATCATGTGCTATATTACAGGGTCCTCGGACCCACCTCTGTGTCCAGAATGAGAGCGGCTGCCGTCCTGCAGTACTTGTTTGTCGGGGACATCGAGGTTGGTACCCAAGATGATCAACTGATCCCCTCAATCCCTGGATTCTGAGGGGATGTGCATCTTGGCAGACGTGTCGTGGCGGTCGGCTCGCAGGGTCCCGTTTGGAATCGTTGTTGCTGAATTCCGCTGAAAAACAAGAGGAAGTTCCCAGCATGCAGCGCTAGATGGCGGGACAGAAGCAGGAATCAGTGAAGCGCGTGAGTGCAAAGAGTGGAAAAACCTAAAAACAATATGATGTTGGTATCGTTGTAATCGTACCGAACCGCAGAAAAAACGTTTCCCGTCATTAATGCCGGTGATTACCACGGTTACTAAACAAAGAGACAACGTCGGAATCGGTGTTTTTCCTCTCCGCCCTCTCGAAAAATTAATAAAAGCTCTACAATACATTATATGCACCCAAAAATGGTACAAAAAAACCTGCAGCGCGCCGCGCAAAAAACACCCCTTATCCGGCCGCACAAAAAACACCCCTCATCCGGCCGCGCAAAAAACACCCCTCATCCGGCCGCGCAAAAAACACCCCTCATCCGGCCGCACAAAAAACACCCCTCATCCGGCCGCGCAAAAAACACCCCTCATCCGGCCGCACAAAAAACACCCCTCATCCGGCCGCGCAAAAAACACCCCTCATCCGGCCGCGCAAAAAACACCCCTCATCCGGCCACGCAAAAAACACCCCTCATCCGGCCGTGCAAAAAACACCCCTCATCCGGCCGAGCAAAAAACACCCCTCATCCGGCCGTGCAAAAAACACCCCTCATCCGGCCGCACAAAAAACACCCCTCATCCGGCCGCGCAAAAAACACCCCTCATCCGGCCGCGCAAAAAACACCCCTCATCCGGCCGCGTCGGCAGCGAGATAATAAAGTTATGGCTTTTGAAAAGTGGAGATTAAAATCCCCCCAATATTGTAGCGTCATTAGGACCAAAAATCGGCGCGTCACTAAGGGGTTAAAGCTGTATTCACACGGGTGAGAAGCGTCCCTGCGGCGCACGCTTATCGGCGCACGATTTCTCCATCTCCCACCATCGGTCCAGGAGAAAAATCATGGGAATAAACAGAAATCAATGGGCTCCGCCCGTATCGCGATCTACGGATGGCGAGCGTGATATCCGCCTGATAGAGAGTCACGCCTGAAGTTCTGGGGTGTACCTCGAATTACCCGGCACCCGGACGCCCCGTGCCCACGCACGTCTTGTTCTTGCATGAGACTCGCTGCGATCTTTTGATTTTGCATTACTGGTGCCGTTAACCCATCGGCAATAATGGGTTCCTGGCGTCTGGCATTCGCACAGAGCCCGTGCGTTCGTCTCCATCGTGTAAATAGAGTCTAACGCAGGTTCTGCCGGCCGCACGTTACAGCTGACCCTCACCGGGGATTTGCGCAGCTCATAATTCCTCATCAACTCTGCAGCGTATATTTATACCGCAGTGCGACAAAGGGTTAAATTCCAGCTTTATCTTCTGCGCAGCGCGGCGTTATAAGCAGTGAGATTCCTGATTATCTCTGCGGTCCTGCCTGTTGTTTTCTAATAACTATGTACATTCCACAGATAGTTTGTGCGGAGCGGAGCAGCGCCGATACGATCACCGAGCCGGCTCGGCCAGCGCCACATTACGCAATTTGTTACAATTTGGAAGCAGCAGAAAGTCACCGACTTGTATATAGAAAACAAGTGCTGGCAAGAATGTAACCCCCCCGCAGCAAGTGATCAAAGACACACGTACAGATCAGGGCTCCTCTGCACTGGCTGATAACTGAGAGCAGTAAATTACAATCAAGCCAACAGTAAATGCTCCGCGTTGTGGGAAGATCCCAGCGGTGGATGAACAGCGATTGTGTAGACACAGAACAAGCCGGACGCACGGCGGTGTGATAATGTGGCGCGGTGGGAAGTAAATACTCGGACTGCAGCTAGTCGCTGACTACCGGTCCGCTTCTGTCCCATGGTTTACCTGTTAACCCTTTAACAACCCAGCTGCGCGGCTCGGGGCATTTACGCTGGAGATTATTTGCAATGCTGATTTGTCTCTTGCAGCAAAATTAAGCGTTAGAAATGTCGCAGCTCGCCCGATTTTCTTGGCGCTGTCGCTATTATGTCCTGTGGAGGTAAGAGGACGGCAGCGCCGCGCAGACGAGGTTCTCACGTGAGTGTCATGTCATTTAGATTTTTTCTATTGAAATGCCATGAAACACGCGTGACGGTCGCCGGCAGCGGGAGGCGATGGGATGTTCATCGCATGTTTGCAAGTGCAATATCCAGTCTGATGCCGCGCCCAGCCATCACATGACCCGGACTGATCACTGGAGATAAACAATGAGGGCTTCTATTCAATAACAGCAAGCAGAGATCTTGAGGAATGACTACAGAAAGTGCTTGAAAACTAATCTCAGGGACACGAGGGGCAAAGTCCTGCCTCTAAACATCGCGACAAAATCCGCAGATTTACCCTGTCAATGGACAAACCCAAGTGTGAAAACCCCACAAGAAGTGACATCTGAGTGCGGATCGGCAGCAGCAAGAACACCAGAAAGACGTGGATATTCTGGGGGTTTTATAGGCAAAATTCACTTGAAAGTTCCCGCAGTGAGTGCGTCCGTGTGAGCGAACCCTGCAGCATCGCAGTACAACGCCGAACCACGGACACTTCAGGGGGACCACGCCGTCCAGCGAGGCGGCTACTGATTTTGTTCAGGTTCTTGGATGCAGTTTTTGATGCTAAATCCAGAAATGGATCCAGAAGGACAGTAGAAGTCGTTCCGTCCTTCATTCTTTCTCTCCTTCTGTGGTTCTCACTCAGTTTTGGCTTCACAAACCGCCTCAAGAAGCCTGAAGCCTTCGTGCTCGCCAGCGCAGACGTAACCATGGGAAGAAAACCCTGCAGGAATTTTGCAATGGAAACACGAAGCAGTTCTGCAGCAAATCCGTGGCGACAAATCCACGTAATTGTACTGATGCGGCCACGTTTTTATTGCAGAATAGCTGTAAAACTTAACACTTGTATTTCAAGGATGCAATCTGCAGCATAAATAGGAATGATGGAAAATGCTGCAGATGCATTGTGGGAAATTTTGAAACTTCTGAAATCTCCTCCCCGCAGTGCGCTCTAAATGCTATGGGATTTTTATAGCAATTTCGGCTGTAAAAAGAATGCAGGCTATCTGTAAGCAGAGAGATGGTGAGGGAACATTTAGCTAACTTACATGAAGCCAAGACTTAAGGTCAAGATGAATTACATCCTAGGATACTAAAGGAAGCAGTGGAGGTAATTGCTGAACCACTCACTGGAATCCATGAAAATTCGTGGAGAATAGGAGAAGTCCGAGAAGATTGGAAAAGGGCAAATGTTGTCCCTATCTTCAGAAAAGTGAGGAAGGTGGATCCAGGAGACTACAGGCCTGTGAGCCTGATCATTGAACAAATAATTAAACAGCATGTATGCAAGTACTTGGATGAGAATGGAGTAATTAACCAGAGCCAGCATGGGTTTGTAACAAACAAGTCATGCCAGACGAGTCTAATGTCGTTCTATGATAGTATCACCGACTGGGTTGATCAGGGAAATGCGGTGGATATAGTATATCTTGACTTTAGTAAAGCATTTGACAAAGTATCTCATACCATACTTATTGAGAAAAATGACCAAATCTGGGATTGACAAGGCAACTGTTAGGTGGATTCACAACTGGCTGAGTGATCGTACTCAAAGAGTGGTCATAAATGGCTGCACATCCAAGTGGAAGAATGTATCAAGTGGGGACCACAAGGCTCTGTCCTAGGCCCAGTGTTGGTCAACAGTTTTTTCCTTAGTCAGACCTCATCTGGAATACTGGGTCCAGTTCTGGGCACCCCACTTTTAAAAAGACAGACAAACTAGAGCAAGTTCAGAGAAGAGTTACCAAGATGGTGAGCGGTCTGCAAATCCTGTCCTATGAGGAACGGTTAAAGGATCTGGGAATGTTTAGCAGAAGAGAAGGCTGAGAGAAGACTTAATAGCTGTCTACAAATATCTGAAGGGCTGTCACAGTGCAGAGGGATCAGCCCTATTCTCATCCGCACAAGGAAAGACTAGAAGCAATGGGATGAAGCTGAAAGGGAGGAGACACAGATTAGATATTAGACAGTGAGGGGGATCAATGAGTGGAACAGGTTGCCATGGGAGGTGGGGAGTTCTCCTTCAATGGAAGTCTTCAGAGGCCGGACAGACATCTGTCTGGGATGATTTAGTGATCCTTCACTGAGCAGAGGGTTGGACCCGATGACTCTGGAGGTCCCTTCCAACTCTACCATTCTAGGATTCTATGATACTGCCCTATAAATGCAGTTTGAAGGCTTATTCACACGGGCAGGAATCTCACAATGGGAGACGCACAAAATTTGCACAAATATGAACTCCATTCTTTTGAATGGACTTCTTCACATGAGTGATTTTGCTGCATGTTCTATCTTTTGGCGCTCCCTTGGAACGACTCTCATGGCGCTCGCATCGAGTGAGATGTGCAATCAATGGGAAACACTTACCGATCCTCCAACATGCATGAAATATGTGCCTGAGGATCGCAGTTTCACAGAAGCAATTGTCAAGGAAATCACGAGCGCCTCCAGCGGCTTCTGACCTCACTGTCACACACAGACTTTATGAGGGTGGCCTGAGGGCATGGTGTCCTATAGCGGGACCTCTGTTCACAGTCCAGAACCAGGCAGCTTGACTAGCTTTTATCTGAGAATACCAGAATTGGCAGGTCCGCCAGTGGCGCCCCATTTTCCTCATAGGTGAGAGCAGCTTCAGACTGAGCACACAAGACAGAAGGAGTCTGAAGATGGTGGAGATGTAAGTGTTTTTTTTAATTTTTTGAGTTCTGCAAATTAGAAAATGTTATAACTTCTCATCATGTGATTGGCGCCCCCTGTACGGTAATTCTCCCCGTGACCCAGGAGTGCGGCATAAAATCACCGGACAAGTTTTCCAAGGATTAATGTTTCAGTTTTTCTTTATTCTGGGGATTCTTCTGTGTGAATGCATGCTGTGTAGAGATGAGCGAACGTACTCGTAATGAGTACTTACGCACCCGAGTACCGCCATTTTCGAGTACTTCAGTACTCGGGCGTAAAGATTCGGGGGGCGGGGAGAGGCGCGGCGGTGCGGGGGGGAGCAGCGGGGAACAGGGGGGAGCCCTCTCTCTCTCCCTCTCCCCCCACTCCCCACTGCTACCCCCCGTGCCGCCACGGCGCCCCCCGAATCTTTACGCGCGAGTACTGCTGTACTCGAAAATGGCGGTGCTCGGGTGCGTAAGTACTCGTAACGAGTACGTTCGCTCATCTCTAATGCTGTGCGGACCTTTGTCTGGATCCAGTGTATTGCATGTTTGGTCAGAGTCCTGTTTGTGCCACCTGCCTGATGGTTGTCGGATGTCTGAGTCTAGTGCTGCCTGGTCCTTCCTGATAATGTACGGCCGTCTGAGTCTAGTGCTGTCTGGTCCTTCCTGATAATGTACGGCCGTCTGAGTCTAGTGCTGCCTGGTCGTTCCTGAAGGTGGGTGGCCACCTGAGTCCTGACCTGTAAATCTCCTTTGTATTTTGGCTGATACAGGCACAGGTGAGAGGTCTGCTTGTGTCTGTATGCAGTCAGATGGGTGATGTCTGACTATTGGGGCTTTAAACTAGGCTTGAAAAAGGGGTACAGAACGGTGGCGTCAACCGTGTCAAACAACCAAGGTAAACCGCACATGTATATTGTATCTTGAACCACCGGAAGCGAGGGATTTGACAGGGCTTCCATGCAGGAACGCCCCTGTCACACCCCTAGTTGTGGTGAATGGTTCAAGGAGCTACAAGTATCGCCTCAAGAGACAATAATACCCATACACATCGGCCACGCTTGCAATACTGTCCTCCCCCAGGCAGCGGTTCACAGCAGTGTGGGCAGCTGAAATGCTAGCCAAACACCCCACCTCAGCTCCCAATACAGTCGTCCCCCAATGCTGTGGCTCTCAGCAGTGTGCACGCCCCACTGGCTGCGCTGACATGTGGGGAGCGGCGGCACTCTCCGCTGCCTTCTCCCACACTGCATCACCAGCCACACGGACACTACGAGCAGTCAGATGTGGCGACCGCCGGCTGTCTGTGCTGCCTACCATCAGGATCTGGACTGGCGACAGCGGGCCAGCTAGGGCCGGCCAATAAACAGCAGGCTCGGTAACCAAAGTGATCCAGCAGCAGCAAGGAGCTTCTATCAGGGATGGTAGCCAGGACATGACATTTATAGTGGCCTGCCAGGACCTGCAGGGAGCCTTATCTGCAGCCAATTAGGTTGAGCGGACGTCACCCAGCTATCAATGTTGTCTCCACCAGGACTTCCTGGTGGCATCAAGATACAATAATACCAACCACACAAAGTAAGCACATTTAATAGCCTGCTCTCAGCCCCTTGGAGGTGTCTCTGGTTACCCTCCGGGTAGGAGATGGTAGAGCCACCATGACAAGGGCAACATCTAAACTCTGCTGTCTCCTAGGCTGAGGCCCGCTCCTCGGACGCTGAACCTGTACCTTCTTCTAAAGGAGTTCCGTCAGCTATGTCACTTTTCCTATCTCTGTTAGCATTTGCATCCGCTGTATATCTTTTCCTATCCTCTATCTTGTGACAGGCGAGGTCCCCTAGGTACGAGATGTGGGGACGTCACTATCAGAACAATCACCCTGCTTTTAGGCCGGGTCGGCCGACATGAGGTTATTTAGGGATAGCATGATAGCATTCTCATTCCTGTGGTTTGGTGATGAAATACTTGTATATGTTGGTCCATTGTGGACATTATTGCATCATAATTTGACTTGTTGGAGACATCCGTGGAGGGCATCGTAGCTGCACCTTTAACGAATGTAGCAATTAGTTTGGTGAATCCACATTAGATGGGAAAATCCAGCTATCTGAGTGACTTCCAGCGGGGCTGGTCATCGGTGCTGGACTAGATGGGGTCTTCCTGCCAACTGTGAGGTAGTTTTCTCATGTAACGGTGTGGAGAGTATACTGAGAATGGCGTGATCAACGAAAAACATTGAAGATGTCAGGAATCGTTCTGACCAACAGGCTGCACAGTCAGCTGAATACAACGCTGGAGCTCCAACTAACGTGTCCGAACGCACAACTCGCCGTTCCTCCGCACGGATGGTATAACAGCAGGTGACCAGTTCCAGCGCCAATTGTGTCTAAGAGAAACAGTAAGACTCCAGCGGGCAAAAGAGCGCAAAACTTGTATCACTGAGCAGCGGGAAAACATCTCTTGATCAGTAGAGCTCTAACTGCTCTAAAGATAAGGATTATACTGAATTTATAAACTTATGGCAAAAACCCTGACCAGTAAGTGGTGGTGGCACAGCGCCCCCTCCCCTGCACTACGGCACTGCGGCCACATGGTTGTGCAGGGGACTATAGCATTTTCATTTTTGTTAGATAAATCAAAATAAGCTGATATTAGTTCAAAATGTATTTTTTATGAAAGACTTTGCAGATTACATCCAATATGGTGAAAACAGTTCAAAATATAAACATTGCTGAAATATAGTCAATATCAAAACCAAGAGTCATATGACTGGACAGCCTATCACTATAGGGCATCGCTGCTGGGGAGATCTCTCGCTTTATTACATTTTTGACTCTGAGCACGTCTGCATTTTAACACAAAACAGTCACCAGCTGTAAGTAAGACAGACAATGTAGATAGTCAGCCATAAACTATACAACCTCTTGAGCCCCACAGGGAACCCCAAGAAGAACCCCCCTCCCCCCAAGAAGCTCGTAATGGAGGGGGAAAGAGAAGAAGAAGGCGGAGAAAATGAAGAGAAGACAGGACCAAGAGAAACAAAGAAGAAGGAAAGTAGAGAGAAAGGAAAAAAAAGGAGAGAAAAAAGAAGTGCCTTAGTCCCAAGTCCACCTATTAACCCCAAAATGTATTTTAGCTAGTTATGACCCCATTAACCAGCCATTGTTCAAACCCTGGAGATTTGCGAAATGTCAACCAGGTCTGCCACATAGCATGATGTGCCGAGTATTTAGCATCATCTCTAGACCTCAATTCTTCCATATGCCCCATTTCATCCAGAGCTGTCACCCAGTTCTTGTCAGGGGCCCCGGGACCTCCAAAGCCGAGGTATCACCGTTCTCATAACTAGGAGGAAAAATCTAAACATACTCCTATTGCTAGCTCCAATAGATCCCAGCAGGACCGACAGCAGGGCAATATCCGGTGTAAGTACCAGGTAGCCCCCGCTCAGAGTGTTATGTAGGTCCTCAACCTCCCTCTACAGTGCCAAGATCTGAGGGCAGGACCACCAAATATGTGTAAGTGTTCCAACCTCTCCCTGACATCTCCAACACAGGTCAGATGTTCCCGGATAGTATCTAGCCAGGCGAACCGGGGTACGATACCACCTTGTTAACAGCTTGTAATTAAGCTCCTGATGGTTGCCTGAGACCGTCATCTTCTGGGTCAAACACATAGCTTTGGCCCATTCTTCCTCGGACACAGTTCGTCCCAGATCTTTTCCCCAGGATCTCTGAGAGTAAAATAACTCCACGGGATCTGTCTGGGCAGGGTTTAACAGAGGTAGAGGAGTTTAGGGGGGGAATTCATTTTAATGGTGTTAATTCTGCCGAACCACGAGAAGTCTTTCACTATAGCGGAGTACATGGGTTCATAATTCAGATCAATTACTTTCCCCGGGTCAGGAGGGAGGACCACCTCCAAATATTTAATATAATCCTCGCGCCAGTTCAAAGGGAACAGAGATTTGAGCCGCACAATTTCCAGTTTTGGAAGCGTGATGTTCAAAATTTCCCGATTTACTCAAGTTAATTTTGAAGTTACTGACCTGGATATACCTATCGAACTCTTGCAGGTCCGCGGGCAATGCCTGGCTGGGGTTGGTGACTTATACCAGCAGGTTGTCAGCAACTTTATGTTCACATCTGGCTGTTTTATAGCCCTGTACAACTTTGTTCTCCCTCAAGGCATTGGCCAGCGACTCCATGACCAGAGCGTATAATGTTAGGGATAATGGGCAACCCTGCCGGGTGCCGTTACTGATATTATTCAGGTTAGAGAGTTTCCCGTTTACACGAACCTGTGCTGTGGGGTTATTATAAAGAGCCATGACTCAACTAATTACCCTACTACCCAGTCCGATCTTTCTTAGCGTGGCTTCCAAAAAAGCTCCATTCATGTGGTCGAAAGCCTTTTTGGCGTCAACCGAGAGAAGGCATAATGTGCTGCTCACCTCCCGTGCCCTTTCTATCAATAACCCCACCTGATCTCTATGGATTAGCCAAGGAACAAGGGGATGCAGGTGTGCAGCTATCGTTTTAGCGAAGATTTTCGTGTCGACGTTCAGTAAAGAGATTGGGCGATAATTCCCGCATGACATAGAGTCTCTGCCTGGCTTTGGAATGACTGTTATAATTGCTTGTAAGGTTTGATACGGGAAAGGGCAGCTCCCAGAATTTGCATTAAAGGCCTTACTTAAGTGAGGAACTATGAGATCCCCACATGTTTTATAAAACCCAGGGCCAGGGGCTCCTCCCTATTTTCAGATTCTTAATTTCCCCTAGTACATCTTCATCTAGTAGGTCCCTTCTCTAACATTGCCGCATTCTCCGCCAGGATCATTGATGGAGTATATCTTTGTAGATATTGGTCAATCTCTGATGCTTCTGCTGTCCTCTCAATGTTATATAATTCGCCATAAAATTTACTAAAACATTCTAGAATGTTGCTTGTTGAGTGGACCTTGCTCTTCTCTGTTGAGTGGACCTTACTCTGACGTATGACTGGTTTTCTCGTGGGTTTAGTGCTTTGGCTAACCGGGAGCTACATTTATTGCTATATTCATAACCCCCCCCCCCCTTCCCCTTTATTCTGTCTCTCAGGTATAAGTGAGCCCGATCCATGATCCCTAAAATTTGCTAGCGCAAGGTTGAGATCTCCGCATTTAGAGACGGAGAAGCATTAGATTTATTGGCTTTGTCCAGTTGAGAAATTAAGTCCCTCAGCTTTCCCGTCCTTTCTCTCTTGAGTCTTGCCCCGTGGGAGATGAAGACTCCTCTCAGGACACATTTCAATGCCTCCCATTCAGTAGTCAGGGGTGCCATGTCAGTCTATTGACTGCCTAATCTCATGAAAGCAACAAGCATCGCCCAGGAGGTTGTCATTGAGTCCCCATTAGTTTAGTCCCCTCGGCGACTCCCCTCCCAGCAGGGCCCCATAGACAGGTGCATGGTCCGGCCATATAAAGTTACCCATAGAGCTTCTAGGGGCCAAGTCCAGAAGACCATGAGAAACAAATATATAATCCAATTGTCCATAACTATTATGGGCGACGGAATGATGGCTGTAGTCCTTGACCCCAGGATGAAGTATCCTCCAGAGGTCAATAAGACGCAGCTCCGACAGCTGTCTTAGCAGGGCCGCCAGGGAAGGGCTGAACTTACCCGTGTCCAGATCAGGATCCAAGCCAAGATTAAAATCACCTCCAAGGACAATATGGGAACCCGAGGCGAACTGTGCCAATTCCCCAGCACGCGGCATCTGAACGAAATCTGACCTGTATTGGGAAAATAGACGTTAGCCACAGTTAGAATACGACAACCTAGTTCCATTTTAAGGAAGATATATCTGCCTTCATTGTCCACCTTGGAGGCAAGAATTCTATGAGGGAGGCTTTTATGGATGGCTATGGACACTCCACAAACCCTCCTCTCTGGGTGCACGCTACGATGCTAGCTTGTATGGTATTTGTTACTACTTTTGGGAAGATGGCCTTTTCTATAGTGAGTTTCCTGAAATATAGCCATCAGGATCCGTTTTTTGTGCATTTGTGTCAAAATTTGGCCTTGCTTAGCAGGAGCATTCAGACCCCTGGCGTTGGATGTACAAAATGAAAGGCTAGTCATGGTGGTGGTTTAGCAGGAGGAAGGGGTGTTTTAATGACCCATGTCACATGGGAGGTTTGTGAGGAAAAGAAAAGAGAAAGTAGAGAAAACAGACAGAGGTGGGAAAAATAGGGAGTAGGGTGACAGAAAACACACATTCCATCGATTGGGTAGCAGAGTCACAATCTCATGGGAAACCAACCTAAGGTCAGTTGCAGACAACAAGAAGAGGGGGGGGGGGAGTCATAGGTGCCAAAGCAACTCAGCCCCGCCCACCACATCCGCCGGCAAATCATGTAACAAATCCCTTATAGCGCCATAATTAACATCAACAATGGCACAGAGCGGAACTGATTACTAGGCAAATTAATACTGCTGCAATAATGGGACCTAAAATTGAATATGCCAGGCACTATGGGCACAGCTGGACATTAGCACAAAACCCGACTTTTTACATTAAATTGCGTAAAATTGAGAGTAACAGTGATGAACATCATGACCATCTGGCAAATATCAATCAGTGCGGTGGCCGTTGTTTCTGGGCCCACGGGGTCCAACTTCATGCCAGCTGTCTCCGGGGGCAGAAATGGGCCGGGCCGGTACGTGTGGCCAATCCGGTAACGCCACCATAGGGAGTTCCAGTGCACCCAGGAACCTGGGGAGGTCAGCAGGGGATCTGAAGGATCCTGATTTGCCATTCCTGGAGGCTGTGAGCTGAAAGGGATATCCTCCATAATATTTTATTGGCCTTCAGCACATCCAGGATAGGCCGCAGGGCTCTGTGCAGCTGCAAGGTGCGCCAAACCAGGTCTGAGAAGACTGCGATAGGAGCGCCATTGTCGGTTAGTGTATCCTTTCTGTCTCGGGCGCTTTTCATGATGGCCTCTTTATCTTTAAACAACATCGCGGGGCCTGTTGGGGTCATCTGGTTTAGGCCCGAGGGTCCTGTGGATGCTGTCAATTTCCACCGGCTGTTCAGGGTTACGCTGCAGGAGTGAGCTAAAGAAGTTGTGACCCCAATCCTCTAACTGAGAAGGCGACACTTCCTCAGACAAACCCCGCACTCGCAAATTGTTGCGCCTGTAGCGATTCTCAAGGTCATCGATATGCGCCAGGATGTCCACCATTTGTAGAGCTTGTGCAATCAGGGCTAACAGAGTCCTCTGTGGGCAGCCTGTGTATGTGCGGGCCTGCTGGGAGGACTCCCACCCCCATCATGTGCGGCTGCAGCAGATTGGGGAGGGTTTCACAGCTCCCTGCATGTGTGGTGCCAGGCCAGGGAGAGGAGCTACTGTCCTCACTTATAGTGTAGCCAACTCTGGGGGCAACAGTGCACTTATCTGCCCCTCCAGGAGATGAAGCTCCTGTGTCCTCTGCGCTGCACACCTCATCACCGCTGCCGCCGGTGTCAGTGTAAGCTGGGCACAAATGGTCTGGCGCCATTTTGGAAGCAGGAGCTGGCAGCCCTGCAGCTCCCGAAGAACCGCTGTATCTTCTGCGGCTTGTCCTCCGCCGCCTCCTGCGTCCTTACTGTGGGCCTCTTCTTCCCCATAGCGCTGCCGGTGGTCTTCTGGTGCCGTCTGGGTAGTGGTAAGCTGGGGTTTACTGGTGGGCGTAGCGGGAGCTTGGCTGGAACACGTCCTACTCCGACATTGGCTAGTCTCCACCCCTTATAAGCTGATATTAGGATCTCACTGCTGGGACCCCCAGTAGTCAGCTAGAGGAACATGTCAGTGGGTGCTCAGTTCTTCAGCAGTGCCCCCGCAGGAGAAATAAAGCATGACATGGTGATGATTAAAATCAATGGACTAAACAAACTTGTCAAGTCCCCCAGAGCAAGAAGACATCTTTGTATCTCCCCTCAGGCTGCCTAATTGATGGAGGTCAAAATGCCCAAATGGGGAACGTGAGACACCTTGTACCTGGTAGGAAAATGTAAACCATCGATAGAATTCTTTAACCCCTTAATGATGCAGCTTTTTTTCTTCCCCACTTTCCACAAATCATAACTTTGTTTTTTACCCTTCGAGCAGATGTCTCTTGTTATTTTTACGCTACAACTATTTTTCGGTAGCGCTATTTAAGGTCCCCATAACGTACGCAAAACCTTTAAAAATTTAAAGTGAAAAAAAAGCAATTCTGCCATCTATGGGGGGAGGGGCCTTGGTGCACGCGCTGAGGCAAACATGACACGATAACTTTATTCTGAAGGTCGGTACGATCACGACGACAACAAATCTAGTGGTTTTTTTCTGTCCGGCTTTAAAAATACATTATCTTTGGGAAAAAAATTCCATTTTCCTCCGCCATATTCCGGCCACCATGACTTTTTCATCTTCCCATCGCCATAGTCGTGCTCGTATTTTGCGCGACGTCCTCTACTTTCTATTGGTACCATTTTGAAGTTCATGTAACATTTTGATCGCTTTTTCTAAAAAATTTTCTTGGAGACGGGAAGACCAAAAAAGCGCTATTCTAGCGTTTGTGCGTTTTTTTTTTTTTTAATGACATTCACTGTGTGGGACAAATGACGCGTTAATGTGATAGGTCGGACTTGGATCGACGTGGCGAGAGCAATTTTTTTCATTTATTTATTTACTTTTTAATATGGAAAATGTTTTTTTTTTTATTTTTACACCATTTTTCCATTTTTTTAGGCCCCACGGGGGACATTTGATTGCTCCTACAGTATAACGTAATCCCATAGCAGTCTATGAAGGCGTCTTAGGATGAATCAGTCACAGCAGCCCTGCAGGCATTGAGAGGCACTGCACAACCTCATTGTGGGGGGAGCCGGGTGGGACCCTCGAACAATTAGGACATTTAAATGGCATTGACAGGGTAGACAGCGGCATTTACAAGGTTAAAAGCCGTGGCTTTTGTCAAAGAGAGCCGACACCTGCCATGTATGGAGCAGGACAGGCTCCGTACAAGCACCGTGTGCCCAGGATGTAACTGTACACCCTGGGGCGTGAAGGGGTTAAAGGGATTGTAAAAAGATGGCATCCCTGATGATACCCCCTATTAGAACATATGATTCCCATCCAGGACCCCCTGTATGTCCCAGTAGGAGCGGCTCCAGTGTCGGCGGTCCTCCGGCCGTACTGTAATACTACGTATCCCCTGCGGCGGCCGTAGGAAGGATGTCAGGCGAGTCGCGGCTTCCTCCCGGCAAGGTCAGCTGATCGCCCCGAGCCTGGCATCTTGGCATGCCATAGTGAAACAGAGGGCTGGGATTGGAGATCTTATTTAGGTTCCTGGTAGTGAGCGGTAACGGCTGACTCCCTCCTGCACATCTAGTAAAGCCTGTTTTAACCCTTCAGGCTCTCCAGCAGACGCCTCAGTACATGCAGCGATTTACTTCTTGAAGAGCGCCAGGACTGAACCCGTCGCAGCCGCTGC
Organism: Eleutherodactylus coqui; assembly: GCA_035609135.1. Classification (NCBI taxonomy): domain Eukaryota; kingdom Metazoa; phylum Chordata; class Amphibia; order Anura; family Eleutherodactylidae; genus Eleutherodactylus; species Eleutherodactylus coqui. Next base: position 172,932,039 of record CM069413.1, read on the forward strand.
TGCAGTAATCACGGCATGTTGCATTTGATCTTTAGCTCACTATTTCATAATACACAAATAACCATCACTGAGCGACACGCCAGCATTTACCATAAAAGCGGATGGGAGAGTGCCACCTAGTGGCAGACACATGTGCAGCAGGAACTGCATATCACAGGTAACAATACTCGGAAACCATGAAGAAATGATAGAGAAAGGAAACTGGGAAATCGTAAAAAGTGAATATACTTCATTAACTGAACTGGAAGGTCCCTTCACACGGGCTCTCTGAGCTAGTACCTGTATATGGTTTGGGGTTCCCCATGTCCAAAGCTTCATAACATACACTCATGGTCCAAACCAATCCCTCCCCTACAAGGAGTATATATATATACACACACAAGCTGATTACCCGGCGTTGCCTGTATATATTTTATTTTTAGACACAAAAATGATTTAGATATATGTGTAAATATATAAATATATATTTGTGTGTGCTGATTTAATATATTAGTATATGAGGAGGAGGTCGTCTGTGTAATATATTAGTATATGAGGAGGAGGTCGTCTGTGTAATATATTAGTATATGAGGAGGAGGTCGACTGTGTAATATATTGGTATACGAGGAGGAGGTCGTCTGTGTAATATATTAGTATATGAGGAGGAGGTCGTCTGTGTAATATATTAGTATATGAGGAGGAGGTCGACTGTGTAATATATTGGTATATGAGGAGGAGGTCGTCTGTGTAATATATTAGTATATGAGGAGGAGGTCGTCTGTGTAATATATTGGTATATGAGGAGGAGGTCGTCTGTGTAATATATTGGTAGACGAGGAGGAGGTCGTCTGTGTAATGTATTAGTATATGAGCAGGAGGTCGTCTGTGTAATATATTAGTATATGAGGAGGAGGTCGACTGTGTAATATATTAGTATATGAGGAGGAGGTCGTCTGTGTAATATATTGGTAGACGAGGAGGAGGCCGTCTGTGTAATATATTAGTATATGAGAAGGTTGTCTGTGTAATATATTAGTATATGAGGAGGAGGTCGTCTGTGTAATATATTAGTATATGAGGAGAAGGTTGTCTGTGTAATATATTAGTATATGAGGAGGAGGTCGTCTGTGTAATATATTGGTATATGAGGAGGAGGTCGTCTATGTAATGTATTAGTATATGAGGAGGAGGTCATCTGTGTAATATATTGGTATATGAGGAGGAGGTCGTCTGTGTAATATATTGGTATATGAGGAGGAGGTCGTCTATGTAATGTATTAGTATATGAGGAGGAGGTCGTCTGTGTAATATATTGGTAGACGAGGAGGAGGTCGTCTGTGTAATATATTAGTATATGAGGAGGAGGTCGTCTGTGTAATATATTAGTATATGAGGAGGAGGTCGTCTGTGTAATATATTAGTATATGAGGAGGAGGTCGACTGTGTAATATATTAGTATATGAGGAGGAGGTCGTCTATGTAATATATTAGTATATGAGGAGGAGGTCATCTGTGTAATATATTGGTATATGAGGAGGAGGTCGTCTGTGTAATATATTGGTATATGAGGAGGAGGTCGTCTGTGTAATATATTGGTATATGAGGAGGAGGTCGTCTGTGTAATATATTGGTATATGAGGAGGAGGTCGTCTGTGTAATATATTAGTATATGAGGAGGAGGTCGTCTGTGCAATATATTAGTATATGAGGAGGTCGTCTGTGTAATATATTAGTATATGAGGAGGAAGTCGTCTATGTAATATATTAGTATATGAGGAGGAGGTCGTCTGTGTAATATATTAGTATATGAGGAGGTCGTCTGTGTAATATATTAGTATATGAAGAGGAGGTCGTCTGTGTAATATATTAGTATATGAGGAGGAGGTCGTCTGTGTCATATATTAGTATATGAAGAGGAGGTCGTCTGTGTAATGTATTAGTATATGAAGAGGAGGTCGTCTGTGTAATATATTAGTATATGAGGAGGAGGTGGTCTGTGTAATATATTAGTATATGAGGAGGAAGTCGTCTATGTAATATATTAGTATATGAGGAGGAAGTCGTCTATGTAATATATTAGTATATGAGGAGGAAGTCGTCTATGTAATATATTAGTATATGAGGAGGAGGTCATCTGTGTAATATATTAGTATATGAGGAGGAAGTCGTCTATGTAATATATTAGTATATGAGGAGGAGGTCATCTGTGTAATATATTGGTATATGAGGAGGTCTTTTTTTAATACTGGCATAATTAAAAATTCAATAACTCACCACTCAATAGCAACCAATCCCAGCTCAGCTTTCCCTGGATATACTGCTGATGTAACATGCAATATAAATATATACAAATATCCTGTTTGTGACTGCCAGCATTTTGTACACCGGGCCGAGGGATAAACTATATACAGTTTTCTTGTTACCTGTAATGGCAGGCAATGATGGGGGTTGCAGTTGTCAGTTTGTGACGCCACCGTTCCACACGCCACTCATTCATACACGGCGCAATAAGGACACTGGACAAGTACATTGTACCTCAGGTCCTCCGGAACGGGGAAGGACCGGTAAAACTTCACTAGTGACTTTTCCATATAGTACAGTAGACTCCAACAGGCAGAGTTTACAGAGCAGGAAAACTTAGTACATACTCAGCAATACTTGGCATGAAAGTCAATGGCCACAGAATGGCAGTAATGATCACCCCGCTCTCATAGACTTCAGCACGCGTGGGTGTCAGTTATGGGTGTACCTCTGTACAGGGATCCAGACTTCAGACGGCCGCATAGCAATCAATAAATAGTCTCAATATCATCTTCAGAGGTTCAGTAGACTTCTGCACTGATATTAGCTGCATATAAATACAAGGGGCTGCTGATAAGTCTTTGGCTTTACCCAGAAAGAAACGAGATAGGAAGATGAAACTTTACATTTCTTCCACATCCTCTCCACTAATGCCAACACACTTCTTACATCGGTATTCCAAGTTCTGTAAGCCTTGCAAAAAGAAGGATTTCGGTTGTGTCTCAAACCAGTCATCTGTAGCAGCCATGGCATCAGAAATGGTTGGAAATTTGGTCCCCTTGAGGTGTTTCTTCTGGAAATAGATGATAGTCGGAGGGAGCTAGTTCTGGTGAATAAGGTGGGTGGTCAACCAGCTGGAAGCCTAGCTCCACCAGTTTTGCCGTGGTCGCTTGTGCAGTGTGAGCGGTGGCGTTGTCTTGCAGAAACAAGATTCCTTTGGACAGCTTGCCACACCTTCAATTGGTCCAAAAGTTCAATGTAATAACTTGCATTGATGGTGGAACCATTGTGAAGGTCGTCCACTAGCAACACGCCCTCCTTATCCCAGAACACAGATGCCATCACCTTAGTGGCTGAGAACCACTGGGCCTCCACTCTGAAGGTAGTCCACTAGCAGCACGCCCTCCTTATCCCAGAACACAGACGCCATCACCTTAGTGGCTAAGAACCACTGGGCCTCCACTGACTGCTCCTTGGTTTCAGGGTCATACAAATAAAGCCAGGTCTCATCCATAGTGACCGGCCCATCCAGGAAGTTCTTATCAGTCCAGAAATGCTGACAAATGGAGCGGGAAGTTTTCACTCGATGCTTTTATGATCTGTTGTCAAACATTTGGGGACCCACTTTGCAGATAGCTTTTTCATGGATGATGCCACAAACACGTTCACCAGAACCCCCCCATGATGTCGGCTATTCCTGCAGCTGAAATTGGCCGATTCTCCGGTATGAGGTTGTGCGCAGCATCGATGATCTCCGGAACAACAACAACCTCTCTCGGTCGTCCAGGACGTTCCTCATCATTGGTGCTGAAGTGGCAACCCAGTTCTTAACTGTAGAATATGAAGGGCATTGATCCCCCAATGTCTGCCACATATCACCAGGAATATCCTGCGCGGATTTTATCACTCCTCTGTTCTCATTGGCTGTGAATATCGCCTTAGATTCCGCCATTTTGTTTCCCGCGTGCCGAGATCACTGTTGCCATAAACTACAAACACATATATTAGACACATAAGGCTTTCATGTGATGTAACACTCATTACCATAGAAACAAAAAAAGAACCCAAAGCCAAAGACTTATCAGCAGCCCCTCGTATAGTCACTTCAAGAGGTAATTACGCACTACGGCTTTCTCGTGATGGGACTTTTGGGGGAAAACATTTAGGCTCACTCACTCTCATGCTCTTCACATACGGTCCGGCGGTCTCTCCTTTTTCTCCATCTTCAGCGACATAAGGGCTGATGGTGCCCTCTCTGGTAGCAAACCCTCAGATGGAAGATGGGTGCTCCCCAGCAGCCTGAAGACGGATTCTCTACTCTGGAACCCAATCACTCATACTTATAGATTCATCCACACCACGTCACATGACACAGAAAGATAGATACATCACACATGCAGCCAAGCTGACAGGCAATAATTATAGGTGGTTAACCCTTCACACACTGCAGCTGTGCAACAGACAGAAAATAGACATGACAGTGTTGCACAGTGCATCCACATCAGACAGACATGTATGACAATTATGGAGGAGAACAGGATGATGTTCTGGGACACTACACTGAGGTAAAATAAAAGCTGCATTATGATTGGTTGCTATGGGCAACACAGATTCCCTTTTGACCACCTTTCACAAGAGTGGGTACTGGACTCATTTCCATGTTATACATAGTGGCTCAGTGCTGGTGGGAAGCTGTGTGGTAGTTGGAGCAGAGGAGGAGGTGGTCTGTGTAAGATAAGACTGTGAAATAAAAACCATCTGCTCAAGCGCAACCCCGGCATTCCTCCCCAGGGGTAGTGGAGCTGTCTTTTCCCCGAAAAATTTATCCCCATGGAATGAGTTATGTATGTACCAAGTTTGGTTGAAATTGCTCCAGGCGTACATAAGTTATAGTGGCACATCACACGTCTTATTTTATAAATATAGAATATACACTCATTGTCAGTAACGTTTGCCACTACTTATGGGTGGGCATGGAGGCTCTAGTACCCTGTTGTACCACCTCTAGCTTGGATACAAGATGTGATACAGGAGGGCATGGAGGCTCTAGTACCCTGTTGTACTGCCTCAGATGTGATATGGGCAAACATGGAGGCTCTAGTACCTTGTTGTACCACCTCTAGCTTGGATATAGGATGTGATACGGGAGGAATGGAGGCTCTAGTACCCTGTTGTAATGCCTCTAGGTGGATACAAGATGTGATACAGGTGGGCATGGAAGCTATAGTACCCTGTTGTACCACCTCTAGCTTCGATACAGGTGGGCATGGGGGCTCTAGTAGCCTATTGTACCACCTCTAGTTTGAATACAGGATGTGATACAGGTGGACATACAAGCTCTTGGACCCTGTTGCTCTGCCTCTAACTTGGATACAAAGTATGATACAGGATGGAATGGAGCCTCTAGTACACTGTTGTACTGCCACTAGCTTGGATACAAGATGTGATACAGGAGGGCATAAAGGCTCTAGTACCCTGTTGTACTGCCTCAAGCTTGGATACAAGATGTGATACAGACAGGCATGGAGGCTCTTGTACCCTGCTGTACCGCCTCTAGCTTGGATACAAGATATGATACTGGTGGGCATGGAGGCTCTAGTATCCTGTTGCACTAGATGTTCAAATTGCAATTCTACTGTTCACAACCTGTTGTTTAACTGCATCATTGCCGGTTCTGCTAAATCCTCGTAACGGTGCAAAGTCTAAATTCTTCTGTACTGTTTTTCAAAAGCTTAAGTAAAACTGTGTGCTCCCAGATTACTAAGACAAGCTACTGGACTCGTCTCAAGTTATTTCACCATTGTTTCACTTTAGACTTTAGATTGGAGTACTGGCATCACTGTTTATTTTACATGTATCCTTACACGTTATTTGTGCCACTGTGCGACAGCTGAGCAGAGTACTGTTACAGCCACTGTCGGGAGGGATGGGAGCTGTGTTCCGCTTATACCCACTAGCAACGGAATAGAAAAAAAGAAATCCATTAGAAGGCGCCGCTGCCAGGGAAGTTAAAACATGGCTGCGCGAACACAAAAAGACTGTAGAGGACATTTTTGAATGCTTGCAAACTATCTTCGACATGCATACCATGTCCGAAATTAAACAACACTTCTTTAATAAAAAACAGAAGTTTGGGGAAACTTTAAGAGAATTTGCGTTATCTTTTCAGGAAGATATGAAGGCCGAAGTGCAGGCCGACCCTAAGGAGGCCGCCGGTGCTGTCGAGGCTCTGAGAGAATTTATCGAGGGCTCATTAAATGAAACCCTCCAGAGACAACCAAAAATGTTATCGGTGCAACACCCAGACAGTACGTTTCTTGAATTTAAAAAGCTGGCCACAACTATTCTGGGTAAAGAGCCAATGACCACTGAGGGGGAGGAGCCTAAACATAGGATGAACCTCCTGACGATAAACTGTTCTGACCCCGAAAGCATGACGTCTACAGACAGGCTGAGCAATCTAGCGACATTCCCCCTGAACCGCTGTCACAGATGACTGAACTGACTCGCAGTGTTGTGACCTTGTGAAAAAAGTTAGTGAGCTGAAAAGTCCACATAAAACACCCCAGCCATCACTCCCCAAGCACAGGCTACCGTCTGAACTGCCTCGGCCGACCGGAAGCTACCCGCGCCCCTCGCTGCCATTTTGTGAGCATTGCCACCAATATGGACACAAAATTAATACGTGTTTTTGTTTAAACGGGCGACTCCTGGGAAGAAGGACCGTACCCCGGGTGGACAGACAATAGGTCTACACACCTGAAAGAAATGTCTAAATATGTTGGTCCCTGTCTAGCGATAACACTATATGTGGACGGTGTGCCATTGCCCGCCTTGAATGGTACCAGATCACAAGTGACCCCAATTAGGAAGTGTGATTTTGAAAAATACTGGTCCCCTGAAGTCCTCAGCTGTCCACCAAAGCAGCGGATTAATGTTATAGTGAGTAACGGTTTAACCCGTACCAATAGTTGGGTACAGAGAACCCACTGTTATAGCCAATAAAGCTGAGTTACCTCATCAAGGAATTCTGGTGGCAGACGTACCAGAGAAGAATACACCAATCATAATCCTGGGCATGAATATCCTCAGGAACTGCAACGCAGAAGTGCTGGAGGCTCTCCAGAGTCTTATACCTGCCGCATGCCAGCCCAGCGAGCTGTACTAAAGACAGCTATCAAAGCACTTATGGCCCAGCAACGGTTTACTAACCTGCAGGGTCATGTGGGAAGAGCCCATATAAAAGATATCAGACCAGTCTTAGTGCCGCTGGAATCTGAATTTGTTCTATTGTGCCATGGTCGTGAGTACGAGGCATTAATTGAGCCCATACACATCGATGGTCACCCATTCTTGATGGCTGTTTGGAGCCTAGCAAAGGTAAAAGACAGTAGAGTGCTGCTCCGCTTGATTAATATTGGGAGTGTCCCCATACAATTAAAGAAGTACACTGCCGTAGCTTAGATATCCCTACTCTCACCGTAGATCTGACCACTGATTATTGGCAAGTGCCCATGAGTGAGCTAGACAGAGAGAAAACTGCATTCACCACTCCCAAGGGGCTATTCAAATTCAATTGTATGCCCTTTGGTCTCTGTAATGCCCCAGGAACTTAGATACATGCTCTAGCCTGGATACAAGATGTGGTACAGGCGGGCATGGAGGCTCTAGTACTTGTTGTATCGCCTCTAGCTTGAATACAAGATGTGATATAGGCAGGCATGGAGGTATGCAGGTTCTATTTGGTATCCCGCAGCATATCGCTCCACATTTGCTGTAACTGAGTCTCTAGATCGTGTAAACTCATAGGCTGTGGAAGTTGGCATCCCAAATGGTCCCATACATGTTCTCTTGGCGCTAAATCTGGCCACCGGCAGATATGAATCCCCATTGATTTCAGTGGGGCATCGCACACATGCGTTCGATTGCTGCGTTTTCTAACACTGCGTTTCTTGAGCGCTTCCTGCTGTATTTTTCCACGCTTAGCGCACCTCATGACCTATCACAATGTTGTGGTGTTTCGCTGGCCCAACGTGTGGGAGGGGCCTCACCTGACGCCAACTATATCCTCAGAGCAATCATACTCTATGTAATGCAGGTAGCGGGATCAACAAGGCTGTAAGGCGGGCTGCACACGGTCTGGTCAGGCTCCGCATGAGGAAGCCCACAGCAGGGTCCAGCCTTGTGCCCAGCCGGTGGCCATACATACCTGTTGTACAACCCCTTTACCACCTCTGGCATTACTGTACACCCAGGCTGGGCAGGAGTTCCTGCGAACAGGCGTACATTTACTCCTTATGGATGGTGCAGGCTCAGAAACTGAGCCCATGGCATCTGCAGCGGGAGCCAGTAGGGACAGACAGCCGGCTTCCTGAGAACAGTCCCTGCTGTGAACCCTTTACATGCCGAGGATCAATGTTGATCGCATCATGTACAAAATTAGCATAGGGAGAACATTGCCTCTGACGTCATTGGCTCTCCACCATGTAATTGTGGAGGGCCAATGGGTTGCCGTAACAGTGGTGTATAGGTGTGCCATGGGCTGTGGTTGCAAGGATTAGTGATAATTAGATCTGCTACTGCATATATTTCTTGTGGTGTTGTATTTATGTCCTGAGCTTGGTTCTGGTGCTGTATTTATGATATACTTGGTTCTGTGACTGTGTTTATGTTACAAGCATGGATCAGTGAAATAAATCTTGTTTGTAAATTATGACAGGGACAAAACATGTTCTCATCGGATGCATCTAACCTAAAGCTAACATTGGCAGGCTGCTTCTCAGTACCTTGACATTGATGCTGTCGGGGGCCTGGCTCACGATCGGCGCTCCAATTCATCCTGGAGGCCTTGGATGGGGTTGAGGTTGGGGTTTCATGCAGTCCCTCCAGTTCCTTCATGCCATCTGGCTTGCCTACCTCCATTATCCAGCCTGTACTGAAATCTGCATTCATGGCTTCTCAAGTGTTTGGTGCCTCATGGCCACTCCAAGCACTCGCAGCTGGTGCCACTGCTCGGTTTGTAATGGCGGCCTCCGCCACTTCTGCCGCCCCACAGCTGCAAGCTGCGTCACAGTTCTAATATGGCCACTAGCCCTCCTCCACTCGGGGCTGCACAGCAATCACAGACAGTTCCATTAGCAAAGGCCTCTGCTTGTATTGGGGCTCCCTCTGTATTTAGAGCTCGTCTAGAGTGCCACAGAGTGGACGACAGGCAGCGGGCAGAGCATACTGTGGATATATCCACTCTACAGGTCTCCTGCCTCCCGGGACACCAGGACATCTCCCAAAATCTGAGACTGTCCCACTGAATTTAGGACAGTCTGGAGATATGATATGGAAGTTATAAAAAGTTGCTCAAATACTACCGCCAGCTGGTTACCTATATCACATTGCCTATCCCACTGACATGGAAATGTATGGATCTCATCTAATGGCCTTCCTGTAGGTTCAAGCTCCAAGTGTGGAGTCAGCAGGGCAAGCTCTGGGCACCCAGGCAGTGAGGCGCTGTGAACTGCAATACCAGACATAACCTATGGATAATAGCGGTTCTGTTTGTGAAAGAAAGCAGTCAGGTCTACTCTCCTACAACCTCTTTAATGGGGTTGTCCAGTTATAGACTATTAATGACCTAAACTTAGTATAGGACATCAACAGTAAATCTCTGAGTGTCTTCTGCACAGATCTGCTATTCTTTGAGTTGAATTTTACAGGAAGCAGACAGCTCCGTTCTCAGTGCAGTGGCCACAATTGATATTGCAGGCAGTGTTACCATTGAAGTGAATTGGAACTTGCCTGTAATACCAAGCCTGGCCCACAATGGCAATGGAGCGGTCTAAGCTGTCTACTTCTTAAAAAATTCAGCTCAGTTCCTGAGCACACCAGCCCAGTGAACAGCTGATGAAAGGGACTCCCTGATAATGGACGTCTTCCAATCCACTATTGATGGCCTATCCTAAGAATAGACCATCGACAGTTTACAACCGGACAACCCGTTTAAGGCAAACTTGCTAGTGACGTCTATTTAAGACACGGTGTTAAGGGGTTAAAGTTGTATTACAGTTACTGCTCTTGTCCATCAATCCAGAGGCGTCCCCTCCGCTGCAGTACGTATACGCTATATACTGTATATACTCTATAGCGTCCTAAGTAACATCATTATCACTTCTCGCACTGACATTAACGTGCTGATGGGATTTCTGGGTGACATTAGGCGCCACAAACTCCTGGCGACTAAATAAATGCTCATCTATTATGGTACCGCTCCGCTCTAACCAGCTTGATAGCTGCAATTAAAACAAGATGAAGAAGCGGACGCAAAAAATTAATTCTCTACAAAAATTATTTCAAAATGAATGAATTAGCGGATGAATTATTGAAGAGCCGGTGCATTATTAATAACCAGAGATCTGCTGCAGCCGACAATTAAACCCCATTACAAGGACTGTTTAGCATGCAAATGAGAGACGAGTACAACGCCTCTGCAGCGCCACCTGTTGGAAGGCAGCTTTCCTACAAGCCAATGTCCGGCTTCTAAAAGGCCTTGTGACGTGACTGGGATATAAACCAAAGCCGGAGTCCGCTGGGCGCTGCGGGGCGTTGTACCGTCTCCACATACATACTACTTCCCAGAGGAGCATTGCATGGCCTATAAATCTAACAACTACAAGGAGAAACAGTACCCCTCCCGAAGGACTGTCTACTCATACCTGTTCCTTGCTAAGCTGGTGTGAAGTGATTGCCTATCATTGTGATCAGCTGGGTGATAAAATCGGGTCATGCTGACCATATTTTTAGCAAAAATTGGTTTTCCATTAGAAGAATAGGTGTGTGTGTTTCAATGAATGTGGCTCGGTGGTTAGCACTATCACCATACAGTCCTAGTTTTAAATCTCATGAAGGACAACAACTGCATGGACTCTGAAAAACTCCATCCAGATGTTGCTCTCCGTCAGATTTGAGCCTAGAACTCAAAAAACACTGCAAGGCAGCAGTGCTAACACCTGAGCCACCATGCTTGGCATTTCTTCCCTTGAGGAGCAGACAGGGAAACACAATGGGAACATAAAAAGTCTATGCAGAGGTTGTCCTTGGTAAGATTTAAGGCAACAGTGCTCAGGATTAAGCCACCGTGCTTGTTCTTCATTTTTCCTCCTTCTCCTCTGCTGGAGGAGTGAACAGGAGTAGGATGAACAAGGGAAGATGCTTGGTGGCACAGTGGTTAGCATTGTTGCTATCACATCCATGCGGTACAAGTGCACAACGCTCAGCACGGGCGCAGGGTGACGTTCACACTGAACGCAAGTATAATACACCACGCAATGCAGGACACTGCGCACCACTCCAGGTAGATGGAAAGAACCTGTCGCTACCAAACATGGAGGTGAGGAGACCATGCCTGCAAGCAGAGTTATTGTCCTGATAAGGACAGCCCCGCTACCTTCCTCTGGGCCCTGACTATCTTTATAGGAACCCCTGGAGAGATGGACTGCCACAGCAATGCAAGCAACAAAGGTGACCAAAAAACAGCAGAAAGGATAAAGCAGCACTTATCTGAAATGGGAACTTATGACCCAGGCTAGAGGATCTCACCAACTCCAACCACTCCTCTAGAGACCTGAATAACCAGTAAGGAGGAAAGGGTGGGGTATGAATATAAAGCTCTCCATACCTGCTGATTGGAAGAGCAACTAGAGAACCCCCAACCCTCTCCTAAGTATGACTAATAGTCAGCCTGCAACTATGTAACATGCAGAGAGATAACAAAGCAATCTCTGCACCACATGCACTAACCCTTGTCCTGCATATAGTAGCAGGGTGACAGGTCTGAACCTGCATCGCGGCCACCACACCTTGACGTTGTTGCAACTAACGAGCCGTGACATTACCAACCCTCCAAGGAGGAGGGTCCTTAGGACCTGATCTACCAGGATTCCATTATTAATAGTTTTTAATTAAGTGGTCCGCGTTGGCCTCAGCTGATGGAACCCACGTCCTCTCCTCAGGACCGTACCCTCGCCAATGCAGCAGATAGTGCAGCGAGTTCCTGACTCGACAAGAGTCAATGATGTGGCTGACTTTGAACTGCAGATTCCCACCCACCAATACTGGCGAAGGAGGTGAGGACCTAAGTACCCGATTCACCACCTTCTTAAGTAAAGACTTGTGAAACACATCGGTCATCTTTAAGGAGCTAGGAATCTCCAATCTGAAGGACATCCGGTTAATTCTCTCTGTGATCTTAATAAATAAGATAAAATGCGGACCCAGCTTAAAAGATGGTTGTTTAAAGGGGTTGTCCCGAGGCAGCAAGTGGGTCTATACACTTCTGTATGGCCATATTAATGCACTTTGTAATATACATTGTGCATTAATTATGAGCCATACAGAAGTTATAAAAAGTTTTATACTTACCTGCTCCGTTGCTAGCGTCCTCGTCTCCATGGTGCCGACTAATTTTCGCCCTCCGATGGCCAAATTAGCCGCGCTTGCGCAGTCCGGGTCTTCTGTAGTCTTCTATGGAGCCGCTCGTGCCAGAGAGCGGCTCCGTGTAGCTCCGCCCCGTCACGTGCCGATTCCAGCCAATCAGGAGGCTGGAATCGGCAGTGGACCGCACAGAAGAGCTGCGGTCCACGAAGACAGAGGATCCCGGCGGCCATCTTCAGCGGTAAGTATTGAAGTCACCGGAGCGCGGGGATTAAGGTAAGCGCTCCGGTAAGCTTCCTTTACTTCCCTGCATCGGGGTTGTCTCGCGCCGAACGGGGGGGGGGGTTGAAAAAAAAAAAAACCCGTTTCGGCGCGGGACATCTCCTTTAAGCTTGATGTTCCTTGTAGACAACCAGACCAAATCACCCACCTGAAAGCTAACCCCCTCTGACTGACTGTTATCCGCCACCCACTTATAGCTTTTGACCAATCTTTTAAGATTTCTCTCAACTTCCTCCCAGACTGCCTCGAGGCTGGATGAGAATTTACTCTCTTGGGGTACCTCCGATATAGATTTAGTGAATGAACAAAACCCCGGATGGAAACCACAATTGCAGAAAAAGGAGATGCACCCGTAGACTCTAAAGATTGGTTGTCCAGAGCAAATTCTGCCAGAAGTAAATACCCCGACCAGCATTCTTGATTATCAGAAACAAAGCATCGCAGGTACTGCTCGAGACTCTGGTTACACCTCTCCGTTTGACCATTTGTCTCAGGATGGTAAGCTGAAGAAAAAGACAGCTGTATACCTAACTGGTGACACACGAAATGCCAGAACCCAGACTGCACCCCTCGATCAGAGACAATATTAGATGGTACCCCGTGTAGCCAGATTTTTAGCATTGGGTAAACTAGGCGAAGCAACAAAATAACACATCTTGCTAAAACGATTAACCACTACCCAAATAACAGCGTTTTCCTCGGAGGAAGGTAAGTTAGTGATGAAATCCATGGACAGATGAGTCCAGGGTCGCTCTGGTACCGGTAGAGGCAACAACTTCCCAGCAAGGAGATGCCAAGGTGATTTGGCTCTAGCACAGGCCTTGCGGAAACAAAACAAAATACATCACGTCTCAAAGACAGCCACCAAAAAACTTTACTTGCCAACTTTGAGTATTGTTAATGCCTGGATGACCTGCCAGGACAGAACTATGCATCTCAGAGAGTACCTGAAAACGCAGATGTAGAGGAACATAAAGCTTCCCCTCTGGCAGGCCAGCCGGCACCAAATCTTGTGCCTTATGAATATGCTCCTCCAGATCTAGGGACACAGCGGACACCACTACCCCCTGAGACAGAATGGGTGCAGGGGGTTCATCAAAGACCACTGGGACAAAAATCTTAGGCCTCATGTCCACGGGCCAAAGAAGAATTAAAATCCGCAGCGGATTTATACTCTTCTCCTGCATGTGGATCCGCATCCCATAGGGATGCATTGACCACCCGCGGGTAGATAAATACCCGCGGGTGGTCAATAAAAGTGATTTTTTTAAAAATGGAGCATCAAAAAATCTGGACCATGCTCCATTTTCGTGCAGGTCTCCCGCAGGCTTCTATTGAAGCCTATGGAAGCCGTCCGGATCCGCGGGAGACAAAAATCAGAATTTACTCACCCGCTACGGTTCTTCCCTTCGCCGCGGCTCCATATTCTCTCCATCGCGGCTGGATCTTTTTTTTTTCGGGCCGGCGCATGCGCGGGGCACGTCACAGACGTGCCCTGCGCATCCGCCGGGCCGAAGAAAGAAGATCCGGCCGAGACGCAGAGAAGATGACGCCGCGGCGAAGGGAAGAACCGGAGCGGGCGAGAGGTAAGTTAATTCTTATTTTTATGCCTCATGTCCGCAGGGCAGGAGGGACCCGCTACGGATTCTCTATGGATTCTCCTGATTTTCCCCGTGGACATGAGGCCTTAGAGAGAGTATCCACCCTGATTTTATGACTGCCAGGTCGGTATGTGACCACAAAATCAAAATGAGAGAAAAACAACCACCGTGCTTGTCTAGGGTTAAGTATCTTCACCGATTCAAAATGTATCAGATTCTTGTGGTCGGTGATAATGGTCACCTTATGTTGAGCTCCTTCCAGAAGATGTGGCCATTCCTCAAATGCCCACTTAATGGCCAAAAACTCTTTGTCACCAATGTCATTATTCTGCTCAGTAGAGGTAAACTTCTGTGAAAAAAATGTACAAGGGTGAAAATTCTTCAATTTGCCAGCACAGAAGGAACAGCCCCCACCCCGACCTCTGAAGTGTCCACCACAACAACAAAAGGCTTGGACGAATCTGGCTGTACAAGAATGGAGGCAGATGCAAAACATCTCTTCAAAGTCTCAAATGTATGAATTGCTTTCGGAGACCATTCAGAAGAAAAGGAACCTTTTTTTTTGTCATATCAGTCAGTGGTTTGACTCCCTCCGAAAACCCGCGTATAAACTTACGATACTAATTTTTGAACCCCAAGAATCTTTGAAGGGCCTTCAAATTCTCAGGCTGAATGCAGTCCAGAACAGCTCGGACCTTCCCCGGGTGCATCTTAAATCTCTCTGGGGTTATAGCATGCCCCAGAAAGGCAATCTCCTGTACTGCAAAAGTACACTTCTCCCTCTTGGCAAATAGGTCATTCTCACGGAGGGCTTGTAACTAGAGATGAGCGAACGTACTCGTCCGAGCTTGATGCTCGTTCGAGTATTAGCGTGTTCGAGATGCTCGTTACTAGAGGCGAGCACCACGCGATGTTCGAGTTTCTTTCACTTTCATCTCTGAGACGTTAGCGCGCTTTTCTGGCCAATAGAAAGACAGGGAAGGCATTACAACTTCCCCCTGCGACGTTCAAGCCCTATACCACCCCCCTGCAGTGAGTGGCTGGCGAGATCAGGTGTCACCCGAGTATATAAATCGGCCCCTCCCGCGGCTCGCCACAGATGCATTCTGACATAGCTCAGGGAAAGTGCTGCTGATGGTGGAGCTGCTATAGGGAGAGCGTTAGGAGTGATTTTAGGCTTCAAGAACCCCAACGGTCCTTCTTAGGGCCACATCTGACCGTGTGCAGTACTGTTGAGGCTGCTTTTTGCAGTGTTGCTCCTTTTTTTTTGTATATCGGCCATGCAGAGCATTGCGTCCTTAGTCTGCAGTAATTTTACCTAGTATAGGGCCAGTAGTGCTGAGGCAGGGACAGTGAAAAACGTGAAAGAGATATACTGTCTATATAGGCAGTGGGCTTTTCCAAAAGAATTTGGGACAAAAAAATATATTTGGTCTGCCTGTGACTGTCCTGACTGTACTGCGTCTCTGCTGGGGGTAGTAGTCCTAATTAATACGCAGCCAGCTAAGTGTTAAAGCGGGCTTGCGCAAAATTCTTTCCTGGCTCTGCTGTGCGTTCCGTAAGCGAAGTCAGCCTCCAACCACAGGTCAATAAGCGGCACATTTAATTACAGCGTTCTGTTTCTGCACTACTGGTAATACACCATGCTGAGGGGTAGGGGTAGGCCTAGAGGACGTGGACGTGGGCAAGGACGCGGAGGCCCAAGTCAGGGTGTGGGCACAGGCCGAGCTCCTGATCCAGGTGTATTGCAGCCGACTGCTGCGGGATTAGGAGAAAGGCAAGTTTCTGGCGTCCCCACATTCATCTCACAATTAATGGGTCCACGCGGTAGACCTTTATTAGAAAATGAGCAGCGTGAGCAGGTCCTGTCGTGGATGGCAGAAAGTGCATCCAGCAATCTATAGACCACCCAGAGTTCTGCGACGTCCACTGCTGCAACTCTGAATCCTCTGGCTGCTGCTCCTCCTTCCTCCCAGCCTCCTCACTCCATGAAAATGACACATTCTGAGGAGCAGGCAGACTCCCAGGAACTGTTCCCGGGCCCCTGCCCAGAATGGGCAGCAATGGTTCCTCTCCCACCGGAGGAGTTTGTCGTGACCAATGCCCAACCTTTGGAAAGTTCCCGGGGTCCGGGGGATGAGGCTGGGGAGAGTTTTCAGTGGGTGAGGAGGACGATGACGATGAGACACAGTTGTCTATCACTCAGGTAGTAGTAATTGAAGTAAGTCAGAGGGAGGAGCGCACAGAGGATTCGGAGGAAGAGCAGCAGGACGATGAGCTGATTGACCCCACCTGGTTTGCTAAGCCTACTGAGGACAGGTCTTCAGAGGGGGAGGCAAGTGCAGCAGCAGGGCAGGTTGGAAGAGCCAGTGCGGTGGCCAGGGGTAGAGGCAGGGCCAGACCGAATAATCCACCAACTGTTTCCCAAAGCGCCCCCTCGCGCCATGCCACCCTGCAGAGGCTGAGGTGCTCAAAGGTCTGGCAGTTTTTCACTGAGAGTGCAGACGACCGACGAACAGTGGTGTGCAACCTTTGTCACGCCAAGATCAGCCGTGGAGCCACCACCACCAGCCTCACCACCAGCATGCACAGACATATGATGGCCAAGCACCCCACAAGGTGGGACGAAGGCCGTTCACCGCCTCCGGTTTGCACCACTGCCTCTCCCCCTGTGCCCCAACCTGCCACTGAGATCCAACCCCCCTCTCAGGACACAGGCACTACCGTCTCCTGGCCTGCACCCACACCCTCACCTCCGCTGTCCTCGGCCCCATCCACCAATGTCTCTCAGCGCAGTGTCCAGCGGTCGCTAGCGCAAGTGTTAGAGCGCAAGCGCAAGTACGCCGCCACACACCCGCACGCTCCAGCGTTAAACGTGCACATAGCCAAATTTATCAGCCTGGAGATGCTGCCGTATAGGCTTGTGGAAACGGAGGCTTTCAAAAGCATGATGGCGGCGGCGGCCCCGCGCTACTCGGTTCCCAGTCGCCACTACTTTTCCCGATGTGCCATCCCAGCCCTGCACGACCACGTCTCCCGCAACATTGTACGCGCCCTCACCAACGTGGTTACTGCCAAGGTCCACTTAACAACAGACACGTGGACAAGCACAGGCGGGCAGGGCCACTATATCTCCCTGACGGCACATTGGGTGAATTTAGTGGAGGCTGGGACAGAGTCAGAGCCTGGGACCGCTCACGTCCTACTCACCCCCAGAATTGCGGGCCCCAGCTCGGTGGTGGTATCTGCGGCGGTGTATGCTTCCTCCACTAAACTCCTCCTCTTCCTCCTCCTCCTCCTCCTACGCAACCTCTGTCTCGCAATCAAGATGTGTCAGCAGCAGCACGTCGCCAGCAGTCGGTGTCGCGCGGCGTGGCAGCACAGCGGTGGGCAAGCGTCAGCAGGCCGTGCTAAAACTACTCAGCTTAGGAGAGAAGAGGCACACGGCCCACAAACTGCTGCAGGGTCTGACAGAGCAGACCGACCGCTGGCTTGCGCCGCTGAGCCTCCAACTGGGCATGGTCGTGTGTGACAACGGCCGTAACCTGGTGGCGGCTCTGCAGCTCGGGAGCCTCAGGCACGTGCCATACCTGGCCCACGTCTTTAATTTGGTGGTTCAGCGCTTTCTGAAAAGCTACCCACGCTTGTCAGACCTGCTCGGAAAGGTGCGCCAGCTCTGCGCACATTTCCGCAAGTCCCACACGGACGCTGCCACCCTGCGCACCCTGTGCACCCTGCAACATCGGTTTAATCTGCCAGTGCACCGACTGCTGTGCAACGTGCCCACACGGTGGAACTCTACGCTCCACATGTTGGCCAGGCTCTATGAGCAGTGTAGAGCTATAGTGGAATACCAACTCCAACATGGGCGGCGCAGTGGGAGTCAGCCTCCTCAATTCTTTACAGAAGAGTGGGCCTGGTTGGCAGACATCTGCCAGGTCCTTGGAAACTTTGAGGAGTCTACCCAGATGGTGAGCGGCGATGCTGCAATCATTAGCGTCACCATTCCTCTGCTATGCCTCTTGAGAAGTTCCCTGCAAAGCATAAAGGCAGACGCTTTGCGCTCGGAAACGGAGGCGGGGGAAGACAGTATGTCGCTGGATAGTCAGGGCACCCTCCTGTCTATATCTCAGCGCGTTGAGGAGGAGGTGGAGGAGCATGAGGAGGAGGGGGAAGAGACAGCTTGGCCCACTGCTGAGGGTACCCATGCTGCTTGCCTGTCATCCTTTCAGCGCTGGAGTTGTAGGACAAAATCAGTCCAAGGATGGAGTTTTTCATAGTCCAGGCAGAGGATATATTTGGCATTTGAACTTGGGATGCCATCACTGTAAGGCAACAATGCTAATCACTGAACCACGTTCAATTTCATCCCATCCGAAGAGCCATAACATTTTCATGTTTCCATCGATGCAGCTTGGTGAAGGCTTGCTATTTGCAGGATGAGCTCTAATCTGCATTGATCACATTTCTGAGAACATAAAACATTTTGATCACTTTTTATTCCATTTTTTTATAGAGATAAGATTATCCCAGCCTGCAGTTCTGGCATGGCACGTCTTCATGGTGTTCACCATGTGGTATAAATAATATATAAGCAACTAATTCTGCAGGTCGGCGCAACATCTAACACTAAATGTATAGAACTTCAGGTCCCTCCCCCCCCAACCTCACACCTAGTCCAGTCCCTCTGCCCCCTTACATCTCCTTCTGTCCCTCTTCCTCCTCACACCTCCTCCGATCCCTCTCCCCAGTGGTTATCTCCCACCTCACCACTAGATTCAATCTCTCTCTGACCTCTGGCATTTTTCCCTCCATTTTCAAACACGCCATCATATCCTCACTGCTAAAGAAACCGACTCTGGACTCGACTGATGCTGCCAACTACTGACCCGTCTCCAACCTCTCCTTCATCTCCAAAAAACTAGAACACTTGCTTTACTCCCGCCTTAAAAGCCATCTATCAGAAAACTCTCTTTTCCATCCCCTACAGTCCGGCTTCCGCCCCCAACACTCAACAGAAACCACCGGGTGTCAAACGACCTCCTGACAGCCAAATCGAGGGGTGGCTACTCCCTAAAGGACACTGCGCTCTCCTAGTTCTTCTCCTACCTATCTGACCGCTCATTCAGTGTCTCCTTTGCTGGCTCTTTTTTCCCCTTCTCTTCCCCTTGCTGTTGGGGTCCCACAGGGCTTGGTCCTTGGTCCCCACCTCTTCTTTTCCCCTTGCTGTTGGGGGTCCCCTAGGACTCGGTTCTCAGCCCCCTCCTCTTCCCCTTGCTTTTTGGGTCTCCCAGAGCTCAGTCCCTTACCCACTCCCTTTCTCCATCTACATAACCCCTATTGGTCAAACCATCAGGGGATTTGGCCTCCAATGCCACCTCTACGCTGACGACACCCAGCTATACACCTCTTCCCGTGACATCTCTACACCTTTACTCCAAAACATCACCGACAGTCTGCTGTCTCTAACACTATGTTCTCTCTCTACCTAAAACTGAACCCACTCAAAAACTGACCTTCTGTTTCCGCCCTCCACTAACCAACCTCATCCTGACATCTCCATCTCAGTGTGTGGTGCTACCATAACTCTCAGCATGCCCACTGCTTCTGGGTCATATTTGACTCTGATCTGTCCTTTACCCCCTACATCCAATCTCTTGCCCGAATATGTTAGATACACCTCAAGAACATCACAAGAATCCGCTCTTTTCTCACTGTGGACACGCTAAAAACGCTTATCGTTTCCCTCATCCACTCTCAGCTCAATTATTGCAACTCGCTGCTGATCGGCCTCCCCTGCACCTGACTCTACCCTCTCCAATCCATCCTGAATGCGGCAGCCAGGCTCATCTTCCTGTCCAGCCGCTACTCGGACGCCTCTGTCCTGTGCCAGTTACTGCACTGGCTGCCCGTTAAATACAGAATACAATCTAAACTCGCTACCTTCATCCATAAAGCCCTCCACAGCACTGCACTGTCCTACATTGCCTCCCTCACCTCAATCCACCACCCAGCCCGGGCCCCCCGCTCTGCCAAAATCAGACTGAGTGCCCCTTTAATTCAAACTTCTCATTCCCTCCTCCAAGACTTCTCCAGAGCAGCACCGGTCCTCTGGAACGCACTACCAAAGGCTACCCGAGCAACCCATGACTCCGAAAACTTCAGGCGTGCTCTAAAAACGCACCTCTTCAGGGAAGCATACCATATCCCCAAACAAGTTATGGCAAACCTTTTAGGGACCGAGTGCCCTAACCAAAATCCACTTATTTATCGCAAAGTGCCAACACGTCAGGGGGTGGGGCTTACAATGACGTATGATTTTACCCCCATTGTTCTAAAAGGACAGGGTCACTTCAAGATAGAGAGGGTGCAGATTTTGACAGCTTTTTGGATGCGGAAATGCTGCAGAAAGTCCTCAGTGGAAATTTCTGTGGAAAATTCTGCAGCATTTCCGCATCCAAAAAGCAATCAAAATCTGCACCCTATCTATTTTGAAACAGCCCTGCCTATTACCCCCCACCCCAGCAATAATAGTAACCCCCACAGTGGCCCTAGCGATAATAGTAACACCCCCCCACGCACAGCGGCCTCCAGTATAATAGTGACCCCCCACAGCAGCCCCTAGTATAATAGTGACACCCCACAGCAGCCGCCAGTATAATAGTGACATCCTACAGCGGCCCCCAGAATAATAGTGACACCCCACAGCAGCCACAGTGTAATAATGACACCCCACAGTGGCCCCCTGTATAATAGTGACACCCCAATGTGGTCCCTAGTGTAAAAGTAACATTCCTCAGCAGCCCCCAGTATAATAGTGACACCCCACAGCAGCCGCAGTGTAATACTGACACCCCACAGTGGCCCCCTGTATAATAGTGATACCCCACAGTGGCCCCCTGTATAATAGTGACATCCCAAAGCAGCCCCCCATCATTCCCCCGAAACCCCCATACTTACCCCCTCCTCCTGGTGGAAGCTCTGCTTCTCCTCTGCTCAGCACTGAACAAGGTGCACACTGTGACGTCAGTGTGCTGCCGGACGCCTCCTCCCCCTGCTCTCACAGAACCTAAGAGGAGACATCGAGGGAGGGGTAATGAGGATCCCAGCTGCACACTGACGTCATAGTGTGCTCCAGGATCAGCGCTGCTAGCAGCGCAGCTGAGCTGAGTGAATGCCGCCAGGGGAGCCACGGCCTCTACCAGTATTTACAAGTGGTGAGCAGCTGATGGCAGCTTGTGCAGTAGGGAGGGCTCTGTGTGCCGCCTCTGGCATGTGTGCCATAGGTTGGCCACCACTGCCCTAAATCAAACCCCTCTGTACCCTCCTAATAACATGCTCCCTGACCTAGTGAATGCAACCCTGCCAGCCGCCATCAACCGTACCCTGCAGTCACACCGATTCATCCACCACATGGCTTAATGTCTGACCATTGTCTATAGCATCCCTCACTCTCCACCCCCCATACCGGGCACATCTCCAGCCCCTTTACCTTCTGTATCCCCCCCATTATCTGTAGTATGTAAGCTCGTTGGAGCAGGACCCTCACCCCTATTGTTTCCATCAACTGATTGCTATGTAACCGTGTTTTTTGTACTTTTGTCTCGCTGTATTCCCCCTGTCTATGTAAGCGCTGCGGAATATGTTGGTGCTATACAAATAAAGATTATTATTATAGGCCAGATGATGGTAGACTCTGACATCTTCAAGTCTCCGAGTGCATGGCATCCCATCGGGACCCACAATCATATTGTGGGCATCCGATGGGTGACAGAGGGAACGTCAGCCTGTGTCAGCCTGTTACATGCCACGGCATGTAAAGGGTTAAACAGTGAAGACAGGACAGGTGCCGGGCCCCTCTGCTGGTATTCTGTTGTAACACTGTAAAAAAGGTGTATGGACGGTCACTAAGGTGTTAACTAAACAAAATGGCTATACAGCCCAACTCAACGAGGATAGGAGGGATAGTAATGCAAGTGAAAATGTTAAACTGCATGTGTAGCCCCTATTACACCTGCAGCACCCCCACAGGGGAAATCAAGTATTACAGTGTTCATTTACATCAATACAGAACAAGACGGGTCCTCCAGAGAGAGAAGCTCTTTGTAACCGCTCTTCACTCTGGTCAAAAGATGAGGATTCTTAGCAGGAGACCGTCTCTATTAATCTCCTAACAGGATGAAGGTAAAAGGAGTTTTCTAAACTGAACAACCCCTTTAATTGTGGAGATACCCCCCCCCCCCCCCCTCCAACCCCACAACCACATTCTGTCAGAGGAAGAATCTGTTATCTAAAGGCAGAGAGAGAAAGCGAGAGATCCCATTGATGATATCGCCTCAGGACCGCTCCTCAGTAGTTGATCGGTGGCGTCCCCGACTCGGACCTGTGATGTCACCTTCATTGGTTACATAGCCTGAGAGTTCAGTCACATTCAAGTGGATAGGACTGAGAAGCAATACCAGGCGCAGCCACTATACAATGTCCGATGCTGCCTGGTATGGACCGAAGTGATAGCGGCATTCACCCAAGTGCGGCTGTCATTTTTGTTAGCTGATCAGTAGGGATCCGAGGTGATGGACTCCGCCAATACCGGAGGCAGATCATCAATAGTTTAGAGTGGGAAAAGCCCTTTGATGCATTTGTTGCATCTGGCGGCGCCTCCATGCTAGAGTGGAGTATACTGCAGCTATGACTTACGCCAGAAGCGCCCGGACCCCAGTGCCTAAGCTGTCCCAGAGTCCACCTACCTAGTGGTATCTTGCTTTGTAGCAGTGGGGCCCCTCCAGCACCAGGGCCCGGATGCTGCTGCTACCTTTGCACCCCCTAAAGCCACACATGTGCATCTAGAATCTGAGTTTCAGCTCTGTCTGCAGAAGATTCCACATTCCTCTCGGTACATTTCGCCGCTCATCTCCTTTGCTTAGTACCATAAAAAGCTGAAATATAATGATGCGGATGATCTTGTTACCGCTGGATTGTGACAGTTATCAGGTCAGCTTTCAGCAAGTTCTGTTACCGGCTGTAAATTGCAGACGAAGACGGTGGAATAAGAGACGGCGTCGGCCTACGAGAAAACAAGAATATAATGTGTAGATTATTTTTGGACTGTCTGAGAACGTCTGACAACAGCGTTACTAGAGCGGCAGGGAAACCCCAAGCAACCGCGCTTCAGTCTTGTAAGAACTGTCTAGGCAAGCGGGAGGAAGATTTAACAATGCGCTTCCTAAAATGGGGATTAGTAACATGACAAGGAACAGATTCCATTATTCCTCTGGACGTACCGCAGCTCTTACGCACAATTATTTCAATGGCGTCTCCAGGGATATTACAGGATTCAGTGTTATAGACATAATTGTTACAGCAGAGATCTGCTTTTACTAAATTGATACATTCTAGCATTTTCGCTACATGCAGCCACCACTAGGGGGAGCTAGGGTACACCACGAATACATTTGCACAACACTGTGCGCAGTTAGTGTGAGGCTGGCTGTTATACTGAACTCGGCTTGAAAGCAATGGGCTGCCGGCGAGCGCAGGATGAATTTTCAGGAAGGGCTTAAACATATAAGCCCTTACCTGAAAACCATCCAAAAAAATTAAAAAATCTATACTCACCTTGTCCCTGCAGCCGGAGTTCAGCCGCGGCCGACCGGCAGTTCTCTTGAACTGCTCTGTATAGTATTCAGCAGGCGGGGATTTAAAATCCCCGCCTGCTAAATGGGCTGCCTCTGATTGGTCACAGCCCTCACCAATCAGAGGCAGCTCTCACTCACCCATTCATGAATTCATGAATGGATGAGTGAGTGCTGCCTCTGATTGGCTCAGTGCAAGGACCAATGAGGGGCAGCTCTCAGCTATTGAATGACAGCTGAGAGCTGCCCCTGATTGGTCCTTGATCTGAGCCAATCAGAGGCAGCACTCACTAACCCATTCATGAATTCATGAATGGGTGAGTAAGAGCTGCCTCTGATTGGTGAGGGCTGTGACCAATCAGAGGCAGCCCATTCAGCAGGCGGGGATTTTAAATCCCCGCCTGCTGAATACTACACAGAGCAGTTCAGGAGAACTGCCGGCCGGCCGCGGCTGAACTCCGGCTGCAGGGACAAGGTGAGTATATATATATATATTTTTTTTATTTTTACACATTTTTGGATGGTTTTCAGGCAAGGGCTTATATGTTTAAGCCCTTCCCGAAAATTCATCCTACGCTCGCCGGCAGCCCATTGCTTTCAATGGAGCCAGCTGTATTGCTGGCTCCATTGAATTCAATGGGCGAACATCGTTCTTCTCTGCCACAGCAGTTACAGCTGTGGCAGAGGAGAATGATCTTTATAGTATATGTTCTCAATGGGGTCGGCGCTGCTGCTGCCGGCCCCATTGAGCGCATATATAGAGCACAAGGAATCGCAGAACGCAGATAGGCGCGTTCTGCGAATCGTTGTGTCCTATAATTTATCGGACATCCGCATAAAAAGCGGCCATGTGACCGATCCCATTGCTAAGCAATGGTTCTATATATGCGCAGATCGCATGCGCATCCGCAAATCGCGGCAAAAAACGGTCGTCTGACCGAGGCCTCCGGCCACTTTCACACGGGTTACAAGATCTTGCAATTTTCTCGTGATGTGACAGTGCTACAAGTGATTGTTCCCCGCAAGAGAAACCACATAACCCTGTAGATATGAGACCCTTTAATGGCTAACAACAATACATGATGTAATAGCGAGCTTGCAAACCTCTCAGGCTCTTCTTTAGGCTAAGATGGAATAGATCTGAAGAGGCATGAATATTTGTACACATTTATGACACACATACTTATGACACGGCACAGTCATGGATGTGATTGATTTGCACTTAAAAGGAATACTGCAACAGTAACAAACTTTTTTGACTAGGCACTGATAACAGAGTGAGAGTTTTATGGTCCCTGAATTACTGTTGAAGGGGAGGGGGGGGGGGGGGAGGGGCGTCAGGCCAGGAATTCTGCAACCATAAACTTTCACTCCCTTATCAGTGCCTAGTCTAAAAAGTTTGTTTCTGTTGCAGTATTCCTTTTAAGTGCAAATCGATCACATCCATGTCTGTGCCGTGTCATAAGTATTTGTGTCATAAGTGTGTAAAACATATAGATGCGTCTTCGGATCTATTCCATTTTAGCCTGAAGAACCTGAGAGGTTCGCAAGCTCGCTATTACAGCAAGTATTTTTGTTAGCCATTAAAAGCCATTATAATCACATCTTGTATCCAAGCTAGAGGCAGTATACTGGGTTACCAGAGCCTACATGCCCGCCCATATCACATCTTGCATCCAAACTGGAGGCGGTACAACAGGGTTCTAGATCCTCCATGACCACTCATATCACATTTTTTATCGAAACTAGAGCCGGTACAACAGCGTATTAGAGCCTCCATGCCCATTTTGTGTCCAAGCTAAATGTGGTTCAACAGGGTACTAGAGCCTCCCTGCCCACCCGTATCACATTTTGCATCCAAGCTAGAGGCAAAACAGCAGGGCAGTAGAGCCTCCATGCCCATCTGTATCAAAACTATAGGAGGCAGGACAACAGGGTATTAGAGCGTGCATGCCTGCTTGTAATTCATCTTGTATCCAAGCTAGAGACTGTACAACAGGGTATTAGAGCGTGCATGCCCTCCGTATCCCATCTTGTATCCAAGCTAGAAGTGGTACAACAGGGTACTAGAGCCTCCATGCCCTCCGTATCACATCTTGTATCCAAGCTAGAAGTGGTACAACAGGGTACTAGAGCCTCCATGCCCTCCGTATCACATCTTGTATCCAAGCTAAAGGCGGTACAACAGGGTACTAGAGCCTCCCTACAAGGGGTCAGTTCTCCCTAATAAATTATACTTTCGCTCTGATATCGTAATCACTTATGACAATGTTACAATCACACTGAGAAAGTTTCCTTCCATCCAACAACTTCTTCTAGTGGAAGGATTGGCATTTGTCAATCCGGTGCCTCAGAACATCACAGAGGAGGTGACTCAGGGCCGCGGTGGACTCATTGAGATGCACGGTCATGAAGCTGCCGCAACCGCGTAGACGTTGTAGGGCACATATTATAAATGGAACATTGCCATCATAAAGGAGCAGAGAGGAGTTTGTGAGGGCATAAAGAGGGCTCCATGGGTTTGTGAGGGCATAAAGAGGGCTCCATGGGTTTGCGGGGACATAAAGAGGGCTCCATGGGCTTTTACAGGCACAAAGGGGAGCACCATGATGTTATTCTTCCATTCACATATCCTTTTCCCACCAGATTCATCAATATTCTTCGGTTTGGCGGGTGCCACAGGCTTGTGGGGCTCTAATGAGGCAATATTAATTTGTTTGGATACTATGAATGCACCATTTGCTAGTGGGGGAACCGAGGAACCAGCATTACTAAGAGGACACCTCTACTTTGCTAGCGGCATGGAGAGGGTACCTTTTCTTTGTGGGGGCACTAAGGGGCAATCTTACTGTGAGGTAACACAAGGGGTGTGGCTTGGCATAGAAAGTGTGCTGTGGGAAGTGTCCCTTTTTGTTGTTCAGAAGTTGAGCTCCGCAGCTGACCCCCCCCCCCTCAGTCTTTTGTTTATTCTATTGCACTAAATGACTTTTTTGGAAGCCTGCAGACTACTGGAGGAGGATGAGGATTTCTTCATCCACCATTGGATGCTAACGGCCTAACATCTAAGGCCTCCTGCAGATGGCCAGGTCGGATCCCGCTGTGAGAATTCTCGCAGCGGGATGCGAGCCGTGCCCCTGCAGTGACCTCCGTGGCTCACCTCCCCCCGGCGTCTCCTCTACTCTGCTATGTGCCAGCTGCCGCACAGAGTCGGGACATGCGCAGAGCGGCGCCGGTGCCCTACCAGTGACGTTTCTTTGTGGGGCTCTGTGAGGCTCGCACAGAAATAGGACATGCCGCGATTTGTTTACCGCACAAGTTTTCATGCTGTCAGATGGCGGCTGTCTGCATAGGATGGCATTATCTAATGAAATCCTATGGCAGCGGGCACGGGCGGAAATTCTGCGGGAAATCCTGTTGTGGTATTTCTGTCCGTGTGCCGAAGGCGGTTAATATAGGAATCCTACGCTATCGGATGTGGGTCTCGTTGCTGCTTGTGAGGTTTGGACGTTAGTTAGCAGTTACTCTCTCTTGTGACTACTCGGGAGCTCAGAGGACGTTGTGTGGACTGAAGGGGAAGTCTGATGTTATTTCTAGATGGGAACATGAGATTTTAACAGTCCGGGCGCACAGCATGGAGGCCGCGCCAAAGTACAAGTAAAGGTCACTCTATACTACAAGAAGCTTTACAAGAACAATTAAACTTATCTGAATTGTGATTACCGCGGCTGTGACCTTTGTACCGCTTGATGCTTAAATGGGTTTGCCTGTTTAGTGCATTTGTCCCGCTACGACCATCTCTGTCAATGTACCCCATTAGAGTTGCTCAGGACCCCCAGTATGGAGGTCTGTGCTGTGGTGGACCCCCCCATACATGACACACATTACATGGATGACCGTTTACTTGAATAGATGCAGGGTGGGGCAAGCTCTGTTCATGTCCAAGATGCTGCATCCAAGACACGCCTCCTCCCGCTTATGTAACTTCCCAACCAATCAGTAGCAGTCTTAGGCCACTCCCACAGCTGCGTTGGGGTCAGGTCAGGGTTTCATCTCTCTGCTCCATTTTTTAGAGGAGGGAAACTAAAAATCAAGCTGAAAAAACAAATTTGTGTTTTTACCCTTTGATTTCACTGGGGTTTCATAACAAGCGGAAAGCCAACAGCGAGGCGCCGATCCATCACATGGCTATATTATTGTACGGACAAATAGTGCAATCCGCAGCATAACTATCTGTCCGAAAAAACTGGAAACCTGATTGAATGGAAGGAATGGAAGCATTTTTGTTCGCTTTCCGTTTTTTTGAAATCCCATTGAAATCAATGAAGAAAAAAGGATCAATTTTTTTCAGTTTCTTTCCTCTAAAAATGGAGTAGAGAGAAGGAAAACCTGAACCCTCCGCCGGTGTGAGAGCGGCCGTATTTACACCCGGAACAAAGGAGAAAAGTGTTGTTTTACTCTCAGATAGATACATTGCCTTCCCCAGTAGCGCCCTCGGGGCTCACACCCAGTTTTTCTAACACGCGATTATCAATGGGGCTCTCTAATGTTAAAAACGCGTCACACAAAAATCACAGAAGCGCAAACTGGTGATGCGTTTGTAACATTAGAAAGTCCCATTGACCATCATGTTAAAAAATGCAGCGATATCACAGGGTTAAAAAAACCCTAGTGGGCGGGAACCCTAAGTGACCTCCCATTCTGCCTACTGCTTGTCTCCTTTCTGAATGCAAAGCTACATTTCTCCTGTAGTGGCCGCTGTTTCCCCAGCAATAACAAGTGATCGCTGGGGATCGGCCACCATACAGGTGTACAGCTCCCCTAGTGGTGACAACAGTACATACCATCTGCTTTCATTGGTTTGGTAGTCTCCATATGTAGCCTAGCAGCAGAAGGACTTGGAGACTATATCCATGGGAAAGTGTGGGATATCAGATATTCTGGGGCCACAATGTGGGTCATTTTGGATTCAGGGGTTATGATCTGATACGTTTTTTGTTCAGGGGATGTAGGAGGGGAACCTTCCCTTTACACAAATGAGTTGTGCTCATGCTCGTGTGGGTGATTGTTCGTCTAATCAAAATTTTTTGGGCTAAAGCGAATCCCGCCCCTAGGGTGGGACAGGACTTTGGGGTGTAGCCGCTCCTCTCTCTTGGCCTCACTATCTCTGACAGGGTGTAGTTGGCGGACTGCTGTGTAGCTGAAGCGATCTGGTGAGGGCTGCTCCCCCTTAAGGGACACGTCCAATACATAGAGGTCCGGCAGCACTGAAACACAGCTTTCCCAAATGGGTGAGGTAGATATATGCACAGCCACCAGTCAGTGGGATCATGGACCTCCAATCCCGGGTCAGTCCATAACAGTAAGGCAGAGGCGGCAGCATCAAAGGTGTAGAATAAAGTTTAAAATCCTTTTATTGCTTCCATATAGTAAAAGGCAACGTTTCGACTACGTCTTTTTCAAACCTTTAGGGACACGAGCGGAGTTTCTGTTCTTTGGGCGGTTTGTGGCTGTCCCTGCTGACAGGCATCCTAGGGGGGACATCAGCGGTCACCTCCGAAGAACTGGTTCTGTAGCTTTGGTTGAGACCACAGTCTATATTAAAGCAGCAAGTGAGAGAGTGCGTTTCAGGATAATGCGAGCTGTAGGTTGGGCGGTTGCACTCAGAGACGCCGATAACCACCGCCCTACGGACCTAGTGAACGAATTCTAAATACGGGGGATTCTGCTGTCAAAATGCCGTTGCTCCATTTATTCTTCCCAAGATGAGAGACTTGTTGTTTTTCATACATTTCGACAGTTCAGCCCAAGTTGAACTGGTTATTAGTATGGAGCGATGCACGAGCTTTCCTCGGTGGTCCCTCTGGATCCCACTGTCGAGGGGGTCTTATAATGTTGCCATACACCATCCTGCATCCGACCTTAAGTAGCCCGAACCTGGGCAAGAGAGCCTAATGTCCCTGAAACACAGAACATGGTGCCACGACTCCCACCGTAATCATAGCCAGGTACAAACTGAGTCACGTGACTCTGGAGCACCCCCCATGTCCGTGAGTGCAGATTCTGTCCCAGCCAGGGTCTCACCTCGCACCTTCCCTCGGGTACCTCCCAGCCCCAGAATCTCCAGGAAGTCCCTTCTCAAAAGTTCAGAAGCTTCAGGACTATTAGTACAAAATGTGCTAATTGTCACGGGTAAATGGCTTTGGGTATATAATTGTCAATCCGGGTATACAGGCAGGTAGGAACTATTAGGGGTTGGTCCAGGGAACAGTCTGATTGCCATTAGGGAGTCGGGAAGGAATTTTTTCCCCAAAAGGGCTAATTGGCTTCTGGCCTTGGGGTTTTTTGCCTTCCTCTGGATCAACACAGGAGGATAGACAGGCTGGACTAGATGGACATTGTCTTCATTCAGCCTTACATACTATGTTACTATGTTACTATGTTGGGTAGTACCACACTTACATGCCAGGTGCCTGTATATGCAAAACTTGTGGTACAATGGACCTCATCTATAAGTGTGGTCACACCGCAGCCCAGAACCCCTCATGTAAAGGAAGGCCCGCCATGCAATGACTGTTCATCCCACCAAGCCCAGTTCTTCCTACCTGCAGGATTTACATAGGATAAGACAGCTTTCCAGAACGAATGGATTAGGTGGACTAACGGGAAAGGGGGGGGGGGGGGGGGGCTTGTCAACTGTAGTTCACACTTATAACCTACATATCAGAAATCCATATCAGGGGACCTTCGGCACTGCAAACCACACATCATTACCACTGTAGTACTCCATACTTAACCCCTTAGTGACTGGTCTATTTTGTGTCTGAAAGACCCAGCGATTTTCACTATAGCGTAACAAGAGTCAAAGCTCATTAACAGCTGGACGCACACTGGGGGACATATAATGTGTTGGAGATGTTACTGGCCGCACTCTGGAGGACATATAATGTGTTGTAGATGTTACTGGCTGCACTCTGGAGGACATATAATGTGTTGTAGATGTTACTGGCCGCACTCTGGAGGACATATAATGTGTTGTAGATGTTACTGGCTGCACTCTGGAGGACATATAATGTGTTGTAGATGTTACTGGCTGCACTCTGGAGGACATATAATGTGCTGGAGATGTTACTGGCCGCACTCTGGGGGACATATAATGTGTTGGAGATGTTACTGGCCGCACTCTGGGGGACATATAATGTGTTGGAGATGTTACTGGCCGCACTCTGTGGGACATATAATGTATTGGAGATGTTACTGGCTGCACTCTGGGGGACATATAATGTGTTGGAGATGTTACTGACTGCACTCTGGGGGACATATAATGTGTTGGAGATATTACTGGCTGCACTCTGCGGGACATATAATGTGTTGGAGATGTTACTGGCCACACTCTGGGGGACATATAATGTGTTGGAGATGTTACTGGCCGCACTCTGGGAGACATATAATGTGTTGGAGATGTTACTGGCTGCACTCTGGAGGACATATAATGTGTTGTAGATGTTACGGGCCGCACTCTGGGGGACATATAATGTGGTGGAGATGTTACTGGCCGCACTCTGGGGGACATATAATATGTTGGAGATGTTACTGGCTGCACTCTGGAGGACATATAATGTGTTGGAGATGTTACTGGCCGCACTCTGGGGGACATATTATGTGTTGGAGATGTTGCTGGCCGCGCTCTGGGAGACATATAATGTGTTGGAGATGTTACTGGTTGTACTCTGGGGGACATATAATGTGTTGGAGATGTCACTGGCTGCACTCTGGGGGACATATAATGTGTTGGAAATGTTACTGGCCGTACTCTGGGGGACATATAATGTGTTGGAGATGTTACTGGCTGCACTCTGGGGGGCATATAATGCGTTGGAGATGTTACTGGCCACACTCTGGGGGACATATAATGTGTTGTAGATGTTACTGGCTGCACTCTGGGGGACATATAATGTGTTGGAGATGTTATTAGCTACACTCTGGGGGACATATAATGTGTTGTAGATGTTACGGGTCGCACTCTAGAGGACATATAATGTGGTGGAGATGTTACTGGCTGCACTCTGGGGACATATAATGTGTTGGAGAGGTTACTGGCTGCATTCTGAGGGACATATAATGTGTTGGAGATGTTACTGGCCGCACTCTGGGGGACCTATAATGTGTTGGAGATGTTAATGGCCGCACTCTGGGGGACATATAATGTGTAGTAGATGTTACTGGTGTAGTGGCCTAGCGTTAGTGACCCTCTGGTTTTTGTGCTGGTCCACCCCATATGGATTTATCGGTATTATTGTATCTTGATGGCACCGGGAACTCCTGGTGAAGACAAGTCTGACAGAGGGTGATGCCCCCTCTACCTCATTGGCTACAGATAACGCTCTCCCTGCAGGTCCTGGCAGGCCACTAATCTGCTGTTGTCCCGGCTCACCTTGCTGATGGAAGTTGGCCGCTGCTGCCCTGCTGGTGCTGTAGGTATCTTCCGCCGTAGCTGCTGTCGTATTTGGTCCCTGCTGTCCCGGCTCCTGCTGTATTTGGTTCCTGCTGTCCCGGCTCCTGCTGTATTTGGTCCCTGCTGTCCCGGCTCCTGCTGTATTTGGTCCCTGCTGTCCCGGCTCCTGCTGTATTTGGTCCCTGCTGTCCCGGCTCCTGCTGTATTTGGTCCCTGCTGTCCCGGCTCCTGCTGTATTTGGTCCCTGCTGTCCCGGCTCCTGCTGTATTTGGTCCCTGCTGTCCCGGCTCCTGCTGTATTTGGTCCCTGCTGTCCCGGCTCCTGCTGTATTTGGTTCCTGTTGTCCTGGCTCCTGGCCCTGAAGTAAGGTCCCACTGCTGCTGTAACTGTGTATTGCATCTCTGCTGCAATAGCTTTTATACTGCACCCATAGTAAGCTTGAAACACTCCCAAACTTTACAGGGCCCAGCCCCATCCTGCATAATGTCCCGCTA
The DNA here is from genome assembly GCA_035609135.1 of Eleutherodactylus coqui. Lineage (NCBI taxonomy): Eukaryota > Metazoa > Chordata > Amphibia > Anura > Eleutherodactylidae > Eleutherodactylus > Eleutherodactylus coqui. The sequence goes on from CM069413.1 coordinate 172,964,923, forward strand.
CTGGTGTATCTTGTCTACACCGGGCGTCAGGGTTTGTCAGTCCTTAGTCGAAGGCAACACCCCCAGCGGCTGATTGGCTGCTGCAGACAAGGCCTCTTGAGGTCTGCCTGCTTCCTCATACTCCCGGCACTGAAGTGTCCAGCGCCGCCCTGGAATCTCTGCATCTGTGGCTGCTGTGAATGTCCCCCCTCATCTCCACTTCCGACACAGCGGCCGCTCTACCATTATCTCCCCTCCCGCCTGCAGCTGTACTGACGGACGCTCTCCTTTCTGGTGTGCCAGTTGCAGTGCTGTTAGTGTCCTCCCCTGCCCGACCGCCCATGCCCTCTGGAATCCGTTCTCCAGTCTGCGTCTGGCGTTCAAGTTGCCCGCGCTGTCACATACCAGCATGAATGGAGCTGCCAGTGCTTAACCCAGCACCGCTGTTGTACGTAAGCACCGGCTGAGCTCCACTCCCATTGCCTGCTGTCACTCTTCCCGAAGGCCTCCAATCAGCGCAGGGAGCCATCATCCCCTCCTGCTGCCCAGGCACTCAGCGTGCGCCCAGGCCAAGCAGCAGCTGAGAGTCCTCAGGAGTGTCAGACTGCACAGCACAGGAGGGGGCGGTGAGCAGATCCCTATCCATAAAACTAGCCCTAACCCTAAGGTATCCCTAACCCAGGGGGCGTAACGGGGGTGTTCCCTGTCGTTATGGCCGGCCAACTCATGTCTCCACCCCTAGTTCCAGTGGAGACAAGATACACCAATACCTAATGTGCCTACCAGGGCCGATCTTCACGCGCGTGTCAGCGCTTTCAACACCTTGGGGCGGAACCCCCTTCTCACAGCTTTGCCTGAGGCTGCAACAAAATAGCACCTTGAGCGCCAATCCTCCCTCCCTGCCATTACACTTCTGGCAGGGGAGCGGGGCTTCTTACTGGTGCTCTGGTTGCCTCTTCATGGAACTGATGAGCACTTGTCTCCTTGCCCCGCCACCCCCTGACCAGGAACTGGACCAGAGGGGCCAGGACTAAATATTGCAACGTCCACAAAGCTTCCCAGGGGCTGCAGGCCACTGTACCGTGTAAGGGAGAGCACTACAACGCTGCGCCCCTTACAAGGAAATGACCAAGCTTGAACCCGACTACCTCCAGTTGTGCTATTGAAGTGAATGGAGCAGAGCTGTGTGTGCGCATTCTCCACTGCCCACACTTCGGTTTGCAGCAGGGCATCTCAGGATTGGTTGAGATTTCAGCACTCAGACCCTCACCAATCAGCAAGTAATTATCTGTTGTAGGGACAACACTTTTACCACAATGACCAAATCACATGGCCACCTAATGTCAACATAATAGCGCCATAGTACGCTCTGTGAATGATCACAGCAGGCAGCAGCCCTACCGCTTGGCACTGCGGGGCCAAAGACACCAGCCTGTTGTTCCTATAGGTAAAGCTTGTCTTAACGACCCCCATGTAATCCATGACAACTCCATAGCATTGATCAGTAGACAGTGATTGTGAAGGCCTTGGCCAAGCTTCGCTTGGCATTGAGAGTGGTGTTTAATGACAAATGAGCCATCTATTGAGATGAAATCGCGCTGGAAGAAGTCTTATCTTGCATTTCAGTAAGACAACTCACTACACAAAATCAAGAAAGGGAACAATTCTGCAGCGCCTCGCCACCTCCACCACCGTGCCTCGCTCCTTCTCTGCCTGCACAATGAGCCCTTTCAAAAAGCTATTTCTGAAGCTTCAGCTCAAGAAGTAAAAAAGCTGTTTAGTGAAAATGCCGAGCCTCGTTGCTAAGATTAGTCTTTCTTGGTCTTGGACGGTGGGAATAGGTAAGTAACAACCTTGTGCATTGTGGTGTTGCTAATGCTGCTCAGGCTTCACCATGTGGTCTGGATGAAATACTTAAGCCTCCAGTGTAAATCACAGCAGTAGAGAAAACAAAGGCATAAAAGCCGCTATATTTAGTCGTATTCACTCGGTGGCTACATGTAACATAATACCGCCCTGAGCTGCACGTCACCGACTCCAACGTGCACCATGAGCAATGGCTTTTTATAGTAAAACATTAAGATGATGTACATGAAGTTTTATATATTGGGCTCCAGCCAACATCACCAAAGTGTCTGCTGCCGAGTATAGTATATACTCCACCGCACAGGAGAGCCGACAGTTCCTCTTTATACTACACCACAAAGGAGAGCCAACAGCTCCTCTACATACTCCACTTGTTACGTTGTGCTGTTGAGACCTGTAGTACTATGGTTTCTAGCAGCACAGCCCCACAGGTAGTAAATGATTGAACTGGCTGGGTATGGTGACTGCTTGCTAGCCAATCTCCTGGGTCTTTGCTCACATATAAACCCTGCTCTGTTCAGTGTCTGCCTAGTGTCCAGAGTGAGCAGTCATGTATCCATGTCCGTTACAGCTTGCTGTGTGTTTGGTGTTCAGGGTGAGCAGTCATGAATCCTTGTCTGTTGTAGCTTGCTGTGTGCTTGGTGTCTTACTGGTTCATGTCCGTTTGTACGTTTATTTTCTGTCAGCTTTGTGTCAGTTTGTTCTGCTGAGTTTGTTTGCTATTTCTGCGCTAGGGTGGCCCCTAGGGTCTTCTAGTAGATGTGTCTTGCTAGTGTAGGGACTGCAAGACACGAGGGGCCTTGCCTGGGCTTGCAGCTTAAGTTCATTGGCCTATGTACAAAATAACACCTCGTTTTTATATTCAGCTTTACCATCTGCTGTGGAGTGCTAGGTTGTGTGGTGTGTTTGTGCATTGTGTCAGTTCTGCCTGGTTGTGAGTATTCCTCTTTCAGGGAGAGCAGGGCCAAGGTTCAAGTGTGGGGCCGCCATTATAGAGGCGATCACCCTGCATAGTAGGTAGGGCCTTATCTTCCCTGTAGTTCAGGGTCAGTTGTCAGAAACCCATGCGTGTGCCCATCCGTCTCCTCCTGGTCACGATCGTGTGGGCCCCATGATTAGTTGCCCACAGGATCGTAACACCACCGCACAGAAGAGCCGACAGCCCCTCCACATGCTCCACCACGCGGGAGAGCCGACAGCCCCTCCACATGCTCCACCGCGCGGGAGAGCCGACAGCCCCTCCACATGCTCCACCGCGCGGGAGAGCCGACAGCCCCTCCACATGCTCCACCGCGCGGGAGAGCCGACAGCCCCTCCACATGCTCCACCGCGCGGGAGAGCCGACAGCCCCTCCACATGCTCCACCGCGCGGGAGAGCCGACAGCCCCTCCACATGCTCCACCGCGCGGGAGAGCCGACAGCCCCTCCACATGCTCCACCGCGCGGGAGAGCCGACAGCCCCTCCACATGCTCCACCGCGCGGGAGAGCCGACAGCCCCTCCACATGCTCCACCGCGCGGGAGAGCCGACAGCCCCTCCACATGCTCCACCGCGCGGGAGAGCCGACAGCCCCTTCACATGCTCCACCGCGCGGGGCGAGCCGACAGCCCCTCCACATGCTCCACCGCGCGGGGCGAGCCGACAGCCCCTCCACATGCTCCACCGCGCGGGGCGAGCCGACAGCCCCTCCACATGCTCCACCGCGCGGGGCGAGCCGACAGCCCCTCCACATGCTCCACCGCGCGGGAGAGCCGACAGCCCCTCCACATGCTCCACCGCGCGGGAGAGCCGACAGCCCCTCCACATACTTCACCGCGCGGGAGAGCCGACAGCCCCTCCACATACTCCACCGCGCGGGAGAGCCGACAGCTCCTCCACATACTCCACCGCACGGGAGAGCCGACAGCTCCTCCACATACTCCACCGCACGGGAGAGCCGACAGCTCCTCCACATACTCCACCGCACGGGAGAGCCGACAGCTCCTCTATATACTTCACCGCATGGGAGAGTCGACAGCTCCTCTACATACTACACCGCACGGGAGAGCTGACAGCTCCTCTATATACTACTCCGCACGGGAGAGCCGACAGCTCCTCTATATACTACTCCGCACGGGAGAGCCGACAGCTCCTCTATATACTACACAGCACGAGAGAGCCGAAAGCTCCTCTATCTATTACACTGCACAGGAGAGCCGACAGCTCCTCTACATACTCCACCGCACGGGAGAGCCGACAGCTCCTCTACATACTCCACCGCGCGGGGCGAGCCGACAGCCCCTCCACATGCTCCACCGCGCGGGGCGAGCCGACAGCCCCTCCACATGCTCCACCGCGCGGGGCGAGCCGACAGCCCCTCCACATGCTCCACCGCGCGGGGCGAGCCGACAGCCCCTCCACATGCTCCACCGCGCGGGGCGAGCCGACAGCCCCTCCACATGCTCCACCGCGCGGGGCGAGCCGACAGCCCCTCCACATGCTCCACCGCGCGGGAGAGCCGACAGCCCCTCCACATGCTCCACCGCGCGGGAGAGCCGACAGCCCCTCCACATACTCCACCGCGTGGGAGAGCCGACAGCCCCTCCACATACTTCACCGCGCGGGAGAGCCGACAGCCCCTCCACATACTCCAACGCGCGGGAGAGCCGACAGCTCCTCCACATACTCCACCGCGCGGGAGAGCCGACAGCTCCTCCACATACTCCACCGCGCGGGAGAGCCGACAGCTCCTCCACATACTCCACCGCACAGGAGAGCCGACAGCTCCTCCACATACTCCACCGCACGGGAGAGCCGACAGCTCCTCCACATACTCCACCGCACGGGAGAGCCGACAGCTCCTCTATATACTTCACCGCATGGGAGAGTCGACAGCTCCTCTACATACTACACCGCACGGGAGAGCTGACAGCTCCTATATATACTACTCCGCATGGGAGAGCCGACAGCTCCTCTATATACTACACAGCACGAGAGAGACGAAAGTTCCTCTATCTATTACACTGCACAGGAGAGCCGACAGCTCCTCTACATACTCCACCGCACGGGAGAGCCGACAGCTCCTCTACATACTCCACCGCACGGGAGAGCCGAAAACTCCTCTGCATACTCCACCGCACGGGAGAGCCGACAGCTCCTCTACATACTCCACCGCACGGGAGAGCCGACAGCTCCTCTACATACTCCACCGCATGGGAGAGCCGACAGCTCCTCTTCATACTCCACCGCATGGTAGAGCCGACAGCTCCTCTTCATACTCCACCGCATGGGAGAGCCGACACCTTTTCTACATACTACACCGCACGGGAGAGCCGACAGCTCCTCTATCTACTCCACCGCACAGGAGAGCCGAGAGCTCCTCTATATACTTCACCGCACGGGAGAGCTGACAGCTCCTCTATATACTACACCGCATGGGAGAGCTGACAGCTCCTCTGTATACTACTCCGCACGGGAGAGCCGACAGCTCCTCTATATACTACACAGCACGAGAGAGCCGAAAGCTCCTCTATGTATTACACTGCACAGGAGAGCCGACAGCTCCTCTACATACTCCACCGCAGAGGAGAGCCGACAGCTCCTCTATATACTACACCACACAGGAGAACCAACAGCTCCTCTATATACTACTCCATACTGGAGAGCTGACAGCTCCTCTATCTACTACACCGCACAGGAGAGCTGACAGCTCCTCTATATACTACACCACACAGGAGAGCCAACAGCTCCTCTATATACTACACCGCACGTGAGAGCTGACAGCTCCTTTCTATACTCCACCACACTGGAGAGCCAACAGCTCCTCTATATACTACACCACAGAGGAGAGCCCACAGCTCCTCTATATACTACACCACACAAGAGAACCGACAGCTCCTCTATATACTACACCACACAGGAGAGCCAACAGCTCCTCTATATACTACACCACACAGGAGAGCCGACAGCTCCTCTATATACTACACCGCACAGGAGAGCCGACAGCTCCTCTATATACTACACCGCACAGGATAGCTGACAGCTCCTCTATATACTACACCACACAGGAGATCGGACTGCTCCTCTATATACTACACCACACAGGAGATCGGACTGCTCCTTTATATACTACACCACACAGGAGAGCCAACAGCTCCTCTATACTATACCGCTCAATAGTGCTAATATCTCCTCTATAGTAAAATTTTCTAAAAGAAAGATAAACATGAGAGAAGAACAATAATTTGCGGAAGAGCTCCAACTGTTCTTCCTTTGCAGATAGAGGACTTCATGCTCGTGCCGTACATAAGCCTCATTTTTCACTGCTATGTTAATACTTTCCTCTTTTATTGCTGCTTCTTCTTCCGGGAGACACTTACTGGTAAACGACTGCAGATTTTTTGCACCGTGATAAACTCCTTTTGAGTTGCGAGAAGAAAGAATTTTCTAAGTTGCTTCCCGTGGGCAGCAGTAGACCTACACGTCAGGCGTACGGCGAAGACAAACTGCATGCAGAGAGCTCATTATAGATGTTCAAAGGATGCTGGGATAGAAGATATTGTGGCTCCTTGCCTTCATGTACAACTATTAGAAATTTCCAGGAAACGTTTGCGCGTGCCTCATTGTTACCAGAGCCTTTATTTCATGCTGGCAGTGCAATATGAGGGGATCTCCGCAGTGAAGGATTCTGTACACCTGTAAAAATCTTACAAAGACGACAACGGTTATCTTCCTTGTGATCCATTGTTTGGCTGAAAAGTTATAGAGAGGGGTGGAGTTTTGCCATGGGGCGTGGCTTATTGCAGCAGAGCAGGGAGGGGGAGCTTCTGCTCTGTCTAGGTGCTTCACAGGGGTTTCTAGTTTCAGCAAAAAAAGGTTATTGTTGTATAAAGAACATACAATGGGGAAGATTTTTAGCATACAAAAGTCACAATTTTGGTAAAAGTGCCAAAATTGCAACTTTTTAAATCTAATGCTAGACCATGACACTTCTTAAAAAACTTTTAATAGCTTGGGTTAATGAGCTAAACCACAAGTGACCTATCATCTCAGGGGTGCTCAACGGGTCTATGCTGCCTGAGGCAAAATGTAAAATGGCGCCCCTTCAGCAAAAAAATGTGACTCCTTTTACAGGCATAGAAAACATTAATACACAGATACAGTATATACCCAGGTTATACCAGCATGCTCCATATCACTATATACAGGAGATGTATACCTTATACCAGCCGTACATATATAATTATATAGAGGTGATACCCAGGTTATACCAGCATGCTCCATATCACTATATACAGGAGATGTATACCTTATACCAGCCGTACATATAGAATTATATACAGGAGATAACCAGGTTATATCAGCATGCTCCATATCACTATATACTGGAGATACCCAGGTTACACCAGCATGCTCCATATCACTATATACAGGAGATGTATAACTTATACCAGCTGTACATATATAATTATATACTGGAGATCCCCAGGTTATACCAGCATGCTCCATATCACTATATACAGGAGATGTATAACTTATACCAGCTGTACATATATAATTATATAAATAACTCTTTTTGTAGGGCTTATTCAGACGTGCGTATATAAGTCGGGTTTTCACGGCTGGCCGATATACGCTGCCCCTCTCTGCAATGGGGGAAGGCAGGACAGGCCAGAAGCTATTGTACTGAGCTCCCGCCTCCTCCCCGCCCCTCGCCACTGTTTGCAATGAGAGGGGGTGGGACGTAGCTCTGGCCCCTCCCTCCTATTGCGAACAGTGGTGAGGGGCGGGGAGGGGGCGGGAGCTCAGAGCACTGCTCCCATCTCGTCCTGCCTCACCCCATTGCAGAGAGGGGCAGCGTATATCGGCCGGCCGTGAAAACCCGACCTATATACGCACGTCTGAATAAGCCTTATAAAAAGAGTTATTTTTTTATCGCTGCCTTCACTGTGATAACATTTTTCTTTTCTTGTCAGCAGTGCTGTATGGGGGAACTTGATTATCAGAATCTTTTATCATTCTTCTAATACACTACTATACTGAGGTATAGTAGTGTATTAGACAGCCTGCGGAGGTCAGCATCTGGGCCCAATAGTAACTCATCGGGACCCCAAGATCACATCATAGCCCACTCCCTCTGTCAGCCTTTTACATGTCATAGTTGCACTGACCGTGGCATGTAACTGGTTAAACACCAGGGATCTAAAGCTTCTATGGTCCCAGATGTTAGAGCAAGTGCCTGGCTGTCATCTGACATCTGAGCACCCGTGCCGGGCTTCTAGTGCCGATAAAACCCCTTAATGACCACCATCAAAAGACACATGAGTCGTCATTAAGGGGTTAAACACACTAAAAACTAAAGTGTCAATAAGAGTGCCAGACTAAGTTTATAAATATATGTTTCCTGCTTGGAGACATAACCTGATACAGGTTTCATAAACACAAACATGGCAAATGTATCAAAGTTTAAACTTACAATATTGTTTCTGTTGCTGGGAAGTCCTGCGCCCCTCTGCTCCCCACAACACCCTGGACCGCCTCCTGCCAGCAGGGGTCCTTACACACCTTCTACTTATACAGGAGGCGTCCCGGAGTGCCGGACTCTGATCAACGAAATGTATGAGCATCTCCATCTCCAAAGCAAGATGACCCTAAACAAGCTCCAAAACGGCTCCGCGCCTCCGTGCAATCAGCTGCAAACGTCATAGCGTCCTGATAGGTGGCTGTGTAATTACACAGTTTTTCACGTATGTTCATGCACATTTACGCACCCCCATAGACTCCTATGGGGACCTTTGGTGCACAAAAATACAGCATGTCAAATATTTTTTCACTCAACTGAAATGCAAGCGCAGAAAATGAGCAATGTGAGCGAGCCCATTACGTCAACGGGTTCTCTTCTCTGTGGTTTGCACAGGCGTTTTTCCATACACAAAAACGTGCACAAATATACCGCATGAAGGAGGCCGCACTCATCCAAAGTCCCGGAATCCCAAGTCACACACTGATGACACAATACACTACAGTACGCAGTACTGCTATATCAGCCAAGTTCGCTCACTTAGGTTTTGCATAATAGCTCTGTAGTGCCTCTGTTCCTACTCTGATGGACATAGCAAGTTCCACAGATGCAATTTATAAAACCCTGATTGGCTAACCCTAACTACTCACCTGTGCAAAGCAATGGGGACTGAAAACCACAAGCAGACGAGATGTGCATTCTAAATGTAACAATGTTTATCAATACGGTATAACAGACCAATGCGACCCCTCAGCATAATGTATCCCCTCAGCACACTGTGACCCCTCAGCACAATGTATCCCCTCAGCACAGTGTATCCCCTCAGCACAATGTATCCCCTCAGCATAATGTATCCCCTCAGCACACTGTGACCCCTCAGCACAATGTATCCCCTCAGCACAGTGTATCCCCTCAGCACAATGTATCCCCTCAGCACAATGTATCCCCTCAGCACAATGTATTCCCTCAGCACAATGTATCCCCTCAGCACAATGTATCCCCTCAGCACACTGTGACCCCTCAGCACAATGTTACACCTCAGCACAATGATCCCCTGAGCACAATGTATCCCCTCAGAACGGTGTATCCCCTCAGCACAATATATCCCCTCGGCACAATGTATCCGCTCAGCACAATGTGTCCCCTCAGCACAATGTAATTCAAAATAATGATCCGCGCCACCAGGAAATAAATAGTGAAAAGGACTCACCTGGTGCCCAGCGGGGTTCCCATAGACCAGACGATCATACGGGAGCTGCCCGCTGGCACCTGTAGTCCAGGTAGACCCGTAGTAAATGAAGAGAATCCCAATATCCTTCGATGAGGAAGGAGAGTCGCCAGGAAAGAAACAAAACCCCAAAGGGAGAAAATCCCCTCAATGGGTTAAAAGATAAAGTTCCAAGGCAAAAAAATCTTTCCGCGCTGCTGTCGAGTTTCTCTTACGAGAAAAAAATGAATATAAACTGTCGTAGCAGACAGTAATTGAACATATAATTCACTGGTTTTAATTCCAAAGAATAAAAATACAAAGCATGCTGCAGGGAATAGCTCTGCAGCAAAGGTCTTTACAACGCGTTTCAGCGTTCTATAAAACGCCTTTATCAAGTATAAATAACATACAAACAATCCCACATTATATAGCAAGTCTTACCTCTCCGGAGGTGGGAGTTCCCAGTAGTTCGCGCTCGCCTCCATGCCGTGTCGCTATGGCGCGGCATCAAAGCGTCATGAATGAATAACGGAGAGGGTGTTCCGGCGTAAATGTACGCTAATAATGAACGTAAACTCCGTAGATGTGGAGAAGGAGATACGTAAAATGCGTAACTCTCGATCTCCTGGAATGGAACAAGGGTAACTCCAACCTCTAGAGGGAAGAGTGTATCATAACCATTTACAATTATCTCAATCCATTACAAATGAGAGTACAATAAAAAATAATATACAGTTATATGAAAACTTATGTGCATTGATCTCTGAAAAAAATATATATATATATTTTACACACTTAGGGTAATGTTAAAATTCAAAACAGGGGTCTTGCAAAAAACTACCTCCCAATGATAAATTCATGTCAATTGATATATATAATAAATAAACATGTAAATAGATATCAACTTATACCAAACATCGAATTAAAAAAATTTTTTAGAAGCCATATTCCAAAAATGCCAATAAATACATATAGTAAATATACATACAAATGGATATCACAATTTACTACACATCCAAAAATTAATAACTATAAATGTATAAGAAAATATAAAAAAATATATATGTATAGATCAGTAATAACGAGTTTAACTATTAAAATTTTTAAAAATTTTTTTTTAGAATTTTTCCAAAACTTCGTTCAAACCGAAAGGGATTAGGGTATTTAATCTATAAATCCAAAACATCTCTCTCGTTCTCAATTGTGCGAACGAGAGAGTGTGGATGTGTTCTAAAGGTGTAATTTTCATAACCTTGGGATTTTTATTGTGTTTTTCTAAAAAATGGCGAGAAACACTATGCTTAAAATAACCCGTTGAAATGTTGAATCTATGTTGGTTCGCCCTGATATTCAGAGCGTTCATAGTACGTCCTATGTACTGCAGTCCACACGGACATTCAATCAAGTATATTACAAATTTTGAGCAACAGTTTAAAAATTGGTTGATTTTTATGTGCTTTTTTTCTTTCGGACAGTACACTGATTTTCTCCCTTGCGTGATGCTCTCACAACATTTACATTTTTTCTTACCACAACGGTAGACTCCTGTTGCCAAAGGTTTTTTTATTGTTGTTGTTTCTATAGCAAGTTTATTTTGTGGATTGGATGGAGCTAATGTATTTTGTATTGTTTTGTTTCTACGATAGATTATCTTGGGGCTGTCACATATTTCTTTATTTAGAATAGAGTCTTTCAATAAAATATTCCAATTGTTTCTCAATATTTTTTCTATTCTTGTTGCTTGACAATTGTATTTCGTAATGAATAACACATTACTTTCTGCATCGATTTTATTTGTTTTTTGGAGCAATGCAGTTGGGTCAGTGGATTCGTTAAGCGCTTTTGTATAGGCTGCATCAATTAAATTAGCGGGGTAGCCTTTTTGTTTAAAACGACCTTTTAAAATTTCAGCTTGTGAAGAGTATATTTCAGTTGATGAACAATTTCTACGAATTCTTTTGAACTGTCCGTAAGGAATGTTCGTCTTCCATTCCTTCTTATGGCAGCTTGAAAATTTTAAAAAACTGTTGCAATCAGTCTTTTTAAAATGGGTTTTGGTTTCTATGTGACCCTTCTCAGAGGATATCACTAGGTCCAAAAATATTACCTCCGTCTTGCTCAAATCATGTTCAAATTTCAAATTAAAAGAATTATTATTTGTCTCCAAAGCAAATTTTTTAAGATCATCTATTTCACCTTCCCAAATCAATAAAATATCGTCGATAAAACGTCTAAAAAATACAATTCTCGGGTCATTAAAAATAATTCGTTCAAAAAATCCCATAAAAAGATTAGCGTAACTCGGGGCGAATTTCGTGCCCATCGCCGTACCATTGCTTCTATTCCTGGTGCACTCTGGATGTTTGTTCCCTGTATACAAATATTCGACACGATTTAGGAATAGAAGCAATTTCATACTATTTAAACATGGACCCTTTAATGCCATTAAAACAAAAAAATTTTTTAATTGATGCCATAAACTTTATATTGAAAAATAATTATTTTTTATACAATGGGATTTTTTATCTACAGACCAATGGTACGGCGATGGGCACGAAATTCGCCCCGAGTTACGCTAATCTTTTTATGGGATTTTTTGAACGAATTATTTTTAATGACCCGAGAATTGTATTTTTTAGACGTTTTATCGACGATATTTTATTGATTTGGGAAGGTGAAATAGATGATCTTAAAAAATTTGCTTTGGAGACAAATAATAATTCTTTTAATTTGAAATTTGAACATGATTTGAGCAAGACGGAGGTAATATTTTTGGACCTAGTGATATCCTCTGAGAAGGGTCACATAGAAACCAAAACCCATTTTAAAAAGACTGATTGCAACAGTTTTTTAAAATTTTCAAGCTGCCATAAGAAGGAATGGAAGACGAACATTCCTTACGGACAGTTCAAAAGAATTCGTAGAAATTGTTCATCAACTGAAATATACTCTTCACAAGCTGAAATTTTAAAAGGTCGTTTTAAACAAAAAGGCTACCCCGCTAATTTAATTGATGCAGCCTATACAAAAGCGCTTAACGAATCCACTGACCCAACTGCATTGCTCCAAAAAACAAATAAAATCGATGCAGAAAGTAATGTGTTATTCATTACGAAATACAATTGTCAAGCAACAAGAATAGAAAAAATATTGAGAAACAATTGGAATATTTTATTGAAAGACTCTATTCTAAATAAAGAAATATGTGACAGCCCCAAGATAATCTATCGTAGAAACAAAACAATACAAAATACATTAGCTCCATCCAATCCACAAAATAAACTTGCTATAGAAACAACAACAATAAAAAAACCTTTGGCAACAGGAGTCTACCGTTGTGGTAAGAAAAAATGTAAATGTTGTGAGAGCATCACGCAAGGGAGAAAATCAGTGTACTGTCCGAAAGAAAAAAAGCACATAAAAATCAACCAATTTTTAAACTGTTGCTCAAAATTTGTAATATACTTGATTGAATGTCCGTGTGGACTGCAGTACATAGGACGTACTATGAACGCTCTGAATATCAGGGCGAACCAACATAGATTCAACATTTCAACGGGTTATTTTAAGCATAGTGTTTCTCGCCATTTTTTAGAAAAACACAATAAAAATCCCAAGGTTATGAAAATTACACCTTTAGAACACATCCACACTCTCTCGTTCGCACAATTGAGAACGAGAGAGATGTTTTGGATTTATAGATTAAATACCCTAATCCCTTTCGGTTTGAACGAAGTTTTGGAAAAATTCTAAAAAAAAATTTTTAAAAATTTTAATAGTTAAACTCGTTATTACTGATCTATACATATATATTTTTTTATATTTTCTTATACATTTATAGTTATTAATTTTTGGATGTGTAGTAAATTGTGATATCCATTTGTATGTATATTTACTATATGTATTTATTGGCATTTTTGGAATATGGCTTCTAAAAAATTTTTTTAATTCGATGTTTGGTATAAGTTGATATCTATTTACATGTTTATTTATTATATATATCAATTGACATGAATTTATCATTGGGAGGTAGTTTTTTGCAAGACCCCTTTTTTGAATTTTAACATTACCCTAAGTGTGTAAAATATATATATATATTTTTTTCAGAGATCAATGCACATAAGTTTTCATATAACTGTATATTATTTTTTATTGTACTCTCATTTGTAATGGATTGAGATAATTGTAAATGGTTATGATACACTCTTCCCTCTAGAGGTTGGAGTTACCCTTGTTCCATTCCAGGAGATCGAGAGTTACGCATTTTACGTATCTCCTTCTCCACATCTACGGAGTTTACGTTCATTATTAGCGTACATTTACGCCGGAACACCCTCTCCGTTATTCATTCATGACGCTTTGATGCCGCGCCATAGCGACACGGCATGGAGGCGAGCGCGAACTACTGGGAACTCCCACCTCCGGAGAGGTAAGACTTGCTATATAATGTGGGATTGTTTGTATGTTATTTATACTTGATAAAGGCGTTTTATAGAACGCTGAAACGCGTTGTAAAGACCTTTGCTGCAGAGCTATTCCCTGCAGCATGCTTTGTATTTTTATTCTTTGGAATTAAAACCAGTGAATTATATGTTCAATTACTGTCTGCTACGACAGTTTATATTCATTTTTTTCTCGTAAGAGAAACTCGACAGCAGCGCGGAAAGATTTTTTTGCCTTGGAACTTCCTCAGCACAATGTATCCGCTCAGCACAATGTATCCCCTCAGCACAATGTATCCCCTCAGCACAATGTATCCCCTCAGCACAATGTATCTCCTCAACACAATGTGACCCCTCAGCACAATGTATCCCCTCATCACAATGTATCCCCTCAGCAGAATGTACCCCTCAGCACAATGTATCCCCTCATCACAATGTATCCCCTCAGCACAATGTGTCCCCTCAGCACAATGTATCCCCTCAGCACAATGTATCCCCTCAGCACAGTATATCCCCTCAGCACAGTATATCCCCTCAGCACAATGTGACCCCTCAGCACAATGTATCCCCTCAGCACAATGTATCCCCTAAGCACAATGTATCCCCTCAGCACAGTGTATTCCCTCAGCACAGTGTATCCCCTCAGCACAATGTATCCCCTCAGCACAGTGTATCCCCTCAGCACAGTGTATCCCCTCAGCACAGTGTATCCCCTCAGCACAATGTGACCCCTCAGCACAGTGTATCCCCTCAGCACAATGTATCCCCTCAGCACAGTGTATCCCCTCAGCACAGTGTATTCCCTCAGCACAGTGTATCCCCTCAATACAATGTATCCCCTCAGTACAATGTATCCCCTCAGCACAATGTATCCCCTCAGCACAATGTATCCCCTAAGCACAGTGTATCCCCTCAGCACAATGTATCCCCTCAGCACAATGTGACCCCTCAGCACAATGTATCCCCTCAGCACAATGTATCCCCTCAGCACAATGTATCCCCTCAGCACAGTGTATCCCCTCAGCACAGTGTATCCCCTCAGCACAGTGTATCCCCTCAATACAATGTATCCCCTCAGTACAATGTATCCCCTCAGCACAATGTATCCCCTCAGCACAATGTATCCCCTAAGCACAGTGTATCCCCTCAGCACAATGTATCCCCACAGCACAATGTATCCCCTCAGCACAATGTATCCCCTAAGCACAGTGTATCCCCTCAGCACAATGTATCCCCTCAGCACAATGTGACCCCTCAGCACAATGTATCCCCTCAGCACAATGTATCCCCTCAGCACAATGTATCCCCTAAGCACAGTGTATCCCCTCAGCACAATGTATCCCCTCAGTACAATGTATCCCCTCAGCACAATGTATCCCCTCAGCACAATGTATCCCCTAAGCACAGTGTATCCCCTCAATACAATGTATCCCCTCAGCACAATGTATCCCCTCAGCACAATGTATCCCCTCAGCACAGTGTATCCCCTCAGCACAGTGTATCCCCTCAGCACAGTGTATCCCCTCAGCACAATGTATCCCCTCAGCACAGTGTATCCCCTCAGCACAATGTGACCCCTCAGCACAGTGTATCCCCTCAGCACAATGTATCCCCTCAGCACAGTGTATCCCCTCAGCACAATGTATCCCCTCAGCACAGTGTATCCCCTCAGCACAGTGTATTCCCTCAGCACAGTGTATCCCCTCAATACAATGTATCCCCTCAGTACAATGTATCCCCTCAGCACAATGTATCCCCTCAGCACAATGTATCCCCTAAGCACAGTGTATCCCCTCAGCACAATGTATCCCCTCAGCACAATGTGACCCCTCAGCACAATGTATACCAACAGCACAGTGTATCCCCTCAGCACAGTGTATCCCCTCAGCACAGTGTATCCCGTCAGCACAATGTATCCCCTCAGCACAGTGTATCCCCACAGCACAATGTATCCCCTCAGCACAATGTATCCCCTCAGCACAGTGTATTCCCTCAGCACAGTGTATCCCCTCAGCACAGTGTATCCCCTCAGCACAATGTATCCCCTCAGCACAATGTATCCCCTCAGCACAATGTATCCCCTCAGTACAATGTATCCCCTCAGCACAATGTATCCCCTCAGCACAATGTGTCCCCTCAGCACAATGTATCCCCTCAGCACAATGTATCCCCTCAGCACAATGTATCCCCACAGCACAATGTATCCCCTCAGCACAGTGTATTCCCTCAGCACAATGTATGCCCACAGCACAATGTATCCCCTCAGCACAATGTATCCCCTCAGTACAATGTATCCCCTCAGCACAATGTATCCCCTCAGCACAATGTATCCCCTCAGCACAATGTATCCCCTCAGTACAATGTATCCCCTCAGTACAATGTATCCCCTCAGCACAATGTATCCCCTCAGCACAATGTATCCCCTCAGCACAATGTATACCCACAGCACAGTGTATCCCCTCAGCACAGTGTATCCCGTCAGCACAATGTATCCCCTCAGCACAATGTATCCCCACAGCACAATGTGACCCCTCAGCACAGTGTATTGGTTAAGCAAATAGAATAAGGGAATTACCCTTTTACATGGGATGACAGTCGACTAAACGGCTGCAGGGGTGCTGATATCACCACTAAGGTCATCAGCACTCGCGCAGACAATTTATACTGACGGACTTTGCTGCTGGATTGCTGGGTTCTCGCTCAGCGCTTCACCTTCTATATTGGAATGAGGATCGCAGAGTTTTTCCTATTATTTTTAATGGGTGAATCCTTGCATCGCATTGTGTGCCGCTAGCATGTGGTGCAATGCCGTAGTCAGTCATATTAAAACCAAAGGCCGATGCGATGTGAGGGCACGCCCAAAGATTGGACGTGCCACTCATGTGTATGACCCAATTCACAAAAATGGGTTTTATATTCATACGAGATTTGTGCGTCTCGCAATGCACAGATCTCACATGATAGTTTTCAGCCGTGTGAAGCTGGCCAAAGATAGATAGGTATGAGATAGAGAAAATAGGTAATAACTTCTGCGCCAATCATGCATTTTGGACATGAGTGTCCTCCTAGCAGAACAATGAACCAGAATATCTGCAGAAACGCGCTTTGGTCTCTGACTTCCAATTAGGAGGGAAACAGTAACTGCAAACAGACATGAAAGGCGGGTAAGGAGCAGCGATGAAGACGTTTCGGTCTCAGGCTTGTAGAGCAGATGCTGAGGTGCCGCATTAACCTGACATTGCCGGATCGCTAACCCTTTGCCTTTTCTGTTGCTTCAAATTAAGAAAGCCTGAGGAGGAAGTGTTGTGTCTCGGCACGCGGCTCCCAGTATCTTCTATGACATCAATGGTTCTCGTCGTCCTTCCGGAAATCATCTTTTAAGTTCTCTTATTGTTTTGTGACTTCTAATATATGAAAGAATCCGTCCGAATAGTTAAGGCAACATTCAATATACGAGAAATCAAATTGAAAACTGGACCTGGCGATTCATCCTTGTGTAACTCATGCCGCTCACCGCTGAGCATTCAGTGCAGGGTGTCAGTGACAACAGAGGCAGAACGTGAAGCTTTTGAGCCCCACACATCACTTGCCAGTTATTATAGTGGTGTGTTCCTATGTGGCAGAGGGCCTTTTGTGCCCCCCCAAAGGCTCCAGGGTCCAGGTGCAACTACTACCTCTGCATCCAGGGACGCCCCTACAATGAGACGACCTGAGATTGCTGCCTTTGGTGGTGGTCTGCAGGAACTCGGAGGGGCGGTTGGTTGCTGCTTGGCAGGGATTTATGTTTAATCAGCAATATTGATGGCTGGTTAAAGATAATTGCCACCTGTGAGCCGGCTGGGCAGCAACCCGACAAACGTTTACCTCACTTGCTCTGTAGCTCTCTCTGTTGGGGGCCACTTCTGCTGTGATAAGAGTGTGACCCCTATATGCAGAAATGCAGATGCCGGAGAGGTCAGGGGTGACACCCCATCAGTGGGACTGCAGAGCAAGTGAGTTAAATGTTGGTTTGACTGCTGCCCTACTGGGAGCATTATTACTACTGGGGTTACTATAGAGGCTACTGTTACTACGGTGGCCATTATTGGGGCTACTGTTACTACTGGGGTCATTATGGGTGCCGCTATTACTACTGGGGTTACTATGGGGTGACTATTACTACTGGGGCCATTATGGGCATCGCTATTACTACTAGGGCCATTGTGGGGGTCACTATTACTACTACCATGGCTACTATGGTCGACACTATAACTACTGGGGCCACTATTACTACGTTGGCCACTATGAGCGACACTATTACTATTGGGGCCACTATGGGCGACACTATTACTACTGTGGCCACTATGGGTGACACTATTACTGCTGGGGCCGCTATGGCCGACACTATTACTACTGGGGCCACTATGGGGGACACTATTACTACTGGGGCCATTATAGGCAACACTATTACTATTGGGGTGACTATGGCTGACACTATTACTACTGGGGCCACTATGGGGAACACTATTACTACTGGGGCCATTATAGGCAACACTATTACTATTGGGGTGACTATGGCTGACACTATTACTACTGGGGCCACTATGAGGGACATGGTCCGCATCCGCATGGAGGATCCACAGCAAATAGTATGCATTAAGTGGTATGTAAAAATAGTTTTTTCCCTTACACTTGTGGAAATTAACGGCATAGTCCTTGAGCATAGAAAAAGGCTCAGGATGCTCTATTTTGCTGCGGACTCCAGCAGACATTGCGGATAGACTGCAGGTACCTGCGTCATCACTGAGCGATGGTGCTGGGAAAGCAAATATTAAAAAAAAAACAACTGTACTGCGCATGACCAACGGCGAGCGTCCGCGGTCATCTGCAGTACAGAAATAGCAGGTACGCGGGTCGCCAGCCGGGGTCACAACTGATTTCCGCTGTGGGAACCAGCATGCAGAATCCAAATCATTGGTGTGAGCCCGGCCTGACTTTGTCACTTCAGACAAATCTGAATGGCCCAAATATGTGTCGGGTATCTTGTGAATTGGCGCTTTTAATGCCTGCAAAATAAGTGCATTTTTTTGCAGAGGGGGGGGCGCCATTGCACACTTTGCCTCAGGCATTATAAAGGATTCGGCCCCCCTGTCTGCACCCGCTATAGCTTCTCATAAGAGGATGACTAAAGGACTACTTCATGGCTCAAGGTGGATCCCTGACCCCCCTCTTCACAATCAGTCGGGGATAGTTCATAGTCATTCCTGCTTCCCATCATAAAAGAACCAAAGGGTAACATAATGGACTTGTTTGGCTGCTCAGTATGAAGACGTTGGACGTCTCCTTCATGCCGAGTCCCGCTTCCTTCATGCATGACGCAGATAGATATGGCTTCCTGTCTCTACGGATATATAAACAACCACATACAATGTGCTGTATAAACAGTGGAGCGTCTCGCTTAATAGCCTGCATTTCACATAAATGATATGCAGGTAAGGAGGATGGAACAATTCCTCTGCAGCGCCACCTATTGGATGGCAGCATTCCTGCAAGTCAATGTCTGGCCCTTTTTCTAAGTCTTTATAACAATGACGGGGAGCTGAAAACCAAAAGCCAGCACCCTCCACAGGCAGCGGGTCCGGGGTGTTTACCCCTCATCAGTGTGCAGTAAGCTTCTGTCTTGGCTAGTGAGAAGCCTGGGATGGGGGTCGGAGGGGTAACATCACCCCTTAAAGAGACGTCTAGCAGGTGAGTGAGGAGGCTTATAAGGCCATGCATGCTTCTCTGATGGTAGTCTATTTCTATTACAGCCCCAACAATAAGCTGGTCACAGGGTATCCTGTTATTGGGACTTCCAGTGATCAGCTGTACTCTGCGGGGAAACCTAGCAGTGAGTATTCAGTCCTACTACAGCACCTCCTGCAGGGGAAATCAATAAGCTGCTGTCTAATGCAGGACCAGTGTTATACTGGGGTGCCTAATACCCACCAGTTCCAGTTATTCTGGGGTTCCACTGAACAGGTACATGCCAATAATACCTCTCTGAGATGCCGTACGCTGCCTATCCGTGTGTAGTGCAGTGGGTTACTGCGCCATATACCATATGAGTGGTTGGCGTCCAAGGAGATTCATTGATCAGGAAAATGCGGTGGATATAGTATATCTTGACTTTAGTAAAGCATTTGACAAAATATCTCATACTTTACTTATTGAAAAAATGACCAAATCTGGGATTGACAAGGCAACTGTTAAGTGGATTCACAACTAGCTGAGTGATCG
The DNA here is from genome assembly GCA_035609135.1 of Eleutherodactylus coqui. Classification (NCBI taxonomy): domain Eukaryota; kingdom Metazoa; phylum Chordata; class Amphibia; order Anura; family Eleutherodactylidae; genus Eleutherodactylus; species Eleutherodactylus coqui. Next base: position 172,985,177 of record CM069413.1, read on the forward strand.
TACTCAAAGAGTGGTCATAAATGGCTGCACATCCAAGTGGAAGAATGTATCAAGTGGGGACCACAAGGTTCTGTCCTGGGCCCAGTGTTGGTCAACATTGTTATAAATGATCTGGAGGAGGGAATTGTGGGAAACTGATCAAATCTGCCTACGACACAAAGCTAGGAGGGATAGCTAATACTAGGGGAGAGACAAAGGATTCAAAAAGATCTAGAAAAGCTTGAACAGTGGTCGACGACTAACAGAATGGTATTCAACAAGGGAAAATGCAAAGTCTTACCTCTGGGCAAAAAAAAAATGAAAAAGCGCATACAGAATGGGAGGAATTGGGCTAAGCAGCAGCACATGTGAGAAAGACTTGGGTATACTAATAGATCATAGACTGAACATGAGTCAACAATGTGATGCAGCAGCCAAAAAGGCAAACACAATTCTGGGATGTATTAAGAGAAGCGTAGAGTCTAGATCACCTGAGGTCATTATCCTCTACTCTTCCTTAGTCAGACCTCATCTGGAATACTGGGTCCAGTTCTGGGCACCCCACTTTATAAAAGACAAACTGGAGCAAGTTCAGAGAAGAGTTACCAAGATGGTGAGCGGTCTGCAAATCATGTCCTATGAGGAACGGTTAAAGGATCTGGGAATGTTTAGCAGAAGAAAAATCTGAAAGGGTACTTAATAGCGATCTACAAATTTCTGAAGGGTTGTCACAGTGCAGAGGGATCAGCCCTATTCTCATCTGCACAAGGAAAGACTAGAAGCAATGGGATGAAACTGAAAGGGAGGAGACACAAATTAGATATTAGACAGTGAGGGGGATCAATGAGTGGAACAGGTTGCCACGGGAGGTGGGCTGTCCTCCTGCAAAGGAAGTGTTCAGAGGCTGGACAAATATGTGTCTGGGATGATCTAGTGATCCTGCACTGAGCAGGGGGTTGGACCTGATGACCCTGGAGGTCCCTTTCAACTCTACCATTCTAGGATTCTATGATATATGAAAATGCTGAAACGTATGACCTCTCCAGTGGGTGAAGCTAGAGACGTCACTAAGCAGTGAAAGGGGTGGTTTTTGCCATGAGGGGCAGGAAGAGAGTCCGGACTGTAGGCAGAAGTGGATTGCCGACCAGGCGGACCACCACTAATTTGCATATGGTGTGCTACAGGCTTAGTGAGCGAAATTTAGAGAGTGGAGAGGCAATGAAAACAAATTAGCGTAACAACCCCTTCCTCCTAAGTGTGCTCCTGTTAGAGGCCCCAATAGTAATAGGCCCCCCTTTCTATGGCCATAGTGGTAACAGTGCATCCCATAGTAGTCCCAATAGTAATAGTGTTCACCTGGCAGTGGCCCCAATAGTAATAGCGTGCATCTGTTAATGGCCCTAACAGTAATAGTGTGTCCCCATTAGTGGTCCCAATACTAATAGTGTTTCCCTGTCAGTCGCCCCAATAGTAATAGTGTGCCCTCATTGGTGGCCCCAATAGTAATAGTGTGTTGCCTTCAGTGGCTCCAATAGTACTAGTGTGGATCTGTCAGTGGCTTCAATAGTAATAGTGTGCCCTCGTTGTTGAACCCAATGGTAATAGCGTGCACTTGTCAGTGGTCCCAATGGTTATAGCGTGCCCTTGTTGGTGGACCCAATAGTCATAGTGTTCCCTCTCTATGGCCCTAGTGGTAATAGTGCACCCCATAGTAATAGTATGCACCTGTCAGTGGCCCCAATAGTAATAGTGTGCCCTCGTTGGTGGACCCAATAGTAATAGTGTGCACTTGTTGTGGCCCTGTTAGTGGTCCCAATAGTTATAGTGTGCCTCTTTGAGTGGCCCCAATAGTAATAAGGTTCACCGTAAGTAGCCCCAATAGTGGCCCCAATACTAATAGTGTGCACTTGTCAGTAGCCCTAATAGTAGTAGTGTGCACCTGTCAGTGGCCCCTTTAGTAATGTCATGCATCTGTCAGTGGCCCCAACAGTAATAGTGTGGCCTCAATTGTAATAGTGTGCCCTGTCACTGGCCCCAATAGTAATAGTGTATACCTCTTAGTGGCCCAAATAGTGGCCCCAATAATAATAGTGTGCACCCGTCAGTGGCCTTAATAGTGATAATGTACCCTCATTGGTGGCCCAATAGTAATAGTATGCCCCTGATAGTGTCCAAGATAGTATTAGAGTGCACCCGTCAGTGGCCTTAATAGTGATAACGTACCCTCATTGGTGGCCCAATAGTAATAGTATGCCCCTGATAGTGTCCAAGATAGTATTAGAGTGCACCTGTCCGTGGCTCCAGTAGGAATAGTGCCCCCTCTCTATGGCCTTAGTGGTAATAGTGCACCCCGTAGTATCCTCAATAGTAATATTTTGCCCCCATTAGTGGCCCCAGTAGTAATAGTGTGCACGTGTCAGTGTATACAATAGTATTAGTGTGCCCCCATTAGTGGCATGAATAGCAATAATGTGCACCTGTTGGTAGCCCCAATAGTAATAATGTGCCCCCATTAGTGGCCCCAATAGTAATAGTGCACCCCTGTCAGTGGTCCCAATAGTAATAGTGTGCACTTGTCAGTGGCCCTTATAGTAATAGTGAGCCCTCATTGGTGGAACCAATGCTAATAGTGTGCCCCCGTAACTGGCCCCCATAGTTATAGGTTGCACCTGTTAGTGTCCTCAATAGTAATAGTGACCCTGCTCTATGTCCCGAGTGGTAATAATGATCCCTATAGCATCCCAAATAGCAATGGTGTGCACCTGTCACTGGCTCTAATGGTAATAGTGTGCCCTCATTAATGGCCACAATAGCAATAGTGCACCCCTGTCAGTGGCCCCAATAGTAATAGTGTGCACCTGCCACTTGCTCTAATAGTAATAGTGTGCCCTCATTGGTGGAACCAATGCTAATAGTGTGCTCCTGTAACTGGCACCAATACAAGTAGGGTGCACATATAAGTGGTCTCAGTAGTAATGGCTTGCCCCATTAGTGGCCTGAATAGTAATAGTGTCCCTGCTCTATGGCCCCAGTGGTAATAATGCACCAACATAGCATCCCAGATAGTAATAGGGTGGCCCAAATACTATTAGTGTGGCCCCAATAGTAATTGTGTGCTCCTGTCAGTGGGCCCAATGGTAATAGTGGCCCCAATAGTAATAGCGTGCCCTCGTTCATGGCCACAATACTAATAGTGTTCACCTGTCAGTGGCCCCAATAGTAATAGTGTGCCCTCATTGGTGGAACCAATGCTAATAGTGTGCCCCCGTAACTGGCCCCAATAGTAATAGGCTGCACCTGTCAGTGTCCTCAATAGTAATAGTGACCCTGCTCTATGTCCCTAGTGGTAATAATGATCCCTATAGCATCCCAAATAGCAATGGTGTGCACCTGTCACTGGCTCTAATGGTAATAGTTTGCCCTCATTAGTGGCCGCAAAAGTAATAGTGCACCCCCGTCAGTGGCCCCAATAGTAATAGTGTGCACCTGTCACTGGCTCTAATAGTAATAGTGTGCCCACATTGATGGAACCAATGCTAATAGTGTGCTCCTGTAACTGGCCCCAATACAAATAGGGTGCACATATAAGTGGCCTCAGTAGTAATGGCTGGCCCCATTAGTGGCCTGAATAGTAATAGTGTCCCTGCTGTATGGCCCTAGTCATAATAATGCACCAACAAAGCATCCCAGATAGTAATAGGGTGGCCCCAATAGTAATTGTGTGCTCCTGTCAGTGGCCCCAATGGTAATAGTGTCCCCAATAGTAATACCATGCCCTCGTTCATGGCCGCAATAATAATAGTGTTCACCTGTTAGTGGTCCCAATGGTAATAGTGGCCCCAATAGTAATAACATGCCCTCGTTCATGGCCGTAATACTAATAGTGTTCACCTGTTAGTAGCCCCAATGGTAATAGTGCGCACCTGTCAGTAGCCCTAGTAGTAATAGAGTTTCCCCATTATTGGCCCTAATAGTATTAGTGTGCACCATTATTGGCACCAATAGTAATAGTGTGCACCTGTCAGTGGCTTCAAAAGTAATAGGGAGGGGGATTTGTATAGCACCAACTTATTCCGCAGTGCTTTCAGTTAATTTATTTATTACCCCCCTTCCCCCCAGCTCACTTTTACCGACCTTGGAAGGATGGAAGGCTAAGTCAACCTTTAGCTCGCTAAGTTAACCATGCAGGGATAGAACTCGCAACCTTTAGATTGTGAGTGAGAGCGTTGGACTGCATACTGCTGCCCCAATTTGGTTGCCCTTGTTGTTGAACCAAATAGTAATATTGTGTACCCGTTTGTGGCCCCAATACTAATAGCATGCCCATTTTGGTGGACACAATAGTAATAGTGTGCACCTGTAAGTAGCCCCAAGAGTGGCTCCAATAGTAATAGTGTGCACCTGTCAGTGGCCCCCATAGTAATAGTATGCCCTTGTTGGTGGCCTCAATAGTAATATTGTGTCCCTGTCAGTCGCCCCAATAGTAATAGTGTACCCTCTCTATGGCTCTAGTGGTAACAGTGCATAGTATCCCCAATTACAGCAGTGTGCACCTGTCACCCGCCCCAATAGCAGTAGTCTGGCCCCAAAAATAATAATGTGCCCTTGTTGGTGGTACCAATAGAAATAGGGTGCTCCTGTCAGTGGCCCCAATAGTAATAGTGTGACCCCCCCATTAGTTCCCCCAATAGTAACAGTGTGCACCTGTCAGTGGCCCCAATAGTGATAATGTGCCCTCATTGGTAGCCCCAATAATAATGTTGCGCCCCTGTTAGTGTCCACAATAGTATTAGTGTGCATCTGTCAGTGACTGCAATAGTAATAGTGCCCCCTCTCTATGGCCCTAGTATTAATAGTTGTAAGGAAAATTTATGTGTTTATCAAAGAGAAGATGATCCCAGATCTCGTGCAGAAGTCTGGGCCCAGGAGAAATACAAATCACACCAGCCTGTGCGGTATCAGATGATTTCTAATTTATTCTATGGTGTATTTGGTTTATATACCATAAATGACATCACAGGAAAAGTACATACCTCCAAGATTAATAATAATACATGATAGGCTGAACCTTTTAATGTGTAACTATAACACACAATGAAACCATTATGAATTCAGTGAAAAGGAATGCAAGGGAGGCAGTCTGGAGACTCTTATCCTGTCTGTCTACCCCTTAGTGTTATAGAAAAGGTTTCCTTTAACCCCATCACTACTTATACTAGCAGCAGGCTATATCTTTCTAGTCTACAATCCATTAAAAGAACAATTAAGTGATACATTGATCTATAATTTTCTTAACATTCCCCACTTTAGACCAATACATCAACACAGTATAATAGTAAGATTATGTCTCAAATATACATATAAAGTAGCTCTACCACAGACCTCTGGCTTCCTCAGGCCCGGAGCTTTATTACCAGAAGGTCTGGGTTCACACTTCAAGACTAAGTGTGTAATTATTTCATATAAAAGTATTACATTGATGCATATATCTCTATATAAAGTTCTTCCCCCAATTGTATCCACGATTAGCCCCGCCCCCAAGAGAAGCTTGGCCTTGATTTATTATTATCTGATTGATGCTTCTTTCTTCATATAAAAATCATTGTCCATCAGATGTAAAATCTTACGTATCGAAGTGTCAATCAGTTACGTAGAGCGATCCTCCGGTACAATCAGAACACACTGGAATCAAAATGTCACACTTTAAAATCATCAAAGTAAAATGGCGCTTTCTTCGTAGATCTTTTACCCATCACTTGTCAGACAGAGGTGGTCACCTGACCCAGTAAGTCAAGTTGTTCTTCGTCATCTTCTGTATTTTGGAACATCGTTTTGGTGATGGAAGTGTTAATAAGGTTTTGTAGCAGTCCTCGGATATATGGAATACAGCAGCAACCGCAGAGCACTAGAATGGAAGCACATACTGACACAGACTAGTGTGGCGTATATGACGTGGGACCGGTGTCCGAACAAGCTGCCAACCAGTCCCTGAATGGATCGTCTATGCCAGAGTTATCAGCTAGGTCATTTTATTATGCATTTAACCCTTCCAGTGCTCAGGTATCATCTGGTGCCGTGTTATTAGGAATGATAGTACAATATCCTTTACGCGAGCCTGTTTACTCTGCAATAACGCATGAGCATAATTGATTTACTTCCAGGCTTCACGTAAAGCCTGCCTACTCTGCATTAACGTATATTTGTAATCCTTGAGCAGTTCCCCTGTCGGGCCCATCCTCGGGCCTGGACATTACGCATATTTGTAATATCAAACAACCTTGGAGTTATTATGCATTGTCTATTGATCTAGTCACTACGGACCTGGCTCACACAGCAGTCTATAATTACTAGATTCTGTGTCCTGAAACTTTGGCCAAGAGTGACACAAGATCGAGATAAAGACCTCTATATCACCAATACAAGCCCACTGTCCTAATTGTTTGTTTGTCTGTCGGCCCATTATATGCTTTTAAATGGTTCTCAATAAAGTTTAAATGAAATTTTAGTCTATATCTGTGAAGGGCTACAACAATATCCTCCAATCATTTTACAAACTCTGCTAGTAACATATAACAAGAGCCATTCTATTTTGCCATGCCATAAGTGAGGTACATCCTAGTTGTTCCTCTAGGCGCCTGATTGCATCTCTTGTATAATTAACAAATCTCTGTTGGTTATAATATATATATATAATCCAGTCTACATCTATATTCACTGTTACCCACCATGCAAGAAGAGACTCAAACCCCCTGCAGCCATCTGATTTCTCGCCCTATACTCGTCCGGTACCCCCCTTGGGACCCCGATGGCGTCAGAGGAACCTTTGGGAGAGGTGTCCCTAGTTCTCCGGACACGGCCCTTGCTGTTACCCTCGGAGGTCATGAGGTATATAGGCATTATCAGTTGTACCAAGCACAATCCCGTTAGGGGCTGTACCTGGCACCTGTTCTAGGCCCGGTCACCACACAACCATCACACGTCTGCGCGTACTCTCTGTAGCTCAGGCCATATCCCAGAGACAGCGTGCCCTTTACGGTTCTCCTCTCCGCACAGCATCCCTCAGGCAGTCTCCCGTTGTCTGCCTTGGTCCCATTACCAGGTAGCGCGAAGCAAGTATAACCCCAGGATCAGAGACAGCAGCAGGTATTTGGTCCCTGCCCACAGGTGGAAACGGCAAACTCAATGTATAACATGGATCACTTATCTGTGGGGGGTAGGTACAGTTAAGAAGCTTAATCACACATTTTACATTAATCACGGCTTGAAGACTTGTCATTAACTTTTATTGTGGGGTCAAGTCTTTCTATCTCATATAATTATTATTATTATTATTATTATTAACGTACAATTCTCTATACACCATATTTACTGCATAACACAAAGATTCACACAACTACTACTACTCTGATCATCTGCAGTCGCTTGGTCCTCCAACCTTAACAACCCCCCCCCCCCCTCAGGAATTTTTCTTATCAAGGAGAGTTGATGAAGTAAGATAAACAGAGCTTTAACTGTGTCTGCCTCCTACAGCTGACTGCAGTATCCTTGGGATATTCTTCCCTTAATAGGGACACTCAGCTCTCACATTATCAACAACTTCATTATTATTATATCTTACATGACATTATCACATTGAAATCACCATTTAACAATCAAAATCACTGCAAACCAATCACAGAACTGACATGTACACAAATAACAGCAAGAATGTACATTCCCTATTCACACAGGTTTATACTAAACTTCATTCCTGATCATCTTCATTACAAGTCTATTCATTTCAAGCAAGCAGAGCATCGCTCTCAGACTACTACGTTAGAGAGTCACACACTCCCCTCCCTTCTTCTCACTGAACTCTAAAGCTGAAAGGTAGCAGTGAAAGTGAAAGAAGCATTCCAATGTAACAGATGGTTTAACCATTTATGAGCTGACCCCACCACAGAGAGCAGCACTCAAGCCATTGTCTGTCAACTTTGTTTATTACTACTGTAATCCCTTCTGTCCTGCTGCCTACTATTCTTGATCCTTGTCAGTACTACCGTCACCCATAGCAACCTGTCGCCTCACTACCGTCACCCATAGCAACCTGTCTCCTCACTACTGTCACCCATAGTAACCTGTCCCCTCACTACCATCACCCATAGCAACCTGTCTCCTCACTACTGTCACCCATAGCAACCTGTCCCCTCACTACCGTCACCCATAGCAACCTGTCGTCTCACTACCGTCACTCATAGCAACCTGTTGTCTCACTACCATCACCCATAGCAACCTGTCCCTCACTACCATCCCCCATAGCACCCTGTCCCCTCACTACTGTCACCCATAGCAACCTGTCCCCTCACTACCGTCACCCATAGCAACCTGTCGTCTCACTACCGTCACTCATAGCAACCTGTTGTCTCACTACCATCACCCATAGCAACCTGTCCCTCACTACCATCCCCCATAGCACCCTGTCCCCTCACTACTGTCACCCATAGCACCCTGTCCCCTCACTACCATCACCCATAGCACCATCCCCTCACTACCATCACCCATAGCAACCTGTCTCCTCACTACTGTCACCCATAGCAACCTGTCCCCTCACTACCATCACCCATAGCAACCTGTCTTCTCACTACTGTCACCCATAGCACCCTGTCCCCTCACTACTGTCACCCATAGCACCCTGTCCCCTCACTACCATAACACCTTTTGTGCCATCTCTCCTAGACAGTTGTATGGAGGACCATCTGAAGGTAGCTGGATGGAGTGTAGTACATCCCTCAGTTGTCAGGTGTGGCTGTGAGCAGTAGTGTCATGCAGGAGGGATGTCTACAAGGACTGAGATATGAGTACAACTACCTGTGTGCGGTATTTTCAGTGTGTGTGGGGGAACAGCACTATAGTGGCAGAAGGTCTGACTGCTTCAGCTTGTACACAGGGTGGGAGCGCTCGGCCACTGGATCTAGTCTGCAGAGTAGTATGCCAGCGGTCTGTTTCCCACCGTGTTCCTGAGTTAACACAGAGGTCATATATCCTTCCCTTGAGTCAACAGTTAGCACAAAGGGCTTGTTGTAGTTCAGCAGCCCCCCCAGACTGATGTGCCCACCAGAGTCTGTTTTAACCTGACAAAGGCTTCCTCAGAGGGCGCATCCTACTGGATCCTGTCAGCTGCAGCCAGAGGGTCATCATAGATGAGTCTGGTAAGAAGCGCTGTCAGAGGTGCATAATTTGGGATCCAAGCTCTGCAGAAGTTTGTCATTCCCAAAGAGGACATAATTTGCTCGTAGTTATGGGACCTCCAGAATTGCTTGCCTACCTTCATCTGACAGGTGATACCCCAAATATTTAACCATTTGCTGACTGTATTGGAGTTTCTAGCTGTTTACTTTATGGCCTTGCTCATAAAGAAACCTCAAGGATGCAACTGTGCCCCCCCCCCCCCCCCCCACACACACACACACACAATTCTCTCCACTGTCTGCTGCTGGCTACCAACATACAATAGTAGCTGACTACCTCAGGAGGCTGGAACTGGGCTAAGTGTGCTGACATAGCCTGGGAGAAAATTGTTGGAGAATCACAGCAGCCCTGAGGTACCCTGGTGAAGGTATACCTAATTTTATCATAATATCTCATCTCAACACATTTACTGGACATATTCGAGACTATATAATCTGACATTCACAGGCTTATTTGTCTCTAGGTCTGTTATAACTGGTTCAGAGAGGGATTCCCTGTGGGTCTGACCACTAACCCCTCTTACTGTGATATGACTATTACTACATTTTACATTCGGTACATATTGGGATGTATTAATGCCCTGGTGGCTCCTGAGCCCACCAGGAAAGTAATCATCTGCCCCTTCACCTAGAGATCTATCTCAAGCAGTAGAAATTGCCAAGAGATCCTCCAAGTGTTGTACATCGACCCCTCGTAGTCATTTTTCCCCAAGGTGCCTGAGAACATTGTTTCTCATGGCATTCTTGGGCAAAATCACCAGATTTCTCATAATTCAAACACACATTTAAATCCCTGAGCTGCATCCCACCTCTGCGTCTTCCTCTGCCTCCACTTCCACATCCTCTCGCTGTCCAATGACCTCTCTGACTTTCCTGAAGCATCATATCACATTCCTCTCCCTGTATGAAAACTCTCAGTTTCTCATCCTTTTCTTTGTAAAACTTTTCTGCATGTTTTGCATATTCCAAAACATCATGCAATGATCCAATCCTAAGGGTAACCATGTATCTCATTGTATAACCTCCTATGTCCTTCTTTACTCCACTTACTAACGCATTCTTTAATGGCTGATTATATGCAGCATTAGGATCATCTCTCTCCCCCTGTTTATCCTATGGAAGGGGTCTACCATCTCCTCCCCTCCCATTCTAATTTCCTTTTACAAAATTCCAATCTGGCCGAAGGATTTTTTCATTCAATTGTAACTCCTCATTAACCCTTTGAATTGTTAATCAAACTGTCGGGGTCTATTCTTTATATGGGTGTGACAGTTTGGGGCTTCTTTTAACCAGGCTTCAGCAGCGGATAATCCGTATTTCTGCTGATCTTTAGCTGATTTTGTCCATATTCTATCACATAATTCTTTACAACTAGGAACTTTTAATTTATTTTTAAATCCATATTTCTTTTCCCACTTGTCACAATATTTGACATAGTCAGGATCTTGTGCATGTACTTCTTAACTCCTTCAAGGACTTCCTGTCATTGATAACAACAGAGACATGCACAGGGAATGCCTTACAATTTGTATTTCACATTGTTAGTAATTATGTTCTTGACGTCAATTTACAACGCAAACAACATAAAACAAGCCTTTGGCCATTGAAATATACAGCGGAACCGCAAAGGATCCTGACCATAATCAGTGCTTTGCTATATACACAAAGACTCCTTCTTGCCTTTCAGAGTAGGGCCTGTGAACATTGAACACAATAAGGGGCTTGTCCAAAAACAACCTGCACAGGGAGGTTGATCCTTAGGCCTCATGTCCACGGGGAAAATAAGAATTAAAATCCTCAGCGTTTTTCCTGCACGCGGATCCGCACCCCATAGGAATGCATTGACCACCCGCGGGTAGATAAATACCCACGGATGGTAATTAAAAAATTTCTGGAGCATGAAAAAAAATGGACATGCTCCATTTTAGTGCGGATCACGCGTGCGGGAGCTCATAGAGCACATAGCTCAATTGATCTCCCGCATGAAAAATAAAAGACAATTACAGTGCATCCGCAGCCCAAATCCGCGTTACAAATCCGCAGCGGATCTGATTTTCCCCGTGGACATGAGGCCTTAATGTGTCCTAGAGGTCAGTGCCCACGTATCGGATCTGCTTATCTCAATCACTCACACATTCTCTTCATGCAGTATAAGACGACAATACAAATATTACAATATGTTAGTAGGCGGCCACCCTCCTTATATTCTTAGTTACTTTATAACACAATATCAAAGAAAAAGAAGTAGTAGGAAGATAAGAAGTAAAGTTCCTGGGCACCCCTGTGTCCCATGTCGTCATCTAACCTCTTCTTTAATGTGCTGCACAGAGTAATTCTTTCCTGTAGCCTTCTCACAATGGCTATGGTCTCACATAGACTACTGCTATTGCCCCTTGGCAACCCATTCGTCTATACTTCTCATTTACCTTACACATTTCACATAGACTACTGCTATTGCCCCTTGACAACCCATTCGTCTATACTTGCCTCCCATTTACAATACACATTGTAAATTCTACTAACACTAAAGTATACAGAAGAAGAAGAGAGAAGAAAAGTTTAACCATTGTTATACTTACTACACGTTATCTGGGAGGCTTCTAAATTCTCAGGCTAGTTCGGAAAAACGTCACTGTTTCGGACAGGATGCCCGACTGGCCTCTAATGACGTCTAAGCAAGACGGAGGTCTTTTAATGATCGGAGAGTACTTCAGACCCACCTTTTCACAGCCAGGCTATCCTTTCCCTCTGCAGTGAGTCTTTCCGTCTCGAAGTACCAAAAATGTAAGAAAAAGTTATGTTTTTATTAAAGAGAAGATGATCCCAGATCTCGTGCAGAAGTCTGGGCCCAGGAGAAATACAAATCACACCAGCCTGTGCTGTATCAGATGATTTCTAATTTATTCTAAGGTTTATATACCATAAATGACATCACAGGAAAAGTATATACCTCCAAGATTAATAATAATACATGATAGGCTGAAACTAAAATGTTTAACATAAGTTACACCTTTTAACGTGTTACTATAGCATACAATGAAACTGTTATGAATTCAGTGAAAAGGAATGCAAGGGAGGCAGTCTGGAGACTCTTATCTTGTCTGTCTACCCCGTAATGGTATAGAGAAGGTTTCGTTTAACCCATTCACTACTTATACTTGCATCATGCTATATCTTTCTAGTCTACAATCCAATAAAAGAACAATTAACTGATACATTGATCTACAATTTTCTTAACAATAGTGCACCCCATAGTAGCCCCAATAGTAATAGTGTGCACCTGTCAGTGGCCCAAATAGTAAAAGTGTGCACCTGTCAGTGGCCTCAATAGTAAAAGTGTGCACCTGTCAGTGGCCTCAATAGTAAAAGTGTGCACCTGTCAGTGGCCCCAATAGTAATAGTGTGCACCTGTCAGTGGCCCCAATAGTAAAAGTGTGCACCTGTCAGTGGCCCCAATAGTAATAGTGAGTCCTCATTGGTGGAACTAATGCTAATAGTGTATCCCCTTAACTGGCCCCAATAGTAATAGGCTGCACCTGTCAGTGGCCTCAATAGTAATAGTTTGCCCCCAATAGTGGCGCCAATAGTAATAATGTGCGCCTGTCAATGGCCTCAATAGTAAAAGTGTGCACCTGTCAGTGGCCCCAATAGTAATAGTGTGCCCTCATTGGTGGAACCAATGCCAATAGTGTACACCTGTAACTGGCCCTAATAGTAAGAGTGTGCACCTGTCAGTGGCCCCAGTAGTATTAGTGTGCCCCATTATTGGCACCAAAACTGATAGTGTGCACCTGTCAGTGGCCTAAATACTAATTGTGTGCCCTTGTTGGTGACCCTAATAGTAATAGCATGCACCCGTTTGTGGCCCCAATAGTAATAGCGTGCACCTGTCAGTAGCCGCAATAGTGTGTGTGTGTCCCAATACAGGCCCCAAATAGTGGCAACAATAGAGATAGTGTGCACTTGTCGGTAGCCCCAATAGTAATAATGTGTCCCCATTAGTGGTCCCAATAGTAATAGTATTCCCCCCTCAGTGACCCCAACAGTAATAGTATGCATCTGGCAGTGGCCCCAATAGTGATGGTGTACCCTAATTGGTGGAACCAATGCTAATACTGTGCCCCCGTAACTGGCCCCAATAGTAATAGTCTGCACTCGTAACTGGCCCCAATAGTAATAGTCTGTACTCGTTAGTGGCCCCAATAGTAATAATGTGCCCTTATTAGTGGCCCCAATATTAATAGTGTCCCCATTAGAAGCCTCAATACTAATAGCGCCCCCTTAGTGTCTTCGTAGCCTCACTACTAATAGTGTTCCAATTAGTAGCCCGAATAATAACACTTTTCCGATTAGCAGCCCCAATGGAAAAAAGTGTGCCCTCCTCACCCCTTAGCAACAACCATGGCAGCAAGTATATGCAGGAATGCAGATGCCAGGGAAAAAAATAGGGCCTCTGAATACAGCAATCATGGCAACCAGAAAGGACCTGCTTCATTGAGTAGACTAATTGATGCAATAGTTGTTGCCTGACCGAAGGTGCTCACAGGGAGCAATTATTTGTACTAGCCATTAATATGGCCAAAAATGATACTAGCGCTAAACTTAGAACTTAATTAACGGCCATGCCAGTGATCTACCGGCCAGCTGGCAACCCTAACTGGGAAAGTGCACAAAAGTTACACTAAATTTGCCCTGTGCACCAATTTTTGCTTCAAATTTTGGCTCTGTGGAACTAAGCATGCTCGTCAGGCATTAAGCTGAGAAACTCCTTTGCTCTAGTGGGTGGCTCTAACTGCTGAGTTATCCAGCCTGTGGACAGTTCCCTTGCATGACTCTCAGCCTTGTTCCATGATTCAAGTTATCTAGTTCCTGCCTCTTGGTCCTGACCAAGCTTCTGTTCCTGATTGGGCTCACTGTAAAGGTCTGACCCTGCCACTGCACTGTAACGGCTGGCCGGGACAGGTGGACAGGGGGGTCCCTACGTCAGCCCCCTCACGTGTCCCTACCTACTTGCCCCCCTGGGCTAGGCCCCAGGGTGACAACTGGGCGATGGTCCCTGCGCTGCACTAGGGACAGGGACCCCCGGAAAGAGGGACAGGGAGAGCGGCAGGTGGGTACCGCGTATCCGACAAGACGCAAGCAACTAAGCAACCAGAGAGAAGTCATGAAACAGGCTGGGTCAAACAAGAAAGGCATGTGCGCAGTACAGGAGGACAAACCAAAAACAGAGTCAGAATAGAAGCCAAAGTCAGAACACAAGTTGTCTGGTCAATAATGCGGGTGTAGGCAGATGGAGTCAGAACCAAACACTGGCAACCAGTGTCTGGCCCAGCCAGATATATAAGCAGAACTCCCCGCCCAGAGGGGCGGGCAGAAGTCACATGACACCAGAGGGAATCACAAGTTCGCCTCCCCCAGAAGCATGCAGCCGACCGGCGGACAGGTGCGCCGGCACACGACAGGGGGGCGCGCCACCAGCCACCGCGACCAACCACCAGAAACGGGGAACTCCGGACACGGCCGCTAGGCTGGGGCCCCGCAGCCCCAGGACGAGCGTTCCTCCTCACCCGGACACCGGTGCCCCTAGTGGTAACCCCATCTCTAACATGCACAAGCGCGTGATTATTCTGCTATATAGCAAAGGTCAAGCTCCACTTCTGCCTGCTCCTCTACTATTACTACCAGACCTCCTGATACCGACTTCTGGCTTCCCTTCTGACTACGCTACCCGCCTCATCCATCCTTACTGCAAACCAAAATCTTCTGTTGCTAATTCCTGGCTCTTCCTTGACTACTCTCCACACCTATGGCTGCTACACCTGAGACTCCATCTAAGTGCCTGAAACCGCTACAATGCTTATTTGACATTTTCTAATTGGCAAAGACACACACATAAAAAGGACAAATTCTATCTGCATAGTGAGTAAGCATCAGAGTGCGGAGCAAGGATGCTGCTCACTGAGAGCTAAGCTGAGCCAGATGCTGAACTGGAATGAGGGCCTGGAGAGCAGTTCCTAGAGCTACCAGAGGGAAGTAAAAGGAGGACCTTACGCTCTGAGCTGGAGCGAAGGAAATAAGGAGTGGAGAGGAGAGCTCCTGACCTCCAGACAACATGGTGGGATTGCAGGGTTCATTTGAAGCTGCGGCCTATGCAACAAACAAACTGTAAGTGAAGCCGGACTCATTACAAATGCGAGGTGTGTACATCAATAGGGTTTGCAAATAGTAAGACCGCAGGCCTACTGCAAGAGGAAGTAGACTTCACTGGGAATATAGACTGTTGATAAAGTTGGTCAGGAGTTCATATTACAGCAAGAAAATGATCCAAAACATACTTCTAGAAAAATCTGGTAGGCCTCAAAGAATGGACTGGCCTAACAGTCTCCAGACTTGAGCCCCATTGATCTTGTTTGGGATGAAGTGGACAGAAGGGTGAAAGCAGAGCGACCTCCAAGTGCAGCACAATTGTGGGAACTTCTGCAACAATGTTGGCAAGACATTTCTGAACAATCTCTGAATGCAGTTGTAGAAAGAATGTCTGGATGGTGTGAAGCTGTTCTATCAGCTGAGGGGCGGCCGGGAAGAGCTAGAAATGGAGATTTATTCTATTAGTTTATTCCTCTGAACTTGTTTATTTGTTCTCTGCTTTCATTACAGATTATATCAAAGACATTAAACTGTAAACATCTTTAAAATTTGGAAAAATTGAGGTGTTTTACTGATCAAAAGTTTTAGTGTATATAGTTTTCACCTCTTATTGTAATGGCCAATGTATTTTCGGTGCTCATTACATGCACGGCCTCTGTCACCCACCGTCGCCTCTGTTTACAGTGATGTCATGAACAATGAAGCTGGACACTACGGAGTGGAACCGGGTTGTCTTTAGTGAGAAATCCAGATTTAGTTTGGGCGCTGATGAAGACCATGTTTGTGCCTGGAGAACATGGGGTCAGTGCCTCAATCCTGCCTCCACTGATGGTGTGATGGTCTGCGGGGCCATCTTGTATGACAGTCTGTCACCCCTAGTAGTGGTACAAAGGACAATGACAGCTCAGCATCAGGGCTTCAAAGAGGCTTTTGCCAGAAGTATAATGCACAGATGCACACCAGGGGGTCACAGGAATCCTCCACAACATTGCCATACTTCTGTGCCTGCCCAGTCACCAAATTTATCACCAAAATAACATGTATGAGACCATCTGGGACATGAACTGCGACAGCCAACAAATTTGCAGGATCTAGAGGCTCAGTTACAGCAATTGTGGAGTGATATGGGGCAGGATACCATACTGAATCTGTATGCTTCCATAGCGACCCATCCGTATGACATCTTGTATCCAAGCTAGATGCGGTACAACATGGTACTAGAGCCTCCATGCCCACTTGTATCACATCTTGTATCCAAGCTAGAGGCAGCCCAACAGGGTACTAGAGCCTCCATGCCTGTCTGTATCATATCTTGTAGCTAAGCTAAATGCAGCCACAGAGGGTATTAGAACCACCCTGCCTGTCCATATCCATCTTGTATCCAAGCTAAAGGTGGCCCAAAAGGGGACTAGAGCTTCCATGCTCCTCATATCACATCGTGTATCCAAGCTAAATGCAGCCAAACAGGGCACTAGAGCCTCCATGCCTGTCCGTTTCCATCTAGTATCCAAGCTAGAGGTAGCCTAACAGGGTACTAGAGCCTCCATGCCACCTGTATCATATCTTGTATCCAAGCTAGCGGCAGTACAACAGGGTACTAGGGCCTTCATGCTCCCCGTATCACATCTTGTATCTAAGCTAGAGGCGGTACAACAGGGTACTAAAGCCTCAATGCCTGCCTGTATCACATGTTGTATCCAAGCTAGAGGTGGTACAACAGGGTACTAGAGTCTCCATGCCTGCCCGTATCACATGTTGTATCTAAGCTAGAGACGGTACAACAGGGTGCTAGAGCCTCCATGCCGCCTGCATCACATCTTGTATCCAAGCTAGAGGCGGTACAACAGGGTACTAGAGCTTCCATGCCCCCCGTATCACATCTTGTATCCAAGCTAGAGGCAGTACAACAGGGTACTAGAGCCTCCATGCCGCCGTATCACATCTTGTATCCAAGCTAGAGGCGGTACAACAGGGTACTAGAGCCTCCATGCCCACCTGTATCACATCTTGTATCCAAGGTAGAGGCGGTACAACAGGGTACTAGAGCCTCCATGCCCACCTGTATCACATCTTGTATCCAAGGTAGAGGCGGTACAACAGGGTACTAGAGCCTCCATGCCTGCCTGTATCACATCTTGTATCCAAGGTAGAGGTGGTACAACAGGGTACTAGAGCCTTCCTTCAAGGGGTCAGTTTTTCACAATAAATGTTCCTTTTGCTCTGCTATTGTAATCACATACTTATATCAACGTTACAATCACACAGAGAAAGTTTCAATTTCATTGCATTCTGACAACTCCTACTCGGTGCTTAACTTTTTTTCCAAAAGTGAATTAGGCTTAATGGTCAGTTTGCAGGGAGGGGGAGGAGGTGAACTATGACATTGGCTATATAGATGTCACCTCTCAGTGTAATCCTGTCTGTACAGGGAGGGGAGGAGGGGAGCTGTGACTATTGTGAATAGTGGATCCTGTGTTATCTATATATAGGTGTCACCTCTCAGTGTAATCCTGCTGTGCAGGGAGGGGAGGAGGGGAGCTGTGACTATTGTGAATGGTGGATCCTGTGTTATCTATATATAGATGTCACCTCTCAGTGTAATCCTGTCTGTACAGGGAGGTGAGGAGGTGAGCTGTGACTATTGTGAATGGTGGATCCTGTGTTATCTATATATAGATGTCACCTCTCAGTGTAATCCTGTCTGTACAGGGAGGGGAGGAGGGGAGCTGTGACTACTGTGAATGGTGGCTCCTGTGTTATGTATATATAGGTGTCTTCTCTCAGTGTAATCCTGTCTGTACAGTGAGGGGAGGAGGGGAGCTGTGACTATTGTGAATAGTGGGGCCTGTGTTATCTATATAGAGGTCACCTCTCAGTGTAATCCTGCCTGTATAGGTAGGGGGGGAGGTGAGCTGTGACTATTGTGAATGGTGGATCCTGTGTTATCTATATATAGGAGTCACATCTCAGTGTAATCCTGCCTGTACAGGTAGGGGAGGAGGTGAGCTGTGACTATTGTGAATGGTGGATCCTGTGTTATCTATATATAGGAGTCACATCTCAGTGTAATCCTGTCTGTACAGGGAGGGGAGGAGGGGAGCTGTGACTATTGCGAATGGTGGATCCCGTGTTATCTATATATAGATGTCTCCTCTCAGTGTAATCCTGTCTGTGCAGGGAGGGGAGGAGGTGAGCTGTGACTATTGTGAATGGTGGCTCCTGTGTTATGTATATATAGGGGTCACCTCTCAGTGTAATCCTGTCTGTACAGGGAGGGGAGGAGGTGAGCTGTAACTATTGTGAATGGTGGCTCCTGTGTTATGTATATATAGGTGTCTCCTCTCAGTGTAATCCTGCCTGGGATGATAATGAGGTGACAGCTGAGAAGTTTTCTCTACAGGACAGGAAGTGTCAGACTATTATTGGCCTTAGGGGTCGGTGTGAGAACTGCAGGATTTCAGGATTTTTTAAAATATAAATTGCAACATCAAAGTAAGAATTGTCCAAAAATAGAAAATGCTGTGACTTTTCTATCTGGGACCTTCAGTCTGAGAGAATAATCACTCATGTAATAAACATTGAAGTTGATGTGTTCTTATCATATTCGAGTTGTTTCCATATTGCTATCAGCGGGAACCCGCTCATGTAAATATAGCCTAACTTAAAGTATTGCATCCATCTTGGAGGAGTCCAGCTCTGAACTGTAATGGAATCCACCAGTACTCCATGGGTTCCGTAGTGGTCATGTGATATGCCGCCATTAGTAGTGCCACTGTATGAGTGTACATACAAAAGGGGCGGAGCACATGGCTTGGTAGGGCCCATGAAGAGAGGTGGCCCAGTGCAGATCCCTCTGTCCGCAGCACCATATCTAGCTATAGGGCCCTCTCTCTTCTATATACGTCCCCGTATATATCTATATGCCATTAGTCCTTCATAGCTATATCATCAGCTGATGTATTCCAGCTTCCAAAAGGCTAATGAATTTAAATATGTATCCAGCCGCTGTTAAAAGCTTCATAATTGTAACAAACTTTCAGCACTTTGCAAGGAAAAAAAAAGCAGCGTTGTGGACATTTCATTTCTTGAGTCCATTAGAATGCTCCGCTATTTAATTTAATCTACCTAATTATGCAAAACTTGCAGCCTCTCGTGTCATTAGAGAACATTATGTAATGTGGAAAAGAGGACAGTTGCTTTTTTTCCGCCCGTGTTAAATAATATAAATATACAGCAAAACTGCGCATTACTCCAAAAATCAAAACTGTTTGATATGCAAATTAAAACATTGTTCATATCATTAAAATAAATTGCTTCGCTAAAGAGGACAGTTTTTTTTTTGTTGTTGCCAAAGTTTGCATTTGTAAAAACGAAGGCTCCAACATTAATCACTGTCCATCAGAATAAGCACATTTTCATGTAAATGTCTTATCTCCCTGGTTGCGGTATCTGTGCATGTTGGCTATCTTAAAGGGAAATCATCACATGTAGGATCACACTAAAGCCCCAATGCCTGCCCCTCACCCCCTGCACAGGAGGTTGTATCGCTGGCTCATAGCGGGGCCGCAGGAGCAGATTTCAGTTCTTGCTCCCCCCACCACTCTTCATTCAGTTAACATAGTGGCCGTCCAATACTGAACGCCTGCTATTTACACTGCACTGTCATAGTTAAACTCATTACTCATCATTTATGCACAAGAGCGTGTATGTGTAGGGACGAGTGTCGGGCATCGTTTTCGCGACATTCGTCCTGTCTAAATGGGGCTTAAGAGGTGACATCCAAACATAACTGCCATCACCTCTCTCAGACAGCGAGGCAGTACTATCTGTACCTACATCATTTACAGGGAGAGACAGCGAGGCAGTACTATCTGTACCTACGTCACTTATAATGAGAGAAAGGGAGGCAGTACTATCTGTACCTACATCACTTATAATGAGAGAAAGGGAGGCAGTACTATCTGTACCTACATCACTTATAATGAGAGAAAGGGAGGCAGTACTATCTGTACCTACATCACTTACAGGGAGAGACAGGGAGGCAGTACTATCTGTACCTACATCACTTACAGGGAGAGACAGGGAGGCAGTACTATCTGTACCTACATCATTTACAGGGAGAGACAGGGAAGCAGTACTATCTGTACCTACATCACTTATAATGAGAGAAAGGAAGGCAGTACTATCTGTAACTACATCATTTACAGGGAGAGACAGAGAGGCAGTACTATCTGTACCTACATCACTTATAATGAGAGAAAGGGAGGCAGTACTATCTGTACCTACATCACTTATAATGAGAGAAAGGGAGGCAGTACTATCTGTACCTACATCACTTACAGGGAGAGACAGGGAGGCAGTACTGTCTGTACCTACATCACTTACAGGGAGAGACAGGGAGGCAGTACTATCTGTACCTACATCATTTACAGGGAGAGACAGGGAAGCAGTACTATCTGTACCTACATCACTTATAATGAGAGAAAGGAAGGCAGTACTATCTGTAACTACATCATTTACAGGGAGAGACAGGGAAGCAGTACTATCTGTACCTACATCACTTATAATGAGAGAAAGGAAGGCAGTACTATCTGTAACTACATAATTTACAGGGAGAGACAGAGAGGCAGTACTATCTGTACCTACATGACTTACAGGGAGAGACAAGGAGGCAGTACTATCTCTACCTACATCACTTACAGGGAGAGACAGAGAGGCAATACTATCTGTACCTACATCACTTACAGGGAGAGACAATGAGACAGTACTATCTCTACCTACATCACTTACAGGGAGAGACAGACAGGCAATACTATCTATAACTACATCACTTATAAAAAGCGAAAGGGAGGCAGGGTATTATTGTATCTTGATGCCACCAGGAAGTCCTGGTGGAGCCAAGATTGACAGGGGGTGACGCCCCCTGTATCTGATAGGCTGCACACCTGGTTTGGCTGTAGGTCTTGGAAGCTCACTAAGAATTTGCAGCTGGAAGGGGCTTCCCTGGCGGCGGACCACTAGCGGAGAGTGGGCCAGCATTGCCAGCTTTCAGTGGGTCAGTGTCCGTCAGTGAGCGGAGACGCGGTGGTTGCCGGCTTTCCCGGCAGCAGACCACAAGCGCTGAGTGCAGCAGCTGTGAGCGGGGAGGGGGGGGGGTGGCGTCAGGGAGCACGGAGGTGACAGCCGGCCACCACGGACACTCATCGCTGCAGAGTGTGGATTGATTTGTACGTTCCCTGCAGCCTTAGGGTGAGGGTAACATTTCTTCATAGGCTTACATTATGAGCTGTAACATGGCAGCATTAAAGGGGTTGTCCCAAGAAATCAAGTGGGGTTCAGCACTTCTGTATGGCCATATTAATGCACTTTGTAATATACATCGTGCATTAAATATGAGCCATACAGAAGTTATACACTCACTTGTCTCCGTCCTCTCGCTGTCTCTGCGTCCCCGTCGCCATGGTGCCGTCTAATTTCTTCCTCAGCAGTCTGTTTTTGATGCGCTTGCGCAGTCTGTACTCTCCCCGCTGTGAACGAGCTGCTCCAGCGTGCCCACGCGATACAGCTCGTCTGCGCATGCGCAGACGAGCTATCACTGCACGGGAGCACGCAGGGGCGGCCATTGAGCTCCCGGTCTCCCTTTAAATACTGGTGAAGGCGCAGTCAAGGCTTTCACCCAGAACCAGCAGCAGCCAGCCGGGACCATCAGCCAGCAGCCGCCAGCCATACGGGACCAGCAGCCGCTAGCCATACGGGACCAGCAGCCGCCAGCCATACGGGACCAGCAGCCGCCAGCCGGTACGAACACAATCCAAGCCGTGCAGCCGCCTGGGTAAGTGAGGTGTCTGGGGTGCTGTGGGCGCTGGGTGTGGGGGGGGGGGGGCTGTCTTTGCCCGGGACTCAGAATCTGAGTCCCCTGCTGTATTTATGGTTCGCCTACCACTGTGCCCTGGGCACTACCGCAGCGTACCTGGGGCCAGTTCTGTGGGGTCGAGGGGCCAGTTTTCTGCGGCCTGCTGGATGGATGGATGGATGGATTGATGGATGGACGGATGTATGAGGCTGCATGAATGAATACATGGCTGGATATGTGTGCATAAGTGCGTGCGGATGCATGGATGGACGGACGGATGGATGGATGGATGAGGCTGAACGAATGAATGAATGCATGGCTGGATATGTGTGCATAAGCAGAAAGGTGCGCTTACCTGCGCTTCTGTGTGGTCAAGAGAAGGGAGAAACAGCTGTTTGCTGTATTCTCCGGCAGACTCCACCTCCCGCTGTGATGCGCTCTGCCGACCAGCCAATGGGGTGGCTGGATCGGCGTTTCATTCATTACAAGTGCACACCTCCACCGATGACGTCAGTCACCTGCTCACGTGACCGGCGTCTCGGGAGCGCGCATGAAAGCCTCCTGGAAGCGCGGTGCACCGTGGAACGCACCCTGGGACATCACAGGCGCCATCTTAGATGAAAAACTTTATAAGTTATTATTTCTTCTAAACAGTAAGTAGGAAGCGGTTTATAACCGCTTTAAAGGGCTGCTTTATGCCGGGGGGTGACAGGGGGAATGGGCTAATTGAAAATTTTGAGGTTTTGGCTCGGGACAACCCCTTTAACATCTAATAATGTTAGCTAAAGAATAAATGTTACCCTCACCCTAAGGGCGAGCACCCACTGGCGTTTTTTTACCTGCGTTTTGCGTTTTGCGTTTTGCGTTTTTCCTGCACAGGCATAGAGATAACATGTGTTCCTGTCCACTGGCGTTTTTTTTTGCATTGCGTTTGCGTTTTTAACATAGGAACTGTCAGTTGCATATGTGTCCTTATTTTTCTCCATGGAAATTAATGGCAAAGCCGCGAAAACGCCGCGAAAAACGCGGGACACGCGGCGAAAACGCTGCGTTTTTTTCCCGCGGGAAACGCAAACGCCAGTGGGTGCTCGCCCTCAGGGTTCCTGCGCACTTGCGTTTTTTTGTCCGTTTTTTTTCACGCGATATTGCTGCAGTTTTTTCATGCGATTGTCAATGGGACTTTCTAATGTTAAAAATGCAAAAGTTGCAAAGCACCAACTCGCGAGGCGTATTTAAGCTTTTCTAGATCTTTTTGAATCCTCTCTCTTCCGTAGTGTTAGCTATCCCTCCTAGCTTTGTGTCGTCTGCAAAAACAGTTTCCCACAATCCCCTCCTCCAGACCATTTATAACAATGTTGACCAACACTCGGCCCAGGACAGAGCCTTGTGGTCCCCACTTGATACATTCTTCCACTTGGATGTGCAGCCATTTATGACCACTCTTTGAGTACGATCACTCAGACAGTTGTGAATCCACCTAACAGTTGCCTTGTCAATCCCAGATTTGGTCATTTTTTCAAAAAGTATAGTATGAGATACTTTGTCAAATGCTTTACGAAAGTCAAGATATACTATATCCACCGCATTTCCCTGATCAACCCAGTCGGTGATTCTGTCATAGAAGGAAATTAGATTCGTCTGGCATGACTTGTTTGTTACAAACCCATGCTGGCTCTGGTTAATTACACCATTCTCATCCAAGTACTTGCATACATGCTGTTTAATAATTGGTTCAAAGATCTTTCTCGGTATAGAAGTCAGACTCACAGGCCTGTAGTTTCCTGGATCCACCTTCTTCCCTTTTTTTGAAGATAGGGACAACATTTGCCCTTTTCCAATCTTCTGGGACTTTTTCTGTTCTCAAAGAATTTTCAAAGATTCTGGCGAGTGGTTCAGTAATTACCTCCGCTGCTTCCTTTAGTATCCTAGGATGTAATTCATCTGGACCTTGAGACTTGAATTCATGTAAGTTAAGCTAAGTGTTCCCTCACTATCTCTCTGCTTTAGATATTTCCCCCTCTTTCCATTTGATAAACATATTTCTCTTCCTCTTTAACATGTGTACAAGTTCTGTGTTCATCCATCCGGGTCTCTTTAAATGCTTCCCATTCTTCCTTCTTTTAGGGATTGGTAACGATTGAGCTTTGAGAATCTCATTTCACAATATTTCCCAACCTTCTTGGACATTTCTGTTCTCAAGAACATCCAGCCATTGGATTCTTCCTATCCTCTTTCTAAGTCCATTAAAATCTGCCTTTTTGAAATCCAACCTTGAGGTCTGAGTCTTCTCAGGTCTTCCTCCCATAGCTATTCAAAATTAACATGAGGCAGTACTATCTGAACCTCCATCATTTACAGAGCAAGATAGACAGGCAATGCTATTTGTGCCTGAATAGTTTACAGGGAGAGACAAGAAGGTAGTACTGTCTGTGCCTACATCACTTACAGGGCGGCACTACTATCTGTGCCTGAATAGTTTACAGAGAGAGACAAGAAGGTAGTACTGTCTGTGCCTACATCACTTACAGAGCGGCACTACTATCTGTTCCCTGAATAGTTTACAGGGAGAGACAAGAAGGTAGTACTGTCTGTGCCTACATCACTTACAGGGGGGCAGTACTATCTGTTCCTGAATAGTTTACAGAGAGAGACAAGGAGTTAGTGCTATTTGTAGCTACATCATATGCAGAGAGACATTGAGGCAATACTGAATATACATTTTCAACACAGTTACGTATTAGCCATTAGCTTTGTTGATATGTAGCAGCACAAACATATCTAGACTATTGCTTAGGAAATCCAGTAACCGAAAGGTAATTCAGTAGGGAGTCTGGGACAACTAAAATAGTTGTCCTTTAAAGGGTAGGTCTGGGAGCTTTTTATGCCCCTGACAGTCTATTATTTCTTGCTGGCAAGCTCTGACTGTTACTAATGAGTGGAAATATACAGCGAGAGAAGAGGAAATAAAAAGGTTAATGATTAAACAGAGCTGTAACTCTACCGGTAATGACTGGAGCCATCAGGCACCTCACCCATGCATCTTCTGGTCTCTTATCTTAAACTATTACATAACATACAAAGAATCCCATCTCTATAAAAAGAGACAAATTAAGGCTACATTATGTTCACACTGTAGTGCAACAGAAAATCTCATTTTGGTGCCCTCCATAAGAAAAAATGATATATATTGCACTAACATGCAGTCTGCCTGTGTTCCTTTTGTGCAGAAAGCAGCATACCCACACCGAAAGGGCTCAGTGACTAAATACAGCACCCGAACCAAGTTCAGTATATAAATACATCACCAGAACCAAGATCTGTACATAAATACAGTACCCAAACCAAGCTCTGTATATAAATACAGCACAAGAACTAAGATCTGTACATAAATACAGCACCAGAACCAAGATCTGTACATAATTGCAGCACCCAAACCAAGCTCTGTATATAAATACAGCACAATAACTAAGATCTGTACATAAATACAGCACCAGAACCAAGATCTGTACATAAATCCAGCATAAAACAACCTCAGTACACAGATATAGTGTTAGAACCAAGTTCATAACATACATACAACACCAGAACCAAGCTCAGTACTAGAGATGAGCGAGCATACTCGTCCGAGCTTGATACTCGTTCGAGTATTAGGGTGTTCGAGATGCTCGTTACTCGTGACGAGTACCACGCGATGTTCGGGTTACTTTCATTTTCTTCCCTGAGAAATTTGTGCGCTTTTCTGGCCAATAGAAAGACAGGGAAGGCATTACAACTTCCCCCTGCAACGTTCAAGCCCTATACCACCCCCCTGCAGTGAGTGGCTGGCGAGATCAGGTGTCACCCGAGTATTAAAATCTGCCCGCCCACGGCTCGCCACAGATGCATTCTGACATAGTTCAGGGAAAGTGTTGTTGATGCCGGAGCTGCTATAGGGAGAGCGTTAGGAGTGATTTTAGGCTTCAAGAACCCCAACGGTCCTTCTTAGGCCATAGAAATTGCAGATCGCACCTATGTGCGATCTGCGATTTCTGTTCTCTTCTCTATATGCGCCCAATGGGGCCGGCGGCAGCAGCGCCGACCCCATTGAGAACATATAGAAGACAAATCGTTCTTCTCTGCCACAGCTGTAACAGCTGTGGCAGAGAAGAACGATGTTTGCCCATTGAATTCAATGGAGCCGGCAATACAGCAGGTTCCACTGAAAGCAATGGGCTGCCGGCGAGCGCGGGATGAATTGTCGGGAAGGGCTTAAATATAGAAGCCCTTCCCTGCAATTCATCCAGAAATGTGTTACAATAAAAATATATACCGGCGTATAAGGCGACCGGGCGTATAAGACGACCCCCCAACTGTCACCTTATACGCCGGGAATACAGTGGAGCAAAGAATAAAAATCATTACTCACTTCTCCTGGTGTTCTGCGGTGCTCCTGCAGGCTGTCACTCCCTCCTGGTTCCCGGCAGAGCATTGCTTTCTCTACGAAGGGCTTTATATCCCCGCCTCCAGAAACACACGTGCCTTCAGCCAATCACAGCCAATGACAATGATGTCATTGAATGGCTGTGATTGGTTGTGTTTCTGGAGGCGGGGATTTCAACCACTGCGTCCAGAAAGCAATGCTCTGCCGGGGACCAGGAGGGAGCGACAGCCTGCAGGAGCACCGCAGAACGTCAGAAGAAGTGAGTAATGATTTTTATTCTTTGCTCCACTGTATTGCCGGCGTATAAGGTGACAGTTGGGGGGTCGTCTTATACGCCCCGTCGCCTTATACGCCGGTATATATTTTTATTGTAACACATTTCTGGATGAATTGCAGGGAAGGGCTTATATATTTAAGCCCTTCCCGACAATTCATCCCTCGCTCGCCGGCAGCCCATTGCTTTCAGTGGAACCTGCTGTATTGCCGGCTCCATTGAATTCAATGGGCAAACATCGTTCTTCTCTGCCACAGCTGTTACAGCTATGGCAGAGGAGAACGATCTTTATGCTGACAGTGCGGGGGGGGGGGGGGCACTCTTGCTGCTATTGTGGCTTAATAGTGGGACCTGTGAACTAGAGATGCAGCCCAACATGTAGCCCCCCGCCTGCCCTATCTGTTGCTGTGTCGTTCCCATCACTTTCTTGAATTGCCCAGATTTTCACACATGAAAACCTTAGCGAGCATCGGCGAAATACAAAAATGCTCGGGTCGCCCATTGACTTCAATGGGGTTCATTACTCGAAACAAACCCTCGAGCATCGCGAAAAGTTCGTCCCGAGTAACGAGCACCCGAGCATTTTGGTGCTCGCTCATCTCTACTCAGTACATAGCTACAATACCAAAACCAAGCTAATAACATAAATACAGATGGGAAGAGACAGAGCTAGGAGGATGATGATATATGTAGCTCCACAAGATACTGCTGCACAGAGGAAGATTATCTGGTCAGGTAGACCTAAGGAGGGCAATTGTCCATAACTTGTATCTCTGCCTGGTTTTGCCTGAATGAAGTCCAGCATGCAGAATAAATCATATAATATTTAATAGATCGATCTTTTACAGATGTGACGATGCCAATTATGTTTATTTTTTTATTTTTATATGGAAAATTGTATTTTTGTATTTTTATATATACATATTAGACTCCAGGCTGCCATGTAAACTCAGAGGCCCCTTTGCAATTGTGTTGTCACCTCTGGCTGCCACAGCCTGCAATGACCATAGCATCCAAGTAGTTAACCAGTTGTGATCAGCTCTAGCACCAATCACAGCTGTGGCAGGCTGCTGTCAGACATTCCAAACAGCTGGTACCCACTATGCATGGAGCCAGCTTAGCTCCTGAGCCCACTCCATACCTCCCCCGACCGCCCGTATGTACATTTACGGTAGTCAGTCGGTAACAAGTTAAGCACAAGTTTTTATTCATCACATTTGGAATATAGAAAGTATAAAAAGAACATTCCGGAAATCAAACCAAGGTCTCCAGCAAAGCGCCTACAGCTATTATAATTCAATCAGAACAATTAAGCACCAACTTACTGCGCTCCGCCATATCAACGGGAAATTGTATATCACGAGAAGCGAACTGCATGATGACTGGGGATTTATCGGCTATCTCACCTTTCAATTCCAGATTAACATTTCAAATCCGGTATTATTGCAGCACGATTAATATCCAAAGGTCGTCCTTCAATAGGCCCCCCGCGCATATTGCTTCTGCTATATAATCATCCAGACAATGCAGAGCGCTAGGGAACGGATATGTAAATAACGGCAATGAATATTAATGCTCGCCTTTTAGTCTACGTCTCCTTTTTAAGACACGAGAATCCTCTATTCAGAATTCACTTTCATCTTCCTTCGTGGTGTAGAAACGTATTTAATTGTAAGTGTGGGGTTCAGAAGAAATTCAAGGGAAAGACGACTTCAGCGAATCTTAAATACTGCAAATGTAGAAGAAACTTAAAAAAAAAACATGTGATTAAGAAGTTAATAAGGAAGTAATTAAGGGGGTTCTTGAACTTAAACAGTTCTGCAAGATTGGCTGCATGCTACTTTGGTTCAAGCACACCTTATGTGAAATCAGATTTTCCCATGATTTTCACCAAAAATCAGATAGCGCTGACCCAATCCACCCAGTGTTCTGTGCTGACTATATCCTTATAATCAGGTCTTAAAGGGGTTGTCCCGAGAAAGCAAGTGGGTCTATACACTTCTGTATGGCCATATTAATGCACTTTGTAATGTACATTGTGCATTAAATATGAGCCATACAGAAGTTATTCACTTACCTGTTCCGTTGCTGGCGTCCTCGTCTCCATGGTGCCGTCTAATTTCAGCGTCTAATCGCCCGATTAGACGCGCTTGCGCAGTCCGGTCTTCTCCGTGGTGAATGGGGCCGCTCGTGCCGGAGAGCTGGTCCTCGTAGCTCCGCCCCATCATGTGTGCTGATTCCAGCCAATCAGGAGGCTGGAATCGGCAATGGACCGCACAGAGCCCACGGTGCACCATGGGAGAAGACCCGCGGTGCATCATGGGTGAAGATCCCGGCGGCCATCTTGGTAAGGTAAGTAAGAAGTCGCCGCAGCGCGGGGATTCGGGTAAGTACTAAACCTTTTTTTTTTTTAACCCATCCCTTGTGTTTGTCTCGCGCCGAACGGGGGGCCTATTGAATTAAAAAAAAAACCTGTTTCGGCGCAGGACAACCCCTTTAAGGTGATGTTCAACAAGTGTATAAAGTTATGACGTTGTTCATATTACTCACTGTAATGTGTGTTCTGGTAATATTCTCCAGCCCCTGGTGGTACAGGTCAGGGGAGGGTTTAGCCAGGTTTAGCAAGAATACAGGGCCTGGGATTGGTAGTTTACATTTCCATCACACGTTGAGCTAGTGTGAGGAGGTAGAGAGTGGGCGAAGTTTAAAGTAGTTTGATCCAGAAGTCCAGGCCTGGAGAGAGTCAAGTCCAGGGGAGCCTGGGATGGAGACCAGGGAGGAAACAGCAGAACATCATTACACAAAGCCAGTGCGGTGGGAAGCTAGGACATCTAAAGTGTGAGTACTCAAAGGAAAGTCATTCTGTAGTGTCAGCAGAGAAGAGAAACCGAAATAGAAAAGTTCAGGGAATAAGAGACAGAAGTCAGAGTCAGTGTACAGAAACAAGCCAGTAACAGTTAACCCTTGCCAGCCCAAATCAGCTAACTAAGTCTATAGTGAATGATGCTTGTGGAGTTTGTGTTCAAATAATGCCTGTCATGATCTACTCCAACTTAATGCAAACATTTTTTTTTTATTTTAGTTTAGTTTTTTTAGTTTTTTTATATTTTATTATTTTGCTTAGAACAGGTCCCTTCCCATACATGAGCTGGCATCATGACAAACAACATCTTACCCTGCCTGACTCCGTAGGCAGCACACAATAAGAACTGCAGTAGTTTCAGACCCACTCCACCACCTTTCTAGGAGGAGCAGCAGAGCCACCATGACTACCATCTCAATTTCCCCTTGCTGCTTAACCTCTCCTGGGTCTATAAATATATATATATATATATATATATATATATATATATATATATATATATATATATATATATATATATATATATATATATATGTATATATATATATATATATATATATATATATATATATATATATATATATATATATATATATATATATATATATATATATATATATATATATATATATATATACATACACACACATACATATGTGGAGTGAGTCCTATGCACAATACCTCAGAAGTCAGAAGCTGGTGGAAGACACAAGAATCCTTAAGAATAGCAGGACAATCTGATGACTAGAAGCTTCTTCATCTGACAATCATCCAATAGGAAGGCAGATGATGGGGGCAAGCCTAACTACAATGCACTAGGTCCTTGACTCTATCTAATCTACCAATGTAATCACTTTAATGGTAACCCTGTGTCCCAAAGGTGGGTCAAATGGCTGTCCCATGCTTGGACCCTGGGGAAAGCGGGGCATAGTATCCCAAAGCAGGACTGTTAAACCTAAAGCGGGACGTCTGGTCACCTTAAACTAATACACTGATCACACTGTGGATAGGATATAGCCATGTATGATCGACTAGAGCTATATAAGACTCAGCGGTCACCAATGGGTCATATTAGTGACCAACACACCAAACATAAAAAAAAATAATCAGCAACAGCAGATGTAGCAGAGTTGGGGTCACTAGCTCTGCACAGAGAAACTAGAAGTGAGCGGTGTGTAAAGTATCTGTTGCTCCGCTGTAGCTTACACGCAGCACCATATATATATATATATATATATATATATATATAGCTGCTAGTATGAAGCAGCTCTCTTGCTGGTAGGAGAATATCTGCCCAACTGGCAGCTTCCCCTTGGACCTTGATGTGCTGCAGACTCCCCCGGCTGTGGACCAACCCCTCCTTTTATATCAACCTTGTCATGAAATATGAAGTGTTAAGTTTCAGAATGCAATAAGTGTATGTTTCTTACCTTGTATTGGACTATTGACCCTTATATAGAAGACTAAAACCTATGCTTTGTAGTGCCAAGAACCAGGATTTTAAGATAAGAAGTCAACAGACAAATTAAATAAGGCTAAGCTATGTTAACAGAGAAGATACACAACTATTACAGAAATAGTGTCTAATGCAACAGCAATATCCTGACTTAGGTAATTCTGTGTTTAAGACGGGCCTTAAGAGCTTTGAGACTATTTGGTGGATGTCAATAAGCCTTATGATCAATAAGTATTTTCACCTTTGTAACAGTAAGCTACGTAACACTAATCTTTGTACCAGGCAACATTTGGATACGCCCTCGTCTTTCTGTATAAGAGTTGGCAATGTTCATAATAAAGTAGAATTCATTGATTCTCATGGAGGTGTCTTGACATAACATGGAGTGATTTCATGCTATTGATAGATAATGCTAGCAAATCTCCTCATCACGGGCTTCCATATCTACCAATTTGGCACCTGGCAACGAGGTCATCAGATCGGTACTGGTGTGGTCTGATAACAACCTCTCAGCTTCAGCTCTGGGGTTTTCATACCAATGTCCAGGGGTTTGGGCTAAACCAATTCATTCGCATTGGGGGGGGGGGGGGGGGTTAGGGGCAAGTCCATTATAACACATTTTTAAACATGAAAAACGGTGGTTACCCTACAAGTATCAGCCGTTGGAAGAAAGGGGATAGATTAAACCAGAACCAGTAAGCCATTTTTGGCATTGGATCCCTGTTCTCACTTCACTGACCCTAGTTCAGCAAGCGGAGGACCAAACAAAGAATTCAGACATAGTAACATAGTATGTTAGGCTGAGTGAAGACAATGTCCATCTAGTTCAGCCTGTTTCAACCCCCCTTGTTGGTCCATAGGAAGGCAAAAAACAGAGCGACCCAATTAGCTCCTATGGAGGAAAAAAATCCTTCCTGACTCCACAATGGCAGCCAGAGTAATCCCTGGGTGAACATTTGAGATCAACAAACCCGCTGGTGACCTAATGTCTATATCCTGTAATATCATAGCACTCTAGAAAGACATCTAGTCCCCTCTTAATCTCCCCTATGGATCCTGCCATCACCACTTCCTCCGGCAGAGAGCTCCACTGTCTCACTGCTCTTACAGTAAAGAACCCCTTTCTGTGTTGGTGATGAAACCTGCTTTCTTCTGGACATAGCGGATGCCCTCTTGTTACCGTCGCAGTCCTGGGTATAAACAGATCATGGGAGAGATCCTTGTATCGTCCCCTCATGTATTTATACAGAGTTATTTGGTCGCCCCTTAGCCGTCTTTTTTCCAGGGTGAATAATCCCAGTTTTGGTGCCTCTCGGGGTATTCCAGTCCCTCATTCCATGTATTAGTTTAGTTGCCCTTCTTTGTACCCCTCCAGCACTGTAATATCTTTCCTGAGCACCGGTGACCAGAACTGTACGCAGTATTCCATGTGAGGCCTGACAAGTGCAAACTTAATTTGCTATTTTTCTGCCCAAGCCCCCAGCTTATCTCAGTCCGTTTGTAGCCGTACATTGTCCTCCTTTGCATTGATTATATTGTATAATTTTGTGTCATTTGCAGATATTGATATTTTGCTGTGCAGCCCCTCTATCAGGTCGTTGATAAATATATTGAACAGAATGGGGCCTAATACTGAACCCAGTGGCCCCCCGCTACTGACGTGGCCCAATCAGAGTACGAACCATTTATTACCCCCCTCTGCTTTCTATCTCTGAGACAGTTCTTTACTCGGATACACACGTTTTAACCCGACTGATAGTCTCATAATATATCAACCTATTATTCGAAAAGTCCAGATATACGACATCAATAGGCTCTCCCAGGTCCAGCCTAAAGCTTACTTCATTGTAGAAGCTGATCAGATTTGTCTGACATGAGCGACCCTTCATGAACCCA
This sequence comes from Eleutherodactylus coqui, assembly GCA_035609135.1. NCBI lineage: Eukaryota > Metazoa > Chordata > Amphibia > Anura > Eleutherodactylidae > Eleutherodactylus > Eleutherodactylus coqui. Next base: position 173,018,292 of record CM069413.1, read on the forward strand.
TGCTGATGAGGAGTTATACCGTTATTCTCCTTGAGGTATTCTAGGATGGCGTCTCTCAGAAACCATTTGAATATTTTCCCAATTATTGAAGTAAGACTTACCGGCCTGTAGTTACCAGGCTCTCTTTTAGTCCCTTTTTTGTATATTGGAGCCACATTGGCAATATGCCAATCCAGCAGTACAACTCCAGTCTCAATAGAGTCCATAAATATAAGAAATAGAGATCTAGCTATTTCATCCAGGCCCCGCGATTTGTCGATTTTAATCCTCTTTAACTGCACCTCCTCCTGTGGTAGGTATGCAATATTTAGTGTGTATGGGGGGGGGGGGGGGGTCATTTTATTCTCGTGTGACATTTCCTTTTCGTTTGTGAATACACTTGAAAAGAAACTATTTAATAGATTTGCCTTCCTCCCATCATCTATGGTTTCTCCCGTATTATCTGTTAAAGGGCCAGTGCTTTCAGTGCAGATCCTTTTACTGTTTATATAATTGAAGAATAGTTTTGGGTTGTTTTTGCTCTCTTGGGCGATCAGTCTTTCTGCCTCCTCCTTGGCAGTTTTTACCTTTTCTTTACATATTTTGTTTTTTTCCCTGTACGATTTTAGCGCTTCATCGCTGCCTTTTTGCTTTAGTAGTTTGAACGCTTTCTTTTTTTCGTTTATTGTCCCCTTTATAGTCTTGTTGAGCCACATTGGTTTCCTTTTACTTGTAGTTCTTTTGTTATTAAAGGGAATGAACTGCTCACATGAGGTGATTAGGATCCTTTTAAACTCCTCCCATTTGTCCTCTGCACTGATATTTGGGTATCTTTAATTGTTCTCAAGAACTTATGACTCTTGTTAGATTTGCAGGTTTCCTTCTCCCATGTTATATCTGGATAATTAAAGTCCCCCATGATAATTACTTTGTTGCGGATTGACACCTCTTCTATTTGCCTTAATAGTAAGGTTTCCATTTCTTCTGTTGCTTTTGGTGACCGGTAGAAAACTCCTATCAGGATTTTGTTATTTTTTTTATTACTACCCATAGAGATTCCACATATTCATCTCCTGCCCTTATATCCTCATGTAGCCTCGGCATGGAGTACGATTTAACGTACAGACATACCCCTCCCCATTTCTGGTTACGACTGTCTCTCCTGAAGAGATTGTAACCCTGTAAATTCACCACCCAATCGCACTTATCATCAAGCCATGTCTCCGTTATTCCAACTATATCGTAGTTTTCTTCTTTAAAGTCCATGTCAGTAGGAGAAGCAGACCAGTGCACTATTTGTCAGGGGATCCCTACTTCCATGGATGAAGGGTGCAGCATAAAATCACGCAACAAGTTTTCCGCAGATCAGTTTCAGTGTGAATCCACATTAGATGGGAAAATCCAGCGATCGGAGCGACTTCCAGTGAGGCCGGACATCGGTGCTAGACTAGCCGGGGCCTCACCGCCAACCTCGGGAGGGTTCTCGTATAATGGTGTGGAGAGTATAGCGAGAATGGTGAAATCATGGAAAACATCCAGCAGAAGAGGATTCTGCCGACGGAAACAACTCATCCCTGAAAGAGGCCCCTATCCTGACAATTAGGAGGCCATACAAGATTTAGTTGCACACCTATTAGAACATTTAAGGGGAAGTCCAACCAGAACTATGCAGAAGTCAGAAGCAGAAGCTTCCTCCAGAGGGGCTAAAAAAATCATGAAAGAAAACAATGAAATAAAATCCTTTTCTGTGAAGTCCAGACAGAACTTTTAAAGCTTTCATTGTCATTCATCGCAGCAGGAAAGTGAAATGCATAAATTCATTACATTACTGAAATCTGCGCTGATACCTACATAGAATTCTAACATGATCGATAGACTCAGCGGGGGGATCTCTGCCGCTCCCAGGGAAATTATAATAAAAAGAAAATATGTTTAGTCTCCGAGGCCTCGGGAGCGGCAGAAGCCGAACATCTCAGGGTTTAATACGGAGTTTACTACATAATTTACTGCTGAATATCCCAGACACCCGGGGCCACGCTTATCACTGACTGCTGTATACTAATTACACAGCCACCTCCACCCAGCTCGCTCTTTCTGCCTTCCTTCCTGCCTTCCTTCTCTTTCCTTGCTTCCTTCCTTCCTTTCTTCTCCTTCCTTCCTTTCTTCTCCTTCCTTCCTTCCTTCCTTCCTCTCTCAGTCTTTCTCTTTCTTTCTTACTATTTGTCTTTCTACTTTATCTCCTTCTCAATCCTTCGCCTTTTTCTCCTCATGCTTCTTCTTCCTCCTCTTTTTCACTTTCCTTTTTTTCTCTCCTGTTTTTTTCTTCCTTTCCTTATTATGCACACAGCACTTTGTCTTTATTATTCTCTCTTTTTTGCCTCATTCTTCATCTGATCTTTCATGTTTTCTCTTTTCCCAGATCTCCCTCACCTCACTGTTGGTTGTGCACTCAGTTGACCAGCCTTGGGGTCCTCCAAAACACATTCATAAATAGACATTCAGGCGTATTTCTGTGCATTACATTTCTAGCGTAAAAAGATGCAAATTATGGTGCCTTTTTACACTGTCCTCCAACACTATTCTAAAGGGGAGCAGGGTGAAAATGGTGAGTGCAGACTGTGGCCCCATTGCTTGCACACCGGATGCAGCTCCTCTACTTCTCCTCATGAGATCGTTGATCTATAAGGCCGCTCGCGCTTCCACTGATCTGATGTTGTATCTTTACTGCTCATAATTGGTTTCCAAGCACTTGCATAAAATCTACGTCTGTCTGGCCGAGGCCGGGCCGCTGTGAATGTATTTCCCGTAATGCGATGAGGCGCCTTCTAAATAAGAGACAAGTTGAGACAAATAGATCAATATAGAGGTGGAATAAAGCACAAAAGGCGAGAAGAAAGTGAAATAAAAAATTACTGAGGCAGAAATCTGTAATGTGACGGAAGGGGCCAGAGATGGAGAATGTGAATCAACAAGAACAAGCCGAACTTTGTCCTAACGAAACCCCCCCCCCAAACACATTGTATCTCCGCGGCCCCCTGCATGCTCAGCGACGGGCTTTCTTCTCAGAACGAAAGGATCAGACAATAGAAATCCAACTGTCCATCTTGATCTCCTTTGACATCTGCCATTGGGGCAGAGACCGCTATGCACATCAGATGATTGTCCGGTGCCACTGAAATCAGCAGGATCAGCCAAACTATGTCTAACATATGTAGCTCCAAGCTAGATGCGGTACAACAGGGTACTAGAGCCTCCATTCACCCTGTATCACATATTGTATCCAAGCTAGAGGGGGTACAACAGGGTACTAGAACCTCCATTCACCACGTATCACATCTTGTATCCAAGCTAGACGCGGTACAACAGGGTACTAGAGCCTCCATTTACCCCATATCACATCTTGTATCCAAGCTAGAGGCGGTACAACAGGGTACTAGAGCCTCCATGCCTACTCGTATCACATCTTGTATCCAAGCTAGAGGTGGTACAACAGGGTACTAGAGCCTCCATGCCCGACCGTATGACATCTTGTATCCAAGCTAGAGGCGGTACAACAGGGTACTATAGCCTCCATGCCCCCCGTATCACATCTTGTATCCAAGCTAGAGGTGGTACAACAGAGCACTAGAGCCTCCATGCCCGCGTGTATCACATCTTGTATCCAAGCTAGAGGCGGTACAACAGGGTACTAGAGCCTCCATGACCACTCGTATCACATCTTGTATCCAAGCTAGAGGTGGTACAACAGGGTACTAGAGCCTCCATGCCCCCCGTATCACATCTTGTATCCAAGCTAGAGGCAGTACAACAGGGTACTAGAGCTTTCATGCCCCGTATCACATCTTGTATCCAAGCTAGAGGTGGTACAACAGGGTACTAGAGCCTCCATGCCCCCCGTATCACATCTTGTATCCAAGCTGGAGGCAGTACAACAGGGTACTAGAGCCTCCATGCCCCCCGTATCACATCTTGTATCCAAGCTAGAGGCAGTACAACAGGGTACTAGAGCCTCCATGCCCGCCCGTATCACATCTTGTATCCAAGCTAGAGGTGGTACAACAGGGTACTAGAGCCTCCATGCCCCCCGTATCACATCTTGTATCCAAGCTGGAGGCAGTACAACAGGGTACTAGAGCCTCCATGCCTGCCCGTATCACATCTTGTATCCAAGCTAGAGGCAGTACAACAGGGTACTAGAGCCTCCATGCCTGCCATATCACATCGTGTATCCAAGCTAGAGGTGGTACAACAGGGTACTAGAGCCTCCATGACCGCCATATCACATCTTGTATCCAAGCTAGAGGCAGTACAACAGGGTACTAGAGCTTCCTTTGCTCTGATGTTGTAATTTCTTACTTATATCATTGTTACAATCACACAAAGAAAGTGTCATTCCGACAACTTCTAGTGGAGGGATGTTACTGACAATGAGTGTACATATATATATATATATATATATATATATATATATATATATATATACACACACTCCTTCTTTGGGGGATGTTACTGACAGTGAGTATGTTTATGTGTTTATGTACATACCATGTTTCCACGAAAATAAGACCCTGTCCTATATTAATTTTTGCCCCAAAAGAGGCGCTAGGTCTGGGGGTGTCTTATACTTAGCTAGCAGGTGCCGCCTGGGTGCCTCCTGCTCGTCTGCGGAATTCCGCCATGCTTCCTTGCAGTTTTCAGTGCCAATAGAGGATTGCTTCCTGGTAACAGGGTTTGTAAACCCTGCCTCCAGCAAGTGATTGCTCTGATTGGTTCTCGAGCGCCGCGGATCAGCCAATCATTGTGTCGCTCAATGAACCAATCACAGCGATCACAGAGAACTGCAAGGAAACCTGGTGGAATGGTGGAGACCAGTGGTAGGAATGTTACTGACAATGAGTATATATATATATATATATATATATATATATATATATACTCCTTCTAGGGGAGGGATGTTACTGACAATGAGTGTGTGTATATATATATATATATATATATATATATATATATATATATATATACTCCTTCCAGGGCAGGGATGCTTCTGACAATCAGTGTCCATAGATAGAAGGCTTCAGCAGTGAACAATAGTCAGAGTGTAATTCCTTTCTTTAGCATCAGCGATACTTCTTTGTGTGAGGAGACATATCCTCGTTTGACCCCGCTGCAGGAACGCTCCACGCATCGCCCCGATAACAATTACAGTAAATGAAATATTGTGCTGAGCCTCTTGTAGACCTGCGGTGTGTGATCTGACCTTATTACTGCTGCAGCGCTGATCGGAGGTGCGCAGTCTTAAAGGCATCCCCTGCTTACAGGCGCTGTTAGGGTTAATGAGTGTCATAGACGGGGTCCTACACACGGGACCCCTATTTATGTTCCAGAACGGGAAGCTGCTGAACAAGAGCGCCTCCTATCCTAGCAGGCTTACTAGAGGATAGCTGTTCATGTGATGCTGCATTGCTCCTGTAGCATCTGGTCGTAGCTTTCCTGACCAAAATCAGGGCGATCAAGAGATCCCCCCCCCCTCCCCCGAGCCCTGCATTGTTGTGCATCTTGGTGCAATCCCTTTAAAGGGTAGAGATGATTCAGTCACACCCGGTCACTGAACACCCCAGGGGGCCAAAAATGTCCCTCTACCCCGTATAAGAAGACAAATACTATAAATGGTGCGGGGTAGTTGGAGGGTCCTTTTACTGATTGCATAAGGGTCCAGAAGCTTCAACTATTTATTTTTAGTGATAGAATTATGGAGCTGAGAGCTGCTAAACGTGAGACAAGAAGGTGAAATGTCCCGGAGGACCCAGAACACATCAGGCAGCTGCTTAAGAGACAAGACGGCCAGAAAAAATATTAAATCAGAAGCAAGTATGAAAGTATAAGGAGCTGAAGACTGATATATGCCGTAGTTTAATAAGAAATGTCTGAGAGGAGCTCCCCCTAGTGGTGGCTTCAGGCAGCCTGAATTATATCATATAACTATAACATTGTGACATCACAGCTTGGGATTATGCCGTCATTTGTATCAGGAGAACAGAGCAGGAATGTATTGTCAGGGAATTGCATATTATTTACATCAGGTTTTAATGAGAAGCTTTTTTAAATGAATGTGACCATAATGTGTCCATGTTGTGTAGACTGGGTCGGGGTTAGCGGAGTCTGCTCATTATTATCAGTATTACTAGAGGCCTAGATAAGGCAAAATAAAAGCAATCGGATCTATTTGCTTAAAGCCTTCGTCTTGATAAAATGTGTATCGGAATGGCTGATCATCGTCCAGCTTACTGCATGATGGGTGATAGCTAGGGCAAGCGCTCAGCTATCTTCGGCAGTCCCATTGAAACGAATGGCCTGGCAGTGCACACGTGTGCCAACCGCTGCCCTCACTTCAGGATAAGTAGGGGTTCCAGCAGTGGTGGACCAAACAGTTGGACTGCACCGATCTTAAAGTTATCCTCTATCTTGTGAGTAGAGGATAACTTTCAATCCTGGTGCCGCCCCTCTAAGGGAGGAAGTGCTGGGATGTTTTTTCATTTTTAATATTTTTCTTAGTTTGTGTTCCTTTAAGTTGGTGTGCATCATGTTTCTTCTACAGCCTTACATCCAAATGAAACTAAAGCATCGTAGATGAGACATTAATAGGAGCCCTGATCACTAATTATACTGCTGCTACCCTCCAGCTCATTAATAGACATCGTTAGTCCATTCCAAGTGGCTAATGATGAACAGTCCTCTTACTGCACATCTCCAGTCCCAAATTGTTGTCTTATTTGCCCAAACCTAACTATTCGTAGACCGCCAGCGCTGGTAATAGTCAGGCTGAAGCAGATGTCTATCCGCAGTGTAGCGGCACCTTCTTCTGTAATCCGCCCATCCCGCACACATAACTGGATGAGTGGCGGCTCATTATGACAACTTTACAGCTTCTCGCACCCTTTCCTAACACAGTTGATGAGAATAATGATCTCGGGTCATTGGCCGCACTGTACAGAGTGCTAGCAAGCAGATAATGATGAAGAATGTAGGCTTTTATGGAGAGCAGGAAGGTGGCACCATGACTGGCATTACTACTTCATAGCACTAAATAGGGAATGCTGGGAGTTGTAGTTTTGCAACATCTGGAGGGGCAGAGGTTGGAGTCATTTGCTCTAAGGCAGGGCAACGCAACTGGTGGACCGTGGTCTGAATCCAAATTGGGGACACCTACAGTCCTGCCCTTATAGATGCAGTGCCTATGATGGATGGTCTGATCAGGAATCACCACTGGGGCCCAGTATGCCAAATGCTAGCATTGGCCAATGTCAGGAACATGTTTGTGGCAGAGCATGGAAGTGAAGAGGACCCAGGAGTGCTAAGTATATATGTTTTTTTTCTAGTCTGGGGACTCAATTTTAGTGGTCTGGTTTGGGGTCTCTAAGGGCTTATGGATCTGATCTAGTGTCTAAATGCGTTTAGGGGATGTTTCTAAATAAATAAATAAGTGTAGGAGACTTATCAGGAATCCAAATCCGTTTAGGAGCCTCATCTGGGGTCTAATTAAGTTTAATCCCTTAAAGACGTGTCACTTTAAAAAAAAATTATATTTTTGGTTTCTCCTCCCAATGTTCAAAAAATCTTAAATAATAGCTTGTATATATCTTCCGCTGTCTTAGAACTTGTTATTTGTTGAGGGATGAGTTGTATTTTTCAATGATACTATTTAGAGTTGACAAACTACTGGGAGGGGCTGGCGGGATTCCAGCGGTCATGGTACATATTGGCACCAATGACAAAGCTTAGGGCGAGGACCTCCAAAGTAGTATCTTCTGAAATACTACCTGTGACTGTGTGGTGAACTTACAGGGTTACAGTCTGTTCAGAAAGGTTGACCCCTGTCAAACCAATCTGATCAGCTCCTCCGAGGAGGTAAGTTCTAGACCGGGAAGAGTCATTGGATCTTGTGTATCTGGACTTGGTATATAAAAAGGTTGGTATATAAAATGAGAATGCTTGGTCTGGATGAGAATGTGTGTAAGTGGGTAAGTAACTCGCTCAGTGATAGACAGCAGAGGGGGGGGGGTATATATGGTACATACTCTGATTGGGTCACCGTTATTAGTCGGGTACCACAGCAGGCAGTATTGGAAGGGTCAACGTTACTAGTGGGGAATCACAGGGGTCAGAATTACTAGTGGGGTCCCCCAGTGCCTAGTATTGGAGGGGTCAACATTACTAGTGGGGTACAACAGTGGGTAGTATTGGAGGGGTCAACATGCCTAGTGCAGTACCACAAGGGGAAGTCATAGAGGGATCTATGTTACTAGCGGGGGATCACAGGGGGCAGTATTGGAGGGGTCAACGTTACTAGTGGGGTACCACAGTGGGTAGTATTGGAGGGGTCAACATGACTAGTGCAGTACCACAAGGGGAAGTCTTAGAGGGATCTACGTTACTAGTGGGGGATCACAGGGGGGCAGTATTGCAAAGGTCACTGGTGAGAACATTGTACTTCCTCCTTATTGGTCACTGGTCTGACCACACGTAGAATATTGTGGACAGTTCTATCATCTAATCCTACGCAGCATTATCAGCTGCAACTTAAGTGCTTATTGGCACATAACAAGGATGACGACTTGATTAGTTCTTATGAGTATGATTTTTTATATCCCAAATTTCCTGTTTGGGCAACCTTTTACAATCTCCCTAACATTCGAAAAGGGTTGATATCGTTGAAGGGTTGTCCGATCTTGTCTGGAGTTGGAAGTCTATGTCACAATTTGGGCATCTATGTATAGATCACATTTTGTCCCCTTTTGTTTCCACTCTGCCTTCATTTGTGCAAGATATTGATGATGTTTTGAGACATATTGAGGGCATCTCCATTGAGTCAACCAGTTGGTTGGCTTCCTGTTACGTCAGCTCAGCATACTAAAGCGCCACGCCTCAAACTGAAATCTTTTAGGGTGGAAAAAAAGTAAGATAATGTGTTTGCATAAATATGCACACCCTAACACTAATACTTTGTTGATGCACGATTTGACTTTATAACAGCATTCAGTCTTTTGGGGTAGGTAACTATCAGCATGGCACATCTTGACTTGGCAACCTTTGCCCACTCTGCCTTGCAGAAGCATCCCTCCACAGTTGAATCCCTAAACACCAATGTCTCCTCTCACCAGCCCATGAATAGGTTGGTATACAATGGGGTACATGAAATCCCCGTTGTGGTGCCACTGAGCTGGTGGAAGACACACCCATTGAACAAAAATGCATTCCTTGTAAGGACAAATTCATGCTGCTATAATACCAACTGTTTATGTGCCCTATATTGGCACCCCTGGGCATACAAAAAATGAGCCATTGCACGTAGTACAAATTTATAGGGAATAGAAGAGAAAAGTGCCTCAACATCAATGGAAGTGTTAAGGTTGTGCGTCTGGAACCTGTGGTTCTACAGTTTTCCTTTTGCACACCTTCACAGGTAGGGGGTAATTGAGCTGGCTGTGTGTGGTAATCTCCACCAGCTAATCCCCCTCATCTGCGGCAGATATATACCAACAACTCTTGTGAGAGATAGCTGGTCATTTTATGTATCACTGTTTATCTCTGTGCTAATCCCACTCACAGCTGGTGTGGTGCATGTTTATCTGTAGTGTTTCTCTCTCCTTCCCTGAAGACGGTCTGGACACCTGCTGTCCCTCCCCTCCTTGTGATTTCTGGTGTGCATGCACCCGCAGGTTTTTCCTTATCTCTTGGCAGATACGGCCTCCAGACGTCTGATGTCTTGTGAGTGTGTCAGGTGGGTGGTGCCTGACTCTGTTCCCTGTATCTCAGCACGGTGGCTGACTCTTTCCCCGTGGAGTGAGGACACTTGGACTAACGATGGTTTTCCATCTTTATGCATGTGAGCTCTGGGTGGGGTTCTCGTTCTATGTTGTATGCACACAACCTGGTATGTTGGTGTGAACAGTGACGTGTGTCATGTCTGTGCAAGTGACCAGACATGTGCTTTATTTGCAGTCCTGTTCTGTGTTCAGTGTGTGTGAACAGTGTCGTGTCTGGTGTTTGGTGCATCTCTCCAGGTTCCTAATCTGGGATAGCCTGGTCCCAGAGGAAGACAATGGGGCTGTCCTTATCGGGGCAATCACCCCGATTTTAGGCAGGGGTTCCCCACTTTCCCTGATTAGTAAGGCACAGGTGTCCTTCCGTCATTGCCTGGGGAGGTGCAATTGGTCCTTGCTAATACTTTAAGTGTAGCTGCGGTTTTAAATAGGACACCATCTTCCAATGGAATTGTACGGATAACGGATCACATTGAAGGTGGAAATAAATATTTAACAGGACAAAAATATGGCATTTTAATAGGGGAGTGTAGACTTTTTATATCCACTGTACATGCTGAAGTTGCTATTGATTGAGGCTTGCAAGGGGTCAAACTGCTAGGATGTGAGGTTTCTCCTCTCCTGACAGTTAGAGCAGGAGCCTGGCTGTCAGTAGTTAGTCAAGCCACCGGCTTTAAAAGATGTCTGTGCAGGTTTAAAGCTGCTGTAAAAAGGTGTATTGGTGGTCACTAAAGAGTTAATAACTGATTGTGACCATCACTGATGGCCAGAATGATGCGGTGGCAACACAAGGACTTCTGTCACCCCGGGCAGGCTTTTCTTCAGAAGTCACACAGCCAGACTATTATGGTCAATGGCCCAACAAACAGCAGTGCAAAATACACCTTGAGGTGGACTCCCCCTCTAAGAAGTTGTCCCCGTAACTATCTGTCTTTCTTCTCTTAACTTTCTTCTAGATGCATTTTATGTGTTTCCAGTAAATGTAGCATGACTTTATTTTCCATGAGCTGCTGGGGAAATCAACATCTTCCCGCTGCTCTGGGAAAGATTACAACAGACACGGTGAATTTTCATTCTCCGATATCACTTCCCATGCTCATTTTCCACAATCAACTCCTGGTCATGTGTGACTTGTAGAGCGAAATGGGTTATTTCACATCACTATTGCTTCGGGTGTACCGGGGAGCAGATCCCTCGCAGGTATGTTCAGCTTAGCTGTGCTAATGTCTTGGAACTGGACGGCAAGTTAAAGCGCTATAGTTACGAGGCAGTTTTAGGTTTGGTAATCTGTTTAAGCAGAAGCGATCAAACAACTTCTTAGGTGTGTTGTGGGCTACTTTACACACTGTCAAAAATAAAATATCAGCCCCCAGAAGCAGTTGTGTTTTGCTGCAGACCCCGTCCTGCAGTTCCATCTCAGGTAGATCTGTAAATGATGAGAGCTGTGGTGGGATTAGATGGATGATCTTGTCACCGGAGGCCCTAAAAGTGGTTTCCCATTTGCTTATAAAAGGATCTCGGAGGCTCCTTGTATGTAGTCACCTCTTCTTCCACTTGTGTAGAGCTTATTGACCATTAGACGCCTCTACAACGCAGAGAAGAGATTTCACCCAGTTACCTGAGCCTGAGAGGGGCGCATTATTGGGATGTGAGAAGCTGGATGGTCGTATCCATGAATTGTTCCCCAACGGCCATTTTGACCAGACTGCTAGGAAGTGTTGGGACCAGTGGATGGTGGCACACAAGGTGACCGGGCTCAGGACGACTCCAACAGACCACCAATAGAGAGGAACGTCTGACCAGACTGTTAGGAGGTGTTGGGACCAGTAGATGGGGGCACACAAGGTGACTGGGCTCAGGACCCCCTCACAGACCACCAGTAGAGACGAGAATCTAAACAGACTGTTAGGAGATGTTGGAACCAGTGGATGGGGGCAAACAAGGTGACCGGGCTCAGGACCCCCCTACAGATAACCAGTAGAGACAAGCGTCTGACCAGACTGCTAGGAGGTGTTGGGACGAGTGGATGGGGGCACACAAGCTGATTGGGCTCAGGAGGCCCCCGACAGACCACCAGTAGAGAGGACCATCTGACCAGACTGCTAGGAAGTGTTGGGACCAGTGGATGTGTGAGGACACACGAGGTGACCAGGCTCAGGACACCCCCCACAGAACACCAGTAGAGAGGAGCATCTGACCAGACTGTTAGGAGGTGTTGGGACCAGTGGATGTGTGAGAGGACAAAAGGTGACCGGGCTCAAGACCCCCCCTACAGACCTCCTCTCCTCAGCATATACACATAGAGGTGAGGTACATTCTCCTCAGTGTATACACATAGAGGGGAGGTAGATTCTCCTCAGTATATACGCAAAGAGGTGAGGTAGATTCTCCTCAGTATATACACAGAGGGGAGGTAGATTCTCCTCAGTATATACACATAGAGGTGAGGTAGATTCTCCTCAGTATATACACATAGGGGTCAGTTTGACTCTCCTTAGTATATACATATAGAGGTGAGGTAGATTCTCCTCAGTATATACACATAGAGGTGAGGTAGATTCTCCTCAGTATATACATAGAGGTGAGGTAGATTCTCCTCAGTATATACACATAGAGGTGAGGTAGATTCTCCTCAGTATATACACATAGAGGTGAGGTAGATTCTCCTCAGTATATACACATAGGCGTCAGTTTGACTCTCCTTAGTATATACATATAGAGGTGAGGTAGATTCTCCTCAGTATATACACATAGAAGGGAGATAGATTCTCCTCAGTATATACACATAGGGGTGAGGTAGATTCTCCTCAGTATACAAATCATTTCCCTAGGCTTTGTGGTTTCTGAGAAAACTGTCCTGTATTGCAGATTTTTGCAGTTTTTAATGCTTAGAAATGAATATTTAAGTTGCAACCGCTTCACTTTTCCAATTAGGACGTAAAGAATGGTCGTAGAAAATTTCATGTGTGTGCAGTTCAGATGTCTGTTATTAGAATCCTAGAAAGATAGAGCTTAAAGGGACCTTTAGGGTCATCGGGTCCTCCGGGGTCATCGGGTCCAACTTCCTGCTCAGTGCAGTGTCACTAAATCATCCCAGACAGATATCTGTCCAGCCTTTGTTTGAGCACTTCCATTGAAGAAGAACTCCCCACCTCCCGTGGCAACCTGTTCCACTCATTGTTCCCACTCACTGTCTAATATCTAATCTGTGTCTCCTCCTTTTCAGTTTCATCCCATTGCTTCTAGTCTGTCCTTGTGCAGATGAGAATAGGGCTGATCCCTCTGCACTGTGACAGCCATTCAGATATTTGTAGACAGCTAATAAGTCTCCTCTCAGCCTTCTCTTCTGCTAAACATTCAAGATCCTTTACCCGTTCCTCATAGGACATGATTTGCAGACCGCTCACCATCTTGGTAACTCTTCTCTGAACTTGCTCCAGTTTGTCTATGTCTTTTTTAAAGTGGGGTGCCCAGAACTGGACCGAGTATTCCAGATGAGGTCTGACTAAGGAAGAGTAGAGGGGGATAATGACCTCACGTGATCTAGACTCTATGCTTCCCTTAATACATCCTAGAATTGTGTTTGCCTTTTTGGCTGCTGCATCACATTGTTGACTCATGTATAGTCTATAATTAGAGATGAGCGAACGTACTCGTCCGAGCTTGATACTCGTTCGAGTATTAGCGTGTTCGAGATGCTCGTTACTAGAGGCGAGCACCACGCGATGTTCTGGTTACTTTCAGTTTCCTCTCTGAGTCGTTAGTGCGCTTTTCTGGCCAATAGAAAGACAGGGAAGGCATTACAACTTCCCCCTGCGAAGTTCAAGCCCTATACCACCCCCCCTGCAGTGAGTGGCTGGCGAGATCAGGTGTCACCCGAGTATATAAATCGGCCCCTCCCGCGGCTCGCCACAGATGCATTCTGACAGAGATCAGGGAAAGTGCTGCTGATGCTGTAGCTGCTATAGGGAGAGCGTTAGGAGTGATTTTAGGCTTCAAGAACCCCAACGGTCCTTCTTAGGGCCACATCTGACCGTGTGCAGTACTGTTGAGGCTGCTTTTAGCAGTGTTGCACAATTTTTTTTTTTTTTTGTATATCGGGCGTGCAGAGCATTGCGTCCTCAGTCTGCAGTCATTGCACAGAGTATAGGGCCAGTAGTGGTGAGGCAGGGAAAGAGATATTCAGGCTATATAGGCAGTGGGCTTTTTCAAAAAAATTGGGGAAAAATACTATTTTTGGGCTGCCTGTGACCATCTTCAGTTTACTGCGTGTCTGCTGGGGGTAGTAGTCCTAATTAATATGCAGCTAAGCGTTACAGCAGGCTTGCGCAAAATTGTTTCCTGGGTCTGCTGTCTCTGTTACATCACCGCCGTCATCCCGCCAGAGGAAAACAGTATACATAATATTATACGCTGCCTACAGTATCTGTCTGCTGGGGGTAGTAGTCGTAATTAATACGCAGCTAAGCGTTACAGCAGGCTTGCGCAAAATTGTTTCCTGGGTCTGCTGCCTCTGTTACATCACAGCCGTCATCCCGCCAGAGGGAAACAGTATACATAATATTATACGCTGCCTACAGTATCTGTCTGCTGGGGGTAGTAGTCCTAATTAATACGCAGCTAAGCGTTACAGCAGGCTTGCACAAAATTGTTTCCTGGGTCTGCTGTCTCTGTTACATCACCGTCGTCATCCTGTCAGAGGGAAACAGTATACATAATATTATACGCTGCCTACAGTATCTGTCTGCTGGGGGCAGTAGTCCTAATTAATACGCAGCTAAGCGTTTCAGCAGGCTTGCGCAAAATTGTTTCCTGGGTCTGCTGTCTCTGTTACATCAGCGCTGTCATCCCGCCAGAGGGAAACAGTATACATAATATTATACGCTGCCTACAGTATCTGTCTGCTGTATCAGCTCAGCATTTTAAAAAAATAGAAGCAAAATACTTAAGGCCTACTACTGGTCTTTGGCCACTTGACTGCTTCTGCGCTATGAATTCCACTAGCTCAGTCATACACACCTACGTCTCACTACAGGCGTGCGCAAAATTGTTTCCTGGCTCTGCTGTGCGTTCCGTAAGGGAAGTCAGCCTCCAACCACAGGCCAATAAGCGGCACATTTAATTACAGCGTTCTGTTTCTGCACTACTGGTAATACAGCATGCTGAGGGGTAGGGGTAGGCCTAGAGGACGTGGACGCGGGCGAGGACGCGGAGGCCCAAGTCAGGGCGTGGGCACAGGCCGAGCTCCTGATCCAGGTGTATCGCAGCCGACTGCTGCGGGATTAGGAGAGAGGCGCGTTTCTGGCGTCCCCACATTCATCTCACAATTAATGGGTCCACGCGGTAGACCTTTATTAGAAAATGAGCAGTGTGAGCAGGTCCTGTCGTGGATGGCAGAAAGTGCATCCAGCAATCTATCGACCACCCAGAATTCTGCGCCGTCCACTGCTGCAACTCTGAATCCTCTGGCTGCTGCTCCTCCTTCCTCCCAGCCTCCTCACTCCATTACAATGACACATTCTGAGGAGCAGGCAGACTCCCAGGAACTGTTCCCGGGCCCCTGCCCAGAATGGGCAGCAATGGTTCCTCTCCCACCGGAGGAGTTTGTCGTGACCGATGCCCAACCTTTGGAAAGTTCCCGGGGTCCGGGGGATGAGGCTGGGGACTTCCGGCAACTGTCTCAAGAGCTTTCAGTGGGTGAGGAGGACGATGACGATGAGACACAGTTGTCTATCACTCAGGTAGTAGTAATTGGAGTAAGTCCGAGGGAGGAGCGCACAGAGGATTCGGAGGAAGAGCAGCAGGACGATGAGGTGACTGACCCCACCTGGTTTGCTACGCCTACTGAGGACAGGTCTTCAGAGGGGGAGGCAAGTGCAGCAGCAGGGCAGGTTGGAAGAGGCAGTGCGGTGGCCAGGGGTAGAGGCAGGGCCAGACCGAATAATCCACCAACTGTTTCCCAAAGCGCCCCCTCGCGCCATGCCACCCTGCAGAGGCCGAGGTGCTCAAAGGTCTGGCAGTTTTTCACTGAGAGTGCAGACGACCGACGAACAGTGGTGTGCAACCTTTGTCGCGCCAAGATCAGCCGGGGAGCCACCACCACCAGCCTCACCACCACCAGCATGGGCAGACATATGATGGCCAAGCACCCCACAAAGTGGGACGAAGGCCGTTCACCGCCTCCGGTTTGCACCGCTGCCTCTTCCCCTGTGCCTCAACCTGCCACTGAGATCCAACCCCCCTCTCAGGACACAGGCACTACCATCTCCTGGCCTGCACCCACACCCTCAACTCCGCTGACCTCGGCCCCATCCACCAATGTCTCTGAGCGCACCGTCCAGCCGTCGCTAGCGCAAGTGTTGGAGCGCAAGCGCAAGTACGCCGCCACGCACCCGCACGCTCAAGCGTTAAACGTGCACATAGCCAAATTTATCAGCCTGGAGATGCTGCCGTATAGGGTTGTGGAAATGGAGGCTTTCAAAGGTATGATGGCGGCGGCGGCCCCGCGCTACTCAGTTCCCAGTCGCCACTACTTTTCCCGATGTGCCGTCCCAGCCCTGCACGACCACGTCTCCTGCAACATTGTACGCGCCCTCACCAACGCGGTTACTGCCAAGGTCCACTTAACAACGGACACGTGGACAAGCACAGGCGGGCAGGGCCACTATATCTCCCTGACGGCACATTGGGTGAATTTAGTGGAGGCTGGGACAGAGTCAGAGCCTGGGACCGCTCACGTCCTACCCACCCCCAGAATTGCGGGCCCCAGCTCGGTGGTGGTATCTGTGGCGGTGTATGCTTCCTCCACTAAACCATCCTCCTCCTCCTACGCAACCTCTGTCTCGCAATCAAGATGTGTCAGCAGCAGCACGTCGCCAGCAGTCGGTGTCGCGCGGCACGGCAGCACAGTGGTGGGCAAGCGTCAGCAGGCCGTGCTGAAACTACTCAGCTTAGGAGAGAAGAGGCACACGGCCCACGAACTGCTGCAGGGTCTGACAGAGCAGACCAACCGCTGGCTTGCGCCGCTGAGCCTCCAACCGGGCATGGTCGTGTGTGACAACGGCCGTAACCTGGTGGCAGCTCTGCAGCTCGGCAGCCTCACGCACGTGCCATGCCTGGCCCTCGTCTTTAATTTGGTGGTTCAGCGCTTTCTGAAAAGCTACCACGCTTGTCAGACCTGCTCGGAAAGGTGCGCCGACTCTGCACACATTTCCGCAAGTCCCACACGGACGCTGCCACCCTGCGCACCCTGCAACATCGGTTTAATCTGCCAGTGCACCGACTGCTGTGCGACGTGCCCACACGGTGGAACTCTACGCTCCACATGTTGGCCAGGCTCTATGAGCAGCGTAGAGCTATAGTGGAATACCAACTCCAACATGGGCGGCGTAGTGGGAGTCAGCCTCCTCAATTATTTACAGAAGAGTGGGCCTGGTTGGCAGCCATCTGCCAGGTCCTTGGAAACTTTGAGGAGTCTACCCAGATGGTGAGCGGCGATGCTGCAATCATTAGCGTCACCATTCCTCTGCTATGCCTCTTGAGAAGTTCCCTGCAAAGCATAAAGGCAGACGCTTTGCGCTCGGAAACAGAGGCAGGGGAAGACAGTATGTTGCTGTATAGTCAGAGCACCCTCCTGTCTATATCTCAGCGCGTTGAGGAGGAGGAGGAGGGGGAGGAGGATGAGGAGGAGGGGGAAGAGACAGCTTGGCCCACTGCTGAGGGTACCCATGCTGCTTGCCTGTCATCCTTTCAGCGTGTATGGCCTGAGGAGGAGGAGGAGGAGGAGGAGGATCCTGAAAGTGATCTTCCTAGTGAGGACAGCCATGTGTTGCGTACAGGTACCCTGGCACACAAGGCTGACTTCATGTTAGGATGCCTTTCTCGTGACCCTCGCGTTACACACATTCTGGCCACTACGGATTACTGGGTGTACACACTGCTCGACCCACGGTATAAGGAGAACCTTTCCACTCTCATACCCGAAGAGGAAAGGGGTTCGAGTGTAATGCTATACCACAGGACCCTGGCGGACAAGCTGATGGTAAAATTCCCATCCGACAGCACTAGTGGCAGAAGACGCAGTTCCGAGGGCCAGGTAGCAGGGGAGGCGCGGAGATCAGGCAGCATGTACAGCACAGGCAGGGGAACACTCTCTAAGGCCTTTGCCAGCTTTCTGACTCCCCAGCAAGACTGTGTCACCACTCCCCAGTCAAGGCTGAGTCGGCGGGAGCACTGTAAAAGGATGGTGAGGGAGTATGTAGCCGATCACACGACCGTCCTCCGTGACGCCTCTGCCCCCTACAACTATTGGGTGTCGAAGCTGGACACGTGGCCTGAACTTGCGCTCTATGCCCTGAAGGTGCTTGCTTGTCCTGCGGCTAGCGTCTTGTCTGAGAGGGTGTTTAGTGTGGCTGGGGGAATCATCACGGATAAGCGTACCCGCCTGTCAACCGACAGTGCCGACAGGCTTACACTCATCAAGATGAACAAAGCCTGGATTTCCCCAGACTTCTCTTCTCCACCAGCGGACAGCAGCGATACCTAAGCAATACGTAGGCTGCACCCGCGGATGGAAGCATTGTTCTCTATCACCATCAAAAACGGGGACCTTTTAGCTTCATCAATCTGTGTATTATATTCATCCTCCTCCTCCTGCTCCTCCTCCTGAAACCTGACGTAATCACGCCGAACGGGCAATTTTTCTTAGGCCCACAAGGCTCAGTCATATAATTTTTGTAAGTAATTTTTATATGTTTCAATGCTCATTAAAGCGTTGAAACTTGCGCCTGAACCAACTTTTATTTTAACTGGGCTGCCTCCAGGCCTAGTTACAAATTAAGCCACATTAACCAAAACGATTAATGGGTTTCACCTGCCCTCTTGGTTGGGCATGGGCAATTTTTCTGAGGTACATTAGTACTGTTGGTACACCAATTTTTTGGGGCCCTCGCCTACAGTGTAATCCAATTAATTTTTTGCCCACCTGCATTAAAGCTGACGTTACATCAACTGTGCTGGGCACTGCAATGGGATATATTTATGTACCGCCGGTGGGTTCCAGGGAGCCACTCATGCTGTGGGTCCACAGGGAGTGGTACCTGCATGTGTCCACTTCTAAAGAACCCCAGTCTGACTGGGGCATGCAGTGTGGGCCGAAGCCCACCTGCATTAAACCTGACTTTACCTCAGCTGTGATGGGCAATGCAATGGGATATATTTATGTACCGCCGATGGGTTCCAGAGAGCCACCCATGCTGTCGGTCCACACGGAGTTGTACCTGCCTGTTTCTATGAATTAAAAACCCCGGTCAGGTTGGGGCATGCAGTGTGGGCCGAAGCCCACCTGCATTTGATCTGACGTTAGCTCTGCTGTCCAGGGTACTGCAATGGGATACATTTATGTACAGCCGGTGGGTTCCAGGGAGCCACCCATGCTGTGGGTGCACACGTAATTCCCATTGCGGAGTTGTACCTGCCTGTGACTATTTATAAAAAAACGCGGTCTGACTGGGGCATGCAGACACCTTGACAGAATGAATAGTGTGTGGCACATAGGTTCCCCATTGCTATGCCCACGTGTGCCGCTCCTGATGGAGGTGGCACAGGATTGGATTTCTCATTGCTTCTGTACAGCATTGTGGGCTATCGCCCCGCCCCTTTTAAAGAGGGTCGCTGCCTAGCCGTGCCAACCCTCTGCAGTGTGTGCCTGCTGTTCCTCCTCATGGCAGATGCACTTATAAATAGACATGAGGGTGGTGTGGCATGAGGGCAGCTGAAGGCTGCGCAGGGACACTTTGGTGTGCGCTGTGGACACTGGGTCGTGCGGGGGGGGGGGGGGTTGGGCAGCATGTAACCCAGGAGGAGTGGCAGCAGAGTGTCACGCAGGCAGTGATTGTGCTTTGTTGGAGGTAGTGTGGTGCTTAGCTAAGGTATGCATTGCTAATGAGGGCTTTTCAGATGTAAAAATTGTTGGGGGGGGGCACTCTTGCCGCTATTGTGGTTTAATAGTGGGACCTGGGAACTTGAGATGCAGCCCAACATGTAGCCCCCTCACCTGCCCTATCCATTGCTGTGTTGTTTCCATCATTTTCTTGAATTGCCCAGATTTTCACAAATGGAAACCTTAGCGAGCATCGGCGATATACAAAAATGCTCGGGTCGCCCATTGACTTCAATGGGGTTCATTACTCGAAACGAACCCTCGAGCATCGCGAAAATTTCCTCCCGAGTAACGAGCACCCGAGCATTTTGGTGCTCGCTCATCTCTATCTATAATCTATCATTATATATTAGTATTTTTTATTTAGTATTAGTATATATATTAGTATTTTTTCTTGCCCAAATGTAGGACTTTGCGTTTCTCCTTGTTAAATACCATTCTGTTAGTCGCCGACCACTGTGCAAGCTTTTCTAGATCTTTTTGAATCCTCTCTCTCTCTTCCCTAGTGGTAGCTATTCCTCCTAGCTTTGTGTCTTTGGCAAATTTGATCAGTTTCCCATCAATTATCTCCTCCAGATCATTTATAACAATGTTGACCAACACTGGGCCTAGGACAGAGCCTTGTGGTCCCCACTTGATACATTCTTCCACTTGGATGTGCAGCCATTTATGACCACTCTTTGAGTACGATCACTCAGCCAGTTGTGAATCCACCTAACGGTTGCCTTGTCAATCCCATATTTGGTCATTTTTCCAATAAGTATAGTATGAGATACTTTGTTAAATGCTTTACTAAAATCACAATATACTATATCCACCGCATTTTCCTGATCAACCCAGTCGGTGAATCTGTCAAGGAAATTAGATTCGTCTGGCATGACTTGTTTATTACAAACCCATGCTGGCTCTGGTTAATTACTCCATTCCCATCCAAGTATTTGCATGCATGCTGTTTAATAATTTGTTCAAAGATCTTTCCCGGTATTGAAGTCAGGCTCACAGGCCTGTAGTTTCCTGGATCCACCTTCTTCCCTTTTTTGAAGATAGCGGCAACATTTGCCCTTTTCCAATCTTCTGGGACTTCTCCTGTTCTCCAGGGATTTTCAAAGATTATGGCGAGTGGTTCAGCAATTTCCTCTGCTGCTTCCTTTCATATCCTAGGGTGTAATTCATCTGGACCTTGAGACTTGGATTCATGTAAGTTAGCTAATTGTTCCCTCACCATCTCTCTGCTTATAGATAGCCTGCATTCTTTTATCCCCCCAATAGCACAGGGAAGATCAGTTGATGTTCCATCTACTTTCTGAGAGAAAACAGATACAAAATAGGAATTTAAAGGTTCGGCCTTCTCAACATCATTCTTATCCATTTTCATCTTGTAAGCTTTCAATAGTATCTTTGACTTTTTTTTTGCTTACCGCCCAAATCCTTTTTTATTCCTTTTGGCCTCTTACAAGCCTCAATTCATGATTAGCTTTTCTGACACTTGCCCTACAGTTTCTGCAGACCACGTTATATTCTTCTTTATATATTCCCTTCTTTCCATTTGATAAACATATTCTTCCTCCTTTTTAACATGTGTACAAGTTCTGTGTTCATCCATCTTGGTCTCTTTAAATGCTTCCCATTCTTCCTTCTTTTAGGGATTGGTAACAATTGTGCTTTGAGACTCTCATGTCACAATATTTCCCAACCTTCTTGGACATTTCTGTCTTTAAGAACATCCAGGCATTGGATTCTTTCTACCCTCTTTCTGAGTTTATTAAAATCTGGCTTTCTGAAATCCAACCTTGAGGTCTGAGTCTTCTCAGGTCTTCCTCCCCTTGTTATCCAACATCCAAGAATATCATGATCACTGCCCCCTAAAGTCCCAGCCACTCTTACTTCCTTAACCAATTCTTTGCTGTTGGTAAGAATTAGGTCCAACATAGCAGATCCCCTTGTTTTCTCTTCTACCTTCTGGAAGATAAAGTTGTCACCAAGAGTGGATAAGAATTTGTTGGATCCATTACTTTTACCTGAGAGATTCCCAACAAATGTCTGGATGGGTAAAATCTCCCATGATCCCTATGTTGGGCTTCTTTGAGAGCTTGGCCATCTGATGTAGAAAGAGTTCCTCCATATCTTCTGCTTGTCCAGGTATCCTATAGGGAATGCCTACAATGGTGTCCTTTCTGTTGTTCTCTCATTGTCTTCTTACCCAAATAGTTTCTACAGAACTACCATGCTCTGAAGCTTGAATCTCTGTGGACATTAGTTATATTACATAGGGGGTCACTTACTTTTGCACTTAGAATTGAATAATCGAGTTGTGCCCCCTTTACTTTTCCTATTTACGACCTAAAGAATAGTCTTGCAAATTATATGCTTCTACAACACTGGGAAGTTAGAGAATTAGATTAGGTACATACCTCTGGGAGTCACTTAGTTTTGCACTTAAATTGAATTATCAAGCTGCGCCCCCTTTAATTTTCCTACTTAGGATTTTAAGAATGGTCGTGCCAAATTTCACATTTGTACAACACCGAGAATTTACATTACATAGCGGGTAACTTACTTTTGCACTGAGAATTGAATAATCAAGTTGTGACCCCTTTACTTGTCCCATTTAGGACCTAAAGAATGGCCGTACCAAATTTCAAGTTTGTACAACACATGGAAGTTGGAGAATTAGCTTAGGTACATTACATTGGGGGATCACTTACTTTTGCACTTATAATTGAATAATCGAGTTGTGACCCCTTTACTTTTCCTACTTAGGACCTAAAGAATGGCCGTGCCAAATTTCATGGTTGTATGACATCAGGAATTTACATAACATAGGGGTGCACCTAATTTTGCACTTAAAAATTGTATAATCGAGTTGTGACCCCTTTACTTTTCTTATTTAGGACCTAAAGAATGCTTGTGCCAAATGTCTTGCTTGTATGACTCCGGGAAGTTAGAGAATTAGTGGCAAGTCAGTCATTGAGGGCTTTCGCCTTTATATAATTATTAGATATTCTCCTTCTAGGGGAATGATGTTTCTGACCATGAGTGTGTATAGTAGCAGAGTAACATTAGCGTTATGTCAACATTAGAAGCAAAGCACTCTGTTTAATGGGAGCCTCTCACCACCATCGTAGTCCCCAAATTAACTTCATGGGCAGGAGAGTAACTAGAAACTGTTGGACACCATAGCAAAAGTTTGAGCATGGGCAGTTAATGGCAGCTACTACCTCTACACCTGCGCTCTGCAGACCATATAAGTGATTACAATACTATTATACCTAGTTGTAGTGGCCCAGTACATCATCCTGGTCCCCCCTATAAAAGTTATACATATTTGTCTCGTGTTGATGAACTGTGTAAAGCTTGTCCTGTCATATCCAGTGTGTGTGTTGCACAGCTGCGGCACTTGAGAGGGTAACTCTAATAAAATCATTGCCTGCATGTAGATGTATCAGTCTGTCTTGTCATGTGGTATGAGAGAGGGTATAAATAGGAGTGCTTGAGAGCAGGAAGAGGTCTTCAATCTGTGGTCTTCCATCATGTCTGCTGAGAGAGTCCACAACACAGAGCCACATAAAAGCACCTTCAGCTTCCTTGTGGTGAAGATGGAAGCGGAGGAGAGATATCCTGTGATGATTGAATTCTGGATATGAGTGAAGTGAGCCATAAATAAGAGAGAGAGCCACTGTAAGTAATCACTTTCCCTGACAAGGCCAGTGCAGAAGTACTAAATAATTCTTTAAGTTATCCTACACGGCCATCCAGAGCCAGGATCACTGCGTAGAACTATGCTCTTTAAGTGTTACATCCACGCATCTCCAGGGCTGGGTGAAAGTCACCAGAGTGTCTGTGGAGCGACCCTACCCCTTTTCCTCCTCCGGAGTGTTCCCCACCAGGAGCAGTTCCTGGCAGATAACGTAGACTGCAGGACCGATGTCATCCTGAGTTTCCTCCCTGACCTCAAATCTCTTGCCTTGTCTGCAATGTAAAGACTGTACCTAAACTGCCTTGTAATTATTGTTTTCCAAGATTTCCAAAGTAAAGTTTATACTGGGCCCTAATCATTCCTAGGGACCCGAGGTACTCAAAGACTTTGTAATTATTCTCTGCCAAGTATCATTTCGATGCGTGGGAACGGTGGCGTTACCCATGCCAACTACTACCCCTCTCCTCCCTTTTTATTGGCATTCCCTATCCTAGGAGTGTAGACAGTGGCCTGCAGTTTATACTCTGGCCCTGGCTGCGTGATATCCCTCTGGGGAAAGGAGCCTGGTAAGTGCCGCCATGACAAGCCACCACTTAACCCTCCCAGCTCCCCACGTATGTCAGGTATCCGGGGTCTCCCTCTGGGATGCTGCATAGTGATCATGGGTGACATCCTCTCTGACTGGAGTCGTTTCCTTTTCCTGTCATCTAGCCCAGATCTCCGTGATGTCTTTTCCAGGACAAAACTTGTCTCTGCAGAATTTGACATACAGACTTCTTTGGCTCCTTGCTTTTCCATTAACTTCCTTACATTATCCTCACTTCCACATAATTTTCCCATCCATAGTGCCCCAGACAGTAAAAATACCACCCCTAGTGCCTCAAATAACAGTATCCCCATTGTGTGCCCCTTGTGGGTCCCACACACTAAGTGCTCATTTTACTGCCCCTCACACAGTAAAAGTGCCTCCTTGTCCCCCTAGTTAGTAGTCATATGTCCTTATTCCCCCACTCAGCAGTAATATTGCCTCCTTAAGCTCCTGCTCAGTTTTTGTAGCCCTCTTGCCCCTGCTCAATATTTATAACCGCTTTTACTGCTGCTCAGTATTTGCCAACATGATATAAAGCGAAAAAAACCCCACTCAGAACCCTCCTCTATGCCCCAAAACTACCAACCATTGAGTAGGAGCGGCTCCTGTCCTGCCAGACCTTCTGTCATGCATGTGAAGGACCATCCTGTAATACTACTTTATTGCTGCAGGGGAAATGTCAGGTTGCCCCCGAGAGCTGAACTAAGGCGATCAGCTGATCACCCCGAACCCTGCATTCTCTAAAGGGTTGTGCATCTTGGCCCATCGTAGTAGTAACATTTTCATTATTTTCCTTCCAGCGATGACCCCATGTGAGCAGCGGCTCCTTCCCCACGCGTGTCGCTTCTCCTGGTCACATTTCACATCCCAATTCTGGCAAATCTCCTCTTTTATTATCGACTTTAATAGTTTTATTCTCTCTCTATTGGATTTGTCCACCTTTTGCTCTGACAATCTCCCGGCTCCTATTAATTCAACCTGTAGTCCCCTAATGGCCCCGTATCACCGGGCCCCCAGGGGGTTTGCCTTGTTGCTAGGTTACTCGCTGGGAGCCTTGTAGACTTTCAATAGATTGATAAACTGCAAAGTGAAGCTGGAGACAAATGGCGGCTTCTCATAATGTAACAGTAACTGTCTGCGCTAAACTTGTTCTATAGGACTTATTATCAGACACGAGAAGGGCGCTGTAAAAGTTGTGTTGTCGGTGGATTTGCTGCGACTTCATAGGAATCTATTGACCTCGGTATCCATGATGCTCACTGACCTCTGCTGGTATTACAGGATTAGAAAAACATGGCCGATTTCTTCCCGAAACAGTGCCACACCTGTTCATGGATTGGACTGATATTGCAGCTCAGCTTCATTGAAGACAATGAGGCACATTTATTATCCAGATTGCACCAGAATTGTGTTGTCAAAGACTTGCAATTTGGGCACAAACAATGAAAATAGTTAATTTTTGATGGTGTAAGACGGGCCCAGCAGTTTTTGTAAAAAGTGGGCAAGGTTTAGCATTAGAGGCGCTGCCTATCACAGCTTGTCAGAATCACCATAATTTACACCATACATTGGTGGACCTTAGAGCCAAGGCCTATTCGAGTACCTGGCTGGTGTAGGTTGCAGTCTGGTGCCCAGAGGTGCCACCAGATATGACGAAGATATTAAGAGTTGTACATCTCTTAAAGGGGTCGTTACAAGATGTCATAACCGGTTCACATGGTCTGTAAGGACATATGAATGTCATAGTATGGGACCCGCCTCCCCTCTATGTCCCAGTGTAAGGGGGTAGCGCTGACAATGCTTCCCCGTGCTGCAGGCGGTGGCTCAGCCGCTCGGGAGCCGCTCCGGCACCGCATCATGAAGACTCGCCCCATCAGGGACCTAGCCGGGATAGGGTGCTGGAATTGCAGAGATTGGCCTAGTGCTGCATGAAGAGGCACCAGAGAGCACCAGTAAAACCTGTCTCCCCTGCCATATAGTAGCGCCAGGGAGCAGGGGAGTGGGGTTTTACAAAGTGGGGCATTTTGCTGAAACCTTGGTTGAGGCTCCAGTCCCTCCCTGACATGGCGGTGACACAAATATCCCATCAGATAAGACTCCCCGCATGAAAGAGACAATGTAAAAAACAGAGTGAGGTCCTGCCTAAGGCAAGCCAGTGCCTCAAATGTTCTGCAGCTTTCAGGGAGCTCCCAATAAAAAGAAGTGAAACTGTGTGACTGGAGAGTTCAGTGACAGCAGCAGCAGGGAGAGAGTGTGCATAGTGTACGTCCCATCAGCAGGGAGAGAGAGTGCATAGTGTATGCCCCTGCAGCAGGGAGAGAGCGTGCATAGTATATGTCCCATCAGCAGGGAGAGAGAGTGCATAGTGTACGTCCCAGCAGCAGGGAGAGAGCATGCATAGTGTACGTCCCAGCAGCAGGGAGAGAGTGTGTATAGTATATGTCCCATCAGCAGGGAGAGAGCGTGCATAGTGTATGTCCCATCAGCAGGGAGAGAGCGTGCATAGTGTATGTCCCATCAGCAGGGAGAGAGCGTGCATAGTGTATGTCCCATCAGCAGGGAGAGAGAGTGCATAGTGTATGTCCCATCAGCAGGGAGAGAGCGTGCATAGTGTATGTCCCATCAGCAGGGAGAGAGCGTGCATAGTGTATGTCCCATCAGCAGGGAGAGAGCGTGCATAGTGTATGTCCCATCAGCAGGGAGAGAGCGTGCATAGTGTATGTCCCATCAGCAGGGAGAGAGCGTGCATAGTGTATGTCCCATCAGCAGGGAGAGAGCGTGCATAGTGTATGTCCCATCAGCAGGGAGAGAGAGTGCATAGTGTATGTCCCAGCAGCAGGGAGAGAGCATGCATAGTCTATGTCCCAGCAGCAGGAAGAAAGCGTGCATAGTGTATTTCCCAGCAGGGAGAAAGCATGCATAGTGCATGTCCCAGTAGCAGGGAGAAAGCATGCAAAGCGTACGTCCCATCGGCATGGAGAGAGCGTGCATGGTGTACATCCCAGCAGCAGAGAGAGAGCATGCATAGTATACATCCCAGCAGAAGGGAGAGAGCATGCATACTGTATATACCAGCAGCAGGGAGAGAGTGTGCATAGAGTAAGTCCCAGCAGCAGGGAAGGAGCGTGCATAGTGTACGTCCCACCAGCAGGGAGAGAGTGTGCATAGAGTAAGTCCCAGCAGCAGGGAAGGAGCGTGCATAATGTACGCTCCAGCAGCAGGAATACAGCGTGCATATTGTATGTCCCAGCAGTAAGGAAAGAGCTTGCATAGTGTACTTCCCAGCAGCAGGAAGAGAGCGTGCATAGTGTATATCCCTGCAGCAGGGAGAGAGCGTGCATAGTGTACTTCCCAGCAGCAGGTAGAGAGCGTGCATAGTGTATGTCCCTGCAACAGGGAGAGAGCATGCATAGCGTATGTCCCAGTAGCAGAGAGAGACTGTGCATAGTGTATGTCCCAGCAGCAGGGAGAGAGCGTGCATAGTGTATGTCCGAGCAGCAGGGAGAGAGCGTGCATAGTGTGTGTACCAACAGCAGGGAGAGAGCGTGCATAGTGTATGTCCCTGCAGCAGGAAGAGAGCGTGCATAGTGTATGCCCCTGCAGCAGGAAGAGAGCGTGCATAGTGTACATACCAACAGCAGGGAGAGAGCTTGCATAGTGTATGTCCCTGCAGCAGAGAGAGAGAGCGTGCATAGAGTATGTCCCTGCAGCAGGGAGAGAGCATGTATAGTGTATGTCCCTACAGCACGGTGAGAGCGTACATAGTATATGTCCCTGCAGCAGTGAGAGAGCATGCACAGTGTATGTCCCAGCAGCAGTGAGAGAGCGCGCATAGTGTATGTCCCAGCAGCAGGGAGAGAGCGTGCATAGTGTATGTCCCTGCAGCAGGGAGAGAGCGTGCATAGTGTAGGTGTCCTCCACATGGCTTGTACTGTAAACACTGTGGAAACTGCTCAGGAAAATCAGCTGTTGAAATTCCTAAATGTTTACTGCCCTTGTGAAACCTAAATAAAATTGACATTACTGCATTCACCAACTATGAGTCTATAACTGTTAGGTTTGGTGCTCAGAACGCATGACAGCACAGTTTTGGGGTGCACTAATGTACCTGAACCCTCCTAAGGCTGTTCCATGACTGCTATCTCTGGGTTCCTCACTTTGTGAGAGGTGGGGTTCTACAGGCCTGTCCGCTGCGTTCTCCATGTACTGCAGTGAAGGCAAGCCGGGATCTTTCCATTGAAGTGTATGCAGCGGCTGGGAATACTTGCATGTAGCTCTACAGTGGGCCCCAGAATGTGTTTTATTGGAGGGCCTGTGCACCCCGGTCCAGCACCTTATACATAACTCTGTTTAGGACCAATTTCCATCTCCCAAATGTTGCTCAGTAAATCTGTAATAATAATAATAATGCGACAGATAATCTGTAATGATATCGGCATTCTGGAGGAGAAAGAACAGAGTCACCGCAGGGATAGCTGATTGTCTGCTGCCATCATGTGTGACATGGAGGAATGACAGATCATCGGTCACATCATCCACTGTCATCATTATGATGGCCATATTTACACAGCGGCGCTCATGAGGATTCAATATCATTTCCCCAAATACATCATACAGGACAATAAACTATCAATCTCATATCTATCTATCTATCTATCTATCTATCTATCTATCTATCTCCTATCTATCTATCTATCTATCTATCTATCTATCTCCTATCTATCTATCTAATATCTATCTATCTCCTATCTATCTATCTCCTATCTATCTATCTCCTATCTATCTATCTATCTATCTATCTATCTATCTATCTATCTATCTATCTATCTATCTATCTATCTATCTATCTCCTATCTATCTCATATCTATCTATCTATCTATCTCCTATCTATCTATCTATCTATCTATCTATCTATCTATCTATCTCCTATCTATCTATCTATCTATCTATCTATCTATCTATCTCCTATTTATCTATCTATCTCATATCTATCTATCTATCTATCTCCTATTTATCTATCTATCTCATATCTATCTATCTATCTATCTATCTATCTATCTATCTATCTATCTATCTATCTTTCTATCTATCTATCTATCTATCTATCTATCTATCTATCTATCTATCTATCTCCTATCTATCTATCTATCTATCTATCTCCTATTTATCTATCTATCTCATATCTATCTATCTAATATCTATCTATCTCCTATCTATCTATCTCCTATCTACCTATCAATCTATCTCCTATCTATCTATCTATCTATCTATCTATCTATCTCCTATCTATCTATCTCCTATCTATCGCATATCTATCTATCTATCTATCTATCTATCTATCTATCTCCTATCTATCTATCTATCTATCTCCTATTTATCTATCTATCTCATATCTATCTATATATCTATCTATCTATCTCCTATTTATCTATCTATCTCATATCTATCTATCTATCTATCTATCTATCTATCTATCTATCTATCTATCTATCTTTCTATCTATCTATCTATCTATCTATCTATCTATCTATCTATCTATCTCCTATCTATCTATCTATCTATCTATCTATCTATCTATCTATCTATCTATCTATCTATCTATCTATCTATTCACAAAGAACAGAGGGGGAAGAGGTACAGCAAGAAATGTCTCTTCCCACAAATAACTGTGTAGTAAGCACACAGAGTTCTCTTGGATGGAGATAAAGAAGTGCTGTTGTGGGGGATTCCCTATTGAGAGCAACAGAGGCCGCTGCCTGCAGACCTGATTCCTCACAACAGATGGTGCTGTCTTCCAGGGGCACAAATCAAAGATGTGTCCGATAGGCTATAACGACTTTTCAGTGCAACAGAACACCACCCATTCCCACTGAAACATGTAGGGACAAATGACACTGCAAAAAAAGAACCTCACAACTATCCGCAGAGACTTTGAAGACCTCGGAAAGAAGGTGAAGGAACTAGGAGCACCGGTGGTCTTCTCATCCATCATCCCAGTGGAAAGAACAATATGGAACAGGATTCTGGAGGTGAACAACTGGCTATGCCGATGGTGCCGTCAGCAGATATTTGGATTTCTAGACCATAGAGTGAATTACCTATATGATGGACTGCTTGCTAGAGACGGGTTGCACCTTCAAAAACAGGTAAGCACATATTTGGTGGGCGCCTTGCTTCACGCATTTGGAAAGCTTTAAACTAGAACAATATGGTAAAAGTATACAGCTAATTAATACATTTGAGAACCTTGTTATTAGAAGTGGAAAGAGAGAACAAATACAAACAGTTCTGAAGGAAAGTAGAGGAGCAAGAGACACTGATCACAAACTAACATGTTTCTGCACAAATGCACAGAGCATGGGAAACAAACAAAGAGAATAGGAGCTCCGAACACAGGAAGAGAAATATGATGCATAGGCATCACGGACACTTGGTGGAATGATACACATGATTGGGATACAAGGCTTGTAGGATGCAACTTATTTATAAGAAACAGACCTAATAAAAGGGGAGGAAGTGTTGTGTTGTATGTTAGGAGAACATTCATCTCCATAGAGATTCAAGCTTCAGAGCTGGGAGTTCTGTAGAAACTGTTTGGGGAAGAATAGAAGGAGAGAACAACAGAAAGGACACCATTGTAGGCATTTACTATAGGCCACCTGGACAAAGAGAAGATATGGGGGAACTCTTTCTACATCAGATGGCCAAGCTCTAAGGGAAGCCCAACATAGTGATCATGGGAGATTTTACCCATCCAGACATTTGTTGGGAATCTCTCAGGTAAAAGTAATGGGTCCAACAGATTCTTATCCGCTGTTGCTGACAACTTTATTTTCCAGAAGGTAGACGAGAACACAAGGGGATCTGCTATCTTGGACCTAATTCTTACCAGCAGGGAGGGAACGGTTGAGGAAGTAAGGGTGGCCAGGACCTTACCAGGCAGCGATCATGCTATCCCTGGATGTTGGATAACAAGGGGAGGAAAACCTGAGAAAACTTAGACTTCAAGGTTGGATTTCAGGAAGGCAGATTTCAATGAACTCAGAAAAAGGAGAGGAAGAATCCAATGGCTGGATGTTTGTTACCATGGGGCGGTTGCTGGTCCTCTTGGGGCGGCAGTGTGTGGGTTCCCGCGGTTAGGGCGTGTCCCACCGGCTTGTTGTCCACTTGCCGGGGCACGGGTGCCTGGCCAGTGTGGTGCTGGTGGTGCACGGCACCGTGCGAGCGCACACCTGTGAGTGCAGCTGCCATGCACGAGCTCCCTTTCATTATGTTCTGTTGGAAGAGGGCTGTCTCCCTCTCTCCACCCCTGGGTGGAGGCTTTTGCTTATAGGTCTGGCAGGGACTTGCTGTCACTGCCAGTTATTGGTTTTCATCACTGTGCTAGCTAGTCTACCTCTGTTGGTCTCCTACTTTTGTCATCTTGTCTGCTTTACTTTGCTATCGTCCACCAGGTTTTCCATCCCTCAGTTCTGCTTAGTATTGTTCGTGTCAGTCATTTTCATCTGCCTTTTCTGTCAGTTTTCTACCCTTTCCATCCAGGTACGCCAGTGTCCCTTTTTCGGTCCCTAGTGAAAGTAGGGATTGCCGCCCAGTTGCCCGCCTGGGGTTAGCCAGGAGTGGAGGCAAGTAGGCAGGGACAGGGGTTGTGGGTGAGATCTAGGGCACCCAGGCTGGCGTATCAAGGGTAGTATACCGTAACATAATAACTGGCCTTTAAAATTGCTCTCCAATGGAGGCCATGAGTACCCTCGCAAGTCAGTTGCAGGATTTAGTGGTTGTGATCCAAGACCTGTCCGGTCGTATGGTGGCCCAGGAGCAGCAAGAGTTAGTGCATGTTTCTACTGCCCCTTCTTTTCCTGAGCCCAAGTGTTCGCTTCCTAAGGTGTTTTCAGGGTGGAGGAGCAAGTTTTTTTGTTTTTCAGCCGGTATGTAGATTGTATTTTTGGATGCGGCGTCGCTCATCCGACTCAGAATCCCAGAAAGTCAGATTGATTATATCCTTACTTCTGAGTCCCCCCCAGACACGGGGCTACTCCTTACCCGAGAGTTCGGCTTGCCTGCAGTCAGCTGATTTCTTTTTTCAGGAACTTGGAGGTATTTTTAATGAGCCGGACCGTGCGGGGTTGGCGGTCTCTCATCTCATGTCTCTACGTCAGGGGCAGCAGTGGATAGAGGACTATTGCACTAAATTTAGACTGTATGCAGGTGACACCTCTTGGAACGATAGCGCTGTTAAAGATGTGTTTTTGTTGGGTCTTTTTGATGTTGTCAAGGATCTACTCATTCGCATCCCGCTCCCGTGACACTCAATAATGCGATGGAATTGGCGGTCTAAGCTGACAGGAGGCTGAGATCTAGAAAAGAGGAACGTCAGGCCCGTAAAGCTAGGGAATCCAGCAAACCTGCTCCCACTTCTTCCATGCCAACTTCCGGTGCCGATCCTATGGAAGTGGACTAGCTAAGTCCCGAGGAACGGTGACGGTTCCGGATGACTCATCGTCTCTGCCTCAATTATGGGAAAGCCGGATATCGTGTAGCGACCTGTTCTCAGAAGTGTCTACAACATTAGTCTAGGCGATGTTTGGGAGGATCGCCTGGGATCACAGGTACTCCCTAAGTTGTTGGTGCCTTGTCAGATTGGCTTCCGGAATTTCACTCGGTCCAGTCAAGCTTTTATTGATTCGGGTGCTGCCACCAATTTGATTAGTTTAAGTTTTGTCAGACCTCTAATGACTGAATTCTCAGCGTTAAAGATCCCCATATGCTTCACTAGTATTGATTCTACCCCTCTGTCTGCAGGGGTTGTACAATGGAGGATTCCCATGTTACAGTTCACTGTGGGTGTTCTCCATTCTGAGAATCTGTCGTTCTAGGTAATGGAAAGGATGTCTGTTAATGTAGTGCTTGGTATGCCCTGGTTGGCACTGCACAATCCCCGATTTGATTGGTCCAAATTGACACATTGAGGGTTGTCTTGTCATAGTCACTTAGCTACTATATCCATGTGTTCAGCAGATACCATACTTATTCCTGAGTATTTGTCTGATTTTCAGGAAGTATTTTCCAAGAAACTGTCTGAGACTTTGCCTCCCCCAGGAGGGGGGGACTTTGGTATTGATTTGATCCCCGAAAGTCCCATCCCTAAGGGAGTCATTTTCGATTTGTCTGGGTGTGAGCACGAAGCCCTTAAGTCCTACATCTCAGAGTCTCTGGCCAAACGTCATATTAGGCCGTCCACGTCCCCTGCCGGGGCAGGTCTCTTCTTTGTAGAGAAGAAGGATGGGACATTGAGGCCTTGTGTGGACTATTGGGCTTTAAATAAAATTACTGTTAAGAACCAGTGCTCCTTGCCCCTGATTCTTGACTTATTAAATCAGGTGGTAGGGGCCCACTGGTTTTCCAAATTGGACTTAAGGGGGGCTTACAATTTAATTCGCATCCGAGAGGGAGATGAGTGGAAGTTCAACACCTCGTTCGGACATTTTGAATGTCTAGTCGTGCCCTTCGGACTTTGTAATGCCCTCGCTGTGTTCCAGGGATTTCTGAACGTGGTCTTCCATAACTTCCTGGGGGTATTTTTGGTCATATATCTCAATGACATTCTGGTGTACTCCCCAGACTGGGACTCACATGTGCGGCACCTGAGGCTGGTTCTGACCCGTTTGCGTGAATACCAACTTTTTGTCAAGTTGGAGAAATGCATTTTTGGTACTAAACAAGTGTCTTTTCTCAGTTATATGATTTCTCCAACGGAGATTCAAATGGAGTCTAATAAAGTGGCAGCAATCTCCCAATGGGTCAGACCAGATAACCTGAAAGCTCTCCAGCGTTTTTTAGGCTTCGCAAATTTTTACTGTAAATTCATTAAGAATTATTCCGTTATTGCTCAACCCCTGACCGATCTTACCAAGAAGGGGGCCGACTTGGTAAGATGGTCGCCAGAGGCCCTAGAGGCTCTCAGTTGTCTCAAAATGACATTTACTGCTGCCCCGGTGCTTGTACAGCCTGACACGTGGCGACCGTTCTTTATTGAGGTTGAGGCGTCTGAGGTGGTGGCAGGGGCTGTATTGTCTCAGGAAGTCAGTGGGAGATCTTGGTATAGCCCGTGTGCGTTATTCTCACGGAAGTTCAAATCGGCGGAACATAACTACGACGTGGGTAATCGTGAGTTATTGGCGATTAAGTGGTCTCTGGCAGAGTGGCGTCATCATCTTGAGGGGGTAAGGCATCCCATTACCATGTATACTGATCATAAAATCTTGGTATATCTCGCTAATGCTAGGAGACTCACGGCTCGTCAGGCCAGGTGGGCGTTGTTTTTCACGAGGTTTAACCTCGTCATTACATATATTCCAGGGAAGAAGAACGTGAAGGCGGATGCCCTCTCAGGGAGTTTCGGTTCGCCGGAAAATGAGACAGTGTCTCCCGAGAATATCTTGGCACCTGGGGTGGTGGTGGCAGCTGCAGAACCTGATCTAGTTCCTTATCTACAAAGTTGTCAGCAGGACACTCCCTCGGGGGTGCCAGAGTGCAGATGGCTTGTGCCAGAGACCTTGTGTCTCAGAGTCATTGAAGAGTCTCACTCATCTGTTCTCGCAGGCCATCAGGGGGTTCAGGGGACTCTGGATCTTTGCACTAGACACTACTAGTGGCCAGGCATGTCTCGGGAAATCCCTGACTTTGTTAAGGGATGCTCTGTCTGTGCACGCAGTAAAAGTTGTCATCGGCGTCCGGAGGGGCCTCTGAGACCGTTACCGGTGCCT
Organism: Eleutherodactylus coqui; assembly: GCA_035609135.1. Taxonomy (NCBI): domain Eukaryota; kingdom Metazoa; phylum Chordata; class Amphibia; order Anura; family Eleutherodactylidae; genus Eleutherodactylus; species Eleutherodactylus coqui. Next base: position 173,053,085 of record CM069413.1, read on the forward strand.
TCTCGTCTGTGGTCGCATTTATTGGTAGATTTTATCACCGATCTACCTGAGTCTCAGAAGTTCACCACTATCCAAGTTGTTGTAGACCGTTTCTCAAAGATGGCACATTCTGTGGCGTTAAAGAAGTTACCTTCTGCGATAGAGTTTTGCAGGATTTTTGTAAAAGTAATTATTCATTTACATGGGGTTCCCTAGAACATTGTATCTGATCGCAAGGTTCAGTTTGTTGCGCAATTTTGGCGAGCGTTCTGTAGAAACCTGGGAACGTCGCTTTCCTTCTCGTCAGTATTCTACCCGCAGACTAATGGTCAGACGGAGCGGAAGAACCACGATTTAGTGCAATATTTACGGTTGTTTGCTAGTGAGAGGGCTCATCAGTGGGCAGAGTTCCTGCCGTTGGCAGAGTTTGTGCTAAATGACCGTACTTGTTCTTCCACTGGGGTATCTTCATTCCTTTGCGTATATGGTCAGCATCCTCGCTTCCTATTTCTACTCCATCTGCCTGTCCTGCAGCTGATGTCGCCACAGATGCGCTACAGCGGGTATGGAGAGAGGTACAGAAGAACCTGGAAGCAATGGGGGCTCGTATGCAGTTGCGTAGTGGAAGGAGTCTGTCAGTATCTGAACCTTACAGGATGGGACAGAAGGTATATTTGTCTTCTAGAAATCTCAAATTGAAGGTTCCGTCTTTGAAACTGGTGCCGCGTTACATAGGTCCCTTTGTCATCACGCGTGTAGTAAACCCGCTTGCTTATGAACTTGATTTTCCAGCTACATGGAGGGTTCATAGGGTTTTTCATAAGTCAATATTGAAACCTTTTGTCTATTTCTGGATAAGCCTGGACATGATGGCGGGGTCCCGGAGGTCCCCCGTCAGTGTGTGGGGGGGTAATGTTACTATGCGGCGGTTGCTGGTCCTCCCAGGGCGGCGGTGTGCGAGGTCCCATTGGGGGGAGGCGCGTCTCACCGGCTTGTTGTCCGGTTGCCGGGGGCGTGGGTGAGTGCAGCTGCCATGCACGAGCTCCATTTCATTATGATCTGTTGGGAGTGGGCTGTCTCCCTCTCTCTGCCCCTCGGCGGAGGCTTTTATTTATAGGTGACTTGCAGTCACTGCCAGTTAGTGGTTTTCATCAGTGTGCTAGCTTGTCGTCCTCTGTAGGTCTCCTGCCTCTATCAGCTTGTTGCTACCATCTGCCAGGTTTTTCCATCTGCCTCGGTTCTGATTAGTTTGTTCATGTTGGTTGCTTTTCATCTGCCTTTTCTGTCAGTATTCTACCCTTCCATCAGGTACGCCAGCGTCCCTTCTCGGTCCATAGTCAGAGTAGGGACTGCCGCCCAGTTGCCCGCCTGGGTTCAGCCAGGTGTGGAGGCAAGCAGCCAGGGACAGGGGTTGTGGGGTAGATCCAAGGCAACCTGGGCTGGCGTATCAAGGGTAGTATAACGTAACAATGTTCTTAAGGACAAAAATGTCCAAGAAGGTTGGAAAATATTGTGAAATGAGATTCTCAAAGCACGATCGTTACCAATCCCTAAAAGAAGGAAGAATGGGAAGCATTTAAGGAGACCAGGATGGATGAACACAGAACTTGCACACATGTTAAAAATGAAGACAAATATGTTTATCAAATGGAAAGAGGGGGAATATCTCATTTCTAATGTTAAAAGCGCTTCACACAAAAATCGTAAGTTTGTGCTTCTGCAATTTTTGTGTGATGCAATTTTAACATTAAAAAGTCCCATTGACATTTGCAGTAAAAAACGTAGCAATATTGCAGCGCTTAAAAAAACGCTTGGGTAAAAGCTTTAAGAATGTTGTTGAGAAGGACGAACTTTTAAATTCCTATTTTGTATCTGTTTTCTCTCAGAAAGTAGATGGAACATCAGCTGATCTTCCCTGTGCTATTGTGGGGATAAAAGAATGCAGGTTATCTATCAGCAGAGAGATGGTAAGGGAACACTTAGCTAACTTACATGAATCCAAGTCTCAAGGTCCAGATGAATTACATCCAAGGATACTAAAGGAAGCAGCGGAGGTAATTGCTGAGCCACTCGCCATAATCTTTGAGAATTCCCGGGGAACAGGAGAAGTCCAAGAAGATTGGAAAAGGGAAAATATTGTCCATATCTTCAAAAACGGGAAGAAGGTGGATCTAGGAAACTACAGGCCTGTGAGCCTGACTTGTATATCGGGAAAGATCTTTGAACAAATTATTAAACAGCATGTATGCAAGTACTTGGATGGGAATGGAGTAATTAACCAGAGCCAGCATGGGTTTGTAACAAACAAGTCATTCCAGACAAATCTAATTTCCTTCTATGACAGAATCACCGACTGGGTTGATCAGGAAAATGTGGTGACACAAAGCTATGAGGGATAGCCAACATGAGGGTGCCCACCCACTGGCGTTTGCGTTTTCCGCGGGAAAAAACGCAGCGTTTTCGCGGCTTTTCCATTAATTTCCATTGACTTTCATGGGTGCATTAGGAGAAAAATAAGGACACATATGCAACTGACAGTTCCAATGTTAAAAACGCAAACGCAACGCAAAAAAAAAGCCAGTGGACAGGAACACATGTTATCTCTATGCCTGTGCAGGAAAAACGCAAAACGCAAAACGCAGGTAAAAAAACGCCAGTGGGTGCTCGCCCTAAGGGAAGAGAGAGAGAGTGTTCAAAGAGATCTACAAAAGCTTGAGCAGTGGGCGGCGACTAACAGAATGGTATTTAACCAGGAGAAGTGCAAAGTTCTACATCTGGGCAAGAAAAATCACATAAAGAATGGAAGGAATTGGGCTAAGCAGCAGCACATGTGAAAAATACCTGGATATACTAGTATATCACAGACTGAACATGAGTTAACAATGTGATGCAGCAGCCAAAAAGGCAAACACAATTCTAGGATGTATTAAGAGAAGCATAGAGTCTAGATCACGTGAGGTCATTATCCCCTCTACTCTTCCTTAGTCAGACCTCATCTGGAATACTGGGTCCAGTTCTGGGCACCCCACTTTATAAAAGACGTAGACAAAGTGGAGCAAGTTCAGAGAAGAGTTACCAAGATGGTGAGCGGTCTGCAAATCATGTCCTATGAGGAACGGTTAAAGGATCTGGGAATGTTTAGCTTGCAGAAGAGAAGGCTGAGAGGAGACTTAATAGCTGTCTACAAATATCTGAAGGGCTGTCACAGTGCAGAGGGATCAGCCCTATTCTCATCTGCACAAGGAAAGATCAGAAGCAATGGGATGAAACTGAAAGGGAGGAGAAACAGATTAGATAGTAGACAGTGAGGGGGATCAATGAGTGGAACAGGTTGCCACGGAAGGTGGAGAGTTCCTCTTCAATGGAAGTCTTTAAACAAAGGCTGGACAGACATCTGACTGGGATGATTTAGTGATCCTGCACTGAGCACAGGGGTAGGACCCGATGACCCTGGATGTCCCTTCCAACTCTACCATTCTAGTATTCTTTGATATATCTATCTATCTATCTATCTATCTATCTATCTATCTATCTATCTATCTATCTATCTATCTATCTATCTATCTATCTATCTATCTATCTATCTATCTACCAGAACAAACAAAACAAAAAATGTATATAGTTCCGTACTCCTTATATGGATGGGATATATAAATTTCCTCTTTTTTATATTATAGAGAAGCACTTTCTTCTTAGGGAGGTCCCCTGCTTGAAGACCTCCCTTTTTTGAATAAATGAGCCTTAAGGATTCTCCACCGACGGGATGTCCAAGTCACAATCCTCCAATGATCTCTGCAGATTTTCAGCGATGTAACTATTACAAAATTGTGCAGATGGAGACCCTGCGGTTTCTGTCATCATACTCCATGCCCTCAATTCCAGTTTCTATTCAGTTACAGCAAGCAAACATTTGGCCGAGTGGTTATGCACAGAAGCCGGTCCACTCCTGCCATCAGCACTACTCGCGTCCAGGAAAGTTCATCCTAGCAGGCTGGAGCGGTCCCAGGTACAGCCACTGCCTTTCCTTTATTGCGGCCTCCTGATCCACTGAAAGCGGTGCCACAGGGTCAACTGTAGTGCCTGGCGCCTTGCCAGGGCGTAGTCCTTTTTTATGACAAGACTTTGGCGTGAGTCTTTTTGGCGGGAGTAAGGCAAAGAGGAGCATTGTAGGTTGGGGGCCATCTTGGGTCGTCCCAACATAAATGTGTATCACCAACACAGTCCATTATTTTGTGGCATAAAGCTATTGATCCTGTTATGGGATGCCAGACTTCAGGTATCTGCAGCGTCCCATAGGTAGATCCCAGATACCTGGCATATGTGGGGAGCTGGGAGGGTAGAGTGCTGACTTGCCATGGTGGCACTTACCATGCTCGATCCGAGAGGCACACACACAGCCAAGGCCAAAGTAGTGCTGAGCCCGACCCTTGTCACCCCTAGGATAGGAATGACCAATAAACTGATGGACAGGGAGACACTTGTCATGCGTGATGCCAGCATTCTTGCATAAGCCAGTTTGACCCTCGGCGGATAGGAAATGTAGCCACAGACAGTTCTTTAGTACTATAGGTCTCTGGGAATTGTCAGAGATCGGTAAAAACTTTACTTGAATAAAGAGTAACACAATACAAGGCAGTTCAATCAAAGACTTCACAGTGCAGGTAAATGAACACACTTCAGAGATGATTAACTTGCAGTATCTCCACATGGTTTTTCCAGACTTAAAGATGCACATGTGTGAACAGAGATTAATGACTCGTAGTACCCCCACCCAGCCTTAGAGATGCGTGGGTGTGACAGACAAAAAGGGTGTACCTCTACACGGTGATCCAGACTTCAGACGGCCATGTAGGAAAATAATAAACTGAAAAGTATGTCTGCACTGGGCCTTGTAGAAACAAGTTAGACTTATTGACTCTCTCTCTCTCTCTTTGTTGGGGTGTACTCCATTAACATCCAATCACACACAGAAAGGGAAATCTCTCCTTTTCATCCTTGCTTTAGCACATGAGGACTGAAGGTGTCCCCATGTGCCCGTACCTCCTGCCCCACCAAACTCCTGAAGACATGGACTCTCTCCTCTTTCCCGCTCACCATCACTCATGTCTATATCCTTTCTCATACCATATGACATGACATAACTTGATACATTTACATGCAGGCTTTGGATTTTTGCAGACATTAAGATATCAAGCGCCGCAGCAGTGCAACACACATACTGGAAATAACAAGACAGGTTTGCACAATGCATCAACATAAGATGTACATGTATTAAATTTATGGAGGGGACCAGGATGAAGTACTAGGTCACTACGTCAGTGTCTTCTATGGTATGCATTTGATGTGTATTGCACCTTTGCAGCACTGAATGAGTTAATGTCTGGCTTATGTCTGTGAAATGTATCTTGTTGTATGTTATGTGACTGAGAGAGAAAGCAGGAATACACCTGAAGCGTGAGTGTTGACCGGTAGAGAGAAGGAGAGGAAGAGAGTTGCCAGGAGCCAGATTACACAAATAACTAGGACTGTGGATTGTCTGGATTACCCCCAGAAAGCCTCCCTGTCACACTACCTTCAAAGAGTGTAATCTGTGCTGATTTACTGTTACTTTGTTGGAGTTAAGTAAACGGACATTACCGACTGTTCCCGACTTTGTTTAGCAAGTTATCCCTGTGTGGACTATTTATTACAAATACAGGATTCACAGAAGAGGATGGAACAATGGCGTCACGAGTAACAACGAACTTTAAGGTAACTGCTAGTTACCCTTTCCCTGTGAGGTTCAACCTCTCCAACATGCTGGAGGAATACTTCCAGATCAGCAACGATGGGCGCACTAAGCTACCTGTGATGTGGGAAGCACATAAGGCCTATGTGAGGGGCCTTCTGATCTCTCTGGGATCAAGAATCAAAAAACAGCAACAAGCTGAAATAGACAACCTACTCTCACAGATAGCAAAATTAGAGCGAATTTCAAAACTCTTCCAAGCAACAGGTAAACTAGATGAGCTATTAGACCTGAGACGATCATTAAAAAGCCTACTAGAATCCAGATACAACAAAAACATCTTTACCTAAAGCATTCAGCCTATGCACATGGCAACAAGGGGAGTAGATTTATGTCCCCCCTCAAAAAAAACAATCTCACACCAGAAACTCCATCAAATCAATAAAAGACCAATCTGGCAAAAGATTTACCTCATCCCAGGAGATAGCCGAAGCCTTCCAACAATTCTATGCAAATCTTTACAACCTAAAGGGTCAAGACTCTTCTAGGCCACAGAACAACAATAGGGAACAAATAGACTCATTCCTAAGAACCCTTAATCTTCCAAAACTAGAACAACGCAACATACTTATTATTAGAACCAGTGTCCCTACAAGAGGTGGAGGACATTATAACAGCTTGCCCAGCTGGCAAACGCCCGGGCCGGATGGCCTATCTATTAGCTACTATAAGACTTTCAGAGCAATTTTGGCCCCAAAACTGAAAGACCTATTTAACACGCTCATGTCAGGTAACACACCACCTAAACAAGCCCAAGAGGCCCACATCACCCTGATACATAAAGAGGGTAAAAACCCTGAGCTATGCAGCAGCTATAGGCCTATATCTCTAATCAATCTTGATGTTAAGTTTTGGGCAAAACGTCTCGTTAATCGATTAGAGAACCTGACCCCATCTTTGATAGACAAGGAACAAGCAGGGATCATAAAGGGAAGAGAAGGGAAAGACAATTGCCTCAGACTATTACATGCCATAAGATACGCCCAAAACAACAATATACCCATTGCATTAGTTGGAACTGATGCCGAAAAGGCATTTGACCGGGTGGACTGGCTTTACATGGAAGGAGTCCTAGCCCAGTTTAACTTTCCTCCCATATTTATCTCTGCAATATTCTCATTATATCCAGAACCATACGCTAGACTGAAGATTAACAACATCCTATCTCCAGCCTTTAACATCCGAGATGGCACATGCCAGGGCTGCCCACTGTCACCTACCCTGTTCATCCTAGCCCTCCTTCAAGGGGTCAGATTAAACCCAGGTATAAGTGGTCTCAAGTTTGGGTCCAACATTCTAACAACAGCAGCGTTTGCAGACAATATTATGTTCATAATCTCAGACCCGGAGAAAGGAATACCCAATCTAGTGTCACTTATAAAATCCTTTGGCGACTTATCAAAGTTTAAAATTAATTTCTCCAAATCAACCATCCTCAATATCTCTGTCCCTGCGGCGCCGAGCAGAGAGCAGAGGACCTGTATAACAATAACTTCCAACCACAATTAGTACAAGTTAGAAGTCTCCTGCAATCTTACGACATCCCTTTCATTTCCTGGTTTGGCAGAAAAAATATAATAAAATCATATATTCTCCCTATAATTCTATATAAACTCCGAGTGCTCCCGATCTCCCTGCCTCAGACCTTTTTCAGAGCCCTACGTGCGGCATTTTCAAATTTTGTGTGAAGACAGAAGAGACCTCACCTAGCGTACAGACTTCTGATCAGAAGACAAGAGGAGGGGTGGATTGGACTGCCATGTGTCCACGACTTCTACCAAGCTATCCAAATCCAATATTGGATGGAATTAGCTCATCCCACAAAAGATAAAATGTTATTACCTCCAGCAATATGTGCCCATGGAGACTCCCTCATGGAAGACCTGTGGTTCCCCTGCAAATCTGCCTACAGATCCAGGAACTTTAACCTACTCATTCGGGGTCCCTGTGAGACCTGGGACAAATTGAAAACTTCACTGGCCGCAGAGCCATCACCAGTCGCTCCGCTAAGATTAGCCTATAAATATTTAAATATTCCCACGGACATCAATCAGAAGCTTATGGGAAAAATTCCACGACCTTCTGGTAATGGACCTACAAGCGCAAGCCCATAAGAAAGCTTCACACGTCATACAAGTATGAATCCCCCAGACATCTTTTTCCTTCCTACAAAAGAGCTCATGTCACCAAAGTCTTCAAAAGCTTCCGGGGGAAATACAAGTCCACCAGACCTACCACACATTATTGGAGAGCTCCTCTAGACATAAAACGATCTCCTTTATTCACAAAAACTACATATCTTCACCCAAGGATTACAAACCAACCTTCCTTAGCTCATGGGAAAGAGAACTAAACATATCTCTATCCTCAACAGACACTAGATCAATCCTACAAACGGCGTCAGCTTATCTCCATGTAGCCTCTTACAAGAAAGCCACACGAACTCCTAGTAAGGTGGTATAAAACCCCTCAATGGCTCTTCTCATATAAACTCGCCCCACACAACAGATGTTGGAGATGTAACGCCGACGAGGGCTCATTTAAACATATCTGGTGGGAATGTCCCGCTATCACCACCTTCTGGAAGGGTGTGGAAAAGGTCCTACGCTCACTCAAAACAGGGTTGACAATTTCGGTGGAGATGCTCTTCCTTTGGAAGCCATCCCTAAACTTCCACCCCCTCAAAGATAAGCTAGTTGCCTTCCTCCTAGATGCAGCAAAGCCCTGATCCCTTATATGTGGCTTCAAAAAGACCCCCCTACACTAGCACAATGGAAAGCAAAAGTAGATTCAATATGCAATTTGGAAGAATTATCTAGTTGGAGCAAGGGCACACACGAGGATTTTGTGAAAACCTGAGACCCGTGGAGAAAACTGAGATAAAATATACACCTAGTAAACAGGTGAACTCTATTACCTGCCTCCTTTGTCACGTGGTGCGGACCTTTGATGGTTTGGACCCCGGACATTGACAGCGGATAATGAGTGCTGATTTTGACAGTAGTGGGAGTGGAGCAGCGGCGCAGGACCAGACTTGGTGCATATCCTACCCGACGCGGCTAAGTCTTAAACGCTATAATTAGGGCGGGCTTAGTCTCGGTCTTGGGCCCGACTCCACTTATATTCCCTCAGAGCATCCCACCCTCCTTCCCTTCTTCCCTCCCCCTCTCCCAATTCGATATAATTGCCAATTTCTAAGGTTTAAGCATAGGAGTTGATACAATAATGATTGTTGAATACGTTTATTTTGCCTGCTGCTTGAGATACACAGATATTAGAGCAAAATGATGATACCTGCTAATTGTTGTGCTATCTCCTACTAGGGGAGAAACCCCTGCATTATCAGAAACCTCAATAAAAATTTGATTTACAAAAAAAAAAATTACTTTAAATGTTAGTAGGCCAGAGCTCCGAGGTCGGGAGGATACACAGGATGAACACGGTCCTACAGTCCACATTATCTGTATGGCACCGCTCCTGGACTGAGAGCACTCCAGAAGAGGAAGGGGTCGCTCCACAGACACACCAGCAGACAATTATTGACAGGAAGGGTTAAACAATAAACACCCCATACGGCAGACACGTGGGTGTAATTTAGTCGCGTACCTCTGTGGGGTGATCCTGACTTCAGACAGCCGCACAGGAAAAGCCTGTAGTGTGAACTGGTACCTGTACAGGATAAACATTGGGCTCTCTCTTTCTGATGGTGGAACTTAATTTACATTCACTCTCCAAAAGGTGCAGGATGCCGCTCCTCCTCCTCCATCTTCACCTACATGGAAGCTGAAGGTGCTTCCATGTGGCTCTGTGTTAGCACTCTCTTGGGTTCTTGAACAAGAAGGTACTCACAGATTGAAGATAGAACTCCTCTTCCCGCTCTCAATCACTCCTATTTTATTACTGTTAACCTCTCATGCGCCGCAGCTGTGCAACACACACTGGATATGACAGGAGAAGCTTTGCACAGTGTATCTACATAGGACAAACATGTGTGACATTTATGGAGGGGACCAGGATGGTGTTGTGGGACACTACAGGAGTGAGTGCTGCCATGCCACTAAACCCAGAAGCACATTTTAAATGTCCCACCTTAAGCTCCTGTTAGTCCCTGCAGGGATGAAGGACTCCCCGGAGGTTCCCTTCATCTCCGCAGGGCTGGAGGGATTTCCCTGCAGTGGGGAGAGAGAACAAGATTAAGGGATTCCCCGGGGGACTCCCTTCATCTCCAGACAGCTGGAGGGATTTCCCAACAGCAGGAAGAGAGGAATTTATCTGCAGGGGAGATGTAGGAATTTCTTTGCAGCTGGGATATCCATCCAGCTCTCCTGCAGGGGAATCCCTCTCTTCCTGCTGAGATAAAGGGAGTCCCCAGTGTTGTAGGAAAGCCCTGTGGGGCTTTCTTTCATCTCTCTCTCCTCCCGAAGCAGTGACACGCAGCTCCGATTGGTGTGAATGGGCAATTTCACTGCTAATTAAGCTTGGGACTGGATTTTGCACCCACAAAAATAGGTGCAAAAAAAAAAAAAAGAAGCAAGAATGAACCCCTGACATGAATGGGTTTAATTGACCATCATTTGTGTTGAGATTTTCCTGCACACAATAATGTGCAAAAACACGCTCGTCTGTCGCGGCTCTCAGCGCAACGTATTGCAGCATGAACAAAGTCGATGAGGTTCGTTGGCGTGTGTGTCTGCGCTCAGGACTATAATTTGTGCGCACGCAGGGCCAGCTCACGCACAACACACCCCTCCCGTGGATTAAAAGACTATTTAGCCTAATGAGGTTCAGATGTGCTCTGTTTTTGTGGAATTTCGCAGCATATTTGCGCACTTCCCATAGACTTCTATGGGGGTCTTTGCTGTGCAATCCGCAGAAGGAGAGAGCAGATCCTGCTATTTTCTGCGCACACAAGACTCGCTCATGAGACGGGCTGCGGGTACTTTAGGCACAGAAAAATATGCGCAAATACGGTCGTGGGAAGAATCCCTCAAACACAACCACACTTTACACACAACCACGCATTGGGGCTTCCCCACACGAATGCTCACGAATACACTTTACAAATAAGCTCGCCTCGGCGCAATGTACTTACACAGTGACGCGGTTGATTTGCATCGCACTGTAGGCTTTTGCACATACATGCGTGTGCTACACACTCCCCCCTGATTTAATAATGGTCTTGGTGCGTTCTCCTCCCTGCGGTTTTGTGCAGTGTTTTGCACAGTATTTTGCGCAGTGTTTTACGCAGTGTCTTGTGCAGTTCTTTGTGCAGTGTCTGGTGCAGTGTTTTGCGTAGTGTTTTGCACAGTGTTTTACGCAGTGTCTTGCGCAGTGTTTTACGCAGTATTTTATGCAGTGTTTTGCACAGTGTTTTACGCAGTGTCTTGCGCAGTGTTTTGCGCAGTGTTTTACGCAGTGTTTTGCGCAGTGTTTTGCGCAGTGTTTTGCGCAGTGTCTTGCGCAGTGTTTTACGCAGTGTCTTGTGCAGTGTTTTACGCAGTATTTTATGCAGTGTTTTGCGCAGTGTTTTACGCAGTGTTTTGCGCAGTGTTTTACGCAGTGTCTTGCGCAGTGTCTTGCGCAGTGTCTTGCACAGTGTTTTATGCAGTGTCTTGTGCAGTGTTTTGGGCTCCTCCCATAGATTTCTTTGCTCTGCAGGTCCTTTTTTTTCACTAAAAAAATCATTTATGTGAAAGGACGGACTAACATTAATGCTTGTACTCGCTGCGCAAAAAGGCCCGCAAATACATTCAAGTGGCTACTTCAGAGCGTCCTCTTTTTAGCAGGTCTCTACATTACTACGCAGAGCATTACATTATATGCCACAATCAATAGCAACTGTCACAGGCTTGGGGCTTATTTAGCTCCGCCCTGCCCCCTCCCACTGCAAATGCCGGACTGGAGGAGAGAGGTAGAGAGCCGGTGTGGGGAGGGAAGGGGGGCCTGCTCAGATGGAAGCGTATACCGGCCGGCCGTGAAAACACCAACTGATATACGCTCGTGTAAATAAGCCCTAAACTTGGTGTCGCAGTAATTGTGCTGATAAGGATAATCTCCCAGAGGCGAGTGCGATGTCAGGCTGTGGATCTCGGCCTGATGTCATGCGCACCAGCATGCGAGATCCCCACTGTGAGGCGTTTTTGTGTTAAAACCGCATTGCTTCACTTTGGGGGAGCTGTGATCCTCCGCGGGCAGCTAACGGCCGCAGTGGAGAATTGTGCAGTGTTTCCTATTGTTTTCAATGGAAAGCCTCGCATCGCACTTGCGCACACCTGGCGCACACCTGGCTCACACCTGGCACGCGGTGCAATGCTTACCCAGCCCCATTGAAAATAATGGGTGACGCGAGAGCACGTCCAAAGATAGGACATGCGCAATTGTTTTCCAATGTGATGCGAGAAATAGTCGCTCATTTCTATGACTCCATCCAATGGGGTTCACATTCGTGCGAGATTTGTGCGTCTCAAATTGCACAAAACTCGCACGATTTTCTCGGCCGTCTTAATCTGGCCTAAAAAAGTTACGAGTTATTTTTACTTCTACAGCGTTGCTTTTATGTTGGCAGCGGCTGTGCCCGTTCTCCTTGCATCAGTTCTCAGGTTTCTGTAAGCGCAGCATGGGTAACTGCTGCAGCACTATGCCGCCCGCTGGCCACTTACCACCGTTGGAGCAGGCCTGTGCCCATGGCTGATAGATCCCCAGGAGGGGGCGCTGACGCCCACTGAGAACCTGCCCGGACCACCACTCACCCGTCCGCCTCCCAGGGGCTGTGTCCGTCCTGAGCCGCTGCCAGGCTCACCGCAGCGCATACTCCACGCAAGCGTAGGCAAAGGTTTCCCTCTGGTGCCGCCAGACCCCATAAATGTATAAGAGCTGCAAGCCCAGTGTGGCAGGAACACCGGAGCAGTGCGCTTACAGCGGCGTTTGTACCGCAGTTCTAGCAAATATGCCCCAAAATGTCTGGAAAGCCGATGTCTGGAGTGGACTGACTGTTAAATCAGTAATGGTGGGGCGGGGGGATCATCCAACCTCGCAGCCCCCCATAGATTGTATAAGAAGGTCTCCAATCCCCCTGAAGCCTCCTTATAAACGCATCGGAGGAGCAGATTTGCGCCTCCTTGCTATGAGGTCATTCCATTATTGAAGTGCTGATTCATGAAGCCTCCACACTAAACGATGACAAATGTTTCTGCCGCCGCCTGCATTTCCTCCTATTAACGCTGTAAACACACTTCAAAAACAACTGCTGCTCGCTGCGCGGAAAGAGAAGCGGCGCCGATTACAATGATTAAGTGCTGTTTGATCTCATTTATCTCCCATATGCTCCTGACACATTATGGAAGCTAAATGTTACTTGAAAGAAGTGCAACATTAAAATAAGATTTTGTATCCTGCGAACAAAAGGCGACAGCGCTGCCACCTGGTGGTCACACTTAGCATTGCATCAATGCAGAAATTGTTAAAGAGTAGCTGCACTTTTGCAAGACCTTTGAAGTGTCGTGGAGACATCTCAGAAGTTTTGATCAGTGGGTTCCGCATGCTGAGACCCCACTAATCACTGAAATGAAGGAGCTGCAGTGCTCACCTGCGCCCCTATAATCTGTGATATGTAGGCTCACCTGCCCCCGCACCCCTATAATCTGTGGTATGTAGGCTCACCTGCGCCCCTATAATCTGTGGTATGTAGGCTCACCTGCACCCCTATAATCTGTGCTATGTAGGCTCACCTGCGCCCCTATAATCTGTGGTATGTAGGCTCACCTGCGCCCCTATAATCTGTGGTATGTAAACTCACCTGCGCCCCTATAATCTGTGGTATGTAGGCTCACCTGCACCCCTATAATCTGTGCTATGTAGGCTCACCTGCGCCCCTATAATCTGCTGTATGTAGGCTCACCTGCGCCCCTATAATCTGTTGTATGTAGGCTCACCTGCACCCCTATAATCTGTTGTATGTAGGCTCACCTGCACCCCTATAATCTGTGGTATGTAGGCTCACCTGCCCCCACACCCCTATAATCTGTTGTATGTAGGCTCACCTGCGCCCCTATAATCTGTTGTATGTAGGCTCACCTGCGCCCCTATAATCTGTTGTATGTAGGCTCACCTGCGCCCCTATAATCTGTGGTATGTAGGCTCACCTGCCCCCGCACCCTTATAATCTGTGGTATGTAGGCTCACCTGCACCCCTATAATCTGTTGTATGTAGGCTCACCTGCACCCCTATAATCTGTGGTATGTAGGCTCACCTGCCCCCACACCCCTATAATCTGTTGTATGTAGGCTCACCTGCGCCCCTATAATCTGTTGTATGTAGGCTCACCTGCGCCCCTATAATCTGTTGTATGTAGGCTCACCTGCGCCCCTATAATCTGTGGTATGTAGGCTCACCTGCCCCCGCACCCCTATAATCTGTGGTATGTAGGCTCACCTGCGCCACTATTATCTGTTGTATGTAGGCTCACCTGCACCCCTATTATCTGTTGTATGTAGGCTCACCTGCGCCCCTATAATCTGTTGTATGTAGGCTCACCTGCGCCCCTATAATCTGTGGTATGTAGGCTCACCTGCGCCCCTACAATCTGTTGTATGTAGGCTCACCTGCGCCCCTATAATCTGTTGTATGTAGGCTCACCTGCGCCCCTATAATCTGTTGTATGTAGGCTCACCTGCGCCCCTATAATCTGTGGTATGTAGGCTCACCTGCCCCCGCACCCCTATAAGCTGTGGTATGTAGGCTCACCTGCGCCACTATTATCTGTTGTATGTAGGCTCACCTGCGCCCCTATAATCTGTGGTATGTAGGCTCACCTGCGCCCCTATAATCTGTGGTATGTAGGCTCACCTGCGCCCCTATAATCTGTGCTATATAGGCTCACCTGCGCCCCTATAATCTGTTGTATGTAGGCTCACCTGCGCCCCTATAATCTGTTGTATGTAGGCTCACCTGCGCCCCTATAATCTGTTGTATGTAGGCTCACCTGCGCCCCTATAATCTGTTGTATGTAGGCTCACCTGCGCCCCTATAATCTGTGGTATGTAGGCTCACCTGCGCCACTATTATCTGTTGTATGTAGGCTCACCTGCGCCCCTATAATCTGTTGTATGTAGGCTCACCTGCGCCCCTATAATCTGTGGTATGTAGGCTCACCTGCCCCCGCACCCCTATAATCTGTTGTATGTAGGCTCACCTGCGCCCCTATAATCTGTTGTATGTAGGCTCACCTGCACCCCTATAATCTGTGGTATGTAGGCTCACCTGCTCCCACACCCCTATAATCTGTTGTATGTAGGCTCACCTGCGCCCCTATAATCTGTTGTATGTAGGCTCACCTGCGCCCCTATAATCTGTTGTATGTAGGCTCACCTGCGCCCCTATAATCTGTGGTATGTAGGCTCACCTGCCCCCGCACCCCTATAATCTGTGGTATGTAGGCTCACCTGCGCCACTATTATCTGTTGTATGTAGGCTCACCTGCACCCCTATTATCTGTTGTATGTAGGCTCACCTGCGCCCCTATAATCTGTTGTATGTAGGCTCACCTGCGCCCCTATAATCTGTGGTATGTAGGCTCACCTGCGCCCCTATAATCTGTTGTATGTAGGCTCACCTGCGCCCCTATAATCTGTTGTATGTAGGCTCACCTGCGCCCCTATAATCTGTTGTATGTAGGCTCACCTGCGCCCCTATAATCTGTGGTATGTAGGCTCACCTGCCCCCGCACCCCTATAAGCTGTGGTATGTAGGCTCACCTGCGCCACTATTATCTGTTGTATGTAGGCTCACCTGCGCCCCTATAATCTGTGGTATGTAGGCTCACCTGCGCCCCTATAATCTGTGGTATGTAGGCTCACCTGCGCCCCTATAATCTGTGCTATATAGGCTCACCTGCGCCCCTATAATATGTTGTATGTAGGCTCACCTGCGCCCCTATAATCTGTTGTATGTAGGCTCACCTGCGCCCCTATAATCTGTTGTATGTAGGCTCACCTGCGCCCCTATAATCTGTGGTATGTAGGCTCACCTGCGCCACTATTATCTGCTGTATGTAGGCTCACCTGCGCCCCTATAATCTGTTGTATGTAGGCTCACCTGCGCCCCTATAATCTGTGGTATGTAGGCTCACCTGCCCCCGCACCCCTATAATCTGTTGTATGTAGGCTCACCTGCGCCTCTATAATCTGTTGTATGTAGGCTCACCTGCGCCCCTATAATCTGTTGTATGTAGGCTCACCTGCGCCCCTATAATCTGTGGTATGTAGGCTCACCTGCGCCACTATTATCTGCTGTATGTAGGCTCACCTGCGCCCCTATAATCTGTTGTATGTAGGCTCACCTGCGCCCCTATAATCTGTGGTATGTAGGCTCACCTGCCCCCGCACCCCTATAATCTGTTGTATGTAGGCTCACCTGCGCCTCTATAATCTGTTGTATGTAGGCTCACCTGCGCCCCTATAATCTGTTGTATGTAGGCTCACCTGCGCCCCTATAATCTGTTGTATGTAGGCTCACCTGCCCCCGGACCCCTATTATCTGTTGTATGTAGGCTCACAGGACCCCCGCACCCCTATGGCTTATATCAATTGATATACTACATGTAACCGGGTTGTAAGCGCTGCGGAATATGTTGGCGCTATATAAATAACGATTATTATTATAATTACGGCTGAAGACGAGATCATAGAAGTCTGTTCGTGTCTTCAGCGCTATGAGACGGTCATGCAGGCCACACCCCTTCTAATTATACCCACAAATTGTTGAGAAAATTGGCAAAAAGTCACAAATTATTGCACAAATGTATCTCTTTAGGTATTTTGTATCACTTTTTAATTGAGAAGTTTAATTGGCTGATCTTATAGAAAGGCAAACAGAATTCTGCTGGTTTCTTGTTGGTTGAGAGCGGAGACATGAAAATACTAGACTTATAACAAGAGATGAGCGAGCACGCTCGGATAAAGCAGTCTCATCCCCCCCCCCCCCCCCCCCCCCCGCTACCGGCTGCCGTCCTCCGCTTCCCCCCGAGCCTGCTCGGACCAGTAAGCAGTTACTCGAGAAGAGCAATGCTCGCTCATCTCTACTTATAACCATACATAGAAGTAGTACCACGTATTCCCTACTGTACGCTGTCACGGGGGTCATTGCCATACAGGGAAGCACTGATCACCAGCCGCCCGGGGCTTTAATAAAGGGACCCTGAGCTTTAATAAATGTTCAGTGTATTCAGGGGTCTGATATTGATATAAAGGACATGAATCCATTAAATATGTCCCTTCATACAAGTCATGCTTTAGAAAGGCCAGTCCCGTTTCTCGAGCTCGAGTGTCATGCTGTGGAGGGCTCTCCCAGGTTGACATCGCCGCTCATGTTGCGTCTGAAGGGGAGTTTGAGACAGGGCTGCTTAAATGCAAAAGTCTGCTGATCTCAATATGCTGTGTTGTGGTTGTGAAGGGGTTAAAAATCAAAATCCCAAATAGTTTGCCAGGGAAATACATGAAAACTAAGTGGAGCCAAATTTGTGAGTGGATCCTGCAGTTAGCACGGAGGTCACAAGAGGGCACTATTGATCTGTGGATTTCTCCCAGCACTGACTAGGAGAAAGATGGATGAGCAGTTGGGTCCCAACCACCCGGGCAGGACTGAGGGTGCCAGCGATGTGACCAGAGGCTCCGGAGGATGAGGCCCTCTCCCTGCTGTGGCAGACACTTCCTGACTGCAGCCCAGACTTCAGCTCCATAGAAGAGCAGAGGAAATGCTACATTCTGCTGGGGAAAGACGGAAAAACGTGTGAAAATATCTGCTTAGTATGTGACATCACAGCGCCGACTGAGAGGGACCGAGCAGCGCCGACATACACCCTTTACCCTAAAAATGGCCCCAGACTCTTCCCTTACACCTGCTGCCCAAACACACCAAGGTTTCTTTGCATTGGCAATGCTATGCAAATGATTGATGAACTAATGATCCTCCACAGCGCCACCCACTGGAAGCTAGCTACCTAATGCCTCAATGTGAGCCCAACCAGTTTACCCATGTGCAGCTGTTTCGGGGGTCTTGCCCCTCAGTGCACAGTAGGCTGGGGTGAGTTTGGGTCACATCTCTAGTCATGTTACAAGGTCTGATGAGAGGTTGGATAGTCATTCATAGCTATATTACAATAGGTGGCACTGCAGAGAGTTATTTCATCACTCTTTTACATAGATTTTTCCCAGGGAGCATTGCATGGCCTATAAGTCTCCATAGACGATTGTGGTACTCTCCACAAGGAGAAACATTACATCCCGGGCTTTAGCAATGCTGTGAGGCTTGGAATTCTGCAAATTAAACATTAGATAGACAGGTCGAAGTACATGAAGGCCGTCCATTAAATCCGGACAAGCTGAGTCCTCTAGAGTGAGAAATGCAATAGGTAGACCCTAAGGGGTTACAAAGGATATATATTACATATCTATCTATCTATCTATCTATCTATCTATCTATCTATCTATCTATCTATCTATCTATCTATCTCATATCTATCTATCTCATATCTGTCTATCTATCTATCTATCTATCTATCTATCTATCTATCTATCTCATATCTATCTATCTATCTCCTATCTATCTCATATCTATCTATCTATCTATCTATCTATCTATCTATCTATCTATCTATCTATCTCCTATCTATCTATCTCCTATCTATCTATCTATCTATCTATCTCATATCTATCTATCTCATATCTGTCTATCTATCTATCTATCTATCTATCTATCTCATATCTATCTATCTATCTCCTATCTATCTCATATCTATCTATCTATCTATCTATCTATCTATCTATCTATCTATCTATCTCATATCTATCTATCTCATATCTGTCTATCTATCTATCTATCTATCTCATATCTATCTATCTATCTCCTATCTATCTCATATCTATCTATCTATCTATCTATCTATCTATCTCCTATCTATCTATCTCCTATCTATCCATCTCATATCTATCTATCTATCTATCTATCTATCTATCTATCTCCTATCTATCTATCTCATATCTACCTATCTATCTATCTCATATCTATCTATCTATCTATCATCTATCTATCTATTATCTATCATCTATCTATCTATCTATCTCCTATCTATATATCTATCTATCATCAATCTATCTATCTATCTCCTATCTATATATCTATCTATCTATCTATCTCATATCTATCTATCTATCTATCTATCTATCTATCTATCTATCTATCTCATATCTATCTATCACATATCTATC
Source organism: Eleutherodactylus coqui (assembly GCA_035609135.1). Classification (NCBI taxonomy): domain Eukaryota; kingdom Metazoa; phylum Chordata; class Amphibia; order Anura; family Eleutherodactylidae; genus Eleutherodactylus; species Eleutherodactylus coqui. The sequence continues at coordinate 173,072,115 of CM069413.1, forward strand.
TGTCTCATATATATCTATCTATCTCCTATCTATCTATCTATCTATCTATCTATCTATCTATCTATCTATGTATCTATCTATCTATCTATCTATCTATCTATCTATCTATCTATCTATCTATCTAATATGTATCTATTTATCTATCTATCACATATCTATCTATCTATCTCCTATCTATCTATCTATCTATCTATCTATCTATCTATCTCCTATCTATCTATCTCATATCTATATCTATCTCATATTTATCTATCTATCTCATATCTATCTATCTATCTATCTATCTATCTATCTATCTATCTCCTATCTATCTATGTATCTATCTATCTATCTATCTTATATCTATCTATCTATATCATATCTATCTATCTATCTATCTATCTATCTATCTATCTATCTATCTATCTATCTATCTAATATGTATATATTTATCTATCTATCTCATATCTATCTATCTCATATCTATCTATCTATCTATCTATCTATCTATCTATCTATCTATCTAATATGTATCTATTTATCTATCTATCTCATATCTATCTATCTATCTATCTATCTATCTCATATCTATCTACCTATCTATCTCATATCTATCGTTTTATCTATCTATCTCATATCTACCTATCTATCTATCTATCTATTTAGCTATCTTTCTATATTTCTGTTTCATATCTATGTATCTCATATCTATCTATGTATCTATGTATCTCATATCTATCTATCTATCTATCTATCTATCTAACTATCTATCTCATATCTATCTATCTCATATCTATTTATCTATCTATCTCATATCCATTTATCCATCTAATCTATCTATCTATCTATCTATCTATCTATCTCATATCTATTCATCTATCTATATCATATCTATTTATCTCATATCTATCTATCTGTCTATCTATCTATCTAATATGTATCTATTTATCTATCTATCTCATAACTATCTTTCTATCTTACTAGCTATCTTACTATCTCATATCTATCTATCTACCTATCTATTTCATATCTATTCATCTATCTATATCATATCTATTTATCTCATATCTATCTATCTATCTATCTATCTATCTGTCTATCTATCTATCTAATATGTATCTATTTATCTATCTATCTCATAACTATCTTTCTATCTTACTAGCTATCTTACTATCTCATATCTATCTATCTATATCATATCTATTTATCTCATATCTATCTATCTATCTATCTATCTATCTATATATCTATCTATGTATCTATCTCTCTCATATATATCTATTTATGTATCTATCTCCTATCTATCTCATATCTATCTGTCTTTCTATCTATCTATCTATCTATCTATCTATCTATCTATCTCATATCTATTTCATATCTCCTATCTATCTATCTATCTATCTATCTATCTATCTATGAGAACCCAGCTTGTTGGGGGGTAATAAATAATATTTACCTGAAAGCGCTGCGTAATAAGTTGGCGCTATACAAATACCAAGATTTATTTATTTTATTTATCTCCTATCTATCTATCTATCTATCTATCTATCTATCTATCTATCTATCTATCTCATATCTATCTATCTATCTATCTATCTATCTCCTATCTATCTATCTATCTATCTATCTATCTATCTATCTATCTATCTATCTCCTATCTATCTATCTATCTCATATCTATCTTTCTATCTATCTATCTATCTATCTCTCTATCTATCTATCTATCTCCTATCTATCTATCTATCTATCTATCTATCTCATATCTATCTTTCTATCTATCTTACTATCTCCTATCTATCTATCTCATATCTATCTATCTATCTATCTATCTATCTATCTATCTATCTATCTATCTATCTATCTTACTATCTCCTATCTATCTCATATCTATCTATCTATCTATCTATCTATCTATCTATCTATCTATCTCATATCTATCTATCTATCTATCTCATATCTATCTATCTATGTCCTATCTATCTATGTCCTATCTATCTATCTATCTATCTATCTATCTATCTATCTATCTATGTCCTATCTATCTATCTATCTATCTATCTATCTATCTATCTATCTATCTATCTTTCTATCTTACTATCTATCTTACTATCTCCTATCTATCTATCTATCTATCTATCTATCTATCTATCTATCTATCTATCTATCTATCTATCTATCTATCTATCTATCTATCTCATATCTATCTATCGGCTATGGATATAAAGTAGTATGTAGCATATATAATGTACTGATCTGCACTCTGCGACTACAGCAGTCCGATGTTGTATCAGCTGGTTCTTCTTATTGGCGTGCGTTAGCTTTAATCAGGTGACTGCGGTTACTCTTCCTCGTACAGGTGACCCCCTGAGTTCTGCAGCTTTTTCATTGACTCTGCCATCTTTGGCAAGGTGAATGTGCTGACTTGCTGCGGGCACGCTCACTGTGATGGGTATGTTGTGTATTAAACATTGTTGCTGTGGTGATGATCCCAGCGTTCTGCCAGCCTGACAGGTTACACAGTGCCAAGTAAAGCTCCAAGTAAGTGTGCCATGTACCTGAATGAAGTGATACAGCGCTACCCGGGAGCGATAGACCTGAAACACTGCAACTTATTATCTCCTGTAGTTACACGTGATACATCCACATGGAACATGATGGTACATGGCAGGATCATAGGGAAGGCACAAGGGCACTGAGGCTTCCACTAGGCAGATCTCTCCATGTTCTGTGCTTGAAGGTGGTCCAGCTTTCATGGAGGCCCTCACCAAAGTTTTTGCCCAGGTGTCTGTGCCAAACTTACAGGGTTACCTGGTACTTTTCATCCCACATACTCTTAGGTAAAAGTAATGAGGATGTGGTTGGTGACTGACATAAAAATACTGGCTGTATGAAAAGGAGATGTGATTTGACTTTTATTATCTTTTATCCATAGGTCTAGGGTAGTGAAAATTTTAATTCTAATATCCATAATGGCTTGTCATAGTTAAAGTATTAATGCCAGCTTCAATGGTGGTCTTGGCACTTAAAGGGCTCAATGCCACGATCTCTGTTGGTCTAATGTATTGAAGCGGTCAATGTTAAAATCCCCAGTGGTCTAAGGCAGTCAGGGGTTGATGTAAGCATCAAGGATATATAATGGCAGAGAACAGAGTGATGTGAGCATCCCTGATGTTCTAGTATGATGAAGTGGTCGATTTCAGCATCCCTGGTGTTCTAGGGGCCAGAGGGTTCAATGTTAGCATCACCAGTGGTCAAGGGTTTACTATCAGTATCTCTGCTGGTCAAGTGTAGTAAAGTGATTCATTTCGGCATCCCTGGTGGTCTAGGATAGAAGGGGTAAATGTAAAGATCACTGATGATCAATGGTAGTAAATGTATAATGTCAGCATCTCTGGTGGTCTAAGGTAGTCAAGCGTTTGATTAAAATGTCCCTGATGTTCTAGGGCAGAGAAAAGGATGATGTGAGCATCACTGGTGGTCTAGCATGGTGGAGTGGTTAATTTCAGTATCCTTGGTAGTCCATAATATTAAAGAGGTCAGTGGGAAGATCCCTCATGGTATAATGCAGTGAAGGGGTTCCTTTAAGAATCTCCAAGGTTATGATTTAGAGAAGCTGAAGGCTTAATGCCAGCTTTGATGGTAGTCTTGGCACTTAAAGGGGTCAATACCACCATCCCTGGTGGTCTAGTGTATTAAAGAGGTCAATATAAAAATGTCTAGTGGTCTAAGGCAGTCAAGGGTTGATGAAAGCATCCCCGATGTTTGATGGCAGACAAAAGGGTGATGTAAGCACCCCTGTTGGGTCTAGAATGACAAAGTCGTTAATTTCAGCATCCATAATGGTCTGCGGCAGAAAGGATCAATGTTATCATCATTAGTGGTCAAAGGCTTACTATCTACATCTAGTATTGTATATAGGTTAGCATATTTAAGAAGTCAATGTCAAAATCATTCATGGTACAACACAGTGATTGAGTTGCTGCAAGAATTCTTGATGTAATACTTTAGAGTATGGGGTGATGTGAGCATCCCTGGTGCTCTAGTATGATGAACTGGTTAATTTCAGCATCCCTGTTGGCCTAGGGCAGAAAGGATTAATGTTAGCATCACTAGTGGTCAAGGGTTTACTACCTACATCTCTGGTGGTCTAATCTGGTGAAGAGTTTAATTTCAGCATTCCTTGTGGTCTAGGTCAGAAGGGGTAAATGTTAACATCACTGGTGATTTATGGTAGCCAGGTTGTAATTTCAGCATCTCTGGTGGTCTAAGGTAGTCATGGGGTTGATGTAAGTGTTCTGATGTTCTAGGGCAGAGAAACAGGTGATGTGAGCATCCCTAGTGGTCTAGGATGGTGAAGTGGCTAATGTTAACATTCCTGGTGAGCTAGTGTGGTTAAATTGGTAATCTTAACATCCCTGATTGTCTAGAGCTTGTTATCAGCGTCCCTTGTGATCTAGTCTAGTGAGTCTCGTTAATTTCAGCATCCCTCCTACTCCAGTGTATTTGTTAGGTCGTGCCCCTGGGATCTGTAGTACTATAGGTTTCCAGGAGCACATCTTCACAGGTAATAGATAATTGTGCTGGCTGGGAGTGGTGTTGTCCAGACAGCCAATCCCCCAGGTCTGCTGCATATAAATACCAGCTCCTAGAGGATGCTGGCCATTTTACTCAATCTATGCTATTCCCACTTAGAGCTGGGCATTATGCATGTTGGTCTGAAGTGTTTTTCTCACCTTCCCTGGGGACAGTCTGGACACTTGTTGTCCCCATCTGCATCTTATGCGGACCCCCTCTCCTTTCCCCTTTTCAGGTGCGGCCTCCAGACGTCTGATGTCATGTATAGTCAGATTTCTGACACTGTTCCCTGTATGTCAGCACGGTGGCTGACTCTCTTTCCCCTTGGTGTGAGGACACTTGGACTAGCTATAGTTTACTAGCTGTACGCGTGAGAGTTCTGAGTGGGGTTACAGCTCTATGTGGTTTCCATTACCTGGTGTGTTGGTGTGAACAACAACGTGTTCGGAGTGTTTGTGCAGGTGGCCAGACATGAGGTATGAATGGTCATGTTCTGTGTTTGAACAGTGCACTGTTTATTGGGTGGCCAGACATGTTTGTATTAGCCATCCTGTTTTGTGTGTAGGTGTGAACAGTTATGTGTCCTGAGTTTTGAGCATTCCTCCAGGTTCCTAACCAGGGATAGCCAGACCCAGATGAAGACAGGGGGGCCATGCTTATTAGGGCACCTACCCCACTTTTAGGCGGGGGTGCCCCCACTTCTCCTGATTAGTAAGGAACTGGTTTCCTTCCAGTTTTGCCTGGAGTGGTGAAGTTTGTATTTGGAGATACATTGAGTGTGTTTGCAGTTTTATTAGGACACCATCTTGCATTCATGCTGAGGCGCGGTGCTTTAGTGTGCCACATGCACGTTACAGTTATTAAGAGGTAAATGTTTTAATCTCTCATTGTATAATGCAGTGAAAGGGTTGCTATAAAAAAATTATTATATTCTACTGCAGGAACAAGAAGACGTGAGCATCCCTGGTGGTCTAGAGAAGAACAGATTAATATGAGTATTGTTGCAGGTCAAGATTTCAATATTAGCATCCCTGGTGGCCTAGTCTGGTGAAGGGATTAATTTTAGCACCCCTAGTGGTCTAGAACAGAAGGAATAAATATCAATATCACTTGTCATCAATGGTAAAAATATATAATGTAAGCAACCCTGCTGAGCTAGGGTGGTGAATTGGTTAATTTAATTATCCCCTGAAATTGAAATCTACTTAGTTACATAGTAATGCACCACCTGCTCTTGCATTACTGTGTAATGAGGAACACTTACCATTTTGGACTAAGGGAAAGCTATGTGGCATCCAGTATGACTGCCATACTCCACATTGCCTTTAGCCAGCTTTCATAGAATCCTAGAATGGTAGAGTTGGAAGGGACCTCCAGGGTCATCGGGTCCAACCCCCTGCTCAGTGCAGGATCACTAAATCATCCCAGACAGATGTCTGTCCGGCCTCTGAAGACTTCCATTGAAGGAGAACTCCCCACCTCCTGTGGCAACCTGTTACACTCATTGTTCCCACTCACTGTCTAATATCTAATCTGTGTCTCCTCCCTTTCTGTTTCATCCCATTGCTTCTAGTCTTTCCTTGTGCAGATGAGAATAGGGCTGATCCCTCTGCTCTGTGACAGCCCTTCAGATATTTGTAGACAGCTATTAAGTCTTCTCTCAGCCTTCTCTTCTGCTAAACATTCCCAGATCCTTTACCCGTTCCTCATAGGACATGATTTGCAGACCGCTCACCATCTTGCTAACTCTTCTCTGAACTTGCTCCAGTTTGTCTATGTCTTTTATAAAGTGGGGTGCCCAGAACTGGACCGAGTATTCCAGATGAGGTCTGACTAAGGAAGAGTAGAGGGGGATAATGACCTCACGTGATCTAGACTCTATGCTTCTCTTAATACATCCTAGAATTGTGTTTGCCTTTTTGGCTGTTGCATCACATTGTTGACTCATGTTCAGTCTATGATCTCTTAGTATACCCAAGTCATTTTCACATGTGCTGCTGCTTAGCCCAATTCCTACCATTCTGTATGCGCTTTCGTCATTTTTCTTGCCCAGATGTAGGACTTTGCATCTCTCTACCATTCTGTTAGTCGCTGACCACTGTGCAAGCTTTTCTAGATCTTTTTGAATTCTCTCTCTCTTCCCTAGTGTTAGCTATCCCTCCTCGCTTTGTGCTATCAGCAAATTTGATCAGTTTCCCATCAATTCCCTCCTCCAGATCATTTATAACAATGTTGACCAACACTGGGCCGAGGACAGAGCCTCGTGGTCCCCACTTGATACATTCTTCCACTTGGATGTGCAGCCATTTATGACCACTCTTTGAGTACGATCACTAAGCCAGTTCTGAATCCACCTAACAGTTGCCTTGTCAATCCCATATTTGGTCATTTTTTCAATAAGTATGGTATGAGATACTTTGTCAAACGCTTTACTAAAGTCAAGATCTACTATATCCACCGCATTTCCCTGATCAACCCAGTCAGTGATTCTGTCATACAAGGAAATTAGATTCGTCTGGCATGACGTGTTTGTTACAAACCCATGCTGGTTCTGGTTAATTACTCCATTGTCATCCAAGTACTTGCATACATGCGGTTTAATAATATGTTCAAAGATCTTTTCCAATATAGAAGTTAGGCTCACAGGCCTGTAGTTTCCTGGATCCACCTTCTTTGCTTTTTTGAAGATAGGGACAACATTTGCCCTTTTCCAATCTTCTGGGACTTCTGTTCTCCAGGAATTTTTACAGTTTCCGGCAAGTGGTTCAGCAATTACCCCGCTGCCTCCTTTAGTATCCTAGTATGTAATTCATCTGCACTGGAAGACTTGAATTCATTTAAGTAGCTTTCCCAGACGCCTGAAGGGAAAACTACCAAATCATAGAGTTATATATCACTGCTATCATTCTATAACTAAAAACATTCTAGAGTGCATGGATTTCTGGGTGACATCCAATATGGCTGCCTTTACAGCTCTTACATGGGATGTTACCTAGCTTTCCCAGACTCATTAAAGGGGTTGTCCCGAGGCAGCAAGTGGGTCTGTACACTTCTGCATGGCCATAATAATGCACTTTGTAATGTACATTGTGCATTAATTATGAGCCATGCAGAAGTTATAAAAAGTTTTATACTTACCTGTTCCGTTGCTGGCGTCCTCGTCTCCATGGTGCCGACTAATTTTCGCCCTCCGATGGCCAAATTAGCCGCGCTTGCGCAGTCCGGGTCTTCTGCAGTCTTCTATGGGGCTCCGTGTAGCTCCGTGTAGCTCCGCCCCGTCACGTGCCGATTCCAGCCAATCAGGAGGCTGGAATCGGCAGTGGACCGCACAGAAGAGCTGCGGTCCACGGAGGAAGAGGCCATCTTCAGCGGTGAGTAGAGAAGTCACCGGAGCGCGGGGATTCAGGTAAGCGCTCCGGTGAGCTTTCTTTACCTCCCTGCATCGGGGTTGTCTCGCGCCGAACGGGGGGGGGGGTTGAAAAAAAAAAAAACCCGTTTCGGCGCGGGACAACCCCTTTAAATGGAATACTGCCCATTTACAGATCCCAGCCCCTGCATAACTGTTCAACAATGAACACTTACCATTCAGGATTCATGAGAGCTGAGGAACATCTAATATGGCTCCTTTTACATAGGGTGTAACCCAGCTTTCCTAGACTCCTGAAAGGGAAACTATGTAATTATGCAGTTGTATAACTAGGATTGCTCACCATTCAGGTGTCAGGTAAAGCTGGGTGACATCGTATATGGCTGCTTTTACAGCTCTCATATCAGCTTTCATCCAGCTTTCCCAGACTCCAGAAATGGAACCAATCACAGCGCAGCTTTCATTTTCCCTGAGCAGTATAAGTAATGAAAGCTACACTGTGATTGGTTGCTGGGGGAAACTAGGGCAGCTGTCATAAGACCAGATCTACATGGGCGATGGCGAGCTGCCGGATACTCACATGCACCACTCGCATCGCACAGCACAGACACGGTATCGGATAAACCGCGTATTATAGTGTTCTCGTGTGAATCTCGCCAGCATAGACCTGCTTCGGCTTTTCTGTCTCGAGACTTGTTGGAAACAAGGGGTTAATACATCGCGCACAACTCGCACAATGTCCTCACCTGTGCAAGATTGTATTTTCACGGGTCGAGCGAGATCAGAGGATCGGATGGTTATTGCAAAGCGGTTTGGTTAAAAAATTGCATCACATTACGGCATTCGCAATACCTGCGTGAAGGCTGCATGTTGTCAGTCATTTCGCACGGCCGAGAAAAACGCGTGAGTTTGTGTGTTGTGAGAGACAAAGATCTCGCACCTTCATGAACCCCATTCTTGTGGTTTGATGTTTTCCCACATCTTTAGGCGTTCCTCGGAACTCATCGCCCGTTGGTTACAATGTGACCTAGACTGTCCCGCTTGGCTCTTCCACGCCGTGTGATACAAGGTTTACCATTGAAATCAATTGGAAACACTTCCGATCCTTTATTATGCAGGAAACTCGCGCGAGGGGGCCGAAACGTCACTGATGCAATGCGATTTTGCCTGACCAAACCTCGCACCTGCAGGGACATCGCACGTTCATGAGCGTGGGCCGACATCGCGCTCAACCATGTGTAGGAAGCCGAAGACCCGTTTCACACGAGCGCTAATCTCGTGCCAGTTTTGTGTGTTTGCGAGACTGATTCACGATACTGTGAGGGAAAAAAATGTGGCATACTCTATTTTTTCGCATTCCCTCAGAACGCGTCGCCCAGTGATTTCAATGGGACCTTAACCCCTTAGAGACCGAGCCTGTTTGCGCCTTAATGACCAGGCCAAATTGTGGAAATCTGACATGTCACTTTAACATAGAATAACTCCGTAAAGGCTCTGCATATCCAAGTGATTCTGACATTGTTTTTTCGCCACATGTTGTACTTCATTTAGGTGGTGAAAATAGACCGATAGAATTTGTGTATATTTATTAAATGCGCCAAAATTTGGAAGAGTTTGAAAAAAATATCTTTTTTTTCACATTTTTAACTGCAATATCTCAAATATGTGCAAACCTACCGTACAAATGTTTGATGAGATATATATTTCCATCTGTTTACTTTTTGAGGAACACTTTGTTTTCCTGCACCAAGCCAAGATTGCAAAGGCTCCTAGGTGTCAGAATGATGGATACCCCCACAAAGGACCCCATTTTACAAACTACACCCCTTAATGTATTCACTTCGGCGACAGGGATGGCGTGTAAAGTGGCGCTCTGTGAGGCTCTGTAATCTTTCTGCGGTTCGGTGGTCTCACACAGAAGGCGCTCAACAAGCTGCAGGGAGGCGAGCGTTCCCGGGGCTTCTTGTAAATGACAGATTACAGGTAGCGCTCTGAATAAGGTTGATCAGCGCAGATCAGCGGGGGACCCAGGACTGAAGACTGCGTCGGGGACACTGCCGGTGGCCTCAGATAAGAAGTTTTCTCTCCCCTTACTGATCGCATCGGGGAGGGGAGAAGAAACTATAACATTTTACTTTTTTTTTTTTTTACTTTTACATGATCGTCGTTATCCATTGGATAGCAATGATCACATGATTGGGAACCGCTCCCCGCTCCAACCTGTCAGCTGTCAGACTCCCCGACCCGCAGCTTTATTCTACAGCGCTGACTTGTTTTCATGGCCCTGTAGACACCCATGAAAACACGAATGGGTGGTTGCTAAGGGTTAAATCCATTGCATGGCTCTCGCATGATGTTCGATGTGGATGCGAGGTTACCCACTGAAATCAATGGGAAGCACTTTGTATCCTCTATCGTGCGTCAGACTCAGAGCTTCACAGAAGGGATGCCAGGCATTTTTGCTTGAAACTCGCCTTACATCCGCGGGTAAAATGTATCTGACGCTCGTCCGTGTCCTGTCAGCCCTGGCCTCTTGTTACACAGAGTGATACATTGTTTGCTCATTCACTCACATAGGCGCACAAAACACTCATGAAGGAGCCCGGAGTAGATGATGAACGAGCAGAGAACACGTTCTCGTTTGTTGTGCGACTGTTGGCCGTGTTTTCACTGAACAATTATCATTCAAATGTGCTGATCCATAATCGCTGCGTGTAGACGGGCCCCAAGTCTTCAGGGCCACCACCTCTGCGCCCGCTGCAGTTACATGCCTGCTATTGTGCCCGCTGCGCAATTCTGCTGGAAACAGAACACGTCATTTAAATCAGGGCATGTGTGCCAGCTGCACGCAAATCAACAGGCTCTGCGTGCGCAAAAAGAGAACTACAATAGCGCAAATACATTGTGCTGAAGCACGCCATGTCCGCACCCCTCGTCCAAATGCATTGTGCTGAAGCACGCCATGTCCGCACCCGTCGTCCAAATACGTTGTGCTGAAGCATGCCATGTCCGCACCCCTCGTCCAAATACATTGGCTGAAGCACGCCATGTCCGCACCCCTCGTCCAAATACATTGGCTGAAGCACGCCATGTCCGCACCCCTCGTCCAAATACGTTGTGCTGAAGCACGCCATGTCCGCACCCCTCGTCCAAATACATTGGCTGAAGCACGCCATGTCCACACCCCTCGTCCAAATACATTGTGCTGAAGCACGCCATGTCCGCACCCCTCGTCCAAATACGTTGTGCTGAAGCACGCCATGTCCGCACCCCTCGTCCAAATACATTGGCTGAAGCACGCCATGTCCGCACCCCTCGTCCAAATACATTGGCTGAAGCACGCCATGTCCGCACCCCTCGTCCAAATACGTTGTGCTGAAGCACGCCATGTCCGCACCCCTCGTCCAAATACATTGGCTGAAGCACGCCATGTCCACACCCCTCGTCCAAATACATTGTGCTGAAGCACGCCATGTCCGCACCCCTCGTCCAAATACATTGTGCTGAAGCACGCCATGTCCGCACCCCTCGTCCAAATACGTTGTGCTGAAGCACGCCATGTCCGCACCCCTCGTCCAAATACATTGGCTGAAGCACGCCATGTCCGCACCCCTCGTCCAAATACGTTGTGCTGAAGCACGCCATGTCCGCACCCCTCGTCCAAATACATTGGCTGAAGCACGCCATGTCCGTACCCCTCGTCCAAATACGCTGTGCTGAAGCACGCCATGTCCGCACCCCTCGTCCAAATACATTGGCTGAAGCACGCCATGTCCGCACCCCTTGTCCAAATACATTGGCTGAAGCACGCCATGTCCGCACCCCTCGTCCAAATACGTTGTGCTGAAGCACGCCATGTCCGCACCCCTCGTCCAAATACATTGTGCTGAAGCACGCCATGTCCGCACCCCTCCTCCAAATACATTGTGCTGAAGCACGCCATGTCCGCACCCCTCGTCCAAATACGTTGTGCTGAAGCACGCCATGTCCGCACCCCTCGTCCAAATACGTTGTGCTGAGGCACGCCATGTCCGCACCCCTCGTGGGAAGGAGCCCTGAGGGGAGGTTTCCTTCTGTGACTTTTATATGGAAAGCTTTCCTGGAACTAAGACGACGTAACAATCGGTAACATCTCGGATGGCGCCGCCCCGCCGGCAGTCACACCGTACATCCGGACTACAGCGACAAAGAGACATTCAGTGCAGCCGCCTGCAGAGCGTGGAGTAAGGAGCGATGAGAGGGGAGCATCACTAGTATCCACTGACCCCAATCAGAACGAGTTTAAATAAACAATTCTCCAGAATAGAGCGTCTCCCCCCCCCACCCCCCCCGGGTCTTCTGACACCCCGAGCCGCGCCGGATTCATATTGTTCGCTTGACTACATCCCTAGAGAGTCAATATTATCATTGTTTTTACTAAAAGGTCCCGACTCCCCCTCCCCCACCGCAGGGAATGTTTGATATTGTTGTTTTCACTCATTCAATGATGGGATAAAGAGATACATTGTATCATGTGAGTCACAGAGCGAGAATATCCAGAGATAACACAGCTCACGCACCACTGCGACGGCCACCATACTCAATCCATGGCACATTAGACGAGGAAATCCAGTGATCGGAGCGACTTCCAACAAGGCCAGGTCATCGGTGCTAGACTAACCGGGGTCTCACCGCCAACCGCAGGGGGTTTTCTCATGTAACGATGTGGAGAGTATACAGAGAATGGCGCGTTCAGAAGAAACATCCAGCGAAAGGGGATCCTGTGGAAAGAACTCATCACTGAAAGGAGTCAGAGGAGGATGTCAGGAATCGTTCTGACCAACAGGCTGCACAGTCAGCTGAATACAACGCCGGAGCTCCAACTAACGTGTCCGAACGCACAACTCGCTGTTCCTTAGCATGGATAGGCTATAAGAGCAGACAAAGTTTGTGTATATATATATACATACTCCTTCCCAGTAACAGACCTCCCCTAGTAGTATATATATATATATATATATATATATATATATATATATATACATATATATATATATATATATATATACATATACACACACACACACACACAGGTGGGCATGGAGGCTCCAGGACTCTGTTGTACCACCTCTAGCTTGGATACAAAATGTGGTGCGGAGTATCTGCCCTGTGCCGGTCACTGCACTGGCTGCCCGTTAAATACAGAATTCAATTTAAACTCGCCACCTTCATCCATAAAGCCCTCCACAGCGCAGCACCCCCCTATATTGTATCCCTCATCCACAGCGCAGCGCCCCCCTATATCGCCTCCCTCATCTCAATCCATCACCCAGCCCGGGCCCCCCGCTCTGCTAATGAAACCAGACTGAGCGCCCCTTTAATTCGAACTTCTCATTCCCGCATCCACGACTTCTCCAGAGCAGCACCGGTCCTCTGGAAAGCGCTACCCCAAACTATCACTGACACACTAAACTTCAGGCGTGCTCTAAAAACGCACCTCTTCAGGGTGGCATACCACATCCCCTAAATCAAACCCCTCTGTACTCTGCCTGATAACATGCTCCCTGACCTACTGACTGCAATCCCTGCTAGCCATCATAAACCGGCACCTGCAGTCACACCGATTCAACCACTATACGGCCTGACCATTGTCTGTGTATATAGCATCCCTCACTCTCCACCTCGCCATACCGGGCACATCTCCAGCCCCTTTACCTTCTGTATTCTCCCATTATCTGTAGTATGTAAGCCTGTTGGAGCCCCGCACCCCTACTGTCTCCAGCAACTGATTACTTTATGTAACTGGGGTCTTGTTTTATTTCCCCTGTATTGTAAGCGCTGCGGAATATGTTGGCTCCATATAAATAAAGATTATTATAATTATATTTGCTGTAACTGAGCCTCTAGATCGTACAAACTCAGAGGCTGTCAAAGTTGGATTCCAAGATGGTCCCATGCATGTTCTGTTGGTGATAAATCTGGCGCCTCAGCAGACCAAGGAAGTGTAGCAATGCTGTGGGGGCTTCCTGTGACCCCCCTGTCTGCAGCTAAGCATTATCCTGCTGGCAGCCGCCATAAGAGGAACACATGTGGCTGCAGGAATCATAGAATCTTAGCATGGTAGAGTTGGAAGGGACCTCCAGGGTCATCGGGTCCAACCCCCTGCTCAGTGCAGGATCACTAGATCATCCCAGACAGATGTCTGTCCAGCCTTTGTTTCAACACTTCCATTGTAAGAGAACTCCCCACCTCCTGTGGTAACCTGTTCCACTCATTGATCCCCCTCACTGTCCAATATCTAATCTGTCTCATCCCTTTCAGTTTCATCCCATTGCTTCTAGTCTTTCCTTGTGCAGATGAGAATAGGGCTGATCCCCCTGCACTGTGACAGCCCTTCAGATATTTGTAGACAGCTATTAAGTCTCCTCTCAGCCTTCTCTTCTGCTAAACATTCCCAGATCCTTTAACCGTTCCTCATAGGACATGATTTGCAGACCGCTCACCATCTTGGTAACTCTTCTCTGAACTTGCTCCAGTTTGTCTATGTCTTTTTTAAAGTGGGGTGTCCAGAACTGGACCCAGTATTCCAGATGAGGTCTGACTAAGGAAGAGTAGAGGGGGATAATGACCTCATGTGATCGAGACTCTATGCTTCTCTTAATACATCCCAGAATTGTGTTTGCCTTTTTGGCTGCTGCATCACATTGTTGACTCATGTTCAGTCTATGATCTATTAGTACACCCAGTCTTTTTCACATCTGCTGCTGCTTAGCCCAATTCCTCCCATTCTGTATGTGCTTTTTTTATTTTCCGTGCCCAGGAGGACGTTGCATTTCTCCTTGTGGCTTGCTAGAATGGTATTGGCGGTGGCTCTGCTATTCTCCCCAAAATGGAAACGTCCGACAGGATAAACTGGCGTAAGACTTAAAGGGGTTGTCCCGCGGCAGCAAGTGGGTCTATACACTTCTGTATGGCCATATTAATGCACTTTGTAATGTACATTGTGCATTAATTATGAGCCATACAGAAGTTATAAGAAGTTTTTTCACTTACCTGCTCCGTTGCTGGCGTCCTCGTTCCCATGGAGCCGACTAATTTTCGCCCTCCGATGGCCAAATTAGCCGCGCTTGCGCAGTCCGGGTCTTCTGCTTTCTTCAATGGGGCTCCGTGTAGCTCCGTGTAGCTCCGCCCCGTCATGTGCCGATTCCAGCCAATCAGGAGGCTGGAATCGGCAATGGACCACACAGAAGAGCTGCGGTCCACGGAGGAAGAGGATCCCGGCGGCCATCTTCAGACGGTAAGTATAGAAGTCACCGGAGCGCGGGGATTAAGGTAAGCGCTTAGCGTTTTTTTTTTTACGTCCCTGCATCGGGGTTGTCTCGCGCCGAACGGGGGGGGGGGGGGGGGGGGGTTGGAAAAAAAAACAAACCGTTTCGGCGCGGGACAACCCCTTTAACCCCTTAATGATGCAGCCCTTTTTTTTCCATTTTCGTTTTTTCCTCCCCCCTTTTAAAAAATTGTAACTCCTTTATTTATCCCTCGCCGTCGCTGTATGAGGGCTTGTTGTTTTTTGCGGGACCAGTTGTAATTTTCAATGGTACTATTTAATGTACCACATAATGTACTGGAAAACTTTTCCGAATGCAGCGATACCAAATATGTATTTTTGCTTTGTGATTTAGATATTCCATTATAGACATAGCAAAAGGGGGTGATTTAAACTGTTATTACTTTTTTTTTTTTTACAGTTAGTAAAACTTTATGGATCTGATTTTTCCTTTTTTTTTTAGCCCCCCCCCCCCCCCCCCTTAGGGGAGCACAACATGTGATGCTTTGATCGCTTCTGCAGAATGATGTAATGCCATAGCACCCATACTGCAATCTGACAGGCAGTCTATCAAGCTGCTCCACGGGGACGGCTTTATAGGCAGTCTGCTAAGGCAGCCCTGGGGCCTTTCAGAAGGGCCACGACACCCACATGTCTCCCTGCGACCTCATCAGAATTGACAGCAGCAATTAAAGGGTCAATAGCTGTGAGGCCGATTGCAGCTATTGCCCGCGGGCGTCAGGTGTAATAAACAGCTGGCGCCCACGCTGTATGAAGTGAGGTCGCCCCGAGATCTTTCTCCATACATACCCAACACTGCAGGATGTAAATATACGCCATACAGCGGGGTTAAATGATAGAGTGGGGGATGATGGCAACAAATCAATTAGTTTGTGACGCCAGCCCTTTCACCGGCGCCAGGACGATGGTGTTAGTGTGGTACTTGTAGTGCAGATGCTGCTGAGGCAAGAAGGGATGACAGGAAGCAGGAAAGAACGGGAAACATAGAAAATGTTTGTTTATATGTAGAAAAAATAACTTTGTGTATATATATATATATAGCTGTAGGGGCCTGCAGTGCTAATGATGGCGGATCATTTAGAGTGACGCGTTTCATGTCTATTACCTAGGATACAACCGCAGTCGGTCCGGGATTTAACCTTTGATGATTAATAAGTACAGAGACTGCATAACCATTTCTTACAATTAGATGGATTTGGTGTTGTTAAAATATCGCTACAAAGTATTCTTATGCAAAAGAAGACCCACGACAGTCTATAATAACAGACATGTCGATCGTCTGATTCAGGTGACACATCGGTGTTGTCACTGAAGAATGGCGCGCACGTCGTAGCAGTCCGTCTGTCCGTGCGCTCCAGCACACGTAACGGCGCACTATCCCTCCCCTTGCGGCTCTCCGAACCTGAAGTGAAGCCGGATAGACAGAACGCCATCAGGGATCGCATGTAAGTGGATACAAATGTATAAATGTTTGCGAATAATGCTTTTACGTATTATGTTTGATAGAGTCGCGGATAGCGACGAAACGCGTTGTATTAAAGTTCTGTAACTAACGACTGAGAGGATCCAGGGACTTTCTTTTTAAATGCGGTCTTGGAGAATATTTCATTTTCCTATTGGAGCCACTTTCTCAGAAAAAACATGCAAAATAGGAATTTAAAAGTCCGTCCTCCTCAACATCATTCTTAACCAATCCACCATTTTCATCTTATAAGCATCCAATAGCATCTCTGACTTTTCTTTTGCTTTTGCCCCCCCCCCCCCTCCCAATTTCTTTTTCGTTCTTTTGGCCTCTCTTACAAGCCTCCATTCATTATTAGCTTTAGCTTTTCTGTCACTTGCCCTACAGTTTCTGCAGATCGCGTTATATTCTTCTTTAGATATTCCCCCTCATTCCATTTGATAAACATATTCTTCTTCCTCTTTAACATGTGTACAAGTTCTGTGTTCATCCATCCTGGTCTCTTAAGGTGCTTCCCATTCTTCCTTCTTTTAGGGATTGGTAATGATTGTGCTTTGAGAATCCCATTTCGCAATATTTCACAATTGCTAAACTGTCATTGTCCAACGTACCACTACTAGGGGTGACCAACTGTCGTATGCGATGGCCCCCCAGACCATCACACCAGCAGGCGGCAGTGTGCAGCTCCACATCAAAGGCAAGATTGAGGCATCACCCCAAGGTCTCCAGATACGAACATGGCCATTATTAGTGTCTAAATTAAGTCTGGATTCATCACTGAACACAACTCCGTTGCGTCCCGTTTCACTGACCTCACTGCAAACGGAGGTGTCGGCTGGTGTCAGAGGCTGTACATGTAATGGGGGCCATGAGACCAAATGTTCTTCAGTGAAGTGCCTGGAAGTAATTCCGACAGACACAGGGGTGTAGCGATGGCATCCCCTGTCTCTGGATGGTGGACGATGGAACAGTTGGAGCTGCTGCTGCTTGTCAGACGATCAGACGCTCCTCTCTACTGGTGGTCTGTAGGGGGCGTCCTGAGCCCATTCACCTTGTGTTTCCTCACATATCCACTGGTCCCAACACCTCCTCATAGTCTGGTCAGACGCTCCTCTGTACTGGTGGTCTGTCAGGGGCATCCTGAGCCCGGTCACCTTGTGTGTCCCCATCCACTGGTCCCAACACCCCTTAACAGTCTGGTCAGATGCTCCTCTCTACTGGTGGTCTGTAGGAGGTCCTGAGCCCGGTTGCCTTGTGTGCCCTCACACATCCACTGGTCCCCACACCTTCTAACAGTCTGGTCAGATGCTCGTCTCTACTGGTGGTCTATAGAGGGCATCCTGAGCCTGGTCACCTTGTGTGCCCCCACACATCCACTGGTCCCAGGACCTCATAACAGTCCAGTCAGATGCTCCTCCCTACTGGTGGTCTGTAGGGGGCATACTGAGCCTATTCACCTTGTGTGCCCCCATTCACTGGTTCCAACACCCCCTAACAGTCTGGTCAGATGCTCCTCTCTACTGGTGGTCTGTAGGTGGCGTCCTGAGCCTGGTCACCTTGTGTGCCCCCATCCACTGGTCCCAACACCCCCTAAAAGTCTGGTCAGATGCTGGTGGTCGGTAGGGGGGTCCTGAGCGCGGTCACTTTGTGCCCTCATCCACCGGTCCCAACACCTACTAACAGTCTGCTCAGAATGGTCCTGTGGGGACAATTCATCGATACGACCATCCAGCTTCTCACATCCCAATAATGCGCCCCCCTCTGGTAACGGGGTGAAACCTCTTCTCTGCATCGTAGAGGCGTCTAGTGGGCAACGAGCTC
This sequence comes from Eleutherodactylus coqui, assembly GCA_035609135.1. Classification (NCBI taxonomy): domain Eukaryota; kingdom Metazoa; phylum Chordata; class Amphibia; order Anura; family Eleutherodactylidae; genus Eleutherodactylus; species Eleutherodactylus coqui. Next base: position 173,090,646 of record CM069413.1, read on the forward strand.
TACAAGTGGAAGAAGAGGTCACTACACACAAGGAGCCTCCGAGAGCCTCTTAGAGGCCAAGGGGGGAACCACTTTTAGGGCCTCCGATGACAAGACCGTTCATCTAATCACACCACAACTCTCATCATTTACATAGCTGCTTGAGAGTGGCTTCACACAAGCGTGTTTTTGTGCGCACATAAGTGCATACATAAGTGCGCACCCATGTACGTGCAAAAACACGCGTGAATGCCGGTTTGTGCATTGCCTTCAATGGAGCCGCGGCTGCTGTCGGCGGCTCCATTGAAGGCAATGGTCTGTCGGCACCCCTGAATTGTTTTTCAGGGAAGGGCTTTACATATAAGCTCTTCCCTGAAAAGCAAAAATTTTAGTGTTAAAAAAAAAAAATGAAAAAAAATACTTACCTGTCCGCTGCTGCCGTGTCCCTGTGGGGATGAAGAACACATCTGCCGCATGCGAAAGATGTTTCCTTCATCCCCGCAAGGAAAAATAATTTCCTGCTGCCCCTGCCACATCTGTGACAGATGCAGCAAAGGAATTCTTCATCCCTGCAGGGAATTCCCTACCATAGCTGTCACAGATGACAGCTGCGGTAGGGGATCCAGCTGCCAGCATCCTGTAATTGTTTTTCAGGGAAGGACTTTAAATATAAGCCCTTCCCTGAAAAACATGAAAAAAAGGTAATAAAAAAAAACAAAAAAAAAAACATACTCCCCTTTATTCAGCTGCCGGGGCTTAGCCACGTCCAGCCGACTCTTCTTCTGCACTGCTCTGAAGAGTATTCAGCAGCAGGGATTTAAAATTCCCCCCTACTGAATGGGCTGCGTCTGATTGGCTGAGCACTGGGACCAATCAGAGGCAGCTCTCAGCTATTGAATGACAGATGAGAGCTGTCTCTGATTGGTCCCTGCGCTCAACCAATCAGAGGCAGCACTCACCCATTCATGAATTCATGTTTCTAATAGAAGCATGTTTTTGTGCGCACGTATGCATGCACAAAAACACGCTTGTGTGAAGCCACCCTAAGATGGAACTGCATGCCACATTCTGCAGCAAAACAACAACTTCAAAGGGTTGGATTGTCTTGACAAAGAGTGTCTAAAAAAGGGGGGATAATCGAACTATTCTTTACGTTCTACCAAAAAAACAAATAAAAATTATTCAAAATATTTTAAGAAACCCAGAAGAGCGCCAACAAGATGTAATATATCTCATGAAAACAGTATAAGGCAAGTTTTGTCATTTCATTTTTTTTCTAGTCACTGTTTCTTTAAAAAGATGACCTTTTTAGCTCCGCCCCCAGGGATTATCAGGACACAATTGGGCACTTCCTCTTTCCTGACTTGTGACTTTGTATCAGCTGTCGTGTTACTGTAATTGGCCATATTGATGTTGGGATTCGTTTTTAGCGTAAGAGTCATCGCACTCTGTTTAACCACACAACACTGTTTCTAATTCCAGCAGCAGCCGCTCTCCGGGGATGACGGACTCCGCAGCCCAGATGGTGCGTTATACTCCATTCATTCCAGATGATATCATGTAAATACACTAATATGATGAATCACTGCTGCCTCCCGCGCAGGATGTGGAGGGGCACGCGGCTTCGGGCTCGTTCACATCAGCGTTAGGGGATTCCGTTTCCTGCTGTATTCAGGGAGCAGGAATACGCCCCTCCCCCCCCCCCCCTATTGGCTATAATGGGGGTCCATTCAATTTCCGTGCAGCAGTCTGGCATTTTGCTAAAATTTACAGGACAAAGTAGCGCTTCTTGCACTATTCCATCCTGTTTTCTAGCGGAAATCAGCTAGAAGCTGCTGTGAACGAACCTTTACATGTGTCTAATAACACAGATCCAGCAGAACATGACTATATACACCCCTGGAGATACAGGTAACAGCAGCTCCCCCCACCTCGTTTGACATCTCATCTTAAAATTCCTTCTTAAAACACTTTTTTTTGTCCGTCCAAGGGACTTGAATAAGAACATTATACACTGCACTACTTATACAGTATAGCGCAGTGCAGTGTACCTTTCAACGATCATCATTTAGAACCTGTCAGAGGCTTTAATGGGGCCTCTGGCTGCAATAGTAATGTACGGGCACCCTGTGATCGCATTGCGGGGTGCTGATCCATGACAGAAAGAGCTCCTCCACCTGTCACCCGCTTACATGCCCGGGATCCCTATTGATTGGTGAGGAACAAAGGTTTCCCTGCTCCCAGCTGTTAGGGCAGAGTCCCGGCTGTCATCTGACATCCAGGACCCGGCTCTTCACTGCACAAAACTCTTGTACAGACCTTAGATTAGGCTGCCATAAAAATACAGCAGCCTAGCCAAAAGCCTCTTAGTGGGCGCCATAAGAACCTTTATGGCTGGTCACTAGACGGTTAATATTTTGCATTGAGTGAGTTGGTGGGAAGAGACCCAGCAGGAGACTCTCCTGAGAGCCCAACAAGGGCATAGGCAACAAAATACAAATGCCTTTGCCATGGTGGAGAGAAGAGAGAGCTGCTGAGCAGAGAAGGAGCAGCATGCGGTCAGTGCACAAAGAGTATGGAAGACCCATGCCCGTCCAGACTTGTGCCTGTGGTGGCAGAACGTGAGAACACCATGTGGCTCTAGTCATCCTATATACCAATGCTGCACTCCAGCTCCAGGCATGTTTGTAACCAAAGGGCCTAGTTGGCATACATGTCATGGCCAAAGTTGCCTGAAAGCATCAGAGAATCTCCTCAGAGTCACCTGGCCCATTAAGACAGCCTGCCTAGTACCATGTTGGGCCGCCTTCAGCTTGGATAAAAGATCTGATACAGGTGGGCATGGAGGCTCTAGTATCCTGTTGTACCGCCTCTAGCTTGGATACAAGATGTGATATGGCGGGCATGGAGGCTCTAGTACTCTGTTGTACCGCCTCTAGCTTGGATACACGATGTGATATGGGTGGGCATGGAGGCTCTAGTACCCTGTTCTACCGCCTCTAGCTTGGATACAAGATGTGATACGAGCAGGCATGGAGGCTCTAGTGCCCTGTTGTACCCCCTCTAGCTTGGATACAAGATGTGATACGAGCAGGCATGGAGGCTCTAGTGCCCTGTTGTACTGCATCTAGATTGGATACAAGATGTGATACGGGGGGCATGGAGGCTCTAGTACCCTGTTGTACTGCATCTAGATTGGATACAAGATGTGATACGGGGGGCATGGAGGCTCTAGTACCCTGTTGTACCCCCTCTAGCTTGGATACAAGATGTGATACGGGGGCATGGAGGCTCTAGTACCCTGTTGTACTGCATCTAGATTGGATACAAGATGTGATACAGGGGGCATGGAGGCTCTAGTACCCTGTTGTACTGCATCTGGATTGGATACAAGATGTGATACAGGTGGGCATGGAGGCTCTAGTACCCTGTTGGCCCCCTCTAGCTTGGATATGAGATGTGATACGGGGGCATGGAGGCTCTAGTACCCTGTTGTACTGCATCTAGATTGGATACAAGATGTGATACCGGGGACATGGAGGCTCTAGTACCCTGTTGTACCGCCTCTAGCTTGGATACAAGATGTGATACAGCGGGCATGGAGGCTCTAGTACCCTGTTGTACTGCATCTAGATTGGATACAAGATGTGATACTGGGATATAGAGGTTCTCCTACCCTGTTGGATTGACTTGGCCTTCATGTCATAGCCAAAGTTGCCTGAAAGCATCAAAAAGTAGCCAGCTCTTCTCCCAGTCACCTGGCCCATTTAGATAGCCGCCCGGTACAAATCCCTTTCACATCATTTGTCGGATGAAAATTGAGTTGCCTCCATCCACATCAGAGTCTCCGGCCCCACCATTATCTGCGGATTCGGATAACTAAGCACTATTGTAAATGACCTTCAGTGTCAGCACTATGGGCTCAAAGAAGGAGTCCCCCGGGAAGACAGCATCTAAAAAAGGGTTAAAAGTTACACATTTTGAAGCATTCCTCATTTATGAGCTGATCTGCCATCAGTGAGGACGTCTTCTGTATACATTGTAGCCATGAGACATTTCAGCGCTTCTATGTGTTTTTATGTTGTTGGTCTTTTTACCAGGTAAATCTGATGAGTAAGATACGGAAATGTGCAATTAACCAGGAGGAGGGTAAATAATTGATGGCGCTGACCTGACAACTCCTGCCGAGGGTTTAAATAATACATTACATTTTCACAAACCCGGAGATTTAATATTCTTTGCACATTCATTTAGTCAAGCAAAGTATTACACAGTGACAGATCAATTCACCCAGCAAGCCCCGGAGTCCAGTCTACATCAGGGGAGCGTCGGCTAGCGTTGTGTCATTGTCTATGGAGCTTCAGGGGCCAGACACATGGAAACCATGAAAGTCCATGATATAAGTAAGAATTGGCCACTCAACCTAAAGGGGTGTCCAGTTGGAAGCCGTTGATGGCCTAAAGTTAGGATAAGCCACCCAGAGTAGATCAGAGTGGGGTGAGCCGCTCAGGCTCCCCCTAATCTGCTGTCCACCAGGCCGGTAGACTCTCGCACTGAGCTGATTTCTGCAGGAGGCAGACGGCTCTGATTCCCCTGCAGTGCTGAGGCTTGGTATCACAGCTCTAATTGAAGGGAATGTGGGAGTAATACTAGACCTGGCCACTGCAGCAGCAACGGAGCTGTCTGCTTCCTGTAGAAATCATCTCTCAGTGCTTGAGTGCACTGACTTTTAAATAACTGATCTGTGGGGATCCCAGGCTGCAGTCCCTGGCAATCTACCGCTGAAGGCCTATCCTAAGAATACACCATCAATTGACATATAGCAGATTATGTCTGTAGGTGATTTCCATCTCTGCAGCCTCCAAAAATCACAACAATATTTAATGGAAACATATGTTATTAGGTTGGGAAGTAGAAGACAACAAGCCTCGGCGCCTTGGGATAGGACAGTAAACTATAGCCTTACTTTGGGTGAAGGACAAACCTTAAAAGGGGTTGGCCGGCACTTAACTATTGATGAGCTAGCCTTAGGGTCCCTCTACATGGGGCGAGCGTCAGTTGCATCTGACAACCATCCCACAGACTACTGACCAACTATCAATCAGGAACAATAGTCATTCAAGTGAATGTGGGCGGAGCGGCCGGATCGTCTGACCCGCCTCCATTCACAGCAAACAGGAGTCACTTAAATATTCAGCCAATAGTTGCTTGGGTTTTAGTTTTGCTAAAAGGTAAGCAACCTCAACATGTGAGCGACTTCTTGCCCAGTGCCCTGTTGGTGGCCATGTGCATACAAGGCCATTATTGCCCAAATTTGTGCTTTCAGGCAATAATCGCCCAGTTTAAAATTAACTTTAGGATAGAGCATCAGTAGCTGATCGGTGGGGGTCCGCCCCCCGAATCTGGGCTGAGCAGCTGTTCTTGAGGCCGCTGTTATCATGTATAGGGATAGTAACAGACAGCGCCGTACACTTTGCTGTGACCAGGGTTGGTATCGCATTGAGTTCAATGGGAAACACACCAACCTGTTAGCTCCATGCACGATGACAGCAACCCAGGCTGACAGCCGAGCAGCATGGCTCCTGGGCAGCCGAGCCCCGTCGATCACCTACTGATGACTTATCCTCAGTGCAGGTCATCAATAGTTCAAAGCTGAGCAACCACTTTAATTAAAGATGAGATCTTGACTCCTCTCGGTTGTCAATACAAGACCCCAGGATGCTGAGATATTGGATGTTGTTTATCTTCACACTTTACAAATTTTCTATCACTGATCTACACAAGAGCGAAAAACAATAAGTGACTCCAGTGTTGCCACCATGTCATAGGTATATAGACATTATATGGGGACGGTATATAGACATTATATGGGGACGGTATATATACATTATACGGGGGCGGCATATAGACATTATACGGGGGCGGCATATAGACATTATACGGGGACGGCATATAGACATTATACGGGGGCGGCATATAGACATTATACGGGGGCGGCATATAGACATTATATGGGGATGGTATATAGACATTATACGGGGGCGGCATATAGACATTATACAGGGACGGTATGTAGATATTATATGGGGACGGTATATAGACATTATATGGGGACGGTGTATAGACATTATATGGGGACGGTATGTAGACATTATATGGGGACGGTGTATAGACATTATATGGGGACGGTATATATACATTCTATGGGGACGGTGTATATACATTCTATGGGGACGGTGTATATACATTATATGGGGACGGTGTATAGACGTTATATGGGGATGGTATATAGACATTATATGGGGACGGTATATAGACATTATACGGGCCGGCATATAGACATTATACGGGGGCGGCATATAGACATTATATGGGGGCGGCGTATAGACATTATATGGGGACGGTATATAGACATTATATGGGGACGGCGTATAGACATTATATGGGGACGGTACATAGACATTATATGGGGACGGCGTATAGACATTATATGGGGACGGTATATAGACATTGTATGGGGACGGCATATAGACATTATATGGGGACGGCGTATAGACATTATATGGGGACAGTATATAGACATTATATGGGGACGGTATATAGACATTATATGGGGACGGCGTATAGACATTATATGGGGACGGTGTATAGACATTATATGGGGACGGTGTATAGACATTATACGGGGGCGGCATATAGACATTATATGGGGACGGTATATAGACATTATATGGGGACGGTATATAGACATTATATGGGGACGGCGTATAGACATTATATGGGGACAGTATATAGACATTATATGGGGACGGTATGTAGACATTATATGGGGCGGTATATACAGATTATATGGGGACGGCATATAGACATTATATGGGGACGGCGTATAGACATTATATGGGGACGGCATATAGACATTATATGGGGACAGTATATAGACATTATATGGGGATGGTATATAGACATTATATGGGGACGGTGTATACACATTATATGTGGACGGTATATAGATGTTATATGGGGGTGGTGTATAGACATTATATGAGGACGGTATATAGACATTATATGGGGACGGCATATAGACATTATATGGGGACGGTATATAGTCATTATATGGGGACGGTATATAGACATTATATGGGGACGGCATATAGACATTATATGGGGACGGTGTATACACATTATATGGGGACGGTATATACACATTATATGGGGACGGTATATAGACATTATATGGGGACGGTATATAGACATTATATGGGGACGGTATATAGACGTTATATGGGGACGGTATATAGACGTTATATGGGGACGGTGTATACACATTATATGGGGACGGTATATAGACATTATATGGGGACGGTATATAGACGTTATATGGGGACGGTGTATAGACATTATATGGGGACGGTGTATAGACATTATATGGGGACGGTATATAGACATTATATGGGGACGGTATATAGACATTATATGGGGACGGTGTATAGACATTATATGGGGACGGTGTATAGACATTATATGGGGACGGTATATAGACATATGAGGACGGTGTATAGACGTTATATGGGGACGGTATATAGACATTATATGGGGACGGTATATAGACATTATATGGGGACGGTATATAGACATATGGGGACGGTATATAGACATTATATGGGGACGGTATATAGACATTATATGGGGACGGTATATAGACATATGGGGACGGTATATAGACATTATATGGGGACGGTGTATAGACATTATATGGGGACGGTGTATAGACATTATATGGGGACGGTGTATAGACATTATATGGAGGCGGTATATAGACATTATATGGGGACGGTATATAGACATTATATGGGGGCGGTATATAGACATTATATGGGGACGGTGTATAGACATTATATGGGGACGGTGTATAGACATTATATGGGGACGGTATATAGACGTTATATGGGGACGGTGTATACACATTATATGGGGACGGTATATAGACATTATATGGGGACGGTATATAGACGTTATATGGGGACGGTGTATAGACATTATATGGGGACGGTGTATAGACATTATATGGGGACGGTATATAGACATTATATGGGGACGGTATATAGACATTATATGGGGACGGTGTATAGACATTATATGGGGACGGTGTATAGACATTATATGGGGACGGTATATAGACATATGAGGACGGTGTATAGACGTTATATGGGGACGGTATATAGACATTATATGGGGACGGTATATAGACATTATATGGGGACGGTATATAGACATATGGGGACGGTATATAGACATTATATGGGGACGGTATATAGACATTATATGGGGACGGTATATAGACATATGGGGACGGTATATAGACATTATATGGGGACGGTGTATAGACATTATATGGGGACGGTGTATAGACATTATATGGGGACGGTGTATAGACATTATATGGAGGCGGTATATAGACATTATATGGGGACGGTATATAGACATTATATGGGGGCGGTATATAGACATTATATGGGGACGGTGTATAGACATTATATGGGGACGGTGTATAGACATTATATGGGGACGGTGTATAGACATTATATGGAGGCGGTATATAGACATTATATGGGGACGGTATATAGACATTATATGGGGACGGTGTATAGACATTATATGGGGACGGTATATAGACATTATATGGGGACGGTATATAGACATTATATGGGGACGGTATATAGACATTATATGGGGGCGGTATATAGACATTATATGGGGACGGTGTATAGACATTATATGGGGACGGTATATAGACGACGTTTATTTTTCTGTACATCTAGAAGAGTCTCCTGAGGTCACCTTTTGGCCCCACTTTCCTGTTCAGCAGTCGGTCGTAACAAATCAGTTCCCTTCCTCATAAACCGTGCGTGAATAATGCGTGTTGTTCTCCAGTCTCTCATCTCCGATGTCTGTCGCCACGTCTTATCTGTTACATATGGAGAGCTGCTCACATCTCATGAAACAATATGGAATCAGGTTCATTTCAAGGTAACATGATATCACCGTGATACATGGGTGACCCCTTTATTAGACCCCCCCCCCCCATCTAGTAGCACATTGCACCTTCTTCATTTGGCCTTCAGATTCGCAGCAGTTCGCCGCGGTGTAGATCCCACCAGGTGATGACATCCTCCTGCAGGAAAACCGGCCCCTGCGGACAGGAAGCTTCTTATAGTTGCCGCAGATTAGATGGCGGTGCCGACATGTTCTGATCGGCTGACAGGAAGGGGTCAGCAATTCATGCTGCTTGTGCCAAATTCTGACCTCCCATCAGCAACAGAAATCTGGATCCATCTGACCAGGAGATGTTTCTCCGCTGCTCAGTGATACAAGTTTTGCGCTCTTTTGCCCGCTGGAGTCTTTCTGTTCCTCTTAGACACAATGGCGCTGGAACTGGTAGCCCGCTGTTATACCATCCGTGCGGAGGAACGGCGAGTTGTGCGTTCGGACACGTTAGTTGGAGCTCCAGCTTTGTATTCAGCTGACTGTGCAGCCTGTTGGTCAGAACGATTCCTGACATCCTCCTCCGACCCCTTTCAGTGATGAGTTGTTTCCACAGGATCCCCTTTTGCTGGATGTTTTCCTTGATCGCGCCATTCTCTGTATACTCTCCACCCCGTTATATGAGAAACCCCCCGCAGTTGGCAGTGAGCCCCCGGCTAGTCCAGCACCGATGACCGGCCTCGTTGGAAGTCCCTCAGATCGCTGGATTCTCCCATCTAATGTGGATTCACACTGAAACTGATCCACGGAAAACTTGTCACGTGATTTTATGCTCCGGGGTCATGGGGGGAATTACCGTAAGGGGGCGCCAATCATGAGAGTGCTGTGAGCTGCAGTAATGGGCAAGAGGCTTTAATAAAGGCGCATTCAGTGAACAGTAGCCCTTCCTATCACTATAACCCAAACAATACATATTACACCCCTTCATTAACACTATAAGCATTCTTTTCACACTGCTCTTAGTAAATATTGGACTAACCATCAGGGCTGCTAATCCTTCCTGCCCCTCGGGACGTGATTGGGGGACAATCTATGCCTTATTACTCTGTAGGAAACAGTTGGGACTTCACATACCGGACAACACCTTCTCTTCACCTTATCTGACATGTTTGATATCTTAGTGGCACCTGATAAGCGCAATTTATGAATGAACTTCCAAAGAAGTGAATAAGTTGTTAGGAATTCATCAGTCGCCCCTCCCCCCCTCCCCCTCCCCCTCCTCCTCCTACACAAATATCAAAAACCATATTTTGCAATCTAGTAGATGGGCCGTGCGTTCCACTAATGATAAAGAGCGCAGCCATGTAGCTGCTAGCGTTATCTACCGGTGAATGACTTCTCTACTACCTACTGTATCTGAGGGGGAGGAGGTTTGGAAACCTACCCTGTATCCTGGAGCAGTGCCAGGGGTGTACATAGAACTTATGGGCCCCCTAGCAAAACCCAGAATTAGCCCATCCCCCCAAAAAACAAAAAAAAAGGTAATATAGGAGCCAGCATGTCTATACCACGGCAGGCTGAGAGAGAGTGGCTCAGCTTTAGTATACCTCTAAATCACGTGTCAAACACAAGGCCCGCTGCCTCGTGTTATGTGGCCCGTGGCGTGCCGACGCCACTCACCACTGCAGCAATTACCAGTGGAGGTACCGCAGCTCCCCGCTGGTAATCGCGCTGTTACCGCTGATCCCGGCGCACTGTGACGTCAGTGTGCAGCCGGGATCCTCCTCCCCTGAGTCCCCTGCTCATTAGTTCCGCAGGAGAGGACTCGGGAAGGAAGCATGCTGGGCTACACACTGCCGTCAGTGTGCATCAGGGCTCAGGGCAAGCAGAGAGGGAGCGACGCTGACAGCAAGGAAAAGTTAAGTATATGTGTTAGTGGGGGTGGGGGTGCTGTTTATTACTGGGGGTGGGGGCTGCTTATTACTGAGGGGTGGGGGCTGCTTCTTACTGAGGGTGGGCTGCTTATTACTGGGGAGGGGGTGCTTATTACTGGGGGGGGGCTGCTTATTACTGGGGTTGGGGGCTGCTTATTACTGGGGGTGGGGGTTGCTTATTACTGAGGGGGGGCTGTTTATTACTGGGGAAGGGTGCTTATTACTGGGGGGGTGCTTATTACTGGGGGGGGGGGCTTATTACTGGGGAGGGGTGCTTATTACTGGGGGGGGCGCTTATTACTGGGGGGGGCGCTTATTACTGGGGAGGGGTGCTTATTACTGGGGGAGGGGTGCTTATTACTGGGGGGGGGCGCTTATTACGGTGGGGGGCTGCTTATTACTGGGGGGGTGCTTATTACTGGGGGGGTGCTGCTTATTACTGGGGTGTGCTGCTTATTGCTGGGGAGGGGGCTGCTTATTACTGGGGGGGGCGCTTATTACTAGGGAGGGGTGCTTATTACTGGGGAGGGGTGCTTATTACTGGGGAGGGGGCTGCTTATTACTGGGGGGGGCGCTTATTACTAGGGAGGGGTGCTTATTACTGGGGAGGGGTGCTTATTACTGGGGGGGGGGCGCTTATTACGGTGGGGGGCTGCTTATTACTGGGGGGGTGCTTATTACTGGGGGGGGGCTGCTTATTACTGGGGTGTGCTGCTTATTGCTGGGGAGGGGGCTGCTTATTACGGTGGGGGGCTGCTTATTACTGGGGTGAGGGGCTGCTTATTACTGGGGGGGGCTTATTATTATTACTGAGGGCGGACTTATTACTTGGGGGTAGGCTTATAACTATAACGTTGCTATGGGGGTTAATATTACTAATTGTGCCACTGTGGGGTCGTTACTTTTACTGGGGCCACTATCAGGGTCACTATTAGGGCTCGTTCACACGGGTGTAATTGTATTTCAGTCGCACACATACGTTACGTATTTGCGCAATCGAAAATCGCTTATGTCTGTATATTTGTGTATGTAAAAAGGAGCGCAGACGGGCCCCTGAGATGGTGCGCAAATATGCAGCGAATACATCGGTTTCCTGCGCATTCACCACGTATTTGCGCGGCCCATTCACTTCAATGGCCTATTGGGGTGCGCAGTATGTAACAATATAGGTCCTGCTGTGTGACAATATACATCATGTGAATGAACTCAATGGCTTCTATTCACTGCATATAATGTACGTAAATACGCTTGTGTGAACGGCCCTTACTGTACTGTCGGAGGCCCCCTGCACACGGGCGGGTATTCCGCCGCGGGATTTCCCGCCTGTGGAAGCTGCCATAGGATTGCATTAGAAAACACAATCCTATGCAGACGGCGGCGATTTGTCTGCGCGAAACCTCGCACGGAAAACAAACTGCGGCACGCTCTATTACTGTGCGGGGCAGCGGGCACATCACAGAGCCGGAGACATGGGAGCAGGTGAGTGCCACGCTGGTTCCTGCAGGGGCTCGGGTCTGGTCCTGCTGCAAGAATTCTCACAGCGGGATCCGACCCGGCCGTCTGCAGGCGGCCTTACAATCGGCCCTTTGAAGGTCACCATAAGCCTGATGTGGCCCTCGGTGAAAATGAGTTTGACACCCCTGATCTAAACAATGCATTCACCATATAATAGTCAGGTAGTATCTCTGCACAGTGATAGTGATTACAGTGCAGTTACCTTCAGTGATCAGAGGTGGTGACGTCCGGTTTTGTTTTCCTGGGCCCAAACCATCATGAAGATTTCCTCCAACCACGACCCATCTTTGCACACTCTCCAGCCAAGGCTCGTCCCTGCAAACTCTCCCCATCCTGCCTAACATCAATGGCCCTCTCAGTGCCCTCCCAAAGTACTGGTACCTCTTCTATCGCCCTACACAGTCACATTCTCTTCTCTGTGGCCTTACAAAGTGACATTATACCCTCTGTGCTCCCACAACGTAGTAACACCCCCTTGCCGCCCCACAAAGTAATAGTGGCCTTTATTTGCCCCCTTTTCTTTACATTCGGCTGCCAGTTCACTTATCTCTGGTCCCCCTTTGTGATGTTCCAAGATGACCACCAGGCCTGCATGCGCCTTTTGTATTGTCCTGCGCTGCTCACATGATAAGCAGCAGCCAATCAGAGTGGTGCGTAGTGTCCGAGACTACTGAACTGCTACACTGCTCATTGGCTGTCAGGTAGTTGGGGTCATCTTGGAAGTCCGGAGAGAAGCCCTAGGAACAAGTGGAGTAGCAGCAGAATGGGGGTAAAGGTGCCCACCAGGCTATATAACTCTGACCTCTGGTCCAGGGACAACGTTTGTCAGAGAGGCGGAGTCACTTTCCTTAGTTGTAGCTAACAGAGAGGTCACTTATGAAGTTATGGGGTTTATAGCATCCAGAGTTACTAATGTATTGTATATGGAATTAGTGACTCTACATCTGCTTATACTGGTTACTAATCATGTCTACTCTTACAGATGTAGCAAACTTCAACTTGACACTTATGATAAATATAAAGCTGCAGTGAACTTTAGTTTGACATTTCTCATCGGTCTTTGTTGTGTTAAGTGTCAAAATAAGGTTTGCTGCATCCGTATGTGTTTTATAAGTACAAGAAAAAAGTTCACCGGTCGTCTTGTGGAGACGAGGCAGCTGACTGTCAGGCCAGTTACAACACATACTTCCTGATTAACATCCCCATAAGCATGCAAAGCACTGTAGGATCTGAATTACAGTCCCGAGGCGTGACCGACCGACCTTAACAATACACGATCATGGAAACGCTCATAACAACAGATCAAATGCTGCAGAGATTCACTAGGAGGTGAGCGGAGTACATAGAACTTATGGCAGAATGTTTAGAACACGGCAGGCTTAGATACAGCAGCTCAGCTCTGGTAAACCTTTAAATATTCCAATCACAATATAATCAGATTCCACTTCTGCACAATGATAGTATTTACAGTGCAGTTACCTCCAGTGTTCAGAGGTAATGTCATCTCTCACTGGTGTTCTTGACCAGGGTATGGCCGACTCACCCAGTATTAAATAAATCCATACCTCTTTTTTCCGTTAATAAATCTCCGAACCACTTCTTAATTGGAATATTTTGGCCACAGCAGCCTTTATTAAACATACACAAAATAAACACCGTATCCATTAAACTATACGGGGAAGGAGGCCCTTGGAGTCCCATCCAATATAATAATAATAATAATAATAATAATAATAATAATCAGGGTCTGGCGTATAATAATCCATGAAACAAAACTGTACCTGGCTTCCAACCGTCACCCGGCTCGGATGCCCAAAAACCCCCTCTGGGAGGCAATCAACATATAAAATTGTAGGCCACCCGGGACCCCTTCCCTGGCCTGCTACCACCGCGCCAGACCCAACCAAAACCATTAGGGTGATAATCACTCCAGGTGAGGCCGTCCCCACCGTAACTCCTTCCACCCAATATAAACTGCCTCCAAGGACCCCCCCCCCCCCGCCTGCCACAGCCAGCACGACTTACCCCCTAAGTCTGCGCCGCCCTCCATACCATCAACGCCCTTTCTATCCCTTCTTGTATACGCAATGACCACATATCCAAGCCGACGTCATTTAAATGTACGCCGTCATCTAACCAATACCCCCCTACCCCACCTTCCAAAATCTCATGTCTAACTTTTACCCCTCCATTTCTAACCACAAAAGCTGAAATGTGTCTAATTATTTTTATTCTTGCTTTGTTAATTTTCAGAACTGATCTGGCCATCCTCCATGACTTTCTGGGCAAGATTTCGGACCACACAATTACCATGGCTGGGAATGCCCTACGGAGCCGCAGAAAGTCATGTTGAATGTCCCGCCTAACCTCTCTGGCTGGACGCCCCCCAAGGTCATTACCCCCTGCATGTATTACCAGAACGTCTGGAGCCCTATCAAGCTCTGCATAGGACGTGATTTCTGGTATGACCCTTCCCCACATCATACCCCGAGTACCCATCCAGCGGATTATGGCCTCCCTTCTGGAAAAACCCAGCTGTCTTCCTTCTGGTCTAACCTGTGCCCGCTCAGCTGCCCAAAACACAAAAGAGTGCCCTAATATCCACACGAGCGCCGGGCTTCCCTCTGTCAAGAAACACAATGAAAAAGGAACAAAAAAGAGGGAAAACAAAAATGGGGGCGTTAAGCAGGATAACTTTACATATGATCATCATAATGCAATTCATAACATAGGGTTTTTTTTTTTTTTTTTTTTACTATATCTCTACGTATTATACATTCCCAAACCATCCTTCCGGCCTGACGTACAGCCGGTATCTATTGGATCTCCATCTGCCAATTTTTTGTAACACTCCCGGGCTCAGGCCTCGCTCGTATGCCTCCGTAGCTGCCCCTATTCGGAACGAATGCGAAGAAAATCCCATCCGCTCCATGCCCAATTCTTGCAACGCTTTTCCCAGCATTGCGCCAAATTGAAACTTAGATACAAAAGACCCGTCCCTATGCTGGAATAGAGGACCCTGGTCACCCGGCACTTTTTCCATCAGGCTAGTGAAACACGTTACGGGGCACATCCTAGCACCCGACACTCTACCCAATACAATCCTCTTCCCTTTTTGCATCTGATCTGTTTTTGAGTGTGTCAGCCAAATAACAACATTATCTTCACTCAAACTGACGTCTGTCCTTTGTAAACCGCCAGCAGTCGTTTTACTAGGTGACACCAGCTCGCTAATACGAAACGCCCCAAAAAATGCAAACGAAAAAACCGATTGAAATAGCGCAACTTCCGAATCATCCGAACAAACGTCTTCCAATATCCTACCAATCCTTTCTAACATGGAAAAAGAAATTGGCCTCCTCCTATCCTTCACCCTCCTCCCTTTCTTGAAACCCTTCAAAGTCTGGGATATAATAAAGCGCTTTGTAATATCCTCCGTACCCCTAAGTTTGAAGCCAAATGCTAAACCCGCCATTAATCTGTCGATCTTGGCCACCGACCAATTAGCTCCATGCGCCTCACTTATCAATAACAACAACGCCCCTACCTGGTCCTCCTCAGAATATACCTCCCCTATATTCTCAGTCCACTGCATCCATTCTCCCCAAGCTGCCTCATAAGCTTTCAATGTGCCGGCCGCCAGCGACCCCCGAATCAGGTGCTCCGCCGCACGTCGACCAATCGCCAAAGTTCTGGAGGGCACAGCCGTCCTTCCGTATCCGCCTCTGGCACCAGGGTCCGAAAGCGCTCCCACTGAAAGCGAGAGAGTGAGTCAGCTATGCAGTTTTTTACCCCAGGAACGTGTTCAGCCACAAACCAAGCGTTCAATGTTAACCCTGACAGAACCAATTGCCGCAACAAATCAATAACCGGAGCCGAAGACGCCGATCCCTTATTAATAGCCTGCACTACCCCCAGGTTATCGCAACCAAAAATCACTTTTTTGTTTCTGAAAAATTCACCCCAAATAACTACCGCAGCCACAATCGGAAACAACTCAAGCAACGTTAGGTTTTTTGTTAAACCCGCTGTCACCCACTCCTCTGGCCAAGCTCCCGCACACCACTGACCCCTGAAAAATGCGCCAAAACCGGCGCTTCCCGCTGCATCAGTGAACAACTCACATACTGCACTATCGACCACTTCCTCAATCACCATGGTCCTCCCGTTGTACTTCTCCAGAAAGGACAACCAAACCTCCAAATCAGCCTTCAAACTCTTTGACACCCTTATAAAATGGTGAGGCTTTTTAACCCCTGCTGTCGCTCGTGCCATTCTTCTACCAAATATTCTTCCCATGGGCATAATTCTCCCAGCAAAGTTTAACTTTCCTAACAATGACTGCAACCGCTGCAATGTAATCTTTTTTCCTGCCTTTGCCTTCTGCAATTCCTCCCTTAAGACCTCTAACTTTTCCGTGGGTAACCTAAATTCCATTGCTTCGGTATCAATTGTAATCCCTAGGAAACTTAAAGATTTCGTTGGCCCTTCCGTCTTTTCCGGAGCCAATGGGACGCCCAAATGATTGGCCACCCATTGAACCGTTGCTAACAAATTGCCACACATGGGCGAATCTGCCTCGCCAATGCATAAAAAATCATCCAAATAATGGATAATAGAACGCGCCCCTGACACCTCATGCATCACCCATTCCAAAAATGTGCTGAACATCTCAAAATACGCACAAGAAATAGAACAACCCATGGGCAAGCATCTGTCAACGTAATACTGCCCTTCCCAAAAACACCCCAGCAGTTTGCAACTTTCCGGATGAACCGGCAGCAAACGAAAAGCCGATTCGATATCGGTCTTGGCCAACAAAGCTCCCTTACCGAACTTTTGAACCCACTTAACCGCTGTGTCAAATGAGGTATAATCCACCGAACACAGCTCGGGGTCAATCCCATCATTGACCGACGCCCCTTTTGGATAGGATAGATGCTGAATAAGCCGAAACTTGTTCGGCTCTTTTTTCGGCACCACCCCAAGCGGTGATACAATCAAATCGTCCCATGGTGGAGCTAAAAAGGGGCCCGCCATTCTCCCTAATCGTACCTCTTTCTCCAACTTTTCTTTTACCACCTCCTTGTGCAACAACGCTGACTTTAGGTTCCTTAACGTAACAGGAACTACATGCCCCGGAGGGGGAATACGAAAACCAACATCAAAACCATCAAACAATAAAGAACTTTTCTCCCGGTTCCCATATCTACTTAGATAAGGGGCCATCCTTTGTAGCATCACCGGCGTCATCCCTTTTTCCACCACTACCGGCACTTCTGGCCTTGTCTCTTTTAAAACAACGCGCTGCTCCGTGCGACGCTCCGTCGCAAACTGAGCAGACGTGCTTGAATCGACAGGTGGCCCCAAACTTACATCTCCCCTCATTAAATGCCCAACACACGCCGGGCTTCTTAACATTTTGTTGGCCCACCTGCTGTCCCGTTCCTCCCCCTGATCCAACGCCGGCCCCGCCGGCCCCACCTTGAAAAGGATGCCCGTACCTGACCGGGGCCATCACCCTTAACCAAAGACCAATGTCTTTATTATCCCATCGTATGCTTGGCCTGACCGCCTTTCGTTGACGAAACTGTTCGTCATAACGAAGCCATGTCTGCCCGCCATACGTGCGATACGCTTCCGCTATCGCATCCAAATAACAAAAAAGGCCCGAACAATTCTCCGGGGCTTTTTCGCCTATAACACTAGCCAAAATCGCAAAAGCTTGCAACCAATTTTGAAACGTTTGCGGAATCAACCGCCACCGTTTCTTTTCTTCGTCCTCCTTCTTAGAATCAGTCCTTTTCCCTTTGTCCAAGTTAAACTTTTCCAAAGGTAAGAGGGAAAAAATCTCTACATATTCATCTCTCCAGATTTTCTCGCGAACCTCCTTCTTTAGATGGGCCCCTAGGGGCCCCTCAAAACAGACATAGACTTCACCCCTGGCCTTATCGTCCAGTCGGATCGCGTCCCCATCTTTCTCCGTCTGAATTCCTACCGTCACCCCCGACACCGCGGATCCTGTAGTCACCCCTTGACTCCCACCTACCGCGCCACTTCCTTGTGAAACACCTCTTGACCCTTCAGACAACCACGCCGCCACTGGCGATGCAACTGTCTGAGTCCCCAAACCCAGGCCCTGCTCACAGCGGACCAACATCTCCCTCATATTACCTAACAACGAGCGTAATTCTACTTCCCGCTGACCTCCACCTGCACTACCCCCGCTCCCCCCTAACATAAACTCCCCGCTCCCTCTAGGCAGATTAACATCATCAAAATTATAGCATTGAGTTAAACATTCATGCTCACCGGGCCGCATGGGCGCTGTGATCCCATCAGCCGTCATCCGCGGATCCGGTCGTCGTTCCTGCGCCCGACTTGCGCCAGCCGCCGTCTCGTCCCGCTGGTAGGGAAAAAGGCTCTCTCGTTGCCGTTGCTCCGGATCGTTTAACTGCTCCGGGCCCACTTGGCGCCCGTCTGGTAGTGGCACGAAAATGGCCGACCTGACCTGCCGACTACCTCCTGCCACCTCGCAATGCACTCCTGGAAATAAATCCCTGGGGCGCTCCGACAAGCTCCCCGTAGCCCTCGGCGGATCTTCCTGCTGATGAAACAATCCTGCTCCCTGCACCAAGTCCGAAACCTGGGGGCGCTCGGACGAGCTCCCCGTTGCCCTGGGCGGATTTTCAAAGCGACGCACGGCTCCTACCGCGCTTCGACCTCTCTCTCGCTGCCTGGCCCCCCCCCGGGCCGGCACTTCACCCTGGGGGGTAGCCGTATCCTCTCCGTCTAAGATGGCGTCTGGCCGGGCAAGCCCCGCCCCCCGAGGAGAGCGAGACCTGCGGCCGGCCGTTGGACCCGGGCGTTGTCTCGGATTCCTCCTGGCCGGTCTGTCCGCAGCCACCCTGGCTGTGGGTGATGAGCGACCGGCCAGAGGGTCCCCGGAGGGGCTCCTAACCCTGCGCCGGGTCCTGGGCTCCGCCTCCTCGGCTATTAACCTAGCCGGAGGACGTGTCCTGCGCGCACGCGCGCGCCTTGCCGGGGCTCC
Source organism: Eleutherodactylus coqui (assembly GCA_035609135.1). Lineage (NCBI taxonomy): Eukaryota > Metazoa > Chordata > Amphibia > Anura > Eleutherodactylidae > Eleutherodactylus > Eleutherodactylus coqui. Next base: position 173,110,107 of record CM069413.1, read on the forward strand.
GTCTCCGCTGGCTGCTGCCGGCTCACCTCTCTCCGCTCCTGTCATCTGAGCCTGCAGCCACCCCGGGGGATGATTCACCGCCGCTGCCCGGAGGATCGCTAACGCCGCTTCCACCGCTGACATCCCGGTAACTTGTTTTCTTCTTCTCTGCACTCGGCGCTCACTCCGCTACCGCTCTTCCCAGCTGGGTCCTCCGCAAATACTAGCTCCGCTCCGCTGCCGATAAAACTTCTCTACCGGCTCCGCTATCTATTCTCTCTCTCTCTCACTTACTCTGAAACGTTTCTCTCTCTCTGAAACGTTCAAAAGATGGCGCTCCCGCCCAAATGCCCCTTTTTATAACTAACCCCCCCCCCTGCAATTTCCCCCCCCCCCCTTCTTTTCTCACTAACCAATCCCTTTAAACTACTTCCTAACAATCACTCCCCTCACCTTTACAGTTAACCCTATCCTAACTTTCTTGTTCCCGGCAAACCCTGTCATGCAGGGCCTACACGTATATGCCCCTCGCGGCACGTTCCGGCCCTTTTCTTTATCTGGGTCCAGACTGTCATGATGACTTTTACCAGCCCCATCTTGTGTCTGTATAATCTCCCCATCCTGCTGTCATCCCAGATGTTCCTCTCTGTGCCTCCCAAAGTACCAGTGCCCCCTTTGTGGTTGTACACAGTAATAGTGCCCTCCTGTATGGCATACAAAGTAACAATGTACCCTCTGAGGCCTTCCGTAGTACTAGTGTCCTCTCCGTATCACCAGAAGATAATAGTGCTCCCCGTGTGCCCCTGAAAAATATAGTGCTTCCTCTCTGCCCACTCTGTGTCTCCACTATTCTCCAAAAGTCCGCCCAGCAGCACAACAGTTTTTGTAACTCGCAGTCCTGCTGGTTCAGATGCAGTTTGTCTCAGTGCAGAGGCTGACCCCTCACCTTCACTCCTGTTCTGCCGCAGTACTAGAATGAGAGTGAGAGAGGGGCAGGAATCGGTCGACATCCGTACTGAGCAAGGCCAGAAGGTAAGTTACTAGGAGAGTTGAGCTGCTGTAAGATGCATGCAGGTATAGCGTTCAGGTGTGGAGAATCGGTCCCTGGAGGCTTCCAGATGGAGAGCTTCCTCAGGCAGATCAAGCATTGCTATACCTAGGCCCAGGGACCAGTTCACTGGCAGGTCCGTCAGGCTGGAATCTAATGGCAAGGATGTTGTAGGACCGTCCTACCTGGAGTGCAACGGAGCTGTCGTTCTTGTACTTCCTTCATCAAAGTATTGGAGGACCACATGCTTGCTGGTGAAACCTGCCTCCAACAGTAGAACACAAGATAGAATCACAACGCAATTTCTTGACTCCAAGACGTCTCGGCCAGGTGAGGGACTTACTGGGCTCAATACCGCTACCGTGTGCACTGAAATCCTTTCTCCCCTGCGATAACCTCACTGTCTGCTGGGACGCTTTTTTTAGCAATATGCTCCATACTCCCATAGGGAGTATGGAGCTGCCATATAGGTGTCCATCTGGTGTACGGAGCAGCCAGGTAGGTGTCCATCTAGTGTACAGAGCAGCCAGGTAGGTGTCCATCTGGTGTAAGGAGCAGCGAGGTAGGTGTCCATCTGGTGTATTATTTATGCACTTTTTTTGCTAAAACTGCAAGTTTTTGTGTCACCCCTGCATCTCTCAAAAAATGGAATAAACATCAAAACGCTGCATCCTGCTAAAAGGGCACTAATAAAAACTACGGCTCAAAAACAGTCTCACACGGCGCATCAACAGCAAAAGAGAAGGTTTTAGGTGTCCGAGTGCAGAGGAGGGGAGCCAGTGCTGTTCAGTAAGGCGGGTTACATTTGTATCAGCATATTGCCACAAAGTGAATGTATCATTTCTATCACACTGCAATCTCTGTACCCCCCCCCCCCCCCCCCGCCTTCCTTCAAGAAGGGGAGTTGCTTTTATTTTTTAATTTCACACCATTAAAAATATTTAAGAATGTTTTATTATCTTTGTGGCACGGCCAAGAAATCTGGAGGAATATCAGCAGGAAATGTGAGTAAATAATGAAAAGAAAACCCAAAAAGTATTTGGCTTTCACAGGGGTGAAGGGGCGTTATGGGACGACACAGATGCCCCCACACCAGCGTGTCCAGAGTAAATGCTGCTCATTAGTTGGTCGGGGCCCTTCAGAATCCTCTAAGATCTCCGCTTACTTCACTCCTCATTGGCTCTTCCCTGCAGCCCCATCCGCCACCCGAGGACACTGGCACTTATCTTCTGTGCCCATCGGCTGCTGCCTTGGCATCCGCAGCAGGGAGTGTTGCAATTGTCCTGCATTCCATTAGAAAGCTCTATGGGAAGATTGCTACATGAATTACCTAAGTATGATGTGGCAACGTTGGCATTCCATCTACTAGATGGTACATAATGTACTATGAATCAGCACCAGCTGATGGGATGCAGCAGAGCTGAATGTGTTCCTTCTGTGAGTTGGCAGTTAATGGAGGATTTGGGCATCACTGAACAACATTGCAGCTCAGTATGACCAACGTTTAAGCAGTTTCCTATATATGTTCTGCGTTAATTCTTCTCAGTTTTCAGGATCTCTGCCAGCAGTCAGGGAATGGGAACCATCATATGTTTACTTGTAGAAAAAGGAACTCCATCATGGTCATGTGACGACCACAAAGGGTTAACCCTTCATGACGCAGACCTTTTCTTAGTTTTCCGTAAACATCGCTGTCGGAGGGCTTGTTGTTATTTTTTGCAGGGCGAATTTTATTGTTCAATGGTTCTATGTAATGTTCCATATAATGGGCTGAAAAAAGTAAAAAAAAGTGGAAAAAAAAACACAATTTTTTCATCTTTGTAGGGGTTGGGGGTTTTTACTGTGAACTCACTGGCACATTCTGTGGCTCGGGGTACGATTACAACAATAACACATTTATTTAGTTTTTTTGCAGTCATATTTAAAAAAAAAATTAAACTTCTTCAAAAACCGTTCGGCCGCCATCTTGCGACAGCCATGGCTTTGTTACCTTTCTGTCAATGGAGCTTCTGTGAGGATTTGCTTTCGCAGGGCAGCCTGTGGTTTTAATTGGCCTTATTTTGGAGTTCATATGACTTTTGGATTGCTTCTTATTAATCTTTTCCGTGGAGGCGGGGCCACCTAGAAGGCACATTCCTCGCATTGTTTTTTTTCTCTGACAACATTCACCTGTGGGATACTTGATGTGTTCTCTTGACAGACTACACTTTTGCGTCTGGGGATTTTTGTTTGTATTTTTTTATTACGGGAAAAGGTTTTTCAAAAAGTTCTTAATATCCTTTTATTTTTGGCAATAATTAAAAAAAAACCTTTTTTTCACTTATTAGTATTTTTTTCAGTCTACAGAGAGGACTAGAACATGTGAACATTTGATCACTTATATCATTTACTGCAATATTTCAGTATTGTGATATATAGTATTTCTGCAGCATTCTATTAAGACAGGCCACAGACCCAATAATGCATGGCCCCCTGGTGGCCCTCCGAAGGCTCCAGGCTGCTATCACACCTAGGCATCACAATCTCATTCCGAGGGGCCGTTCAGGACTCCCAAATGACAATCAGGGAATTTAGAGGGTTATCAGCTGCGAACAGCATGAACTCCAATCATGGCTGTTGTGCCAAAGGCAGCTTCCACCAGCCATGCTGATTGTGCTCCTTACAATCTCCATGGACCCAGCATGCACATGTATGTCCTGTGGCATTAAAGGGTTAATGGCTCAGTCAAGTGCAGTTATCAGAGTTCTTTGTTCTTGTAGGAGCTGCGGCAGTGAAGGGTTTATTGGTATTGGATAGAATCTAGAATACGTAAAATAGTGTGCATCTGTATGTATATATATGTATAATAGTGTGCGCCACTGGCCACTATGGGGGACCTTTTTTCCAATCGGGGCACTATGGGCTTCACTTTTACTATACTGTCTTACAATTAGAATCAGCCCATTGAAGGCAGCCATAAGTCTGATGTGGCCCTCAGCGAAAATAAGTTTGACACCCCTGAGATATGTGGTCGGAGATAGTAAAGGCTTCATGACATTTTCGTTGGCGGTTAAGAATAGTGGAGACTTTATTGCTAACAACCCCAGAGGTAGAGGTTAGTAGAGGGATTCATGCTAACAACTCAAGTCATCTAGGGCATTTAAGGGGTTAATAGTAACTTTTCAGAGTGTAGAGCACAGGTGTCAAACACAAGGCTTGTGCGCCGAATCCGGCCCGCCACCTCATTTTTTGTGGCCCGCCGTCAGTGCAGCAAGTTCCCTCACCCTCCGTGCTGCTGTCAATATGTGATCTTCTATCAGCTTGTTCTGTCTCAGTAGAGCAGACAGTAATAGGGGAGTGCCGATAGCACATGTACAACAGCTGTGGAGGAGGGAAGAAACCTGCAGAAGACATGATCTCTACAGCGAGGAGAGCGACGCTGAGGAGGAGCAGCTGCAGGGTGAGAGCCTGGTCAGCGCTGACCTCCTCTCACCGGCCCTCCCTCTTTTCATGGCTGCAGGCCTGGGGGGACATCAGGGGCCCAGGTATGCAGGAGGATAGCAGCTGGTATACCTGCGAGGAAAAAAATATGTTCACTATTTTGCATGGTTCTTTGCGTCACCCAGGAAACACCACGGGAGGTAACCACCCGCTGCTCATAACACACAGATCAGATAGATTCCTCTCAGTGTATAGGCAGATAGGAGATTTATCTCAGACTGTATGTGAGAATGTCACCCCACAGAATGTGCACCTCACACACGCTGCTGGTAACACACAGATCAGATAGATTCCTCTCAGTGTATAGGCAGATAGGAGATTTATCTCAGTCTGTATGTGATAATGTCACCCCACAGAATGTCCACCTCACACACTCTGCTCATTTTTACCCTGAAAGGTAATACCCCTTTTTATTCAAATTTCCTCCCCAGACTGAAGGGTGCAGCTCCTTGTTATACTTAAAGGCATACTCCATCCCAGCAGTCCATGTCCACTTCCTTTTGTACTTTACAGCCTTTCAATACATATGACCGTCAGTTTTATTCCTGTCAGTATATACTCATATTTCTAAATGCATTTTGTTTTGCTGAGAAGATAACTCATATATTGCGGGGTACACATATGTTAATAGTTACATAACACAGGAATGGTCAGGCCAAATTTCAAGTTAGTGCAGTACAGATGTGTGTTATTAGTTACATTACATAGAGGGTCACTTACTTTTATGCATAGGATTGAATAATAAAGTTGCAATCCTTTAAATTTCCAATATTTAGTACGCAAAGAATTGTCATGGCAAATTTCAGATTTGTGCAGTAAAAATTTGTGTAATTATTTGTTGCATCGTGAAGTGAGAGAATTAGATTCCGTACGTAAAATCTGGACGCTAATTCTTTTGTGCTTAGAATTGAATAATCGAGTTGGGACCCATTATTTTTTCCTATTTATGACATAATCAATGCTCGTGTCAAATTACATGTTTCTATGACACTGGAAAGAAAGAGAATTAGATTACGTATGTAAAATTTGGACGCTAGTTCTTTTGCGCTAGAATTGAATAATCGAGTTGGGACCCCTTTTCTTTTCCTATTTTGGAGATAATCTATGCTTGTGCCAAATTTCATGTTTTTACGACATCAGAAAGTTGGAAAATTAGTGGTGAGTGAGTCAGTGAGTGAGTCAGTGAGGGCTTTCGTCTTTATATATATAGATATATATATATAAAATTAGTGTGTCTGTGCATATATAATAGTGTGCGTCTGTGCATATATGTGTAGAATAGTGTGCGTCTGTGCGTATATGTGTAGAATAGTGTGTCTATGTGTATATATGTAGAACCGTGTGTGTCTGTGCGTATATACGTAGAATAGTGTGCGTCTGTGCGTATATGTATACCTGCCAGTGGGACCATATTGGATGCAGGTGAATATAAAAACATGTATAAAAATGCAGAAGTGTCCTTGTGTGCATATGATGTATCTATATATATAGTTAGCGTGTCTGTGCATATACATGTATAATAGTGTGCGTCTGTGCGTATATATATAGAATAGTGTACTTCTGTGCGTATATACGTAGAATAGTGTGCACCTGTGCGTAGATACGTAGAATAGTGTGCGTCTGTGCGTATATACGTAGAACAGTGTGTGTCTGTGCATATATACGTAAAATAGTGTGCGTCTGTGCATATATACGTAGAATAATGTGCGTATATGTGTAGAATAGTGTGCGTCTATACGTAGAATAGTGTGCGTATTTATGTAGAATAGTGTGCGTCTGTGCGTATATGTGTAGAATCGGGTGCGTCTATGCGTATATAGGTAGAATGGTGTGTGTCTGTGCGCATATGTGTAGAATAGTGTGCGTCTGTGCGTAAATGTGTAGAATAGTGTCCGTCTATGCGTAAATATGTAGAATAGTGTGCGTCTGTACGTATATGTGTATAATAGTGTGCGCCTGTGCCTATATGTGTAGAATAGTGTGCGTCTGTGCCTATATGTGTAGAATAGTGTGCATCTGTGCGTATATGTGTAGAATAGTGTGCATCTGTGCGTATATGTGTAGAATAGCGTGCGTCTGTGCGTATATGTGTAGAATAGTGTGTGTCTGTGCGTATATGTGTAGAATAGTGTGCGTCTGTGCGTATATACGTAGAATAATATGCGTCCGTGCACATATGTGTAGAATATTGTGCGTCTGTGCGTATATGTGTAGAATAATGTGCGTCTATACGTAGAATATTGTGCGTCTGCATGTTCACACCCTATGGGGACCAGGAAACTGGCAACATCTGTCACACACAACATGGGGGACACGGTGTAGGCCATGACAATGGCAGGAATAGGTAGAGGAAGCTGCCAGCCATGACCAGCAGCCATAACAAGAAGTTAATGTCCATATCAATGATGCTGTGACATGGTAAAGGGGTTATAGCAATATGTCTAATGGTCAATGCATTGAAGATGTTAATAGTAATGTCCCTGAAGTAAAGGCTATTGAAATGCTACATGCTTACATCCCTGGTCGTCTACGATAGTGTAGAGGTTAATGGTTTCCACCCTGGTAGTCTACGGTAATGAAAGAGGCCAACACTAATGGTGGTCTAGAAAAATAGAGAGGTTAATTCTTACATTCCTGGTAATCAAAAAAACTTAAAATGCCACCTCCTACATCCCTGGTGATCTAGGATAGTAGAGAGGTTAATGCTTACTTTCCTGGTGGTCTAAGGTATGAAGAGGCCAACTTCTACATCCCTGGCTGTCTAGGTTACTGAAGAGGTTTATGGGGTCTCTGGGGAGGGGGCAGTATTTCATACCAGGTGTCCAGTGTGTTAATCATTACCCCAGTTTGGCATTGTCATAGTATGCCACTAAGATAGATGAGAAAGCTCCTGTAAGGAGGGCAGATCTCCACGTTCAGAGGTGGTCCATGAACAGTGACACCAGTAATGAAAATCTATGGCTGTCTAGAAGAGTAAACAGTAATGCCGCAGTGCGGGTGGGGTAATACTTCCATGCTGCAATTTGTTTTTTGAATGGGATAAAAATCTTGTACTTAAACAAACATCACATTCCACACGGCATGACCCGACTCATGTGAAGACTGGAAATTTTGCGTAATCATGCTTACCCAATGAGAACGGATATCTGTGTTACATAATGGCTGATTCATTAGGTTAAAGCTGTGCCAGCTATTGTATCTGGTGCCAACCTGTGGGTAGAGCATACCTAAGCACTGTCCCAGAACATTGATCTTGGGCATCCACTCCTCAGTAGAAGGCTTAGATCATCTTCTCTGATGGATATCATTGAGTGGTAACCTGTAAGATGTAGAGTATGAAGGATGAATCAGGGTCTTATCATCAGTAGCAAACAATAAACCTTCTATAACCTCGATACAATTTCAATATGCTCTGCCGAAATTCGCGGTCTCCATCCTGCAGCTCTAAAGGCTGTTGGGAAACTTCAGCTCCCAATGTGCTCGGACAGTGGTGTCATCAAATTGGGTCTGCGAGATGTCATGGCTTGGACAGTTCAAGGATCACTTAATCCATAAAGACAGTGCTATGTAAAAAATGAAAATAGTGCCCGCGCTCCGTGCCTAGCCGCAGGGATAAGACTTAAAACTCTAGAGAAACCTCTAGTCCGTGTGCAACTTATATATAGCTTGAGAAAGTTTTAAGTCTCATCCCTGCGGCTAGGCACGGAGCGCGGGCACTATTTTCATTTTTTACATGCCGGTGTATTCATCACAGCTCCTCGTTATCTAGGTAGCTGGCAGTGACCAAAGACGTTATCCCAGTTTTACCGGATTATAGCCGCCAACGATTTTTTTACACACCTTCCTGGACAGCGGGTGCTGGTGGGAACCTCTGACGGGGTTAACCCACTGAGAACCCGCTGAGTAATCATTCGCCTTTCAGATATTGTTTATGCATCCCACAAGGTGCAATTCTAACTTCTGTTATCCATGTTAAGCCATAAAGAGGTTACAAATAATGCTACGTGGCTCGGTTTGCCCTTGTTTTTTAGCAAGTCACAAAACTAAAGCAAGAAAGAAACCCCCTAAACGAAGGGTCAGTTTGTATAAAATCAATGGAGAAAGTGTCATAGGGGAGGAGCATAGGTTAGTGCACATTCATGAGAATATCTGAATTGCTCCTGTCAGCAGACGAATGTGGATCCGCCTTGCCACACACCAGTTTAGCTGTGGGATATCTGAGGTAACTACCTGGGGAATCTCGATTTTCATGCTAGATCCCGGCAAAGACGTAGTTGCAGGAACACCAAGCTATTATACACACATATAGTACCAGATGTGTGGCTGCCGACACTGCACTGGACCGAGGTGCGGTACCTGTGCAACGTCCAAGGAGCAAGCCCACAGCCGAGGAGAAAGCGGGGTAGAGATGTTATCTTTGTCACGGGGCTCTGCCATCTCCTCCCCTGGGGGTAGCTCAGGGCCCAACCTCGTTACTGCTGGGGGAGATCCCAGGGATAGTATCCGAGGGTTACCTTAAGTCCAATTGTCACTCGTGACGCCACCGTTTCTTCTCCTTGAGTGGATCTTGTAAACGAATAAAATAGTCCAACACCAGAAGGATATATTTTGGAACGAAACCAGAAACAGTCGATCTTGTCCATGTACTTAAACTTTTTAAAAAAGTCAATAACAGTTGCAGAAATCACAGCATACAAGAATTACATCTCAGTGGAGCTCATGGGGTATTGGAACAGTCCACAGTCCAAGTTATCTGCAGGTTCTCTCATTCCCGGCAATCACTTTCTCCACCGGCAACAACACTCACACTTGCTTTCTTCTCTTCTCGCTAATAAGCGGTTCCTTTCTCTGAGTACTCAGCACTAGTACAGAGGATTCCTGGGTTAAACGGGCCCAGGCTGAGCATCAGGCATTCGCTCGGCTTCCTCCATGTTCCACACACAGGCCGACCTGACAGCCTCCCTGACTGCACTACTTTCCACCTCTCACTCGCTTTCTTCTCGCATTGCATTCTCGCAAACAGATACATCAAGCATCATCACATGTTCACAAACGATACAAAACAATACATTTTCCAGACATGACCCAGGCATTAACCTTTTTGTATCTGCAGCCACACAATACACATAAATCTGATGCACTCTACAAACAAGACACTGACATGAGACGAACATAGAATATTCTTGAGAGGGCCCCATTAACTCTGAGCCACTACACCTGCAAGTCTGAACAGGAGCATAGTGGTGTGACAGGCTTGAGTCTGAGCAGGCAGCAGACAAATGCAGAGTCCAAGATACAGAGCCGAGGCCAAAGAGCATAGAAGTCAGAATAATCAATAAACTCAAGGAACAGGAATACACAGAATGGGGCTTTGTCACAATGGATAATAAGATTAGTTGCTTAGGCATCCAACCTAGGGTGGGGATGTCTAATGTAGAAGATGCCGACTGGTGATTGGTGGGGGGTGGCCCTTTAAGAGAATGGGCAGGAATGTGTGCGAGCCCTTCGCACAGAGAACTGGGGGCAGGCAGAGGTGTAGGGATGCTGTGCACCATGGGACCTGCGGCAGCGTCTGTCTGCAACTCCATGAGCAGATGAGCAGCAGTGGCATGCAGTGCCAGCTTCATTACGATAGAAGGGCAATGGAGCAGATCACGTGATCCATATTGGTCAAATGGGTGGGTGGGGTGTGCTGTTTTGCATACAATGCATACTAACTTCCCACTTAAAAGGGTTGTGCCAAGATGGCATCTCCTATGCATATGCCCTATACGGGTATATGAACATCAAAGAGTGGGACCCCTCGCCATGTCCTAAAATAGAGAACCTCTCCTTAAAAGTGGTTCCCATCCTGGTGATTCTTCTGCTGTGTGTTCTTATTACAGGATGGCCATTCATGTGAATGACCATCTTGTAATACTATATTTTCCCTGTAGTGACCACGGTAGAGTTGGCCGTAGCTTCACCAGCAAAACCAGCTTTTTGTTGACTGCGCTGAGAGCGGGACTCAGAGCGATCAGCTGATCACCCCAAGCCCCACATTCTCAAAAGGATTTAGGGGTCAGTCCAATGAATGCCATTATCACTGTGGGGCCCTTGAAGTGAAACAAAACCCTACTCTATGTTTCTTCTCAGATGACTAGCCTCCAAATATAACATTGACTTCCGATCCGGCCAAAATAAGCAGCATCTGATAATAGTGTAAAATTGTTCAAAGAATGAAGTGAAGGCGATTTCATTAATCAGCTTTCTGGGTGTCCTTTTTGTCCTTGTGGAGATCCAGAAGGCAATGCCCACTGGGAACAAGTTATGCAAATTAGCTCTACTTCAGAAGGAAAGTAAACTAAAGCAGATGGGGAGACGGGGTAAATGGTGGGGATGTTAAAGTCACCTAAAATGAGGGTCGGGATTTCGCAGGATAGGAAGTAGGGAAGCCAGGTGACAAAGTGATTCAGAAACAAGTGAGGAAGACCAGGGGGAGGGGGAATAGATAGCTGTTACTCGCATGGACAGCGGACAGAAAAGTCATATAGTATGTACCTCGAATGATAGGAAAGTGAGTGAGGGTACCGGGGGTATGACCTGAAAGGTGCACTGCAGGGAGAGAAAAGCGGTTACTCCTCCACCATGCCACTTTTCTTGTCTATTGCTTACCTCCTTCCTTGGTCTCATACAACTCACAGCCTCTCCCACTCACAGGGATAGCAATACTCTGAATCTGGTCTTCCTCTGTCTGCTCTGCTTCCAACTTCACTACGTCCCCTCTTCCGCTCTTGGACCATAACCTCCCCTCTTTCTCTGTCAAGCTCTCTAGCATCTCCCCAGACCCACCTACCTACTGTACTTACAGGAACCTTCAGGCCGTTCACACCCATAACTTCACTGAGTCCCTACAGTCTTCTCTGTCCCCTATGTCTCTCCTCTCCTGCCCCAACCTAGCTGTCGCACATTACAACACCACTCTCAAACATGCCCTGGATGAAGCTGCACCCCCTGTGACCCATGCCATCCTATGCAGAGCGCGGTAACCCTGGTTCATGCCTCAAACGCGCTTTATCCGGCGGTGCTCTAGAAGTGCTGAACAGCTGTGGAGAAAGTCACAAAAGTCCACAGACTTTCTCCACTTCAAATTCATGCTCAGAACCTACAACCTCGCCCTCCACCATCCAAAACAAGTCTGCTTCACTTCTCTAGTCTCCTCACTATCTCACAACCCTAAATGACTCTCTGACACTTTTCACTGCCTTCTCAGCCCAAAACTGCAGCCCCCGGTGACGGATCTCAGTGCCGAAGAGCTGGCTGCTTAAAGGGGTTGTCCCGCGAAAGAAAGTGGGGTTCAGCACTTTTGTATGGCCATATTAATGCACTTTGTAATGTACATCGTACATTAATTATGAGCCATACAGAAGTTATTCACTTACCTGCTCCGTTGCTGGCGTCCTCGTCTCCATGGTGCCGTCTAATTTCAGCGTCTAATCACCCGATTAGACGCGCTTGCGCAGTCCGGTCTTCTCCCTGGTGAATGGGGCCGCTCGTGCCGGAGAGCTGGTCCTCGTAGCTCCGCCCCGTCACGTGTGCCGATTCCAGACAATCAGGAAGCTGGAATCGGCAATGGACCGCACAGAGCCCACGGTGCACCATTGGAGAAGACCCGCGGTGCATCGTGGGTGAAGATCCCGGCGGCCATCTTGCTAAGGTAAGAAAGAAGTCGCCGCAGAGCAGCGATTCGGGTAAGTACTAAACTGTTTTTTTTTTTAACCCATCCCTTGTGTTTGTCTCGCGCCGAACGGGGGGCCTATTGAAAAAAAAAAAAAAAAAAAAACGTTTTGGCGTGGGACAACCCCTTTAACTCAAAAAGAAAATCGATGACATTCATCAGGAAATAACCTCCCAATCCCAGACTAGCCCCGACCCTAGTCTCTTCAGTACTGCATCTAGCTCCTGCTCACTGTCTGTACTCAGACCAACGACAGAGGAAGATGTCTCCAGATTGCTTTCCTCTGCTCACCCAATCACCTGTGTAGCGACCCTCTTCCCTCACACCTCCTCCGGTCCGTCTCCCGGGTGGTTATCTCCCACTTTACCGCTATATTTAACTTCTCTCTGGCATCTTCCCCTCCTTATTCAAACACGCCATCATATCCCCTCTGCTAAAGAGACAGACTTTTGACACGACTAATGCTACCATCTACCAACACATCTCAAACTACTAGAATGCCTGGTTTACTCCCGCCTTATAAGCCATCTCTCAAAAAACCCTCTTCTTGACCCCCTACAGTCTAACTTCTGCCCTCTACACTGGAGAGAAACTGCCCTTACCAAAGTGTCAAACAACCTCCTGATGGACAAATCGAGGGGCGACTACTCCCTACTGATCCTCCTTGACCTCTCCGAAGCATTTGACACTGTTGACCACAAACTCCTCTTCAGTATGCTTCACTCCATCGGCCTAAAAGACATTACTTTCTCCCGGTTCTCCTCCTACCTATCTGACTTTCTCCTTTGGAGGCTCTACCTCCCCTCCTCTTCCCCTTGCTGTTGGGGAACCCCAGGGCTCGATCCTCAGCCCCCTCCTCTTCTCCATCTACACAGCCCCAATTGGACAAACCATCAGGGGATTTGGCGTTCAGTACCATCTCTATGCTGACGACACCCAACTATACACCTCTTCCTATGACATCACAGCACTATTCCTCTAGAACGCCATTGACTGTCGGTCCGCTTTCTCTAACACTATGTCCTCTCTCTACCTAAAACTGAACCTCTCAAAAACTGACCTACTGGTGTTTCCGCCTTCTACTAACCGCAGTGTATGGCACCACCATAACTCCCAGCACGCCCGCTGTATTGGGGTTATATTCAACTCTGATCTCTCCTTTACCCCCTTTATCCAATCTTTTGCCTGAACATGTCAGCTGCACCTCAAGAACAACGCAAGAATCCGCTCTTTTCTCACCGTGGACACGTTAAAAACGCTTACTGTTGCCCTCATCCACTCCCGGCTCGATTATTACAACTCGCTGCTGATCGGCCTCCCCTGCACCAGACTCTACCCCCTCCAATCCATCCTGAATGCGGCAGCCAGGCTCATCTTCCTGTCCAGCCGCTACTCGGACGCCTCTGCCCTGTGCCGGTCACTGCACTGGCTGCCCGTCAAATATAGAATTGAATTAAAACTCACTACCTTCATTTACAAAGCTCTCCACAGCACTGCACCGTCCTACATTGCATCCCTCATCTCAATCCACCATCCAGCCCCCGCCTTCTGCTCCACTAATGAAATCAGATTAAGCACCCCTTTAATTTAAACCTCTCTCTCCTGTCCCCAAGACTTCTCCAGAGCAGCACCAGTCCTCTTGAATGCGCTACCCCAAACTATTCAGGCAATCCCTGACACACAAAACTTCAGGCATGCTCTAAAAACGCACCTCATCAGGGAGACAAACTGCAGCGGGTGAGGAGCGGGCCCACGGCCGAGAAGATGGCGGAGGTAGAGATATCACTTGTCATGGTGGCTCTACCATCTCTTCCCCCGTAAGGGATGAATGAGACCCATCCAGGCCACTACTTAGGGGGAAGACCTCAGAAATACAATGAACCGAGCTGCAGTTCGAAACCTACAGTTCAATTTATTATGAGACCACCGATCCTTCCTCTGCAGTGAAGCTGGATGATGGGATGATAGTCCACACACACAGAGTATAGTTGAAAACAAAGTCGGAACAGTCGGCAATGTTGCTTTACTGGAAAACGCCAACACTAAACAGTTCGACAGTACATAGGCCCGAGCAAAACACCGATACTGGCAAAGCTGGTGGTGAGACAGGGAGGCAAAACTCAGGAAGACTCTCGGGCCCACAGTCCCAGTTATTTGTGTAGCTCCACTCCTGGAAACGTACTCCTTACTCCACCGGAGCTGCATGGCGATCTCCTCTCTTCTGCTTAGTGGGAAGAATTACCGGGGGCAGTAGTCCCAGTGCAACTCTCGGGAAATCGCTTGGCCTCTTCCATTATCGACGCACAGACTGATCAGTGTCTGGGGGGGTCCGAAAGCATCTGCACCTCTCTCGCTCTATTGCAGACTACGCCTCTTGACAACACTCCATTCACAACCACCACATATATGAAGCATGGTCACATGACTTCCAATCTCACAACACAGAATGATACATTTTGCAGACACAGACAGCACATTTGCAGACCGTAACCCTTTAATTCCTGCAAACATCAGTACATTTAGCGGATTCATTCCCCATGAAAGACGCTATACCAGGCAAAGTACAAGACAATGCAATCTACATATAGCATTCCTTCTGGAGGGGCCCCAGTGACTTTGGGCCACTACAATACCATATCTCCTAAACTAAACCCCTGTGCATGCCGCCTGATAACATGTTAACTGTCCTACTGACTGCAATCCCTGCCAGCCGCTATCAACCGCCCCCTGCGGTCACACCGATTCAGCCACTATACGGCCTGACCATTGTCTGTGTGTATAGCATCCCTCACTCTCCACCTCGCCATACCGTGCACATCTCCACCTCGCCATACCGTGCACATCTCCAGCCGTACCGTGCACATCTCCACCTCACCATACCGTGCACATCTCCACCTCGCCATACCGGGCACATCTCCACCCTACCATTCCGGGCACATCTCCACCCCGCCATACCGTGCACATCTCCACCCTACCATACCGTGCACATCTCCACCCCGCCATACCGTGCACATGTCCACCTCACCATACCGTGCACATCTCCACCCCGCCATACCGTGCACATCTCCACCTCACCATACCGTGCACATCTCCACCCCGCCATACCGTGCACATCTCCACCCCGCCATACCGTGCACATCTCCACCTCACCATACCGTGCACATCTCCACCTCACCATACCGTGCACATCTCCACCCCCCCATACCGCGCACATCTCCACCTCACCATACCGTGCACATCTCCACCTCACCATACCGTGCACATCTCCACCCCGCCATACCGTGCACATCTCCACCCCGCCATACCGTGCACATCTCCACCTCACCATACCGTGCACATCTCCACCCCGCCATACCGTGCACATCTCCACCCCCCATACCGGGCACATCTCCACCTCACCATACCGTGCACATCTCCACCCCGCCATACCGTGCACATCTCCACCCCCCCATACCGCGCACATCTCCACCCCGCCATACCGCGCACATCTCCACCTCACCATACCGTGCACATCTCCACCCCGCCATACCGTGCACATCTCCACCTCACCATACCGTGCACATCTCCACCCCGCCATACCGTGCACATCTCCAGCCCTTTACCTTCTGTATCACCCATTAGTTTGTAGTATGTAAGCTCATCGGAGCCCCGCACCCTTACTGTCTTTGTCAATTGATTACTACATGTAAACGAGGTCTTGTTTCTGTTCCCCTGTCTTGTAAGCGCTGCAGCATATGTTGGCGCTATATAAAAAAAGATTATTATTAACGCCACATATATGCCAACCAATATATAAAACTAATGCCAACTACCATGTAAATCAATGTCCAACCACTATTTATAGGTGGCATTAGAGATACTGTTTATTTCTTCCTGGAGGAGAGCTCATTTGCATATATTGGTTGTTTGTATCAGGTGACTAAACCAACAAGCAAATTCTACTCCATTGCTCAAGAGTGGCCAAAACTTTCCAGCATGTGATCTACTTTTGAGTTGTGTAATCTAACAGAGGATCAGGCATGGGGAAGGCCATAAGGGTCAAGGTTGCTTAAGGGGTACCACAGATAGCCTGGCACCAAAGGCATGTGACTAACAAGGGTCTTCTAAGTAATTACATAGCAGTTTTATTTAGGCATTGCATGGCACTTGTACAAAGCTGACATGTGGTCACTGTATGGTGGCGGTGCTAGTGAAGCGCTATAGAGTGCATGATTTTTGCAATGTTTGGAGGTGATCCTGTAAAATATTGTTATTTTAGGCAACTGTATAGAAGTTTTATTTGGTCAATACATGGCAGTGTTATCTGGGCACCATGGTGGGTATTATTTGGCACTATACTGTATGACCATGCCCCATATGGAAGGGAGTGCTAATGAAAAGTTCATTACACAATGTAAAGCCAACCTAGGATAGCTACATGTAGCATGCAGAGGAAGCTCATAAAAATATTTTGCATGCCCCTTTTTTAGATGTCTGAGGATCCTATAATAGTGCACCAGTTAGTTACTACACAGCTAATGCCATGCTCATACATGATTGCCCCGCTGCTCTCAGGTACCTTGCTCAGGCTACAGTCATACCGGCTGTCATCACTGTTCAAGTACTGCCAAGTGGCCTAACGTCAAGATCTACCGATTCCTCCCTGAAGTCTGGAGAGCACTATTCGGCTACCAGTGATGCTGCTGTAGGTTCCTTCTTCTCACTGACCTCTTGTACATTGCAGTGAAGTAGTAATGTCTCCAGGTGTATAAAGTTTGTTGTATAATTGCTCTACCTGCCCCAAAACACTTCCAGCCTCACATACACAACTAGCAATTTTTAAATCTCTTATTTAGGAGTGCGTCAGACGACACACCCTTGGATTGAAAACACAAACGCCCTTTTCTACCGGCTCGTTATATTAACATGTCCTGGGCATACCTTATGTCTTTGCCAAATAAGCAGTTTATTAGAACTTGGATTAACGTTCGGTTGAGGTTGACAGGCTTGGGTAGTTCATGGGTGCTAAAGGAACCCTCTGGGTGTGCCTTGTGGTATGCCTTGTGCAGGGGCCTGAGGGGGCAGAGTATGGCATAGGGATTCTCCCTTTGGTGCTATTTGAATCTCTGTGGCTTGTCTTGCACTAGGTGCAACATACTTGCCAAGCCTACGGGAATGTCCAGGAAGCTCCTGGAAAAGCTGACAGATATCAAACAACTGTATAAGAGAAAGAAAAGAAGCATTACCCACTTTGTAGCCATGGAAGCTCATGACCTTGTTTGGCACTTAAAGAGTGATCTGGATTATGGTTTTCTCCAGCAGGTTTCGGGGTATTTTATAGCTTCCAAATTGTATAGTGTGCACACATCATCGAGCAGATCAGACACAAGCTATCAGTCTCATATCCAAAATGGCTCTCTGGGCAGAAACACCCAGACAGCCCCTTTTATTGTAAAGCATAACACCTGCCCTTTAATGGGCGTGCAACAGATTACATCAGTAACATATAGGATTCTCATTTGTCGGATCATATAGAATCCCCCCTCCTTCCTGCCCACCTTCTCTCAACTCCAATGTATAAGCAAGTATTTGTCTTACAAACATGTGCTCAAACCTGAAACTGAAAGTAAGTATCTCTTTGTTGAAGAAGATTCTGTGTGTGGGGGATGGGGAAGGACTGGGAAAACACTCAAGATGAACACAAGCAATAACATATAACACTGTGATTTAACTCTTTCATTATGCAGCAGAGTTCCACATTAGGCTGAAGTCACAAAACACATATCTTTTCACCATTGTCCAGCAATTACTATAATGAAATTATGCAGTCATTAGCCTCCAAGAGTTAAAGTCACTACAGCTGCGTAATACCTCTAGTTTAGTACAAATCAATAGACATTTTACACTGACTAATCATCATGTCTATCACAAAGAGGACCTGTCAAGCCCTCAGGTCAGCGGGGTTAATGGCATACATTTGCAGCTATAGCTCCACTGACTTAAATATAGCTAGTCTTTTGTATATATTCCTCCATCCTCCTGCACTGACCTGGACTAGCTTCTGCAGCCAGTAAAGGTGCAGAGGCCCATTGAGCCTGGGGGAAGCTGCTCAGGGGTAGGATCAATGTAATACATGTTGTTTGAAAATAATTGTATGCACGTCTTAAAGACATGGATACTATTGACTATAATAGCCGTGCCTTTCCTGCGCCTTCTCTATCACGCAGGCAATGTCATCTTCCAACCTGAATTGTTCTCCACAATCCTGTCTAGAAGAGGTCAAGGTAAAGGTTAGTCTTAACGGTTTTTGGCGAAAACCATGGGAAAATCGAATTGACCATGATCCCTGTTCCTGAGATCAGTGTGCAGCCAATCAGCTCCTAGAACATCTTACTGATGTCACCAAATGTGTTCTGTATCTTTCATAGGAGCAGCAGTTTCATAAGACACCTGTATCACATGACCTAGCCATATATAACACTAGCTGATATACCCGGCTTCGCTCGAGTTAATTTGGTACTGGTGTTTATCTGGTGTTCACACGGAAAAGCTTATGAAGTCGTGGTTACTTTAGAGATACCGGAAAAACATATGTTCACCATTTTGCATAATTCTCTGCGTTACCCAGGAAACACCACGTGGAGGTAACCATGCAACATTTCCTTCATATAAAATGACATCAGGAAGTGAGAGAATTAGATTACGTACATAAAATTTGTACACTAATTCTTTTGCGCTTAAAATTGAATAATCGAGTTGGGACCTATGAACTTTTCCTATTTGTGACATAATCAATGCTCGTGCCAAATTTCCTAATTCTATGACACCGGAAAGTGAGAAAATTAGATTCCGTACGTAAAATTTTGAACGCTAACTCTTTTGCGCATAGAATTGAATAATGGAGTTGGGACCCATTAGCGTTTCCTATTTATGACATAATCAATGCTCGTGCCAAATTTCCTGTTTCTATGACATCGGGAAGTGAGAAAATTAGATTCCGTACGTAAAATTTGGACGCTAATTTTTTTGTGCATAGAATTGAATAATGGAGTTGGGACCCATTAGCTTTTCCTATTTATGACATAATCAATGCTCGTGCCAAATCTCCCGTTTCTATGACACCGGAAAGTAAAAAAATTACATTCCGCACGTAAAATTTCGACGCCAATTCTTTTGCGCTAGAATTAAATAATCGAGTTGGGACCCATTAGCTTTTCCTATTTATGACATAATCAATGCTCGGGCCAAATTTCCTGTTTCTATGACATCGGGAAGTGAGAAAATTAGATTCCGTACGTAAAATTTGGACGCTAATTCTTTTGCGCATAGAATTGAATAATCGTGTTGGGTCCCATTAACTTTTCCCATTTATGACATAATCAATGCTCGGGCCAAATTTTAAGTTTCTATGACATTGGAAAGTGACAGATTTAGATTACGTACGTAAAACTTCGATGCCAATTCTTTTGCGCTAGAATTGAATAATCGAGTTGGGACCCGATTACTTTTCCTATTTTGGAAATAATCTATGCGTGTGCGAAATTTCATGTTTCTATGACATCGGGAAGTTGGAGAACTTTTGGCGAGTCAGTGAGTCAGTGAGGGCTTTCGTCTTTTCTATATATAGACTAGCTGATATACCCAGCTTCGCCCGAGTTAATTTGGTACTGGTGTTTATCTGGTGTTCACACGGAAAATCTTATGAAGTCGTGGTTACTTTAGAGATACTGAGGAAAAACATATGTTCACCATTTTGCATAGTTCTCTGCGTTACCCAGGAAACACCACGTGGAGGTAACCATGCGACGTTTCCTTCATATAAAATGACATCGGGAAGTGAGAGAATTAGATTACATACGTAAAATGTGGACACTAATTCTTTTGCGCTTAGAATTGAATAATCGAGTTGGGACCCATTAACTTTTCCTATTTATGACATAGTCAATGCTCGTGCCAAATTTCCCGTTTCTATGACACCGGAAAGTGAAAAAATTACATTCCGCACGTAAAATTTTGACGCCAATTCTTTTGCGCTAGAATTGAATAATCGAGATGGGACTAGAGATGAGCGAACGTACTCGTCCGAGCTTGATACTCGTTCGAGTATTAGCGTGTTCGGGATGCTCGTTACTCGAGGCGAGTACCACGCGATGTTCGAGTTACTTTCACTTTCATCTCTGAGACGTTAGCGCGCTTTTCTGGCCAATAGAAAGACAGGGAAGGCATTACAACTTCCCCCTGCGACGTTCAAGCCCTATACCACCCCCCTGCTGTGAGTGGCTGGCGAGATCAGGTGTCACCCGAGTATATAAATCGGCCCCTCCCGCGGCTCGCCACAGATGCGTTCTGACAGAGATCAGGGACAGTGCTGCTGGTGCCGGAGCTGCTATAGGGAGAGCGTTAGGAGTGATTTTAGGCTTCAAGAACCCCAACGGTCCTTCTTAGGGCCACATCTGACTGTGTGCAGTACTGTGGAGGCTGCTTTTTGCAGTGTTGCACATTTTTTTTTTTGTATATCGGCCGTGCAGAGCATTGCGCCCTGCAGTAATTATACATACTCCAGGGCCAGTAGTGGTGGTTAGGCAGGGACAGAAGACATATTGATTGAATATAGGCAGTGGGCTTTTCCAAAAACATTTGGGAAAAAAAATCTATTTGGGCTGCCTGTGACTGTCCTCAGTGTTCTGGGTCTGTGCTGGGTGTAGTTGTCCTCCTAATTCATACGCAGCCAGCTAAGTGTTACAGCAGGCTTGCGCAAAATTATTTCCTGGCGTTCGGTAAGCGAAGTCAGCCTCCAACCACAGGCCAATAAGCGGCACATTTAATTACAGCGTTCTGTTTCTGCACTACTGGTAATACACCATGCTGAGAGGCAGGGGTAGGCCTAGAGGACGTGGGCGCGGGCGAGGCCGCGGAGGCCCAAGTCAGGGTGTGGGCACAGGCCGAGACAGTGTGGTGGCCAGGGGTAGAGGCAGGGCCAGACCGAATAATCCACCAACTGTTTCCCAAAGCGCCCCCTCGCGCCATGCCACCCTGCACAGGTCAAGGTGCTCTACGTTGTGGCACTTTTTCACAGAGACGCCTGACGACCGACGAACAGTGGTGTGCAACCTTTGTCGCGCCAAGATCAGCTGGGGAGGCACCACCAACAGCATGTGCAGGCATATGATGGCCAAGCACCCCACAAGGTGGGACGAAGGCTGTTCACCGCCTCCGGTTTGCACCACTGCCTCTCCCCTGTGCCCCAACCTGCCACTGAGATCCAACCCCCCTCTGAGGACACAGGCACTACCGTCTCATGGCCTGCACCCACACCCTCACCTCCGCTGTCCTCGGCCCCATCCAGCAATGTCTCTCAGCGCAGCGTCCAGGCGTCGCTAGCAGCACTGTTTGAGCGCAAGTACGCCGCCACGCACCCGCACGCTCAAGCGTTAAGCGTGCACATAGCCAAATTGATCAGCCTGGAGATGCTGCCGTATAGGGTTGTGGAAACGGAGGCTTTCAAAAGCATGATGGCGGCGGCGGCCCCGCGCTACTCGGTTCCCAGTTGCCACTACTTTTCCCGATGTGCCGTCCCAGCCCTGCACGACCACGTCTCCCGCAACATTGTACGCGCCCTCACCAACGCGGTTACTGCCAAGGTCCACTTAACAACAGACACGTGGACAAGCACAGGCGGGCAGGGCCACTATATCTCCCTGACGGCACATTGGGTGAATTTAGTGGAGGCTGGGACAGAGTCAGAGCCTGGGACCGCTCACGTCCTACCCACCCCCAGAATTGCGGGCCCCAGCTCGGTGGTGGTATCTGCGGCGGTGTATGCTTCCTTCACTAAACCACCCTCCTCCTTCTCCTACGCAACCTCTGTCTCGCAATCAAGATGTGTCAGCAGCAGCACGTCACCAGCAGTCGGTGTCGCGCGCCACGGCAGCACAGTGGTGGGCAAGCGTCAGCAGGCCGTGCTGAAACTACTCAGCTTAGGAGAGAAGAGGCAGACGGCCCACGAACTGCTGCAGGGTCTGACAGAGCAGACCGACCGCTGGCTTGCGCCGCTGAGCCTCCAACCGGGCATAGTCGTGTGTGACAACGGCCGTAACCTGGTGGAGGCTCTGCAGCTCGGCAGCCTCACGCACGTGCCATGCCTGGCCCATGCCTTTAATTTGGTGGTTCAGCGCTTTCTGAAAAGCTACCCAAACTTGTCATACCTGCTCGGAAAGGTGCGCCGGGTCAGCGCACATTTCCGCAACTCCAAGACGGACGCTGCCACCCTGCGGACCCTGCAACATCGGTTTAATCTGCCAGTGCACCGATTGCTGTGCGACGTGCCCACACGGTGGAACTCTACGCTCCACATGTTAGCCAGGCTCTATGAGCAGCGTAGAGCTATAGTGGAATACCAACTCCAACATGGGCGGCGTAGTGGGAGTCAGCCTCCTCAATTCTTTACAGAAGAGTGGGCCTGGTTGGCAGACATCTGCCAGGTCCTTGGAAACAGAGGCGGGGGAAGACAGTATGTTGCTGGATAGTCAGAGCACCCTCATGTCTATATCTCAGCGCGTTGAGGAGGAGGAGGGGGAGGAGCATGATGAGGAGGGGGAAGAGACAGCTTGGCCCACTGCTGAGGGTACACATGCTGCTTGCCTGTCATCCTTTCAGCGTGTATGGCCAGAGGAGGAGGAGGAGGAGGATCCTGAAAGTGATCTTCCTAGTGAGGACAGCCATGTGTTGCGTACAGGTACCCTGGCACACATGGCTGACTTCATGTTAGGATGCCTTTCTCGTGACCCTCGCGTTACACGCATTCTGGCCACTACGGATTACTGGGTGTACACACTGCTCGACCCACGGTATAAGGAGAGCCTTTCCACTCTCATTCCCGAAGAGGAAAGGGGTTCGAGAATGATGCTATACCACAGGGCGCTGGTGGACAAACTGATGGTAAACTTCCCATCCGACAGCGCTAGTGGCAGAAGGCGCAGTTCCGAGGGCCAGGTAGCAGGGGAGGCGCAGAGATCAGGCAGCATGTACAGCGCAGGGAGGGGAACATTCTCCAAGGCCTTTGCCAGCTTTCTGGCTCCCAAGCAAGACTGTCACCGCTCCCCAGTCAAGGCTGAGTTGGCGGGAGCACTGTAAAAGGATGGTGAGGGAGTACGTAGCCGATCGCACGACCGTCCTCCGTGACGCCTCTGCCCCCTACAACTACTGGGTGTCGAAGCTGGACACATTGCCTGAACTCGCGCTGTATGCCCTGGAGGTGCTTGCTTGTCCTGCGGCTAGCGTCTTGTCAGAGAGGGTGTTTAGTGCGGCTGGGGGAATCATCACGGATAAGCGTACCCGCCTGTCAACCGACAGTGCCGACAGGCTAACACTCATCAAGATGAACAAAGGCTGGATTTCCCCAGACTTCTCTTCTCCACCAGCGGACAGCAGCGGTACCTAAACAATACGTAGGCTGCACCCGCGGATGGAAGCATTGTTCTCTATCACCATCAAAAACGTGGACCTTTTAGCTTCATCAATCTGTGTATAATATTCCTCCTCCTCCTCCTGCTGCTCCTCCTGAAACCTCACGTAATCACACCGAACGGGCAATTTTTCTTAGGCCCACAAGGCTCAGTCATATAATTTTTGTAAACAATTTTTATACGTTTCAATGCTCATTAAAGCGTTGAAACTTTCACCTGAACCAATTTTTATTTTAACTGGGCTGCCTCCTGGCCTAGTTACCAATTAAGCCACATTTACCAAAGCGATTAATGGGTTTCACCTGCCCTCTTGGTTGAGCATGGGCAATTTTTCTCAGGTACATTAGTACTGTTGGTACACCAATTTTTGGGGCCCTCGCCTACAGTGTAATCCAATTAATTTTTGCCCACCTGCATTACAGCTGACGTTACATCCGCTGTGTTGGGCACTGCAATGGGATATATTTATGTACCGCCGGTGGCTTCCAGGGAGCCACCCATGCCGTGGGTCCACACGGAGTTGTAACTGCATGTGTCCACTTCTAAAGAACCCCAGTCTGACTGGGGCATGCAGTGTGGGCCGAAGCCCACCTGCATTAAGCACGACATTACCTCAGCTGTGATGGGCACTGCAATGGGATACATTAATGTACAGCCGGTGGGTTCCAGGGAGCCACCCTTGCTGTGGGTGCACACGGAATTCCCATTGCGGAGTTGTACCTGCCTGTGACTATTTATAAAAAAAACGCAGTCTGACGCATGCAGACACCTTGACAGAATGAATAGTGTGTGGCACATAGGTTCCCTATTGCTATGCCCACGTGTGCAGCTCCTGATGGCGGTGGCACAGGATTGGATTTATCATTGCTTCTGTACAGCATTGTGGGATATCGCCCCGCCCCTTTTAAAGAGGGTCACTGCCTGGCTGTGCCAACCCTCTGCAGTGTGTGCCTGCGGTTCCTTCTCATGGCAGACGCACTTATAAATAGATAGATAAATATAAATAAATAGGCAGTATTATAATAGTTCTATTCTTGTACATAGGGACAGTATTATAGAAGTTCTATTCTTGTACATAGGGGGCAGTATTATAGTAGTTATATTCTTGTACCTAGGGGGCAGTATTATAGTAGTTATATTCTTGTACATAGGAGGCAGTATTATAGTAGTTATATTCTTGTACATAGGGGGCAGTATTATAGTAGTTATATTCTTGTACATAGGGGGCAGTATTATAGTAGTTATATTCTTGTACATAGGGGGCAGTATTATATTAGTTATATTCTTGTACATAGGGGACAGTATTATAGAAGTTGTATCCTTGCACATAGGGGGCAATATTATAGTAGTTATATTCTTGTACATGGGAGGCAGTATTATAGTAGTTATACTCTTGTACATAGGGGCAGTATTATAGTAGTTATATTCTTGTACATAGGGGGCAGTATTATAGTAGTTATATTCTTGTACATAGGGGGCAGTATTATAGTAGTTATATTCTTATACATAGGAGGCAGTATTATAGTAGTTATATTCTTGTACATAGGACGCAGTATTATAGGAGTTATATTCTTGTACATAGGGGGCAGTATTACAGTAGTTATATTCTTGTACATAGGAGCAGTATTATAGTAGTTATATTCTTGTACATAGGGGGCAGTATTATAGTAGTTATATTCTAGTACATAGGAGCAGTATTATAGTAGTTATATTCTTGTACATAGGAGTCAGAATTATAATAGTTATATTCTAGTACCTAGGAGACAATATTATAGTAGTTATATTCTTGTACATAGGGGCAGTTTTATAGAAGTTACATTCTTGTACATAGGGGCAGTATTATAGCAGTTATATTCTTGTATATAGGAACAGTATTATAATAGTTAAATTCTTGCACATAGGGGGCAGTATTATAGTAGTTATAATCTTGTACATAGGGGCAGTATTATAGCAGTTATATTCTTGTACAGAGGAGCAGTATTATAGTAGTTAAATTCTTGTACATAGGAGGCAATATTATAGTACTTATTTTCTTGTACAATGAAGGCAGTATTACAGTAGTTTTTATCTTGTACAATGAAGGCAGTATTGCAGTAGTTTTTATCTTGTACATAGGGGCAGTATTATAGTAGTTATATTCTTGTATGTAGGAGGCAGTATTATAATAGTTATATTCTTGTACATAGGAGGCAGTATTACAGTAGTTTGATTTTTGTACATAGGGGACAGTATTACAGTAGTTATATTCTTGTACATAGGGAACAATATTATAGTACTTATATTCTTTTACATAGGGGCAGTATTATAGCAGTTATAATCTTGTACAAAGGAGCAGTATTATAGTAGTTCAATTCTTGCACATAGGGGGCAGTATTATAGTAGTTATATTCTTGTACGTAGGGGCAGTATTATAGTAGTTATATTCTTGTACATAGGAGCATTATTATAGTAGTTACATTCTTGTACATAGGAGGCAGTATTATAGTACTTATATTCTTGTACATTGGAGGCAGTATTATAGTAGTTTTATTCTTGTATATAGGGTACAGTATTACAGTAGTTGTATTCTTGTGCTTTGGGGGCAGTATTATAGTAGTTGTATTCTTGTACATAGGAGGCAGTATTATAGTAGTTATATTCTTGTACATAGAGGGCAGTATTGTAGTAGTTATATTCTTGTACATAGCAGCAGTATTATAGTAGTTATATTCTGGTACATAGGGGGCAGTATTATAGTAGTTATATTCTTGTACATAGCAGCAGTATTATAGTAGTTATATTCTTGTACATAGAGGGCAGTATTATCGTTGTTGTATTCTGGTACATAGGAGGCAGTATTATAGTAGTTATATTCCTGTACATAGGAGGCAGTATTATAGTAGTTATATTCTTGTACATAGTGGGGCAGTATTACAGTAGCTATATTCTTGTACATAGGAGGCAGTATTATAGTAGTTATATTCTTGTACATAGTGGGGCAGTATTACAGTAGCTATATTCTTGTACACAGGGGGCAGTATTACAGTAGTTCTATTCTTGTACATAGGAGGCAGTATTATAGTAGTTATATTCTTGTACATAGAGGGCAGTATTATTGTTGTTGTATTCTGGTACATAGGAGGCAGTATTATAGTAGTCATATTCTTGTACATAGGGGGCAGTATTATAGTAGTTATATTCCTGTACATAGGAGGCAGTATTATAGTAGTTAAATTCTTGTATATAGGGGAGAGTATTACAGTAGTTATATTCTTGTACATAGGAGGCAGTATTACAGTAGTTATATTCTTGTTCATAGTGGGGCAGTATTACAGTAGCTATATTCTTGTACATAGGAGGCAGTATTATAGTAATTATATTCTTGTACATAGTGGGGAAGTATTACAGTAGCTATATTCTTGTACACAGTGGGCAGTATTACAGTAGTTCTATTCTTGTACATAGGAGGCAGTATTCTAGCAGTTATGTTCTTGTACACAGGAGCATTATTATAGTAGTTACAGTCTTGTACATAGGAGGCAGTATTATAGTACTTATATTCTTGTACATAGGAGGCAGTATTATAGTACTTATATTCTTGTACATAGGAGGCAGTATTACAGTAGTTATGTTCTTGTGCTTAGGGGGCAGTATTATAGTAGTTATATTCCTGTGCATAGGAGGCAGTATTCTAGTACTTATATTCGAGTACATAGTGGGGCAGTATTACAGTAGCTACTGTATATTCTTGTACATAGAAGGCAGTATTATAGTAGTTATATTCTTGTACATAGTGGGGCAGTATTACAGTAGCTATATTCTTGTACATAGGAGGCAGTATTATAGTAGTTATATTCTTGTACATAGTGGGGCAGTATTACAGTAGCTATATTCTTGTACACAGGGGGCAGTATTACAGTAGTTCTATTCTTGTACATAGGAGGCAGTATTCTAGCAGTTATGTTCTTGTACACAGGAGCATTATTATAGTAGTTACATACTTGTACATAGGAGGCAGTATTATAGTACTTATATTCTTGTACATAGGAGGCAGTGTTATAGTAGTTATATTCCTGTACATAGGAGGCAGTATTATAGTAGTTATATTCTTGTATATAGGGACAGTATTACAGTAGTTATATTCTTGTACATAGGAGGCAGTATTCTAGTACTTATATTCGAGTACATAGTGGGGCAGTATGACAGTAGCTACTGTATATTCTTGTACATAGGAGGCAGTATTATAGTAGTTATATTCTTGTACATATGGGGACAGTATTACAGGAGTTGTATTCCTGTACATAGGAGGCAGTATTATAGTAGTTATATTCTTGTACATAGGGGGCAGTATTATAGTAGTTATATTCTTGTATATAGGGACAGTATTACAGTAGTTATATTCTTGTACATAGGAGGCAGTATTCTAGTACTTATATTCGAGTACATAGTGGGGCAGTATTACAGTAGCTACTGTATATTCTTGTACATAGGAGGCAGTATTATAGTAGTTATATTCTTGTACATAGGAGGCAGTATTATAGGAGTTGTATTCCTGTACATAGGAGGCAGTATTATAGTAGTTATATTCTTGTACATAGGGGACAGTATTACAGTAGGTTTATTCTTGTACATAGAGGCAGTATTATGGTAGTTATATTCTTGTACATAGGGGGCAGTATTATAGTAGTTATATTCTTGTACATAGGTAGCAGTATTATAGTAGTTATATTCTTCTACATAGGGGGCAGTATTATAGTAGTTATATTCTTGTATATAGGGGACAGTATTACAATAGTTATATTCTTGTATATAGGAGGCAGTATTACAGTAGCTATATTCTTGTACACAGGGGGCAGTATTACAGTAGTTCTATTCTTGTACATAGGAGGCAGTATTCTAGCAGTTATGTACTTGTACACAGGAGCATTATTATAGTACTTATATTCTTGTACATAGGTGGCAGTGTTATAGTAGTTATATTCCTGTACATAGGAGGCAGTATTATAGTAGTTATATTCTTGTACATAGGGGGCAGTATTATAGTAGTTATATTCTTGTATATAGGGACAGTATTACAGTAGTTATATTCTTGTACATAGGAGGCAGTATTCTAGTACTTATATTCGAGTACATAGTGGGGCAGTATGACAGTAGCTACTGTATATTCTTGTACATAGGAGGCTGTATTATAGTAGTTATATTCTTGTACATAGGGGGGGCAGTATTACAGTAGTTATATTCTTCTACATAGTAGGCAGTAATATAGTAGCTGCATTCCTGTACATAGGTGGCAGTATTATAGCAGTTATATTCTTGTATATAGGGGACAGTATTACAGTAGGTATATTCTTGTATATAGGCAGCAGTTATATATTAGTTGTATTCTTCTACATAGCGAACAGTATTATAGCAGTTATATTCTTGTATAAAGGGGGTAATATTATAGTAGTTATATTCTTGTACATAGGGGGCAGTATTATAGTAGTTGTATTCTTGTACATATCGAACAGTATTATAGCAGTTATATTCTTGTACATAGGGGACAGTATTATAGTAGTTATATTCTTGTTCATAGGGGGCAGTATTACAGTAGTTTTATTCTTGTACATAGAGGGCAGTATTATATTAGTCTTTATCTTGTGCATTGGAGGCAGTGTTATAGTAGTTATATTTTTGTACATAGGGAGCAGTATTATAGTAGTTATATTCTTGTACATTGGAGACAGTATTATAGTAGCTATATTCTTGTACATAGGGGACAGTATTATAGTAGTTATATTCTTGTACATAGGGGGAGTATTATTGTAGTTATATTCTTGTACATAGGGGGCAGTATTATAGTAGTTATATTCTTGTTCATAGGGGGCAGTATTACAGTAGTTTTATTCTTGTACATAGAGGGCAGTATTATATTAGTCTTTATCTTGTGCATTGGAGGCAGTGTTATAGTAGTTATATTTTTGTACATAGGGAGCAGTATTATAGTAGTTATATTCTTGTACATTGGAGACAGTATTATAGTAGCTATATTCTTGTACATAGGGGACAGTATTATAGTAGTTATATTCTTGTTCATAGGGGGCAGTATTACAGTAGTTTTATTCTTGTACATAGAGGGCAGTATTATATTAGTCTTTATCTTGTGCATTGGAGGCAGTGTTATAGTAGTTATATTTTTGTACATAGGGAGCAGTATTATAGTAGTTATATTCTTGTACCTTGGAGACAGTATTATAGTAGTTATAGTCTTGTACATAGGGGGCAGTATTATAGTAGTAATATTCTTGTACATAGGGGACAGTATTATAGTAGTTATATTCTTGTACATAGGGGGAGTATTATTGTAGTTATATTCTTGTACATAGGGGCAGCATTATAGTAGTTATATTCTTGTACATAGGGGGCAGTTTTATAGTATTTATATTCTTGTACATAGAGAACAGTATTATAGTGATTATATTCTTGTACATAAGAGGCAGTATTATAGTAGTTATATTCTTGTACATACGAGGCAGTATTATAGTAGTTATATTCCTGTACATAGGAGGCAGTATTATAGTATTTATATTCTTGTACATAGGGGGCAGTATTATAGTATTTATATTCTTGTACATAGAGGGCAGAATTATAGTAGTTATATTATTGTACACAGGGGGCAGTATTATAGTAGTTATATTCTTGTACATAGGGGGCAGTATTATAGTAGTTATATTCTTGTACATAGGAGGCAGTATTATAGTAGTTATATTCTTGTACATGGGGACAGTATTATAGTAGTTATATTCTTGTACATAGGAGACAGTATTATAGTAGTTATATTCTTGTACATAGGGGGCAGTATTATAGTAGTTATATTCTTGTACATAGGGGCAGTATTATAGTGGTTATATTCTTGTACATAGGGAGCAGTATTATAGTAGTTATATTCTTGTACACAGGGGGCAGTATTATAGTAGTTATATTCTTGTACATAGGAGCAGTATTATAGCAGTTATATTCTTGTACATAGGGGGTAGTATTATAGTAGTTATATTCTTGTACATAGAAGGCAGTATTATAGTAGTTGTATTCCTCGACATAGGAGGCAGTATTATAGTAGTTACATTCTTGTACATAGGGGACAGTATTACAGTAGTTATATTCTTGTGCTTAGGGGGCAGTATTATAGTAGTTATATTCCTGTACATAGGAGGCAGTATTATAGTAGTTGTATTCTCGTACATAGCGAACATTACTATAGCAGTTATATTCTTGTATATAGGGGGCAGTATTATGGTAGTTATATTCTTGTACATAGGGGGCAGTATTATAGTAGTTGTATTCCTGTACATAGGAGGCAGTATTATAGTAGTTATATTCTTGTACATAGGGGACAGTATTACAGTAGTTATATGCTTGTGCTTAGCGGGCAGTATTATATTAGTTATATTCTTGTACATAGGAGGCAGTATTACAGTAGTTTGATTTTTGTACATAGGGGACAGTATTACAGTAGTTATATTCTTGCACATAGGGAACAATATTATAGTACTTATATTCTTTTACATAGGGGCAGTATTATAGCAGTTATAATCTTGTACAAAGGAGCAGTATTATAGTAGTTCAATTCTTGCACATAGGGGGCAGTATTATAGTAGTTATATTCTTGTACGTAGGGGCAGTATTATAGTAGTTATATTCTTGTACATAGGAGCATTATTATAGTAGTTACATTCTTGTACATAGGAGGCAGTATTATAGTACTTATATTCTTGTACATTGGAGGCAGTATTATAGTAGTTTTATTCTTGTATATAGGGTACAGTATTACAGTAGTTGTATTCTTGTGCTTTGGGGGCAGTATTATAGTAGTTGTATTCTTGTACATAGGAGGCAGTATTATAGTAGTTATATTCTTGTACATAGAGGGCAGTATTGTAGTAGTTATATTCTTGTACATAGGAGCAGTATTATAGTAGTTATATTCTGGTACATAGGGGGCAGTATTATAGTAGTTATATTCTTGTACATAGCAGCAGTATTATAGTAGTTATATTCTTGTACATAGAGGGCAGTATTATCGTTGTTGTATTCTGGTACATAGGAGGCAGTATTATAGTAGTTATATTCCTGTACATAGGAGTCAGTATTCTAGTACTTATATTCGAGTACATAGTGGGGCAGTATGACAGTAGCTACTGTATATTCTTGTACATAGGAGGCTGTATTATAGTAGTTATATTCTTGTACATAGGGGGGGCAGTATTACAGTAGTTATATTCTTCTACATAGTAGGCAGTAATATAGTAGCTGCATTCCTGTACATAGGTGGCAGTATTATAGCAGTTATATTCTTGTACATAGGGGACAGTATTACAGTAGGTATATTCTTGTATATAGGCAGCAGTTATATATTAGTTGTATTCTTCTACATAGCGAACAGTATTATAGCAGTTATATTCTTGTATAAAGGGGGTAATATTATAGTAGTTATATTCTTGTACATAGGGGGCAGTATTATAGTAGTTGTATTCTTGTACATATCGAACAGTATTATAGCAGTTATATTCTTGTACATAGGGGACAGTATTATAGTAGTTATATTCTTGTTCATAGGGGGCAGTATTACAGTAGTTTTATTCTTGTACATAGAGGGCAGTATTATATTAGTCTTTATCTTGTGCATTGGAGGCAGTGTTATAGTAGTTATATTTTTGTACATAGGGAGCAGTATTATAGTAGTTATATTCTTGTACATTGGAGACAGTATTATAGTAGCTATATTCTTGTACATAGGGGACAGTATTATAGTAGTTATATTCTTGTACATAGGGGGAGTATTATTGTAGTTATATTCTTGTACATAGGGGGCAGTATTATAGTAGTTATATTCTTGTTCATAGGGGGCAGTATTACAGTAGTTTTATTCTTGTACATAGAGGGCAGTATTATATTAGTCTTTATCTTGTGCATTGGAGGCAGTGTTATAGTAGTTATATTTTTGTACATAGGGAGCAGTATTATAGTAGTTATATTCTTGTACATTGGAGACAGTATTATAGTAGCTATATTCTTGTACATAGGGGACAGTATTATAGTAGTTATATTCTTGTTCATAGGGGGCAGTATTACAGTAGTTTTATTCTTGTACATAGAGGGCAGTATTATATTAGTCTTTATCTTGTGCATTGGAGGCAGTGTTATAGTAGTTATATTTTTGTACATAGGGAGCAGTATTATAGTAGTTATATTCTTGTACCTTGGAGACAGTATTATAGTAGTTATAGTCTTGTACATAGGGGGCAGTATTATAGTAGTAATATTCTTGTACATAGGGGACAGTATTATAGTAGTTATATTCTTGTACATAGGGGGAGTATTATTGTAGTTATATTCTTGTACATAGGGGCAGCATTATAGTAGTTATATTCTTGTACATAGGGGGCAGTTTTATAGTATTTATATTCTTGTACATAGAGAACAGTATTATAGTGATTATATTCTTGTACATAAGAGGCAGTATTATAGTAGTTATATTCTTGTACATACGAGGCAGTATTATAGTAGTTATATTCCTGTACATAGGAGGCAGTATTATAGTATTTATATTCTTGTACATAGGGAGCAGTATTATAGTATTTATATTCTTGTACATAGAGGGCAGAATTATAGTAGTTATATTATTGTACACAGGGGGCAGTATTATAGTAGTTATATTCTTGTACATAGGGGGCAGTATTATAGTAGTTATATTCTTGTACATAGGAGGCAGTATTATAGTAGTTATATTCTTGTACATAGGGGCAGTATTATAGTAGTTATATTCTTGTACATAGGGGCAGTATTATAGTGGTTATATTCTTGTACATAGGGAGCAGTATTATAGTAGTTATATTCTTGTACACAGGGGGCAGTATTATAGTAGTTATATTCTTGTACATAGGAGCAGTATTATAGCAGTTATATTCTTGTACATAGGGGGTAGTATTATAGTAGTTATATTCTTGTACATAGAAGGCAGTATTATAGTAGTTGTATTCCTCGACATAGGAGGCAGTATTATAGTAGTTACATTCTTGTACATAGGGGACAGTATTACAGTAGTTATATTCTTGTGCTTAGGGGGCAGTATTATAGTAGTTGTATTCTCGTACATAGCGAACATTACTATAGCAGTTATATTCTTGTATATAGGGGGCAGTATTATGGTAGTTATATTCTTGTACATAGGGGGCAGTATTATAGTAGTTGTATTCCTGTACATAGGAGGCAGTATTATAGTAGTTATATTCTTGTACATAGGGGACAGTATTACAGTAGTTATATGCTTGTGCTTAGCGGGCAGTATTATATTAGTTATATTCTTGTACATAGGAGGCAGTATTACAGTAGATTGATTTTTGTACATAGGGGACAGTATTACAGTAGTTATATTCTTGCACATAGGGAACAATATTATAGTACTTATATTCTTTTACATAGGGGCAGTATTATAGCAGTTATAATCTTGTACAAAGGAGCAGTATTATAGTAGTTCAATTCTTGCACATAGGGGGCAGTATTATAGTAGTTATATTCTTGTACGTAGGGGCAGTATTATAGTAGTTATATTCTTGTACATAGGAGCATTATTATAGTAGTTACATTCTTGTACATAGGAGGCAGTATTATAGTACTTATATTCTTGTACATTGGAGGCAGTATTATAGTAGTTTTATTCTTGTATATAGGGTACAGTATTACAGTAGTTGTATTCTTGTGCTTTGGGGGCAGTATTATAGTAGTTGTATTCTTGTACATAGGAGGCAGTATTATAGTAGTTATATTCTTGTACATAGAGGGCAGTATTGTAGTAGTTATATTCTTGTACATAGGAGCAGTATTATAGTAGTTATATTCTGGTACATAGGGGGCAGTATTATAGTAGTTATATTCTTGTACATAGCAGCAGTATTATAGTAGTTATATTCTTGTACATAGAGGGCAGTATTATCGTTGTTGTATTCTGGTACATAGGAGGCAGTATTATAGTAGTTATATTCCTGTACATAGGAGGCAGTATTATAGTAGTTATATTCTTGTACATAGGGGCAGTATTATAGTTGTTATATTCTTGTATATAGGGGAGAGTATTACAGTAGTTATATTCTTGTACATAGGAGGCAGTATTATAGTAGTTATATTCTTGTACATAGTGGGGCAGTATTACAGTAGCTATATTCTTGTACATAGGAGGCAGTATTATAGTAGTTATATTCTTGTACATAGTGGGGCAGTATTACAGTAGCTATATTCTTGTACACAGGGGGCAGTATTACAGTAGTTCTATTCTTGTACATAGGAGGCAGTATTATAGTAGTTATATTCTTGTACATAGAGGGCAGTATTATTGTTGTTGTATTCTGGTACATAGGAGGCAGTATTATAGTAGTTATATTCTTGTACATAGGGGGCAGTATTATAGTAGTTATATTCCTGTACATAGGAGGCAGTATTATAGTAGTTAAATTCTTGTATATAGGGGAGAGTATTACAGTAGTTATATTCTTGTACATAGGAGGCAGTATTACAGTAGTTATATTCTTGTTCATAGTGGGGCAGTATTACAGTAGCTATATTCTTGTACATAGGAGGCAGTATTATAGTAGTTATATTCTTGTACATAGTGGGGCAGTATTACAGTAGCTATATTCTTGTACACAGTGGGCAGTATTACAGTAGTTCTATTCTTGTACATAGGAGGCAGTATTCTAGCAGTTATGTTCTTGTACACAGGAGCATTATTATAGTAGTTACAGTCTTGTACATAGGAGGCAGTATTATAGTACTTATATTCTTGTACATAGGAGGCAGTATTATAGTAGTTATATTCTTGTACATAGGAGGCAGTATTACAGTAGTTATGTTCTTGTGCTTAGGGGGCAGTATTATAGTAGTTATATTCCTGTGCATAGGAGGCAGTATTCTAGTACTTATATTCGAGTACATAGTGGGGCAGTATTACAGTAGCTACTGTATATTCTTGTACATAGAAGGCAGTATTATAGTAGTTATATTCTTGTACATAGTGGGGCAGTATTACAGTAGCTATATTCTTGTACATAGGAGGCAGTATTATAGTAGTTATATTCTTGTACATAATGGGGCAGTATTACAGTAGCTATATTCTTGTACACAGGGGGCAGTATTACAGTAGTTCTATTCTTGTACATAGGAGGCAGTATTCTAGCAGTTATGTTCTTGTACACAGGAGCATTATTATAGTAGTTACATACTTGTACATAGGAGGCAGTATTATAGTACTTATATTCTTGTACATAGGAGGCAGTGTTACAGTAGTTATATTCCTGTACATAGGGAGCAGTATTATAGTAGTTATATTCTTGTACATAGGGAGCAGTATTACAGTAGTTATATTCTTGTACATAGGGAGCAGTATTACAGTAGTTATATTCTTGTACATAGGGGCAGTATTATAGTAGTTATATTCTTGTACATAGGAGGCAGTATTATAGTAGTTATATTCTTGTACATAGGGGGCAGTATTATAGTAGTTATATTCTTGTATATAGGGACAGTATTACAGTAGTTCTATTCTTGTACATAGGAGGCAGTATTCTAGTACTTATATTCGAGTACATAGTGGGGCAGTATGACAGTAGCTACTGTATATTCTTGTACATAGGAGGCAGTATTATAGTAGTTATATTCTTGTACATATGGGGACAGTATTATAGGAGTTGTATTCCTGTACATAGGAGGCAGTATTATAGTAGTTATATTCTTGTACATAGGGGGCAGTATTATAGTAGTTATATTCTTGTATATAGGGACAGTATTACAGTAGTTCTATTCTTGTACATAGGAGGCAGTATTCTAGTACTTATATTCGAGTACATAGTGGGGCAGTATGACAGTAGCTACTGTATATTCTTGTACATAGGAGGCAGTATTATAGTAGTTATATTCTTGTACATAGGAGGCAGTATTATAGGAGTTGTATTCCTGTACATAGGAGGCAGTATTATAGTAGTTATATTCTTGTACATAGGGGACAGTATTACAGTAGGTTTATTCTTGTACATAGAGGCAGTATTATGATAGTTATATTCTTGTACATAGGGAGCAGTATTACAGTAGTTATATTCTTGTACATAGGGAGCAGTATTACAGTAGTTATATTCTTGTACATAGGGGCAGTATTATAGTAGTTATATTCTTGTACATAGGAGGCAGTATTATAGTAGTTATATTCTTGTACATAGGGGGCAGTATTATAGTAGTTATATTCTTGTATATAGGGACAGTATTACAGTAGTTCTATTCTTGTACATAGGAGGCAGTATTCTAGTACTTATATTCGAGTACATAGTGGGGCAGTATTACAGTAGTTATATTCTTGTACATAGGGAGCAGTATTACAGTAGTTATATTCTTGTACATAGGGGCAGTATTATAGTAGTTATATTCTTGTACATAGGAGGCAGTATTATAGTAGTTATATTCTTGTACATAGGGCGCAGTATTATAGTAGTTATATTCTTGTATATAGGGACAGTATTACAGTAGTTCTATTCTTGTACATAGGAGGCAGTATTCTAGTACTTATATTCGAGTACATAGTGGGGCAGTATGACAGTAGCTACTGTATATTCTTGTACATAGGAGGCAGTATTATAGTAGTTATATTCTTGTACATAGTGGGGCAGTATTACAGTAGCTATATTCTTGTACACAGGGGGCAGTATTACAGTAGTTCTATTCTTGTACATAGGAGGCAGTATTATAGTAGTTATATTCTTGTACATAGAGGGCAGTATTATTGTTGTTGTATTCTGGTACATAGGAGGCAGTATTATAGTAGTTATATTCTTGTACATAGGGGGCAGTATTATAGTAGTTATATTCCTGTACATAGGAGGCAGTATTATAGTAGTTAAATTCTTGTATATAGGGGAGAGTATTACAGTAGTTATATTCTTGTACATAGGAGGCAGTATTACAGTAGTTATATTCTTGTTCATAGTGGGGCAGTATTACAGTAGCTATATTCTTGTACATAGGAGGCAGTATTATAGTAGTTATATTCTTGTACATAGTGGGGCAGTATTACAGTAGCTATATTCTTGTACACAGTGGGCAGTATTACAGTAGTTCTATTCTTGTACATAGGAGGCAGTATTCTAGCAGTTATGTTCTTGTACACAGGAGCATTATTATAGTAGTTACAGTCTTGTACATAGGAGGCAGTATTATAGTACTTATATTCTTGTACATAGGAGGCAGTATTATAGTAGTTATATTCTTGTACATAGGAGGCAGTATTACAGTAGTTATGTTCTTGTGCTTAGGGGGCAGTATTATAGTAGTTATATTCCTGTGCATAGGAGGCAGTATTCTAGTACTTATATTCGAGTACATAGTGGGGCAGTATTACAGTAGCTACTGTATATTCTTGTACATAGAAGGCAGTATTATAGTAGTTATATTCTTGTACATAGTGGGGCAGTATTACAGTAGCTATATTCTTGTACATAGGAGGCAGTATTATAGTAGTTATATTCTTGTACATAATGGGGCAGTATTACAGTAGCTATATTCTTGTACACAGGGGGCAGTATTACAGTAGTTCTATTCTTGTACATAGGAGGCAGTATTCTAGCAGTTATGTTCTTGTACACAGGAGCATTATTATAGTAGTTACATACTTGTACATAGGAGGCAGTATTATAGTACTTATATTCTTGTACATAGGAGGCAGTGTTACAGTAGTTATATTCCTGTACATAGGGAGCAGTATTATAGTAGTTATATTCTTGTACATAGGGAGCAGTATTACAGTAGTTATATTCTTGTACATAGGGAGCAGTATTACAGTAGTTATATTCTTGTACATAGGGGCAGTATTATAGTAGTTATATTCTTGTACATAGGAGGCAGTATTATAGTAGTTATATTCTTGTACATAGGGGGCAGTATTATAGTAGTTATATTCTTGTATATAGGGACAGTATTACAGTAGTTCTATTCTTGTACATAGGAGGCAGTATTCTAGTACTTATATTCGAGTACATAGTGGGGCAGTATGACAGTAGCTACTGTATATTCTTGTACATAGGAGGCAGTATTATAGTAGTTATATTCTTGTACATATGGGGACAGTATTATAGGAGTTGTATTCCTGTACATAGGAGGCAGTATTATAGTAGTTATATTCTTGTACATAGGGGGCAGTATTATAGTAGTTATATTCTTGTATATAGGGACAGTATTACAGTAGTTCTATTCTTGTACATAGGAGGCAGTATTCTAGTACTTATATTCGAGTACATAGTGGGGCAGTATGACAGTAGCTACTGTATATTCTTGTACATAGGAGGCAGTATTATAGTAGTTATATTCTTGTACATAGGAGGCAGTATTATAGGAGTTGTATTCCTGTACATAGGAGGCAGTATTATAGTAGTTATATTCTTGTACATAGGGGACAGTATTACAGTAGGTTTATTCTTGTACATAGAGGCAGTATTATGATAGTTATATTCTTGTACATAGGGAGCAGTATTACAGTAGTTATATTCTTGTACATAGGGAGCAGTATTACAGTAGTTATATTCTTGTACATAGGGGCAGTATTATAGTAGTTATATTCTTGTACATAGGAGGCAGTATTATAGTAGTTATATTCTTGTACATAGGGGGCAGTATTATAGTAGTTATATTCTTGTATATAGGGACAGTATTACAGTAGTTCTATTCTTGTACATAGGAGGCAGTATTCTAGTACTTATATTCGAGTACATAGTGGGGCAGTATTACAGTAGTTATATTCTTGTACATAGGGAGCAGTATTACAGTAGTTAAATTCTTGTACATAGGGGCAGTATTATAGTAGTTATATTCTTGTACATAGGAGGCAGTATTATAGTAGTTATATTCTTGTACATAGGGCGCAGTATTATAGTAGTTATATTCTTGTATATAGGGACAGTATTACAGTAGTTCTATTCTTGTACATAGGAGGCAGTATTCTAGTACTTATATTCGAGTACATAGTGGGGCAGTATGACAGTAGCTACTGTATATTCTTGTACATAGGAGGCAGTATTATAGTAGTTATATTCTTGTACATAGGAGGCAGTATTATAGGAGTTGTATTCCTGTACATAGGAGGCAGTATTATAGTAGTTATATTCTTGTACATAGGGGACAGTATTACAGTAGGTTTATTCTTGTACATAGAGGCAGTATTATGATAGTTATATTCTTGTACATAGGGGGCAGTATTATAGTAGTTATATTCTTGTACATAGGTAGCAGTATTATAGTAGTTATATTCTTCTACATAGGGGGCAGTATTATAGTAGTTATATTCTTGTATATAGGGGGCAGTATTACAGTAGTTCTATTCTTGTACATAAGAGGCAGTATTCTAGCAGTTATGTTCTTGTACACAGGAGCATTATTATAGTAGTTACATACTTGTACATAGGGGCAGTATTATAGTACTTATATTCTTGTACATAGGAGGCAGTGTTATAGTAGTTATATTCCTGTACATAGGAGGCAGTATTATAGTAGTTATATTCTTGTACATAGGGGGCAGTATTATAGTAGTTATATTCTTGTATATAGGGACAGTATTACAGTAGTTATATTCTTGTACATAGGAGGCAGTATTCTAGTACTTATATTTGAGTACATAGTGGGGCAGTATGACAGTAGCTACTGTATATTCTTGTACATAGGAGGCTGTATTATAGTAGTTATATTCTTGTACATAGGGGGGGCAGTATTACAGTAGTTATATTCTTCTACATAGTAGGCAGTAATATAGTAGCTGCATTCCTGTACATAGGTGGCAGTATTATAGCAGTTATATTCTTGTACATAGGGGACAGTATTACAGTAGGTATATTCTTGTATATAGGCAGCAGTTATATATTAGTTGTATTCTTCTACATAGCGAACAGTATTATAGCAGTTATATTCTTGTATAAAGGGGGTAATATTATAGTAGTTATATTCTTGTACATAGGGGGCAGTATTATAGTAGTTATATTCTTGTACATAGGGGGCTGTATTATAGTAGTTATATTCTTGTACATAGGAGGCAGTATTATAGTAGTTATATTCTTGTACATAGGGGGCAGTGTTATAGTAGTTATATTCTTGTACATAGGGGGCAGTGTTATAGTAGTTATATTCTTGTACATAGAAGGCAGTATTACAGTAATTTTTATCTTGTACATAGGAGGCATATGAAAATGGAATGTTCCTGTATATAAACAGTTATATGAGTAATGACGGTGCCTTCACAATACGCAGGGCATGTATTTTATTTCCCGGGTTATTAATCACACTATTGTTTTCCACTTAAAGGAAATCCTTTCTCCCAATCATGCAGATATGAATCAAAATATTGCACTATTTTTATGTCTTTTTTACTAGATTTGAAATGTTGTCTTGCTTTCAAATCTACAAATCTAAGTCAATGTTTTTTTGAGATCATAGACGTGGGCGTTTCACTTTCTTCTAAAGTTAGTAGTCCTTTCAGTTCTGTATTTAAACATAGTTTCTCAAGCAATATATTTGTCCTTCCTGATGATCAGCACTTCATGGGGCTGCCAGTGGGTTTCCTTTTATCTCGTATTAACATTATTGACATTCAAAGCGATCTACTAACGTGAGTTACTATGGTGCTCCTGTAAGGAGTTGAAGAGCTCTGTGCTCTGGCCCCATAGATGTCTGCACACCGCTCCTCCCTCTCTCCTCTCACAGCATGAGTCTCACATAGAAATTCAGTCATAGAGACTGCAGCTGCCTCTCCCTCCTTATCTTCCTTTTACTTTTTTGGGTTTTTTTTACTTACTAATGAGCTTTTTACTGACTGTGGAGCTCTGTGGGCTGGAAAGGGAGACTCCAAGATGCTGGAAGATGAGGAAGATAAGACTTTTCTCTAATAACCCCTATAACAACATTTCATGTGTGGCCTGCTTTAGGGTATGTATAGCCAGAGGTATAGTGTTCCTTGTAATGTGGTCAGACAGAAGAGTATCACTTCCTGCCTCATTGGTGTTAGATGTTAATTTTAAAAAGAAGTAATAAATAATATTTGGGTCCAAGGATTTATACCTTTTATTAAACTGTCAGCCTGAAGACATATTTAACAGGTTAATGCATTTTTTTCAACATTTGTTGTCATGAGCAAAAGAAATATGTTCAAGGTTCTTAGTGAAAAGTTCCCATTCATATCACTGGTTTAGAAGCATTAACTTCTAATTCCATTGTTGACTATGTAGGGGAGGTTTATATGTTCTCACCATCTAATATTAAAGGGGATGGAACCATGCAGAACTAGACCTCTTTTTGTAAAAGTCCCATAGCAGTTTAATGGGCTCACTCAATGGCATGTATACACAGGGGTCACTGTTAGTACTAAGTCCACTATGGGTGACACTATCACTATTGACCACTAACAGGGTCACTATTACCACTGGAGCTATTAAGAGGATCACTATTACTTTTGAGGCCATTAGTAGGACACTCACTATTGGGGCCACTATTGGAGGCACTGGTACTCTGACAAATCTCAATGGTTTAGATATTTGTTAGGTATATTGCGTATTAGTGCTTTCAGTTTTGCTTGTGGTGGTGGTGGTGGGGCACATTTCACCTCAGGCAGCATAAACGTTTGGGGCACCCCTATGAATGCATTTTTTATTCAATATTTTGCCTTGAGAAATTCCAGACCTGTCAGTTTTTTGAGGGTTCTATCATTATGGCAGTTTGGTCCTTAAAAGAGTATATCCATCTTGGTAGGTGTGGGTCTCATCTCTGGGCCTGGCACCTATCTTGAATTGTGGCCTCCACACCAACTCAGCTGATGATGTACCTAAAATCCTGTTCGAAAAATAGACTAAATTTTAGAACACGCACATAGCTGTAGCGGGCTGCTGAGTGTATATTCAAAAAATCCTGGGACATGAACACTCAGCAGAGTCTTACCGGCACGTTGACTGCAGAACGGCGAACTGGATCTCAGAAACTGTGGACATAACTGAGCAACAGACATAAAACACTGACTGACAAACTTTTAAACAAGCACCAAGCATACCCGCACACATAGCCAGATGTAATTGCTATAAGTACAAGGAATTAGTTCATGGATTGGCAAAGTCACTTAAGCTGTGAGCCCAACTTCAAGGGTCCTTGTTGTTTCACAGTCCCTACTCTAACAAAACAACTAACCCTAGGATACCTGCCTGCAAGTAGGGCGATCGCCCTGATAAGGGCGTCCCTGTCCTGGAACTATGGGACCTAACTAGCCATAGATCAGAGGTTCCCAAAGGGGTCTATATGGACCCCCAGGGGTCAATTTTGACCTGCTTGGGGTTAATATCAGTGAGGAAAAAATTT
Organism: Eleutherodactylus coqui; assembly: GCA_035609135.1. NCBI lineage: Eukaryota > Metazoa > Chordata > Amphibia > Anura > Eleutherodactylidae > Eleutherodactylus > Eleutherodactylus coqui. The sequence continues at coordinate 173,153,152 of CM069413.1, forward strand.
GGGGGTGCGCAAGATGTAAATGGGGGTCCATGTGAGCGGACCCCATTTAGGCAGGTCATCAGTAACATTTAGGCATTCTGTAAATGATGCAATCCACCTTCCACAGATTACATAATACTTATAATAGACATAGAAATTACTTAACTCTTTGATATTTCATAACATTTTTATGTAGAGTTCATGCAAAACTTCTTGGGCTTTGGCAAAAGACAAAACAGACCTGCGCAGCCGCTAATGTAGCTATAAAGTTACTACTGCGCATTGTTTTCACGCAATGAAGTTTTTCGCGAACTATACCCATCTGCTTTGTGGTGTGCTATGTTCATCTGCAAGGTTTTACAAGTTTTCACACTGGCATACGTTTCTAATTTTACAATTGTCCATTCTACAAAAAAAAAATTATCTAAGTGAGCAGCGCCGTGTCAGCTGGGAAAAGCACATTTGACTTTAATAAGTTAAGAAAAATTCAATATTAGGCAGGTTAAATGGTTGACTCCCCTTGGGGGGAGACCTTCGCTGTCTCGCATACAGGAAAAATTTGGGAGCTTTTTTTGAAATTAGAAGCTCATAAGATCTTTCAATGTTGAGAAAAAATAACGGAAGATCAGGACATAAGGCAAAAAATTTTGCAAGGTTGGTTAAAGGTTAAGAAATGTATAGTGGGGGAGACTGGGAGGGAATCTTTCTTTAAGATAATGCATAATGTAGTCTATGCTTTCAACCTGCCGGCCACCAGTGTCCTCCAGAATGTATCACGCATTGCTCAAAGTATAAAACCCCAGCAACAGATCTTGCACATGGACTATGGTTTTGTGATCGCTCACAAGAGTTTTGGGACTGTATTCTATAGCATATCAATACACATTGGAAGGTGGAACTCCAGAGGAACATCCAGACCCTGGTATTCTACACAGAGGCTCCGCTTCCCCAAAATACAAACAACATATCACCATTTATACACATAGTGCTACATATAACAAAAAGGGCACTTTTCTCAAACTAGCTTAAAGATACAATCCAAGTAATGGAGGAAACAATTACACAACTCAAAGGTTTGATGGGATTTGATTGCATAGAGGCGGAAAGACACAGAGAAGGAGGAACAAAAAGATTCTTCAGGAAATGGAAAATGTTCTTGATCTAGATCTAGATATTAGACAGTGAGGGGGATCAATGAGTGGAACAGGTTGCCACGGGAGGTGGGGAGTTCTCCTTCAATGGAAATCTCCAGAGGCGGACAGACATATCCTCACAAGGAAAGACTAGAAGCAATGGGATGAAACTGAAAGGCAGGAGACACAGATTAACTCAATACAGGATCACTAAATCATCCTACACAGATATTTGTCCAGCCTCTGTTTAAACACTTCCATTAAAGGAAGTTCTCCTCTCAGCCTTCTCTTCTGCAAGCTAAACATTCCCATATCCTTTAACCGTTCCTCATAGGACATGATTTGCAGACCTCTCACCATCTTGGTAACTCTTCTCTGAACTTGCTCCAGTTAGTCTATGTCTTTTTTAAAGTGGGGTGCCCAGAACTGGACCCAGTATTCCAGATGAGGTCTGACTAAGAAAGAGTAGAGGGGGATAATGACCTCATGTGATCTAGACTCTATGCTTCTCTTAATACATCCCAGCATTGTGTTTGCCTTTTTGGCTGCTGCATCACATTGTTGACTCATGTTCAGTCTATGATCTATTAGTATACCCAAGTCTTTTTCACATGTGCTGCTGCTTAGCCCAATTCCTCCCATTCTGTATGCGCTTTTTTCATTTATCTTGCCCAGATGTAGGACTTTGCATTTCTCCTTGTTAAATACCATTCTGTTAGTCGCTGTCCACTGTGCAAGCTTTTCTTAATCTTTTTGAATCCTCTCTATCTCTCTTCTCTAGTGTTAGCTATCCCTCCTTGCTTTGTGTCATTGGTAAATTTGATCAGTTTTTCATCAATTTTCTCCTCCAGATCATTTATAAAAATGTTGAAGAACACTGGGCCTAGGACAGAGCCTTGTGGTCCTCAACTTGATACATTCTTCCACTTGGATGTGCAGCCATTTATGACCACTCTTTGAGTACGATTACTCAGCCAGTTGTGAATCCACCTAACAGTTTCCTTGTCAATCCCATGTTTGGTCATTTTTTTCAATAAGTATGGTATGAGATACTTTGTCAAATGCTTTACTAAAGTCAAGATATACTATATCCACCGCATTTCCCTGATCAACCCAGTCGGTGATTCTGTCATAGAAGGACATTAGATTCGTCTGGCATGACTTGTTTGTTACAAACCCATGCTGGCTCTGGTTAATTACTCCAGTCTCATCTAAGTACTTGCATACATGCTGTTTAATAATTTGTTCAAAGATCTTTCCTGGTATAAAAGTCAGGCTCACAGGCTTGTAGTTTCCTGGATCCACCTTCTTCCTTTTTTTTGAACATAGGGACAACATTTGTCCTTTTCCAATCTTTTGGGACTTCTCCTGTTCTCCAGGAATTCTTACAGATTCTGGCGACTGGTTCAGCAATTACCTTCACTGCTTCCTTTAGTATCCTGGGATGTATTTCATCTGGACCTTGAGACTTGGATTCATGTAAGTTAGCTAAGTCATCTCTCTGCTTACATATAGCCTGCATTCTTTTATTCCCCCAATAGCACAGGGAAGATCAGCTGATGTTACATCTACTTTCTGAGAGAAAACACATACAAAATAGGAATTAAAAAGTTTGGTCTTCTCAACATCATTCTTAACCAATTCACCATTTTCATCTTGTAAACATCTAATAGCACATTTGACTTTTCTTTTGCTTTTGACCCTAAAAATCCTTTTTTATTGCTTTTAGCCTGTGTTGCAAGCCTCAATTCATTATTAGCATTAGCTTTTCTGACACTTACCCTACAGGTGGTGAGTTCTTCTTCAATGGAAGTGTTCAAACAAAGGCTGGACAGATATCTGTTTGGGATGATTTAGTGAATCCTGCACTGAGCAGGGGGTTGGACCCGATGACCCTGGAGGTCCCTTCCAACTCTACCATTCTATGATTGGTTGTGTAGTCATGTGACAACCATCTCCCATGTTCTTCATATGTCTGGGCTGTGGGGAAAGCAAGCAAGATGGAAGCCTTTTCTAACAAATAAGAACATCCTTGTTCTTACTAAAACCTCCATCCCATCTGCAGAGGTTTGTGGAGAACGTGTTCTGTCTGATGAGACCGAGGGAGAACTTGTTGGCCAGAATTCAAAAAGGGATGTTTGGTGTAAAGCCAACACTGCCATCACCAGAAGACCCCTAGACCCGCACTCACGATGGTGGGGGGCATAATTATGCGGGGGCTGTTCCACTGATGGAACTGGGGCTTTATTCAAAGTAGAGGAAATTATGAACAGTCCCAAATATCAGTCCATTCTGGCCAAAACCTTCAGGCCTCGGCTGAAAAGCTGAAGATGAACTTCACCTTTCAGCACGACAACAACCCAAATCAGAACTCCAAATCAACAAAAGAATGGCTTCACCAGTAGATTACTCCTTTGGAATGGTGCAGGCAGAGCCTAGATCTGAATCCCATTGAAGATCCTTGAGTTGACCTGAAGAGGGCGCTACACACAATATGTCCTCCCAATCTGACAAATTTGAAGTGCTTTGACAAGGAAGAGTGGGCAGAGATTGCCAAGTAAAGATGTGCCACGCTGATAGACACCAACCCAAAAACACTGAATGCTGACATAAAGTCAAAGTGTCCATCCACAAAGTATTAGTTTTAGGGTGTGGATATTTATGCAACACAATATTTTAGTTTTTTTCCACACTAAGAGATTTCATTTTGCTTTCCAATGGAATCGTACAGATAGCGGGTCACACTGAAGGTGGAAATAAATCTGAAATGAGTCAACTTTGTCAGATATTTTAACATGACAAAGAACTAGCATTTTATCAGGGGTGCAGACTCCTTCTATACACTGTACACAGCCACGGCTATAGCCGCCCGAAGGTTCCCAGTGAGCATGCTCACCTCTATAGTGGCAATATTTGGCAATGTTTGGCACATGCAGTGATTTGGGCACATGTTTGGCGCATTTTACTGTTTATCACCATAACAACAATTTAACCCATTAGAGTCGCCCCCTACAGGTACATGGCTGTTCCCATCACTCTCCTATATAGCAGCCTTTGACAAATTATGGCTCATATCAATAACTAAGCTGGCCCCTTCTCTGTCATGGCGGATGCAGCGGTAGAGAAGGGGGCCGGATTAGTTATTAAAATGACCTGAAGTTGATCCATGGAAACACCTGCTGATGTCATGTAGAATGAGCGCCGATCATAGAGATCAGCAGTCATCTATCTGGCCTTTCACATAAGCCGATATGGCCGACGGACCATTGCCCATCGCCCAACCATTCCTACGCTGCCTCACAGAGAAAATCCTGAGCATGTAGCTCTTGTTGCAGCGCTGTGCAGAATCAGCGGAAGGCCGCCCTCAGCAGACGTTCACCACTACGATTATGCGGCGCTTTCAGGACCGTGCTAATCATGACATAACGTTCCTATTATCCAATGGGACTGCTCAGACAGCCGCTTGTTCTCAGTGCTTTCCCGCGCTGCGACTTTCATGCGATGTCTGTTCTATCTTTGCCTATTTAGTGCACCTCATCAATGATTAGACATGCTACACTCCACTGCCAGCCGCAGCTCCCTGTGGCCAAAAGCCAAAGTAAAATTGCGGCGCTTACCGCAGCGCATGAGTGAGGGAGGCCTTAGGCCACTGTCACACAGATGCATGTACAAGTGATGCGCTTTCAGCACAGTTATAGCTGCAGCCAAACAAGCTGATAATGCCAGAACTGAAAAAAAGGCAGCTGAAAACCCGGTGACCACATTTATTTTAATGCGCAAAGCATCACGTTTTAAAAGCAGGGGTCAGAAATGCTATCTTTTGTCCTTAGGGAGATTCCTAGATGGTGAGGGAGGAGACGCAAAAGGCCATTCATGCTCCTCAGGGTAATATGCAAATAAGGGAGATGGAATAATACCTCTGCAGTGCCACCTATTGGAAGGCAGCATTGCTTCAAGCCAAAGTTAGACTTTTATACAAGCCTTGTAACAATGACTGGCAATTAAAAGCAAAGCCAGACTCCATGCACAGACAGCTGCTTCGGGGTGTTTGCCCTTCATCAATGTACAGGAGGAGTCTGGCTTTGCTAGTGAGAGTTCACACGAAAAAAGTACCCAGACAGCGCCTCAGGATCGTCATTCAGTCGAACGAAATTGTGCAATTCTAATCCTCCAAAGGGGGAGAGCTGCGGAAATATTTGGGGTCTCTCATAAGAGAGTAGTCCCAAAAGAATCAATAGAAAATAACTATTAGCACAAAAAACTTTCTGCGCTCAAGGAATTGTAAGTTTCGACAACTGGCAGTTGTCAAAATAAAAGACAGGAGTCACACTTACTCGGGAGGAGGGGGTATGATGACAATAAGCCCCCTCCTTGAAGTGATGTCTCCTCAATGTCCAAGCAAACATCACGTACCAAGCGTATAAGTAAGACGGTATCACCTTTATTCCAATGTGCCATAAATATGGGCAACGCGTTTCTGTGCTGACAGGTGCCTTTCTTGAGCGCAGAAGGTTTTATTAGTTATTTTCGATTGCTAGTGAGAGGCCTGGGATGGGGGTCAGAAACGCTATCCTATCTCCTTAGGGGGAGCACCTAGACGGTGAGTGAGGGGCTCAAAAGGCAGAAACGCGTGAAAATAGAACAGACAGCGCCTGAAAAATGCAGCGTTAAAAAGACAAAACTGAGCCGCCCCATTGAGCTCGATGGCAGCGTATGACAGCATTCAGCGTGCGCCAAAAACACAGCACTAAACACTAGAAAAACGCAGGTGAGAATGTTATGTAAATTGCTGCAGTTTGGGCCAGTCATGTGACCTGGGAACCATCTGCGAAGGTAACTTTACAGAACGGTTTTTGCACCAATTGAGATTTGATCGCAGTCCTTCCTAACCACTGGCTTAACTATACGGGGATGCAGGGGATGCGGTTGCACCCGGGCCCAGGAGCCTTAGGGGCCCATAAGGCCTCTCTTCCCCATAGAGGGAGCCCAGTACTCTGAATAAAGCATTATAGTTGGGGGCCCCGTTCCAGGTTTTGCATCGGGGCCCAACTTGAGCTTCAAGTTACGCCTCTGTTCCTAACGATTCTCTGGTAATTAAAAAACAGGAATCTGCTTGGCTATTCTCCAAGCGAAGAGCGAAGCCCTCAGCGTTCTTCTATATATTTATTAACGCATCCAAAGAAATTAGTGATATTAATTACCGCAAAGACGGTCGAACTTCATTAGTTGGCGTAATAGTATTTACATAATTGTTTCCAAGCCGTTATCTCTTCTCCGACGCGCAGACGTCAGCGGCGTTACCATAATTAGGTAATATTATGCCGCACCGAATCCTTATCTATTAACGCCAACGTGAGGGAGAGGCGCCGGACGCCCTCCAGGGGGCAGTGTTGCCATTTTTGTTAAACTTTTTTCTTTTTTTTCAAACTTTGTACACATAATGAAGAGTCTATTATTCATCCTTGGGTGTAACTCCTGTACAGAGCAGATTGCAAAATATCAACTCATTGCCCATCTGTTCTCTGAGAGGCCGAGAAAAAAATGTTCCCTTTTGTTTAAATTATATATTCCGATTCTACATAATGTAAGCGAGAAGTTAATAAAGAATTTGTAATATTTCCCAAAGATAAAAGATGATTAAACTGGGCTGAAAGCAGAGAGAAAAATTCCAAGGGTCGGAAACGAGCCTTTAACCCTTTCAGGGCTCGCTGCATTTTGGTTCCTGATGACCGATGGAAAAATGTAAAAATGTACTTTCATAATTCCTCATTTACCTCTTTCCACATTATCTGCTACATCACTGAGAACCAATCGGATGCAGTTATTGTGGATGTAAGCTGTGACAGCCCCCGGCCCTTTATTAGAGGTCCTGACCTTTTATTAGAGCCCCCATACCCTTTACTAGAGCCCCGGCCCTCTCACAATTGGGGCCCCTGTACGGTAATTCTCCCCGTGACCGCGGAGCATAAAATCACGTGACAAGGTTTTCGTGGATCAGTTTCAGTGTGAATCCACATTAGATGGGAGGATCCAGCGATCGGAGCGACTTCCAGCGAGGCCGGACATCGGCAACTAGCTGCGGGCTCACCGCCAACCGCGGGGAGAATGTTCACATGTGACGCTGTGGAGAGTATACTAAGAATGGCGTAATCGAGGAAAACATCCAGTAAAAGGGGATCCTGCGGACGGAAACAACTCATCACTGAAAGGGGTCGGAGGAGGATGTCAGGAATCGTTCTGACCAACAGGCTGCACAGTCAGCTGAATACAACGCTGGAGCTCCAACTAACGTGAGTCAGTACAGCATCTAGTGCCTTCATCTGACGGGAGTACTTGGCGGCCGGCCCCAAAGTCTCCATTGCCACAGAAGCCTCCTGTTCACTAGGACGCAGCAGGGCCTGGTTGTATGCCAATACCTCCCCGATCACTCCGGCCCCCTCACCGCCAGCGTACAATTGGCGAATATTGTAGATAATTGTACACTGATAAACTGTGAATGTTCTAAACCTGCGGGTTCAGTAAGCCGCTGCCGCGGGGTCCTACTACAACCCCCAGTCTCCACCTGATCACTTCTCCCACAGCGCTGCGCTGTACCGCACCAGCGGCACCACGAATATCAGCCCACTTATTAATATCACACGCTGCTGTTTGGGAAAGTGCCGGTGATGGTCGCTGTGCCGTACTGTAAGGTAACTACCACTCCCATCATCCACGGCCCACCTAGCAGACTGTGAAGGGTGTAACTATTAGCAACCCCTGTGGGCCAATAGTCCCTCTGCCATGTAACCAGGTAGGTGGGGCCCCTGTTACAGAGTTTACATTGGGGCCCAGGAGCTTCACGTTATTACACCGTTGAAGGTGCGAGGCCGGACAGTGACTATCCGCAGCGTGTGAACGGACCCCGAGCGCGGCGCAGCAGAGGATGCAGGGGATTCCCGCCTGGAGCGCAGTTCGCATCCAATGTCTCAAGCAAATTAATCCCGGACTCATCGCATGGTTTTCCTGATCAGACAGCCCCTTCAGAGCGCACATTTAGCTCCGGGAGAGGCGCCACGTGTTCCTGCGGTACGACGGATACGGAAATTCCCTTTATGGACGTTTGGAGGAAATTTAATACTTGAAGTATTTGAAATCTTTCTTGTCGGAAACCCACAAAAATGAGTTCACAAGAGAAAAACATTGTCAGCAGCGCGAGCGAACCGGCAGCGAGACATTGTATCTGGAAACGTCCGCCGGACGCTTATCCAGATTATCAGACTATACGATTCTAAGACATTATAGACATTAGGCTGACAGAAGAGGCTGGGGCATTTCAGCTCTGAATCTTCTCAAATAGTGAGTGCAGCTCTGAGGTATAATACGGGATGTAACTCAGGAGCAGTACGGGATAAGTAATATATGTACACAGTGACTCCACCAGCAGAATAGGGAGTGCAGCTCTGAGGTATAATACGGGATGTAACTCAGGAGCAGTACGGGATAAGTAATGTATGTACACAGTGACTCCACCAGCAGAACAGTGAGTGCAGCTCTGGAGTATAATACAGGATGTAATTCCGGGTCAGTACAGGATAAGTAATGTATGTACACAGTGACTCCACCAGCAGAATAGTGAGTGCAGCTCTGGAGTATAATACAGGATGTAACTCAGGATCAGTACAGGATAAGTAATGCATGTACACAGTGACTCCACCAGCAGAATAGTGAGTGCAGCTCTGAGGTATAATACGGGATGTAACTCAGGAGCAGTACAGGATAAGTAATGTATGTACACAGTGACTCCACCAGCAGAATAGTGAGTGCAGCTCTGAGGTATAATACGGGATGTAACTCAGGGTCAGTGCAGGATAAGTAATGTATGTACACAGTGACTCCACCAGCAGAATAGTGAGTGCAGCTCTGGAGTATAATATAGGATGTAACTCCGGATCAGTACAGGATAAGTAATGTATGTGCACAGTGACTCCACCAGCAGAATAGTGAGTACAGCTCTGGGGTATAATACAGGATGTAATTCAGGATCAGTACTAGATAAGTATTGTCTGTACACAGTGACCCCACCAGCAGAATAGTGAGTGCAGCTCTGAAGTATAATACAGGATGTAACTCAGGGTCAGTACAGGATAAGTAATGTATGTACACAGTGACTCCACCAGCTGAACAGTGAGTGCAGCTCTAGAGGATAATACAGGATGTAACTCGGGGTCAGTACAGGATAAGTAATGTATGTACACAGTGACTCCAGCAGCAGAATAGTGAGTGCAGCTCTGGAGTATAATACAGGATGTAATTCAGGATCAGTACTAGATAAGTAATGTATGTATACAGTGACTCCACCAGCAGAATAGTGAGTGCAGCTCTGGAGTATAATACAGGATGTAACTCAGGATCAGTACAGGATAAGTAATGTATGTACACAGTGAGTCCTCCAGCAGAATAGTGAGTGCAGCTCTGGAGTATAATACAGGATGTAATTCAGGATCAGTACTAGATAAGTAATGTCTGTACACAGTGACCCCACCAGCAGAATAGTGAGTGCAGCTCTGAAGTATAATACAGGATGTAACTCAGGGTCAGTACAGGATAAGAAATGTATGTATACAGTGACTCCACCAGCAGAATAGTGAGTGCAGCTCTGGAGTATAATACAGGATGTAACTCAGGATCAGTACAGGATAAGTAATGTATGTACACAGTGACTCCACCAGCAGAATAGTGAGTGCAGCTCTGGAGTATAATACAGGATGTAACTCAGGAGCAGTACAGGATAAGTAATGTATGTATACAGTGACTCCACCAGCAGAATAGTGAGTGCAGCTCTGGAGTATAATACAAGATTTGTCTCCAGCAGTGTATGATAAACTCCATCTGATTTAGGGAATGAACTGTAACAGTTTTAGAGACGCCTGGTGTGCCGCATCCGTTGTTTGCCCCTCTATAGATAATATATCTCCGTCACTTTCGTTCTCTTTGCTGTATCTGGAGCGGTTGCCGAGCTGACAGGATGTTTGTTGTCTCACTTTGCATGCTGTTATCTCAACTTTCCCCGGAAAGGCGTTGTGATTGACAGGCCCGTAAAGGGTCACATGATCCTGTTAGTTCATTCATAAAAACAGTTTTGTTCAGAGGAAAAGCATTTTCCTGCAGAGTCACAATGGATAAAATCGTCGGGAGGAAGCCCCTCCTCGTGTGGAATTTCCTCGTATCGCAGACTGACCGCGGAGCGCAGAGAAGAGTCTGATTGTGCTGCTGCTAGAATAATCTGAGAGAGACAATCACTGAGGAGACAATCACTGAGGAGACAATCACTGAGGAGACAATCACTGAGGAGACAATCACTGAGGAGACAATCACTGAGGAGACAATCACTGAGGAGTCTTCCCACATGTGGAGCGCTCACACAACGGGGACAGAAAGGATTCTTAGGCCATACAATTCACATTTGTTGAAATAGGTTTTTGAATTTTTGTATATCTGATAATTCGCCTTGTCAGTCAAACACTCCAATATGTAGCAATGAAGAATTCTTAGTAATTGAATAGCTGAATATGCTATAAATGCCGGGAGTTGCTGTATAGGGTGGTGCTTTGGGTGGAAGCGGAGGAGCCCCAAACTTGTATGCTGCCTTAGGTAGAGTGTGCAATGCGGCCCTCCTGCAAAAAACGCTCATTTTACCGGCATTGAAAGCACCAATTCACAAGATACCCAACACATATATGACCCACTGAGACTAGTAATAGTTCCTTTAGTAGTGGCCACAATAGTAGTAACACCACTGTTAGTGGTCCAGTAGTAATAATGAGTGTTCCTAATAGTGGCCCTAGTAGTAATACTGACCCCCTTAGTGGCCTTAGTAGTAATAGTGAGTGTCCCTCATTGTGGCCTCAGTAGTAATAGTGAGTGTCCCTCATTGTGGCCTTAGTAGTAATAGTGAGTGTCCCTCATTGTGGCCTTAGTAGTAATAGTGAGTGTCCCTCATAGTGGCCCTAGTAGTAATACTGACCCCCATAGTGGCCCTAGTAGTAATACTGACCCCCATAGTGGTCAGTAATAGTAAGTGTCCCTCATAGTCGCCATAGTAGCAATAGTGAGTGTCCCTCATAGTGGCCCTAATAGTAATACTGACACACAGTCATGAACAGGCAGCGATTACTTTGCATTCACACGGGACGATCAGCACTCATTTTTGTTTGTTTGAACTCATTTTGAGTGATAACCATCCCATGTAAAAGGCCCTTTAAGCACAAAGTCGGCCGGTCACTAAGGGGTTAATCTCATTATTATTCCTCTCCCTTTGATTATTTGATGTGTTGTACAGTTTTCCAGTCTCGTTTATCTCATCTATGTGTCACAAGTCATCTCCTCGGAGAGAACCTCAGTACATAAATACGGCACCAGAACCAAGCCCAAAAAGACAGAGCCAGGAGGAGACTGATTCATGTAGCCCCACAAGACGCTGCTGCCCAGCAGACCTAAGCCATGCAGTGACCCGCCTACATCTTCCTTGTGGCCCTCCTTCCCCTGCAGGCTTCTGGTTGGCTCTCTCTGTGACCGCACGGGTTTTACATAGCTAAGACCGCCATGCCTGAGAGTCCAACCAACATCTCCGCTCAGGCACACCATCAATGAAGCCGATGTGTAGAAAACAAATGTAATTCCCATTTGTGTAAATGCCCCTTTTTCCGTCCGTGGGTGGCCCTCCCCTGTAAGGGTAAGTACGTCATGAGGGCCGCTGCAGGACTCATACAGTAGATTCGGCACAGCGGGATCTTCCTCTTCTTTTAACTCCTCATCACTGGTAGCACAAGAAGGTGGAAGTAAGGTGGCGGGCGGCTGACCGCTCCCAGATGTCACTCCTGGCGCCCCTAATGTATCGCCCAGATGCCCTCTCTGCACACACATGAGCCGTCCCTAATGTTACCGCCAGGTCACGCTGTTTATTTAGTTCCTAGTGTGATATCAGTGTTGGTTCTGTCGGCGGCGCTGGATGAGTCGAGAGGAAAGATAAACATCCGCTTTTTTTTTTTAAACGCTTTCTCATCAAACAATGAAGTTGAGGTCATTCTTAGTCACAGAGTAATCACATCTGTCATGGAGCTGGCAGGGAGGTGAGCAGATCCGGCAGGAGGCCGACCTGCTCCTACCATTACCATCAATGAAAGGAGCACATGACAAAAGGAGCAACCGCCTGGAACAGTGACATTCTGCTGTGTTTGCTCAGTGATTTCATGCACATGTGACAGGACGTCTGGCTCATCTTCACTCCGGTACGGCGCCAGAACAGAGCTGGTTATGTTGTGGTTTAGCCCGTACGTAGCAAAGCAAAGATCAGAATGGAGCCCCCTTCTGGTGATGGTTAAAGTAACCCTGCAGTCCCAGTGCAAGACCCCACAGTGGTGACCCTGTGCACCTGACTAACGTGCAGAGCTGGGAGGGTTAAGTGCTGGCTCATCACAGCGGCACTTACCAACTCTGGTCCCTGAGGGATGACTTGCAGCCAAGGCCAGAGCAGGATCGCAGGCCAGCTTCGACACTCTTCTGGCATGGAGTGCCAATAAATGAGATGGGGGGAGTATAAGTGCCAATCACTTGTGACGCCACCGTTCCCACACATCGGTATGCTACGCGGTCGAGAAATGAACACAGAGACTTGTGTATAGTACTTCGGGTCCCCAGGAACGGTTAGAGCCCGGTATAACTTTTACTTAGATGATAAACTTTTACAACAGGTAATGCAGGTACACTTCACTTTAGAATGCCAGCAGGCTAAAGCTCAGAGGTAGGGAGGATACACAGGATGAATACTGTCCTACAGTCCACATTATCTGTACGGCACCGCTCCTGGATCGGGAGTACTCCTGAGGAGGAAGGGGGTTGGGGTCACTCCGCAGACTCTCTAGCAGACAATTACTGAAGACCGCTTAGCCAAACAAACACCCCACATGGCAGATGCGTGGGGGTCACAATAAAGTACCTCTGTGCGGTGATCCTAACGATGGGCGGGCGCATAGGAAAACCCTGTAGTGTGAACTGGTACCTGTTTAGAACATTTGGTAGGGCTCTCTCTCGGATGGTGGGACTCACTCATACATGGAATGAAGGGACTGGAATACCCAGAGAGGCTATCCAAATTGGGATTATTTACTCTAGAAAAAAGACAGCTAAAGGGCGACCAAATAATTATGTATAAATACATGAGGGGACAATGCAAGGATCTCTCCCATGATCTGTTTATACCCAGGACTGCGACGGTAACAAGAGGGCATCCGCTATGTTTAGAGGAAAGCAGGTTTCATCACCAACATAGAAAGGGGTTCTTTACTGTAAGAGCAGTGAGACTGTGGAACTCTCTGCCTGAGGATGTGGTGATGGCAAAATCCATAGAGGAGTTTAAAAGGGGATTTGATGTTTCTGCAGCGGAAGGATATTATAGGATATAAATCTTAGGTTAATTGTCAATCCGGGTATACAGGCAGGTAGGAACTATTAGGGGTTGATCCAGGGAACAGTCTGATTGCCATTAGGGAGTCGGGAAGGAATTTTTTCCCCAAAAGGGCTAATTGGCTTCTGCTCTTGAGGTTTTTTGCCTTCCTCTGGATCAACAACACAGGAGGATAGACAGGCTGGACTAGATGGACATGGTCTTGATTCGGCCTTACGAACTATGTTACATCCACACTTCAAACGCTACGGGATGTCGCTCTTCTTCCTCCTTCTTCACCTACATGGAAGCTGAAGGTGCTTCCACAGCTCTGTGTTAGCACTCTCTCCCCCGGAAGATGGACTCCTCTTCCTGCTCTCAATCACTCCTAGTTATACCTTCTCTCATACAACATGACATGACAAACTGATACATTTGCACGCAGGCAATGATTTTATTACAATTAACCTCCCAAGCCACTGTGGGGGTCACTATTACTACTGGAGTCTCTGTAGGGCTCACTACTACTACTACAAAGGTTACCATTACTATTGCGGTCACTAACAGGGTTCAGTATTACTACAGGGACCACCAACTGAGGAAAGTATTACTACTGGTGCCAATATGGGGGTCACTATTACTACTGGCAGTACTATGGGGTAACTTCTACTGTTGAGACCACTAACGGGGGTCACAAATACTACTAGAGCCACTATAGTGGTCATTATTACTACTGGGGCCACTAATGGGGATCACTATTACTACTGGGAACACTAACAGAGGACACTATTGCTATGGAAGCCACTATGGGTGTTAATATTACTACTGGGACCACTATGGGGGTCACCATTACTAATGGGACCACTAAATGGGGTCAAGATTAAAACTGGGGCCCCTAATGATGTTACTATTACCACTGGGACCACTATGGGGGTCACTGTTACTACTGAGACCACTATTGGGGTCATTATTACTACCGGGGACACTGTGGGGTCAGTATTACTACTGAAGCCACTAGCAGGCGTCACTGTCACTACTGTAGAGAGAGAAAGAAAAGGGGTAGAACAAACCCAATAATGTCAGAGGCATTGCCTAGGATCTGAAGTTTTCCGCCAGTTCGGACTGATGTTCTAGAGACTTCTGAGGACAGGTCGCTACACGATGTCCAGCTTTCCCACAATAGAGGGAGACGATGAGTCATCTGGAACCGTCACCGTTCCTCAGGACTTAGCTAGTCCACTTTCATAGGCTCAGCACCAGAAGTTGGCATGGGAGAAGTGGGAGCGGGTCTGCTGGATTCCCTAGCCTTACGGGCCTGATATTCCTCTTTTCTAGATCTCAGCCTCCTGTCAGCTTTAACCGCCAATTCCATTGCATCATTGAGTGTCACGGGAGCGGGATGAGAAATGAGTAGATCCTTGACAGCGTCAGACAGACCCAACAAAAAGAAACATCTTTAAGGGTGCTATCATTCCAAGAGGTTTCACCTGCATACTGTCTAAATTTAGAGCAATAGTCCTCTACCCACTGCTGCCCCTGCTGTAGAGACATGACATGAGAGACCGCCAACCCCGCACGGTCCAGCTCATCAAAAATACCTCCAAGTTCCCGAAAAAACAAATCAACTGACTGCAGGCAAGCCGAACTCTCGGGTAAGGAGTAGGCCCATGTTTGAGTGGGGACCCTGAAGTAAGGACATAATCAATCCAACTTTCTGGGATTCTGAGCCGGAGAAGCAGGGCCGCATCCGAAAAAACAATCTACATGCCTGCTGAAAAACAAAAAACTTGCTCCTCTTCCCTGAAAACACCTCAGGAAGCGGACACTGGTGGGCTCAGGAATAGAAGGGGCGGTAGAAACATGCACTAACTCCCGCTGCTCCTGGGCCACCGTACGACCGGACAGGTCTTGGATCACGACCACTAAATCCTGCAACTGACTTGCGAGGGTACTCATGGCCTCCATTGGAGAGCAATTTTAAAGTGCTAGTTATTATGTTACAGTATACTACCCATGATATGCCAGCCCAGGTGCTCTAGATGTCACCCACAACCCCTGTCCCTGCCAACTTGCCTCCACTCCTGGCTAACCCCAGGCGGGCAACTGGGCTACGGTCCCTACTCTCACTAGGGACCAAAAAAGGGACGCTGGCGTACCTGGATGGAAAGGGTAGAATACAGACAGAAAAGGCAGATGTAAATAACCAACACAAACAATACTAAGAGGAACTGAGGAAGATGGAAAACCTGGCGGACAATAGCAAAGTATAGCAGACAAGATGACAGAGGCAGGAGACCAACAGAGGCCAACTAGCTGGCACACTGAGGGAAACCGATAACTGGCAGTGATTGCCAGTCTCTGCCCGACCTTTAAACAAAAGCCTCCGCCCAGAGAGAGGGAGAAGCCAACTCCCAACAGAAAATAATAAAAAGGAGCTCGTGCACGGCAGCTGCACTCACAGGTGCACGCGCGCCTGGCACCGCATGCCACCAGCACCACGCCGGCCAGGCACCTCTGCCCCCAACAGCTGAACAACAAGCCGCGGGATCCCGAATACCGCCGCCCCGGGAGGACCAGCAACCGCCGCATGGTAACATCTAGTACTTATGTCATTCTTGGCCAGTGAATGGTACTATTATTTGGGTCCGATACTGTATGGTGCCTGCTATTAGGCACTCCATGGCATGGGTATTTCTATCATTATGTCAGTGCATCATATGCACTGTGGGCCGCTATAGGAGCTGCCACACAAGAGATCATCCAACACAAAGCCATTGAGTCTGTGTAAGAAGCACCTTCTAAGCCCAACAAGGTTCCCTGGTCCAAAACTAGCAATAATAAAACATAAAATCTGGGCCTGGATGGGGGGTCAATAGACAGTAGGTGACCGGGGTCAAATCTCTTCACATCTTCTTTAAGACAATCGACTTGTAATGTCATGACAATGAAGTTCCCACCATTCATCTAATTCTTAACCATGTTGTAATCATCTCTAAACTTCCGACTCTTTTATGTTAATCAGGCTGCAAACACAACAAATTCTCCAAGTTTCATTCATTTTTTGTGAGGGCTCGTGGGTATGAATTCTTCTGTGTTCAGGCACGGCATCAGGAGGGCGTGAGTCAGCGGCGGGCCCAGTCTTGTCCCCTGCAGAATAAGGAAATACTGTCCACTGAAAGAGCCGACGTCAATCCACCGAGGGAAATGTATTCAGATCACCGGAGGTTCTATCATCTCAATATTCATTTGCATCGTTCTATATAAAGGCTTCTGGGCTCGGCGACGCCGAAAATATTATAAGACAATTAAAGTGGCAGGAAGGAGACTTTTCTAAACCATTCCTAATATACACTAAATATACTTTATGAGACTCTCATATAGTTTGTACTCACTGATGTGCACACCGGTGTTCACCACGGCCGCCTCACTAATTGAACATTCTGCAACCAAAGTCTTGGAACTCCACATGACAATCTTGATGTCCTCCTGAAGATTATTGCTCCTCTGCAATGTTCTGTCTTAGGGCGCCCACCCACTGGCGTTTGCGATTTTCGTGCGTGAAAAACGCAGCGTTTTTTGCGGCTTTTTCGCGGCTTTTTCGCGCCTTTTCCATTAATTTCCATTGACATTCATGGGTGCATTAGGAGAAAAATAAGGACACATATGCAACTGACAGTTCCTATGTTAAAAATCGCAACGCACCGCAAAAAAAACCGCCAGTGGACAGGACTACATTCAATTCTAATTGCTCTTGAGAAAAAACGCAAAACGCAAAGAAAAAAAAAATCGCCAGTGGGTGGGCGCCCTTACTCCTGCAACTCAGTGAACTCGGGCCGGGGACTCCTCCAGAGACAAGGGCCACTATCGTATCTATCTCATATCCATCTATGTATGCAATATGTATCTGGACAAGAAAAATGAAAAAAACACAAACAGAATGGAAGTATTTGGGCTAAGCAGCAGCACATGTGAGAAAGACTTGGGTATACTAATAGATCATAGACTGAACATGAGTTAACAATGTGATGCAGCAGCCAAAAAGGCAAACACAATTCTGGGATGTATTAAGAGAAGCATAGAGTCTCGATCACATGAGGTCATTATCCCCCTCTACTCTTCCTTAGTCAGACCTAATCTGGAATACTGGGTCCAGCTCTGGGCACCCCACTTTATAAAAGACATAGACAACTGGAGCAAGTTCAGAGAAGAGTTACCAAGATGGTGAGCGGTCTGCAAATCATGTCCTATGAGGAACGGTTAAAGGATCTGGGAATGTTTAGCAGAAGAGAAGGCTGAGAGGAGACTTAATAGCTGTCTACAAATATCTGAATGGCTGTCACAGCGCAGAGGGATCAGCCCTATTCTCATCTGTACAAGGAAAGACTATAAGCAATGGGATTAGATATTAGACAGTGAGGGGTATCAGTGGAACAGGTTGCCACAGGAGATGGGGAGTTCTCCTTCAATGAACGTCTTCAGAGACCGGACAGACATCTGCCTGGGATTTAGTGAATCCTGCATTGAGCAGATCTAGCGGCCCAGAACAACAGGGTCCGCCCATAATGTATGAATGAAATTGTCTTGTGCCTACGTGTTGTCAGTGTCTTTTATGTTGCCTGAATATGATCTGCATTGCATAGCTGCACCACTGAATGGGTTAACTGTCTGGGTTATATCTGGAAATGTATATTGTTTTGTCATGTGTTGGTTATATAAGTGGGAGTGAGTGGAGTTGCAAGAAACCCACACAGACACCTTCAGTCCATGAGGGAGCCGTTATGGTAGAAAGACAGAGGTGACTCTAGCTTTCCCTGGGCCTGCTTACACCCAGGAGTTGCTGGTGGTTTTCTACCAACTGAGGTACTAAAGAAAGGGAAGACCGTGACCCGCCAATGCAGAGTGGAGTGTGTGCTTAACGTGAGCGCTGACCGGTAGAGAGTTGTTGAGAGAGAAGAGGAGTTGTGCCTGGCCCGGAGCCATACAGATAACTAAGACTGTAGACTACCTGGTGTACCCATGTAAATATGTTCATTCAAGTAACGTGGCACTGCTGGCCTTCCAATTTAAAGTACTCCGTGAGTGTGGACCAATCTATCTATTTATATATCTGGTCCAGAAACCATTAATGGAGCAGTCTTTTATACCCTGGGTCTCTTTAGTGAGCACAACCGCGCTATATCTCATTGTTAAATAGGTCTGAGTGTAACGCAATAACCTCAGTCCGCGGGGTCCTAAGAAGGCCCCGAAGAACACGTGGCAGGCCATGCCAGGAGAGACCATATGGCACTTTTCCGTTGGAGAGAGACACTATATCACGTTCTGTTCAGCGCTTGAAGCAGGGGCCTAACTATAGAGGATGCAGGGGATGCAGTTGCACCCGGGCCCAGGAGCCTTAGGGGGCCTATAAGGCCTCTCTTCTCCATAAAGGGAACCCAATACTATGAGTAAAGCATTATAGTTGGGGGCCCTGTTACAAGTTTTGCATCGGGGCCCGGGAGCTTCAAGTTACGCCTCTGGCTTGAAGGCATTGTGAGAACTTGTTGGCATTGTGAGAACTTGTTGTAAGAAAGACCAGTTGACAAAGCTGGTTGCTTCAGGGTTGCTGGTAGTCCTATGATTGTGGTGGAGGTCCTGGTACAGAAACCAAACTACACCAGAACTGCATTTCAGGTTGTGTCCAGTGGATGACATAAGACAATGAATGATGGATTCATGCATTAACCATTCACACAACTTAATGTTTCAGCCTGAAAACTATCCACATGTGGTGCAGTTATCACACATCCCGTGAACTCTGCATGTGGGCAACAGCCACCCAATAACCCTATACAACTGCCACACGGAGGAAGATCATCTGGCTGGGCGACCTAAGGGGGATGATTGCCCCCAGCCTACATCTGCCTGCTGCCCGCCCTACAAGCTGGTGGATGGCACCTTGTGCGGCTTCACGGCTGGCACACAGCCGGCCATGACTTCGCACGTATAGTTACTCAGATCTCCATGGACCCTGCAAGTCGAGTTAGCCCTGGCGTTATACGATGAATGATTTATCAGTTATTTTATGGCCCTTCTTCAGTTCTTGGCATATAACCCATGACACACACATCAAATAATGACTTCCCTGCTCTTTAAGCCCCGTGATCCATACATGTGTCTACAGCGAGGCTTTCCTGCCACCTCCGGGGGTTTGTTAATCTCTCAGCTATGAACAGGAGTCCCTCCCAATATTACTAGTATTATTATTACCAGTGGTGTTCTATCATTTTCTCGCCCACACGCAGAGGAATTCAGCCGTGTCTCAACATAAAATAAGCAGAACACAAGTAAAAACATTGCGCTTGGTAAACCGTGTGATGAGCGCCTAGATGTGGATATTATGCAGGTAATTATGGGGTTTATAGTCAAATAACTCACAAATCAAAGGGAAATCCGGCAAATCAATTTGACATGTTTGTCGCTTCCTTTCTCTGAACTGCAGGGGTTGTGCCAAGATGCACAAAGCTGTGAGAACGCGGAGCTCGGGGGGATCAGCTGATCGCAGACAGTTTCGCTCTTGGCACCCCAAACAAACAACTGACTTTGCTGGGGAAGCCTGATACTTCTGCAATGTGTTCTCAGTGCGATCATTGCATCTCTGGTTCAAGTCGTCTACAAGGACTTAAAAATGTAAATGAAAAAAATGAAAATATTTTAAAAAGCGCGTTAAAAAAATTATATATTTTTTTAGCAGTTTTCCCCTCTTTGTTAAAAAATACCCCCTTCCACCTAGACACACACGCTCGAACACATTTTTATTCTGCATGGCAAACAGTATGAAAATAAACTGAGCTACATGCTTTTTTGTTCATTTCACCCCCTCCAAAAAACACAATAAATGTTGTACCAATGAAAACCAACCTCTCACGGCCGTGTGGACAGAAAAATACTGAAGTTATGGCTTTTGAAAAGTGGAGATGAAAGTCCTCCCAAAATTATTGCATCCTTAGGTGCAAAATACGCTGCACCATTAAGGGGTTAACGCTCCATGCAGGAAGGCGAGCATGGGGAAAAATTAAAGTGCCCCAAAATGTGTCCCAAAACTGAATGGGGGGATACCTAGTACCCTTCCCTATGTTCATAATCCCATGGATCTACGCTTTGGGGCCTCTCTGCAGTGTTCCAAGGTGGCCACAGCACTTCTAAAACTACTTGATGCACAGTGAGCGCTGGCAGTGCATGATGCGGGTATAAGAGTCGCTCTCTGCTGTGGCCATCCATTATCAGACAATACGATGTAACACCTGATAGAAAAACAATTCAACATTCCTCCTCCCTATGTTTGCCCCCCCCCCCCCCCCCATCCACGGCTCTAAACCACCAACCAATCCATACCATCTATACTAACTGCGGTCTAACATTAGACCTATACCTGCCCGACTGCCATCTGCCAATCTGCTTAATAACCTCTGAATCCAAGCCCCAGCCTACCGTCTCTGTTGCTGCACCCATCCTAAAAGAGTGGGCCCCGAAACAGGAACTATCGAGACCCAAACTTTACAAAACTTTTCGAAAGACAGCAATAAACTGGGATCTGGACAAAAAGGACCCATCTGCATGATGCAGAGAAGGACCCGTCACCACTCTGGAAAAATCACAATAAGCACCTGACAGGGCACACCCATGACCTCTGTACCTGACCAATAACAATCTATTTTCCGTATGCAATCGCCCTTTCAAAAGTCTCCCATCGTCCTCGAATAAACCTCCCCCTTCCTTTCTACTGGGAGAAACCAACTCCCCCAACCGAAATGCTCCAAGAAATGCCACTGAAAAAGCAACTCCCATCTGTTCCCACAAGGTAAATTAAACTGGCCTCCTTTTAACCTGACTTTTTTTCCCCTTCCAAAACCTTTTAGGGCCCCACCCACTAAAAAACTTTTAGTCACCCCCTGCCCATACCTCAATTTAAAACCATATGCCAATCTTGCCATGAACCGATTCACCTTAGCGACAGACCTACCCTCCACGGATGCATTTCCCAACCAGTACAATAACGCTCCTTCCATGTCTTCGACCATCCTTATATTGACTCCACCCAATTCTTCCACTCCTGCCATGCAGCCATGTACACCACTACTGTATCTGGTGCCAACAAAGCACTGATCAGGTCATCCGCTGCTACCCTACCAGGTAGCATGCACTCCCCTCTTCTTCCACACCTGGAGCCAACTCTCAAAAACAATCCTACTAAAACTGTGATAGAGCATCTGCTATTGAATTTTTTTTACACCCAGTACATGCACCGCCACCACCCACATTTAATGACAAAGCCTGAAACATCAACAGACGCAGCAAGCTTACCACTGGGGGAGAAGAAGCCATTAAACTATTAATCGCCTGCACCACCCCAATATTGTCACAATGAAAACACACCTTCTTCCTTAAACTGTCACCCCATAAAGTCACCGCAACAACAATAGGAAACCGCTCCAGTACCACTACGTTTCTGACCAAACCTATCACCTTCCACTCATCAGGCCAAAAACCCACGCACCATCATCCTTGAAAGTAAGCACCAAACCCAAACTACCTGCTTCATCCGTAAACACAATCTTTACCGATCTCCATTATAGCTCTCTAAAAATGACAACCAAACTTCCAATTTGTCCTTATGCCCCCTCCCCAGCCGAATGAAATTATGTAGCCTTCGAGGCCTTTCCTCTGCTGGAGGGGCAGTGGAAGGAGGGGAGACATTTTCCGCAGCCACAGAGTCACTGTCCCGCGGTTCCATCAGTCTCTCTTCTCGTAGCTCAGGCTCATCACCCCAATAAAATCTTCGTTGGGATGGAGGATATCCCACAGGGATGCAAGGCAAAATCGTCAGAAGTCATTCTGACCGCAGGGGTGCTCAAGCTGGTCTGCTGAGTCAGATCCAGAGGCTCGCTCACCAGTGTTGACGACTCCACCTCTGGGAGTTTGCTGCTGTAGCATTGGTTTTTGCTCTTGCTCCGCAGTGGGGTTGACCTCCCCCCTACTTTTCCCTCAGCCATGGGAATTAGGTGATTGGAAATTTTCACAGGTTCTCTAGAAGTAGAAGAAGAAGCAGCCTGGGTGCCATCTTAAATGTCCATGTTGACTTCCTTGCTTTCAGGCACAAAGTGTAACTCAGGCAATCTCACCTCATCCAGTAACACTACAGTCTTAACGTTATAACTTGACTAGAACTGGACACAACTAAACAGTCCTTTGCACTCAGGTACGGACATGAACTTCCATGGCAGGAAATGATGGAGGCGCTGCTTCTCTATGTTTTCTATGAAGGCGCAGAGACATCATCCTGTTTCTGACAACAAGGCGTGGAAGTACTATCCTGTTTGTGATGTCAAAACTCTGCCCTGCAGCATCCGAGGCGCGGGCCCACAGCCGAGGAGATGGTGGGAATTTCATTTCAAGTTTGGCTTTAGCATCTCCTCCCCTGAGGGCAGACGGTCCCCTCTCCAAGTTACTGCTGGGGGAGGTTACAGGGAAAGGGCAACTAACGTTTACCTTGAATCTTCTTGTCACTCATGACGCCACGGTTCCTTCCTCTGTGGTGAAACTTGTTGTAGGAAATAACTTAGTCCACACACAGGGATACTTTCTGGACAAAGGAGGAACGGTTGGTAATGTCCGTTTACTGTAACTTGATAATTGTTCAACAGTAGATTGGCACAGATACAACAAGAAATGGTGGTGTGACAGGGAGGATACTCAGAGCAATCCATACAGTCCACAGTCACAGTTATCTGTGTGATTCCGCTCCCAGCTACACTCTTTCACTCTCTCCAACTCTCTACTGGTAAATACTCATGCTTCCTGTGCCTTCCTTTGCCAGGCAATGATTCCTTCCTCACTCAGTGCTTTGTGGTAACACTGGCACATCCCAGGCAGCACAGTCCTAGGCCAAGCAGTAGAGAATCACTCAGCTTCCTCCATTTTTTATTCCCACATACAGACCAATCTGTCTCTGTGCGGCTCACTCACTCACTTGTTAGAAGGACTAGCAGCAGACTCACTATTGCTAACTCCTATGGCTAACTTCACACTTCTATCTCCCCTGCAACCACATATATGTCACAAGGTCACATGACATACAACATGATACATTTCGCAGAAATAACCCAGACGTTAACCCATTCAGTGCTGCAGAGGTGTAATACACATCAAATGCATACAACCTAGAAGACATTGACCATACCATTGCACGAGACAAACATATAACATTATGGAGGGGCCCCGTTTACTCTGGGCCACTACACAGAGACTGTACCCTTTCAACTGGCAACCTACATTACATAACCTCCGTATCAATGGGGATGCCCAAAAAATTAAAACATGGAGATAGACCCTCTGTTTTACCCAGCGCCAAAACGATGTGCAGCCCATTGCACCATGGCAATCATCCAAGTAATGGATCACTGAGCCAATACCCGCCACATCCATGATCACCCACTCCAAAAAAGAACCTAATGCCTCAAAATAAGCAAATGAAATCGTACACCCCATGGGCAGACACCTGTCCGCAAAGTAATTCCCTTCCCAGTAGCAGCCCAACCAATGACTGCTCTCAGGGTGTTCTGGGAGAAGGTGAAGCGCTGATTCAATATCTGTTTATGCTAACAATGCCCCATTACCGAACTTCCTCACCCTCCTCACGGCCTCATCAAAAGATGTATAGACCACCATACACTATTCAGGATCAATGCCATCATTAACTGACGCACCTTTCGGTTAAGACAAATAGTCAATCAATTGAAACTTGTTCGGTTCCTTTTTGGCTTCTACTCCCAACACTGAAACTATAAAATCTGTACAAGGTTCTTCTAACGGCCGCACTATGCGTCCCTAAAACACCTCTGTCTATAACTCTTCCATAACAATCTTTGCATATCGGCCCGCTGACTGCTGACTTCTTTTTAGAGAACGGGACCTTATGAAAAGGGGGAGGGGGGGGGATTCAAACCTGCGGAAACCTAAAAACAACAATTCCGCTTTAACACCGCCCGGATACCTATTTAGGTACGGCACCATCTCTTAAAGCTTCACCGCCGTCCTCCCTTTTTCCAGAATTAGCTGGTCCCTTCCCCTTACCTCTCTTGAAGCACCAGGACGCCCCGTGTGATGCACCATTGCATTGTGGGCAGACATGCTTAAACTTGCAATTTCCCCCAAATCTGTTCTGGGCCGCGGTAAACTGCCAGCAGACTCCCAACTCGTTACTCCCTGTCTGCCCATGCTGACGTCCTGATTGTGAACTTCCACTGGTGCTCGCCCCCCTGCACCCCCTGAGAGGGCTTCGCGTTCCTCACCGGTGCCATCGACCTCAACCAAAGGCCAATGTCCTTATGATCCCATCTAATACCCGGCCGCACCGCCTTTCTTTGCCTGGACTGTTCATCATAGCGCAGCAATGTTTGCCCTACAAACACCCTATCGAGTCCAAGTAACAAAAAAGTGTTGAGGAATTCTCCTTCGCGTCTCCCCGATCACTGCAGCTAAATAGCCTGCAACCAGTTAGAACAAGTCTGTGGAATGAGGCGCCATCTCCTCTCTTCCTCCTTTTTATTTTCTGTCCTCTTCCCTTTATCCAAATAAATATTCTCTAAGATGAGGAGCGAGAATATCTCCGCTTACTCGTCCCGCCATATTTTCTCCCGACCCTCCTTCGTAAATGCGCCCCCAGTGAACCCTCGTAACACACATACACCTCCCCTTTTGCATCATCCAACCAGATCCCTTCACCATCTGTTTCGGTTTGAACTGCAATTGTCACCCCTGTTTTTTGGGAGCCCTCATTTCCCGCCATTGAACTCCCCCTTACGTACTCCTGCTGGTATTCAGTGATGACTATATCATCCACGCCTCAATCAGAGATGGGGCATTACTCAACCCCAATCCAGGTCCCTCTTACACCTGGCTAAAATTTCCCTGATGCACCCTAAAATGTTTCACGTGTTCATCAGGCCCAAGGGCACTACCCCCAAATCACCGCACCGCCTAGGCCTCCAAGCATGCTACTTCCCACGTGTACCAATGCATTATCTAAATTAATCGGACACAACACACACGTGCGCTTACCAGGCTGCACACGGGCTGTGAACCCACTAGCCGCTGACTCTGTCTCCCACCGGACCACCTCAGCTTCTGCACCGCTACCATGAGGGGTCTCCTGCCTCTGGGTAGTCTGTGACGTCTCTCCACCTCTGGAAGCTCATCCTGAACTCGCCACAGACAGATCCATCCTCTGCGTAGCCAAAGCGAACGATCACCTGCTGCAAGCGACTGATCTCCTGGCCCCTCCACACATGGACTCCTGGCATCATCCTCATCACTGACGTCGACCTTCCAGTTCACTTCCCTGTTAACCCTGTCATGCCCGGGCCTCCATCTTCTGCCCTGCAGGCCTTGTTCCTGCCCTCACTATATTTGTCTAAGACAACATACACTTCTCTGATTGGCCAGCGCTGCTCAAGTCAGCAATACCTGCAAGTCCGCAAGCAGCATAAAGTGTTTTACTACCTATGCATTGGGTAGTGAGAGGGGTGTCATCAGTGGCTGATTAAAGTTATCAAGAGCCCTGAGCTGTATGAAAATTGTGGGACCCCAATGAGTCTAAAGTTCTAAAACAGTCTGACGCTTACTACAAAGAAACGGTACCAGAACCGAGCTTACTCCATACATGCTGTACCAGAAACAAGCTTACCCTATACATACGGTACCAGAACTGAGCTTACAATATACATATGGTACCAGAAGCAACTCTACTACATAGATACGGTGCTGCAAGTTTTCTATGATGCACAGAACATGTTAGGACTAGAGGTACACATTAATGTACTACCTATTTTTAACCCTCTAAGCCGCCATACTGTTATTAAATAAAGGCCTGTACAAAGATCAGTATTACCAAGTACAACAGTAAATGAGTGGCAGATAATACCCCAGACTGTGACCACATAATGTTACTGTACTGTTGGAGAAAAAAGCACTGAACAAAAAACAATATTAACCCTCCATACAGGGACCATATAACAGTATAAGTGATTATAGTATCATTAAATCCAATAATGACAGGTGACATCCTCATTTACTGGAGTTGGTCACTTTAAGTGTCCTTCTGCTTCCAGCCCAGACCGCCATGATTTCTTCCAGTCACAACTTGTCTGCAGAGTTTGACACATAGAGTCCTTTGGCTCCTCACTTGTTCATCACCCTCCCTACACTATCTACCCCTTTACACAATCTTTCCTTCTATAGTACCCAAGATAGTATTAATGCCAACCTATGGTGCCCCGCACAGTAAGTGCTGCTTATAGTGGCACTCACAAAGTAAAAGTACCCTCACGTAACTACAATGCCTGACGTCCCCACTTGGTAATAATCCACTTTTTTTCCCATTTACAAATACTACCTCCATTTTTCCCAGTTAAAATAAAATAAATCAAACAAACAACGGACCGCACTCGCCTGCTCTGTCGCTCCTCGGCCGCTGTAGTCGGTGCCATTGTTCATCACTGACTTCCGGGTTGCTCAATCTTGTGACAAATACGCATGACCATTGCAATCTAACCCCGGCCTCAGTGTTAATGTGGAGTAATCATTTGTGTTTGCCACATAATTGCAGAAGGAAGTCCTCAGGGACAACGGCGCCGAGTTCAGTGGCCGAGGAGCGACAGTGAGATGAGTGCGGCCACTTTTTACATTTTATTACATGCACAAAAAAATCATGACTAAACATGATAGGAGCCGTTTGGGTGGCTGAGGGCCCGAAGCAGGTTCCTCTACCACCCCTAATAGACCCTGCCATTGGGGGCCATGGCCATTTTGGATCCCTGAAGAGGGACCCCAGGGCATGTCTGTAGCAATATACCATAAGAGGGCATCTAGTAATATTAACCCCTCTGGTTCTAGGACAAGTTTTGTCCTCTAGACTGCGGGTTGCATTAATGCACTTCATACATATAAGGCAAGACTTCGTATGCAGCACAGTGCATAACGCAGCTGCATGGGACTGGGGGCTGAGCTTAAAATGGTAATAGCGAGCTAGATGGGGGGAGGAGTTAGGAACGGAAGAAGAAGGAAGAAGACAAGAAGAACAGAAAGAGAAGAAACGTGGAAGAGAGAGGACAGAGCCGGGCAAGACGCCCACCCACCCGCCCGTGAAATGGGTGAGGGGAGACTTTATAGGACATTATACGTTTGGAAGTTGTCACAGCTGAGGTCGGCCTGAACTTTCCATGCTGGATAAGAGGAAGGTTTACAAGCCCAAGGAAAGCGGGCTTACAAACGTCCAGTGGAACAGTTAAAGTTAAAATCAGTTAAAGTTAAGCGGGTTGTAGCATGGGAAGGGTTATGGAGTTAAAATAGTTAAGAGTTAGTAGAGGTCAAATCTTTTAATAAAAGCTGTGGCCTACCCCACATTTACACAACAAGAAGTTTCTGGGTAAGTTTTTGTTATATGGTTAAGGGAGCGTCAGTCAGGTTGATGCCCCCAGTCACTAATAGATTGATGGTTTCTGGGTGATGTAGCAGAGCTGAGTGATATTTAAAGGGGTTGTCCCGCGCCGAAACGGGTTTTTTTTTTTTTTTTTTAACCCCCCCCCCCCCCCGTTCGGCGCGAGACAACCCCGATGCAGGGGTTAAAAAAACAACCCGCACAGCGCTTACCTGAATCCCGGCGGTCCGGCGTCTTCATACTCACCTGCTGAAGATGGCCGCCGGGATCCTCTGTCTCCATGGACCGCAGGGCTTCTGTGCGGTCCATTGCCGATTCCAGCCTCCTGATTGGCTGGAATCAGCACGTGACGGGGCGGAGCTACACGGAGCCCCATTCAGAAAAGAAGAAGACCCGGACTGTGCAAGCGCGGCTAATTTGGCCATCGGAGGGCGAAAATTAGTCGGCACCATGGAGACGAGGACGCCAGCAACGGAGCAGGTAAGTATAAAACTTTTTATAACTTCTGTATGGCTCATAATTAATGCACAATGTACATTACAAAGTGCATTATTATGGCCATGCAGAAGTGTATAGACCCACTTGCTGCCTCGGGACAACCCCTTTAAGTACTAATGCATGTAAAACAACTAGTCTTGATTTAAAAGATCTGTCTTCTGCTTTGTAAACATCAACGGTTGTAGAAGTAATTCCATTTACCTCATCTCACACTCACAGGTCTCCAGGAAGCTGAGATATGAGGTGCTCTTGGTGGTGTAATCTGCAGTAGGACTGATGTAGCTGTTCCTCTGACCATTCTGTTTTCTCCTTGACATAAGAACAGCTACATCAGGCCTACAGGATCCCACGAAACAGCTCTTATATCTCAGCTTCCAAGACCCTCTGAGTGGCATGGAGGTGAGGAAAGATATTCAGGTTACGCCCAAATTACTCCATCTTGGGTGGAAGTAAACTTTAATAACTTGAACTTTGTCTTTAGTATTTGGTTTCACCAGGAGGAAGGGCTCATCACTGACTGCTTGTATTCCGCTGAATGTCACTTAATAAACCTTCTCTTCCGTTTCTTTCAAATAAAGAGATTAAACGTTATTTTTCAGTGATAGCAAAAAATGCTGCGCTGAGCAGGAGAAAATAGAGACTTTAAGTAGATCTGTCAGCCCCGATCTGTCACCAGTGACACTGACTTGGCTGCCTCATCGGAGTAATATTGTCTCAAGGATGAACTGTTCTAGAATATAATGTGTGATTCAAATCATTAAGAAACATGTCTGATCTCAGGCTTTAAATCCTGCCCGGTGTCATCCAGATTTCTGAGCAAGAAGGCAGGCCAAACAGTATTAGGAAAATACTGCCCCCTATGTACAAAACTAAAACAATAATACTGCTCCATATGTATAAGAATATCACTTCTATAATACTGCCCCATGTGTACAAGAATATAACTACTATAATACTGCCCCCTATGTACAAGAGTATAACTACTATAATACTGCCCACTATGTACAAGAATATAACTACTATAATACTGCCTCCTATGTACAAGAATATAACTACTATAATACTGCCCACTATGTACAAGAATATAACTACTATAATACTGCCCCTATGTACAAGAATATAACTACTATAATACTGCCCCCTATGTACAAGAATATAACTACTATATACTGCCCCTATGTACAAGAATATAACTACTATAATACTGCCCCCTATGTACAAGAATATAACTACTATAATACTGCTCCTATGTACAAGAATATAACTACTATAATACTGCTCCTATGTACAAGAATATAACTACTATAATACTGCTCCTATGTACAAGAATATAACTGCTATAATACTGCTCCTATGTACAAGAATATAACTGCTATAATACTGCTCCTATGTACAAGAATATAACTACTATAATACTGCTCCTATGTACAAGAATATAACTACTATAATACTGCTCCTATGTACAAGAATATAACTACTATAATACTGCCCCCATGTAAAAGAATATAACTATTATAATACTGCCCCATATGTACAAGAATAGAAGTACTATAATACTGTCCAGATGTACAAAAATATAACTACTATAACACTACCCCCTATGTACAAGAATATAACTACTATAATACTGCTCCCTATGTACAAGAATATAACTACTATAATACTGTCCCCTATGTACAAGAATATAACTACTATAATACTGCACCCTATGTACAAGAATATAACTACTATAATACTGCCCCTTATGTACAAGAATATAACTACTATAATACTGCCCATAAGTACAAGAATATAACTACTATAATACTGCCCCCTGTGTACAAGAATATGACTACTATAATATTGCCCCTATGTACAAGAATATAACTACTATAATACTGCTCCTATGTACAAGAATATAACTACTATAATATTGCCCCCTATGTGCAAGAATATAGCTACTATAATACTGCCCCCTATGTGCAAGAATATAGCTACTATAATACTGCCCCCTATGTACAAGAATATAACTACTATAATACTGCCTCCTATGTACAAGAATATAACTATTATAATACTGCCCCCTATGTACAAGAATACTACTATAATATTGCCCCCTATGTGCAAGAATATAGCTACTATAATACTGCCCCCTATGTACAAGAATATAACTACTATAATACTGCCGCCTATGTACAAGAATATAACTACTATAATACTGCCCCTATGTACAAGAATATAACTACTATAATACTGCCCCATATGTACAAGAATAGGACTACTATAATACTGCCTCCTATGTACAAGAATATAACTACTATAATACTGTTCCCTATGTACAATAATATAACTACTATAATACTGTTCCCTATGTACAAGAATATAACTACTATAATTCTCCCCCTTTGTACAAGAATATAACTACTATAATACTGCCTCCTATCTACAAGAATATAACTACTATAATACTGCCCCTATGTACAAGAATATAACTAATATAATACTGCCCCCTATGTACAAGAATATAACTACTATAATACTGCCCCCTATGTACAAGAATATAACTACTATAAGACTACCCCCTATGTACAAGGATATAACTGCTGTAATACTGCCTCCTATGTACAAATATATAACTACTCTAATACTGCTCCTATGTACAAGAAAATAACCATTATAATACTGCCTTCTATGTACAGGAATATAAACTACTATAATACTCCCCCTGTGTACAAAAATATAACTATTATAATACTGTCCCCTATGTACAAGAACTAATATAATACTGCCCCCTATGTGCAAGAATGTAACTACTATAATACTGCCCTCTATGTACAAGAATATAACTACTATAATACTGCCCCTATGTACAAGAATATAGCTACTATAATACTACCCCCTATGTACAAGAATATAACTACTATAATACTGTCCCCTATGTACAAGAGCATAACTACTAATACAGCTCCTATGTGCAAGAATATAACTACTATAATACTGTCCCCTATGTTCAAGAATATACCAACTATAATTCTGCCCCCTATGTGCAAGAATATAACTACTATAATACTGCCTCCTATGTACAAGAATATACCAACTATAATTCTGCCCCCTATGTACAAGAATATAACTACTATAATACTGCCTTCTATGTACAAGAATATAACTACTATAATACTGCCCCTATGTGCAAGAATATAACTACTATAATACTGCCCCCTATGTACAAGAATATAACTACTATAATACTGCCTCCTATGTACAAGAATATAACTACTATTATACTGCCTCCAATGTACAAGAATATAACTGCTATAATACTACCTCCTATGTACAAGAATATAACTACTATAATACTGCTCGCATGTACAAGAATATAACTACCATAATACTACCCCCTATGTACAAGAATATAACTACTATAATACTGCCCTCCTATGTACAAGAATATAACTACTATAATACTGCTTCCTATGTACAAGAATATAACTACTATAATACTGCTCCCTATGTACAAGAATATAACTACTATAATACTGCCCCTATGTGCAAGAATATAACTACTATAATACTGCCTCCTGTGTACAAGAATATAACTATTATAATACTGCTCCTATGTACAAGAATATAACAACTATAATACTGCTCCTATGTACAAGAATATAACAACTATAATATTGCTCCTATGTACAAGAATATAACTAGTATAATACTGCTCCTATGTACAAGAATATAACTACTATAATACTGCTCCTATGTGCAAGAATATGACTACTATAATACTGCCCCCTATGTACAAGAATATAACTACTATAATACTGTCCCCTATGTACAAGAATATGACTACGATAATACTGCCCCCTATGTACAAGAATATAACTACTATAATACTGCCCCCTATGTACAAGAATATAACTACTATAATACTGCCCCCCTATGTACAAGAATATAACTACTATAATACTGCCTCCTATGTACAAGAATATAACTACTATAATACTGACCCCTATGTACAAGAATATAACTACTATAATACTGCCCCCTATGTACAAGAATATAACTACTATAATACTGCCCCCCTATGTACAAGAATATAACTACTATAATACTGCCCCCCTATGTACAAGAATATAACTACTATAATACTGCCTCCTATGTACAGGAATATAACTACTATAATACTGCCTCCTATGTACAAGAATATAACTACTATAATACTGTCCCCTCTGTACAAGAATATAACTACTATAATACTGCTTCCTATGTACAAGAATATAACTACTGTAATACTGCATCCTATGTACAGGAATATAACTACTATAATACTGTCCCCTCTGTACAAGAATATAACTACTATAATACTGTCTCCTATGTACAGGAATATAACTACTATAATACTGCCTCCTATGTACAAGAATATAACTACTATAATACTGTCCCCTCTGTACAAGAATATAACTACTATAATACTGCTTCCTATGTACAAGAATATAACTACTATAATACTGTCCCCTCTGTACAAGAATATAACTACTATAATACTGCCTCCTATGTACAAGAATATAACTACTATAATACTGCCTCCTATGTACAAGAATATAACTACTATAATACTGTCTCCTATGTACAGGAATATAACTACTATAATACTGCCTCCTATGTACAAGAATATAACTACTATAATACTGTCCCCTCTGTACAAGAATATAACTACTATAATACTGCTTCCTATGTACAAGAATATAACTACTATAATACTGTCCCCTCTGTACAAGAATATAACTACTATAATACTGCCTCCTATGTACAAGAATATAACTACTATAATACTGCCTCCTATGTACAAGAATATAACTACTATAATACTGTCTCCTATGTACAGGAATATAACTACTATAATACTGCCTCCTATGTACAAGAATATAACTACTATAATACTGTCCCCTCTGTACAAGAATATAACTACTATAATACTGCTTCCTATGTACAAGAATATAACTACTATAATACTGTCCCCTCTGTACAAGAATATAACTACTATAATACTGCCTCCTATGTACAAGAATATAACTACTATAATACTGTCCCCTATATACAAGAATATAATGATGGAAGGACCCCTGGCACTTATTAATCAGTGAAAGTGGGGACCCTCTGCCTTAAAGCAGGGTAATTGTTCCAATATGGAAGCCCCCACTGTCTTCATCTAAGACCTGGGTATCCCTGATTAGGAACCTGGAGAGATGTACCAAACACCAGACACAACATGTTGACGCACACTGTGCACAGAACAGGACCCTTAACTCCTCTTCTCTGGCCACCTGCACAGACATACAAAACATGTCGCTGTTCACACCAACACACAAGGTTATGCATACCACATGGAACAGAAACCCCACTCAGATCTCATATGCATTCAGACAGCCAACTATAGCTAGTTCAAGTGTCCTCACAACAAGTGGAAAGAGTCAGCTACTGTGCTGAGATACAGGTACAGTGTCAGGCATCACCCCCCTATCACACTCATAAGACAGACATCTGGAGGCCGCACCTGCCAAAGGAAAGGGAGAAACCTGCAGGCACATTCACCTACGTGGACACCGTAAAACACACTACTGAATGCACGCACCCCAGAATGAAGGAGGAGGGATAACAGGAGTCCAGACTGTCCTCAGGGAAGGTGAGAGAGACACTTCAGACAACCATGCACATTACTAGCTCTGAGTGTGCTCACAACAGAGTAAAACAGTAAAGCACCAACATGTTCTTCCAAGAGATGCTGGCATTTCTATGCAGCTGACCAGAAGGGAATGGCTGCAGAAACAACACACCCAGTCAGCTCAATTAACCCTCGCCTGTGAAGCTGTGCTCATGGAAAGCTGTAGAACCACAGATCCCAGGTGCACAACCAAACAGCTCCCTTTTGTACATTTGTACTTGTAAGGGAAGTTTTTTTGTGTGCGTCAAAGTTATCCACTGATTGAAACCATTTATTAGTTCCAGATATGTTGCATTTCCAGCCCAAGTATGCAATGTTTTCCACATCTCGTTATGTATTGCCTGCACATTTGTGTACCCCACATTGACTTCTATGGGGACCTTTGGTGTGCAAATACGCAGTAAAATTAGAACATGTTCTTTTTTTTTTTTTTTTGCACAATAAAAATGCGCGTGAATAACATGATTGAATGGCTGGGATTGGTTCATCAAGCTCTAGCTCTGATTGACTGAACCACAGTCCTCGTGATCCAATCACAGCAATCTCTTGCTGAAGGCGGGATATTCAAACCCCGTTATCAGGAAGAGAATTCTCCCTCAGCGCTGAGGACCACACGGAACCTCCAGAGCGCTGCGGTACAACGTGAGGGACCCAAACACCGCCTGGTAGTTAAGACAACCCCCCCTCCCCCCGCAAAAAAAAAATAAAAAATAAGACACTGTGCCTCTTTGGGGCAAAAATTAATATATGACAGTGTCTTGTTTTCGGGGAAGCACAGTAGGATTTTTGATGTGGCCTAACTCAATCATCCAAGGAAACGTCACCTGTAATAAGTGACCACAAGCACCAAAGCCTGACTGGGAAATCACCAGCTAGAACTAATAGACTTATAGCCCGTATCTGATTGTCAGATGTCAGTGGTGTGTAGTTGTGAGTACCATCACCTAGGCTCATCACCAGTAAGGCCCCCTGTCCACGGGTGTTGCGAACTCCCACGGCGAATCTCCGCCACGGGAGCCGGTGCCCAGGAGCAGGAGCCGGCTGACGAATCTCCGCCGGGCAGCCTTTCTGATAAATAGGCTGACCGCGGAGAATTGTGGCAATTCGCAACATACTGCAAATTGTCAGCCACGAGCGGAGAATCGCAATGGTTCTCCACTCGTGGACAGGGGGCCGGCACTTTCCATAGCAATGCTATGGAAAGTCTCAGACAGCGTGATTCACGTTCGTGGGCAGGGGGCCTAAAGCAGAATATTCTGACTTCATTACAGTACAGTCTTCTCAGAGGTCACGTACTAAGAATTTGGTCACGCGATGGTGACAGCAGATGAGATGGAGCGGATTTAGTCATTTGGTTATTCAAAGTTCCTGCAAGCCTAAGTGACTTCAGAAAAGACTCCCGTTCTACAAGTACCCCGGCCAGGGAAGACCATTTATTGACTGCGATAATGCTATGTGGTGGACACAATATTAACCCCTTAATGACACGGCTCCTTTTCGTTTCGTTTTTTCCTCCCCACTTTCAAGAAATTATAAATAATAACTTTGATTTATCTATCCACATAGCTGTCGGAAAATGTATCTTTAGTGGGAAGAGTTGTATTTAATGGTATTAATTAATTTACCCTCCTGCCCGGCAAAACTCTTACCATTTTTAAAATTTCTAAGTGGAATTAAATGGAAAAAGCATTTCTGCCATCTTTGTGGTGGGGGGCTTCAGTGACATGACACGAGGGGCTTTCATTAAAGATTTCCCAACTTCTATGTATCACAGGATGCTGAAACTGCACTTGTGTAGTGATATAAGTCTCTATATGATACTCTTTATTGAAGGCTCCTAAATGTATTCTGTGGATGTAACTGTACACCTTGAAGTGTTAAGGGGTTAACAACCCTGTCAGACAATCTAGTTGCTATGGATATGGTATACCTCCGGATAACCAATATTCCTGCTAACCAATAGGCAGAGTGTTCCACTACCTAGTAATTATCTCTTTCAGATCACTTAAGTCTTCAACTCAACATTAAATTGAGGGCATCATGGCGGCCAGGAGTCACGGGGGCTTTTAATGAAACCGTCACTATACTTATAACACAGTGTGACCTTCCGGACATTTGGGAAGGAGCATCCTAAAAAGTATTGTTAAACGTTATCCTCAGCATCGACAATACACCCAATGTTACGGGAACAGTGAAAGAGATATTGTATCTTGTAGTAACAGAATGAAGGTTTCTTGTACTTTCTCTTCACACTTACCTGGAACTGGTGATCACACCGTGTGGCTTTGTGTTGGGTGTTGTGATGTGAAAAGTTTGCCAGTTCAGATCTCGCCTACTTATCAACAGGATGTGGTAGTGGTGAGATGATCATAGTTGTATCTCAAACTCAAGTGATACAATTGTGAAAGTAATGGTGATAGAAAGTAATTAATGATTGTGTTCAGGATTACATGACAGCCACGCCAACATCACAGCTCTAGGAGACCAAAGGCACCACTCATTCAGAGGCAAGGCCTTTTGTACGGACTCCATCACCCACCACCAGTTTACGAAGGTGGATCTATTTTGCATCACTCTTGGGGAACCTCAGTCTACTCTGATTTAGTTCTAACGCTTCGTGAGCGGCTACTTTCAGGTTCTACCACAGCATCTCTGTACGTTTTTTATGCCCGCACTTTTAAAAAATCCATCCAAACTTTGTTCTACCTTCTCAAATCTTTGACCACCGTGTATTTCCATAAACCATTGACAGGTCAATGTCAACTCATGGAGAGAAGACGGTCAGGATTCATGGTTCTTTCAATCACATCCAGTCATCCAGGTCCAAAGAAAGATAAGCAACGTCACCACCGCCCCCCCCCCCCCCACACACACACATCACGTGTCCTCTATTATTTCCAGACCTTGCTAGTTTTGACAATAAAGTGTCACCTCTAATAGTAGTGCCTGATATCGAATTTGCATGGTCGCTGTCTATCAATTTCATTGCTTGCAAAGATTATTCATGATGGCGTCTGAAGGTCTTCCTAATGAGCCATTACAGTGGGAAACCATTCTTA
The DNA here is from genome assembly GCA_035609135.1 of Eleutherodactylus coqui. Taxonomy (NCBI): domain Eukaryota; kingdom Metazoa; phylum Chordata; class Amphibia; order Anura; family Eleutherodactylidae; genus Eleutherodactylus; species Eleutherodactylus coqui. Next base: position 173,190,413 of record CM069413.1, read on the forward strand.
TCTTTAATTAAAGTTGTGATTGATTTCACATTAAGGTTGCATCACATGAAGATGACATAGCTGCAACGGCCATTAATCTATAAGCTACATAATGCAGAAAGTGGTGACTTAAACTTGTTTTACTGCTAATTAACTGGATTTTGACGATTTCTACAAGCTTATAAAGGATGAAAAAGGTTCCAGCATTGATAAATAAATGCTGTTACTGCTAGTGCTTACCTAGAGAGATGATGGAAGACGGTGATGTTTATTGGGGGCATGCTAAAGTAATTGTTCTTTATTGCAGAACTAATGGGGTTTGCTAAGTATTGCTAGTGTTTATTATGTAACTAATTACTGTAATAGTCCTTGTCATGGCCCATGTAGGCATTGTGGGAGGGCTCTTTAAGTCATGGTGACCACTGGAGATTTGCATCACTGGTCACTATGTGGACAGGGATTATCTGTCAAATGGCTGAATGCAAGGTGGTGCATTTGTTTGGTACACATGGTGGGGTGTTGCACACAAGATGTTGAGTTGGCTGTGGAGATGGAGAGAGCAAGAATGAGAGGTTGGGTGTAGCCTGGGTCATGAGCGAAGCCCTGGAGCCTGTGTGAGTGAGCAGTGGAAAGTCCTGTAGTCTCTTGATTGGAGCTATGAGTGCCTGGGCCGTTGGACCATCAAGGCTGTGTGAGCTTTGGTCATGACCTGTTATATTGATGAGAGAGAAAGAGGAGTCCACCATGAAGCGAGTGTATACCACTGAGAAACCGTCCACATGTACTGACCCCAGACAGGATACAGATTCCTGACAGACAACAGGACTATGAGAGTCTGGAGCATTCATGAGTTCTACGTCCAATCTTGTGTATCTGAATTTGTGCACTCAATGTCCTAGTCCTGGTAGAAACAGGACAAAAGCATAAATTAAGGATGAGCCTTCATTCCAGTCTTTATTTGGCATCTGAATATACAACCCCAGTTCAAAAAAAGTTGGGATGCTGTGTAATAGCGACCTTTTTTGGGTCATTTTTTTTCCGAAATCACCCCAACACACATAATCCAAAGATGGAGAGTGACATCATTACTAATATCGTGTTAGGAGTTCACTTGCCCGCTCCCTTGTGGAGTAACTACAGCAGCAATGCATTTCTATCGGACAGTTTGTAAAATGATGGATGATGGATGATGGTGGGTCTCCTACTGTTACAGTAATAAGGGTGGATGACAAACTCTCACTCAGATAGAAGCTTCCACAAAGCCCTGGACTAAGGCCTAGATAAGGGTACTTTTATACAAAACTATTGACCACTTGTTCAGCCAGTTTATAAGGGCAGATTCATTGTTCACTCATTCACTCGTAAACCTTTCAGTCGTTCATATTGACTGTACCAGGGAATGTGAACAACTAAATAGTCCTGTTCACATGCAATGATATGCGAACAAGCAGACGATGAACAATGGACTATCACGTCAGTGAGGGGAGGCTTAGATTGTGGAGTGATTGGTACCCAACTTTCTAGGACTCTGCATGTCAACTGGACAACAACCATCACCTTTAGCCACAACTCTACAGCAATCCACCTAGCCCTGTGCTCAATATCGCTGCCACCACAAACGTTCATGAGCGTTGGACCCGAATGTTAATACCCACAATTATGTCTTTAGAGATATGGTTTCATGTTAACACTGACGAGGTTCACTAATTAATTGAAAGTTTAATTCTAAAAAGCTAGCAGTGCTTATTTACAGAAAAATACAAAAAATGATATTACAAGGTATAGAGGTACACTACAGAGAATGGCCTGTATACGGCAACAGACAGGCCTTCTGGTGCCTGAGACAAGGGAAAACACCCACTGGTGTGGTTAGAAAGTAGAATATAGGTGTTTGTTCCTGATACAGTCAAAGGGAAAAGCAGGCTGCAAGCTTCCAGCCCAGGTCTCTAGAAAGAGACCCGAGCTGGAAGCCATAGAGAGATCTAGAGAGAGAACTGGGCTGGAAGCCATAGAGAGGTCTAGAGAGAGAACTGGGCTGGAAGTCATAGAGAGGTCTAGAGAGAGATCTGGGCTGGAAGTCATAGAGAGGTCTAGAGAGAGAACTGGGCTGGAAGCCATAGAGAGGTCTAGAGAGAGAACTGGGCTGGAAGCCATAGAGAGGTCTAGAGAGAGAACTGGGCTGGAAGCCATAGAGAGGTCTAGAGAGAGAACTGGGCTGGAAGCCATAGAGAGGTCTAGAGAGAGAACTGGGCTGGAAGCCATAGAGAGGTCTAGAGAGAGAACTGGGCTGGAAGCCATAGAAAGGTCTAGAGAGAGAACTAGGCTGGAAGCCATAGAGAGGTCTAGAGAGTGACCTGGGCTGGAAGCCATAGAGAGGTCTAGAGAGAGACCTGGGCTGGAAGCCATAGAGAAGTCTAGAGAGAGACCTGGGCTGGAAGCCATAGAGAGGTCTAGAGAGAGACCTGGGCTAGAAGCCGTAGAGAGGTCTAGAGAGAGACCTGGGCTAGACGACATAGAGAGGTCTAGAGAGAGACCTGGGCTAGAAGCCATAGAGAGGTCTAGAGAGAGACCTGGGCTAGAAGCCATAGAGAGGTCTAGAGAGAGACCTGGGCTGGAAGCCATAGAGACGTCTAGAGAGAGAACTGAGCTGGAAGCCATAGAGATGTCCAGAGAGGGACCTGGACACAAAGAGACTGACCGTGTGCCTCAGGAAAGTTGGGTGAAGCATTCCTGAGAAAAGGCTGTGTGAGACCTGAATGGAAGACAACTGGATGAAGCTGACCTGGAGAGTGGATGAGGACCACAGTTGGACTGTTTATTGAAACCCTGCTTAACAGGACATTTACGTTTATTTGCAGAAGAGCTGTGCTGAAACAAGCTGATATTGCTGTGAAGGTGAAAATAAATCAGAATTTGGAGTTTAACCCATTGGTGTCTACCTGTGATGTGAGTGAATGACCCCCGGGTTGCTACAAAGGTAATAGGCAAAAGGCATAAATAAGATATTTGCAGACAGTATTTAAAATAAAAGTATTTAAGCAAAAGTGTTACCATTCTTTGTGTGGAGTCTCACGGAATTACAGGACAGTCCGCACGCATAGTGCACTCCAAGGGGCTGACCTGCAGCACAAATCCATGTGCGATTTTTAAACCCTCAGCAAAGTAACTCCCATCAGTTCCTTTCAGCCCCCTTGGGGGTTTGGCTTACAGCGGAGCACATGGGTACTGAAATGCATATTGCCTTCATAACTTCATGTGGGTGGGACCCACAAAAGAATGCGATGGCAAAGTTTCCTCATGATTTTACATATGGTTTGAGCCCACAGCTGAATGTGTTCAGATACATGTTTCTCCCAATATGCGGTTCTCTGAGCATCTTGCAAAAATGGGAGTACCTGCGTCTGATTCGTGGTGATGTGACGTTTCACAAAACATCCATGTCGGCAGCCGGTGACATATAGATCAGTCCTAATTTTCAAATTACATTTTCCTCTTTGTTTGAGCACATTTCCTTTGTTAGAATTTGGCTCCAAAAAGATATCAGGTCTGGCTGTGGCCCGTTCCAAAAATGGGGAGGAACAGTTACTGGGGTGTGAAGGCTGTTCCTGTCCTTACCTCAAATTGTAAATATTTCCTGCTCTAGTTTAGCAAAGGCTGTTGTACATTACAGACCCCCTGGGGGATGTGACAGTCTTTCTGAAGCCTGCTTCAAGGCCACCTTTAATACTCACCTTTCCTAGATGCTGAAAAGCATTTACCATTCCACTTACAAACTACACAGCAGTGTTGCAAAACCAGGTGGGACTAAGGCCATACCTCACATGGATGAGAAGCACACGAATTCTCATTCATCATTCACCCATTGGCCGTGTTTACACTAAACGATAATCGTTCAAATTTGCACAAGCCAACGATTTTTGTACGAAACAATCATTCCATATGAAAGGGCCCTGGGACCCTGCTGCAGCTAGGAAATGCACAGAATGCAGACATTAATTAGCTTAGATACATCAGACACCTTGCAATTTTACTTTGTTCCATAAGAGGGCATCACTTGAATTTAACGGATTTTAGTGTTGCGTCTTACCGATGCTGGATTGGAGCCGCAGGTGTAGTAGCCGAGCCAGTCACTGGAGAGTAGTCAAAATAGCCGGGAGCCATTATTGGGAAGTCACAGTATGTGGTACAAATGGATGGGATGGAAGCGTAGTCAATGGAAGCCAAAGGTCAGCAGCAGGAGGTATCGGTATACATGTAGAGGAGGCGGAGGAAGAGGAACTTGATCAAAGTAGTGGCACACAATAATCACATACTGAAAGAGTGGCAGGGCTAGGCTTATGTAGGATAGCCTAGCAGAGAGAGCTGCTGACTGGAACACAGAAGGTTGCGGTTTCGAGCCCTGACATTTAGCAAAAATTCACACTTATAATACCTATATCAGAACAACAAGGCAATTGCGACTCAGACTTAACTCTTAACTAGAGATGAGCGAACGTACTCGTCCGAGCTTGATACTCGTTCGAGTATTAGCGTGTTCGAGATGCTCGTTACTCGTAACGAGTACCACGCGATGTTCGAGTTACTTTCACTTTCATCTCTGAGACGTTAGCACGCTTTTCTGGCCAATTGAAAGACAGGGAAGGTATTACAACTTCCCCCTGCGACGTTCAAGCCCTATACCACCCCCCTGCTGTGAGTGGCTGGGGAGATCAGGTGTCACCCAAGTATAAAAATCGGCCCCTCCCGCGGCTCGCCACAGATTTGTTCTGACATAGAGGAGGGAAAGTGCTGTTGGTACCAGAGCTGCTATAGGGAGAGTGTTAGGAGTATTTTAGGCTTCAAGAACCCCAACGGTCCTTCTTAGGGCCACATCTAACAGTGTGCAGTAGTGTGGAGGCTGCTTTTAGCAGTGTTGCACTTTTTTTTTTTTTTGCTATATCGGCCGTGCAGAGCATTGCGCCCTGCAGTAATACTCCAGGGGCAGAAGTGGTGGTTAGGCAGGGAGAGTGTTAGGAGTTAGTGTAGACTTCAAGAACCGCAACGGTCCTTCTTAGGGCCACATCTAACCGTGTGCAGTAGTGTGGAGGCTGCTTTTAGCAGTGTTGCACATTTTATTTTTTTTTGCTATATCGGCCGTGCAGAGCATTGCGCCCTGCAGTAATACTACAGGGATAGAATTGTGTAGGCAGGGACAGAAGACATATATAGATTGAATATACGCAGTGGTCCTTTTGAAAAAAATATTTTAAAAAAAAAACTATTTGGCCTGCATGTCACTGTGCTCAGTGTTCTGGGTCTGTGTCTGCTGCGGGTTGTAGTTCTCCAAATAAATACGCAGCCAGCTAAGTGTTACAGCAGGCTTGCGTAAAATTATTTCCTGGCGTTCCGTCAGCGAACTCAGCCTACAACCACAGGCCAATAAGCGGCACATTAAATTGCAGTGTTGTGTTTCTGCATTCCTGGTAATACAGCATGCTGAGGGGTAGGGGTAGGCCTAGAGGACGTGGGCGCGGCCGAGGACGCGGAGGCCCTAGTCCGGGTGTGGGCACAGGCCGAGCTCCTGATCCAGGTGTATCGCAGCCGACTGCTGCGGGATTAGGAGAGAGGCACGTTTCTGGCGTCCCCACATTCATCACACAATTAATGGGTCCACGCGGTAGACCTTTATTAGAAAATGAGCAGTGTGAGCAGGTCCTGTCATGGATGGCAGAAAGTGCATCCAGCAATCTATCATCCACCCACAGTTCTGCGCCGTCCACTGCTGCAACTCAGAATCCTCTGGCTGCTGCTCCTCCTTCCTCCCAGCCTCCTCACTCCATTACAATGACACATTCTGAGGAGCGGGCAGACTCCCAGGAACTGTTCTCGGGCCCCAACTCAGATTGGGCAGCAGTGGTTCCTCTCCCACCAGAGGAGTTTATCGTGACTGATGCCCAACCATTGGAAAGTTCCCGGGGTCCGGGGGATGAGGCTGGGGACTTCCGGCAACTGTCTCAAGACCTTTCAGTGGGTGAGGAGGCCGATGACGATGAGACACAGTTGTCTATCAGTGAGGTAGTAGTAAGGGCATTAAGTCCGAGGGAGGAGCGCACCGAGGATTCTGAGGAAGAGCAGCAGGAGGACGATGAGGTGACTGACCCCACCTGGTTTGCTACGCCTACTGAGGACAGGTCTTCAGAGGGGGAGGCAAGGGCAGCAACAGGGCAGGTTGCAAGAGGCAGTGCGGTGGCCAGGGGTAGAGGCAGGGCCAGACCGAATAATCCACCAACTGTTTCCCAAAGCGCCCCCTCGCGCCATGCCACCCTGCAAAGGCCGAGGTGCTCAAAGGTCTGGCAGTTTTTCACTGAGAGTGCAGACGACCGACGAACAGTGGTGTGCAACCTTTGTCGCGCCAAGATCAGCCGGGGAGCCACCACCAGCAGCCTCACCACCACCAACATGCGCAGACATATGATGGCCAAGCACCCCACAAGGTGGGACGAAGGCCGTTCACCGCCTCCGGTTTGCACCGCTGCCTCTCCCCCTGTGCCCCAACTTGCCACTGAGATCCAACCCCGCTCTGAGGACACAGGCATTACCGTCTCCTGGCCTGCACCCACACCCTCACCTCCGCTGTCCTCGGCCCCATCCACCAATGTCTGCTAGCGCAAGTGTTTGAGCGCAAGCGCAAGTACGCCGCCACGCACCCGCACGCTCAAGCGTTAAACGTGCACATAGCAAAATTTATCAGCCTGGAGATGCTGCCATATAGGGTTGTGGAAACGGAGTCCTTCAAAAGTATGATGGCGGCGGCGGCCCCGCGCTATTCAGTTCCCAGTCGCCACTACTTTTCCCGATGTGCCGTCCCAGCCCTGCACGACCACGTCTCCCGCAACATTGTACGCGCCCTCACCAACGCGGTTACTGCCAAGGTCCACTTAACAACGGACACGTGGACAAGCACAGGCGGGCAGGGCCACTATATCTCCCTGACGGCACATTGGGTGAATTTAGTGGAGGCTGGGACAGAGTCAGAGCCTGGGACCGCTCACGTCCTACCCACCCCCAGAATTGCGGGCCCCAGCTCGGTGCTGGTATCTGCGGCGGTGTATGCTTCCTCCACTAAACCACCCTCCTCCTCCTCCTCCTACGCAACCTCTGTCTCGCAATCAAGATGTGTCAGCAGCAGCACGTCGCCAGCAGTCGGTGTCGCGCGGCACGGCAGCACAGCGGTGGGCAAGCGTCAGCAGGCCGTGCTGAAACTACTCAGCTTAGGAGAGAAGAGGCACACGGCCCACGAACTGCTGCAGGGTCTGACAAAGCAGACCGACCGCTGGCTTGCGCCGCTGAGCCTCCAACCGGGCATGGTCGTGTGTGACAACGGCCGTAACCTGGTGGCGGCTCTGCAGCTCGGCAGCCTCACGTACGTGCCATGCCTGGCCCACATCTTTAATTTGGTGGTTCAGCGCTTTCTGAAAAGCTACCCTCGCTTGTCAGACCTGCTCGGAACTCTACGCTCCACATGTTGGCCAGGCTCTATGAGCAGCATAGAGCTATAGTGGAATACCAACTCCAACATGGGCGGTGCAGTGGGAGTCAGCCTCCTCAATTATTTTCAGAAGAGTGGGCCTGGTTGGCAGACATCTGCCAGGTCCTTGGAAACTTTGAGGAGTCTACCCAGGTGGTGAGTGGCGATGCTGCAATCATTAGCGTCACCATTCCTCTGCTATGCCTCTTGAGAAGTTCCCTGCAAAGCATAAAGGCAGACGCTTTGCACTCGGAAACAGAGCCGGGGGAAGACAGTATGTCGCTGGATAGTCAGAGCACCCTCCTGACTATATCTCAGCGCGGTGAGGAGGAGGAGGAGGAAGATGAGGAGGAGGGGGAAGACACAGCTTGGCCCACTGGTGAGGGTAGACATGCTGCTGGCCTGTCATCCTTTCAGCGTGTATGGCCTGAGGAGGAGGAGGAGGAGGAGGAGGAGGATCCTGAAAGTGATCTTCCTAGTGAGGACAGCCATGTGTTGCGTACAGGTACCCTGGCACACATGGCTGACTTCATGTTAGGATGCCTTTCTCGTGACCCTCGCGTTACACGCATTCTGGCCACTACGGATTACTGGGTGTACACACTGCTCGACCCACGGTATAAGTAGAACCTTTCCACTCTAATACCCGAAGAGGAAAGGGGTTCGAGAGTGTTGCTATACCACAGGACCCTGGCGGACAAGCTGATGGTAAAATTCCCATACGACAGCGGTAGTGGCCGAAGGCGAAGTTCCGAGGGCCAGGTAGCAGGGGAGGCGCGGAGATCAGGCAGGATGTACAGCACAGGCAGGCCAACACTCTTTAAGGCCCTTGACAGCTTTATGGCTCCCCAGCAAGACTGTGTCACCGCTCCCCAGTCAAGGCTGAGTCGGCGGGAGCACTGTAAAAGGATGGTGAGGGAGTACGTAGCCGATCGCACGACCGTCCTCCGTGACGCCTCTGCCCCCTACAACTACTGGGTGTCGAAGCTGGACACGTGGCCTGAACTTGCGCTGTATGCCCTGGAGGTGCTTGCTTGTCCTGCGGCTAGCGTCTTGTCAGAGAGGATGTTTAGTGCGGCTGGGGGAATCATCACGGATAAACGTACCCACCTGTCAACCGACAGTGCCGACAGGCTAACACTCATCAAGATGAACAAAGCCTGGATTTCTCCAGACTTCTCTTCTCCACCAGCGGACAGCAGTGATACCTAAACAATACGTAGGCTGCACCCGCGGATGGAAGCATCGTTCTGTATCCCCATCAAAAACGGGGACCTTTTCGCTTCATCAATCTGTGTATAATATTCATCCTCCTCCTCCTGCCCCTCCTCCTGAAACCTCACATAATCACGCCGAACGGGCAATTTTTCTTAGGCCCACAAGGCTCAGTCATATAATTTTTGTAAACAATTTTTATACGTTTCAATGCTCATTAAAGCGTTGAAACTTTCACCTCCACCAATTTTTATTTTAACTGGGCTGCCTCCAGGCCTAGTTACCAATTAAGCCACATTAACCAAAGCGATTAATGGGTTTCACCTGCCATCTTGGTTGGCCATGGCCAATTTTTCTGATGTACATTAGTACTGTTGATACAGCAATTTTTGTGGGCCCTCGCCTACAGTGTAATCAAATGAATTTTTAGCCCATCTGCATTACAGTTGACGTTATATCCGCTGTGTTGGGCAATGCAATGGGATATTTTTATGTACCGCCGATGGCTTCCTGGCACCCACCCATGCTGTGGGTCCACAGGGAGTTGTAAATGCATCTGTTTCCACTTCTAAAGAACCCCAGTCTGACTGGGGCATGCAGTGTGGGCCGAAGCCCACCTGCATTAAGCACGACATTACTACCTCAGCTGTGTTGGGCAATGCAATGGGATATTTTTATGTACCGCCGGTGGGTTCCAGGGAGCCACCCATGCTGTTGGTCCACAGGGAGTTGTAAATGCATCTGTTTCCACTTTTAAAGAACCCCAGTCTGACTGGGGCATGCAGTGTGGGCCGAAGCCCACCTGCATTAAACATGACATGACTACCTCAGCTGTGATGGGCACTGCAATGGGATATATTTATGTACCGCCGGTGGCTTCCTGGCACCCACCCATGCTGTGGGTCCACACGGACTTCACAATAGGGAGTTGTACCTGCCTGTGTCTATGAATTAAAAACCCCGGTCAGGTTGGGGCATGCAGTGTGGGCCAAAGCCCACCTGCATTTAATCGGACGTTACCTCAGCTGTGATGGGCACTGCAATGGGATACATTAATGTACAGCCGGTGGGTTCCAGGGAGCCCCCCATGCTGTGGGTGCACACCGAATTCCCATTGCGGAGTTGTACCTGCCTGTGACTATTTATAAAAAAACGCGGTCTGACTGGGGCGTGCAGACACCTTGACAGAATGAATAGTGTGTGGCACATAGGTTCCCCATTGCTATGCCCACGTGTGCAGCCCCAGATGGAGGTGGCACAGGATTGGATTTCTCATTGCTTCTGTACAGCATTGTGGGCTATCGCCCCGCCCCTTTTAAAGAGGGTCGCTGCCTAGCCGTGCCAACCCTCTGCAGTGTGTGCCTGCTTTTCCTGTGGCAGACGCACTTATAAATAGACATGAGGGTGGCGTGGCATGAGGGCAGCTGAAGGCTGGGCAGGGACAGTTTGGTGTGCGCTGTGGACTCTGGGTCGTGGGGGGGGGGGAAATCGGCAGCATGTAACCCAGGAGAAGTGGCAGCAGAGTGTCATGCAGGCAGTGATTGTGCTTTGTTGGAGGTAGTGTGGTGCTTAGCTAAGGTATGCATTGCTAATGAGGGCTTTTCAGAAGTAAAAATTGTTGGGGGGGAGGCCCACTCTTGCCGCTATTGTGGCTTAATAGTGGGACCTGGGAACTTGAGATGCAGCCCAACATGTAGCCCCTCGCCTGCCCTATCCGTTTCTGTGTCGTTCCCATCACTTTCTTGAATTGCCCCGATTTTCACAAATGAAAACCTTAGCGAGCATCGGCGATATACAAAAATGCTCGAGTCGCCCATTGACTTCATTGGGGTTCGTTACTCGAAACGAGCCCTCGAGCATCGCGAAAAATTCGTCTCGAGTAACGAGCACCCGAGCATTTTGGTGCTCGCTCATCTCTACTCTTAACTAATATCGTCATTCTCCAGAACTCAGCTTACTGTAATTCCAGAGTTCTGCAGTGACCCCAGAAAATGCAGATCATTAATCTCATTTCATTGGCACGTACATTCTCACTGCCATTACAAAGTGCCTCAACACTCCCTTACAGTGTATTGACACACAGCATTACTTACTAAGTCAAATAACCATAACCATTGCATCAAAATACCACAGTCTCTTTTGGGATGTACTATCTGTCCATCATAGTCTTCATAGCTAGCCTTCCCTTATCTCAGGGGCCTCCTCAAACTCTGTTTATCCATGTATAAAGTGATAAACTGTATGTTTAAAACAACTTTATGCAAGTTCTGGTTCTTAATATTAATGCAGACAGCCACGTGCCTGAAAGTAAATGGTGTGCCTGTCATTTACCTACATACGTATGCTTGTGTTATTGCGCTACCAACAGCTTTTGAACCCAGGCACTGGCATCATGATCACCTAATTCCACTAGTCGTTCAGATCCTGTTGTATACCTTTAACGATGTGCTAGATTACAAAGAGCGCGCTGCACTCATCGCCACCGTGACACGGCTCCTCAGCCACTTCTTAGAAACCGCTCAGAGAGTGCAGGCCTCTTCCCACTTGTCACACGTTGCACTGGCATGGACTCCTCCTTGGGTGGAAGCTAAATCCTAGTGAGCTCAAGGGCGCCTGATGATATTACGCCTCTTGTAACCCATGGCAGCCAATGGCAGGGCAGATCATTTATTCTATATACAAACCAGAAAACAATATGAAACAAGACCACTAGCAGTCAACACTACTCAAAGGATCTTCCACAACGACCATCATTACTGATAACATTAATAACACCGCAAATATCATGGGGAGCACTTTGAGCCCGTTTCTTCATGAACCCAGCTTTCTAATAATCCCCCTTACATGCTGCCACCATGAGCTGCGGCTTCTGACTCAAAACCAACAGTTCTGCAGTTCTGAGTGCACCAGTTTCTCTTATTGAAGTTATGAGTAAGATAATCACATCTCACCGACTGCTACCCGCAATCCGTGCACTCAAGAGTTCTTCCAGAAGCCTCTGCATTTGGTGTGGAATGGTAAGCCCCACATTGAGCCGCTGACAGCCTACATCAGGTAGGCCCATCCGATCACCTTCACAGCATGGTGGGGTGTGGAGGCTGCAGTGCATAAGAAGACACCAATACTATAAATGACACATGGTAGCTGAAGACCTTTTATAGGTGTCGCCCTATAGCTGCAAAATACACATCTGATCGTCCTTTCACCCCCCCCAGGACTATTGTTCAAGAGAAGGACCCATAGTGCACTTCTTGTTGTGGTGTGCTATCCGCCTGTCATTGCAGAGGTGCTCTTAGGGGCCATCTGTCATGATTCCCTTGGTGACCCTAGTCACTGTAAAAGGTCCCTTAGGTGCTGCCTGTTGGGAATACCTCAGGGTCCCCTTCTCCCTGTTTAACATCTCCTGCTGTGGGAGGACTGATAGGTTGACAGAGGCATAATGTATAACTAATCCATCTGCACTAGTGTGTTCATGGCAGACTTGGGGGCCTTCAGAAGCCCTCTGGCGGCCATGGCAACTGAGCGGTACCCCACAATTATTTTGCAGACTTGGCCATTTGAGACTCCCAAGCAACGATTGTGGCATGCAGAGAGTTAACAGCTGTGCTCAGCATTAGCACTGATTGATGTTGCAGGCGGGTAGCGGCTATCATAGACAGCCAACATCCGCCTTGTATGGAGCGGGATCTGCTCGCCATCCTGCTCTATATTAACCCCACACACCCAGGACGTGAATGTATGGCCTGGGGTGTTAAGGGGTTAATACATTTATGTTACCGTTGTGTTCATGGGGCACTTTGTGATTCGAGGTGTGATCGCCAGTTTTCCAGTAACTTACAGGTTTCCAGAAGACCCAATCAGTAAGCAGAATGATCTCCACCTGTTACTCAGTGTAAGCAGCAGATAACAGAGAGTTGTGACCCCTTAGGACCGGCGGCAAAAATAAAATGACTGCAAAAGTTCTCGGGTTGCTCATTCCAAGAATTGTGAGAGTTGTATAATAATTCCACGCGGCCGGAACAGTAGAACAGATCTCTGTCAAACATAGGCTGTGTGGTACATGTCATGTGTCGCCAACCTAAGACCATCTCCTCGCCTGCCCCGCCTCCATGTAACATGGCCGTGGCCGTATGTATCAATGTGTTCGCGACAAAGATAGTTTGCATCAAAAAGGAGACAAAGATTTGACAAACTCCATTGTTTCCTTTTCCGAAAGTGGATGAAACCCATTGTCAGATGTCCGGGGGCACACAGTCTGGCACATAGTAGCGGTAGGCAGACATTGTTGCATTTTGTGGCACAAAATATACTACTTAGGGTGTTTTTTTCATGTTTTTGCCCCCATTTTATATGATAAAATTAGTCATTGAACAGCAGGCTTTTTTTATATTAGTACAAAAAGCAGAATTTGTGTATAAAAGACAGTTAAGAATACGATTGGCACATTGTCGGCACCCGCAGCGCTGCCAGGCAGCGTTCCTATTTCTGATGCAGCATAAAGTGTACCAAAGTTAGAAGTGCAGGCGCCACGTTTGTAAATTTGGTGTCATTTAAGTGCTTTTACCCACTAGCGGTTTTCTAACGCTGTGATATCACTGCGTTTTTTTTTATTTTTAAACTTTCTGTTAAAATCACATCGCACAAAAATGGCAAGTTAACATTAGGAAGTCCCATTGGAAAAAAAGGCAGCAATATGGCAGCATTACAAAAAACGCAGCGGGTAAAAGCCCCGAGACTGCCGAACTCTAAAGAGAATTGAGGCAATGTTCATAAATAAGGGCCCCTTGTAGAAGGAGCTGCAGGGATGTTACGGTTTATGAACGCGCACAATACAAAGGCTCCTGCTTCTTCTCTCCTGTAGATGGTTTCTATGTGTCAATGTTTGCTATAATTCATGAACCTTTAGGCAGGAGGGGGGGGGGGGGGGGGGGCACCAAGTAGGAGTAAGGAGACTTACTGAACTTGCTCTGCTCCTCTGGGAAATTTGGTTTGCAAATGGAAGATGGTATAATACCTCAATAGCGCCACCTATTGGAAGGTCTTCTAACAGGTCTAACTGTATAACTGAGGAGATAAGCCAAGCCAGGAGAAGGAGCCCCCTATAAGACTGTTTTGGGATTGTAGCCGCTGGTCAGGTTTATGGCTGGCTGCGAGGCCTGTGATGTGGGGTTGGGGCAGTACAGTTTCTCCTTGTGGAGAACAACAAGAAGTATAATTGTATCACCTGTCTTGTGCATACCATATATCCCAGAGGAGCATTGCATGGCCTAAAGGTCTTGCACACCGATGAGGGGTTGGCTCACGGTTATCTTTTCTTTATGGAGAAGACTCTGGTTTTGGCTTATATCTTTAGTCATACTAGAATCTTGTACATTGACTTATAGGGAATCTAACTTCCGATTGGTGATGCTGCAAAAGCATTCTAGCACCTCCCATCTGCACCAGGAAGGTCCCTCTGAGACAGGCGACGTCTATGGACAAAAGTATGGAGGACAACATATGGTGAGATCTGTTTGCCTGTGCGGTGCGGGTCAGCCAGGAAAGTTCTCCTGCCCCTGCCCTAGCTGACCCGCACCCCACAGGCAAACAGATCTAATCATTAACCCTTTTGGGACCCACCAATTGCTTGTATGTTTTACAGACCAGCTGAACTGATGAAGGGGTTAACCCCGAAACGCGTTTTCATAAGCTGATCACATACTTTATTAAATAAAAGGAGACGTTCCCCAAACCTTTGGTCACTTCCTATTTGCTTTAACCTGGAGTGTTGCGCCTTCTCAACTGCCAGTATTTTAGTCCTATTCTCTTACTCTATCACGCCCCCCGGTGGTCGTCATCTGGTCAGGCAGCACCTCCACTATTGTAGTCACCACTTCACCCTCTTCACCACTTCTACAGTATCACTGTTCACCACAAACACAACTGTACGGGTTTTGCTCCTCCCCCTCTTTTTCCTCCTCGCCAACATATGATGAGATGCAGAGAAGACTGCAATACCCAGAGGAGACCAACAGGGTGGCCTGTACCCACAGTGTATGGGGTGTTCTAGGCTTTACACCGGCGCACACCACAAATAGGACGGCTAAATTCAGGACTTCATTGCAGGAATCCAAGACAGCTGCCCCAATGAACAAACTGCAGCATGTTTCAGTAATGAACCAGGACCGTTGGTGCAGAGGTGAAACGCGTTGCAGTTTGTGCACTTGCAGCAGTTGTCTTGGATCCCTGCGATAAGTCCTGAATGTAGCCGTCCTATTTGCGGTGTGCGCCGGAGTGAAGCCACGGACCATCTCTTCTTTGATCTCTGACCTCCTGTGACCAGAGCAGGCAGGCACTATAAACGCGTGTCAGTAGCTGCGCTACCCAGATATTTCGGCAGTGGGGGGGGACTCTGCTTCCATTCACTGCACATGCAGCGCTTCCATGTTTTCTGCAGTATTCTATGATAGCTCTTATACATTTCACTACAGACGCTTATTATGCATTGTGCTTGTTGTCCATATGGTGCCAGACTGTAGCACGGTGGCCATAAGTGCAGAGCCCCCGTGTGTGAGCGGCCGCGGTCAGACCTGTCTGCCCTGCAGTGTCCGACGCACACCCTTTGTTTCCTGTTATTTGACTTGAAAGCGCCGCTGGTTTCAGGTCTGATAACGGCTGGCCGTCTTATCAGCGCCATCCGTGAACGTGACCTTCTGTTCTACAACAGGTGAGGAAAATCCTCTCATGAATCATGGCTCGTCATCACTTCAAAGAGCGGCGCACGGTTGTGAAAGATGCTGAAAAGGGAACGACGCCTTCAGAAGTTTACGTTCAATAATTAGCTGTAGAAAACAAATCAGGTATTGATTATTTATTTAACTATTTACTTGCTCACCTTTTAAAGGGTTACTGGTACAAAACACATTTTTCTATGCCTGCTCCCTCACTTGATTGCCTGCCATGCTCTAGGGGTCTACTTTGTGCATTGCAGTCCCTTACATGCAGTGCAGCCCCCTGTCTGATGCTTATCAGACACCATATTGATAGTGAGATTTTTTACTTTAATTTTCAAATCTCTCCAATGATACTTATGTACAGCATTACAAACTGCGCCATTTCTGTCTGCTGGGAGGACGGTTTAATTATCATCACCTTCTGTATTCATCTAAATAAGCTACAGCCCATAAGTATACAGTCAAGAAGTTGAGCTGTGATCTCCTCTATTATACCCGTGTGACAGGAGCCTCTAATCATCAACAGCAACTGTGACAGGAGTGTCTCTGTCCCCATCCAGGTAGTTTCTGTGGTAGGACCATATAACAGCATCACACAGGCTGACTAGAACACATAACTCAAAATAGATCTGAACTGGTCAGAACGAAATCCCATGGAGACCTGAAGAGAAAAATGCCAGGACAGAAAGAAATAACTTTATACACATATATACAAAATCAATGAAAATAGAAATAACTGGAGTGGCCTATAAAGAATAATGAGGTGACTCTGCTAATACTGCACCAGTCTATACAGCAAAGCTGACAGGTGAGCTCTAAACCGTTAGAGTGGCCGGTGGGAAAACTGCAACATTTTCTTTCATTTACATGGATATTTACATAAAACAGTTTGAAGATACAATTTTTTTAGAATAGAATCCTGATTTTCTGATGATACACGGGCCTTAAAGAGCGGTAAATAAATCCTGTAGCTTATATGGGACTCATCTTCCCTCATAGACTGTAAGCTATTGATCTGGTGGTCATAAATGGCTGCACATCCAAGTGGAAGAATGTATCAAATGGGGACCACAAGGCTCTGTCCTCGGCCCAGTGTTGGTCAACATTGTTATAAATGATCTGGAGGAGGGAATTGTGGGAAACTGATCAAATTTGCCGACGACACAAAGCTAGGAGGGATAGTTAACACTAGGGAAGAGAGACAGAGGATTCAGAAAGATCTAGAAAAGCTTGCACAGTGGGCGGCGACTAACAGAATGGTATTTAACAAGGAGAAATGCAAAGTCCTACATCTGGGCAAGAAAAATGCTTCCCCCATTGCTGCCCCAGTAGTAATAGGGTCCCTCATTGCCACCCAAATAGTAATCGGGTCCCCCATTGCCACCCCAATAGTGACAGGGTCCCCCATTGCGTATGCCAGTAGTAATAGGGTCTCTCATTGCCACCCCAGTAGTTAAAGTGTCCCCCATTACCGCTATGCTCTGCAGGGAGATTAAGGGGTTAAATGACTTACTACACGCAGCCTTCCCTGTCTCTGCTGCACTGGAGGGAGATCGTAGGCAGCAAAGATCAAAGGCTGGGAGAATAGGAAGTTGCTTAACCCCTTCCTCTCCCTGAAACTGGAGGATTAGCAGTGCGGATAGCCATAGGAGCGATTGGGATGGCCGTGGACCCCCTTGCAGTCTGAGGCCCAGGGCGGTCACCGCAATCACCCCTTACTAGGCCACATGGGATGGAATTTCCAGCGCATTGTCCGCAGCGGACATCCTGCTGCAGAACAGCCGTGGAATGCCTGCCTCCAGACCCGCACCATTTCGTGTGCGTTTTGAAGTGGGTTTCATCGCGAATTCCTGTGCGGCATTCACCCCATCATTGCGGGGAGATGGCGATACAATTGACATGTCGCAGATTTTAATTCCGCGCCGCAACGAAGATTGCGCATGGGTTTTGTGCACGTTTTTCTCATAGCATGTGGGTGAGTTTTATAAAACCTTGTTCACCTTGCTACTACTGTAGATCCTCTCCAATGTGGAGCAGCACATGGGGGCCAATACAGAACTGCTAAAGGGGGGCCGATACAGAACTGCTCAAGGGGGGCCGATACAGAACTGCTAAAGGGGGGCCGATACAGAACTGCTAAAGGGGGGCCGATACAGAACTGCTCAAGGGGGGGCCGATACAGAACTGCTCAAGGGGGGCCGATACAGAACTGCTCAAGGGGGGCCGATACAGAACTGCTCAAGGGGGGGCCGATACAGAACTGCTCAAGGGGGGCCGATACAGAACTGCTCAAGGGGGGCCGATACAGAACTGCTCAAGGGGGGGCCGATACAGAACTGCTGAAGGGGGGCCGATACAGAACTGCTCAAGGGGGGGCTTTCCTTAATCAAGGCAAACTTCTTTATTTCCTTCCATAAAAGACAGTCATAGAATATTATGTTTATAAGCTACGAACATGGAGAACGGTGTATTCTGTCCGCTGAGAGGTGCCCCCTCCCCCCAAAAAATCCCACAAAATAGAAATGTAAACTCTAACAAATAACATGTCACTGTATCTCCAAAGCGAGAGCTGATCGGTCCTTGTTATGGCGATTTCTGAATTTAGCAGATGGAAATACATAAGAATACGCTAATCGTCGTTGGGCGGTGTAATTTGTTCAGCCGCTACAAGCATTTACACTGGAAGATTCTCATTGAGATTCCTGCGATCCAGCGACAGCCTCAGGCTGGGTTCACACGGGGCGTATTTTCGTCGGAAATCTCGCGGTTTGGCCGCAGCAAAAACCAAGAGATCTCCGCCGGGAGAACCGCCGCGGTTTAAGCCGTGGCGGCTTTAAAGCGGTCCGGCTGCATGCTTTTCCGTTGCGGCTGGCTCTCCCATAGAGGACAGCGCGGCCGTAACATAAATAAACAAAAAAACGACTGTAAACAGACATGCTGCTTCTTTTGAAACCGCGGCTGCGGCCGTTTCAACCGGGTTTACCGCAGCGGATTACACGTCCCGTGTGGACGAGGTTTCTGAGAAACCTCGTCCACATGGCTGGCTAATCCCGAGATTAGCGGCCGCGGGCGGTTTTGCTGCGGGCGGATCTGCTGCGGCAGAACCGCGGCAAATCCGCCCTGTGTGAATCCAGCCTCAAGGATAATGCTCCATGTAAAAGGGCCCTTAGATGGTGTAGTAGTGCAGTACACAGGAGGGCTGGAGAGGGCCAGAGACAGGACTTCTATTGAAAGGGAAAACACCCACAGGTGTGGCCAATGAGATAAAAAAGGCTTGTTCCTGCTGAAGAGACGGAGAGTGTCTGGCTGAAGGTCAGGTAACCAGCTCAGTGGAGCTGCAGGGCTGTTAGCCCGAGTGTGTGGCTGATAAGGCCAGAGGTGGGCAGGGAGACGCCCCTCACCTCAACACCTACCGGAGGTGTGTGTCTGGGAGGACCAGGCGGAGCGAAGATGGCTGCTGGACCCTGGCAGCCTGTGTGACCGGCTTGCAGGGAGAAGCCCTGCTGTGCGCTGCATGGGCTAAGTGAGACCTGATATCTGGACTATTGCCTGTTTACCTGATATCTGGTTTATGGACAATTATTTGTTTGCCTGAAGTTAAGGTTGGACTTTTTATATTGCTGGTATACAAAATAAACGCAGGCCACGCCTGTATTTGGACTGCATCCGCTGGTGTTCCGTCTCTGTGTATCAAGAAACCGGCATCCCTACCGAGCTGTATCCCCACAACGGTCATATAAAACATTGGTCTTAGGCCGCCTGCAGACGAGCAGGTCGGATCCGGCAGCGAGAATTCTCGCCGCGGGACCCGACCCGAGAGCCTGCAGGGACGAGCGCGTACTCACCCGCGCCTGGCGGCCCCGGCTCTTTCATGTGTCGGCTGCCGCGCAGACCGGAGCCGGCGGCCGGGTGAGTGCGAGCACCGCACAAAAATAGGACATGCCGCGGTTTGTTTGCCGCGCGAGATTTCGCGTGGCCAAACCGCGGCCGTCTGCATAGGAGTGCGTATTGTAATGCACTCCTATGCAAACTTTCAGTGGCGGAAATCCCACGGGAAATACCGCAGCGGGATTTCCCGCAGGATTTCCGCCACTGAAAGTTTGCATAGGAGTGCATTACAATACGCACTCCTATGCAGACGGCCGCGGTTTGGCCGCGCGAAATGTCGCGCGGCAAACAAACCGCGGCATGTCCTATTTTTGTGCGGGGCTCGCACTCACCCGGCCGCCGGCTCCGGTCTGCGCATGCGCCGGCTGCGCGGCAGCCGGCACATGAAAGAGCCGGGGCCGCCAGGCGCGGGTGAGTACGCGCTCGTCCCTGCAGGCTCTCGGGTCGGGTCCCGCGGCGAGAATTCTCGCTGCCGGATCCGACCCGCTCGTCTGCAGGCGGCCTTAGGGTGCCTGCACACGAACGGAATTTCTAGCGCGTTATTTTAGGCACATTATGGCCGCCTGCACACGGGCGGAAATCCCGCGGCAGTCTTTCCCGGGGGATTTCCGCCACTGAAAGTTTGCATAGGAGTGCATTACAATACGCACTCCTATGCAGACGGCCGCGGTTTGGCCGCGCGAAATCTCATGCGGCAAACAAACTGCGGCATGTCCTATTTTTGTGCGGGGCACGCACTCACCCGGCCGCCGGCTCCGGTCTGCGCATGCCCCGGCTGCACCGCAGCTGGCACATGAAAGAGCCGGGGCCGCCAGGCGCGGGTGAGTACGCACTCGTCTCTGCAGGCTCTCGGGTCGGGTCCCACGGCGAGAATTCTCGCCGCCGGATCCGACCCGCTCGTGTGCAGGCGGCCTATCTGCCCCAGACCGCAGCCAATATACTCCTATGAGGATCCGCAGTTGTCCCCAGACGGACAGATTTGTATCGCGTTTTTTCACGCGCTTGAAAAAATCTGCGACCTGTTCTAATTTGGGTCGGATTCTGCGCGTGAAGCCTCCAATACAAATTAATGGGTGTGTTTTTACACGCAGTACATCCGCAGTGCAGCTGCGAATGGAGTCACTGGTTGCTATGACTACAGGAAGTAGGCATGGTAGGAGGCGTCCCAACACACAGCACAGAGCTTCACAGGCAAATTTCAGCAGCAGCACTGTCCTTCCAGTCACCTCATCCACCAGACAGCAGCCACAAGCCACCAGCCTGCCACAAGCCACCAGCCTGCCACAAGCCACCAGCCTGCAGCCACCAGCCTGCAGCCATCAGCCATCAGCCACCAGCCTGCAGCCACCAGCCACCAGCCTGCAGCCACCAGGCGTAACGAATAATGATCGACATGGGCAAACTTGTCGCAATGATGCAGGACTTCCCTAGCATATGGGACAGTAACTGCCCAGAGTACTTAAACAAGAATCGAAAGGACCAATCCTGGCTTCAACTCTCCGCTCAGGTTTATGGGGATGCCTGGACGAATGCAATAGAAGCGAAAAAGAAGAACTTGCGTGAGTATTATTCGCTATTGCGTCAAATGTCATTTTTTTCCTCATTTTAACCCCTTAATGGCCAAGCAGTTTTACTTTTGTTTTTATTGTGCTTTTTTCCATCCCCACTTTTAACCCCTTAGTGACTGAGCTTTTTCCCTTTTTTTCCCCCTACTCCCTAAAAAAATCGTAGTTCCTTTATTTATCCATCGCCGTCGCTGTATGAGGGCTTGTTTTTTTGCGGGACGAGTTGTATTTTGCAATGGCACTATTTATTGTACCATATAATTTACTGAAAAACCTTTAAAAAATTGTAATCGGAGAGAAAAAAAAAAGACATTCCACCATCTTTCGGTGCGTCCTGTTTCTGCAGCGCGCAAAGTGCAACAAAAACGACCTGATATTTTTATTCTATGGGTCAGTACGATTACTACGATACCAAACTTATATAGTATTTTTTTTGCTGTAGTACTTGTATTTTTTTTTTTAAGATATTTAATTTTTTAAAATTATTTTCTGTGTCCATCTTCTGCGTGCAATAACTTTTTTATTTCTTTGGCGACATAGCTGTGTGAGGGCTCATTTTGTGCGGTATGTCCTGACGTTTCTGCTGGTACCATTTTCGCATACAGTTGACTTTTTGATCGCCTTTTATTACATTTTTTCTCGGAAATAGGGTGACCGAAAAAGTGCATTTCGGGCGTAGTTTCTTTATTTTTTTTTACCACATTCACCGTGCAGGGTAAATCATACATTACTTTGATAGATCAGACTTTTTCGGATGCAGCGATATCAAAACGGTCACACTGCAGGACGGGCGACTCTCCGCAATGCTGGCAGAAAAGAGCACATGACCGGCTCCATTGCCGGACTTGTGTTCTTTCCTCCAGCTCTGTGGAAAGACGTCCATCC
The DNA here is from genome assembly GCA_035609135.1 of Eleutherodactylus coqui. NCBI lineage: Eukaryota > Metazoa > Chordata > Amphibia > Anura > Eleutherodactylidae > Eleutherodactylus > Eleutherodactylus coqui. The sequence goes on from CM069413.1 coordinate 173,212,165, forward strand.
TGCATTGCGGCCGTCTTGTGCAGGAAGACGGGTGCATCAGCCGCCAGGATGCACCCAAGTTACTAAGCCCTCCCTGTTTGTTTTTTGCGGGAAAAGTTGTATTTTCCACTGGTGCCACTGAAGCGGCATTTATTGGGTTAATAGCCTTGTTCAGTAGACACCCGCAATGTTTAGAGGGAGATTGGTAGTATTTCTTGCCAATGCAGGATGTAAGAATGCAAAATCTGTAGTAATGAATTCCTCTTGTGAATTTTTTTGCAGTGACTGAAATAAAGTCACGCTGGAGAAGCGCCTGAAAAAAGTTACATGGATCAACCATGCCCACAAAGACATCTGCTCACCGGGTGAAAGCATGTTGCCAGAATAATTAAACGGTGCTTGCACAAGCAAGAGGGACAAAACGGAGTCTGGGTGTTGGTTTTTAAGCTGTTTTCCAAGGAATGGGCAGTTCTCTAGGGGTTGGGTTTACAATAAGGGGTGTCTGCTGGTTTTTCTGCGCGTTTTTTTCTGCAACACATCTGCGTATATCCGCGCGTGATTTTTCACGCATCCGCACCTATCCGCAAGCACATTTAGGTACCATACGCGCGTGAAAATCCGCTAGCGGAATCCGGAACGCTCGTGTGCAGGCGGCCTTAGTAAAGAGGCTCCAAGTCTACACAACAAAGCTGACCAGTGCAGTATACAGGAGGGACGTCTGGGCGCTTCAGTGGCCAGTGTGACAACTGGAAAGGTTTTGATTAGAGATGAACGAACGTACTCGTCCGAGCTTGATACTCGTTCGAGTATTAGCGTGTTCGAGATGCTCGTTACTCGTAACGAGTACCACGCGATGTTCGAGTTACTTTCACTTTCATCTCTGAGACATTTGCGCGCTTTTCTGGCCAATGGAAAGACAGGGAAGGCATTACAACTTCCTCCTGCGACGTTCAAGCCCTATACCACCCCCCTGCAGTGAGTGGCTGGCGAGATCAGGTGTCACCCGAGTATATAAATCTGCCCCTCCCGCGGCTCGCCACAGATGCATTCTGACAGAGATCAGGGAAAGTGCTGCTGGTGCCGGAGCTGCTATAGGGAGAGTGTTAGGAGTATTTTAGGCTTCAAGAACCCCAACGGTCCTTCTTAGGGCCACATCTAACCGTGTGCAGTAGTGTGGAGGCTGCTTTTTGCAGTGTTGCACTTTTTTTTTTTTTTGTGTATCGGCCGTGCAGAGCATTGCGCCCTGCAGTAATTATACATAGTCCTGGGCCAGTAGTGGTGAGGCAGGGACAGCAGACATATATTTATTGAATATAGGCAGTGGGCCTTTCCAAAAACATTTGGGGAAAAAAATCTATTTGGGCTGCTTGTGACTGTCCGCAGTGTTCTGGGTCTGTGCTGGGTGTAGTTGTCCTCCTAATTCATACGCAGCCAGCTAAGTGTTACAGCAGGCTTGCGCAAAATTATTTCCTGGCTCTGCTGTGCATTCCGTAAGCGAAGTCAGCCTCCAACCACAGGCCAATAAGCGGCACATTTAATTACAGCGTTCTGTTTCTGCATTACTGGTAATACAGCATGCTGAGGGGTAGGGGTAGGCCTAGAGGACGTGGATGCGGGCGAGGACGCGGAGGCCCAAGTCAGGGTGTGGGCACAGGCCGAGCTCCTGATCCAGGTGTATCGCAGCCGACGGCTGCGGGATTAGGAGAGAGGCACGTTTCTGGCTTCCCCACATTCATTCACAATTAATAGGTCCACGCAGTAGACCTTTATTAGAAAATGAGCAGTGTGAGCAGGTCCTGTCGTGGATGGCAGAAAGTGCATCCAGCAATCTATCGAACACCCAGAGTTCTGCGCCGTCCACTGCTGCAACTCTGAATCCTCTGGCTGCTGCTCCTCCTTCCTCCCAGCCTCCTCACTCCATTACAATGACACATTCTGAGGAGCAGGCAGACTCCCAGGAACTGTTCTCGGGCCCCTGCCCAGAATGGGCAGCAATGGTTCCTCTCCCACCGGAGGAGTTTGTCGTGACCGATGCCCAACCTTTTGAAAGTTCCCGGGGTCCGGGGGATGAGGCTAGGGACTTCCGGCAACTGTCTCAAGACCTTTCAGTGGGTGAGGAGGACGATGACGATGAGACACAGTTGTCTATCACTCAGGTAGTAGTAATTGGAGTAAGTCCGAGGGAGGAGCGCACAGAGGATTCGGAGGAAGAGCAGCAGGACGATGAGGTGACTGACCCCACCTGGTTTGCTATGCCTACTGAGGACAGGTCTTCAGAGGGGGAGGCAAGGGCAGCAGCAGGGCAGGTTGCAAGAGGCAGTGCGGTGGCCAGGGGTAGAGACAGGGCCAGACCGAATAATCCACCAACTGTTTCCCAAAGCGCCCCCTCGCGCCATGCCACCCTGCGGAGGCCGAGGTGCTCAAAGGTCTGGCAGTTTTTCACTGAGAGTGCAGACGACCGACAAACAGTGGTGTGCAACCTGTGGCACGCCAAGATCAGCCAGGGAGCCACCACCACCAGCCTCATCACCACCAGCATGCGCAGACATATGATGGCCAAGCACCCCACAAGGTGGGACGAAGGCTGTTCACCGCCTCCGGTTTGCACCGCTGCCTCTCCCCCTGTGCCGCAACCTGCCACTGAGATCCAACCCCCCTCTCAGGGCACAGGCACTACCGTCTCCTGGCCTGCACCCACACCCTCACCTCCGCTGTTCTCGGCCCCATCCACCAATGTCTGTCAGCGCACCGTCCAGCCGTCGCTAGCGCAAGTGTTGGAGCGCAAGCACGCCGCCATGCACCCGCACGCTCAAGCGTTAAACGTGCACATAGCCAAATTTATCAGCCTGGAGATGCTGCCGTATAGGGTTGTGGAAACGGAGGCTTTCAAAAGTATGATGGCGGCGGCTGCCCCGCGCTACTGTTTCCAGTCGCCACTACTTTTTCCGATGTGCCGTCCCAGCCCTGCACGACCACGTCTCCCGCAACATTGTACGCGCCCTCACCAACGCGGTTACTGCCAAGGTCCACTTAACAACAGACACGTGGACAAGCACAGGTGGGCAGGGCCACTATATCTCCCTGACGGCACATTGGGTGAATTTAGTGGAGGCTGGGACCGAGTCAGAGCCTGGGACCGCTCACGTCCTACCCACCCCCAGAATTGCGGGCCCCAGCTCGGTGCTGGTATCTGCGGTGGTGTATGCTTCCTCCACTAACCCACCCTCCTCCTCCTATGCAACCTCTGTCTCGCAATCAAGATGTGTCAGCAGCAGCACGTCGCCAGCAGTCGGTGTTGCGCGGCACGGCAGCACAACGGTGGGCAAGCGTCAGCAGGCCGTGCTGAAACTACTCCACTTAGGAGATAAGAGGCACACGGCCCACGAACTGCTGCAGGGTCTGACAGAGCAGACCGACCACTGGCTTGCGCCGCTGAGCCTCCAACCGGGCATGGTCGTGTGTGACAACGGCCGTAACCTGGTGGCGGCTCGGCAGCTCGGCAGCCTCACGCACGTGCCATGCCTGGCCCACGTCTTTAATTTGGTGGTTCAGCACTTTCTGAAAAGCTACCCACGCTTGTCAGACCTGCTCGGAAAGGTGCGCCGGCTCTGCGCACATTTCCGCAAGTCCCACACGGACGCTGCCACCCTGCGCACCCTGCAACATCGGTTTCATCTGCCAGTGCACCGACTGCTGTGCGACATGCCCACACGGTGGAACTCTACGCTCCACATGTTGGCCAGGCTCTATGAGCAGCGTAGAGCTATAGTGGAATACCAACTCCAACATGGGCGGCGCAGTGGGAGTCAGCCTCCTCAATTCTTTACAGAAGAGTGGGCCTGGTTGGCAGACATCTGCCAGGTCCTTGGAAACTTTGAGGAGTCTACCCAGATGGTGAGCGGCGATGCTGCAATCATTAGCGTCACCATTCCTCTGCTATGCCTCTTGAGAAGTTCCCTGCAAAGCATAAAGGCAGACGCTTTGCGCTCGGAAACAGAGGCGGGGGAAGACAGTATGTCGCTGGATAGTTAGAGCACCCTCCTGTCTATATCTCAGCGCGTTGAGGAGGAGGAGCATGAGGAGGATGAGGAGGAGGGGGAAGAGACAGCTTGGCCCACTGCTGAGGGTACCCATGCTGCTTGCCTGTCATCCTTTCAGCATGTATGGCCTGAGGAGGAGGAGGATCCTGAAAGTGATCTTCCTAGTGAGGACAGCCATGTGTTGCGTACAGGTACCCTGGCACACATGGCTGACTTCATGTTAGGATGCCTTTCTCGTGACCCTCGCGTTACACGCATTCTGGCCACTACGGATTACTGGGTGTACACACTGCTCGACCCACGGTATAAGGAGAACCTTTCCACTCTCATACCCGAAGAGGAAAGGGGTTCGAGAGTGATGCTATACCACAGGACCCTGGCGGACAAACTGATGGTAAAATTCCCATCCGACAGCGCTAGTGGCCGAAGGCGCAGTTCTGAGGGCCAGGTAGCAGGGGAGGCGCAGAGATCAGGCAGCATGTACAGCACAGGCAGGGGAACACTCTCTAAGGCCTTTGACAGCTTTCTGGCTCCCCAGCAAGACTGTGTCACCGCTCCCCAGTCAAGGCTGAGTCGACGGGAGCACTGTAAAAGGATGGTGAGGGAGTACGTAGCCGATCGCACGACCGTCCTCTGTGACGCCTCTGCCCCCTACAACTACTGGGTGTCGAAGCTGGACACGTGGCCTGAACTCGCGCTGTATGCCCTGGAGGTGCTTGCTTGTCCTGCGGCTAGCGTCTTGTCGGAGAGGGTGTTTAGTGCGGCTGGGGGAATCATCACGGATAAGCGTACCCGCCTGTCAACCGACAGTGCCGACAGGCTTACACTCATCAAGATGAACAAAGCCTGGATTTCCCCAGACTTCTCTTCTCCACCAGCGGACAGCAGCGATACGTAAGCAATTCGTAGGCTGCACCCGCGGATGGAAGCATCGTTCTCGATCACCATCAAAAACGTGGACCTTTTAGCTTCATCAATCTGTGTATAATATTCCTCCTCCTCCTCCTGCTCCTCCTCCTGAAACCTCACGTAATCACGCCGAACGGGCAGTTTTTCTTAGGCCCACAAGGCTCAGTCATATAATTTTTGTAAACAATTTTTATACGTTTCAATGCTCATTAAAGCGTTGAAACTTTCACCTCAACCAATTTTTATTTTAACTGAGCTGCCTCCTGGCCTAGTTACCAATTAAGCCACATTAACCAAAGCGATTAATGGGTTTCACCTGCCCTCTTGGTTGGGCATGGGCAATTTTTCTGACGTACATTAGTACTGTTGGTACACCAATTTTTTGGGGCCCTCGTCTACAGTGTAATCCAATTAATTTTTTGCCCACCTGCATTACAGCTGATGTTACATCAGCTGTGCTGGGCAATGCAATGGGATATATTTATGTACCGCCGGTGGGTTCCAGGGAGCCACCCATGCTGTGGGTCCACAGGGAGTTGTAACTACATGTGTCCACTTCTAAAGAACCCCCGTCTGACTGGGGCATGCAGTGTGGGCCGAAACCCACCTGCATTTAATCTGACGTTAGCTCTGCTGTCCAGGACACTGCAATGGGATACATTTATGTACAGCGGGTGGGTTCCAGGGAGCCACCCATGCTGTGGGTGCACACGGAATTCCCATTGCGGAGTTGGGGATTCCCAGTTGTACCTGCCTGTGACTATTTATAAAAAACCGCGGTCTGACTGGGGTATGCAGACACCTTGACAGAATGAATAGTGTGTGGCACATAGGTTCCCCATTGCTATGCCCACGTGTGCAGCTCTAGATGGAGGTGGCACAGGATTGGATTTCTCATTGCTTCTGTACAGCATTGTGGGCTATCGCCCCGCCCCTTTTAAAGAAGGTCGCTGCCTAGCCGTGCCAACCCTCTGCAGTGTGTGCCTGCGGTTCCTCCTCATGGCAGACGCACTTCTAAATAGACATGAGGATGGCGTGGCATGAGGGCAGCTGAAGGCTGGGCAGGGACAGTTTGGTGTGCGCTGTGGACACTGGGTCGTGCGGGGGGGTTGCTCAGCATGTAACCCAGGAGAAGTGGCAGCGGAGTGTCATGCAGGCAGTGATTGTGCTTTGTTGGAGGTAGTGTGGTGCTTAGCTAAGGTATGCCATGCTAATGAGGGCTTTTCAGAAGTAAGGGCTCATGTCCACGGGCAAAATGAGATTTAAAATCCGCAGCGGATCTCCCGCACGCGGATCCGCACCCCATAGGGATGCATTGACCACCCGCGGGTAGATAAATACCCGCGGATCGTCAATAAAAGTGATTTAAAAAAAATGGAGCATGAAAAAATCTGGACCATGCTCCATTTTCGTGCGGGTCTCCCGCGGGGACGGCTCCCGCGGGCTTCTATTGAAGCCTATGGAAGCCGTCCGGATCCGCGGGAGACCTAAAATAGGAATTTAAAGCATTTACTCACCCGCAGCGGGCCGCGAAGCTCTGCTCTTCCTCACGGCCGCATCTCCCTTGCTTCGGCTCGGCGGATGTGCCCGGCGCATGCGCGCGGCACGTCGACGACGTGCCGGCGACGTGCCGCCGGCGTCAGGAATTCATCCGCCGGCCGAAAATGAAGATCCGGCCGTGAGGAAGAGCAGAGCTTCGCCGCCCGCTACGGATAGGTAAATGCTTTTAAATTGCTATTTTCAGCGCTCATGTCCGCGGGGCAGGAGGGACCCGCTGCAGATTCTACATGTAGAATCTGCAGCGGATCTGATTTTCACCGTGGACATGAGGCCTAAAAGTTGTTGGGAGGGGGGGGGGGGGCACTCTTGCTGCTATTGTGGCTTAATAGTGGGACCTGTGAACTAGAGATGCAGCCCAACATGTAGCCCCTCGCCTGCCCTATCCGTTTCTGTGTCGTTCCCATCACTTTCTTGAATTGCCCAGATTTTCACACATGAAAACCTTAGCGAGCATCGGCGAAATACAAAAATGTTCTGGTCGCCCATTGACTTCAATGGGGTTCGTTATTCGAAACGAACCCTCGAGCATCGCGATAATTTCGTCCCGAGTAACGAGCACCCGAGCATTTTGGTGCTCGCTCATCTCTAGTTTTGATTATTTTTAGAGATGAGCGAACACCAAAATGTTCGGGTGTTCGTTATTCGTAACGAACTTCCCGTGATGCTCGAGGGTTCGTTTCGAACAACGAACCCCATTGAAGTCAATGGGCGACCGGAACATTTTTGTATTTCGCCGATGCTCGCTAAGGTTTTCATGTGTGAAAATCTGGGCAATTCAGGAAAGTGATGGGAATGACACAGTGACGGATAGGGCAGGCGAGGGGCTACATGGTGGGCTGCATCTCAAGTTCACAGGTCCCACTATTAAGCCACAATAGCGGCAAGAGTGCCCCCCCCCCCCCCCCACTGTCAGCATAAAGATCGTCCTCCTCTGGCACAGCTGTAACAGCTGTAGCAGAGAAGAACGATGTTTGCCCATTGAATTCAATGGAACCGGCAATACAGCCGACTCCACTGAATGCAATGGGCTGCCGGCGATCGCAGGATGAATGGTCGGAAAGGGGTTAAATATATAACCCCTTTCCTGCAATTCATCCAGAAATGTGTTACACTAAAAATATATACCGGCGTATAAGGCGACCGGGCGTATAAGACGACCCCCCAACTGTCACCTTATACGCCGGTAATACAGTGGAGCAAAGAATAAAAAGCATTACTTACGTTTTTAGATGATCTGCGGCGCTCCTGCAGGCTGTCACTCCCTCCTGGTCCACGGCAGACAAGCTTTCTCCACGAAAGACTTTAAATCCCTGCCTCCAGAAGCACATGTGCCTTCAGCCAATCACAGCCAATGACAATGATGTCATTGAATGGCTGTGATTGGCTGTGTTTCTGGAGGCGGGGATTTCAAGCCTTGAAATCCCCGCCTCCAGAAACACAGCCAATCACAGCCATTCAATGACATCATTGTCATTGGCTGTGATTGGCTGAAGGCACATGTGCTTCTGGAGGCAGGGATTTAAAGTCTTTCGTGGAGAAAGCTTGTCTGCCGTGGACCAGGAGGGAGTGACAGCCTGCAGGAGCACCGCAGATCATCTAAAAACGTAAGTAATGCTTTTTATTCTTTGCTCCACTGTATTACCGGCGTATAAGGTGACAGTTGGGGGGTCGTCTTATACGCCCCGTCGCCTTAAACGCCGGTATATATTTTTAGTGTAACACATTTCTGGATGAATTGCAGGAAAGGGGTTATATATTTAACCCCTTTCCGACCATTCATCCTGCGATCGCCGGCAGCCCATTGCATTCAGTGGAGTCGGCTGTATTGCCGGTTCCATTGAATTCAATGGGCAAACATCGTTCTTCTCTGCTACAGCTGTTACAGCTGTGCCAGAGAAGAAGGATTTGTCTTCTATATGTTCTCAATGGGGTCAGCGCTGCTGCCGCTGGCCCCATTGAGCGCATATAGAATGCATCCATAGCGAGCAGCGGGAGGGGCAGACTTTCATATCAGGCGGACACCTTATCTCCCCAGCCACTCACAGCAGGGGGGTGGTATAGGGCTTAAACGTTGCAGGGGGAAGTTGTAATGCCTTCCCTGTCTTTATATTGGCCAAAAAAAAGCGCTAACGTCTCAGGGAAGAAAGTTTAATTTACCAGAACACCGCATGGTGTTCGTTACGAATAACGAACATCCCGAACACCCTAATATTCGCACGAATAGCAAGCTCGGACGAACGCGTTCGCTCATCTCTAATTATTTTGTATATATAGCCACAAAAATTAACAAAAATATGTTTATGATGAAAATCTAACTCAAAGATACAGTCCTTCTCATTTCCATCTGAAAGGCCCCACATGTCGTCTGTTCTTCAGCTATTCGGTATTGGAGTGCAGCGCTTTCCTATTGATGGGAATGGTAAAGCATTGAGTTAGTGGCTACAGACTTCCAGCTGGCCCATTCCTCCCACAAATCAGCTAATTGGGGGGGGGGGGGGGGGGGGTCCAGTTTGTAAGACTCCCGCCAATCTGCTATTGATGGCATTTCAGTGGAGACCCCTTCCAGTTCTGTCTGTATTGGCAGTGCAGGGAGTTATGCATTAAAGTGGACATTCAGCTTTGTTCATTTCCCAAACCTGTGGTCGGCCTATACATAGTCACTATAGATACCGCCTGTGCACCGGCCTATACATAGTCACTATAGATACGGCCTGTGGTCGGCCTATACATAGTCACTATAGATACCGCCTGTGCACCGGCCTATACATAGTCACTATAGATATGGCCTGTGGTCGGCCTATACATAGTCACTATAGATACCACCTGTGGTCGGCCTATACATAGTCACTATAGATACCGCCTGTGGTCGGCCTATACATAGTCACTATAGATACCGCCTGTGGTCGGCCTATACATAGTTACTATAGATACCGCCTGCGGTCGGCCTATAGATAGTCACTATAGATACGGCCTGTGGTCGGCCTATACATAGTCACTATAGATACGGCCTGTGGTCAGCCTATACATAGTCACTATAGATACCGCCTGTGCACCGGCCTATACATAGTCACTATAGATACCGCCTGTGCACCGGCCTATACATAGTCACTATAGATACGGCCTGTGGTCAGCCTATACATAGTCACTATAGATACGGCCTGTGCACCGGCCTATACATAGTCACTATAGATACCGCCTGTGGTCAGCCTATACATAGTCACTATAGATACCGCCTGTGCACCGGCCTATACATAGTCACTATAGATACGGCCTGTGGTCGGCCTATACATAGTCACTATAGATAGGCCTGTGGTCAGCCTATACATAGTCACTATAGATACGGCATGTGGTCGGCCTATACATAGTCACTATAGATACGGCATGTGGTCGGCCTATACATAGTCACTATAGATACGGCCTGTGGTCAGCCTATACATAGTCACTATAGATACGGCCTGTGGTCGGCCTATACATAGTCACTATAGATACGGCCTGTGGTCAGCCTATACATAGTCACTATAGATACGGCCTGTGGTCAGCCTATACATAGTCACTATAGATACGGCCTGTGGTCGGCCTATACATAGTCACTATAGATACGGCCTGTGGTCGGCCTATACATAGTCACTATAGATACGGCCTGTGGTCGGCCTATACATAGTCACTATAGATACGGCCTGTGGTCGGCCTATACATAGTCACTATAGATACCGCCTGTAGTCGGCCTACACATAGTCACTATAGATACGGCCTGTGGTCGGCCTATACATAGTCACTATAGATACGGCCTGTGGTCAGCTTATACATAGTCACTATAGATACCGCCTGTGGTCGGCCTATACATAGTCACTATAGATACCGCCTGTGGTCAGCCTATACATAGTCACTATAGATACAGCCTGTGGTCGGCCTATACATAGTCACTATAGATACGGCCTGTGGTCGGCCTATACATAGTCACTATAGATACCGCCTGTGGTCGGCCTATACATAGTCACTATAGATACGGCCTGTGGTCGGCCTATACGTAGTCACTATAGATACGGCCTGTGGTCGGCCTATACATAGTCACTATAGATACCGCCTGTGGTCGGCCTATACATAGTCACTATAGATACCGCCTGTGGTCGGCCTATACATAGTCACTATAGATACCGCCTGTGGTCGGATCCTACATCCTCCCTTCCTTTAGTCCCTGACTTCTTGTTATATTAACCCCTACAGGACGACTGAACACATATATAAACTTCCTGCGGTCCTGAATTGTGTATAGATTGGGCTCGGGAGCCAAGTCCACTCCATACTCAGTTATGTTTGCACCAGTAACCAGAAGCTATCAGTTGTCAATCAGAAGTAGCTCAGATCATTGCAGTTCACTTTTTAGATGCTGTGGTCAAAGCTGGGGACCTAGTCACCTACCGCATTGGTACCGACTGCAACATGTTCATGACGGATCGTGCCGATGGGCTAGCATGGCAGCCCAGTGACTACCAAAGCCTCCCAGGGCTGCCATGCATAGATGTTTATCAAGTCCTGCACAAGGCAACACCAAAAGTTGCTCTACACTACAGTACTAAAGTATTACAGTTTACAGTGCAAGCTATCAAATGATTGCAAGTTCAAGTCCCCTGAGGGGACTCAATAAAACAGTAAAAAAGGTTTAACAGTTAAAAAAATTATATAAAAGTTAAAATAAAAACCCTTTCTGCATCTTTTCCATAAAAATAAACAATAAAAAACACATTTTGGCATTGCTGTGTACATAAAGGTCCAAACTATTGAATTATCACTATTTATCCCACACAGAGAAGGCTGCGAAAAAAAAAGTATGTTTTTTGCATCCTGGCTTCAAAAACATCAGAATAAAAAATGATCAAAAAGTTGCAGGCAGCCCAGAATGGTAATTGGAACTACACGTTACCCCACAAGAAACGAGCCCTCACATAGCACAACTGCAGAAAAACAAAAAGTTATGGGTCTCAGAATATGGCGCCAAAAAGTAATTCTTGTTTATAAAAAAACATTTACTTGGTAATAATAGAAACATTTGAAAAATGATATAAATTTGGAGTCACCGTACTTGTACTGCTTGTAAGGACACACAGAATAACGTTCATGTCATTTGTACTACAATGTGAACTAAACTCACCAAAAAGGTGACAACTACATTCTATTTTCATTTTTCTATACCAGTAAATAGTACCAGTACTCTGAATATACCAGTGGACAGTACCAGTACTCTGAATAAACCAGTGGACAATACCAGTACTCTGAATAAACCAGTGGACAGTACCAGTACTCTGAATAAACCAGTGGACAATACCAGTACTCTGAATATACCAGTGGACAGTACCAGTACTCTGAATATACCAGTGGACAGTACCAGTACTCTGAATATACCAGTGGACAGTACCAGTACTCTGAATATACCAGTGGACAGTACCAGTACTCTGAATAAACCAGTGGACAGTACCAGTACTCTGAATAAACCAGTGAACAGTACCAGTACTCTGAATAAACCAGTGGACAGTACCAGTACTCTGAATATACCAGTGGTTAGTACCAGTACTCTGAATATACCAGTGGTTAGTACCAGTGCTCTGAATATACCAGTGGTTAGTACCAGTGCTCTGAATATACCAGTGGTTAGTACCAGTGCTCTGAATATACCAGTGGGCAGTACCAGTACTCTGAATATACCAGTGGACAGTACCAGTACTCTGAATATACCGGTGGACAGTACCAGTACTCTGAATATACCGGTGGGCAGTACCAGTACTCTGAATATACCAGTGGGCAGTACCAGTACTCTGAATATAAACTGTGGATAGTACCAGTACTCTGAATATACCGGTGGATAGTACCAGTACTCTGAATATACCGGTGGATAGTACCAGTACTCTCAATATACCGGTGGATAGTACCAGTACTCTGAATATACTGGTGGATAGTACCAGTACTCTGAATATACCCGTGGATAGTACCAGTACTCTGAATATACCAGTGGATAGTGCCAATAATCTGAATATAGCAGTGGATAGTATCAGAAATCTGATTATACCATTGGACAGTAGCCGTACTCTGAATATACTGGTGGATAGTACCAGTGCTCTGAATATAACAGTGAACAGTACCAGTACTCTGAATATACCAGTGGACAGTAGCAGTACTCTGAATATACCAGTGGACAGTACCAGTACTTTGAATATACCAGTGGATAGTGTCAGTACTCTGAATATACCAGTGGACAGTACCAGTACTCTGAATATACTGGTGGATAGTACCAGTACTCTGAATATACCTGTGGATAGTACCATTACTCTGTATTTACCACTGGATTGTGCCAGTACTCTGAATATACCAGTGGACATTACCAGTACTCTGAATATACCAGTGGACAGTACCAGTCATCTGAATATACCAGTGGACAGTACCAGTACTCTGAATTTACCAGTGGCTAGTGCCAGTACTCTGAATATACCAGTGGACATTACCAGTACTCTGAATATACCAGTGGACAGTACCAGTACTCTGAATATATACTCGTGGATAGTACCAGTCCTCTGAATATATACTCGTGGATAGTACCATTCCTCTGAATATATACTCGTGGATAGTACCAGTCCTCTGAATATACCTGTGGATAGTACCAGTACTCTGAATATACCGGTGGATAGTACCAGTACTCTGAATATACCGGTGGATAGTACCAGTACTCTGAATATACCAGTGGATAGTACCAGTACTCTGAATATACCAGTAAATTGTACCAGTACTCTGAATATACCAGTAAATAGTATCAGTACTCTGAATATACTGGAGGACAGTACCAGTACTCTGAATATAGCAGAAAATAGTACCGGTACTCTGAATATACTGGAGGACAGTACCAGTACTCTGAATATACTGGTGGTAGTAGCTCTACTCTGAATATAGCAGTAAATAGTACCAGTACTCTGAATATAGCAGTAAATTGTACCAGTTCTCTGAATATAGCAGTAAATAGTACCAGTACTCTGAATATAGCAGTGGTTAGCACCAGTACTCTGAATATACTAGTGGGCAGTACCAGTACTCTGAATAAAGCAGTAAATAGTACCAGTACTATGAATATACTAGTGGACAGTACCAGCACTCTGAATATAGCAGTAAATAGTACCAGTACTCTGAATATACTGGAGGACAGTACCAGTACTCTGAATATACTGGTGGTAGTACCACTACTCTGAATATAGCAGTAAATAGTACCAGTACTCTGAATATAGCAGTAAATTGTACCAGTTCTCTGAATATAGCAGTAAATAGTACCAGTACTCTGAATATAGCAGTGGTTAGCACCAGTACTCTGAATATACTAGTAGGCAGTACCAGTACTCTGAATAAAGCAGTAAATAGTACCAGTACTCTGAATATACTGGTGGCAGTACCAGTACTCTGAATAAAGCAGTAAATAGTACCAGTACTCTGAATATACTGGTGGTAGTACCAGTACTCTGAATATATCAGTAGATAGTACCAGTTCTCTGAATATAGCAGTGGATAGTACCAGTACTCTGATTATACTAGTGGGCAGTACCAGTACTCTGAATATAGCAGTAAATAGTACTAGTACTCTGAATATACTGGTGGACAGTACCAGTACTCTGAATATACTAGTGGACAGTACCAGTACTCTGAATATAGCAGTAAATAGTACCAGTACTCTGAATATACTGGTGGACAGTACCAGTACTCTGAATATACTGGTGGTAGAACCAGTACTCTGAATATAGCAGTAAATAGTACCAGTACTCTGAATATAGCAGTAAATAGTACCAGTACTCTGAATATAGCAGTAAATAGTACCAGTACTCTGAATATACTGGTGGACAGTACCAGTACTCTGAATATACTGGTGGCAGTACCAGTACTCTGAATATAGCAGTGAATAGTACAAGTACTCTGAATATAGCAGTGGATAGTACCAGTACTCTGATTATACTAGTGGATAGTAGCAGTACTCTGAATAGAGCAGTAAATAGTGCCAGTACTCTGAATATACCAGTGGATAGTACCAGTACTCTGAATATACCAGTAAATAGTACCAGTACTCTGAATATACTAGTGGATAGTACCAGTACTCTGAATATACCAGTAAATAGTACCAGTACTCTGAATATACTGGTGGATAGTACCAGTACTCTGAATATAGCAGTGGACAGTACCAGTACTCTGAATATACCTGTAAATATTACCAGTACTCTGAATATACCAGTAAATTGTACCAGTACTCTGAATATACCAGGAAATAGTATCAGTACTCTGAATATAGCAGTGGATAGCACCAGTACTCTGAATATACTAGTGGACAGTACCAGCACTCTGAATATAAAAGTAAATAGTACCAGTACTCTGAATATACTGGTTGACAGTACCAGTACTCTGAATATACTGGTGGTAGTACCACTACTCTGAATATAGCAGTAAATAGTACCAGTACTCTGAATATAGCAGTAAATAGTACCAGTACTCTGAATATACTGGTGGACAGTGCCAGTACTCTGAATATACTGGTGTTAGTACCAGTACTCTGAATATAGCAGTAAATAGTACCAGTACTCTGAATATAGCAGTGAATAGTACCAGTACTCTGAATATAGCAGTGGATAGTACCAGTACTCTGATTTTACTAGTGGACAGTAGCAGTACTCTGAGTAGAGCAGTAGATAGTACCAGTACTCTGAATATACTAGTGGATAGTACCAGTACTCTGAATATACCAGTAAATAGTACCAGTACTCTGAATCTACCAGTAAATAGTACCAGTACTCTGAATAAACTGGTGGATAGTACCAGTACTCTGAATATAGCAGTGGACAGTACCAGTACTCTGAATATACCTGTAAATATAACCAGTACTCTGAATATACCAGTAAATAGTACCAGTACTCTGAATATACCAGTGGACAGTACCAGTACTCTGAATATACCAGTAAATTGTACCAGTACTCTGAATATACCAGTAAATAGTATAAGTACTCTAAATATAGCAGTGGATAGCACCAGTACTCTGAATATACTAGTGGACAGTACCAGTACTCTGAATATAGCAGTAAATAGTACCAGTACTCTGAATATACTGGTGATAGTACCACTACTCTGAATATAGCAGTAAATAGTACCAGTACTCTGAATATAGCAGTAAATAGTACCAGTACTCTGAATATAGCAGTGGATAGTACCAGTACTCTGATTATACTAGTGGACAGTAGCAGTACTCTGAATATAGCAGTGAATAGTACCAGTACTCTGAATATACCAGTGGATTGTACCAGTACTCTCAATATGCCAGTAAATAGTAACAGTACTCTGAATATACCAGGAAATAGTACCAGTACTCTGAATATACCAGTGGATAGTATCAGTACTCTGAATATACTGGTGGATAGTACCAGTACTCTGAATATAGCAGTGGACAGTACCAGTACTCTGAATATACCATTAAATAGTACCAGTACTCTAAATATAGCAGTGGACAGTACCAGTCCTCTGAATATACCAGTAAATAGTGCCAGTACTCTGAATATACCAGTGGACAGTACCAGTACTCTGAATATACCATTAAATAGTACCAGTACTCTAAATATAGCAGTGGATAGTACCAGTACTCTGAATATACCAGTGGAAAGTACCAGTACTCTGAAAATACCAGTGGATAGTACCAGTAATCTGAATAAAGCAGTAGATAGTACCAGTACTCTGAATATACCAGTAAATAGTACCAGTACTCTGAATATACTGGTGGATAGTACCAGTACTCTGAATATAGCAGTAGACAGTACCAGAACTCTGAATATACCAGTAAATAGTACCAGTACTCTGAATATAGCGGTGGATAGTACCAGTACTCTTAATATACCAGTGGATAGTACCAGTACTCTGAATATACCAGTGGACAGTTGCAGTACTCTGAATATACCATTAAATAGTACCAGTACTCTGAATATACCAGTGGACAGTACCAGTACTCTGAATATACCATTAAATAGTACCAGTACTCTAAATATAGCAGTGGACAGTACCAGTCCTCTGAATATACCAGTAAATAGTACCAGTACTCTGAATATACCAGTGGACAGTACCAGTACTCTGAATATACCATTAAATAGTACCAGTACTCTAAATATAGCAGTGGACAGTACCAGTCCTCTGAATATACCAGTAAATAGTACCAGTACTCTGAATATACCAGTGGACAGTACCAGTACTCTGAATATACCATTAAATAGTACCAGTAATCTGAATATAGCAGTAGATAGTACCAGTACTCTGAATATACCAGTGGATAGTGCCAGTACTCTGAATATAGCAGTAAATAGTACCAGTACTCTGAATATACTAGTGGATAGTACCAGTACTCTGAATATACTAGTAAATAGTACCAGTACTCTGAATATACCAGTAAATAGTACCAGTACTCTGAATATACTAGTGGATAGTACCAGTACTCTGAATATACCAGTAAATAGTACCAGTACTCTGAATATACCAGTAAATAGTACCAGTACTCTGAATATACTAGTGGATAGTACCAGTACTCAGAATATACCAGTAAATAGTACCAGTACTCTGAATTTATCAGTGGACAGTACCAGTACTCTGAATATACCAGTAAATAGTACCAGTACTCTGAATATAGCGGTGGATAGTACCAGTACTCTGAATATAGCGGTGGATAGTGCCAGTACTCTGAATATACCAGTGGACAGTACCAGTACTCTGAATATACCAGTGGATAGTGCCAGTACTCTGAATATACCAGTGGATAGTGCCATTACTCTGAAAATACCAGTGGATAGTACCAGTACTCTGAATATACCAGTGGATAGTACCAGTACTCTGAATATACCAGTGGACAGTACCAGTACTCTGAATATACCAGTGGACAGTACCAGTACTCTGAATATACCAGTGGATAGTACCAGTACTCTGAATATACCAGTGGATAGTACCAGTACTCTAAATATACCAGTGGATAGTACCAGTACTCTAAATATACCAGTGGATAGTACCAGTACTCTAAATATACCAGTGGATAGTACCAGTACTCTAAATATACCAGTGGATAGTACCAGTACTCTAAATATACCTGTGGATAGTACCAGTACTCCAGTGGATAGTGCCAGTACTCTGAATATACCTGTGCATGGCTGATAAAATGGCTCTATTAGTAACAGTCCTAATTTTAGCCGAGTCAAGAATTAACATTTGAAAGGACGGCCATCTCTTGGCCTCAGCGTTGGCATCTTGGTTGTCGCTGCATGACCGCCCATTAATCCGCGTTATCGGTCTGCTTCCTCCTGTGCAGCCGCAGCCTGAAGCTGTCCTTACATCACATCACTGACTCCACAGGAAATTCTATATTACCAGATTCTCACCTTTAATTACACAGTTACATTGTTACCAAGGCAGGAAGAGACATAAATCTGTCTGCTCAGCGTTTTTCTTATTTCTCCTGCTCTTCTTTTTCAAGAAAATTAAACCAATTGAAGGTTTTTACTCCGACTGTTTAGTAAGACAAAAAATATTCTTCGGAGAACTTCAGACGGGAACGTTTTTTTCTTTTGGCAAATATTTCTTCTAATTAGTCGTCACTGAGGTTCAAGTGTCACAGCTCCTTCTTTTGTCTGCAAAATAAGTCATGTGACAACTCCCAGGCAGATTAGATACATCAGTAGACCCAGCAAACCATTTGTATCAGGGGGTCTCATATAACAATCTCTCTATGCAAGGCGGGACAAGTGCATGGAGCACAGAGACTAGAGCTGCCTGGAATATACATTGTCTTCTGCTTTATGGTATCTTGTGGTCGCCCCATCATGCTAGGCCATACACTGTAAATGTCATAGCAATGGTATAAGGCTGCTGGTGGTATAAGATAACTTAGGGGTTGATAATATTAATCATGGTGGTCTACAGTGACTTAGAGGTTAATATATACACTGAATGATCCCTTTTATTAGAGCCCCCGGCCCTCTCATGATTGGTACTTCCCAGGATCTTCTTTCGCAGGATGTTTTCCTCGATCGCGCCATTCTCGGTATACTCTCCACACTGTTACATGATATCCCCCCTCCCCCGCGGTTGGCAGTGAGACCCCGGCTAGTCTAGCACCGATGACCGGCCTCGTTGGAAGTCGCTCCAATTGCTGGATTCTTCCATCAAATGTGAATTCACACTGAAACTGATCCGCGGAAAACTTGTCACGTGATTTTATGCCGCACTCCGGGGGAATCGGGAGAATTACCGTACAGGGTAGTGCAAATTGAGAGGGCTGGGGCTGTAATAAAGAGGATGGGGGCTATAATAAAGGGGCCATTCAATGTATATCTACTGGACGATCACTGCATTAGGAATACCTACTCAATAATGGATTGCTTCACCTTTCTAGTTCATCATGGCTTTCAGACATCGGGGAACAGATTCTACAAGGTGGAAAACATCCTCAGTTTTACCTGTTGTGGACATTTTGCGGATAAATTGGAACAGATCTCACAGCCCTTTCCAGCATCTCCTAAACATGTTCCATGGGGTTACAGTCTGGTGCATCTGAGGGCCAGGGCAGTGTGGAGGATTCATTGTTGTGTTCTTCCAACCAATTGCCTAGTGATCTGCACATGATGACATAGAGCGTTGTCCTGTTACAAGATGGCACTGTGGTTGGAGAAGACTTCCTGAAGATATGGGTGCAGATGGTCAGCCGACAGGTTTCTATAGTATTCACCATTAAAGGATTGTGGTATGATGACCAATGGTCCTAGGCCATGCTGGTACAACACACCACACACAAAAAGGAACTTATCCCTGTAATGTAAGGAGCTGTAAGACCTGCTCACATGTACTGACTGCGGACAGGATACGGATCCCCAACACACAGCAGGACTATAAGATCCAGGGGACATTCACATGTTCCTCGTCCAATGTTGTGTACCTGATCATGTGCAGTAAATGTCCTGTTGGGGGTCTTTATGTTGGAGAAACAGGACAGAAACTGAAAGCCAGGATGAGATCTCATCGCCACACGATTGAACACAGAAGAAGAGAATTACCTGTGGCCGAACACTTCTCTAGCCATGGACATGACATAGGAGATATGAGAGTTTTGATATTGAAGGGTGGTTTCAAGTCACAAAACCACAGAAGAATTTGGGAGTATAAATTGATAACAACCTCTGACACGCTGAATACGGGGTTAAATTATTCCCCAGGATTTATGGGTGAATGGGAAGTGTGAGACTTGATTGCACAGATAAGACCCCCATCAGCAGTAATTCAGGGACCATAAACTTTCACTCCCTTATCAGTGTTTAGCTAAAAATGTTTGTGTATCTCTTATAACAATTCGAGCCTGTTGACCTTTTTCCCCCCCTCCAACAGTAATTTAGAGACCATAAAACTTTCACTCCGCTATCAGTGCCTAGACAAAAAAAGTTTGTTTTCTGGTTTGCAGAATTCCTTTTAAGTGCGAACCAATCACATCCATATCTGTGCCTTGTCATAAGTATGTATGTTATAAGTGTGTATAAATATCCAGGCCTCTTCAGATCCAATCCATAAGCCGGAAGAAGTACCCTGCGTTGGTACGAAAGCTCGCTAATATTACATCATGTATTTTTGTTAGCCATTAAAAGGTATCATATCTACAAGATTACGTGGTTTCTCTTGCTGAGAACAATCACATTTTGCTCTACTGGCTAACACGGTACCAGATCTTTGTTTTCATTATACCACATGTCATGACACTACCAATGGCCTGCTGAATCCCAATGGTGCAGCCATGGGATGCGGCTTCATGCTGTTTACACGAGATGTGGACTCCATCCATATGGTTCAGATGACCTTCAGCTGTGTCCGAGGTCCATTGCCATTTTTCCTGGATGAAGTCTTGTTGGCAATAACGCAGGATTATTAGGGACAACTTTGTCTGTCTTCAGCTATTCAGCCCCAGTCGACACAAGGTACACCACATGGTCATTGTGGAAATATGTCTAGCTTCTACGCTGTTGGACTGCTGGTCAGTTGGTCCTCTGTGGGACATCCTTGCTTAGATACCAGACCTGCCACCTGACACTTGTCTCTAGGACCAACCACACGTGGCCTGGCGCTGTGGGATCTTCTGTCGGATGTCTATTCATGTTCAGCCAGTCTTGGAACACTCTTGATACTGTGGTTTGAGAACAGCCAACAAGTGAGACTGTTTTAGAAATATTGGACTGACACCTCAGTGCACCAACAATCTATCTGCCATCACAGTCACTCAACTCACCACGTTTACCCATCACCGCCAAATTTTGCTTCTACTGCTCAGGAGAGGTCAGCTCATTATCTGAAAGCAGATCGTGATGTGGGCATCACGTGGTACCGTGTTACTGATCATAGAATCATAGAAGATGTCAGGCACCCGCTCCCCCTAATGTAGTGATTGGTGAGCGTATGTGTAGATTCACGTAGCCTACTGTAAGTAGATTAATGGCCGCCTCTCATGCTTAGTTTTTGTATTGGGCATTTAGTTGTTTGCCTTCTATACATCTAGTATCTTTTCTAAAGACCATGGGATCTCACAGTATATGGATGCCCGGCAGAAGGAAAGTACCGCACAGTCATACAATGTCGCCCCATTGTGTCATATTGTATTTCACTGGCACCAAAGAAACTTCGTATTCACATGCAAAATGCTCCCACTCTTCCCATGTGCAAGCTGCATCTTAGCATCGTGCTGATCTGATAGCACAAGTGCCGTCCGGAGGTGTTAGTGCAGTTGGCTTGGAGGTGGTATGTCCTCCATCTATCTCCAGCTGTACGTTAAGCATTAGCACTTCCCTTATAGAATGTCGTTCCTATTGCAGCACGAGGCCTACATGGAGACCATTGGGACTGCAAATTCCACAGACATGCTGATTTTTTCACCATAATCATAAAATCCAAATTACCCCCCATTACAAATTCGGTTTATTTGCCAAATTTACAGACTTTTATCTGTTTCCAAAAAACTAACAATGTAAATCGCTGCACACAACTCAAGGCCTCGTTACTCCTAACGATTTTACTCGACATTCATTAGACTTTTCGGTCACGTAAAAAACCTCATTGGCTCGCCCGCTTCTCGTCTGTTAGCACTCCCCATAGGAGGTGAAGCACTGAGACAGAAATGGACAAGAAGCCCGCAAGCCGGCAGCAAGTCCTTCAGTGTGAATGCTCTGCACGGGCGCCGACGACCTTAGTGGTGACGCTCCTGCAGTCACTTAAAAGACTGTCGGCCCGTGTAAAAGGGCCTCCATACAAGCGGTTTCTCCAAATTCACATGAAATGCCCCTTTTACTGACTTCCCCCATGACAAGTGTCTTTAGTACTTAGTGGAGCTCCTATTGCTGTTATGAGCTGCTGCAGACGTGATGTTCAGCCAGATAGCGGCTTCTTACCCCGTTCCTCATGGACAACGCCCTCCGAGTCACTAGTATTCCTGGTTCCGGTGCTGCAGCCTTCTTCACATCCCACCAAGCCTTTTCTATGGGGTTCAAGTCTTCCAGGTTTCCAGCCCCAGAGCGTCACCGGGCCGCTGCCATGCTTCATGTAGGGGGTTCTTTTCAGTGTCTGCTTCATTCTTCCTCCTCCAGACACACCGCTCATCTAGAGGCCCGAAAAGTCCCAGTTTCATTGCTCCACAGAACAGAATCCCAGAACTTCTGTGGTTATTTATATGGGTTTCAGCATTTAGGAGGCGGCTTTTCTTTTACTTGTTTGTATAAAAGTAACAGATTTCTTTTTGTACCTTTTTGGACTCCTCTCCTTAGGGCCCTTTTACACGCAATGATTGAACGATATCCTTCAAAAAGTTGTTCCAATGAGCAAAACTGGCTGAAAATCTATTGGTCTAAACGGGAGCCAACAAATGAATGATATTGTTTGCTTTTCGTTCGTCGTTCATTTTATGCAAGCATAAAAACCATTGTCGGCTCGCTCATCATTCATTAAACAGCAATCAGTCCTTGTCACTTGCTTATACAGACACTGACAATTCTGAACGATTCTCATTTGAGCAAACCAATGATGCATTTGCCTGTTTAAACGGGTTGAACTAGAGTTCAGGAGTTTGATGTATTTTAGCTCAAGCACACCTGGTAGAACTAGTTGATTATTTGCATCAGGTGTTCTTGAGACAACGCTTAATTTGCGAATGTTGGCATTTATAAGGAATTTTAGCACTGCAATAGTCCGTAGGGCCTCGTTCAGACGAGCGCTGTTTTAGTGCATTGGAGGTGCGTGAAGAGATTGCATCTTTTAGAAACAATGGTTTCCTATAGCTTTCACATGAAGGAATTTAAGACGCGCTAAATACTTGCACCATTTAAAGAGAGGACATGCGACTGCAAAGCTCACATCTAAGGTCCGTGGTGCAAGAAAAGAGAAGACCTGACCCATCTTTGCTGTGCAAGAGTTTCCATAGAGTCCTATGGGAGCTGGAAAACACCCCCCCCTCCCCCCCTGCAGCTCTGATTGTGTGAATGGCCAATTTCCCAGCTAATTAAAATAGCATGAAATCACCCTGTACTGCGCTAAAACAGCGCTCGTCATACCGAGGCCTAAAAGTGGCATTTTGTGGTGAATTTGGAGAAACCGCTTGTTATATTACTTGTGTTGAGTTACTTTAATTGTTCTTGCTTGATTGTTTTTTGCAAATAACTAAAAGTTTGTAAATTTTGCAAATAAACCCAATTCGCAGTGGGGGTTAAATAATGTTGATTGCAACTGTAACGTTATTCCCTGTTCACAGGATAAGGAATACATTTATGGAATGCTATTGTAGGGACCCCGACTGATCCAAAGGTCAGAACACAAGCGCCGCTCCTCCACTCATTTCAATAGGAGTGCTGGAGATTTCCTCGGCCTTTGATAAGCCCCATTCTTGGGGTTTTTGGGGTCCCAGCGGTTGGACCTCCAGCAATCGTTAATCTCTATTATGCAGATGGGAGATAACTTTATATCTACAAGCCCTTTAGGCTGCTGGCGGGCGGCATAGTCGAGTTCTTCACAAGTCATCAAATGCTATAAATTGGATCTTCACCCTACGCTGCATGCGATGCAGAAGGTGAGTGTCAGGTAACGCTCCTCAGCCCGCAGGTGAGCGACTTCTCTTCCTTTTAACGCTGCGAAGTGTTATTCCCGAGATCTTCATCTAACCAAATGTTGCCCATTGTGTTACATGTTTGCACTCCGTGCTTCACACTTGACAGAAGTTGTCAGATCATTGAAAAGCAAGAATGTTGGCAGTTAGGGCAAATTAGGCTGCCTGTTCCTGCGCTGACAGATTGCTGCCTTCACTTTTGTGCCTTATGTCAAGAATCTACGATTTTACAGTAAACTACATCAGCTTCTCTCTAAGTACTCATCGGGAAATTTCACGTTAGCGTCCTTTAATAATCCATCACTAGAAAAGGCACAAAGGGCCAGAAGAGCTTGGGTTTCACTTAATGATGGGAACATATTCCAACATGGAAACAACTTGCAAACACGCCGCTTAATGAAAGATGTTTATTTGCACACGTCAGATTGAGTTCCCATGCCGAAATCATGACAGCAGATACATTCTACAGATCTGATCATTACTAAGACCTTGACTATGAGGGAAAAAGACGGGAAATAAGGGCGATGACAAGTGGATCTGCCGCTCATTGTTCGTCTCCTGAAGTCTAAGGGTAAGTGAGGACTATCATGAAAGGAAGAGGAGATCTCCAATCCATCAGCTCTACTGGCTCCATCCGGACTCAACAAGCCGGGGTCCTCCAGATTGTCCTATCTGGTAATTAGTTATGGCACTCAGATGACTATACAGCAGAAGGTGCACGGCTTATGGATGGGGGATATGAAGTCTTCCTTGACCGCTGTCCAAATTCTATGACAGCCGATGCTGTCTCAACTCGTCAGACGCCAACTAACACTTGTGTAACCAGACGGAACGTAACAGCAACGCCTTGTAAGGCCACCTAGTGATTCCTTATTGCAACCACAGTCAAAAGTACTGCTCTATGACTTACAGATGTATT
Source organism: Eleutherodactylus coqui (assembly GCA_035609135.1). Taxonomy (NCBI): domain Eukaryota; kingdom Metazoa; phylum Chordata; class Amphibia; order Anura; family Eleutherodactylidae; genus Eleutherodactylus; species Eleutherodactylus coqui. Next base: position 173,236,733 of record CM069413.1, read on the forward strand.
CTGAGCATGTGCTATTGATGCCCTATCCTCAGGATGCTCTGAGACAAGGGGGAGGAGTCAGATTGTGCTGTATACACCTAGGCACACAGTATCAGTGGGAGCGACAAGGTTGCTGTATGCCAATGGTGGCGACTGCAGAAACACCTCCGAATGTGTTTGTAAAGAAACTGCTGGCATTACGGACAAAGAAGATTCTGCAAGATTGGACAAGACGTTGTGAGTGAGGAATGAGATTTGTGTAATACAAGACTAGCACAGCGGCGTGGGAATGGGCGGCCGGTGGCGTCACACGGAGCGCGGACAAATAATACACGGGATTAAGAGAAAGCAGCAGATGAGGAATTTATCTCTGACTTGTGGATTTTGATATTTGATATTTCTTGTGAGGGTTCGGCTCTCTGGTTTCTCTTCCATTATTATATAATACATGTAGGCATCTGTCAGAGCAGTCATACCCTGCGGGGCATATATATATATATATATATATATATATATATATATATATATATATATCGTACATGTAGGCGTCAGTGCGAGCAGTCATACCCTGCGGGGCGTACTTATATATATAGTGAATACATGTAGGCATCAGTCAGAGCAGCAATACCCTGCGGGGCGTACTCATATATATATATATATATATATATATATATATATATATATATATATATATATATATATATACTAGCTGATATACCCAGCTTCGCCCGAGTTAATTTGGTACTGGTGTTTATCTGGTGTTCACACGGAAAATCTTATGAAGGCGTGGTTACCGGGAAAAAAATATGTTTACCATTTTGCATCGTTCTTTGCGTTACCCAGGAAACACCACGTGGAGGTAACCATGCGACGTTTCCTTTATATAAAATGACATCAGGAAGTGAGAGAATTAGATTCCATGCGTAAAATTTGGACGCTAATTCTTTTGCACTTAGAATTGAATAGTCAAGTTGGGACCCATTAGCTTTTCCTATTTATGACATAATCAATGCCTGTGCCAAGTTTCACGTTTCTATGACACCAAGAAGTGACAGAATGAGATTCCATATGCAAAATTTGGACGCTAATTCTTTTGCGCTTAAAATTGAATAATCGAGTTGGGACCCATTAACTTTTCCTGTTTTGGACATAATCTATGCGCTTACCAAATTTCATGTTTCTACAACATCGGGAAGTTGGAGAATTAGTGGCGAGTCAGTCAGTGAATTAGTGAGTGAGTCAGTGAGGGCTTTTGTCATATATATATATATATATATATAGCGCATACATGCAGGCGTCAGTCAGAGTACTAATACCCTGTGAGGCGTATATGTATAGCGCATACATGTAGGCATCAGTCAGAGTAGTCATACCCTGCGGGGCGTACTTATATATATATAGTGCATACATGCAGGCGTCAGTCCGAGCAGTCATACCCTGCGGGGCGTATATATATATATATATATATACATATATATATAGTGCATACATGCAGGCATCAGTCAGAGCAGTAATACGTTGCGGGGCGTACTCATATATATAGCGCATACATGCAGGCATCAGTCAGAGTAGTCATACCCTGCGGCGTATATATATATATATATATATATATATATATATATATATATAGTGCGTCAGTCCGAGCAGTCATACCCTGCGGGGCGTACGCACATATATGGCGCATACATGCAGCACTGTCACAGAATGTCATCACTCAGGCGATTATCGTGCAGTTGAGAGTCAGTAAAAGCGCAGATTATGATTGCAGTGACTCAATGCCTTCCTCCCCACTAGTCATGTCCGATCGGTCTGCGATTTGCAGGTTTTTTTTATCTCCCATGTTTCCTTATGGAGCCTCTTTTTTATCGCATCGCAACGCAACAAACTTGCATTGCGGTTATAAGACTAGAAACTCGTATTGACTTTCAAGTTAAAAAACGCGCAATTTAGCGCGGACGGCAGCGATGCGAGATAATTCTAAAAAAAAAAAAAAAAGCATCGCTGACATTCAGAAACTGCAGGAACAAAGATGTGATTTTCTCACGGCAAAATCACGATCACCCATGCGAAACTAGTCTCATTGGACTCAGTCTACACTCACCTGTTTACATGTATTGGAGGAAGTCAATGCCAGCGACGTCACATGGAGGCGCCATGTTTTTATCAAAAATAACTTTTACTGAGCAATGGGACTGTTTGCCGTAAGTCGCTCCGCAGGAGGGTCCAGATACTCAAATGTGGCGTAATAACTTATGACATCATACATCCATATTTTACTTTGTTTGCACCGCGCCGCAGTGTAAGCTCCTCCCACCTTCTCCAAGTTGGTCGCAGTAAGGCACACGTCTCATAGGCCTTCCCTAATAATGCCTGATTTCTGTCTCACTCGCTATAGTGTCACCGCTCACGCCCCGTAGGCGCAGCGTTCTTCACGCAGAGCACGAACACGCCGTAGATATCATTTCTTCAGAGATTTCTCACACAATAACTTCACTCCCGCGTCACATCCGGCTCTTCATACTATTGCTGCGCCATTATATCCTCTATTATAAACATTTCACATGACATCCTAGAGCGTACATTATAACCACATAACAGCTGTTCCGCGAGGCCTTGCATGAAGCTCACTATGACACCGTACTGAACTACACCCACGTTAACACGGTCTGTGGGGAGTTACTACACCTAATGCCAATGCTGCTCCGAGTCCATGGCGCTGTAATCCACCTTAGCCTCCAAGCCATCAAGGCTTGCTCATCGATCGACATCATCTTCTTCTGCCCCTGGGTATTCAGGGCTTGTTTGTGGTCTTTTTGGGTCCAGAAGCCCTGCTGCTTAGGCCATCTCCTGGCAGCTCCCCAGCATGGGGAAACTGCCTACTGCATTGCCCTGGAGCAGGCCACTGTCATTTTAAGAGTCCTTGCTGATGGCTCTGTCTGTGCACTGCTGCTCTCCTCTATCTGTGGGCTGCTGCTCTCTCCTATCTGTGTCCTACTGGCTCTCTCCTGTCTGTGTGCTGCTGGCTCTCTCCTGTCTGTGTGCTGCTGCTCTCTCCTGTCTGTGTGCTGCTGCTCTCTCCTGTCTGTGTGCTGCTGCTCTCTCCTGTCTGTGTGCTGCTGGCTCTCTTCTGTCTGTGTGCTGCTGGCTCTCTCCTGTTTGTGCACTGCTGCTCTCTCCTATCTGTGGGCTGCTGGCTCTCTCCTGGCTGTGTGCTGCTCCTCTCTCCTGTCTGTGTGCTGCTGGCTCTCTCCTGCCTGTGTGATGCTGGCTCTCTCCTGCCTGTGTGCTGCTCCTCTCTCCTGTCTGTGTGCTGCTGGCTCTCTCCTGCCTGTGTGCTGTTACTCTCTGCTGTCTGTGTGCTGCTCTCTCCTGTCTATGTGCTGCTGCTCTCTCCTGGCTGTGTGCTGCTCCTCTCTCCTGCTGTGTGCTGCTGGCTCTCTCCTGCCTGTGTGATGCTGGCTCTCTCCTATCTGTGGGCTGCTGGCTCTCTCCTGTCTATGTGCTGCTAGCTCTCTCCTGGCTGTGTGCTGCTCCTCTCTCCTGCCTGTGTGCTGCTGGCTCTCTCCTGCCTGTGTGCTGCTGGCTCTCTCCTGCCTGTGTGATGCTGGCTCTCTCCTGCCTGTGTGATGCTGGCTCTCTCCTGCCTGTGTGATGCTGGCTCTCTCCTGCCTGTGTGCTGCTGGCTCTCTCCTGCCTGTGTGCTGCTCCTCTCTCCTGTCTTTGTGCTGCTGGCTCTCTCCTGCCTGTGTGCTGCTGGCTCTCTCCTGCCTGTGTGCTGCTCCTCTCTCCTGTCTTTGTGCTGCTGGCTCTCTCCTGTCTGTGTCCTGCTGGCTTTTCTCTGTCTGTGTCCTGCTGGCTCTCTCCTGTCTGTGAGCTGCTGGCTCTCTCCTGTTTGTGCACTGCTGCTCTCCTCTATCTGTGGGCTGCTGGCTCACTCCTGTCTGTGTGCTGCTGGCTCTCTCCTGCCTGTGTGCTGCTGGCTCACTCCTGCCTGTGTGCTGCTGGCTCTCTCCTGCCTGTGTCCTGCTGGCTTTTCTCTGTCTGTGTCCTGCTGCCTCTCTCCTGTCTGTGTGCAAAGCACAGCCAGTTTTTGTGTTTCCACGATGCCTGACTACCCTTGGATTTCCATCATGCCATCTAGCATTTTACTAGATGTGCAATGAAGGCTGCTAATGGATCCTCAATGTAGATATGAGCAGACCCTTAAAGGAGTTCTGCCTATTATGGTTTATGAATAAGCAGGACCCTCTTCTATGTCCCAGAATAGAGAACATTTCAGTAACAGCGTCTCCCATCCTGGCTGACCTTCTGTGAACCTGTAAATCTATACCTTCCCTGTAGAGGCCGCCACAGCAGGGATTTGCTAGGTTGGTCACAGCATTTCCCCTCCGCCCCACAGGGCAGGATTAGGGGGATTAGCCAATCTCTCTGAGCCCATCATTGTCATAGGGGTTCTGCATATTGGCACAACCCCTTTAACTTTGGAGGTTGGTTACATTGATAAAACACAATCTGAAAGTTCTGCAACTCCCCGAAGAGCGGCCACTGACTGACTTTGATTCCAGGAGCTGAAATAAATGTATTACTTCCCACCTTCAATTTGAGGTGAAAATCTCTTGGGTTTGCTGTCGGCGTTACAATGTACCTAGAGTGTAATTATTAGGTATCTGGCGAGTAAATCCAGATTAATTATTTTAGCCCGGGAACCACCCCAAATACTGAGAATCTACAAGTCGCGTCATGCCAATACATACTTCTGTCATTGCTGTACATTCAATTATTTTCCTAGGATGTGACCATAAATCATTACTGTTGGAAGAGAGTGGGAAGAAACCTACTTTGTATAGTGTGGGTGTCTTTATATAAATGTATGCTATTACTATACAGTGTACACGCATGAGACTGAATGGACAAGACCAAACCGCAGTACACCCACGCCTGAAATACGGTTTACCGCAATAACAATAAATACATTAGGTAGACAAAAGTATTGGCCCTTCACCAATCCTGTGTGGTCAGGCGATGTGTGAGCATAAAGGAGAGGATCTCACAGGCATATCCCAGTACAGAAACCATCAGATGCTACCAGCTGTAGACCTGACAACGGGCTCTTGTGGGGGGACCTCACCAGGTGTAGAACTGACAACGAGGTCAGGTGGGGGAGGGGTTTTGCCAGGTATAGAGCTGACAATGTGGTCTGGTGGGGATAAGTCACCAGGTGTAGAGCTGACAATGGGGTCTGGTGGTGGTGGGATGCCACCAGGTGTAGAGCTGACAACGGGGTCTGGTGGTAGGATGTCACCAGGTGTAGAGCTGATAGTGAGGTCTGGTGGGTGGATATCACCAAGTATAGAGCTGACAAAGGGGTCTGGCAGTGGGATGTCTCCAGGTGTAGAGCTGACAACGGGTTCTGGTGGTAGGATGTCACCAGGTGTAGAGCTGACAATGGGGTCTGGTGGGGATAAGTCACCAGGTGTAGAGCTGACAATGGGGTCTGGGGGAGGGGGTCCCTAGGTGTAGAGCTGACAACGGGGTCTGCTGGGGGAGTATCACCAAGTGTAAACCTGACAATGGGGTCTGGTGGGTGGATGTTACCAGGTATAGAGCTGACAACGGAGTCTGGCAGTGGGATGTCTCCAGGTGTAGAGCTGACAACAGGGTCTGGTGGTAGGATGTCACCAGGTGTAGAGCTGACAATGGGGTCTGGTGGGTGGATGTCACCAGGTGTAGAGCTGACAATGGGGTCTGGTGGGTGGATGTCACCAGGTATAGAGCTGACAACGGGGTCTGGCAGTGGGATGTCTCCAGGTGTAGAGCTGACAATGGTGTCTGGTTGAGGGATGTCACTAGGTGTAGAGCTGACAACAGGGTCTGGTGGCGAAGGGATGTCATCAGGTGTTGAGCTGACAATAGGGTCTGGTGGTAGGATGTCACCAGGTGTAGAGCTGACAACGGGGTCTGGTGGTGGAATGTCACCAACTAACCAGTGCAGATAATGCAGCTTTTGGACCTTCCAAAGTCTTCTGTTGACCATGTTGCTGGGAGATGGAAGCCATCCGGTGTGTGTGATGCCGCCATGTTCAGGGAGACCTCATAGACTGACAGAACGTGGACAATGAAGCCTTGTAGGAGCTGTGAAGACATCACACACATCGTCTGCCCTCGCTCAGGAGGACTCACAGGACATTCGGACATCCATTGGTACCAAAACCCTGCGTAGGGAATGGCATGTGAAGGGTCACCATGGACAAGTGGCTGCATACCACATCACAGCAGTGACTACACAGCAGTGCCTGTGATGGGGCTTAAAGCAACGAACTGTAAGTGTGTGGAGACAAGTGTTGTGGACAGATGAATCCCAGTAGACCATTTTCCATTCGGATGGCGGCACTTGGGTGTGGTGGTTACCTGGAGAGCGGTTTCTATGTGACTGCATCGTCCCAACAGTAAAGTTTGGATGGAGATCTGTTATGGTGTTGGGGATGTTTCTGCTGGGAAGGACTAGGATCATTCGTTATAGTGAAGTCCACCCTCAAAGTCAATGGATGCAGAGACATCCCGGACAATGTGGCATCACCTCACCTGTGGTAATACTCCATGTCTCCACCAACATGACCGAGCGCCATGTCATACGGCACTAGTGTGGAGGGGCAGAACCTCTACAAACTTAATTGTCCAGCCTAAAATCCGGGTCTCAATCCCATCGAGCAGGACGAAGAATGCCATATCTGTGCACACCCAATACGTCCATCATCCCCCACATCACCATCTGAAGCTAACCTTCCAACCAATCCCTTCGAGGCATATCCTCCCGCCAAACCAGCTATCTCCCTCCCCCTTCAAGGGGTTTCCCAAATGCCTATCTATAGGATAGCTGAGATCCCCACAATCCCAAGAATAGGGGTCCTGTTCTCATCACTGTGAGGGGGGGGGGGGGTGCAGTGAATCTGAAAAGAGGAGGAGATTGAATGGAATGATGGTTGCACATGTGCGCTGCCACTCCATTTATCTTCAATGACTTGGCTGCCGGAGATAGGTGAGTGCTTTGTAGTCAGCTATTTAAGTCACCCCCATTTAAATGCTTGGAATAGCACTGCACATGTGCTATTACCGCTCTACTCAATCTCCACATTACTGTGGGTGGGTGCAGCAAACCTGCCTCTCAGTGACAAGAAGAGGGGGATACGGGACCTCTGTGCTCTGGATCATTGGAAGTGTCACCTCTGTTCTCAGGATCAATGGGGGTCTCAGCAGTGGATGGTGACAAAAATACCTTTTTTGATACAACCACTTTAAGCTACTTTGCAGTCCTTGGCTCTCTCCTTATACAGTTCAAGGCCATCAATTCTCCATGAACTGTTGTGCATAAATTCTTTCCTTCTACGACACCCAACGTACTACTGGAGAAACCTCCCGGCCACATTGCACTGTTACTCACCCAGTAAATAAACAGAAAGGTTCTGTTCTAAGGAGAATGCCATACAAATGGAAGGTAAGACACTGCTGACACTTTTCCATTTGTAACCTCTGTTAGCCATAAGTTCGAAGTCTCCATTGGCAGTTCTGTTGAGCACTGAGATGGAACCCTGAAGGACCCCATTGTTGCGTATGAGGTATCTCATAGTCCCGCATCTGTTGGCATGTTGGACAGCAATGGTTCGATGTTCGTCTTTCTGCCCTTCCTGGTATTTGATGGAACAGTTGTTTCTCCTTTTCTCAGTAGCGGGGCCTTGTACTTGTACAGTTATAAGAATAAACCAGAACTCTTCCCTCTTACAGTTGGACAATATGCTCCATCAGGAACCATCGGTATCCACTGCGTTTTGGATCCAGCACTAGGTCTTAGATTTTTTTTATAAAATCACTCATTGGTACCTGTAAGACAAGGATGGAAATGACTGTAGCCCCTGACATGTCATCTAATAGACAGTAGGGAGCAATGCCATTGATGGATCCTTAAAGGCCTATCCCATCTGATAATGTTAAGGCATATTGTTAGGATGAAGCCTAAGGCCGTCGGAGGCAACGGATACAGCAAAGTATACATTTTTAAAATATTTTTGCAACAGTAAACTATGGGCAACGTTCGCCCTTGTGTGAACTGAGATGCTTCCTATCATAACATTTACTGAGATATGTGGCATGTGATGGACGCCTCCTCAATGGGGCAGGACTTTGTATCTTCAGCATGCATTCTGTAACTCCAACGCCTAATGGTAAAAACTGCATAATGCAATTTCTAAATTGTGGGAGATGCATTTGTATATAATATCTCAGTGCAGGGAGTCGGGGGAGGGGGGGCATCTTAGCAAGTGACCCTCTTACCACCCTTAGAATTCAGTTCGAAGGTAGCACATCTTGGCCAGGGATGCCATCTCTGCCGTGGGCCAGGCAGTGCTTCACTTTTGTCCTCTTTGTATAAAGATTGGCATGGCAGCTGAGCCTATACACTAGGGTGAGAGTACGGCAAGGAACGTTTATCTATGCAGGCGTGATGATTGAGGCTTTTTACTGCCAGGTGATGTCAGGGGAATAAAGGAATCGGGCATGTTGGATCATAACATGTTTATTCCCAGGACCACAATGGTAACAAGAGGGCATCATCTACATCTAGAGGAAAGCAGGTTTCATCACCAACACAGAAGGGGGTTCTTTACTGTAAGAGCAGTGAGACTGCGGAACTCTCTGCCTGAGGACGTGGTGATGGCAGGATTCATAGAGGAGTTTAAGAGGGACTTGATTACTTTGTAGGGCGCTATGATATTACGGGATATAGACATTAGGTGACCAGCGGGTTGTTGATCTCAAATGTTGATCCAGGGATCACTCCAGCTGCCATTGTGGAGTTGGGAAGGAATTTTACCCCCCAGAATGCGGGTAAATTGGCTTCTGCCTCATTGTTTTTTTTTTGCCTTCCTCTGGATCAACAAGGGGGGGTAGTAACAGGCTGAACTGGATGGACATTTGTCTTTTTTCAGCCTAACATACTATGTTACTATGTTTATCTCTGGATAGGGCTTATATAACAATATGGTGCGGGCACCGAGTTTCTTGTTGTAACCCAAGCAGACAGAAAGCAGTCAGAGGAAACCAGAGGTTGGTAACAGGAAGTGTATTGGCCCAGTACAACGGGGCCCCTCCATAACTTTATGAATGCAATTGTCTTATCTGTGTCTAGAGATGAGCGAGCATACTCGTCCGAGCTTGATGCTCGTTCGAGTATTAGCGTGTTCGAGATGCTCGTTACTAGAGACGAGTACCACGCGATGTTCGGGTTACTTTCACTTTAATCTCTGAGACATTTGCGCGCTTTTCTGGCCAATAGAAAGACAGGGAAGGCATTACAACTTCCCCCTGTGACGTTCAAGCCCTATACCACCCCCCTGCAGTGAGTGGCTGGCGAGATCAGGTGTCACCCGAGTATATAAATCGGCCGCTCCCGCGGCTCGCCACAGATGCATTCTGACAGAGATCAGGGAAAGTGCTGCTGGTGCCGGAGCTGCTATAGGGAGAGCGTTAGGAGTTATTTTAGGCTTCAAGAACCCCAGCGGTCCTTCTTAGGGCCACATCTGACCGTGTGCAGTACTATTGAGGCTGCTTTTAGCAGTGTTGCACTTTTTTTTTTTTTTGTATATCGGGCGAGCAGAGCATTGCGTCCTCAGTCTGCAGTCATTGTACATAGTATAGGGCCAGTACTGGTGAGGCAGGGAAAGAGATATACTGTCTATATAGGCAGTGGGCTTTTTCAAACAAATTTGGGAAAAATACTATCTTTGGGCTGCCTGTGACCGTCTTGAGTGTACTGCGTCTCTGCTGGGGGTAGTAGTCCTAATTAATACGCAGCTAAGTGTTACAGCAGGCTTGCGCAAAATTGTTTCCTGGCTCTGCGTTGCCGGTTACATCACCTCCGTCATCCCGTCCAGAGGGAAACAGTATACATATATACGCTGCCTACAGTATCTGTCTGCTGTCTCAGCTCAGCCTTTAAAAAAATAGAAGCAAAATACTTAAGGCCTACTAGTGGCCTTTGGACACTTGACTGCTTCTGCGCTGTGAATTCCACTAGCTCAGTCATACGCACCTACGTCTCACTACAGGCTACATTCTTTCCTGGCTCTGCTGTGCGTTCCGTAAGGGAAGTCAGTCTCCAACCACAGACCAATAAGCGGCACATTTAATTACAGCGTTCTGTTTATGCACTACGGGTAATACACCATGCTAAGGGGTAGGGGTAGGCCTAGAGGGCGTGGAAGCGGGCGAGGATGCGGAGGCCCAAGTCAGGGTGTGGGCACAGGCCGAGCTCCTGATCCAGGTGTATCGCAGCAGACTGCTGCGGGATTAGGAGAGAGGCACGTTTCTGGCGTCCCCACATTCATCTCACAATTAATGGGTCCACGCGGTAGACCTTTATTAGAAAATGAGCAGCGTGAGCAGGTCCTGTCGTGGATGGCAGAAAGTGCATCCAGCAATCTATCGACCACCCAGAGTTCTACGCCGTCCACTGCTGCAACTCTGAATCCTCTGGCTGCTGCTCCTCCTTCCTCCCAGCCTCCTCACTCCATTACAATGACACATTCTGAGGAGCAGGCAGACTCCCAGGAACTGTTCTCGGGCCCCTGCCCAGAATGGGCAGCAATGGTTCCTCTCCCACCGGAGGAGTTTGTCGTGACCGATGCCCAACCTTTGGAAAGTTCCCGGGGTCCCGGGGATGAGGCTGGGGACTTCCGGCAACTGTCTCAAGAGCTTTCAGTGGGTGAGGAGGAGGACGACGATGAGACACAGTTGTCTATCACTCAGGTAGTAGTAATTGCAGTAAGTCCGAGGGAGGAGCGCACAGAGGATTCGGAGGAAGAGCAGCAGGACGATGAGGTGACTGACCCCACCTGGTTTGCTAAGCCTACTTAGGACAGGTCTTCAGAGGGGGAGGCAAGTGCAGCAGCAGGGCAGGTTGGAAGAGGCAGTGCGGTGGACAGGGGTAGAGGCAGGGCCAGATCAAATAATCCACCAACTGTTTCCCAAAGCGCCCCCTCGCGCCATGCCACCCTGCAGAGGCCTAGATGCTCAAAGGTGTGGCTGTTTTTCACTGAGAGTGCAGACGACCGACGAACTGTGGTGTGCAAGGTTTGTCGCGCCAAGATCAGCCGTGGAGCCACCACCACCAGCCTCACCACCACCAGCATGCGCAGACATATGATGGCCAAGCACCCCACAAGGTGGGATGAAGGACGTTCACCGCCTCCGGTTTGCACCACTGCCTCTCCCCCTATGCCCCAACCTGCCACTGAGATCCAACCCCCCTCTCAGGACACAGGCACGACCGTCTCCCGGCCTGCACCCACACCCTCACCTACGCTGTCCTCAGCCCCATCCAGCAATGTCTCTCAGCGCACCGTCCAGCCGTCGCTAGCGCAAGTGTTTGAGCGCAAGCGCAAGTACGCAGCCATGCACCTGCATGCTCAAGCGTTAAACGTGCACATAGCCAAATTGATCAGCCTGGAGATGCTGCCGTATTAGCTTGTGGAAACGGAGGCTTTCAAAAACCCTGCGCTACTCGGTTCTCAGTCGCCACTACATTTCCCGATGTGCCGTCCCAGCCCTGCACGACCACGTCTCCCGCAACATTGTACGCGCCCTCACCAACGCGGTTACTGCCAAGGTCCACTTAACAACGGACACGAGGACAAGCACAGGCAGGCAGGGCCACTATATCTCCCTGATGGCACATTGGGTGAATTTAGTGGAGGCTGGGACCGAGTCAGAGCCTGGGACCGCTCACGTCCTACCCACCCCCAGAATTGCGGGCTCCAACTCGGTGCTGGTATCTGCGGCGGTTTATGCTTCCTCCACTAATCCACCCTCCTCCTCCTCCTCCTCCTCCTCCTCCTCCTCCTCCTCCTACGCAACCTCTGTCTCGCAATCATGATGTGTCAGCAGCAGCACGTCGCCAGCAGTCGGTGTCGTGCAGCGTGGCAGCAAAGCGGTGGCCAAGCGTCAGCAGGCCGTGCTGAAACTACTCAGCTTAGGAGAGAAGAGGCACACGGCCCACGAACTGCTGCAGGGTCTGACAGAGCAGACCGACCGCTGGCTTTCGCCGCTGAGCCTCCAACCGGGCATGGTCGTGTATGACAACGGCCGTAACCTGGTGGCGGCTCTGTAGCTCGGCAGCCTCACGCACGTGCCATGCCTGGCCCACGTCTTTAATTTGGTGGTTCAGCGATTTCTGAAAAGCTACCCACGCTTGTCAGACCTGCTCGGAAAGTTGCGCCGGCTCAGCGCTCATTTCCGCAAGTCCAAAACGGACGCTGCCACCCTGCGCACCCTGCAACATCGGTTTAATCTGCCAGTGCACCGACTGCTGTGCGACGTGCCCACATGGTGGAACTCTATGCTCCACATGTTGGCCAGGCTCTATGAGCAGCGTAGAGCTATAGTGGAATACCAACTCCAACATGGGCGGCATAGTGGGAGTCAGCCTCCTCAATTCTTTACAGAAGAGTGGGCCTGGTTGGCAGACATGTGCCAGGTCCTTGGAAACTTTGAGAAGTCTACCCAGATGGTGAGCGGCGATGCTGCAATCATTAGCATCACCATTCCTCTGCTATGCATCTTGAGAAATTCCCTGCAAACCATAAAGGCAGCTGCTTTGCGCTCGGAAACGGGGGCGGGGGAAGACAGTATGTCGCTGGATAGTCAGAGCACCCTCATGTCTATATCTCAGCGCGTTGAGGAGGAGGGTGAGGAGCATGAGGAGGAGGGGGAAGAGACAGCTTGGCCCACTGCTGAGGGTACCCATGCTGCTTGCCTGTCATCCTTTCAGCGTGTATGGCCGAAGGAGGAGGAGGATCCTGAAAGTGATCTTCCGAGTGAGGACAGCCATGTGTTGCGTACAGGTACCTTGGTACACATGGCTGACTTCATGTTAAGATGCCTTTCTCGTGACCCTCGCGTTACACGCATTCTGGCCACTACGGATTACTGGGTGTACACACTGCTTGACCCACGGTATAAGGAGAATCTTTCCACTCTCATACCCGAAGAGGAAAGGGGTTCGAGAGTGATGCTATACCACAGGACCCTGGCGGACAAACTGATGGTAAAATTCCCATCCGACAGCGCTAGTGGCAGAAGGCGCAGTTCCGAGGGCCAGGTAGCAGGGAAGGCGCGGAGATCAGGCAGCATGTACAGCACAGTCAGGAGAACACTGTCCAAGGCCTTTGACAGCTTTATGGCTCCCCAGCAAGACTGTGTCACCACTCCCCAGTCAAGGCTGAGTCGGCGGGAGCACTGTAAAAGGATGGTGAGGGAGTACGTAGCCGATCGCACGACCGTCCTCCATGACATAGTAACATAGTAACATAGTAACATAGTATGTAAGGCCGAATGAAGACATTGTCCATCTAGTCCAGCCTGTCTATCCTACTGTGTTGATCCAGAGGAAGGCAAAAAACCCCAAGGCCAGAAGTCAATTTGCCCTTTTGGGGAAAAAATTCCTTCCCGACTCCCTAATGGCAATCAGACTGTTCCCTGGATCAACCCCTAATAGTTCCTACCTGCCTATATTCCAGGATTGACACTTAACCTAATATTTATATCCTGTAATATCCTTCTTCTCCAGAAAGACATCAAGTCCCCTTTTAAACTCCTCTATGGATTTTGCCATCACCACTTCCTCCGGTAGAGAGTTCCACAGTCTAACTGCTCTTACAGTAAAGAACCCCTTTCTGTGTTGGTGATGAAACCTACTTTCCTCTAATCGTAGCGGATGTCCTCTTGTTACCGTCGAGGTCCTGGGTGTAAACAGATCGCGGGAGAGATCCATGTGTTGTCCCCTCATGTACTTATACATGGTTATTTGGTCGCCTCTTAACCTTCTTTTTTCTAGAGTAAATAGTCCCAATTTGGATAGCCTCTCTGGGTATTCCAGTCCCGTCATTCCATGTATTAGTTTAGTCGCTCTTCTTTGAACCCCCTCAAGCACTGTGACATCTTTCCTGAGCACCGGTGTCCAGAATTGTACGCAGTATTCCATGTGAGGTCTGACAAGTGCCTTATATAGTGGGAGGATGATGTTCTCGTCCTTCGCCCCTATTCCTCTTTTGATGCACCCCAAGACTTTATTTGCCTTTGCAGCGGCTGACTGGCATTGGTTACTCCAGTTTAGTCTATTATCCACTAATACCCCCAGATCCTTTTCCATATCACTTTTCCCTAGTGGTACCCCATTAAGTGAATATTCGTGACATCCGTTCCTCCTGCCCATGTGCATAGTCTTACATTTTTCAACATTGAACTTCATTTGCCATTTTTCTGCCCAAGCCCCCAGCTTATCCAGGTCCGTTTGTAGCCACATATTGTCCTCCGTTGCATTAATTACATTGTATAATTTTGTGTCATCTGCAAATATTGATATTTTGCTGTGCAGCCCCTCTATCAAGTCATTAATAAATATGTTGAACAGAGTGGGGCCTAATACTGAACCCTGTGGCACGCCTCTGCCCCCTACAACTACTGGGTGTCGAAGCTGGACACGTGGCCTGAACTCGCGCTGTATGCCCTGGAGGTGCTTGCTTGTCCTGCGGCTAGCGTCTTGTCAGAGAGGGTGTTTAGTGCGGCTGGGGGAATAATCACGGATAAGCGTACCCGCCTGTCAACCGACAGTGCCGACAGGCTTACACTCATCAAGATGAACAAAGCCCGGATTTCCCCAGACTTCTCTTCTCCGCCAGCGGACAGCAGCGATACCTAAGCAATACGTAGGCTGCACCCGCGGATGGAAGCATCGTTCTCTATCACCATCAAAAACTGGAACCGTATAGCTTCATCAATCTGTGTATTATATTCCTCCTCCTCCTCCTGCTCCTCCTCCTGAAACCTCACGTAATCACGCCTAACGGGCAATTTTTCTTAGGGCCACAAGGCTCAGTCATATGACTTTTGTAAACAATTTTTATACGTTTCAATGCTCATTAAAGCATTGAAACTTGCACCTGAACCAATTTTTATTTTAACTGGGCTGCCTCCAGGTCTAGTTACCAATTAAGCCACATTAACCAAAGCGATTAATGGGTTTCACCTGCCCTCTTGGTTGGGCATGGGCAATTTTTCTCAGGTACATTAGTACTGTTGGTACACCAATTTTTTGGGCCCTCGCCTACAGTGTAATCCTAGTAATTTTTAGCCCATCTGCATTAAAGCTGACGTTACCTCAGCTGTGCTGGGCACCGCAATGGGATATATTTATGTACCGCCGGTGGGTTCCAGGGAGCCACCCATGCTGTGGGTCCACAGGGACTTCACATTAGGGATTTGTACCTGCCAGTGTCTATGTATTAAAAACCCTGGTCAGACTGGGGCATGCAGTGTGGGCCGTAGCCCACCTGCATTAAACCTGACATTACCTCAGCTGTGATGGGCACTGCAATGGGATATATTTATGTACCGCCGGTGGCTTCCTGGCACCCACCCATGCTGTCGGTCCACACGGAGTTCTAACTCCATGTGTCCTCTTCTAAAGAACCCCAGTCTAACTGGGGCATGCAGTGTGGGCCGAAGACCACCTGCCTTTAATCGGACGTTACCTCAGCTGTGATGGGCACTGCAATGGGATACATTCATGTACAGCCGGTGGGTTCCAGGGAGCCACCCATGCTGTGGGTGCACACGGAATTCCCATTGCAGAGTTGTACCTGCCTATGACTATTTGTAAAAAAACCCGGTCTGACTGGTGCATGCAGACACCTTGACAGGATGAATAGTGTGTGGCACATGGGTTCCCTATTGCTATGCCCACGTGTGCAGCTCCAGATGGAGGTGGCACAGGATTGGATTTCTCATTGCTCCTGTACAGCCTTGTGGGCTATCGCCCCGCCCCTTTTAAAGAGGGTCGCTGCCTGGCCGTGCCAACCCTCTGCAGTGTGTGTCTGCGGTTCCTCCTCATGGCAGACGCACTTATAAATAGACATGAGGGTGGTGTGGCATGAGGGCAGCTGAAGGCTGCGCAGGGACACTTTGGTGTGCGCTGTGGACACATTGGTCGTGCGGGGGGGTTGGGCAGCATGTAACCCAGGAGAAGTGGCAGCGGAGTGTCATGCAGGCAGTGATTGTGCTTTGTTGGAGGTAGTGTGATGCTTAGCTAAGGTATGCATTGCTAATGAGGGTTTGTCCGAAGTAAAAATTGTTGGGAGGGGGGGGGCACTCTTGCCGCTATTATGGCTTAATAGTGGGACCTGGGAACTTGAGATGCAGCCCAACATGTAGCCCCTCGCCTGCCCTATCCGTTGCTGTGTCGTTCCCATCACTTTCTTGAATTGCCCCGATTTTCACAAATGGAAACCTTAGCGAGCATCGGCGATATACAAAAATGCTCTGGTCGCCCATTGACTTCAATGGGGTTCGTTACTCGAAACGAACCCTCGAGCATCGCGATAATTTCGTCTCGAGTAACGAGCACCCGAGCATTTTGGTGCTCACTCATCTCTATCTGTATCCTCTGTGTTGCAAGAATAGTCTGCATTGCCTAGCTGCAGCTCTGAGTGCGTTAACTGTCTGGGTTATCTACCTTTTTGTCTGTCACGTGACCGTACTTTATATATGGGAGAGAGAGACTGTTAGAGCGTTCTGTTCTGGGCCGGCAGCAGAGAGGTCTACAGAAGTTCCCCACAGTTACCTTCAATCTGTGTGGTGCAGAATGGAAGAGGCAGAGAGAATGGCCTAATGATTGTCGGGGACTACTATCCCCAGGAGTTCGGCAGCGTGAACCTGACCGTGAGTGTGGACTGGTGGAGATTAGGAAAGAGAAGTGTTACCATGTGGCAGTTGCTGGTCCTCCCGGGGCGGCAGTGTGTGGGGTCCCGTGTTGTCTGGATGCCTTGGGAGCGGGTGCCCGGCCAGTGTGGGTGACGTGGGGCTGGTGGCGTGCGCACCTATAAGTGCAGCTGCCAAGCACGAGCTTCCTTTTATTATCTTCTATTGGGAGTTGCCTGTCTCCCTCTCTCTGCCCCTGGGCAGAGGTTTTTGTTTACAGGTCAGGCAGAGACTTGCAATCACTGCCAGTTATTGGTTTCCCTCACTGTGCTAACTAGTCTGCCTCTGTTGGTTTCCTGCTTCTGTCATCTTGTCTGCTTTACTTTGTTATCGTCCGCCAGGTTTTTCCATCTGCCTCAGTTCTGCTTAGTATTGTTCATGTTGGTTATTTACATCTGCCTTTTCTGTCAGTATTCTACCCTGTTCCATTTTGATACGCCAGCGTCCCTTTTCGGTCCCTAGTGAGAGTAGGGACCGCCGCCCAGTTGCCCACCTGGGGTTAGCCAGGAGAGGAAGCAAGTAGGCAGGGACAGGGGCTGTGGGTCAAAGCTAGGGCACCCAGGCTGGCGTATCAAGGGTAGTATACAGTAACAAGAAGAGTGTGTGGTGCAGCGCCAGGACCTGCAGATAACTGTGGCTGTGGTTTCTCCCCATCGCACCGCCTGTCCAGGAAACTGCTGAATTGTATTTGTTGCTAAAGTTGAGAAAAGCGACCAGTCGCCTGTCCGTTTCCGGAGGCCGAGTCTTAAAAAGTACCTGTGTGTGTGTGGCTTTACTCCAACAACCCGGAATTCCCACACGGAAGCTGCACAGGAGAGGATTTACTCCACCACCTATCAATTCCCAGCTACAGACGAAACGGTGGCGTCACCTGTGACAAAATAGTGGGTTCCAGTTTATTAACCTGCCCCCGGCCCCTTGGACGTGTCACTGGTTACCCTCCAGGTGGGAGACGGTAGAACTACCATGTCAAGGCCCAAACTCTACCCCGCCATCTCCTAGGCTGGGGCCCGCTCTTCGGGCACTGCAGAAGTATCGGTTTGCAGTACGGAGGATCAGGTGGTGTAGCTAGACTATCGGTGGGGAGCACAATAATCCTGCAATGGAAGGGCCAGGTTTACATAAGAAGTCCAATCAGGGTGGAGCCAAGACACTAAGGCAGGAACAGGGTGGAGCAAGCTGGACAGCTCAATCGGTAGAGCTGCCGCCTGGAGCACAGAAGTTCCCAGGTTGCAAGGGGTTGTCCAGTTGAACACTATTGATGGCCTATCGACAAGACCACCTGATCACTGGGGCGGTGTGCTCATGTGCAGAGTTGATTTAAGCAGGCATCAGAGTATTACAAGCTCTCTCCCCCACTGTGACTAACAAGGGGGCGCTCTCTACCTCTAGAGGAAAGAAGACTATGGAACTTTCTCCTAGGTGTTACGATACAAGAGTACAAGAGGTTCTGGACATCTTTCTTGTTACAATATTACATGTTATATCCCTGATTACTCAGAAGGGTCGGTGATCCAGGGATTATCCTGATTGCCAAATTTTCTTTCCCTTAAAGGGGTTGTCCCGCGCCGAAACGGGTTTTTTTTTTCTTAACCCCCCCCCCCCCCCCCCCCGTTCGGCGCGAGACAACCCCGATGCAGGGGTTAAAAAAACAAACCGGGTAGTACTTACCCGAATCCCGGCGGTCCGGCGTCTTCATACTCACCTGCTGAAGATGGCCGCCGGGATCCTCTCTCTCTGTGGACCGCAGGGCTTCTGTGCGGTCCATTGCCGATTCCAGCCTCCTGATTGGCTGGAATCGGCACGTGACGGGGCGGAGCTACACAGAGCCGGCATTCTGCACGAGCGGCCCCATTGAAGACAGCAGAAGACCCGGACTGCGCAAGCGCGGCTAATTTGGCCATTAGAGGCCGAAAATTAGTCGGCACCATGGAGACGAGGACGCCAGCAACGGAGCAGGTAAGTATAAAACTTTTGATAACTTCTGTATGGCTCATAATTAATGCACAATGTACATTACAAAGTGCATTAATATGGCCATACAGAAGTGTATAGACCCACTTGCTGCCGCGGGACAACCCCTTTAAATGAGAAAAATTGGCTTCTACCTCATTGGAGTTTTTTTGCCTTCCTCTGGATCAACATGGGGAGGTAATAGGCTGAACTAGATGTGAATTAAGCATTAAAGTGACTGAGAACTTTGCCTGTAATACCTAGCCTGACCACTGCAGTGGAAATGGAGCTGTCTGCTTTCTGCAGAAATCAGCTCACTGCAGCAGCAAGGAAAGTAGCAGATGGGTGGGGTCCAGAATAGCTGAACCCCGCCAATCGAAGGATAGGTCATCAATAGCCTACAGTTGGACAACCCCTTAAACAATCTTCTGCATCATTGGAGTCCTGAAAGACAGGAAAAAATTTAAAAAATTAAAAACAAAAATCAAACATAAAAAGCTAAAAAAAAATTACCACTTTAAGAAACAAGACCCTTGCTGACCTTTCCTCTTTGCACTGACAACCTGCCAATACTCCGCACACGCTGGTCCTTTTCATCACTGCCCTGTTAGCAATCAAACTGATTTTGCAGCCAATTATCACAGCGGGCCGCTGATACATTTCTACCTCGGCAGGAGGATGACTATTGTCTCACAAGTGCCGAGTCTCCAGGAACGAGCCATATGGAATGGAGACTTCTGCCGAGCCAGATGGGACCTCTCAGACTCCGCTCATCTTTACAGAGCAGTTGCCAGCACACAAATCAATGAGCGCCGGGGATCTTCTGTGCTTCTCTCATTTCCAAAGAAGTTCATTAGAAGAAAAAAGTAAACAGGGAAGAAAAAATTCTGAAAAGGAATTTTTTTAAATTTCTTTTTTAATTGTTGGTAGAAATAATCCTTTATTCAGATGTATCCGCTGGCAAGTGTTGGGTAAGACGATAGGCAAATACTGAAGGTAAACACTGCTAAGGTTTCCCCGGCCGCGCCAATTTTCTGTTTTACTTTTTGTTATATTTTGTGGTTCAAAATCCAAATTTGCTAAATGTTTTATGTCCAATTAAAGCCAATATTTGCGATTGAATCACTATTAGTGAATGAAATCTCCTTTACTGTTTTGTCTCTGTGGCATTTTAGTAACTCGCCCTTTGAAGTGAACAGGAGCGCACGTAGAACTCGTGGAGCCCCATAACAAAACTTGGAAAGAAGCCATTTACACAAATAGTCAGATATCGGGGACTGGTCACATTCTCTGAATGGGCAGCTACCACCTCTTATGGCACCCAAGTGCATCCCTGACAGTCTTAGGTAGTGCTCTATATGCCTTGAAGGATCATCGGTCACAAAAGCGCGGTGGGCGGGATCAGGAGATTGGCACAATGTATCCATAGACTTATTTGGAATGCTTTATTAACAGAATGTAACTCATTCCCCACCAATAGCAATAACAGACCTCCGATGTGACTTCCTCTTCTTTCCCCACTCCCCCGACTCCTTGGCACTTGCCATCTGCTTATTGTTTGACATACGTAGATGTATCGCAAGGTAGTTGCAATGCGGTGTGCGCCGTGCGGTGTAGGATATGCGCCCTTACTGTGGGTCACATTGTGTAGCTCATAGTATGTGTAGATTAGTAGTAGTGTCGGTGTGGGGCACAGGGTGGGATCTGGTGGGATGTGCCATGTTCCTGCGCCCCATGGTAGAGGTATTGTTCCATCCACCTATTTGCATATTTCCCAGAAGAGCATGCATGGCCTTATACGTCTCCTCATACCTTCTTGGTGCTCTCCCTAAGGAGAAACTTTACCACTTCTGTTTTATGCCATAGACCTCTCACCCAGGGACTCACAGCACACTGATGAGGGGCAGAACCCCCAAACAGCACATGGTGATCTTCACCTTCTGGAGAAGACCCAGCTTTGGCTCATATTCCCAGTCATTGTTACAAGGCTTGTTAAAAAGTCTGACTTTCACTTGCAGGAATGCTGCCTTCCTATAGATGGTGCTGTAGAGGCATTGTTCTATCTTGCTGTAGAGATACTTTTCTGTCCTATATTTACATATTTTTTTCCCAGGAAGCAGTGCATAATCTACATCAGACTCCCTCCACCAGCGTGGCACTCTCCACAGGGAGAAGCTTTATTCTCCCCGAATTTTAGAATTTGGCAAATGCCTTGCAACTCAAGCAGCAGGGTCCGAGCCCCGCGTGTGCCGAGAACTGGTTTTATTGGGTAAACGGAAAACTATTGCAAATGCCAGCGCCGTATCGAAAAAGTAGCTCAATGCAATCACAACCTCTGCAGCCTGTAATGCTGTCCATGCACCAGTGTTTTTTAACCCCTTAGTGGCCACCTATTTTGGTCCTAATGACGCAACGATTTGGGGGGGATTTTCATCTCCACTTTTCAAAAACTTTTTTATTTTTCTGTCGACGCGGCCGTATGGGGCTTGTTTTGTGCAGTGAGTTGTAGTTTATATTTGTGCCATTTGTGGGTGCATATAATGTATGGTGGATTTTTTTTTTTTTGGAGGGCAGAGAGGAAAAACATCAATTCTCACATGGCAAAATTTACAAAAAAAGCATTTTGGCTATTGTCTTTTTTTTTCTGTAGCATTTGCCATACAGGATAACATCCGTTAAGGATGTGATGTTCCCAAATGTGGGTTTTCAATTTTTTTAATTCTTCTAAAAAAAAGAAAAAAGTGTGCCAAAGTTTTTTTAAATTACTTTTTAATGTTTTTTTTCCCTATTTTTTTGGTACATTTTTATGTCCTTGTAGGGAATTAAAGCTGCAGTGCTGTGATCATACTGATAATGCTTTGCAGTACTTCTATACTGCAATGCATTTTCGCTTCTCACAGCCATCACAGGCCATTGTCTGGCATCCAGTTGCCACTCAATGATTACATGGCAGAGGGACGATGACGTCACAGAGGGAGCACCTTCTCTCTGTGAACCCTTTACTGACTGGGACCAACATTGATCGCAGCATGTAAGGGGTTAACAGCAAGGAGTGGTGCAGGCTCAGCTTCTGAACCTGCGCCATCCATCGGATATAAATATATGACTTCCCAGCCAAGATGGCAGAAAAGGGTTAATGTCCTCCTATGAATAGAGCCAAGGCCACAGGGATGAAGCAGATTCCTGCTCGGGATCCATAATTAGCTCCTCCACTTCCTATTCTGTCAGCATCTATTGACCCGAGTGCCGAAAGTGCAAATGAGAAGAAGTGAGTCAGTAAAATAGCGGAACCGTCTAACGACCCCGAGACAAAGATGGCGACATTCTGCTAAGGCTCAAGCATCGATTACATGAATAAGGGAAATTAAATCCCAATAGTTGGAGTGTCGCAGAGCAGGAAGAAGGCGGAGACCGAGGAGACGGGACAGGTAACACCTTCTGCCCATTTTCTTGGCCCCTTCTTATCCATGCAGAGGTCCGGAGACGTCCCACAATCAGCCTACACATTACCTCAGGACAGAAGAGATGGGGATCATGCACATGGCTTACCAACTATAAACACACACTCACCTCCCCGCTCCCGCAATGCTCCCCGCCGCTCTCCTATTCACATGCACTACAGCGGTCACATTGGTTGTTTACCTCACATCTATACGAAACAACTTGGACAAGCCCTTCAATATAATCATGTAGTCATTGTCGGTAGTGCATGCCCCAGTCACATGGGGAGATGTGCTTCCAATAACCAGATTGGTAATCGGCCAGTGAACAAGCGTTTGATCACTCATTGGCTGATTGGCTGTAGCTTCACACATGAAGTTTATGCAAACCAATGCTCCTACAAATGGTCTTGTCCAATCATTGGCCAGTGTAAATGAGCCTTTAGTCCTTTAAAGAGCATCTGTCATGGGATACAGTCAGTAGGGTTCTCTATCCTCATGATTTTTTTAATACTTCTCTCTCTTTTCCTGGATGAGCTCCTCTTAGGTCCGGCTCCTGGTGCTCTCAATATGTCAAGTGGGTGGTCCCCACAGCTCACTGTCAATGGTTGATGCCACAGGGTGAATGGTAAGAAATGCCGCTTGACATATTGACATTACCAGGAGTCGGACTTGAGAAGAGCCCCTCTGGATGAATAGAGGTGAGTATGGAAAAAGAAAATGGGGACAGAGCCAGCGGAGCTGCACAGCCCTACAACTAGCCTTGCTGACTGTATCCAATGGCAGCTTCTCTACATTGGAGCTTATGATGTCAAAAAACATATATACATGGGTATCTCATGTATATAAATATGCTAGTAAGAATTAGGAAATTATAGTACCAGTTTTTCTGGGGCACATCAGACACAGCTGTCCTACATGGTACATGTATTAAGATCCCCACACATCACACATACAGCTCTACTACATCCATTCATTCCCAGACATCACACACAGCTCTACTACATCCATCCTAGTGCCCACACATCACACGCACACAGCTCTGCTACATCCAATCTGATTCCCAGACATCACACACAGCTCTACTACATCCAATCTGATGCCCACACATCACACACACAGCTCTGCTACATCCAATCTGATGCCCACACATCACACACACAGCTCTGCTACATCCAATCTGATGCCCACACATCACACACAGCTCTGCTACATCCAATCTGATTCCCAGACATCACACACACAGATCTGCTACATCCAATCTGATTCCCAGACATCACACACACAGATCTACTACATCTATCCTGATGCCCAGACATCACACACACAAAGCTCTTTTATATCCAATCTGATTCCCAGACATCACACACACAGCCCTACTACATCCATGCTGATGCCTCACACATCACACACACAGCTCTACTACATCAATCTTGATGCCCAGACATCACACACACAGCTCTACTACACCCATCTTGATGCCCAGACATCACACACAAAGCTTTACTACATCCATCCCAATCCTCACACATCACACACAGCTTTACTACATCCATCCTGATCCCCAGACATCACACATATATCTACTACATCCATCCTGACCCCCCAGACATCACACACACAGATCTACTACATCCATCCCGATGCTCACGCATCACACACACACAGCTATATTACATCCATCCTGATGCCCAGACACACCTCTGATCTCACACACAGCTCTACTACATCCACCCTCATCCCCTACACATCACACCCAGCTCTACTACATCCATCCATCCTAATCCCCCATACATCACACACACAGCTCTACTACATCCATCCTGATGCCCACACATCACACACAGTTCTACTACATCCATCCTGATGCCCACACATCACACACAGCTCTACTACATCCACCCTCATCCCCTATACATCACACCCAGCTCTACTACATCCACCCTCATCCCCCATACATCACACACACAACTCTACTTAATCTATCCTAATTATCATACATCACACACGCAGCTCTACTCTATCGATCCTGATGCCAAGACATCACACGCACAGCTCTGTTGTCATTGCAGTTGTCATTGATACCATTTTGGGGTGCGTAACACTTTTCTGATCCCTATAATTGCGTTTATTTTGGGAGGCAAAATAAACAAAAAAAAGCATTTTTTTCATTTTTCAGCTTTCCCTTTTTCTTAACAATCTGTAGGATAAAAAGTGTGTTCAGTTTATTGTACGGGTCGTTATGGATGCCTTCAATGCCGCAGGACGTAAGTTTACGCCCTGGCAGGTGGCTAGTTAACGCAACGGAACGTCAACGTCTGTCCTGTGCATGGCGCAGGCTGGGGGGGGTTCTAACTGGCTTCGGGCCTTGCTACTATAATATATCCGTTTTTTCTTTGGTCCTCGGTTTTGCTGGGAAGGATGCTGCGCTGCACATGAGCCGGATGTCGGGTCGTGCAGAGAGCTTTCATGGTATGTTCTCTTGCCTGGTGCTTGTGAGGTCGGTTGTGCATCCGCCGCCCCTCGCTCATACAAGTCTATCACGACGGGGATGACAGTCGGCTCCGTGTGGCTACATACAGGATGCGTAACTTGCATCATTTCATGCTGATGGATCTTTTGTGTTTGTCTTCAGCTTTAGGACATTTCCTCGTCTTTTGGCTTCTTGCTCTGCTTTTGCTTCTTATGAATACAAGTTTTCCGCTTGCGGTTCTGCTCTGTGATTGGACCCCATTCTGTGACTTATGGCTGAATAGTAACAGCGAGCATTTAGCGCCAACTGGATCCCAGAAGGGTGTCCACCGCGCTCGTCCTGTCCGCCGCGCTCGTCCTGTCCGCCTCGATGATATCTCCTGCATCAGCTGGCTGTTTGTCGGCTTTCTGTCGTGTTTCGTCATTTCCTGTGCAGACCTCTGCATGCTGATATCGTTCGTCCATAACGGGGCCGGATCACTTTCCTGCGCTCCCGCTGTTTACTCCGGCCTCGAACAAAGGACAGGATGGAGCAGATTTCCGATAAGCGGAGACCCTACACCGGGTCACGGCCTTGAATTAAACTGAAGGGGAAATATAAGGCTGACACATAAGGGCTGGTAGAAGCTTTTGTCTGACAGCTGGAACTCTGCATTACCCTGCTGTGAACACTAGGGGGCAGTTTGTACTGTTGTAACCAAATAACCAGGTGACATCTCTGAGGTGTAGTTTTAAGAAATTAACGGATTGTTAAGATTTCAAGTCTTATAAAGACACTGATGGTGCCACGCGAGGTGCACCAGGGGCTTCTATGTCATTGTCTCTGCTACATGCGTGTGCCCTGCGCAATGCTGGAGTGGCGTGTGTGGGAATACATGCAAAATACAACACTATGAGCATGCAGAGAGCTCAGTGAAAGCGATTTGGGCAGTGGAATATCTTGAAGCCTACGGGTCCCCACATCTCTAACAGGCCCCCATCTATCAGGTACCTTTTGCAATACTGGTGCCTTATAATGTGGCAAACAGGCCTTTGGACGCCTCAAGCATGAGGGCCCAGATGTGACTGCTACCTCTGCATCCCCTATAGCCATGGCCAGCTACAGCTACACGCAACCTGTGGGATTATAGAGAGCACTGGCCACCAGCTTGTAGGGGGGCACCAAGAGGATATAGGCTGGGGGGTGATCAACCCCTTAGGTCCACCCAGCCAGATAATTTTCACTGTGTGGTGGCGTCTTTTGGAGCTACATGAATCATCCTCCTACTGGCTCGGTCTTCACCCATCTGATGTTATGAGGTGTTACTGTCAGCCCATCAGCATCCCTGTAACACAAATGCTTATACTCTAATGAGCTTGTTTCTGGTGATGTATCCATGTTATCATCCAAGTGGAAGAATGTATCAAGTGGGTTACCACAAGGCTCTGTCCTGGGCCCAGTGTTGGTCGACAGTCGAACTGATCAAATTTGCAGATGACACTAAGCTAGGAGGGATAGCTAACACTAGGGAAGAGAGAGAGAGAGAGGATTCAAAAAGATCTAGAAAAGCTTGCACAGTGGGCAGCGACTAACAGAATGGTATTTAACAAGGAGAAATGCAAAGTCCTACATCTGGGCAAGAAAAATGAAAAAATCACATACAGAATAGGAGGAATTGGGCTAAGCAGCAGCACATGTGAAAAAGGTTATACTAATAGATCATAGACTGAACATGAGTCAACAATGTGATGCAGCAGCCAAAAAGGCAATCACAATTCTGGGATGTATTAAGAGAAGCATAGAGTCTAGATCACGTGAGGTAATTATCCCCCTCTACTCTTCCTTAGTCAGACCTCATCTGGAATACTGGGTCCAGTTCTGGGCACCCCACTTTAAAAAAGACATAGACACACTGTAGCAAGTTCAGAGAAGAGTTATCAAGATGGTGAGCAATCTGCAACTCATGTTCTATGAGGAACGGTTAAAGGATCTGGAGATCAGCCCTATTCTCATCTGCACAATGAAAGACTAGAAGCAATGGGATGAAACTGAAATGGAGGAGACACATATTAGATATTAGACAGTGAGGGGGATCAATGAGTGGAACAGGTTACCACAGGAGGTGGTGAGTTCTCCTTCAATGGAAGTGTTCAAACAAAGGCTGGAGAGTCATCTGTCTGGGATGATTTAGTGATCCTGCACTGAGTAGGGGGTTGGACCCAATGACCCTGGAGGACCAGATGACCCCGGGGGTCTCTTCCAACTCTACTATTCTATGACCAACTTGGTTCTGTAGTTGTACTGTATTATGAGCGTGGTTCTAGTGCTGTAGTTATATACTCTTTCTTAATAACACCCCCACCACCAGAAGAAGTTGTCATTTTGCAGCAGACCCCGGTATGCAGTTCCATCTCAGGCAGATCTGTAAATAATGAGAGTCATGGTGTAATTAGATGAACGGTCTTAAAACAGAAAACCCTAAAAGTGGTTCCCCCTTGGCCTATAAGAGGCTCTCGGAGAATCCTCGTGTGTAGTGACCTCTTCTTCTGCTTGTGTAGAGCTTGTTGACCACTAGACACCTCTACGACACAGAGAAGAGATTTCACCCCGTTACCAGAGTCTGAGAGGGGCACATTATTGGGATGTGAGAAGCTGGATGGTCGTATCAGTGAATTGTCCCCCACCGGCCGTTCTGACTGGACTGTTAGGAGGTGATCGGACTAGTGGATGGGGGCACACAAGGTGACCGGGCTCAGGACCTCCTGACAGACCACCAGTAAAGAGGATCATCTGACCAGACTGTTAGGAGGTGTTGGGACCAGTGGATTTGTGAGGGCACATAAGATAACCGGGCTCAGGACCCCCTACAGACCACCAGTAGAGAGGAATGTCTGACCAGACTGTTAGGAGGTGTTGGACCAGTGGACTGGGGTATACAAGGTGGCCAGGCTCAGGACCTCTGATAAATCACCAGTAGAGAGGACCATATAATCATTGCTCACCATCCAGAAACAGGGGGTGCCATCGTTACACCCCTGTGTTTGTCAGAACCATTTTCAGGTGCTTTGCTGAAGGACATTTGGTCTCACAGCCCTAATTATATGTATGTCCTTTGACACCGGCCATCACATCCGTTTGCAGTGATGTCGTGAATGATGAAACTGGACGCTACAGACGGGAACAGGGTTGTCTTCAGCCATGATTCCAGGTTTAGTTTGATCACTGACGATGGACATGTTCATTTCTGTAGACCTCGGAGTGAGCAGCTCAATCCTGCCTCCACTGCTGGTGTGATGGTCAGTGGTTGCCATCACATACGACAGTCGGTCCCCCCTAGTGGTGGTACGAGGGACAATGACAGTTCAGCGATATGTTCAGGACATCCTGCAGCTATAGCGGACCACAGTCAACAGGGCTTCCATAAGTTATGAATGTGTTTGTCATGTGTATTTGTATTGTCAGTGTCTTCTATGTTGCATGAATTTGATGTGTATTGTGCCTCTGCAGCACTGGATGGGTTAGTGTCTGGGTTATGTCTGAAAAATGTATCTTATTGTGTGTCACGTGATCATGCTTGATATATGTGAGTGCAAGGTGCAAAGGTAGAGAGTAGTCTATGCAAACCTGCGAGTTAGTCGGTTGGTCTTCTGCAAGAGAGTATGTCTAACTTGGAGTCGTGGGGATTGAGAGACTTTCTGTGAGTAGGAGAAACTGTGCCTTGTTCTACAAGGAGCACCCAGGATGGAAAAGGCTGAGCGATGGCCTGAAGTGAGCCCTGGGCCCTAGTCACCCAGGACTTCCTGCTTTTAATATGGAGGACTGTGGGAGAGTGAGAGGAACTGCCATGCAGCGCTGAGTGTTGACCAATAGAGAGCTGGAGAGAGAAAAAGAATGGCCGTAAGCAGAACCCCACAGATAACTGAGACTGTGGACTTGTCTGACATCTTGTGAATCCTTCATGTCGCACCACTATTCTGTGTAAAGTTTATGGACTGTAAATAATTTTCTTACTTTGTTCATTCTTTCAGATTCACCATGGTGGCGCCACGAGTGACAAAAGGACTTAAGGTAAATCGTGTATTGGGTTACCCTGTGAAACTCCTCCAGGAGTAACTTGGTCGGGTCCCGAGCTACCCCTAGGAGAGGTGATGGTAGAGCCCGGTGACAAGGCCTCAATCAACTCTGCTATCTCCTCGGCTGTGGGCCCGCTCCTCGAACGCTGTACAGCCACATGTGTTCCTCTCATGGCGGCTTCCAAGAGGCAACAGGATAATGCTCAGCTGCACACACCAGGGATGGGGGGGTCACAGGGAGCCCACACAACATTGTCACACTTCTGTGCCCAGACGCCAGATTAATCACCAATTGAACATGTATGGGACAATCTGGAACGCCAACTTCCAGAGACTACGTGTTTGCATGATCTAGAGGATCAGCTAAAGCAAATATGGCCTGATATGCCAAAGGATACCATACAGAACCTGTATGCCTCCATGCTCGCCCATATTACATTGTGTATCCAAGCTAGAGGCAGCCCAACATGATACTAGAGCCTCCATGCCCACCGTATCCAAGCTAGAGGTGGTACAACAGGGTACTAGAGCCTCCATGCTCCCCTCTGTCACATCTTGTATCCAAGCTAGAGGTGGTACAAGAGGATACTAGAGCCCCCATGCCCACCTGCGTCAAATCTTGTATACAAGCTAGAGGCAGTACAACAGGGTACCAGAACCTCAATGCCCACACGTATCACGTATCACATTTTGTATCAAAGCTAGAGGCAGTACAACAGGGTACTAGAGACTCCATGCCTGCCCGTCTCACATCTTGTATCCAAGCTAGAGGTGGTACAACAGGGTACTAGAGCCTCCATGCCTGCCCATATCACATCTTGTATGCAAGCTAGAGGCAGTACAACAGGGTACTAGAGCCTCCATGCCCGCCCGTCTCACATCTTGTATCCAAGCTAGAGGCAGTACAACAGGGTACCAGAACCTCAATTCCCACACGTATCACATTTTGTATCAAAGCTAGAGGTGGTACAACAGGGTACTAGAGCCTTCATGCCTGCCCATATCACATCTTGTATCCAAGCTAGAGGCAGTACAACAGGGTACTAGAGCCTCCATGCCTTGTGTATCACATCTTGTATCCAAGCTAGAGGCAGTACAACAGGGTACTAGAGCCTCCATGCCCTCCCGTATCACACCTTGTATCCAAGCTAGAGGCAGTATTACAGGGTACTAGAGCCTCCATGCCCGCCCCTATCACATCTTATATCCAAGCTAGAGGCGGTACAACAGGGTACTAGAGCCTCCATGCCTGCCCATATCACATCTTGTATCCAAGCTAGAGGCAGTACAACAGGGTACTAGAGCCTCCATGTCTTGTGTATCACATCTTGTATCCAAGCTAGAGGCGGTACAACAGGCTACTAGAGCCTCCATGCCCACCCGTATCACATCTTGTATCCAAGCTAGAGGCGGTACAACAGGGTACTAGAGCCTCCATGCCTTGTGTATCACATATTGTATCCAAGCTAGAGGCAGTACAACAGGGTACTAGAGCCTCCATGCCTTGTGTATCACATCTTGTATCCAAGCTAGAGGCAGTACAACAGGATACTAGAGCCTCCATGCCCACCTGTATCACATCTTGTATCCAAGCTAGAGGCAGTACAACAGGGTACTAGAGCCTCCATGCCTTGTGTATCACATCTTGTATCCAAGCTTGAGGCGGTGTAACAGGGTACTAGAGCTTCCATGCCAGCCTGTATTACATCTTGTATCCAAGCTGGAGGTGGTACAACAGGGTACTAAAGCCTCCCTACAAGGGGTCGGTTCTCACCTCAACATCATGGACCCAGCTGTACTCTGTTGTATCGGTTGACTCTTGTGGTTACAATGTGTTACTTTATGGTAACATTATGTTCTTTTCTGGAAGTTTCTGTCAGCTATCGGGAAACCAATGGGTCTGAGCTCAAGGTGGATTCATCCTCCAGCTGAGGCTCTCTTTAGGACCCTGACCAGCTGTCGCTCTCAGCACCTTGGAGAGTGTGAAGTCCTTCAGAGGCGCTGCAGTTGCTGAATGCGGGACGTTATACGGGGCTTTCAATTATTTATATTCATTATATGTAATAGATGGTTTATAAGGAGCCGCCATGAGGAGTCCTCCCATGATATGACCCATAATAAGAGAGATCTCGCTGGAAGCGTAAGTGGTAATTCAGACGCAGTCGCTTGTGTGTCAGTTCACGACCTACCGGCAGGATGAAGACGTCTCATACATCTAATAGGAAAGTCCACTGTTAGAAGCCATTTCTTGATTGATGTAGTTCCAACCATCAGCGCTGATTAATTTCTTAATATGCACCGACCGTTCCCTTTATCAGACCCCAATCTAGCAGCACATTAGTCCCCTATTGGCCTTCATAACCACAACAATTTGTTGTAGCGCCCATCCGCATGTATTAGATGACCCAGGGGGTGCCAAGACCAGTACTGCACCTCCGCCAGCCTGACAGGAATGGGTCAACGATTCATGCCGCTTGCACAAAATCAGTGAAACGGTGACTCTCATCGGTGCGAGACGAGCCAGAGCCAGGATTTTACTGCCAACTGCATTGGTTTTCTCTTCTAGAGGTGTGGGGAGTAAACTAATAAATGGCGTAATCAAGGAAAAGCATCCATCGAAAGAGGATCCTGTGGATGGAAACAACTCATCAGTAAAGGGGTCGGAGGAGGATGTCAGGAATCGTTCTGACCAACAGGCTGCACAGTCACCCGAATACAACTCTGGAGCTCCAACTAACGTGTCCGAACACACAACTCACCGTTCCTCCGCACGGATGAGCTATAACAGCAGACGACCAGTTCCAGCGCCATTGTGTCTAAGAGAAACAGAAAGACTCCAGCGGGCAAAAAAGCGCAAAACTTGTATCACTGAGCAGTGGAAAAACATCCCCTGGTCAGATGGAGCCAGATGTCTGTTGCTGATGGAAGGTCAGAATTTGGCACAAGCAGCATGAATCGCTGACCCCTTCCTGTCAGCCGGTCAGAACACGTCAGCAACATGTCATCTAATCTGCGACAACTACAAGAAGCTTCCTGTCCGCAGGGGCCGATATTCCTGCAGAAGGAGGTCATCACCGAGTGAAATCTACGCCACGACTAATTGCTGCCGTTCTGAAGACTAAAGAAGTCCAACGCTGCTACATGGGGGCTGATAAAGGGGCCTTTCAGTAATAACATGTGCAGATTAATGTAGATTAAAGTCCTGGATAAAACCACAGATAACATCAGACAACACAACAAACTCAGCTCTACTACATCTGTACATCTTTGGAAAATAGTAGAGTTTACAAGAACAATGCATTTGGTGACTTTGGAAAACGAGACAAATGGAACATTCTCTTGCATCCTAAAGCAGCACAATCAATAGGGAACACAAGTGTGGAAGTAACCCCACTGCTTGTGCTGCCGGGAGGACTAAAGGAAAGCGGATGAACAATCAGAATCGACACTTAAAAGTGTCTCAAGAAACTTTCTAGAAGTTCTCAATACAAACACATTGCCACTACTCCGCTGACACGTGTCCCATCACAGCACAGCGGGGCTGTTCAGACAGGAAAAACTTGAAGTATGTCCAGAGCAAGCTTTTGTTTCTTTCTCTACATATCAGCACCAGTCATTGTCAGGACTCGTCAGCTGGTGATACCAGCTGTAGCCGGGCGGCAGTAACCAGGCAAACCAGCCGACTGGCGCAGGTGCAGCTAAGAGGTCTCTACACATCCGAAAGATCTAAGGTTTCATCCCGTCCATAAAGATTATATAACATGATTTCCTGTGAACCATATAAAACCTGAAGCCATAAATACAGATATTCCCGCTACAATGTATCACTTCTATCAGAAAACAACCCTCGCCCTCGGAGTGACCCGCTGGCCGCCACTTTGATGTGTGATATCGGAATTCTGTATAGGGGTCATGTAAAATTTCCTGTAGCTGCATCGGTCAAAACTCAGGTACAACGTACAGATACCGCGATCCGAACTAATTGATGCGCAACCCTTTCATCTTAAAAGCTTTATGGGATCATCTAACCGTAAACAGCAGGAGAATCCAGAGACCATCATTTACTGATACTGCTACTAAGTGAAAGGGGCAACTGATGACCGCAAGCACACAAAGCGTTCTAGATCCTATCAGGAATATGCAGTGTTACTAAACGAACATTAGATGGCAGTATTATAGTAGTTATATTCTTGTACATAGAGAGCAGTATTATAGTAGTTATATTCTTGTACATAGGGGCAGTATTATAGTAGTTATATTCTTGTACATAGAGGGCAGTATTATAGTAGATATATTCTTGTACATAGGGGGCAGTATTATAGTAGTTATATTCTTGTGCATAGGGGGCAGTATTATAGTAGTTATATTCTTGTGCATAGGGGGCAGTATTATAGTAGTTATATTCTTGTACATAGGAGGCAGTATTATAGTAGTTATATTCTTGTACATAGGAGGCAGTATTATAGTAGTTATATTCTTGTACATAGGAGGCAGTATTATAGTAGTTATATTCTTGTACATAGTGGGCAGTATTATAGTAGTTATATTCTTGTACATAGGGAGCAGTATTATAGTAGTTATATTCTTGTACATAGAGGGCAGTATTATAGTAGTTATATTCTTGTACATAGGAGGCAGTATTATAGTAGTTATATTCTTGTACATAGGAGGCAGTATTATAGTAGTTATATTCTTGTACATAGGGGGCAGTATTATAGTAGTTATATTCTTGTGCATAGGGGGCAGTATTATAGTAGTTATATTCTTGTGCATAGGGGGCAGTATTATAGCAGTTATATTCATGTACATAGGGGCAGTATTATAGTAGTTATATTCTTGTACATAGGAGCAGTATTATAGTAATTATATTCTTGTACATAGGAGGCCGTATTATAGTAGTTATATCCTTGTACATAGGGGGCAGTATTATAGTAGTTATATTCTTGTACACAGGGGCAGTATTATAGTAGTTATATTCTTCCACAAAGGAGACAGTATTATAGTAGTTATATTCTTGTGCATAGGGGGCAGTATTATAGTAGTTATATTCTTGTACATAGGGGGCAGTATTATAGTAGTTATATTCTTGTACATAGGGGGCAGTATTATAGTAGTTATATTCTTGTACATAGGGGGCAGTATTATAGTAGTTATATTCTTGTACATAGGGGGCAGCATTAAAGTAGTTATATTCTTGTACATAGGGGCCGTATTATAGTAGTTATATCCTTGTACATAGGGGGCAGTATTATAGTAGTTATATTCTTGTACATAGGGGGCAGTATTATAGTAGTTATATTCTTGTACATAGGAGGCAGTATTATAGTAGTTATATTCTTGTACATAGGGGGCAGTATTATAGTAGTTATATTCTTGTACATAGGGGCAGTATTATAGTAGTTATATTATTGTACATAGGGAGCAGTATTATAGTAGTTATATTCTTGTACATAGGGGCAGTATTATAGTAGTTATATTCTTGTACATAGGGAGCAGATTTATAGTAGTTATATTCTTGTACATAGGGGCAGTATTATAGTAGTTATATTCTTGTACATAGGGGCAGTATTATAGTAGTTATATTCTTGTACATAGGGAGCAGATTTATAGTAGTTATATTCTTGTACATAGGGGCAGTATTATAGTAGTTATATTCTTGTACATAGGGGCAGTATTATAGTAGTTATATTCTTGTACATAGGGGGCAGTATTATAGCAGTTATATTCTTGTACATCGGGGTCAGTATTATAGTAGTTATATTCTTGTACATAGGGGGCAGTATTATAGTAGTTAAATTCTTGTACATAGGGGCAGTATTATAGTAGTTATATTCTTGTACATAGGAGGCAGTATTATAGTAGTTATATTCTTGTGCATAGGAGGCAGTATTATAGTAGTTATATTCTTGTACATATGGGGCAGTATTATAGTAGTTATATTCTTGTACATAGGGGCAGTATTATAGTAGTTATATTCTTGTGCATAGGAGCAGTATTATAGTAGTTATATTCTTGTACATATGAGGCAGTATTATAGTAGTTATATTCTTGTACATATGGGGCAGTATTATAGTAGTTATGTTCTTGTACATGGGGGGCAGTATTATAGTAGTTATATTCTTGTACATAGGGGCAATATTATAGTAGTTATATTCTTGTACATAGGAGGCAGTATTATAGTAGTTATATTCTTGTACATAGGGGGGGGGGAGGTATAGTAGTTATATTCTTGTACATAGGAGGCAGTATTAAAGTAGTTATATTCTTGTGCATAGGGGGCAGTATTATAGTAGTTATATTCTTGTGCATAGGGGGCAGTATTATAGCAGTTATATTCCTGTACATAGGAGCAGTATTATAGTAGTTATATCCTTGTACATAGGGGGCAGTATTATAGTAGTTATATTCTTGTACATAGGGGGCAGAATTATAGTAGTTATATTCTTGTACATAGGGAGCAGTATTATAGTAGTTATATTCTTGTACATAGGAGGCAGTATTATAGTAGTTATATTCTTGTACATAGGGAGCAGTATTATAGTAGTTATATTCTTGTACATAGGGGCAGTATTATAGTAGTTATATTCTTGTACATAGGAGGCAGTATTATAGTAGTTATATTCTTGTGCATAGGAGCAGTATTATAGTAGTTATATTCTTGTACATATGGGGCAGTATTATAGTAGTTATGTCCTTGTACATGGGGGGCAGTATTATAGTAGTTATATTCTTGTACATAGGGGCAGTATTATAGTAGTTATATTCTTGTGCATAGGAGCAGTATTATAGTAGTTATATTCTTTTACATATGAGGCAGTATTATAGTAGTTATATTCTTGTAGATAGGGGACAGTAATATAGTAGTTATATTCTTGTAAATAGGAGGCAGTATTATAGTAGTCATATTCTTGTACAAATGGGGCAGTATTATAGTAGTTAAATTCTTGTAGATAGGGGGCAGTATTATAGTAGTTATATTCTTGTAGATAGGGGGCAGTATTATAGTAGTTATATTCTTGTAGATAGGGGGCAGTATTATAGTAGTTATATTCTTGTACATAGGGGCAGTATTATAGTAGTTATATTCTTGTACATAGAGGGCAGTATTATAGTAGATATATTCTTGTACATAGGGGGCAGTATTATAGTAGTTATATTCTTGTGCATAGGGGGCAGTATTATAGTAGTTATATTCTTGTGCATAGGGGGCAGTATTATAGTAGTTATATTCTTGTACATAGGAGGCAGTATTATAGTAGTTATATTCTTGTACATAGGAGGCAGTATTATAGTAGTTATATTCTTGTACATAGGAGGCAGTATTATAGTAGTTATATTCTTGTACATAGTGGGCAGTATTATAGTAGTTATATTCTTGTACATAGGGAGCAGTATTATAGTAGTTATATTCTTGTACATAGAGGGCAGTATTATAGTAGTTATATTCTTGTACATAGGAGGCAGTATTATAGTAGTTATATTCTTGTACATAGGAGGCAGTATTATAGTAGTTATATTCTTGTACATAGGGGGCAGTATTATAGTAGTTATATTCTTGTGCATAGGGGGCAGTATTATAGTAGTTATATTCTTGTGCATAGGGGGCAGTATTATAGCAGTTATATTCATGTACATAGGGGCAGTATTATAGTAGTTATATTCTTGTACATAGGAGCAGTATTATAGTAATTATATTCTTGTACATAGGAGGCCGTATTATAGTAGTTATATCCTTGTACATAGGGGGCAGTATTATAGTAGTTATATTCTTGTACACAGGGGCAGTATTATAGTAGTTATATTCTTCCACAAAGGAGACAGTATTATAGTAGTTATATTCTTGTGCATAGGGGGCAGTATTATAGTAGTTATATTCTTGTACATAGGGGGCAGTATTATAGTAGTTATATTCTTGTACATAGGGGGCAGTATTATAGTAGTTATATTCTTGTACATAGGGGGCAGTATTATAGTAGTTATATTCTTGTACATAGGGGGCAGCATTAAAGTAGTTATATTCTTGTACATAGGGGCCGTATTATAGTAGTTATATCCTTGTACATAGGGGGCAGTATTATAGTAGTTATATTCTTGTACATAGGGGGCAGTATTATAGTAGTTATATTCTTGTACATAGGAGGCAGTATTATAGTAGTTATATTCTTGTACATAGGGGGCAGTATTATAGTAGTTATATTCTTGTACATAGGGGCAGTATTATAGTAGTTATATTATTGTACATAGGGAGCAGTATTATAGTAGTTATATTCTTGTACATAGGGGCAGTATTATAGTAGTTATATTCTTGTACATAGGGAGCAGATTTATAGTAGTTATATTCTTGTACATAGGGGCAGTATTATAGTAGTTATATTCTTGTACATAGGGGCAGTATTATAGTAGTTATATTCTTGTACATAGGGAGCAGATTTATAGTAGTTATATTCTTGTACATAGGGGCAGTATTATAGTAGTTATATTCTTGTACATAGGGGCAGTATTATAGTAGTTATATTCTTGTACATAGGGGGCAGTATTATAGCAGTTATATTCTTGTACATCGGGGTCAGTATTATAGTAGTTATATTCTTGTACATAGGGGGCAGTATTATAGTAGTTAAATTCTTGTACATAGGGGCAGTATTATAGTAGTTATATTCTTGTACATAGGAGGCAGTATTATAGTAGTTATATTCTTGTGCATAGGAGGCAGTATTATAGTAGTTATATTCTTGTACATATGGGGCAGTATTATAGTAGTTATATTCTTGTACATAGGGGCAGTATTATAGTAGTTATATTCTTGTGCATAGGAGCAGTATTATAGTAGTTATATTCTTGTACATATGAGGCAGTATTATAGTAGTTATATTCTTGTACATATGGGGCAGTATTATAGTAGTTATGTTCTTGTACATGGGGGGCAGTATTATAGTAGTTATATTCTTGTACATAGGGGCAATATTATAGTAGTTATATTCTTGTACATAGGAGGCAGTATTATAGTAGTTATATTCTTGTACATAGGGGGGGGGGAGGTATAGTAGTTATATTCTTGTACATAGGAGGCAGTATTAAAGTAGTTATATTCTTGTGCATAGGGGGCAGTATTATAGTAGTTATATTCTTGTGCATAGGGGGCAGTATTATAGCAGTTATATTCCTGTACATAGGAGCAGTATTATAGTAGTTATATCCTTGTACATAGGGGGCAGTATTATAGTAGTTATATTCTTGTACATAGGGGGCAGAATTATAGTAGTTATATTCTTGTACATAGGGAGCAGTATTATAGTAGTTATATTCTTGTACATAGGAGGCAGTATTATAGTAGTTATATTCTTGTACATAGGGAGCAGTATTATAGTAGTTATATTCTTGTACATAGGGGCAGTATTATAGTAGTTATATTCTTGTACATAGGAGGCAGTATTATAGTAGTTATATTCTTGTGCATAGGAGCAGTATTATAGTAGTTATATTCTTGTACATATGGGGCAGTATTATAGTAGTTATGTCCTTGTACATGGGGGGCAGTATTATAGTAGTTATATTCTTGTACATAGGGGCAGTATTATAGTAGTTATATTCTTGTGCATAGGAGCAGTATTATAGTAGTTATATTCTTTTACATATGAGGCAGTATTATAGTAGTTATATTCTTGTAGATAGGGGACAGTAATATAGTAGTTATATTCTTGTAAATAGGAGGCAGTATTATAGTAGTCATATTCTTGTACAAATGGGGCAGTATTATAGTAGTTAAATTCTTGTAGATAGGGGGCAGTATTATAGTAGTTATATTCTTGTAGATAGGGGGCAGTATTATAGTAGTTATATTCTTGTAGATAGGGGGCAGTATTATAGTAGTTATATTCTTGTAGATAGGAGGCAGTATTATAGTAGTTATATTCTTGTACATAGGGGACAGTATTATAGCAGTTATATTCTTGTACATAGGGGGCAGTATTATAGTAGTTATATTCTTGTATATAGGGGCAGTATTATAGTAGTTATATTATTGTACATAGGGGGC
This sequence comes from Eleutherodactylus coqui, assembly GCA_035609135.1. NCBI lineage: Eukaryota > Metazoa > Chordata > Amphibia > Anura > Eleutherodactylidae > Eleutherodactylus > Eleutherodactylus coqui. The sequence continues at coordinate 173,275,469 of CM069413.1, forward strand.
AGTATTATAGTAGTTATATTCTTGTACATAGGGGGCAGTATTATAGTAGTTATATTCTTGTACATAGGGGGCAGTATTATAGTAGTTATATTCTTGTACATACGGAGCAGTATTATAGTAGTTATATTCTTGTACATAGGGGGCAGTATTATAGTAGTGATATTCTTGTACACAGGAGGCAGTATTATAATAGTTATATTCTTGTACATAGGAGGCAGTATAATAGTAGTTATATTCTTGTACATAGGGGGCAGTATTATAGTAGTTATATTCTTGTACATCGGAGGCAGTATTATAGTAGTTATATTCTTGTACATGTGAGCAATATTATAGTAGTTATATTCTTGTACATAGGGGGCAGTATTATAGTGGTTAGATTCTTGTACATAGGAGGCAGTATTATAGTAGTTATATTCTTGTACATAGGAGGCAGTATTATAGTGGTTAGATTCTTGTACATAGGAGACAGTAATATAGTAGTTATATCCTTGTACATAGGAGGCAGTATTATAGTAGTTATATTCTTGTACATAGGGGGCAGTATTATAGTGGTTAGATTCTTGTACATAGGAGACAGTAATATAGTAGTTATATCCTTGTACATAGGAGGCAGTATTATAGTAGTTATATTCTTGTACATAGGAACAGTATTATAGTAGTTAAATTCTTGTACATAGTGGGCAGTATTATAGTAGTTATATTCTTGTACCTATGAGCAGTATTATAGTAGTTATATTCTTGTACATAGGGGGCAGTATTATAGTAGTTATATTCTTGTACATAGGGAGCAGTATTATAGTAGTTATATTCTTGTACATAGGGAGCAGTATTATAGTAGTTATATTCTTGTACATAGGGGGCAGTATTATAGTAGTTATATTGTTGTACATATGGGGCAGTATTATAGTAGTTATATTCTTGTACCTAGGGGGCAGTATTATTGTAGTTTTATTCCTGTACATAGGGGGCAGTATTACAGTAGTTCTATTCCTGTACATAGGGGGCAGTATTATAGTAGTTCTTTTCTTGTACATAGGGGGCAGTATTATAGTAGTTATATTCTTTTACATAGAAGCATTATTATAGTAGTTATATTCTTGTACATAAGAGCAGTATTATAGTAGTTATATTCTTGTACATAGGAGGCAGTATTATAGTAGTTATATTCTTGTACATAGGAGGCAGTATTATAGTATTTATATTCTTGTACATAGGAGCAGTATTATGGAAGTTATATTCTTGTACATAGGAGGCAGTATTATAGTATTTATATTCTTGTACATATGAGCAGTATTAGAGTAGTTATATTCTTGTACATAGGGAGCAGTATTATAGTACATATATTCTTGTACATAGGGAGCAGAATTATAGTAGTTATATTCTTGTACATAGGGGGCAGTATTATAGTAGTTATATTCTTGTGCATAGGGGCAGTATTATAGTAGTTATATTCTTGTACATAGGGGGCAGTATTATAGTAGTTATATTCTTGTACATAGGAGGCAGTATTATAGTAGTTATATTCTTGTACATAGGGGGCAGTATTATAGTAGTTATATTCTTGTACATAGGGGGCAGTATTATAGTAGTTATATTCTTGTACATAGGGAGCAATATTATAGTAGTTATATTCTTGTACATAGGGGGCAGTATTATAGTAGTTATATTCTTGTACATAGGAGCAGTATTATGGTAGTTATATTCTTGTACATAGGGAGCAGTATTATAGTAGTTACATTCTTGTACATATGAGCAGTATTAGAGTAGTTATATTCTTGTACATAGGGAGCAGTATTATAGTACATATATTCTTGTACATGGGGAGCAGAATTATAGTAGTTATATTCTTGTGCATAGGGAGCAGTATTATAGTAGTTATATTCTTGTACATAGGAGGCAGTATTATAGTAGTTATATTCTCGTACATAGGGGGCAGTATTATAGTAGTTATATTCTTGTACATAGGAGCAGTATTATAGTAGTTATATTCTTGTACATAGGAGCAGTATTATAGTAGTTATATTCTTGTAGATAGGGGCAGTGTTATAATATTTATATACTTGCACATATGGGGGCAGTAATATGGTAGTTATATTCTTGTACTGCCGGCTTCCTCCACCGAGCCCAGGCTGCTCGGTGGCACATATCCGCCCAAGAGCTCCCCAACGCCTCATAGGAGAGCATCCTAGGTGACACATACCTGCCCTCCAGCACCTTGCCGGTCACCATTTCACATACCCTCCCCCTCTGTTCGAGCCTGTGGGGTGGGACACCTTTAGCCGCCATGCAATGCGTCCTTGATAAGGCATCGGCATTGCCCTGTAGCTTTCTGCCCCTGTGTTCTACCGAAAAACTGAAGTTTTGTAGTGTCAGGAACCACCTGGGGACTCTGGCATTTCTTTCTTTTGCCTGTGACATTCAGGTTAAGGGAGAGTGGTCTGTGATCAGCCTGAAGTGCCGACCTAGCAGGTAGTATTTTAGGGACTCCAGGGCCCACTTGATGGCTAGGCACTCCCGTTCAACAATACTGTAATATTTTTCCGGTGGCGTGAGCTTCCTGCTCAGATAAATTACGGGATGTTCCTCTCCCTCTACTTCCTGGGACAGAACTGCTCCCAGTCCCACATCGGACGCGTCTGTTTGGACAATAAATTCTCATTTAAAATTGGGTGTGACTAACACTGGACGTCTACAGAGGGCCCATTTTAACTCTTGGAACGCCTTTTCTGCGTCAGGGTTCCACTTGACCATGACTGACTTACTGTTCTTGGTCAAGTCTGTTAGGGGCGCTGCTATGCTCGTAAAGTTTTGCACGAACCGCCTATAGTACCCTACAATGCCTAAAAAGGCTCTCACCTGCTTTTTAGTTGTGGGTTGTGGCCAGTTCTGAACAGCTTCAACTTTTTGTTGACCTGGGGTTTTATAATACCCCTACCTATTATATACCCCAGGTATCGGGCTTCTTCGAGGCCTATGGCGCACTTCTTTGGGTTTGCTGTGAGCCCTGCTTTTCTAAGGGAGTTCAGTACTGCCTGTACCTTGGGTAGATGGCTGTCCCAGTCTTCGCTAAAGATGATGATATCATCTAAATATGCTGACGCATATTGACGATGGGGTTTGAGTATGATATCCATCAATCTTTGGAAGGTTGCTGGGGCTCCATGCAAACCGAAGGGTAGGCAGATGTACTGAAACAACCCTTCTGGTGTGGCAAACGCAGTCTTTTCTTTCACCCTCTCTCTAAGGGGAACCTGCCAGTAGCCTTTAGTAAGGTCGAGAGTGGAAAAGTACCTGGCATGACCCAGTCTCTCAATCAACTCGTCCACTCTCGGCATTGGGTATGCGTCAAATTTTGACACGTCGTTTAGCTTCCGGAAGTCGTTACAGAAGCGCAGAGAGCCATCAGGTTTTGATATCAGCATGATAGGGCTGGACCATTCGCTTTTCGACTCCTCAATTACTCCGAGGTCTAGCATTTTCTTGACCTCCTCTGAGATGGCTTGTCTGCGGGCTTCTGGAACCCTGTCCGGTTTCAACTGAACCTTTACCCCTGGTTCAGTTATAATGTCGTGTTTTATGACACCAGTACGCCCGGGTATATCAGAGAACACATCTGGGTTACGTCGTATAAACTCCCTAGACTCTTGCTGTTGGGATTTGGACAGGGACCCTGATATGCACACCTCTGGGACCGCACCATGGGGGGTGCACACTGCAGTCAGGGCTTCTCTGTCCTTCCATGGCTTAATTAGGTTTACATGGTACAACTGTTCTGGTTTCCGCCTACCTGGCTGGTATACCTTATAATTTACCTCTCCGACTTTCTCAATTATTTCATAGGGCCCTTGCCATTTTGCTAGGAATTTACTTTCTAGGGTGGGCACCAACACTAGTACCCGATCCCCAGGGTTGAAGGTTCTCACCTTGGCGGACCGGTTATATACCCGGTTTTGGGCTTCTTGAGCCTGCTGTAAATGTTCTCTAACAATGGGCATGACCGCCGCAATTCGATCTTGCATGAGGGAGATGTGTTCAATAACACTCCTGTAGGGGGTGGGCTCGTGCTCCCAGGTCTCCTTAGCTACATCAAGGAGCCCCTGGGGATGTCTACCATAAACTAATTCAAAGGGAGAGAACCCAGTGGAGGATTGTGGGACTTCACGGATTGAGAACATTAAATATGGCAGCAGACAGTCCCAGTCCTTCCCATCCTTACTGACTACCTTTTTGAGCATGCTTTTTAGGGTCTTATTAAATCTCTCAACCAGACCATCCGTCTGTGGGTGGTACACAGACGTCCGTAAGTGCTTAATATTCAGCAGCTTACACAATTCCTTCATGACCTTTGACATAAAGGGGGTTCCTTGTTCCGTCAGGATCTCTTTTGGTATGCCCGTGCGGGAGAACATGTGAAGTAGTTCCTTTGCAATACCCTTGGATGACGTATTGCGTAAAGGAACGGCTTCGGGGTAACAGGTGGCATAGTCTACAACCACTAATATATGTTGGTGACCCCGGGCAGACTTTACCAAGGGCCCAACTAGGTCCATAGTGATCCGCTCAAACGGCACCTCTATGATGGGCAAGGGCACTAAGGGGCTCCGCTAATGGGGCATAGGAGCTGTTATCTGACACTCCGGGCACGACTCACAGTACCGTTTTACATCACCATGTACCCCTGGCCTGAAAAAACGCTGAAGGATGCGTTCCTTAGTCTTTTCGCTCCCGAGATGACCTCCCAGCACATGCTTGTGCGCCAGGTCTAAGACCATCTTACGATAAGACTGAGGTACCACCAGCTGTTCCACAACCTCCCCACGGACCTTGTCAACCTGATACAACAGTTCTTGGTTGACTGCAAGGTGTGGAAACACAGTATCAGCCCCCGGGAATTGAGGCTCCCCATTTAGTACTTTAACATTTTCCCTGGCCTTTACTAAGGTGGGGTCTCGGAGCTGCTCAGTTCCGAAATTGGCACGTGAGACCTCTAAGTCAGGCATAGCAACCACTTCGTCCTGTACCTCTGTCTCACCCGCCAGTACTGTTAAGGGAAAGTTATCCCCATCCTCTGAGGTCACCCCTACTGCTGGAACCGTACCCTCAGGGTCAAACGGTTCTGGACACACATCATGCACATTTGTATTATCATGAACCTTATTTGCAGACGACCCTCGGTGTCGCCACAAGTCCCAAAATAGGGGAAAGTCTCTCCCGAGGATCACGGTGTGCATTAAGGATTTCATGACGCCCACCTCATGGGTGGCAAGTCCACACGGAGTATCAAGTCTTACAAGGGCAATAGGGTACTCCTTGGTGTCCTCATGCACACAAACAACCCCCATGCGACGGCTGGTGAAGGTTGTGGGGTCGACCAGGCTGGAGTGCACCAGCGTAACCAAGCTCCCTGAGTCCAGTAGAGCTGTCACCGCAAAGTCATTCACCTTTAGGTGACATAATGGTCGATCAGTCTCTGACGCAGTCTCTGCAGAACATACTGGCCGTGCGAACATCGACCTCCGCCGGGCAGAATCACAGTCCATTGGTTCCACGGTAAGTGGACAGTTGGCAGCAATATGCCCGGGCTCACGACAGCGCCAACATAGTATGGGGCCCCGGTCCCCTTGGGGTTCTACCCGGGACCGGACTGTCCAGTTGGGACTCCTCTTCTGTCCCACATAATCCCCCTCTGAGCCGCCTCCCTTTGGGACATTTTTGACACCCCTTACATACGGAACAGTCTTACCCGGTGCTCCGGCCGACTTGCTGTTCCCGGGGTTGGAACGTCGAGGGGGCCCGGCTTGCAGTAAGTCCTCCGTGGCTTTATACCTCTCGACGAGGCTCACGAGTTGGTCCACGTCCTGGGGACCTCCTTGTCCCACCCAGCGCTGGATTGCGGGGGGGGGGGGGGAAGCGAGCGTATAAACTTATCCAGAACCACCTTCTGTACGATCTCTGCCGGGGACGACTCCTCCGGCTGCAGCCACTTTCTCACCAGGTGGAACAGGTCGTACATCTGGAGCGAGCTGGCAGGTGGTCCGCAAAAGTCCAGGCGTGTACGCGTCGGGCCCGCACATGGGTGTCCACGCCCAAGCGTGCCAGGATCTCACCTTTGAGCCTATTATAGTCCTTGGCATCCTGCTCACCAAGGTCAAAGTAGGCCTTTTGGGGTTCTCCCGTCAGGAAAGGCGCTACTACCTCAGCCCACTGAGGCGCCGGTAACTTCTCCCTCTCGGCCACTCTCTCAAAGACCGCGAGATAGGCCTCGATGTCATCGGTGGCCGTCATCTTTTGTAAGGCCGCCTGTACCACGGTACGGGTGGTGGGGAGCGAACCAGCCGATCTCTGCACACCTTGCGCCAGGAGAGCATTAGTCTCGGCCTGAGCTCTCATGGCCTCCTCATGGATCTTTTGCTGGGTCGCCGTCACTTGTTGCTGCTGAGCAAACGTTTGTTGCTGCTGTACGTTCATTTGCACCAGCTGCTGTATCAGTTCTTCCATCTTGGCAGTGTCTGATTTCTGCGCCATTGCAGCTTTCACCCAGGACATGGGGGTCACAGCACTCTCCAGTCAATCTCTCTTTAGCGGTTGCCCTTAGCAACGGTTCACCAGCTGCTGCAGCAAAATGTCCATTAATTGGTGTATGTCTCTTTAAGACCACTGCCCGCATCCAAACACCATATGTGAGGGATTAGTGTTTAGGATCGGTAGCAACCTGGGCATAAGCAGTCAGAGACAGTGACACTTGCGATAAAGTCTTTAGTCCAGGCTTTGCCTGGGTTTATTTCCAAGCAAACAAAAGCAAAATACAGGCCTTAACATCAGGCAAACATAAAGTAAATCCTGCTCGTCTGAGCACTTACTAAACATGGAGTGTCCCTGTCTACGCACTGGTAACCAAATAGCTCCTGCACACAGCCAGCCAGGACTCTCAGACCTGCAAAGGTCTCAGCTCTCCTGCTGGCCCTGTAGGCCCAGGCTTTATATGACCTGGTACCAGCCCCACCTGGTACGTGGGAGTGACCATCCCACCCTTCACTTTGGTCACTCCAGAAAAGCCGGCCCGGATTATGTGGCTTGGAGCCACTTACACACTACAACGTGTTAGTGGCTTAATGCTCCTAACACTATACTGCCGGCTTCCTCCACCGAGCCCAGGCTGCTCGGTGGCACGTATCTGCCCAAGCGCTCCCCAAAGCTTCATAGGAGAGCATCCTAGGTGACACATACCTGCCCTCCAGCACCTTGCCGGTCACCGTCTCACAATATATATTAGTAGTTATTTTTTACATAATCTTATTCCTTGTTGTGTATAATACTCTTCCTGAGTGGATATTTCTATTTAAAAACATTAACCATGAGGTGGAACTTGAGGCTCCTGGACTGCAATGGAAGATATGGGACTAGGACGCTAATCTGTCATATACTGTATTTAGTACTGCTCTCCTCATATAAGGTTGTTAAATCATTTGTGCTTGCTTAGTCTCCATGGTTTGAATATGAAACCCACCTTTTTTCCACGTTGTGGTTACCCGCCAAGCTTAAAGGGGTTGTCCCGCGCCGAAACGTTTTTTTTTTTTTGTTTTTTTTTAATAGGCCCCCCGTTCGGCGCGAGACAAACCCAATGCATGTGTTAAAAAAAACCAAAAAACGTTTAGTACTTACCCGAATCCCCGCGCTGCGGCGACTTCTTCCTTACCTTAGCAAGATGGCCGTCGGGATCTTCACCCACGATGCACCGCGGGTCTTCTCCCATGGTGCACCGTGGGCTCTGTGCGGTCCATTGCCGATTCCAGCCTCCTGATTGGCTGGAATCGGCACACGTGATGGGGTGGAGCTACGAGGACCAGCTCTCCGGCACGAGCGGCCCCATTCGCCACGGAGAAGACCGGACTGCGCAAGCGCGTCTAATTGGGCGATTAGACGCTGAAAATTAGACGGCACCATGGAGACGGGGACGCTAGCAACGGAACAGGTAAGTGAATAACTTCTGTATGGCTCATAATTAATGCACAATGTATATTACAAAGTGCATTAATATGGCCATGCAGAAGTGTATACCCCACTTGGTGCCGCGAGACAACCCCTTTAAATATTGGGTTTCACATCTGTAGACAGTGCGGTATTAATTCAACATTTCCATATGCAGGTACCAGTAGAAGTGCATATACTGTGTCGTGGAGCCCTATATATACAATGCAACATGTACAATCTTCATGGTTTTACCAAGCCACATCCAACATCACATATTATGTTTTAACAGAATGAGTTAATGTTTTAGTGCCAAATCTGATGCTGTCTGTCCAGATAATATTAACTTTTAGTGTTATCAAACATTCTGGATTATCGGATATCAGATTAAAGAGCTTTTGGTGTAATGATAATAGAATTTCTCGTTTTACCCAAAATGGTGTGATTTATGAGAAAAAATGAATAGTTTTACTTTCAGGAAACTGGCTAATGTTCTGTGACATACGGTTTGAGTTTTTCTCTCCCCCTCAAGGGCTTTTTTAGCATTTCAGAGGGTGCTGTTCCATTTTACACACAAGCGTCGGTGCCGGCTCTATGCTGGTGATCATCTGTTTGCTTTTGGGCAAATGAACTGATCTGTGTAGCAGATGTACCCCGAGGGACCTGCAAAAACCCCGGGAGGGCAGTGTGGCTTAGCAGGCATCGTGAGCCAAGACAATGGGCAGCTTTGGCTGGAATGTTTTGGATGACAGCATGCGGAGATCCAACAGCCGTTCACTACCAGCTGTGACGGGTGCAGAAATGAGCCAGTGCAAATCGGGATACAACAGAGTACTGTATGCATACAGGGGGGCTGCCAAGATCATGAATGACTTATGCATCTCCTGCAGCCCATAGCAAGTGCGGTGATGGAGCACAGCAAATGCCGATGGCGGGAGCCACTCTCTACAAGGAATGTTACAAATGAGCAGAATATCAATATGGGATCCAAACAGCTTCATCAACAGTTTTCTGCATATGATAGACACCATTACATTCTTCTTCTTGCAATGCCCATGGCTGGCGTACACAGGTCGGCATAGTATATTCACTTATTGGGGTATTTTGCCATCTCAGCCAATCATAACTGTAATGGAATTCGTGACCTTAGTGGCCGGGAGTACAGAAAAACCAGAGCAGGCTGCACTTTGCTTTCTCCGCAACTTTCATACAGTGTCGGCCTTAGGTTAGATAGCAGACTTTTTTTCGTTGGTTCCTCCCTATAAGAAAAAAAAGATGCATAATGCACTGATAACGAGTCTGTCTGTATTCTGCTTATGCAGAAAAAGGCAAGAAAGCAGCAAAACCATTCCAGAACAACTCGGGGAAGAGCATAACTACAGTACCAGAACCAAGCTCAGTACATAAATACAGCACCAGAAACAAGCTTATAACATAAGAACAATAGCAGAACTATGAAATTGTGTTGCAGGAGCACGGATGGGCTGACAGCGGCACCTCAGAATATCAGAAGGAAGGGGACAGAGCCAGGAAGAGGATGAGTGATGTAAATCAACAAGATGCTGCCACACAGAAGAAGTTCATCTGACTTGGTGGACCCAAAGGGAAGGCGATCACCCTGATCCGACATCTATGTGATGACCCCTACAAGCTGGTGGCCAGCGCCCTGTGCAACTGCAGTTGTCGCACTTATCTAAGGTCCACCAAGCTCCCATACCAACTAACAGGGCTTTCCACGCAATTGGTGATGAGCGGTTTGTGTTGGTATCGGGACGATTTCACAAAAATCATTGTGAATCAAGATAGCCTATTCCGAATCCAATTAAAGTCAATGGAAGTAAAAATTGGGTTCACTAATTTGCTTTCCAGAAGGTCCCCATTGCAGCCAAAGCCATCCAAATCACATGTGAATACAGCCACACATCTGGGGAACATTGTGTTCTTCCTGGAAATTGATTGGTTCATTTTTTCTTAACGTCATGCAATCCACATTGTCTGCACACAGGCGGCTGCGTCTGTCAGTTATCACCTCCCACCTGCTGTGCTATACTGCCTCTCTGACAGCACACTGGCAGCGGGGCAGGCGAGCACCTCTAAAGCATGTTGTGCAACTTGTAGCCACTTATCCAGCATAGACACCCAGAAGTCAAAGGGGCCGACGTCATGTCTCATAACATCCATGCAGGAGCTGACATACTCTTGGACCATCATTGATAAGTGCTGCCTGTGACTGTCAATCCTACCCTGTGCTTTTGCTGCAGGCTGCTACAGGTTAAAATAACTATGCCACAGCTCTGTTAGACTTCCCTTGCCACAAGTGAAGGTGCTGATTGTCCACCATGAGCCACAGAGCTATGATGCATTGCAGATGCTTCCCCACGCCATGGGGAAATGCTGAGGTGAAGCTGCTTTACAGTCTGTCCTGATAATGCTGCAGAGGTCCCTCTCCACTGCTGGAATGGGATTTGTCATTTGGGCCTTGTAGCCGGGATCAAGGAGGGTGGCCAGCCAATAATGATCTGAAGGTTTGATGTGGGCTTTGTGACGATCATCCTGCAAGCACTGCCGCATAAAAGAATCCATATGCCCTTAAAGTGCCTAAGGTTGATGTCCCACATTCCTCGGAGTCAGGTCTAAGGTTGGTCTCGCACAAACACAACACTGCATCCAATACCATGATTTCGCACATTTTTGAACGCATTCTATAGTGTTTTTCACATGATGAGGTGTGTTAACAAGCACTGAAACACATGAAAATAGGGCAGTCTGCAAGGCCGCACTGAAATCAATGGAAATGTTGTACTGCGATTGGTGCAGCGTTTTTAAACGCCGCACTAATCACGGTAAAAGGTGGGCTGTGTGAGAGCGGCCTATGAGTGTCCTCTAGCTCAGGGGTCCCCAACTCCAGTCCTCAGGGACCACCAACAGGTCATGTTTTCAGGATGTCCTATGGTAAGAACACCCATGGCAATGGCTCAGGCACTGACAATAATTACATCACCTGTGCAACACTGAGGAGATCCTGAAAACATGACCTGTTGGCGGTCCCTGAGGACTGGAGTTGGGGAACACTGCTCTAGCTGGTCCTGTCCTCTGTGCAGAATACCTGGAGCTAGTGATGGATGAAAGGAACATTGCATAGCCCCTTCCTCTGCCTCTGGACCTATATTATCACCCTCCTCTTCCTCCTCTGTATGCACAAAACACACAATTATGAACTCCATACTTTCGAAAGGACATTTTCACATGAGCTATAAAAGATGCAGCACATTCTATCTTTGGACACCAGCGGAACTCCTCAGCCATTGTTTTCAATGGGACCTTAAAAGACATTGCATGGCACTCACATGCTGTGCGATTTGTATGCAAGTGTGACGTGTCCCGTTCCTTTGATGCACATAAAACGCGCCTGAGGATCGCAATTTCACAGAAGTGATGGAGGAGTTTTTGAATAAAAAATGCCTTGCTTTGGTGTGAAAAGCGCACGTTGGCAAGCATGATAACGGACCGATTTTCCCAGCCTAATACCGCACTCACCCTTGTAGCCCATGAGTGGAGAAACATGTTGGAGAAGACGTCCCCCTTTCTTGACCAAAGCCACCCTCCCTAAGGCGTTGAGTAATGGCGGACTAGCCAGACAGTTGTGAGATTGGCATCCCTTCCTCCTCCTCCTGTGACAACACATCATTGTCCCTCAGGGCCTGTGGAGTCCGTTCCTGCAGGCAGACAACAGGGATGGTCATACTGATCAGTGCGTCATCACGACTGACCATCTTGGTCGCTTCCTGAAAGCAGGCTAACACGGCGCACACGCCAGTGACCTTCAGCCACTCCACAGGCATCAACTGACCGACCCCCATGCAGCGCCTGCTAACAGCATGCACCATCTGCTACTCCGTGATCTGCTGCCGGCTCAGTCTCTGCAACATAAGCAACAAGGAATTCCACCATGTTGGCACCGCACCGATGATGCGGTTGGTTGATCGCCCGAACTGTCGCTGCACCTCCGCCAGGCGAGAAGCGCTGGGTGTGAAAGCCAAAAGTGCAAGTACAGTTTCCGGCCTTCTCCAGCAGTGGATGTAAACCTGAGTAATTGATTAGGAAGCGCTGCAGTACGAGGCTCATCCCATGGGCTAAGCAGGGAACACATGGGAGATTACCGAGGTGAAGGGCTGCCAGCAGGTGGGCCTCATTGTCATACAGGTCCTTGCCTGGCTTCAGATTGTACGGGGTCAGTCACCTGTCAGCCCGTCAGATCCGTCAACAGCTCTTCGGCCGTGTGGCTGCGCCCCCCTAGACAGATGAGTTTTAGGGCGGCATGTTGGCGTTATCGACATGTGCGCCGCTGTATGGAGGCCGGATATCGGTGCTGATGTGGAAGGGGTTGAAGGCTGGTGCATAGAGGTGGAGGAAGAGGAGGAGAGGACAGACAGGGATGAATGTCCCACAACTCTTGGGGGTACCATGAAATGTAGACCACCACTTTTGGCTTCATGCCCCACCTGCAGGACATTAACCCAGTGTGCCGTTAAGGATATGAAATGCCCCTGGCCATGCCTGCTGTACTACATGTCCGTGGTCAGGTGCACCCTGCTACTGTCAAGGTTCTTCAATGCTAGGGACACATTATCACTCACATAGTGGTGCAGAGCATTTTGGGTGAAACCCTACACAAAACTACCTCTCTGTACTCAGAGGCTGCTGCATGACCAGGGAGGTGAAGGGAGAGGCAGTGGAAGAAAGAGCAGGAGGAGGGTGTAGGATGAGGCTGACCTCTGGCCCAGCTGGGCTCTCCAAGGTAGCGGGAGGTCATGTGACTATTCATAGATGTTGTTTTGAGGTTGTTTACGTTTTTGCCACATTTTAAACGCTTACCGCAGATCTTACGGATGCTCTACTGTCATCACCTGTGATTTTAAAGAATGTCCAGGCTGCAGGAGTCCTGTAAGTGGACCTCGCTGTGGGCCTGATGGTGGTGCTGTCTTTGAGGCGTGTTGTGTTATCCGCTCCACGACCTGTTCTGTGCGCTTCTGATGTAACGCACGGGCAGAACCACTTCTAAGGAATGGCAGCGGGCTTGTCTTGCCTCCTGCAGAACGGGGAGTTGTTGCTTCACTGGGAGCCACTTGACGAGCCAACTTAGTCCACCCTCTACCAATGACAAGTCCCCGACCTCCACAACCAACACCGACACATCCCGACCCCCCTTGCTTTCTTCAGGTTTCATTTTTATTTATTTAGTTAGGGCTTTTTGTTCACTTTTTAGTGAAGTTTTATGTAAATTATCAGCTAAATTTGTAGTTTGCAGAAAACCACTGCTAGCTGGATGAGGCCTGTAAATAATTCATAGCGGCCAGGCTGGTGACTTTGGACGACATCTGAGGCCACAGAGGACTGCCGTATTCCCCACACCAAAGTGTGTTTTGTCTGTCTTCTTTGCTGCTATATACAGTGACAGCAGCAGAAATCCTCCCTCTCACAATATACAGACCATGTTTCATGAAGGCATATGCAAATAAGGGAGATAGAATAATGCTACCACAGTGCCACCATTTCTTCAAGCTGAAGTTAGACTCTTTACACAAGCCTTGTAACAAAGCCAAACTCCATGCACAGACAGCTGGTTCGGGGTGTTCGCCCTTCACCAGTGTAGAGCACAAGTCTGGCTTTGCTAGTGAGAGGCTTGGGATGGGGGTTAGAAACGCTATCTTTTCTCCTTAGGGAGAACACCTAGATGGTGAGTGAGGAGACTCAAAAGGCCATTCATGCTCCTCTGGGTAATATGCAAATAAGGGAGGTGGAATAATACCTCCACAGTGCCACCTATTGCTTTTAATTCCCAGTCATTGTTACAAGGCTTGTATAAAGAGTCTAACTTTGGCTTGAAAGAATGCTGCCTTCCAATAGGTGGCACTGTGGAGGTATCATTCCATCTCCCTTATTTGCATATTACCCAGAGGAGCGTGAACGGCCTTTTGAGTCTCCTCACTCACTGTCCAGGTGCTCTCCCTAAGGAGAAAAGATAGTATTTCTGACCTTCATAATGGCATATGGATGTGATGCAGCTGCTTTCTCTGCGCCCTCCAGTAGAACCCGATTTATCTGCTCTGCTGGTATACAAGCTGTCACACCAGCAGTAATATCTTCTCTGTAGACTATCTGTCCCTATCAATAGACCACATGTTATACAGATATATAAAGCTGATGAAGCTCTCTGTTCTGCTCTCACCTGTAAAATAGTTGCTGGTTACACTGTGCCTATGTTATGGCTAAGTCATGTGACGCAGACATCCAATGAAACTGCTGCAAGATGAGGACACTTTTGGTGCCATCTGCAAAGCACCCTAGCTGCTGACTGGCTGCACGCTGACATCTACAGCAGGCATTATGGGTAATTCTATATTCCTGCAATTTTGCCAAAACTTGGTTCAGACTAACTTTATTCTGTAGTAGCTGCCTCTGATGCCACAGGACGTCGCTACGGAGCATATTTGCACATGAACAAGGTTAATGTTTTTTTTTTCTATCCACCGTTCAAATTTTGTGCTATTGCACACGGGTAAAAATAAAATCGCAGGAAGTCCTGCCCATCTTAGTAGTATTGATGCGCGAGAATCCCGCCTGCCAAAACCAAACACTGAAATCAATGGTCTCATTTCGGCAGGTTTCGGGGCCATGATTTTCACAGCTGCAAAACACGTGAAATCGCGTCCGTCTGCTTTAGCCCTAATAGCAGCGGAGATAAAAGGAAAGGCAATTTCTTGGCTCGTGAGACGCTCGTACGGAGCGCAATAATTAAAAGACCTCTCTGATCAGAACATAAATTATTCAGTCCGCTAATTAGATGAGACAAACATTGCCTGTAGGTGCAAAATTACATGTAAAAGCAATTAGCTGGAATGTCTTTAATATTGGCTAGAAAACGATTGGATGAGGCCGCCGCACTTATCACAGGGGTGCTTTCTTAAAGGGACACTGAGACGATAGTAGAGACCCTGTAAGAACTGCTGAGACTCATCACAGGTGGGTGCAGAAATGTCTCCGAACGCCATGTTTGCCATTCCATTCAGGAAAGTCAGCTATTTAAAGCTTGACATGGCTGATAACTGGGAGCAATAGACTGTGTTAAAGGCTGTGGACACCAAGCTCTCTCTGGAATGACACTTTTTGGGCTTGATGCATGCCTCCCACCTGTCCTGGGTTCTGCGGACAGTCACAGATTTGGGACGCTGCCTTGCAGCCACGGGCGGCAGCAGGCATGTCCCGCCCCCTGACAAGCATTTCAGTCACATGGTGTATAGTCCCGGCTGCCGCTGCTGTAACCAGTGTGCCCCTGACCTCTCCCCAGTGTTTGTTTTCCTGCACGCAGACGCCAGGGGATAGAAATCAGGAGTCCCAGACGGATGACAGCCGGGCGGCCACCTGACCTGAGCTGCGGACAGTGTGAGTGTACTGCTTGTGGGCATCCCTGTTACTACTGTGGCAACTATGGTGTCACTACAGTACTGTGGCCACTATGAGACCGCTACACTACTGGGGTCACATTGGGGATCATTAGTACTATTGGGGCCACTAAGGGGTCCCTACTGTGTTTCCCCAAAAATAAGCACTACCCTGAAAATAAGCCCTAGTTACAGTTCATAAAAAAAGTCTATAGGAATGCATTAGGGGCGTGAAAAGGGCCATAAAAACACAATTGCTGCATTTTTACAGCGCATTTCACGCATGTCAGTGAGCCATTAATCCAGCAGGCTTGTTCCAGTTCCTTCCCACAGGGTTGAAAGTGCCGGGCTCTCACACAGATCAGGTGGTCCTGCTGTCGTCACAATAAGACATCCCCTGAAAATAAGCCCTATGCATCATTTGGAGCAAATATTAATATACGACCTGGTTTATTTGGGGGAAATCCCAGTATCACTACTGGCCACTATGGCAGTCACTATCGGGGCCACTATGGTAGTCACTATCACTATTGGGGAACACTATGGGATTCACTCTTACTACTGGGGCCACTAACATTACTGTGTTGGAAAGTAACTGAAGGGCATTATTATGAGATACACAGGGTGTGGCTTTGGATAAAATGGGTGTGGCCTATCATCAAAAAATTACTGTGGCTGACAAAGGTTCAGGATGGTGCACCATTGACATTTTATAAGAATATCTTTTATTCAGCTAAACGTGTTTTATTGGGCTCCATTGTTGTGCACTGGTAACATTACATCAACTCAACCAGAATTCCATAGAAGATTTGTAGGGGTGTGGGGGTCCTCCAGGGTAGCCACACAATAATCAGTCCTGTAACACCTAGCTATGTGCTCCCAGTAGACATAGAAGGTGCTGTATGTTGGAAAAACACTGTTTTCCCATTTCTTTACAAGCTAAAAGCTAACTGCTTGGCAACAGCTGGCTGCTGATTGGCTGCTTGTCATCCAAACCCTGATTGGTAGAGGGCAGTGGTATGAGAGTCCAGAGCGGGAAAATAGCAGGGTGAGGCAGGATGTTGGGAGGAGTTTGGAGAAAAGTTCGGGAGAGAAGACAGGAAATGAAGGAGGAATAATGAGGAGTAACGAGGAGGCAGTCCTCAGAGGAGGATGTGGAGGGAGTGTACTGCAGTGTGTGCAGAGAAGTAGTGTTACTTGGAGTGGGAAGCAAGGATTAACAAGCTTCCGAATCAAAAGCAGTGTGGAGGAGAAAGTTTGGGACCCGTCTACTAAACAGTTACACAAAACCCAGTTAAAAGTAAAGCCAGAGAAAATGAAAGAAGCCCATCTTAAATCAACTTCATTCCTCTGCCATGTAATCTTCTAGCAAAGCCCCATCAGATAACGAGGTCTGTGGGAATTCTACTGAGTAACCTCGAAACGCAAATAGAGAGAGCGTTGAAGATTAATTTGTGCTGTACTGAACTGAACTGTGGAGCAACATTATTTGTTGGATGTAAAGCAATACCTCTGCCATTACTGCATGACTGTAATTGTTGCTTTGAATATTCCTAAAGCTGAAGTAAACTGTGTACCTCCAGTTTGCTAATCAAGGCTGCCCGGATTTGTGTCAGTTATTTTCTCATTAACTCTTGGAGTCCCTGAAAAGAGGATCTGGTGTCATGTGACAAACCACCATCAATAATTGTAATAACCCTGTAATAACCTTTTTGCCACTGTGCGCAACCGAGCCAGGCACCTTTGCCGCCATTGCAGATGTAGTGGCCCAGCGGGTCCTACAGAACACCCACACCAACACTTGTCCTGTCTCACCTGTCTATGTGTCGCCCATGGACATAGAAGGTGCCGTCTGTAGAAGAGACCCTGTTTCTCCCCTTCTCTCCACTAAGCCTAGAGCTTAGCTCTGATGTCAGCTGGTGTCCTATTGGCTGATAGTCAGCTTCAATCTCACTGGTGCAGAGCCCAAGGGCGGGAAAGCCACAACACAAGTCCCTATGCAAGAGTGGGTGGAGTCTAGAAAGTGCAGGAAAGAAACAGAGGTTATAAAAAGGAGGCGTGAGTGAGCAGTTAGGCAGACTCAGCAAGGTGTGAGAAAGGAGAGGTTGCAGCCAGTCATGTCATAGAGGAGGAGGTACGCGTATAGAAGCAAGTCAGCAGTGCAGCATGAGTTCTTCCAAGGTCGAGCATGGTGTGAACCTGTTCCCTTGGCATCCCACAGCAGAGGGAAGGAGAGCCTTTCTGAGGTCGGCCTTCTACTAACAGTGAGTCATAGCTACCCGGTGAACTGAAAGCCTTACAGCCACTTTGCACTCTACCTCATCTACCCTGCACTAAACTCAAATCAACCCTTCAGCTAGATCAACTAGTGGGGAGACTAGTCAGTTCAGTGAAGGAAAGGAGAGAGCGTTGAAGTCAGGTCCTAATCAAGTTAAAGGTTAGCATATTTCTCATCACGTTCAATTGCCTGCCTACTACTGCATCTGCGTGTACCTGTTCAAAGTACCTTTGTGGAAAATTGTGAATTCAATTATACTGCAAAATACCAAAGTCAGTAAATCTGTGTATTCCCAGATTACTAACATACTACTGGACTCGACTCATTTATTTCATCGTCATTTCACTCCCGAGGGTCCTGTTGGAGTACTGGCGTCACCGTGACAAAACAGGCCTTCTTGCCACCCATACTAAGGTACATTCCTTGGGTCGCTGCTCGGACGTTGCACAGGGAGAGATCGCAGAGCCACCTGTGACATGCAGCTTGTTTACCTGTGGTCTCCCTCACATTCGTGCAGCCCGCTTGAACGCTGCAGAGTCTCCGTACTCCGCCATGTGGGATCACTACACCATGTGTGTAGGATACAACCCTAGTGTGCCGGTGCAGCAATTCCTGTTTATCTGACCAAGATGGCCATTGGCCATGGCGTCACTGGCTGGGGCCTCGGCAGTGTTATGTTTAATGTACCTATATAGTGATTGATCACTAGAGGCCACCGGGTGCCCGGAGGTCAAATAATATGCCTTTTTAACCATGGCCAGTATTTTTTTGTGGCAAAGGTGGTAAACTGCCTGGTGATTTACTGCAGACCCCAGTCTCTGTGCGTTCTACACACAGCGCACACAACGGGTGGAGGAGTATCTTCTTGGAGCGCTGCAGTGGCATCTAGACCAGAACTTGAGAGGGAGTTATAGTGCTTCATGATATGGTTGGTGCCCAAATGGCAACCATAGCTGGGGGCGTTATTATTATGTGGGGCCACAGAGGGGAAACTATAACCTTGTGGGGCCACAGAGGGGGAATCATAACCTTGTGGGGCCACAGAGGGGGAACTATCAGTTTGGGAACCACAGATGCTGTGTGGGATCAGGGCCGCCCCCAGAAACAGCCCGAAAAAAAATCCCAAACTGCCCATTTTTTTACGACATTTGCACAATCCCAAGCCTTTGTGCTGCTGCCTCCTGGGACTGACCACACCATTGCTTTCTGTGTAAGGGAGTGGAGGCTCTTACCTTGCAACAGAAATCCGAGCAGAATGGCTGATCCAACGCTACGGATTTTGGGAAGGGGTTAAAGACTGAAGATCCGTTAACCCTTTGGCCGTAAGGCCTGGGACCTGCTCCCGTGTAGCGTGCTGTATGTGTACTAACTGCCATCTGCGGTCGGGCGGCCGCTATTGTCGTTATCTTCTTTTATGGAGACGGTAATCTCGCTAACTATTCCGCCATGATGAATCCGCGGCCTTAATATGCAAGATCCTGCGTATAATGACCTTCTGGGGCCTCTAATATACATTCATATTATACTTTTTTGCTAATTTCCAGCACAGTCGCTCTGCGCACTAATAAATGATGCATGCAGAAGACATATGCGGCCAATTCTGAGCACGAACAGCGCCATAAATCCAGGTAACTGTCCGCGCGGAGAGCCGCCGTCGTCTGATTTCCCTCCTTTTGTCTTGTTATTCAACCATTTTAAACTAATAATAATACCAAACGGTCGATGAGGGTAGAGGGGGGAGGGGACATGGGTGGTGGCCATTGCGAAAGTTCACATGTCACGTGCTGGACATGAACGATACTACAATCCCTCGGAACTTATGGCGGACGGATCTTGTGCTTCTAGGCATGCGATGGAGAAATAAGTGATTGCGATAAAACATTTCTGGAGAGTCCTGGGATTGCTGTCATTTAATGGATGACGTCATTGTGGAGTCCCGACCAGCTCTGCCGTAGTCGCGCCGTTGTAGATTTCTGCGCCCCAGCCTTATCCGGACTGTGACGAGATTGGCGCTTGTCCACGGGGTCTTTACACGTTTCCGACTGTAGTAGGGGACAAAGCATCGTTCACTTGGTTGTACGTCCCCCTAGAGCTTTGTCATTAGCCGCAGCGCACCCCCGTTTACATGAGGAGATGCGCCACCGACAATGATGGTGCCGCCTACGTAGTGACCCAGGATGGTCCCACCTTGGGGCTCACTCACACGTCCGCATATATGCCGCGCATTACATGGGCTCATTCATGTTTAGCACGCCGCTTTCAAAACGTGCGGCATGTCCAATATGGTGCGTATTATGGGGCGAAACTGCCAAGGAAGCGAATGGGTGTGCGCAAATACGTAGGAAACTGGTGCATATTAACCCAAGGAATCAATGGGATTTTGTGCGCTATTTTACCAGTGTAAATACGCCGCGTATTGTGGGCGGTTTCATACAACCGTATGCACTACAGAGCAGAGCTGGGCACGAACAAGCCTGTTTTTTTCTACAGCCGTTCAAACTCCTCGCCGTAGCGCAGGATTCAGAAAAGAATAGCGGTGAGATAGGTCCTGCCCCCGTATTAACTACATGCAGGAAAGGTAGGGTACGTTCGTGTGATTAACGGGTAAGAATCCCCTTATAAAACCAAAGGTTTGTTTTGTTGCGCCATGCGGCTGTGATTATCACTGAAACACGCCGTGGGTTTAGGCCCGTACACGCCAAATAACGCCCACAGGCAGATATACATGGCGGATCAGCCGATTTCGGTTCACTGCGTATTCACGGACCCGAATACGCAACGCGGCCATGTGAATGAACCCTAAGTGCTGAGCCAGCAGGTTGGGTGTTCCAAAAATGTGCGCTTTATTGCTGCTATAATAACTATTTTAGGTCTTCTTCACACGAGCGTTATATCGCAGCTAAGATAGCCGCAGAAGTGCGAGATTTCAGCAACCGAAATTCCACGCTACCAAAAATCTAGGTCTTACGCTATCTATGGACTGAACAACGCAGGAGGCTCCATAGACTCCCATAGGAGTCTATGGGAGCCGTCAGAAACAGTGAGGGGGGGGGGGGGGAGTTTAGCAGCGGCGAGCGCAGCCAAACACTGATGGTGCCTCTAGTTGAGGTATTTAAAAGTGATTACTAGTAGTTCTGCCGACTGAGGCGATTTCGGGACTGTAGCGCAATTTCCCTGCAGCCACCCGTGTGAATAGGGTTGCCACCTTTGTCACTAAAAAATACTGGACATAGTAAAAAAAAAAAAAGGGGGCGTGGCTTATTACAACATATTATTTGACCTCCAGGCACCCGGTGGCCTCTAGTGATTGCAGCCTCGCTGGCTGCTGCATCAATTGACACAGTGGTCCCAGTTGAAATGGCGATCCCGACAGTAATATTAACCCAAAAATAATATTAACCCCCCCTCAGTAATAATATTAACCCCACAATAATAGTAACCCCACTCAGCAATATTAACCCCCCATCAGCAGTAGTAGTAACCCCCTCAGTAGTAATAGTTCCCCCCAACCCATATACCATAAGACACACCCTCTTCTTCCCAACCAAAATTCTGGAAATTTTTTTTAACAAAAATAACCCCTAACTACACCTAAAAAAACCAAACACCAATAGTCACCTACCACCGGCATTCCGGTGCGCTTACGGGTCCCTGCAGCTCCTGCAGGCTGCCACGATGTCCTCCGTGCCAGAAGAGCACTTCTTTCTGGAAGCGGGGCTTGAATAGTAATAGTGCCCCCAGTAGTAACAGTAGTTCTAATAGTAATAATACTCCCAGTATCTCCATTAGTAATAGTGCCCTTAGTAGTGGCCCCAATGGTAACAGTGGCTACAATAGCAATTGTGCCCCCTGTAGTGGACGCCATAGTAATAATGCCCCCAGTAGTAATAGTACGCCAAATAGTGGTCCCAGTAGTAACAGTAGCTCTAATAGTAATAATACTCCCAGTAGTGGCCCCAATAGTAATAGTAGCTCTAATAGCAATTGTTTCTGGAAATGGGGCTTGAATAGTAATAATGCCCCCAGTAGTAATAGTGCCCCAACTAGTGGTCCAGGTAGTAACAGTAGCAATACTAGTAATAATACCCCCAGTAGTGGACCCAATAGTAACATTAGCTCCAATAGTAATAATGCCCCCAGTAGTAATAGTGCCCCAACTAGTGGTCCAGGTAGTAACAGTAGCAATACTAGTAATAATACCCCCAGTAGTGGACCCAATAGTAACATTAGCTCCAATAGTAATAATACCCCCAGTAGTGGACCCAATAGTAACATTAGCTCCAATAGTAATAGTGTCTTCAGTAGTAATAGGACTTCCCTTTTTGCACCCTTCTCGAACCTCCAGCTGGACATGAACCCCACACCATGAAGTATTTCACTCCCTCTCTAGTTCCCACTGACCCCCGACTACCCCCAGCATCTGGGTCCTGCCCATCCTGCACACATCACTGACGCTGGGCGAAGAGGACAGAGTCTGTGATTACAGCAGTGACCACTGAAGTGGAGCTAGAGAGAGTAGGTGACATTACTGCCGGCCAGCTGAAAATTATATTTTACCGGCCATTAATATGGCCAGTAAGAAATACCAGCATCAGCCTCTCCACTGAATTACCAGCTGGGCCGGTGGCAACCCTAACAGGCAGTAGCATGAGCTAGTGAGGTTGGGAGGGGCCCGATGAAATGTTGGGGAAGGTGACTGTCAGTCCTGGGCCCACCTGCCCCAGAAACCCTGTAGCAGTCATGTGGTCTGCCGCCATTACTATCCAGGTGAACGTGGTTGTGCCTTACGGGAAGCTCTATCTGGTAACATAACAGATTCTGGCCCCCCTTAGACACTGATGTCCCCGCAGTCGGGGGGCTTCGGAGGTAACAACTGTTTTAGAACTTAATATTCCTGGGAATGTGCAGACAATTCTGACAGTAAACACTAGCAGCAGATGCGAGGCCTCCGGCAGCCGCAGCTCAATCACCTTTCTCCCACTAGACAATCCAAGGCGACATTCAGAATGAGGAAAGATAAAAATGAGTTCTTGTTAAAACTTGCCTGTACACTTTGTACATTGTGGGGGCGATGCCAGAGCCCTTCCCTGCAGCAATTACACATCATGCGGATGACTCCGTCTGACGGACACAATCGCAGGCTTTACCCTCATTTGTTACACAGTAACATCAGTGCGACACAATGGCTCATTCTGAAGTGTTACAGAGCAGCCACCTCCACCGGCCGATCTCCAGCTGCTGCAACATGCCAGCCGGCTGTGGAGGCCTACTGGGAGTACCACAGCCAGGGGCGGCCCTGCCATGATGCAGCAGTCGGCAGGCTATGGAGGTCTACTGGGAGTACCCCAGCCAGGGATGCCCCCCCTATGATGCAACAGTCGGCAGGCTATGGAGGTCTACTAGGAGTACCGCAGCCAGGGGCGCCCCTCCCATGATGCAGCAATTGGCAGGCTATGGAGGTCTACTGTGAGTACCACAGCCAGGGGCGCCGTTCCCCTGATGCAGCAGTCGGCAGGCTATGGAGGTCTACTGGGAGTACTGCAACCAGGGGCACCCCTCCCCTGATGCAGCAGTCGGCAGGCTATGGAGGTCTACTGGGAGTACTGCAACCATGGGCACCCTTCCCATGATGCAGCAGTCGGCAGGCTATGGAGGTCTACTGGGAGTACCACAGCCACGGGCGCTCCTCCCATGATGCAGCAGTCAGTAGGCTAGATAGGCCTACTGAGAGTACCACAGCCATGGGCACCCTTTCCATTATGCAGCAGTTGGCAGAACCTCAAAGGGGTCAACTATATTTATTCTTTAACGGACATATTAAACTATAACTGCAAGCTGTGAGCCGGTGGAACAGCAACCCGGCAAGTACTAAACTCATGGCGGCTGACGCTGTTATAATCAGTCTCAGACCTCTGACCTAGAACCCCCACACCATCTTCCTCCGCACCAGGCATCTGCGCTCCGAGGGGGAGGTCAGGGGTCGCAGATTGACTAGAACAATGGTGGCCTTCTAAAGGGTTCTGCAGAAAGAATGAGTTCAGTGCTTGTTGGGTTGCTGTCTGAGGTCCCCTTTAGAGATGCAGCGTCTGAGGAGCGGGCCCACAGCCAAGGAGACAGCAGGGTAGAGAAAGGCCTTGTCACGAGGCTCTACCATCTCCACCGCTGGGGGTAGCTCGGGACCGACCACATGACTGCTGGGGAGATCAAGGGGGCTGTAACCGGGGGTTACCTTAAGTCCAGTTGTCACTCGTGATGCCACTGTTCCGTCCTCTGTGGCGGATCTTTCAGATGTAATGAAATAGTCCATACACAGGGCAACTTTCTGAACAAGAATCGGGAACGGTCGGCTCTGTCCATTTACTGCAAACTCTTGAACTTAAATTCCCACAAACAGTCCTGGTACAGATACAACAAGCCAAAGTGGTGCAACAGGGAGGATTCTCGGGGTATTCGGACAATCCACAGTCCAAGTTATCTGTCTGATTCCTCTCCCAGCAAACTCTCTCTCTCTCTACCGGTCAACCCTCACTCTGCAGTTTCTTCGTCTTCTCACTATGGAGCGGTTGGTTTCACTCCCAGCACTCACCAGAAGTGCTGAGGATTCCTGGGTTAATTAAGCCCAAGCTCAGGCCATCGCTCAGCCTCCTCCATGCTCCAAACACGGACCGACTTGTCTGTTGTGTGGGTGTCAGACTCTCCAGCCCAATGTCTGACGGACTGACTGCTCTCAGACTCTCCCCACTTCTCTCTCCTTCTCGCTGCTTCTCTCTTCATGCATCCTTGTAAACACATATACATACGACACAATCACAGGACCACAATCCCACCACACTGTGACCATATACCACATAGTGATTAGTACCAACATACTGTCACTGAATGTAGACACCACAAAGATCAACATTACCAATAATAACAGTATATGAAGGCCAAATAATACCGCCAGACTGTTACCACATAATGCCACCATAGTGTTACCGACAGAAATACTATACAAAGACCAATAGTACCCCCAATACAGTGACCATACAGCAGTATATACTACATCTGCACAGGCAGTTTGCAGACCATATACATGTTTACACTAATATTATATGGTATTGCTGTATCATGTCTGTTCTCTTGTTTTTTGAAAGCAATGATCACAGGCGAAATCCTCTCACTGGAGTTATTCACTTTCTCTTATTCTTCATCTAGTCCAGATCATCATGATGACTTCTCCTGCAGAATTTGGCACACAGACATCTTCGACTTCTCGATTTTCCAGGGACCAGGTTCTGTTCTCCAAACTTCTACATAATCCCCTTGTGTGCTTCCTGCAGGCCCCACACAGTAAGGCTGGGTTCACACAGGGCGGATTTGTTGCGGAAATTCCGCACGGAAGTTTGCCGCGGCAAATCCGCCTGCGGCCGCTAATCTCGAGATTAGCCAGCCATGTGGACGAGATTTCTGAGAAATCTCGTCCACACGGGACGGCCAATCCGCTGCGGTAAGTCGGGCTGGAACCGCGGCTGAGGCGGCCGCAGCCGCGGTTTCAGAATATGCAGCATGTCTATTTTTTTTTATTTCCGCCGCGGCCGTGCTCTCCTCTATGGGAGCGCCGGCCGCAGAGGAAGAGCGAGCGTCCGGGCCGCTTCAAAGCCGCCGCAGGTTTTTCCGCGGCGGTTCTCCCGGCGGAAATCTTGCGGTTTTTGCTGCGGCCAAACCGCGGGATTTCCAGCGAGAATACACCCAGTGTGAACCCAGCCTTACAGTGATGATACAGGGGGGATTCACGAGGTATTCGTATCTCCACAGTCCCAGTTATCTTTATGCATAAACTCTCCCGGTAACTCTCTCTTTCTCTCTCCCGTCAGTCACTCACACTTCTCTCTCTCTCGCTGGCTAGTGGCTCCTTTCTCCCTCTCCAGACCCATGCGGTTTCCACGCGTTTCTTCCAGTCCGGTTACATTCACTTCTTTTAGAGATGGAGGCTAAGGGGAATTTCTTTACAAGGCTAAGCCCAGACGGAAACAAAAGACCACCTCTCAGACTCCTCCATTTCTAATCCTCTGTCTCTTCTCTCTCAAAACTTCACTCTCTGCACTTCACTCTCTATTCTCACTTGAGCTTCTCCCTTCTCTCTCCACCTAATCATGTGACCACTCTTTTATACCACACCAGACAAAGCGATACATTTTCCAGACATGACCCAGACATTAACCCATTCATGCCTGCATCCAACCAATACACATTAACCTAATGCACTCCACAAACAAGACAGACATAGAACATTCTGGAGGGGACCCCATTAACTCTGGGCCACTACAACAGCAGAGGAGCAGGTGGGTGACACTTGGCTACAGCTATATGTGGTGCCATTTGAAGCAGCAAAATTCCAATTAAAATGTAATTTTTGTGCTTATTTTGCTCTGGTAGATTTAAGTTTGAGAGTGTATGGTGCTGCCTCTGTGGCCCCACAAAATTATAGTGCCCCCCTGTGGCCCACTAAGTTACAGTGACCCTTTATGACCCCACTAAATTATAGTGCTTCCTCTATGTTCCCACTAAGTTATAGTGTCCCTTTGTGGCCCACTAAGTTACAGTACCTCCTCTATGACCCCACTAAATTATAGTGCTCCCTCTGTGGACCACTAAGTTACAGTGACCCTTTATGACCCCACTAAATTATAGTGCTCCCTCTGTGGCCTCACTTATAGTGCTTCCTCTATGTTCCCACTAAGTTACAGTGTCCCTCTGTGGCCCACTTAGTTACATTACCTCATCTATGACCCCACTAAATTATAGTGCTCCCTCTGTGGCCCCACTTATAGTGCCTCCTCTATGACCCCACTAAATTATATTGCCCTCTGTGGCCCCATCACTGGATCGCAGTCCATTAGTAGTAGTAACCACCTTCTTTCTTCCTCGCTCCCACCAGACTCCCGCTATCCCCTTCTAGCTTGCTTTCAGTCCTCCACACTAGATTGTATAAAGAAGCAGATGTCTCTGTGACATTGAATCACTTCTCTTTCACCCTACGTGTTTGATATGAAGGATAAAGGAGGGGTTTGGACTCACCAGTCATCATTTTAACATTATTTAATCTTATTTAATGTCATTGACTAATCGAGCAGACGGCGCTGCCAAGTACTTCTCTACTGTGAGACGCTATTATTTAGGACATAAGAGTCTCGCTCTGCCTTAGGACTATTGTTCATTTGCTTAATGGAACGCGACCCGCCAGGGAAATAAATGCAGAGCTTCCAGCTATTAGTGACTTGGCAACATTTAAGAGGTTCAGTGGGTGCAGAGGTTGTGGTGACAAGTTACGTAAAGACGTGGCTTCTGGATCAATATTCAAGTACTGAAAGGAAATCAAGTGTCCTCTCTGCATACAATCTCCATTGTCTGTGGAACGTTTGTGCTCTTCCTATTGCATGTAAATGTTGCAATCATATTCTGCCATTAGGTAATATGCCAGGACTGCAGGCAGGGGCTCCCCGCCACAAGGCGACCTGAACCTGCTGCCTCAGGCAGCACTCTGTGGGACCTCGGAGGAGCAGCGGGTTGCCACCCGGCTGGTAGTTATTTTTTGCCAACCTGGTAAAAAATAATGGCCAGCTGCGAGTTGACTGGGCAGCAACCACACAAGCAGTTAACTCAACCACTCTGCAGCTTTGATCCGGCAGCCACCATGATTTAGTCTGTGCCCCCTGACCTCTCCACCCAATCACCACTGGATCAGAGCTGCAAACTGAGCGAGTTAACTGCTTGTCGGATTGCTGCCCAGCTTGAGGTCCGTTGTGCGGGCACTATCGGGGTCACTATTAAACCTTTTACTGCTTCAGGACATACAGTTATGTCATGGAGGTTTGGGGTTTGCATGGAGGGGTCCCACTAAATACAATGCAGGTGCTGGCTGTCTTTGACACCTACCCGCAACAGCTATGATCAACACACAGACTGATCGTGGCTGTAAACCTTTTAAATGCTCCTATCGGAGGTCTGACACAGCCATGGCAGCTGGGGGCCTTCAGCTGGGGGCCTTCTGAGTTGTGCACATGGCTGCTCTGGTTTGGGTTACATCCCTGGTCATGTTGCAAGACCTGCTAAAAGTTTAGACATTGACTGACAGAGTATCTACCTTCCAATAACTGGTGCTATGGAGGACTATTCTATTAGTCACCTGCATGGCTTTTTCCCAGGGGGCATTGCATGGCCTATACAGGGCTCCCTACACCCTTGTGCTGCTCTCCACAAGGAGACACATTATCTCCCGGACTCTATACAGTGAGAAAAAGGTCTGTTGACACAAATCTAACCGGAGTATGTTAAACATAAACTATGGGTGAGTTCAGCATAATCTAAATGCAATGTGAGCATTGCCTAGGGCCACAGATTAGCATCTGTAATAAGGATGAGGGTTCGTAGGGATCTATGATACTGTGCATTCAGGGCAGTAGACCCGCAGACAGGCTGGAATACTCATCAGTGACATATGACACAATCCCTTGCTGTAGTTCTGCTACCATATTATGTATTGAGCTTGGTCCTGGTGCTGTATTTGTGTTGTAAGCTCGGTTCTGGTACTGCATTTATGTAAGGAGCTTGGTTCTGGTGTTGTATGAATGTACTGAGTTTCGTTCTGGTACAGTATTTATTCTCTCAGCTGTCCTGGTGTGGATACAGACAGACTGCCTATCAGTGCTACGATTCTAATTTTTTTTTCTTATAGTAACATAGCATGTAAGGTCGAAAAAAGCCCCCCTGTCCATCCAGTTCAGCCTGTTACCCCAAATGTTGATCCAGAGTAAGACAAAAAAAAACAAAAAGGTAAAAGCCAATTTTCCTCATTTAAGCGGAAAAAAATTCCTTCCCAATTCCAATCTGGCAATCAGAATAATCCCGGATCACCAACCCTTCTAAAGTAAGAAGGTGGCGCCTTCTGTATCTGGAGGGAAGTAGGTTTCTACACATTTTCCTTGGCTCAAAAATTGACCAGGCTGGAATATCTATGGCAGAGATAAAACATAGGATAGCATTGGGGCAAAGTGTGATGCCAAACATGGCAAAATGTGGAAAAGTAGGGATATCAGTATAGCAACTAAATGCAGCATAGTGCAAACCACCGTTTACCCCAGAGCCATGTATGGATGTGAGAGCTGGACTGTGAGGGAAGCTGATAGAAGGGGGAATAATGCGTTTGAGCTGTGGTGCCGGCGAAAGCTGCTACATGTGCCTTGGATGGCGAGAGTAACAAACAGAGAGGTCCTGAGACTCACTGAAGGGCAAATAAATAGGCTCAGACTCACGGAGGACAAGATGAGCAGACTCAGACTCACAGAGGACAAGATGACCAGACTCAGACTCATGGAGGACAAGATGACCAGACTCAGACTCATGGAGGACAAGATGACCAGACTCAGACTCATGGAGGACAAGATGACCAGACTCAGACTCACGGAGGACAAGATGAGCAGACTCAGACTCATGAAGGGCCAAGATGAGCAGACTCACAGAGGACAATATGACCAGACTCAGACTCATGGAGGACAAGATGAGCAGACTCAGACCCACGGAGGACAAGATGACCGGACTCACAAAGGACAATATGACCTGACTCACAGAGGACAATATGACCTGACTCAGACTCATGGAGGACAAGATGACCAGACTCAGACTCACAGAGGACAAGATGACCGGACTCTGACTCACGTAGGACAAGATAACCAGACTCACGGAGGACAATATGACCGGACTCAGACTCACAGAGGACAAGATGACAGGACTCAGATGCGCATATTTTAGACATGTAATGTGAGCAGAGTCGCTAGAAAAATCTATAATGCTTGGACAGATCAGTGGCAAAAGAAGACCTGGAGCCAAAAAACACAACGTCGGATACTGTCAAAGCGGATACTGGCATGGATATCACACAACTGAAAGAAGCTCGCCTGTAGGGTTGCCGAGGGTTGTGAACGACTAAACTGCTAACAGCAACACACAACATAGAAGGGGGTTCTTTACTGTAAGAGCAGTGAGACTATAGAACTCTCTCCTGAGGACGTGGTGATGGTGATACGCTATTAGAGTATACGAGGATCTGGATGTCTTTCTTGAGTGTTACAATATTACATGTTATATCACTGAGTACTCAGGAGGGTCGGTGATCCGGGGATTATTGCCATATCCTTAAACAGGGAAAATTGGCTTCTACGTCATTGGGTTATTTTTTGCCTTACACTGGACCAACATTGGGGGTAATAGTCTCAGCTAGTTGGACGGGGCACTTTTTTCGGCCTTCCATACTATGTCACTGTTAGTGATGGAGGGTGCCAGGAGTAATTCAGCACAGAGTGTCATCTGACATGCATCCGGCACGGCTCTGGACACTGAATGGGTTAACTGGAAAATGAAACTTTGCGATGAATACAGTAACAAACATCTCTGTCCCGTTCTGCTGCAAACGTCATCTAGAAATGATGCAAATAGGGCGACCGCAGTGACATTGTGGCGCTTCCAAAGGATAGAGATAAAACATTGCCCTGTTATGCTGTAATAGGCGTTTCCTCCTCGCTCTGTGGCTTCTAGAGTTGAATTTTATAAGTTAACGCTCAATATTTCGGCGCGGCTCTTCGTAATCTGCTCTGGTATCGTCTGTGTATTTATTCGTATTCGCACCATAATAATAATAATAGTGTACAGCTAATCCCACAGTGCAAGGGCAGAAAATCCAATGTTTGCAGACAGTAAATCCCTCCATATTTGCTCGAGCGTTGGCTGTTTTCACTTGTTTGACTGAGATCACCCCTCCCCCCACTTGTATTCGCAGATAAGACGCGGGTGAACTGGGCAGAAGTGAGAGACCTGATGGAAACCGCAGCATTACTCTCATGCACACAAGGTATATATGAGTATAGCTGGTGTCACAAAGGCAACCCCTTCTATAAAAATAACCGCCATGGTGATCAGCTGACCGTTGCAGGTGCCACTCCTGGAACTTTCATCAATGGCTAGGGGAATATTCAGACAGTCACACCTCTGCAGTGTATGAGGTTCTGTTCACATCTGCATCCAAGTGTCCTTCTCAGATTCCATCATAGTTTATAGACAAAGTAGCGCTCGTGGATTGGAGCTTCTAATGGGCTCTCTTCAGACCCTAAGATTGGCTGTGGTCTAGACCAGTGGCTCTCAACATGGATGGCATTGCCCCCTGGTGAGCGTTTTTACTTCTCAAGGGGGCAATGAAACAAAAAAGAACAGCAGGGGGGCATTGGAACATAAAGGGGGTGGGGGAGGGGACCTTCTGTGTTTGCTTTGTTGATTTTTTTTTTCATCTAGTAACTGCATTTTTTAAAAATTAGTAGCAATACCTCGTTTTTTGTCAATAATCCATCCAAAAATGGTGGTTGTGTGCAGCCTGCACACCCCTATCATATAATGTATGACTTTTATAAGTCTGTGACTCCGCTACAGATCAATCACACTTCATAACACTGGATAACCTACAGCACAACCTAACCCGCTGTAATCCATAATGCCGCTGATTGGCTTTCACTAGTGTGGGTCTCTGGGAGTTGTAGTCTTAGTGGACACTAAGAGTCCTTTCAGAACACTGATATATACTACAACTCCCAGAGACCCACACAATTGAAAGTTCCAGTCAATCAGCCGCATTATGGAATACAGTGGGTTAAGTTGTTCTTTATGTCATCCAATGTGATTGATCTGTAGCGGAGGCATGGAGTTATAAATGTCATACATCATTATATAATAGAGCGACATAAGCAGTGCATTCATGAAGCATTCTTTATAAAAGTGGCTGAGAAGAAGAAAGGTGTCAATATTCAAATTAATACTTGAAATACGGATTCATCCCTTCTCCTACAAACGGATAGCTTCCCTTGTGCCTCGTTTGTGAAAAGGCATTTCAAATGAAGCTATGAAGCCTTTGAGACTGAGTGATCACCTTGCAAAAATGCATTCAGACGAAGTGGGTAAGCCTGTTTCATTTTTCCAAGGTTTAAAGTCAAAGTCTGAGAACTGCAGCATTGTAGGCAAGCTATTCGAAAAGCTGCTCTCAACGCTGACAAAGGCCTCCATGCTTCCTATAAAGTCTATTTATTAATAGCGCAATGTGGCAAATCACATACTATCGGGGAAACACTTGCGTTACCCGCAGTTAAAGAGATTGTCAGTACAATGCTGGGGCCTGACCCGTGTGCCATGGTGAAATCGATTCCTTTGAGTAATGATACCATTTCAAGAAGAATTGACAACATGGCTGCTAATGTGAAAGAAGCGCCTTTGTGTTAAACACAGAATTTGTAATGCAAATTGACCAGTCAAAGGTTAGAGACAATGAAGCATTGCTGCTAGCTTACATTTGTTCCATTAATCGGAATGAAGAGGTAGTGGAGGAACTGTTGTTTACCAGAAATTTAACAACTGATACAAAAGACTCCTCTATATACAAAAGAGAGGAAGAATTTTTCCAAGAAGAAAACATCCCTTTAAGAAATTTACTTGCTTGTGCAACTGACGGAGCTGCATCCATGATTAGCGGATTAGTCGATATAGCAGATTTATAGCCCATTTAAAATCTGCTATACCTGGCATAATGGCAGTCCACTGTGTGAACCTTGTTGCTAAACATCTATGTGAGAGATTGCAGGATTCTCTGCTATGTAATTAATGCTGTTAACAAGATATAAGTGCATTCTTTGAACAAACGTCTTTTCCGCAAGCTTTGTCAAGACCATGACGAGGAATTAGAACGTCTACTCCTACACACCGAAGTGAGGGGGCTGTCAACAAGAAAGTGCTTACGACGCTTCTACGAACTTTTTGGCACAGTAGTTGAGTTTCTTCGGCCGGTTGACCCAAGCCTCTGTGATGCAATCAAACTATGACATCTTGATGTTGCCCATCTCGCAGACATATTTGACAAACTCAACGAGGTGAACACAAAGCTACAAGGAGACAACATGAGCTTCATTAAGGTTGAAGCTATAATCTCTTCCTTCAGTGGCAAACTGGACCTTCATACCAATAACCGGAGTTGAGCTCACAGTTCCCGAGTCTTCAAGAAATTGCACATGAAGACGGAGACAAACTTCAAGATGCAGACTTAGACCTTTTTGCTCACACCTCAAACAAGCCAAGAAGATATGCAACCTAGGTTTCATGATCTATATACCCTTGAAATACTCAGCAGACGCAGGAGAATTTCATCCCAGATTATAAGAGCTTATCACTGGAAGGCCTTAGGACTAAAATAACCTTTATTGATATTATAATTTATTAAAAACCACTAACCTTAAGGGAGGTGGTTAAACTAAACAGACAAACAAATACAGACAAGGGTACAAATATCGCTCGTCAAGAGAACGAGATAAAGGGTAGATTATTATTGGGGAAAGGTATGTTGATATATAAAGCACAATTTCCCTATATGAGAAACAAAGGCAAAACAAAATGTCCGCCACAAATTTCTATGCCACACTGGGCAAATGGTTATATCGTGTGGACACTATGCTGATAATACGTGTCCAAAAATAAGAAAAAACCCCAATCATAAAGTATGTAATATGATGCGATTGTGGGCTGTGCTTATTGCATTCACCAATAGTTTAAACCCTTATTACTTTACCATTTGGGTCTATTCATGACACTACTGAGTGTGTTCTATGACAATCCAATACTTTTTGTTATTGATTAGCCACTGCGCGTGAGATAGTCTACAGCCGTGGTCACAGGACGAATAACCTGCTAATAATGCAGGGCTGAATGAAAATCAATCAGAACTGCAGATATATGATTGATTAGGATTAGGCGTCTAATCATCCACATTATTCATAGGATTAGGCGCCTGATCGTCGACGCGTTTCCACAGTGTCCCGTTACCACGGGGCACTGCTTCATCAGGACGAATAAGGTAAGTTTTAATTAGTTGTCAGAAAATTATTGACACCAGTTCAGTTGTCAATGACACCAAAAGTAGGAACAGTAATTTGTAAATCGTTCCAATATTACTGTTCAATAGTGGCTGTAATATCATACGTATGATATTACAGCCACTATTGAACAGTAATATTGGAACGATTTACAAATTACTGTTCCTACTTTTGGTGTCATTGACAACTGAACTGGTGTCAATAATTTTCTGACAACTAATTAAAACTTACCTTATTCGTCCTGATGAAGCAGTGCCCCGTGGTAACGGGACACTGTGGAAACGCGTCGACGATCAGGCGCCTAATCCTATGAATAATGTGGATGATTAGACGCCTAATCCTAATCAATCATATATCTGCAGTTCTGATTGATTTTCATTCAGCCCTGCATTATTAGCAGGTTATTCGTCCTGTGACCACGGCTGTAGACTATCTCACGCGCAGTGGCTAATCAATAACAAAAAGTATTGGATTGTCATAGAACACACTCAGTAGTGTCATGAATAGACCCAAATGGTAAAGTAATAAGGGTTTAAACTATTGGTGAATGCAATAAGCACAGCCCACAATCGCATCATATTACATACTTTATGATTGGGGTTTTTTCTTATTTTTGGACACGTATTATCAGCATAGTGTCCACACGATATAACCATTTGCCCAGTGTGGCATAGAAATTTGTGGCGGACATTTTGTTTTGCCTTTGTTTCTCATATAGGGAAATTGTGCTTTATATATCAACATACCTTTCCCCAATAATAATCTACCCTTTATCTCGTTCTCTTGACGAGCGATATTTGTACCCTTGTCTGTATTTGTTTGTCTGTTTAGTTTAACCACCTCCCTTAAGGTTAGTGGTTTTTAATAAATTATAATATCAATAAAGTTTATTTTAGTCCTAAGGCCTTCCAGTGATAAGGTCCTATTTGCTCAAGCGCCTTATTGCCACAGTGATTTGTTCAGATTATAAGAGCAGTTGATCGCCTTGAAACATGATAGCCAAGCCCAAGCACTTTTCCAGCAATGTCGCTATGAACATTTTTGGGTGAAAGTGAAGAATCCCTCTCCTATCCTGTGGCAGGAAGTTAAGTTTCTCGTGTTAGCTTTTCCATCTACGTACTTAGTGGAGAGGGGCTTCAGCGCGGTTCAGCAGCTCCTGACAAAGGCGAGAAACAAACTTCAGATATGTGTACGGGGCGACTTGAGACTGCGATTGATGAAGATGGAATCAGATATCGCGAAGCTGCATCCGCTCATCAGGCCCGAGGCGGCCATAACTGACACAGACTGATTGTGGCAAACAGTATTATTATTAGTCGAAGTTCATTGCATTTTCCTTAGTCTTCTGACCATTAAGGGTTAAGGAGTATCTTGCACTTTATACATTGTACGTTTCTATCGAATGATAATAAAGATGGGATTATTGCTCGCTTCACCCGAACAATAATTATCTTCTGCATTAAAACCTACTTATTGTTGTTTCCACAATTAACCTGTTAAATATTCAGCATCCACTAAAACACTTCTCTGGTATTTTAGAGACGTTTTCACAATTAATGCTAATCTGTTAATCACTAGCAAACTTTCCAAAAACAGTATTCAGTATTTTAATTTGTACTTTTATCTTTGTAAACAAGTTAAACTTTGACTGGGATTAAACTAGTAAGGCTGGGGGGGGGGGGGGGGGCGCTGGGGACCACCCCAATACCTAAAGGGGGCGCTGGTCTGAAGAAGGTTGAGAACCACTGGGCTGGACCTTTACAAGCAAAAAAGAAGCAGCAACCACCCATAGCATCCCGTTCTATGACTTCACCTATAGCATTCCATACAATGACTTCACCTATAGCACACCATACTATGACTTCACCTATAGCATCTCATACTATGACTTTACCTATAGCATCCCACACTATGACTTCACCTATAGCATCCCATACTATGACTTTCCCTATAGCACACCATACTATGACTTCACCTATAGCATCTCATACTATGACTTTACCTATAGCATCCCATACTATGACTTCACCTATAGCATCCCATACTATGACTTTCCCTATAGCATCCCATACTATGACTTCACCTATAGCATCCCATGCTATGACTTTCCCTATAGCATCCCATACTATGACTTTACCTATAGCATCCCATACTATGACTTCACCTATAGCTTCCCATACTATGACTTTACCTATAGCATCCCATACTATGACTTCACCTATAGCATCTCATACTATGACTTTACCTATAGCATCCCATACTATGACTTCACCTATAGCATCCCATACTATGACTTTCCCTATAGCATCCCATACTATGACTTCACCTATAGCATCCCATGCTATGACTTTCCCTATAGCATCCCATACTATGACTTTACCTATAGCATCCCATACTATGACTTCACCTATAGCTTCCCATACTATGACTTTACCTATAGCATCCCATACTATGACTTCACCTATAGCATCTCATACTATGACTTTACCTATAGCATCCCATACTATGACTTCACCTATAGCATCTCATACTATGACTTCACCTATAGCATCTCATACTATGACTTTACCTGTAGCACACCATACTATGGCTTTCCCTATAGCATCCCATACTATGACTTCACCTATAGCATCCCATACTATGACTTTCTCTATAGCATCCCATACTATGACTTTACCTATAGCATCCCATACTATGACTTCACCTATAGCATCTCATACTATGACTTTACCTATAGCATCCCATACTATGACTTTACCTATAACATACCATACTATGACTTCACCTATAGTACCCCACACTGCACCTTTCGTTAGGGTTCAGGTAGTCAGCTGGCCTCGACATTTAAAGGGATTGTGCCAAGTTCCTAATCCATCCCTTTTTATCAACTGGTTACGTGTCTGATGGGTGAGACTGCCAGTCCTTAGATGCTTTACTGAGATGGGTCATTCTGTTACCCCGATACGTTTCAGGGTCATTGGCCGTGTGCCATTTTCAAAAAGAGGAGGAGAACGGGTGAAAGTACTAATACAGTGAGATGGATTTGCATATTGGATAGTTCTAAAGGGACTCAATATGGGATATAAATGTTGGCCTTACATTAATTAGATCGGCCGGATTTGGGGTCTCTTCGCTGTATGATGAGTTTTATCACGTGTTGTATGTGATTTTAGGTTTGCTTGTTCCTCTGCAGACATCATGGCGGTCGCAGCCCCAACCTGTCTGCATACGTATTGCGAGGCTAGTGGATGAATCATGACTGTGGAATATATCGTCCCTTGATAGAGGCTATTTTCCTGTTATGTGTATTTGTGTTGTTTGATACATAATACAATGTGTTTGTGGCGCGTCATTCTGGCGGTGGTTCCTGGATATGATGATGCCAACATTTCTAGTTTAGCAATTCAGATCGATACATTGCGTGTTGTTCTGATCATGTGATACAGTATTCATCGGTTACATGGGAGCTGCCATAGTAGCGCTTAGACACCTTTCTCTATGGTCAGTAATAGCACGGGTGACTCGGCGCCGTTTTGAGTGTTCATGCAAGCATGGGTTCGCACATGCACATTTGTGCACGCATTGGCACGGGGTTGTGCGTGTCCATTCATGATTGTTTGCACATGTGCCGAGCGGGACACGCCGGGTTCCAACAGGCGGTACCATGATGGGTCTGCGCTTATTCGATGTGCCGGCTTTCTCCATGATGTAAGTTCAGTTTTCATCTGTGAAGGCTGTTGCTGAGTGGCTAATTGTTTACTATACATGTGATACATGAATATGTCTGTATGCTCGATGAAGACACGATCCGCAACGACGGAGAGGTGAGAATATGAGTGTTTAATACTTTTGCACATAAGAAGCAGGAAATTACAAAGAAGAGATTAACTCAGACATTCCCTTTAAGATTGGAGCAGTAGCCACATCTTATGAAATAATGCCTTATAGCTAGGAAATGCCATCCCTTTAAGATCAGTGGGGGTCTGATTTCTGGTCCTACACTAATCCTGAGGATGAGGATGGCTCTGGTTAAGCGCACAGTCTCATTTACTGGTTTTCGCTGGAGGAAGGACCCCAACCGTGCAGGGAATGTGGGATCGGCACCCTGGAGCCAGTCTGTTGAGTGCTGCATTTTGGAGTTTCCTACGCAGCCGGTGGTCAGAAGCGCCATTGTGTAAGGAAAACTTTAAAAGGGATGCGGTACTTTGTACAATATATCAGCGTGAACATCTAGAAAGAGCATCTCTATCAGGAGGACTCAGCATGTTGGGCCATTAAATATAACACATTGATTTCTGTGAGAAATGTGTAATGCTTTATTTCCCCTGCGGAGGCGCTGCAGGGAAATCAAACACTTGTCACTACATTCCTTCACAGATTACAGTTCATCACGGGGGGCCCAGCAGCAGAATCCTTCAGAGAAAAGGGGATTGACCTAAACAGAAAGCCCCTTAAACTCTCAGACCAAGGAGGTATTATGTAAGTGAAATGTCACCGTGTGTAGAATATTCTCTGTACTTTTGCTCTACAGCATCCGGTTCCTTCCTTGCACAAAGCTCCCGGGACGAGAGGATACAAATCAGCCAATATTTCTGCAGAGCAATAAATAATAGTGATTTAATTGAGGTTTTCGGAGTTTATGGTGGATAAGGCCGCGTGACGGATAGCGAAATCTAATATTCCCCGCAGGCCCAACATGTGAAATATGTCATATCTGTCAGCCCTCTACACAAGACCTCTGTATCTCACACAAAGCTTCAAAGTTGGGATTCAGTTTCGTGGAAATAACACGCCTTGTTCTTCTACATGACAGACGGCGACAACTGTGGAGCGATGCTATCCGGGAATGTGAGGCAAAGACGCCGGTTATTATACTAAATATTCTACACGGAAAGACAGAATCCAACAGTCACACAGACTAATAAGCAATACTAGCTGACAGTCTATGAGGAGGGAAGGGGGGGACACAAGAGCTTACAGTCTATGAGGAGGGAAGGGGGGGACACGAGCTTACAGTCTATGGGGAAATGGGAGGGGACACAAGAGCTTACAGTCTATGAGGAGGGAAGGGGGGGACACGAGGTTACAGTCTATGAGGAAATAGGGGGGACACAAGAGCTTACAGTCTATGAGGAGGGAAGGGGGGGGACACGAGGTTACAGTCTATGAGGAAATAGGGGGGACACAAGAGCTTACAGTCTATGAGGAAATAGGGGGGACACAAGAGCTTACAGTCTATGAGGAGGGAAGGGGGGACAAGAGCTTACAGTCTATGAAGAGGGAAGGGGGGGACACAAGAGCTTACAGTCTATGAGGAGGGAAGGGGGGACACAAAAGCTTACAGTCTATGAGGAAATAGGGGGGACAAGAGCTTAGAGTCTATGAGGAGGGAAGGGGGGACAAGAGCTTACAGTCTATGAGGAGGAAAGGGGGGACACGAGCTTACAGTCTGTGAGAAAATAGGGGGGGCACAAGAGCTTACAGTCTATGAGGGGGGAAGAGGGGGACAAAATCTTACAGTCCATGAGGAAATAGGGGGGACACAAGAGCTTTCAGTCTATGAGGGGGAAATAGGGGGACACAAGAACTTACAGTCTATGAGGTAATAGGGGGGGACACAGGAGCTTACAGTCTATGAGGGGGAAATAGGGGGACACACGAGTTTACAGTCTATGAGGAAATAGGGGGGGCACAAGAGCTTACAGTCTATGAGGGGGAAATAGGGGGACACACGAGTTTACAGTCTATGAGGGAATAGGGGGACGACACAACAGCTTACAGTCTATGAGGAAATAGGGGGGGGGGAACACAAGAGCTTACAGTCTATAAGGAAATAGGGGGACACAAGAGCTTACAGTCTATGAGGGGGAAATAAGGGGACACAAGAGCTTACAGTCTATGAGGAGGAAATAGAGGGGGACACAGGAGCTTACAGTCTATGAGGAAATAGGGGGGATGACACAAGAGCTTACAGTCTATGAGGAAATGGGGGGGCACAAGAGCTTACAGTCTATGAGGGAATGGGGGGGGGGGCACAAGAGCTGACAGTCTATGAGGTAATAGGGGGGGACACAGGAGCTTACAGTCTATGAGGGGGAAATAGGGGGACACACGAGTTTACAGTCTATGAGGAAATAGGGGGGGCACAAGAGCTTACAGTCTATGAGGGAATGGGGGGGGCACAAGAGCTTACAGTCTATGAGGAAATAGGGGGGGACACAAGAGCTTACAGTCTATAGGGAAATAGGGGGGGGGGTACACAAGAGCTTACAGTCTATGAGGAAATAGGGGGGGACACAAGAGCTTACAGTCTATGAAGAAATAGGGGGGGGCACACAAGAGCTTACAGTCTATGGGGAGGGAAGGGGGGGACACGAGCTTACAGTCTATGAGGAAATGGGGGGACACAAGAGCTTACAGTCTATGAGGAGGAAATGGGGGGGCACAAGAGCTTACAGTCTATGAGGAAATGGGGGGGCACACAAGAGCTTACAGTCTATGAGGAAATGGGGGGGGACACAAGAGCTTACAGTCTATGAGGAAATAGGGGGGGCACACAAGAGCTTACAGTCTATGGGAAGGGAAGGGGGGGACACGAGCTTACAGTCTATAGGGAAATAGGGGGGGGTACACAAGAGCTTACAGTCTATGGGGAGGGAAGGGGGGGACAAGAGCTTACAGTCTATGAGGAGGGAATAGGGGGACACAAGAGCTTACAGTCTATGAGGAAATGGGGGGGCACACAAGAGCTTACAGTCTATGAGGAAATGAGGGGGGGGGACACAAGAGCTTACAGTCTATGAGGGGGAAATGGGGAGGACACAGGAGGTAGCTGCGTTATTTATGTACAGTGGTCAGCCATCTTGTATATAAATAGCTTAGTATACATAAAGCTTCATGAGCCTCTCACTAGCTGCTGTGTGTATACAGCTATGGGGTATAGTAGGGTGTTTGGGGGTGTGGGCGGTACTGTGGGGTGAATAGGGGTGTGTTCAAGAGTATAGTAAAAGGGTAGATGAGAAAAGTTTGATTAGGGGATGTGATCTGCCTCTCTATAGTGATGTGTTTTTAGTGGACACCTTATACTGTGGATGTTGGTAATAACCTGCTAGTCTTGGGTAGAGCACTCCAGAGAACCGCTGCAGCTCAGGAGGAGTCTTGGGGATGGGAGCAGGGGGTTTGCATTATGGAGCATGTTAGTATAAGGTCATTAGCAGAGCGGAAAGTGCAGGCAGGGTGGTAAATGGAGATAAGGGAGGAGATATAAGGTGGTGCAGCACTGGGGAGAGCTTCATGGATGAGAGGGATAAGTGTAAATTATATTTTATATTGGATGGGCAGCTATCGCAGTAACTGGCACAGAGTGGAGGCATTGGTGTATTGACTGGCACAGAGTGGACACATCTGTATAGTGGCTGGCACAGGCTGGAGGCATTGGTGTAGGGACTAACACAGGGTAGAGACATCCGTATAGTGACTGTTATAGGGTAGAGACACTGGTGTAGTGACGGGCACAACATGGAAGCATCGATGCAGGGACTGGGAGAGTGGAGACATCAGTGAACTGAATGGCACACAGTGATGGCCATCCGTATAGTGACTGGCACAGGGCAGAGGCATCAATATAGTGACTGGCAAAAGGGGGAGGCATCAGTATAGTGACTGGTAAAGGGGCGAGAGATATCAGTGTAGTGACTGTTATGGGGTGGAGACATTGGTGTAGTGACAGGTACAGCATGGAGGCATCAACACAGGGACTGGCAAAGTGTAGACATCAGTGAAGTGACTGTTATAGAGTAGAGACATCAGTGTAGTGACTGGCACAGGGTGGAGACATTGCTGTAC
Organism: Eleutherodactylus coqui; assembly: GCA_035609135.1. NCBI lineage: Eukaryota > Metazoa > Chordata > Amphibia > Anura > Eleutherodactylidae > Eleutherodactylus > Eleutherodactylus coqui. The sequence goes on from CM069413.1 coordinate 173,316,940, forward strand.
TGACTAGCACAGGCTGGAGACATCGATGTAGTGACTGGCACAGGGTGGAAGCTTGAGTGTAGTGACTTTTATAGGGAGGAGACATTGGTGTAGTGACTGGCACAGCATGAAAGCATCCATGCAGGGACTGATAGAGTGGAGACACCAGTGCAGTGACTGGCACAGGTTGGAAGCATAGGTGTAGTGACGGGCTCAGGGTGGAGACATCAGTATAGTGACTGGCACAGGGTGGAGACATTGGTGTAGTGACTGTTATAAGGTGGAAACATTGGTGTAGTGACTGGCACAGCCTGGAGACATCGGTGTAGTGACTGGTACAGGGTGGAGACAGCAGTGTAGTGACTGGTACAGGGTGGAGACAGCAGTGTAGTGACTGGCACAGGGTGGAGACATTGATGTTGGGACTGCCACAGAGTGGAAGCATCAATTCAGGGGCAGGCAGAGTAGAGACATTGGTGTAGTGACTGGCTCAGCCTGGAGGCATCGGTGCAGTGACTGGCTCAGCCTGGAGACATCGGTGTAGTGACTGGCACAGGGTGGAGGCATCGGTGCAGTGACTGGCTCAGCCTGGAGACATCGGTGTAGTGACTGGCACAGGGTGGAGGCATCGGTGCAGTGACTGGCACAGGGTGGAGGCATCGGTGCAGTGACTGGCTCAGCCTAGAGACATCGGTGTAGTGACTGGCACTGAGTGGATCCAAAAAGTAATAGTACGCAACAGCACCCAAACAATTCCTCCTTAAGGTGAGGTGGAAGCAAATGCAAGCCACAAAGTGGGAGCCTGAGCCTAGAGACTCAATATATAATCCAAGGAATAATATGAAGTGGCGGCATAGGACGGGTATTCGCAGCATTTTCCTCCAGCACCGGAGCTGAAACGCATCAATTTTCCTTCTGTCTTTTTTCCTGAGCATCCAACGTTCGCCGCCATATGGGATTATGGGAAAGACGATTGTATTGACCAGTCTGGTTTTTGTTGCAATGCTGATATTCTTGCTTTTCCAGATCTCTTCCATTCCTTGCATTGCATTCCCACCAGGTGTAATCCGCCTCTTGATCTCCGGTCCAGGTTGCCTGTTGCAATTGATTTTGGATCCAAGGAAGATGAAATCTTGGACTCGACTTGTTTATTTTTATAGAAACTGACACAGGGTGGAGGCATAGGGGCTGTGATTGGCACAGGGTGGAGGCATTGGGGCTGTGACTGGCACAGGGTGGAGGCATCAGGGCTGTGACTGGCACAGGGTGGAGGCATCAGGGCTGTGACTGGCACAGGATGCAATTATTCGAATGCGACACCCTCTAGCTTCTGCATAGAACAGCCATCTTTCTCGCAGTGTGCGGGTACATACACTTCTAGGGTTCATTGATTTTAATTGGCGCCCTTTCCAATGTGACTTCCTCACAAACATCAGTACAGACAATCTGTAACATTATCAGGCAGCTCCTGTGGTCCCAACGTAGGACTAAAAGTAACGGTCAGAGTGGGATCCATTATGGTATTGCCATCCAGGACTGATTCTGTAACATAATATTTGCTGGCCTGTACATTCCTCCGCATAGCTGGCCAAGGACATTGGCTAATCATGACTGGGACCGCTCTCTAAGGCCGGGCCCACATGACTGTATGCGTACAACCCTAAGCCAATCACGCAGAGTCGCGGGGGAGCTGGCCTATCGCCGCATATATCAGCAATAGTGTACTGCGCACAACAGCGTATCGCACACACGTCTCTCACTTTCCAGCGTGATTGCTTTGCAGCGGCGCGTGTATATGCCACCCATACATGATGTAATTGTGTATTGGCAGAGTTGATTATGCGCCCATAATGGGCTCCCTTGTGTGTAATACACGGTAAAATAGACCATACTGCGTTCTTCTTTTGCGCTGGCATAATACACAATGCTTACACGCAAATGTGAGTGAAGCCGTGTAAGGCAATGTAGATGGCCTGCGGATTCCCATGTATCACATGCACGGACATCACACGTGTAATACGCGGTAAACTCACGCTCGTGTGAGCTGGGCCTTAGAGCCGCCGCCTGGGAGATCTCAGCGGGGCTGCAGACGTGAATCCCTTCATTCCAAGCGTCTGCAGAGCGTCGGAGGCGCCCCTGTCCCGCGGTATGCGGCCCGGCTCTCAGCCTCGCACGACTCCATCTTACTACAATTTATGCTTTACAAGAAGACGGTTGTTGAGTTTTATTTAACGAGAGTCAGCGGCTTTTAACTTTACGTTCTATCGGTTTTACGAATGATTGGCGGTTACCCTTAAAATTTACATCCGTGACCAATTATGGTGAGAGAAGACATTGCAGCAGGACGCCGCTGGTTGCATCGCGCTCCGGGGTCACATCTGTTAATATAACGGTCCGGTAAGAGAAGCAGCACCATGCGGACGATGCAGACTCCTCCACTACCAATATGGATACGGTAACATTTTACGAGCCCATTATCACACTGCGCTCCCCCACCAGGCGCTCCACGCTCCGGCTTTATGGTGCAGCTGTTGACTCGTTAATCCCAATGGCTCCGTGCCCACCAGTGTCATTTGTTTACCTCCAATATGGCAGGTATCTGGGAAGTAAACTCTTCACCCCGGTAACTTAGACCTCATGGCTATGCGGAGCTTGTGTCGCCGTCGTTGATCACTGCGGCCGGACATTTCTTGCCAATGACAAAATAATGCCACATTTTGGGGACATTTGGATATTGGAATAGATCGAATGCTGCGAATTGTCGCGAAGCTCCGCAGTCAGCCTATAGGCTGACAGTGGAGATCCATCTGCTGGCTCCTGCTCCCGGGCGGACAGGGGGCCTTATGCATTGCAGGGCAGAAGTATTGCAATGTATTATTAGTGTAATCATAGCATCATAGGTTCCAATTCCCTATAAGGATATTAAAAAATGGTAAAAAGACGTTAAAAATCAAACCTTTTTTGCACACTTCCCCTCTTTGTTTAAAAAAAGTTAAAGCCCCCGTTTGATATTGTTGCATCTGTAAAAACCCGTATAATAAATTGAACACAGTTTCTATTCTGCAGTCGCAAACGCAATAAAAAAAAGTTTCAAAAAAGAGCCCAAATCCTTTTTTTGTTCATGTTGCCTCCCCAAAAAAACCAATAAGGTCTCGTTCAGACGAGCGCAGTTTTTGCGCTGCTAGTAGCAAGAAAAGATCTCGGCTGTAATGCTAAAAAGATCGCGTGAACGGGCTACTTCCAGCTACTTGAAGGCACCCGTTCACACAATCCGAGGTGCGTGCTTCCCAGCTCCCATAGGAGTGTATGGAAAGCACACAGCAAAGATGGCACCGCTCTTATCTTAGCCCGCACCTCGGAGCCCACATCAGGGTTTGCACTGGCATGTCCTATCTTTTGTCAGGTGCGCTGATTCAATGTGCCCAACATTCTCTCATGTGAACGCTAGGAGCCTATTGGTTGCTATTAGAAGTGCGTTCTGTGCGCTGCTAGCAGCATGAAAACAGCGATTGTCTAAACGAGCCCTAAAAGTGATTAAAAAAAACACGCATGTACCCCAAATGGTACCAATAAAAACTACAGCTTGTCACACAAAAAACAAGCCCTGTCAGAGTCCCGTCCATGGAAAGCAAAAGTTATCGAACTTTATTGTGCCAAAGGTTACAAAACTAAAAAAAATGTATAATTTTAGTATTGTTGTAATCATTCTGACCAGCAGAAACAATGTATCCTGTCATTGCTGCTACATGATTAACCCTTTCCGATCCAATTTGTATCCTGGTTTTCCTAGGGGGCTTACTCTTTTTTTGCCGTTATACAACAGCGCTATCTGCTGGCTAAAGCCAGTACTGCATGAGCTGACACGTTGGATAGGTTCCGACAGCAGAGAGGCTGGCAATATACAGTAAGAGAACCCCGACGGACGTCTTCCAACATCGGAGCTGTACAGCCTTAAATCATAATGTCTTCAGACGTCAGACAGTGGATTGGAAAGGGTTAACACTGTAAAAAAAATAATGGCAGAATTGATGTTTTTTCTCTGCCCTTTAAAAAAATTACTAAAAGTTCTGCAATACATTATATGCACCCACAAAGGTACCAATAAAAACTACCGCTTGTCACACAAACCCTCAGGTTAGGATGAGGGGAAAATAAAGTTATGGCTTTTGAAAAATGGAGAGGAACCCCCCCAAAAATCGTTGCGTCATTGGAACCAAAATAGGCGGCGTCACTAAGGGGTTAAGTAAGGGTAGCTTTACACTGGCAACTATCATCTGAATAATCAATCCAAATGGCTGCTGCCTCTTGTTCTTCTCACCTGCAAGGAACTAATAAGCATTAAGTGGGAGGGGAAAATATTCCAAAAAAAGGCAGGAGCCAATCAGCATTGAGTGGGATGCCCATGCTGAACGCCTCCTTGCAGGGTTATTGGCTGGTTGTTGACAGACAGCGATTACCTGTTTACAATAATTAATCAACCAGCGACTGTTTTTAGGTGAGATCAAATGCATTTGTCACTCATCACCCGGTTGGTGGCCGTGTACATGGATCAAATGTACGATAGTTATCCCATGTAAAGCCGCCTTGAAGGGGTTGTCCAAGATAGATTTCTTCTTAAAAACATGTTCCCTGTGCCATAAATTATAGTCATAAACTCGCCTCTCCTGGGTCCACACACCTCCCTTTACACAGATCCGCACCTACAGGCTGCGTTCAGCTCAGGCACTGAGATCTGTGATTGGCTGCAGCAGCTTATGACATCTCTACATATGCTGCTGTAGCCTGTAAACATGATGTCACAGGGTGGACCCAGAGCTCCTGCTGGGGGAGATGCAGGGACCCAGGAGAGGCAAAACTATGACAGAGGTCAGATTTCATGCGGAGCTTAAGTTCGATTGTCCCCTGTGTGACAGGCCTCGAGGACAAGGGTGACCCATCACCAGTTTCCATATTGACAGTATGGGCTTAGGTCTACTTGTAATGCTCCTGTCAAGAGCGAATCTTAAGTCCATGAATTTTCCTCCTGCTACTGAATCTAACATGGCCGAGTACTGCATCTTCCGATCTCCCATTAAGATCTCTATGGGGAGAAAAAAATGGTAGAACCGGGAAATGGTTTCCACGCTGTCTTGCGGTGAGAAGGCATGTTTGGCAGCATCCCAATGTTTCATAATGGCTGGATTAGATGCGACCTTAATGTTGATTAGGGCAACTGTCCTGGCACTTATTTGGGCAGTTGTGGTGCGGCCTCAGTCCTTGACTGGGGACTCGATGAGGACTGGCTGGCAGTGACATGCGGACATCTGAGCCTGATTGATGCGAGTCCAGAAGTTGCCTTACTAAGCTAATGATTTCCTTCTGCTGATCCAGCATCAGTGTCTGTAATCCAGGGAACTTCTCTTAATAGGAGGCATAAAATTCCCGGAGCTCTGTAACTTGCTTCCGTAAGGCGGTGGTCATATTTGGGCATGATTATTTTTTAACGTCTTCTGGCACTGCATTGATATGGAGCCACAGGTGTAGTTATCGTTTAGGTCCAGAGAGTAATCAGGGGGAAGCCAGGGGTCGGTATCAGGTGATCTCAGGTTTGCAGTACAATGGAAGAGGTGGGTATCATTGTCAGGAGGAAAGCCAGAGATTGGTGTCAGGTAGTCTCAGGTATGCTTGTTGTGGAGGAGGAAGAAGGGAGTTGATCATGGCTGAAGCACAATAATCACGCAGAGAAGGAGGGAACAGGGCCAGGTTTATATAGGACAGGGCAGCGCTAGAACAGGGAATGGGTAGCAGGATCTAGGAACAAGGTATGCAGGGGAACTCATACGAAAGCCTGGATGGCTCAACAGGGAGAACAGACGATCTAAGAGCAGGAGGTCCCGCGTTTGAGTCCTCATAAAAACAGTCCAAAGATTAACAGAAAACAACTGGGACTGCTCTATCTCATTCTGGAATGAGTCTGTGATCTTCTAAACACCAGACTTCAATGTATGCACACATAGAGCCTGTTTAGCTAGATAAAAACATAATAAATCATATTAATTATAATATGTAGCATAAACAACACATCCTCTTTTCCCAAAACTGAATTAATACTAAGTAGTTACTGTTATAGTGTCGACAAGGCAACTGTTAGGTGGATTCACAACTGTCTGAGTAATCGCACTCAAAGAGTGGTCATAAATGGCTGCACATCCAAGTGGAAGAATGTATCAAGTGGGGACCACAAGGCTCTGTCCTAGGCCCAGTGTTGGTCAACATTGTTATAAATGATCTGAAGGAAGGAATTGTGGGAAACTGATTACATTTGCAGATGACACAAAGCTAGGATGGATAGCTAACAGTAGGGAAGAGAGAGAGGATTCAAAAAGATCTAGAAAAGCTTGCACAGTGAGCAGCAACTAACAGAATGGTCTTTAACAAGGAGAAATGCAAAGTCCTACATCTGGGAAAGAAAAATGGAAAAAGCACATACAGAATGGGATGAATTGGGCTAAGCAGCAGCACATGTAAAAAAGACTTGGGTATACTAATAATTCATAGACTGAACATGAGTCAACAATGTGATGCAGCAGCCAAAAAGGCAAACACAATTCTGGGATGTATTAAGATAAGCATAGAGTCTAGATCAAGTGAGGTCATTATCCCCCTCTACTCTTCCTTAGTCAGACCTCATCTGGAATACTGGGTCCAGTTCTAGGCACCCCACTTTAAAAAAGACAGACAAACTGGAGCAAGTTCAGAGAAGAGTTACCAAGATGGTGAGCGGTCTGCAAATCACGTCCTATGAGGAACGGTTAAAGGATCTGGGAATGTTTAGCAGAAGAGAAGGCTGAGAGGAGACTTAATAGCTGCCTGCAAATATCTGAAGGGCTGTCACAGTGCAGAGGGATCAGCCCTATTCTCATCTGTACAAGGAAAGACTAGAAGCAATGGGATGAAACAGAAAGGGAGGAGACACAGATTAGATATTAGACAGTGAGGGGGATCAGTGAGTGGAACAGGTTGCCACGGGAAGTGGGGAGTTCTCCTTCAATGGAAGTCTTCAGAGACTGTACAGACATCTGTCTGGGATGATTTAGTGATCCTGCATTGAGCAGGGGGTTGGACCAGATGACCCCAGAGGACCCAATGACCCCGGACGACCTGATAACCCTGGAGGACCCGATGACCCTGGAGGTCCCTTCCAACTCTCTCATTCTGGGATTCTATCTCACAGAGGACTGGACTGATTGTATGACTCTATGGATATAAGTTTAGAAAGTTCAGATAAATCCTGCTTGATTTGATTGCTGGAGGCCATTACCACACCCCAGGCTCTCCAGCTCTGCTTCGTCACCTTTTACCGATTAAAGCATCCCTTTTCTGGGCTTTGGTCCCAGTGCTAAATCTGCTTTCTATGTTGTAATAATTAAGCCTGATAATTTGTCACTCTAATTATCGGGGGATGCTAGTGTTACGCAATGCCTGGAACAAGTCAGACGTGATTATATCGGGGCTGTCGTGGAAATGTAAGACACAGTGCACATGTACCACTTACAAGGAGCTGTCAAACTAAATGCAAGAGTCGCCTAATGTTATTAGCACTAAAATACGCTATAAAATGTGTTGACCGTTCATTATTTAGTTTGTTGTGCCTGAGGATATTGTGTTACTATAGTGAATAATAGTTAATACTGCTAGTAATAATATTCCCTTAAAGAGCTCGTGCCAAGATGGCATCCCCTGTTTTAATGTCCTATGATTTGTCCTCCTTTTGTGAGATAATAGTGTAGGGACCCGCAGAAGATGAGTATCCATAATGCTGGCCTATGAGCTTCCGTATTTTGGCCAAAATATTAACGAATTACTTCGTATTTATTGGTATGACGCTTGGCCATGTTGGTGGAGACACGGAGCTGTACCGGAGTATTACCACAGAAGGAGGTGATGCCACATTGTCCGGGACGTAGAAACCGCTCTCCAGGCAACCTCCACACCTAAGTGCCGCCATCCAATAGGAAGATGATGTGCTTTGATTCAGCTGTCCACAACACTTGCTTCCACTCAGTCTATTGCTCTAAGCACCATCGCAGGCGACGCTGTGCATTCACTGCTGTGATGTGTGCAACCGCTTGTCCATGGTAACCCTTCACATGCCGTTCCCTACGGATGGTTCTGGGGCTAATAGATGTCCCAATGTCCTGTGAGACCCCTGAGTGAGGGCAGATGATGTGTGATGTCTTCACAGCTCATACAAGGATTCGTTGTCCGTTTACGAAGTCTTCCTGAACGTGGCGGCACCACACACACCAGATGGTCTCCATCTCCAAACAACAGTGGACTCTGGAAGGACGAGAACCTGTGATATCCCGTACTGATTAGTTGTTGACAACCCACCACCAGATCCCATTGTCATCAGGTGTAGAGCTGACATCCCACCACCAGACCCCATTGTCAGCTCTACACCTCGTGACTTCCCCCCACCAGATGCCATTGTCAGCTCTACACCTGGTCACATCCCCCCACCAAATCCCATTGTGAACTCTACACCTGGAGACATCCCACCGCCAGACCCCGTTGTCAGCCCTACACTTGGTGACATCCCACCGCCAGACCTTGTCGTCAGTCCTACACCTGGTGACATCCCACCACCAGATCAGAACCTTTTGTTAGCTCTACACATGGTGACATCCCACTACCAGACCCCATTGTCAGCTGTACACCTGTGGGAAATCCCACCACCAGACCCCGTTGTCAGCTCTACACCTGGTGATATCCCACCGCCAGACCCCGTTGTCAGATCTACTCCTGGTGACATTCCACTACCAGACCCCGTTTTCAGCTCTACACCTGGTGACATCCCACCACCAGACCCCGTTGTCAGCTCTACACCTGGTGACATCCCCCTATTAGACCCTGTTGTCAGCTTTACACCTGGTGACATCCCCCTATCAGACCCCATTGTGAGCTATAAACCCGGTGACATCCCACCACCAGACACCGTTGTCAGTTCTACACCTGGTGACATCCCCCAGCAGACCCCATTGTCAGCTCTACACTTGGTGACATCCCCCCACCAGACCCTGTTGTCAGCTCTACACCTGGTGACATCCCCCCACCACTAGACCCCGTTGTCAGCTCTACACCTGGTGACATCCCCCCACCACTAGACCACGTTGTCAGCTCTACACCTGGTGACATCCCCCCACCACTAGACCCCATTTTCAGTTCTACACTTGGTGACACCCCACCAACAGACCCCATTGTCGACTCTATACCTGGTGACATCCCCCCATCAGACCCCGTTGTCAGTTCTACACTTGGTGACATCCCACCATAGACCCCGTTGTCAGCTCTACACCTGGTGACATCCCCCCATAGACCCCGTTGTCAGCTCTACACCTGGTAACATCCCCCGACCACACCCCATTGTCAGCTCTACACCTGGTGACACCCCACCACCAGACCCTGTTGTCAGCTCTACAGCTGGTGACATCCCCTCCACCAGACCCCGTTGTCAGCTCTACACTTGGTGATATCCCCCAACCAGACCCCGTTGTCAGATCTTCACCTGGTGACATCCCCCCACCAGATGCCATTGTCAGCTCTACACCTGGTCACATCCCCCCACCAAATCCCATTGTGAACTCTACACCTGGAGACATCCCACCGCCAGACCCCGTTGTCAGCCCTACACTTGGTGACATCCCACCGCCAGACCTTGTCGTCAGTCCTACACCTGGTGACATCCCACCACCAGATCAGAACCTTTTGTTAGCTCTACACATGGTGACATCCCACTACCAGACCTCATTGTCAGCTGTACACCTGTGGGAAATCCCACCACCAGACCCCGTTGTCAGCTCTACACCTGGTGATATCCCACCGCCAGACCCCGTTGTCAGATCTACTCCTGGTGACATTCCACTACCAGACCCCGTTTTCAGCTCTACACCTGGTGACATCCCACCACCAGACCCCGTTGTCAGCTCTACACCTGGTGACATCCCCCTATTAGACCCCGTTGTCAGCTTTACACTTGGTGACATCCCCCTACCAGACCCCATTGTGAGCTATAAACCCGGTGACATCCCACCACCAGACACCGTTGTCAGTTCTACACCTGGTGACATCCCCCAGCAGACCCCATTGTCAGCTCTACACTTGGTGACATCCCCCCACCAGACCCTGTTGTCAGCTCTACACCTGGTGACATCCCCCACCACTAGACCCCGTTGTCAGCTCTACACCTGGTGACATCCCCCCACCACTAGATCCCGTTGTCAGCTCTACACCTGGTGACATCCCCCCACCACTAGACCCCATTTTCAGTTCTACACTTGGTGACACCCCACCAACAGACCCCATTGTCGACTCTATACCTGGTGACATCCCCCCATCAGACCCCGTTGTCAGTTCTACACTTGGTGACATACCACCATAGACCCCGTTGTCAGCTCTACACCTGGTGACATCCCCCCATAGACCCCGTTGTCAGCTCTACACCTGGTAACATCCCCCGACCACACCCCATTGTCAGCTCTACACCTGGTGACACCCCACCACCAGACCCCGTTGTCAGCTCTACAGCTGGTGACATCCCCTCCACCAGACCCCGTTGTCAGCTCTACACTTGGTGATATCCCCCCACCAGACCCCGTTGTCAGATCTTCACCTGGTGACATCCCCCCACCAGACCCAGTTGTCAGATCTACACCTGGAGACATCTGATGGTTTCTTTACTGGGGTCTCCTGTGTGATCTGTTTCTTTTTACCTAAGGGCGCCTACCCACTGGCGTTGCCGATTTTCGTGCGTGAAAAACGCAGCGTTTTTGGCGCATTTTTCGCGCCTTTTCCGTTAATTTCCATTGACATTCATGGGTGCATTAAGAGAAAAATAAGGACACATATGCAACTGACAGTTCCTATGTGAAAAATTGCAACGGACCGAAAAAAAATACGCAAATGGACAAGAACACATTCTATACTAATTGCTCTTCAAAAAAAACGCAAAACGCAAAGGAAAAAAAATCGCCAGTGGGTGGGCGCCCTTTATGCTCACACATCAGATGACAGCACTGGAGTACTGGGGGACAAATACCTTTGTCAACATGGTGTATGTTTCTATCTTCCCAGCCACCCGGCTACCTCGCAATCACCATTCTTCTCACCTCGCCTTTTTTTTTTATTCTTCTTGCTGGGTTCTACTGTAATTAAAAGGTACTTGACAGAAGCGGAGATATAAACCGCCATTGTATATAAACTAAACAAAAACATCCAGAAAAAGAAAAGCCTTCCAGGATGTCGTGACGCGCGGCAGGTAAACACCAGCCCTCAGGATTACCAGTGAGCGATGTCAGCGGATCGCCATGAATAGCCGCTCTTTGTAGAGATAAGGTCACTCTGAGGCTTAGTCCCAATGGCCATTAATTCCTGGTGACCAAACCAGGTATTTAATGTCCCCGGTAATTAGACCTGAAGCCGCGCCTCTGGATCATTCCTTACACCATGTAGAAAAGCCAAATAATGAGGAGAGTAATTTATGGTGTAGAAATTCGCACATTTCTGGGTGGAATAAAAGGAGTTTGTCTTCGGTGTCTCTGTGGCGAGAACATTTTCGTGTGTAATGTGGGGGAAAAAAATAAATTGCCATAAAATTTGGGAAAACGCAATAAAAGTAGCAGGTATTAAAGCACAAACAGGTGACAATTAAAGCAAACGATGCCACAGTAACTGCGTCTTTCAGGACTGCCCCAACCATGAGGCGCCTTTGATTTTTTTGCCACCTGTGAGCAGCAACAATAATAATAATAATTGTCATTTGTATGGCGCCAACTTATTCCGCACACGGGGAACACAAGTAATACAAAAATTACAGAAAGTTCAAAAGTTACATGTGGTATTCAATTATTTGGACACACAGGGGGTGGGGGTGATACAGAAGGTACCGGAGCAGGAGGTGGAGCGAGGGGGAACACAGCAATGCAACGGTAACATGTGATATGCAGTTTTTAGGACACAAACGGGGTGGGGGTACTGCCCTTGGTGCGGGCAGGAAATGTATTGGGCATGGTTGGTAAAAGTTGAAAGCCATTCGGAGGGGCAGGATGTGTATTGTGGAGGTGGTCGACTAGATCAGGAGGTTTGGTATGCTACTTTGAAGAGGTGTGTCTTTAAGGCACTTCTGAAGTTTAGTGCATCCAGGATTGTCTGGGTGTTTTGGGGTAGAACGTTCCAGAGGATCGATGCAGCCCTTGAGAGGTCCTGGAGGTGAGCATGTGAGGCTCGTATTAGAGGGGTGTTTAGTCTGAGTGTGTTAGCAGAGCGGAGCAAGCGGGCTGTGTGATATATGGGCAGGAGGGAGGCGATGCACAGTGGTGTGACGACAAGCATTTAACTCACTTGCTCTGTACTTCCAATCTATTGGCGTCGGGGCCCGCTGCTGCTGTGATCAGAGTGTGACCCCTGATCCCTCCCCTGGCATCTGTATTACTTCATACAGATGGCAGCATGTAAGCCTCCAACACCAGACTGTAACTACAAAGCAAATGATTGAATTGCTTGTCAGATTCCTGCCAATCTGGGAGTCACTATTACTATCGGGGCCACTAGTAGGGCCACTATTACTCCATCACTGCAGACAAGTCTCAATGCTTCAAATATGTGTTGGCTACCTTATGTATTGGCGCCATTTCACACTTTTCCTTGGGCGCCCCTGATTTTTCTGTTCATGGCTATTCATGTTCTTATCGTAATGTGCCTTACATTACAGCTGTTCCCTTTCCCTTCACATACTAAATTAATGTACTTCCATTAGGCACAAGGCTATAACTATGGGAGACCCACTCGGAATGGTACTCTTTGGCCTGAGGAGACTACCAGTTGGTATAGGGAGTCTTACAGGCAATGCTTTCTGGGAAAAGGAATGTAAATGAGCTATCTCCAGATACAGAAAATCCCTCCCTCTCTCTTTAAAGCGGTGTACAACCTGATACCCAGAAGTCACATGTTACCCATGACCATCGGAGCATAAAAGTGAATACGTATGACTGCCTAGTTTCCATGTCAGAGAAAAGGGGAATGGCGCACAGCTCAGGAATGGGTACGAGCAAGTAGTAATGGTGCACTGTGTCTGTAGGGTGCTATGCTTTTATGGGGGGGTGTATGTAGGGTATACTAGTTTTGACTTCAAGGTGACTTCGAACGTATTATATATCTGTTTGGTGTGACAGTCACTTCAAAAACTGTGCTAATATATGGTTCACTAGGTGTGGCCGAAGTGCAATGGCAAACGCTTTGTGTCAGGACCAGTGGCTCCTGGGGTCTCCATGCCCACACTGCCAGTCTGATCACCTAGGCAGCTGGGGTGCGGCACAGGGGAGCCCCTGTGTTGGTGATCTCCCCTGGCCGCCGTAGACCTGTACACTGCTGGATTGCTAGGGACACTGCGGGCGCGGCTCTGCCCAGCATCCCCATTGCCATGGCAGCCGGGCGTGCGTCCTCTGTCTCTGCCCGCCAAGCTAGTGCTGGTGGCAAGTTTTCCATCCGTCTGTGAGTGACTCCTGATGCTGTCAGGCTCCCCGCCCCAATCAGCTGGAACTCGCATTCCTTGGATTTGACTGACTCCCTGTTCGGCTTACTTGCTTGGACCCCGACTTTGCCTTCACCTGACCCCTTGTACTGCGTACCCTCCTGTTGCCGACCCAAATTACTTGACCAGCCTCTGTGTTTGTTTGTCTTAGTGTTTGTTTGTAGTCTGACTCCTCGCCCCTCATCCCTAGACAGTCTGGAGACCGTCACCCAGTTGTCACACTGGGGCTTAGGCCAGGGGGGGGCAAGTAGGTATGGACAGGGGTTATGGGCAGTTTCAGGGACTTCCAGTACCCGGACCCCAGTTCCCTGACAGTTTGACTGTTTCGGTTTGGTCACTACTTCTAGGTGTTTTAGCCAAGCCAGATGTGCTTCCAAAAGGAAGATATGCCCATCATTACACAACTCTTTCTGGGGCTCTGGCCCCTCATCAGTACAGGGAAGGGTCCTGGTTGGCTGGAGGAGAAGCCTTTTCCCTTTTATTACGAAGCATTGCCTATAAGACTCCTCTAGCAGTCTCCACCCCAACAGCTAAATCAAGGACTTCCCAGCAAGCAAACTGGTACCTTACTTGGGTTTTCTAGTTGGGTTTCAAGGTTCTGTCCTATTGCAGAATCATTAGACAAGGGGAGGAGCTTAGGAGGATGCAGCAGCAGACTGCCTAAACCGGAACAAGCTGCGAGTCCGCCCATCAGACAAATTAGATGACAGCTAATTTGCATAAGTACGGGAAATGTACATACTCATAAATCCCAGACGGCTGTACTTCTACAAAAGAGGTGGTGCAATACTACGTATGGCCGCAGCGCTGATGCACATTTGGGCGGAGTCCAAAAGCAATTTTTCTAGTGAAAGACTTCCTTTAATAGGGTGGAATCCATGGTAGACTTATGAACCTTTGCTGAAGCCCCAGACTGCCAAGGCAACCATCAGCATCCCGCATTCACGTGGTGGTGGAGCCGATGGGCGACAGAGGGCTTCTTCCCTCCAGCTGATAGCTCAGATTCTGCATTCGTCATTGAGGGAGGGAAAAACAGAGTTCCTCTTTAATGACTTGATTGTACGTTGACCTTGCAGCTCGCTGTGTGTTCTTGTCTGGACCATCTAAATCTTCGGCACGTAAGGTGACAGTGCATTTTAGGACACATTAAACAAACTGTGCAGTGACTGAGTGTTGAACCTCTGCCAAATTCATTTCTGAGCAAATACCAGAGGAACTGCTTTGGCGCTCCACGTTAATCACAGGAACCACAACATTCAATCCAACATGAAGAGAAAAAAGATTGAAGATTAACCCTATGCAGCCTGAGAGCCGCAGCTACACTGTACCTCCAGGAGACGTAATGGCGCAACATACACTGAATGACCCCTTTATTAGACCCATCTAGTAGCATTGGATTCTTTAGGTCTTAAGAACAGCAGCGATTCATCGTGCTGTAGATTCCACTCGGTGCCAACATCGTTCTGCAGGAATACCGGCCCCTGCGGACAGGAACCTTCTTGTAGTTGCTGTCAGCGATTCATGCTGCTTGCACCAAATTCTGACCTTCCATCAGCAATATAAATCAGGCTCCATCTGACCAGGAGATGTTTTTCCGCTGCTCAGTGATACAAGTTTTGCGCTCTTTTGCCCGCTGGTGTCTTTCTGTTTCTCTTAGAGACAACGGCACTGGAACTGGTCGCCCGCTGTTATACCATCCGTGCGGAGGAACGGCGAGTTGTGCGTTCGGACACGTTAGTTGGAGCTCCAGCATTGTATTCAGCTGACTGTGCAGCCTGTTGGTCAGAACGATTCCTGACATCCTCTTCCAACCCCTTTCAGTTATGAGTTGTTTCCGTCCACAGGATCCCCTTTCGTTGGATGTTTTCCTTGATTGCGCCATTCTCTGTATACTCTCCACCCCGTTACATGAGAAAAAACCCCCGCGGTTGGCAGTGAGACCCCGGCTAGTCTAGCACTGATGACCGGCCTCGTTGGAAGTCACTCCGATCGCTGGATTTTACCATCTAATGTGGATTCACACTGACACTGATCCATGGAAAACTTGTCACATGATCCAAACCTTATGCCACACTCCAGGGTCACTTGGAGAACTTCCATACAGGAAAGCACCAATCATGAATGGATCAGGGATCTAATAAAGATTGTGGCCTCAAAAAAGGGGCCATTCAGTATAGGTTGTGCACATGGATGGCTTCGCTGGGGTGGGGCAGATAATATTGTGTAGTGGGCCAGAGTTAATGGGGTCCCCTCCAGCATTTAGGAATATTTTCTGTATGGCTCATGTCACTGTCTTGTCAGTGTCTTGCTTGTAGAATGCATTAGGTATATGTGTATTGGATGGTTGCAGGCATGAATGAGTTAATGTCTGGGTTATGTCTGGAAAATGCATCATTTTGTCTAGTGTGGTATTAAAGGATGGTCACATGATGTGTGAGTGAGTTGAGGTTCCTGGTCTGGTTGACTGGTCGGATGATCCTGTTCTGTCTGCCAGTCCAAGTCCAAGTCAGACTGCTGTGGTCCAGTAAAGAGAGAGAGGGACGGTGTAGGAGTCAGTTGGTTTGAGTGAGAAAACCCAGAGGAGTGGAGCATGGGAGAGTCCAAGAGGTGGGCCTGGGCCGAGCCTCCATCTCTAAAAGACAGAAAAAGAGTTACCAGGAGAGTTACTGCCTACAGATAACTGTGACTGTAGAGATACAAATACCCCGTGAATCCCCCCTGCATCATCACCGTAAGAACTGTTGGACTGTTGTTATTGATACTTGTTAAGTAAATGAGCAGAGCCGAACATTCCCCATTCCTGTTCAGAAAAGTACACTTTGTACGTGGATTACTTTATTTCCTTGGAGTTTACATCAGAGAGCTTCACCGCCTAGGACAGAACATTGGCGTCACGAGTGAAAAATGGGACTACAGGTAACCATAGTTACTGTCCCTGTGATCTCCACCAGCAGTAACAAGATTGGGTCCTGTGCTAACCTTAGGGAGGAGATAGTAGAGCCCCGTGACAAGGTTACCATCTCTATCCCACTGTCTCCTCGGCTAAGAGCCCACCCCTCGAATGCTGAAATTGAATGCCCAATGAAAGGAGAGTTGGCGCTGCTGATGTTTGTTGTTTAATGTACTGGCACTGAAAATACTTGAAGCTGCTGCATCCTGTAGATTTCACGGATGAAGGAATCGCCACTGCTGGCCCATGAGATAAAATAACTACAAGAAGACATACATAATCCTATATATGCAGCATCCGAGGAGTGGGCCCTTAGCCTAGGAGACAGCGGGGTAGAGTTTGGGACATGTCATGGGGCTCTATCATCTTCCATCCTGAGAGTAGCATGGGGACCCGGAACCGAGGGCACACCATTCAAAGGGTAACCCAACCTGTGGTTTACCATAAGTCCTTGGCACGTGGCATGCCACCGTTCCATCTTCTGTGGTGAATCCCGAGGATGTCAGTAAAGAGTCCACACACACAGAGCTAAAGTTTCAGAGCTGAGCCGGGAAGGGTTGGTAAAGCCTGTTTACTTGAGAGTAACCTGTAACAGTCCACAACAAATTACATCCACCATCAGAACACTGGTGCAGGAGGATTAGTGATGTGACAGGGAGGAATCACAGGATGACAGACTAATCCACAAGTTATTTGTGGGGTTCTGTTCCCGACCACTCTCCTTCTCTCTCTAGCTCTCTACCGATCAACACTCACGCTAAAGAATGGGTACTCAGCGCTGCACAGACTTGTGGTTCTCCAAGTTAATAGCATAGGGTACTGGTGTATCTTGTCTCCACCATAAGAATACGTGGAGATATGGCTGAGGCAGGTTGAGATACAGTGGAGGGCCAGGTGATGCCCACTGCTGCTGATTGCCTGATAGCCACAGCATCTGCGGTCCCCAACCATGCAGCCCATCTCTGGGTCTCGGCTCACATCTCCCGTTCGGACCCTGCTGCTGTCACTGTCCCCAGAGACTGTCAGCGCAAGAGCGCAGTCCGGACCCCACTTCTGTCACTGTCGCTGTAGACTGTCAGCCCAGGAGAGCGCCGGGGGTGGCGAGTGACAGCACAGCGGAGGACTGGAGCACATGGGCTGGGAGGCTGTCAGTGCAGGAGAGCGGTGGGGGTGGTGAGTGACAGCGCAGCAAAGGACCGGAGCAGAGCAGCAGAGCGGTGGGGGAGTGGTGAATTACAGCGCAGCGGAGGGCGGGAGAATAACGCTGGGGAGACATCGGGACCGCGAGCACAGACGCATCAAATGTGGGGACAGTACGAGGAGGAGGGGGCCTAGCGGAGCCACTGATTACCGGCATGGGTAGTGTGTCCTGAGTGAAACCGGCGTCCACACAATCACAGCTCTGGGGAATCCCATGTCGGCGCTGTCACTTTTCACCCTGCTCCACCAAACACCAACCCCACTTGACTGCCTGGAGCAAGGGACTAGCAGCGTGGGGATTTACTGATGTGTTGAAAGGAGGGTTAGGGTTAATTTAAGTGTTAAGCTTACATTATTAGCTGTAAATGCTTCAATGCTACCCCCCCCCCCCCCCCAACTACCACACCCCGCCGCTCTCACAGGGAAGCATTAACAGCTAATAATGTAAGCCTAACACTGAAACGAACCCTAACCCTCCATCCAAGGCAAAGGTCAGTCCCTACGCTGCTAGGACTTTGCTCCAGCCAGCCAATCAGTAGCTTGTGGACGTACACTGGGTGGATACAGCCCATCACTAGGTCTCCACTCATACTTGTGGAGACAACATACACCAGTACCATAGCATAGAGACCTGGGTAAATTGGGCCCAGGACACACACGACAATCGCTCGACCTCTTCCATCTTCTCCACAAACAGACTGAAGATGTCTATGTGCAGGCAGACTCTCCTCTCTTGCAACTCCACTCAGAGAAAAAGCCCTCTCATGCACCTTGCAAACACATATATAAAACAAGGTCACATGACACATAACAAGATACATTTTCTAGCCACAACTAAGACAGTAATCAATTCAGTTCTGCAGTTATGCAATAGACATCAAATTCTCTCACATAGAAGCACTGATCATACATAGGCACAAGACTACATAGATCATTCATAACGTCTGGAAAGGTCACATAACTTCTGTACACTACATATTTATAAAACTTCACTACATTCAGGGTCACGTTGGGGAGTGGCAGCTGTGCAATTGCTGTACATTACCAAAAGGGCCCCAGTGCGAGGGCATCTGCCCGCACCTTAGTTGTTTATCATGATGGGTTCTACAATTTTACAGAAACTTTTGTTTTGTTTTGCGTCTACTCTTTTATTTCTGTAACTTTTTTTTTCTTTTACTTTAAGAAACTTTACTAAACTTTTTTCGTTCCACTAGAGGACATTAAGGACTCCTTCACACTGGCGAGGGCGATATGGGGCTGTAAATCCCACCCCCATATTGCTGTCGCCATCCATAACAGCCCTGTGGATGCGAGGAACTTTCATGTGAAAACAGCCTCACATTACTGCGGGGATGCAGGGATCCTCCGGCGCAG
This sequence comes from Eleutherodactylus coqui, assembly GCA_035609135.1. NCBI lineage: Eukaryota > Metazoa > Chordata > Amphibia > Anura > Eleutherodactylidae > Eleutherodactylus > Eleutherodactylus coqui. Next base: position 173,336,010 of record CM069413.1, read on the forward strand.
CTGCCACAGCCAGCGCAGGGCAGGGCATGACGCACTGTTGCGCCGGCGATGACGCAGATTTGCAGTGACTCGCGGCGGGTCGGACGGCTTCCATTGACTGCATTTCCGCACAAAATATTGGCTCAACAGTCACCAACCTATGACGTATGGCACCCAGGGACCAACTGCAGGGTCGACTTATCTCCAGCTCCCTGTATCTTGCTCTTATGTGAGATGGAGCCCATATCGCACCCTGCACAGCCTAACATGCCCCAACACACCTCACTGCCACCACTAACCGTTTCTGACAGATAGGTCAGCCACCTCAGTTTCCACCAACCGACCAACAACTAATACACTTCTGGGTTATAAATCACTTAGATCGTTCAAGGACAACTAATGAAATATAAAGCTTTGTCCTAAGAAGGGTCAGCCATACTTAGATAACAATATACTAAAGGAGATATTTACAGAAGGGGGAGGAGCTACAAATACAGACAAATAGTATGAAGAAAAAAAGGGAGAAAATAGTAGAAAATACCCATCTATGGAGTTGCTACACCTAGTCCTGGGTGAGGAGCACGCAGAGCAAGGGACAGTACGGCATTAGATCCTATTCGAGGGTCTGACAATTTGTGGAGGAGATCCCTCTTAGTATTAGTAGCAAATATCAGTCTATGAAGTTGTTTCAAATAGTCCTGAGTGTAGTAGCCCAGAGTTAGCGGGGCCCCTCCATAATGTTAAATATTTGTCCTGTGCAATCGTATTGTCAGTGTTTTCTATGTTGTATGCATTTGATGTGTATTGTACCTCTGCAGCACTGAATGGGTTAACATCTGGGTTATGTCTGGGAAATGTATCTTGTTGTGTGTCACGTGACTGTGTTTCAATAAATGTTGGTGAGGATGCTTGGGAAGAGTAGACACTTCAGTTTGGAGTCTGTTGGAGTCAGTCTTGCAAGTGAGCCACACAGACACTGTCTGGTCTGTGTGGTACAGAATGGAAGAGACTGAGCAATGGTCTGAAGCCTGCCCTGGGCCCACACTACCCAGGATGTGCCAGTGCTACTATCCGCCCTCAAAGTGAGAGAGAAAGAAGGACACCTGAAGAATTGAGTGATGACCGGTAGACAGTAAGAGAGGAAGAGAGTTTGCCGGAAACAGGACCTCACAGATAACTGGGACTGTGGATTGTCTGGATTACCACGAGAAATCCTCCCTGTCACACCAGCTTCTGGAAGTGTAAAGTGTTTCTGAACTGTAACTGTTCTTTGTTTGAATTAAGTAAACGGACATTACTGACTGTTCCCGGTTTGTCCATAAAGTTATCCCTGTGCGTGGACTACTTTATTACCATTACAAGATTACTGCAGAGGAAGGAACGGTGGTGTCATGAGTGATAACAGACTGTAAGGTACCCACTAGTTACCCTTTTCCTGTAACCTCTCCCCGCAATAACTTGGACAGGTCCCGAGCTACCCTCAGGGGAGGAGATGGTAGAGCCACCATGACAGTAATCCTTTATCTACCTCGCCATCTCCTCGGTTGTGGGCCCGCTCCTCGGACGCTGCACTGAGTATGGAGTGGGTGACAGAAAGGAACTGGAAAGACCACATTAGATGCCACTCCTCAGCTTGACCTTTGAGCCACATCACCATCCTTCTTTTTATATTATCGATGGGCAGCAGAACATATGCGCAGATCATCTGAATGGAGCCCCAATTTATCTACTCGCGGATACCCAACGTGATATGCAACAGATGATTGGCTTCACAGATATGTGATTCTTTGGGTTCTGGGGGTCGCACGGTGATGGGGGTGAATGCACAGGGGTCCGCGGTACACTCCCAGTTCTGATAATATAACCGCTGTTCGGCTGTGACCTTCACATGGCCCATAACTCCTCCTGTGACTAATTTGTCTCCCATCCTGTGTATATCGGACCCAGGATGGGAGACAAATGGTGAAGGGATATAACAACTGACATCACCTTGTAACTTGGTGACTTAACATCACAACAAAGGGCTTCAATGCGGATCCCAGAAGGACATCACAGATGATCATATTGATGAGCTCTGCCTGGCAGAAAATACACTTTAACCATCTGACTAAGTCGACTCAATTTTCCTCAGACCAGAAAGGTGGCAGATTGACACGGGAAGATGGGTGACGATCTACCAGCATCATTACCTTACAATGCTCATGATCCTACAATATTGTCTTGGGTTGTATTTGACAGTCAATCTCTTGTGCCTGATAGGGGTCTCAGTCCTGGCTGGCATCACTGCAGCAGGTTCTCTTTTGTCAAGGAGCAGGCAGATGACTGGATGTGTTTCCTCGTAGACTGCCAGAATGCAACTTCCAAATCCCATTCAGTGATGGTCAGGAGCCCCTTCACAGCACAGCTGCTCCTACCCGCAAACAATGAGGCAATCTGTCATCTTCTAGCTTGTTTTCCATGTTCTCATTACACAAGTTCCCTTTAGTGATATCCTGTTATACACGACCGGTCAGAAGTTTTAGAAGATCTGACACTTTTCCAGTTTTTATTGCTATTTACAGTTTAATGTTTTTGATATAACCTGTAATGAAAGCAGAGAACAAATAAACAAGTTCAGAGGAATAAACTAATAGAATGAATTTGCATTTCTGGCTCTTCCCGGCCGCCCCTCAGCTGATATAACAGCTTCACACCCTCCAGACATTCTTTCTACAACTGCATTCAGATATTGTTCAGAAATGTCTTCCTAACATTGTTGCAGAAGTTCCCACAATTATGCTGCACTTGGAGGCCGCTCTGCTTTCACCCTTCTGTCCAGTTCATCCCAAACAAGCTCAATGGGGTTCAAGTCTGGGGACGGTGCAGGCCAGTCCATTCTTTGCAGTCTGCTGGCTTTGTCTTGTCTTTTTAAGGTCTCATGCACACGGGCAGATTTTTATTGCGGCTGACATCCGCGGTTCAAGTCACCCATAAAAAAAAAAAAAGAGTGTGCTGTACTCTACGCACACGAGCGGATTTGCATTGCGTTTTCTAGAAGTGGATCTAAAATCGCAGCATGCTCTATTTTAGCACAAATTTAAAACTGGCTTTATTGATCTCTATGGAAGCCTATGTATTGCATCCACAAGTAAGTTTAATTCAAATACACGGTCTTCCGCATGTAGAATCCAAGCATGCCATGTGCATGAGACCTAAGTAGTTCTGATATAACCTATGTTTTGGATCATTGTATTGCTGTAATATGAACCCCTCCCCAACTAGGCAGATATCAGAGGATATTGTGGGGTATCTAAATGCTGTGGTAGCCATTTTTATTCAGTGTGCCGTTACCCTGTGCAAGTTGCAAAGAGCCTCAAACTAACTGTCCATAATTGACAGTTAGGGTAGATAGTGCATGGGAATTGGTGACTTGCAGCTAATACGCATGTCATTACATACTGGCTGCATGCTCACGTGCAAGAGATACGCACATGGCACGCCGGCACACACAGTCATGTGAGCCTGGCCTAAGGTTTATGATTGCCTGTTTTCATTGGTTAATTGCCTTTTTCTTGCCCTTATGATGGCCATGTCCTCTGTCCTGAAGAGCAAAACCATCCAAATCCTAGAGGGTGTAATGCCGTCTGTTCCAGCGCTGGTTATATAGAATCAGAGGCTTTAAAGTCATCTACAAAAGTGGAGTCTCCTGTAGGAATAGTTTGCATCCAATTTCAAACCATGATCTGCTCTCTGTGCTTCAGAGCAGCGGTCCTTGATGTGTTACCTGAGAAAAGCCCTTTGGTTAAAATCATACATTCAGACTATTGTTTCAGGTTAAAATTTCATAACATTTTTAGGTTTTTAACGTACTTTTAAACCTTTGCACCATTTCATGTTATTTGCTGGACTTAAACTGTGTTAATTTTAAAAATAACTGGAAACATTAAGGTGTTGTAAAACGTTTGACCGGAAGTGTAGAGTCTTATTATAATTTAGGCTACATTTATGGAGGCGTTCTTTGGGCTATTTCTCTAATGGGATGGATGCTAACCCTCTCCTGCTGCAATACTCTAGTCAGGTCGTACTGAAGCCCCAAAGGCTTAGGGGCAGGCCTGCATGACTGAGTGAATTTAAATATTGTGTTAGGAAAGTTAATGAATTTGAGGCAGAAGTGGGGTGAAGGGGTTATGAAAGTATGGGGCGGTGAGGCAGGTGGGTAGTCATTTTAGGTAAGCCAGGGAAGGAATCTCCCATCCACCATCTTATTTGGGGTATGCTACACCCAATTGTTTTCTGTTTCCGTCGGGTTTTTGTAACTGCAAGGAAAAGTGGACATGTTAGATGGTAACAGGGTGTGCCAAGTTGGTTTGTGTGGAGCTTGGGTACATTGTGGTCATGGTGGGAGTGGGTTTGTGGCCCAGCAGTAGGCCCGGCACTTTGCCATGGCAGTTTGGCAGTGGTGGCTCCTTGGAGTTGGTGAGGAATTTTTGCGCCTATGGTGTTAAAGAAGGGAGTCAGGAAAGCTCTGTACTCCCCGGTTACCACGAAATGGGTGGGGTGTGGTGCTAGTCTGCATGGTTCCCGGTCGGTGGCTCATTAGTTGTTTCTTCTGCCTCTCTGCTCTTGCTAATCAGCTAGAGGTAACATCATGGTGTTGTGCGGACTTGCACCAGACCTCCTAAGGGCGTCAAGGACTTCCCCGTCATTATTTTGTATATGCTCAGGATGTTCTACTATAACTGTTAGTGTCAGTTTGGGTGATGGGGGGGCCTCAGTTTTGCCCCCCGCTCTCCCTAGTCGACTGCCGTCTCCTGCGCTTAATGTGTGCTCCGGTCCTCCTTCTCATCTCCCCTCATGGTTACTGACACTTTTCCCCGTCCCGGCTCCTGTCAGTGTTCATGCACGGGCCGAAGCTCACTCTCCCTGCCGGCTTCCCCTCTGTGCTCCTCTCTCACTGTCCTCCCCGCCGCCCTGCAATGAAACGTTGCATTGCTGTACTTCACCGCTGGCTCACACCTCCGTTCCCTGCCGGCGAGGGAGCTGTGTGAGCGCAGTGCCGGGGGGCTACAGGCCAGCCAATCAAAAATTGGGGGCATGTGCTTTGCCTACACCCATTCTGCTGGTGAAGACAAGATGCACCAATACCCTTTAGAGCAATAAAAAAAACATGTTGCATAAGTATACACACCTTATCGCAAATGTATGTGATTGATTCTGTGCAGTGTTCCCTTATCTGACCCATGGACATTGATTTACATGTCGTCATTAGATGTCCTATAGATGAAGTACTGGTTCGGTGCAGTCTGATAATTGCTGATGATGTAACTAATCGTTAGCATGGAAGTCCAGCGCTGCTGCGGCCCGCACCCATCTCACTCACAGAGAGGACTTCACAAAGAACAATTACTGCTAAGAAAAGTACATTGTATTCTTTTCAGGCATCATTTGTAGTCGGTATACAGCAGTTAATTATCTTCAAATGTTAGCATTTAGGAAAGTATGTACATCCCCCTCACCCCCAGCCAAAAACTGGGACTCTCTTCCATTGATGTGCATTGCTGACACGTCGCCTTAGGATAACAAATGACAATGTAGCAGTTCAAACTCTGACACCTGTCAACGCTCTGTCACAATGCCTTCTCGCTGGCTTGTAAGGGGTCAGTGACGAGAGCCAGAGGTGTCGGCCTTTGTAATACGATCACTTGTACTTCATGCAAGTTAGTGAAATAATTCAAAATTTGCAGAAGAATGAAGCAGAAAGACTTGGTGGGAATCAGCAGTATTGCTTGGAATTGTGGCCAAATGCACCGGAAGGAATGCATGACATCCACATCATCCTTAATCCGCATTTTCTCAAGCATTCACCATGGAGGAGTTATGACTATGGGCTGCATCGTGTCAAGGATTCTTACTAATACCTGAAAACGATAAGATATGACTTATTGTAGACCCTGGTTTTCTATGAGAACCTCCATTCCTTTATTGGAGCCCTCAGCCCCTTTATCAGAAACCAAAGCTTTTTGTTAGTGCCCCCAGCTCTGTTCCATTGCCTTATGGATCTCACAAGTTCGACTGCTGCGGCATACTTCTTCAACCATTTGACAGAGACCATGGCAGTAAATCAGACGCTGTAACCAACTAAAGATCTTCTCGTGACCATTCTGGTTTTGAGCCTCCATTGCCAATGAGCGAGCCAATTCACTAGGCACCACAATTTGGTATCAAATGTCGATTTCAGAAGGTAGATAAACCTTTTGGCATAGAACTCCACTTTTCATCTCCAACTTCTCACATGCCAGTCGTTCTCTTTCCTCTCTACAGGGCTTCTTGCCTTCCTCAACAAACTTGATCATCTGTGCCAGCCCCTCATGGGCCTGCTACATCTGTGCCCATTCCTGTCTTGAGGGACCAAAGAAAGGAGCCACTTCAGTCCCTTCCATTTCACACTGATTAGCGGTGGCCAGGGTCTGTGAAAATCTGCTGAAGTCAGGCACCTCCACATGCTCCAACTCGTGATCCACATCTCCTGTGGGGGTCTGGGTAGTTACCCTAGAAAGTCCATCAGCATTCTGGTTCTTTGTCTTGGACCGATACTTAATGTGATAATTGAACTTAGACATTCGGGCTATCCACCTCTGCTCTAAAGCCCCAAGCTTGGCATTTTCCAGATGAGCTAATGGGTTGTTGTCAGTCAGTACTAAAACTTCAGCCCCAGTCAAATATTCAGAGAATTTCTCAGTCATGGCCCATACTAGTGCCAACAGCTCCAACTTAAATGAACTATAATTCTCAGGATTTCTTTCAGAATCCCGCAAAGACCGGCTGGCGTATGCTATAACCCGCTCCTGGCCATCCTGAACCTGGGAAAGCACTGCTCCGAGGCCATACAGGCTCGCATCCGTATATAGCTAGAACGGTAAGTGGTAATCAGCGTACGCCAAGATTGGGGTCGTTGTCAGAGCATCCTTCAATTCCCGGAAGGCTTGTTCCTGTTCAGTTCCCCATTTCACAGGCCGGTTCTTCGGACCACTGGATGTGCCCCGTAGGAGGGCATTTAGTGGTGCTGCTGCCCTGGCAAAATCCTTAATAAACCGTCGATAGTAACCGGCGACTCCAAGGAACGCCCTCACTTCTCGCAGGGTAGTTGGTGTTGGCCAATCTTGAATAGCCGCTATCTTGTCCCTCGGTGGTCTCACCCCTTCTCCTGATACGCGATGACCCAAGTAATCAATTTCAGATTGGAACAACCGACATTTGCTGTGTTTTAATTTGAGCTCGTGTTCCCGCAATCGTCGAAATACTTGACCCAGTTGGTAGACATGGTCTTCAAAGGTTGCAGAATACACTATAATGTCATCCAAGTAGATGAGAGTGAACTGAAAGTTAAAGTCACCGAGACATTTCTCCATCAATCTCTGCAACGTTCCGGGTGCGTTTGTCAGCCTGAAGGGTATCCGGTTAAATTCATATAGTTCCATGGGCAAGATGAAGGCTGTCTTCTCCTTGTCTTTCTCAGCCATCGGGACCTGCCAATACCCACTAGCCAGATCTAGTGAGGAGAAGTACCGAGCTTTCCCTAGCGCCGAGAGGGACTCCTCAATCCGGGGAAAGGGGTAGGAATCTCTCACGATGAAGGCAATTAACGTCCGATAGTCTACACAAAACCGAATAGACCCATCTTTTTTTTACTAACACCACTGGAGCTGTCCAGAGACTTTGGCTTTCTTGGATGATCCCACCTTGCAGCATCTAAGTTAACAGTTCTTTCACTTCCTGATACAACCGTGGAGGAATTTTTCGGTAGCGCTCTCTAATTGGAGGGGTGTCTCCTGTGGGAATCTCATGGCAGACCCCAGTCGTACATCCAAAATCTTCAGCGTAATGCGTGAAAGTGGCTCTGTTTTCCCACAACAGCTCATCTATCCTGTGGACGTGTTTTGGAAAACACGAATAAGTCTCCATCTTCATCTGTTCTTGAATTGCACGGCCATTCCATTCAGAGAAGGGACCCTCATCTTCTCCCATGAACATGGTTACGGTCCACTCATCCCTTTCAACCAGCTTCAGATGCATCGGAGTTACTTTCTTTACTTCTTCTGGAGTTACATAGATGTTAGCCAGCAGCCTTCCTGGGGTCAGATCTACACTCTGGTCCTGGGTGTTTACACTGGAGTGGTACTCTCCCATTGTGAACTATTGCCAAGGAACGGGCTACCAGCGGATCAACACCTCCTTCGGTTGCTGGCAGTGGTTCTACCAAGACAGCTATGCCTTCTAGTTTCCGATAGGTGCCTACAGGCATGGACACTATCATCCCCCGACGGGGTGGCAGTGTAACTTTTGTATGCAAAGGGACAGAAATTCGTGCCAGAGGATGCTGTGCATCCGAACTTCCCTGTAAGCCACATGTCCAGATCAGCCGCTGGAACGCTGCTTGAGTAGGCCGATGGGTGGTGGTTTCCTTCCAATAACCATGACTAGAGATGAGCGAGCGTACTCGTCCGAGCTTGATGCTCGTTCGAGTATTAGCGTGTTCGAGATGCTCGTTACTCGAGACGAGCACCACGCGGTGCTCGACTCCATTACATTTTCTTCCCTGAGAAATGTGCGCGCTTTTCTGGCCAATAGAAAGACAGGGAAGGCATTACAACTTCCCCCTGCGACGTTCAAGCCCTATACCACCCCCCTGCAGTGAGTGGCTGGAGAGATCAGGTGTCACCCGAGTATTTAAATCTGCCCGCCCGCGGCTCGCCACAGATGCATTCTGACAGAGATCAGGGACAGTGCTGCTGATGCTGTTGCTGCTATAGGGAGAGCGTTAGGAGTTATTTCAGTCTTCAAGAACCCCAACGGTCCTTCTTAGGGCCACATCTGACTGTGTGCAGTACTGTTAAGGCTGCTTTTAGCAGTGTTGCACAATTTTTTTTTTTTGTATATCGGGCGTGCAGACCATAGCGTCCTCAGTCTGCAGTCATTGTACAGAGTATAGGGGCAGTACTGCTGAGGCAGGGACAGTGGTACAGGGAAAGAGGTATACTGGCTATATGGGCAGTGGGCTTTTTCAAAAAAATTGGGGAAAAATACTATATTTGGGCTGCCTGTGACTGTCTTCAGTTTACTGCGTGTCTGCTGGGGGTAGTAGTCGCTAATTAATACCCAGCTAAGCGTTACAGCAGGCGTGCGCAAAATTGTTTCCTGGCTCTGCTGCGCCCGTTACATGACCACCGTCATCCCGCCAGAGGGAAACAGTATACATAATATACAGTCTGGTCTGTCTGGTTTTTCACCTCACCATTTAAAAAAATAGAAGCAAAATACTTAAAGGGGTTGTCCCGCGCCGAAACGGTTTTTTTTTTTTTCCAACCCCCCCCCCCCCCCCCCGTTCGGCGCCAGACAACCCCGATGCAGGGACGTAAAAAAAAAACCGCTCAGCGCTTACCTTAATCCCCGCGCTCCGGTGACTTCTATACTTACCGGCTGAAGATGGCCGCCGGGATCCTCTTCCTCCGTGGACCGCAGCTCTTCTGTGCGGTCCATTGCCGATTCCAGCCTCCTGATTGGCTGGAATCGGCACGTGACGGGGCGGAGCTACACGGAGCCGGCATTCTGCACGAGCGGCCCCATTGAAGACAGGAGAAGACCCGGACTGCGCAAGCGTGGCTAATTTGGCCATCGGAGGCCGAAAATTGGTCCGCACCATGGAGACGAGGACGCCAGCAACGGAGCAGGTAAGTATAAAACTTTTTATAACTTCTGTATGGCTCATAATTAAAGCACAATGTACATTACAAAGTGCATTAATATGGCCATACAGAAGTGTATAGACCCACTTGCTGCCGCGGGACAACCCCTTTAAGGCCTACCACTGGCCTTTGGCCACTTGACTGGTTCTGCGCTGTGAATTCCAGTAGCTCAGTCATACGCACCTGGGTCTCACTACAGGCTTGCGCATAATTGTTTCCTGGCTCTGCTGTGCCCGTTACATGATCGCCGTCATCCCGCCAGAGGGAAACAGTATACATAATACACGCTGCATACAGTGTCTACTGTTTCAGCTCACCATTTAAAAAAAGGGAAGCCAAATACTTAAAGGGGTGGTCTCGCGAAAGCAAGTGGGGTTCAGCACTTCTGTATGGCCATATTAATGCACTTTGTAATATACATCGTGCAATAAATATGAGCCATACAGAAGTTATTCACTTACCTGCTCCGTTGCTGGCGTCCCTGTCTCCATGGCTCCGTCTAACTTCAGCATCTAATCGCCCGATTAGACGCGCTTGCGCAGAAGGGTCTTCTGCCTTCGGGTCTGTGCGGCAGCGGCAGCGTTCTGGCTCCGCCCCCTTCTACTCATGATCGCGTAGCTCCGCCCCATCACGTGTGCCGATTCCAGCCTCCTGATTGGCTGGAATCGGCACACGTGACGGGGCGGAGCTACGCGATGACGCGTAGAAGGGGCGGAGCCAGAATGCCGCTGCTGCCGAACCGAGCCGAAGGCAGAAGACCCTTCTGCGCAAGCGCGTCTAATCGGGCGATTAGACGCTGAAGTTAGACGGAGCCATGGAGACAGGGACGCTAGCAACGAAGCAGGTAAGTGAATAACTTCTGTATGGCTCATATTTAATGCACGATGTACATTACAAAGTGCATTAATATGGCCATACAGAAGTGTATAACCCCACTTGCTGCCGCGAGACAACCCCTTTAAGGCGTACCACTGCCCTTTGGCGACTTGACTGCTTCTGCGCTGTGAATTCCACTAGCTCAGTGATACGCACCTACGTCTCACTACAGGCGTGCACAAAATTGTTTCCTGGCTCTGCTCTGCGTTCCGTAAGGGAAGTCAGCCTCCAACCACAGGCCAATAAGCGGCACATTTAATTACAGCGTTCTGTTTCTGCTCTACTCGTAATACACCATGCTGAGGGGTAAGGGTAGGCCTAGAGGACGTGGACGCGGGCAAGGACGCGGAGGCCCAAGTCAGGGTGTGGGCACAGGCCGAGCTCCTGATCCAGGTGTATCGCAGCCGACTGCTGCGGGATTAGGAGAGAGGCACGTTTCTGGCGTCCCCAGATTCATCTCACAATTAATGGGTCCACGCGGTAGACCTTTATTAGAAAATGAGCAGTGTGAGCAGGTCCTGTCGTGGATGTCAGAAAGTGCATCCAGCAATCTATCGACCACCCAGAGTTCTACGCCGTCCACTGCTGCAACTCTGAATCCTCTGGCTGCTGCTCCTCCTTCCTCCCAGCCTCCTCACTCCATTACAATGACACATTCTGAGGAGCAGGCAGACTCCCAGGAACTGTTCTCGGGCCCCTGCCCAGATTGGGCAGCAATGGTTCCTCTCCCACCGGAGGAGTTTGTCATGACCGATGCCCAACCTTTGGAATTTTGCGGGGTCCGGGGGATGAGGCTGGGGACTTCCGGCAACTGTCTAAAGAGCTTTCAGTGGGTGAGGAGGACGATGACGATGAGACACAGTTGTCTATCAGTGAGGTAGTAGTAAGGGCAGTAAGTCCGAGGGAGGAGCGCACAGAGGATTCGGAGGAAGAGCAGCTGGACGATGAGGTGACTGACCCCACCTGGTTTGCTAAGCCTACTGAGGACAGGTCTTCAGAGGGGGAGGCAAGTGCCGCAGCAGGGCAGGTTGGAAGAGCCAGTGCAGTGGCCAGGGGTAGAGGCAGGGCCAGACCGAATAATCCACCAACTGTTTCCCAAAGCGCCCCCTCGCGCCATGCCACCCTGCAGAGGCCGAGGTGCTCAAAGGTGTGGCAGTTTTTCACTGAGAGTGCAGATGACCGACAAACTGTGGTGTGCAAGGTTTGTCGCGCCAAGATCAGCCGGGGAGCCACCACCACCAGTATGCGCAGGCATATGATGGCCAAGCACCCCACAAGATGGGACGAAGGCCGTTCACCGCCTCCGGTTTGCACCACTGCCTCTCCCCTGTGCCCCAACCTGCCACTGAGATCCAACCCACCTCTCAGGACACAGGCACAACCGTCTCCCGGCCTGCACCCACACCCTCACCTCCGCTGTCCTCGGCCCCATTCAGCAATGTCTCTCAGCACAGCATCCAGCCGTCGCTAGCGCAACTGTTTGAGCGCGAGCGCAAGTACGCCGCCACGCACCCGCACGCTCAAGCGCTAAACGTGCACATAGCCAAATTGATCAGCATGGAGATGCTGCCGTATAGGCTTGTGGAAACGGAGGCTTTCAAAAACATGATGGCGGCGGCCCCGCGCTACTCGGTTCCCAGTCGCCACTACTTTTCCCGATATGCCATCCCAGCCCTGCACGACCACGTCTCCCGCAACATTGTACGCGCCCTCACCAACGCGGTTACTGCCAAGGTCCACTTAACAACGGACACGTGGACAAGCACAGGCGGGCAGGGCCTATATATCTCCCTGACGGCACATTGGGTGAATTTAGTGGAGGCTGGGACCGAGTCAGAGCCTGGGACCGCTCACGTCCTACCTACCCCCAGAATTGCGGGCCCCAGCTCGGTGGTGGTATCTGCGGCGGTGTATGCTTCCTCCACTAAAGCACCCGCCTCCTCCTCCTTCTCCTAGGCAACCTCTGTCTCGCAATCAAAACGTGTCAGCAGCAGCACGTCGCCAGCAGTCGGTGTCGCGCGGCATGGCAGCACAGCGGTGGGCAAGCGTCAGCAGGCCGTGCTGAAACTACTCAGCTTAGGAGAGAAGAGGCACACGGCCCACGAACTGCTGCAGGGTCTGACAGAGCAGACCGACCGCTGGCTTTCGCCGCTGAGCCTCCAACCGGGCATGGTCGTGTGTGACATCGGCCGTAACCTGGTGGCGGCTCTGCAGCTCGGCAGCCTCACGCACGTGCCATGCCTGGCCCATGTCTTTAATTTGGTGGTTCAGCGGTTTCTGAAAAGCTACCTATGCTTGTCAGACCTTCTCGGAAAGGTGCGCCGGGTCAGCGCACATTTCTGCAAGTCCAACACGGACGCTGCCACCCTGCGGACCCTGCAACATCGGTTTTATCTCCCAGTGCACCGACTGCTGTGCGACGTGCCCACACAGTGGAACTCTACGCTCCACATGTTGGCAAGGCTCTATGAGCAGCGTAGAGCTATAGTGGAATACCAACTCCAACATGGGCGGTGTAGTGGGAGTCAGCCTCCTCAATTCTTTACAGAAGAGTGGGCCTGGTTGGCAGACATCTGCCAGGTCCTTAGAAACTTTGAGGAGTCTACCCAGATGGTGAGCGGTGATACTGCAATCATTAGCGTCACCATTCCTCTGCTATGCCTCTTGAGAAGTTCCCTGCAAAGCATAAAGGCAGACACTTTGTGCTCGGAAACGGAGGTGGGGGAAGACAGTATGTCGCTGGATAGTCAGAGCACCCTCATGTCTATATCTCAGCGGGTTGAGGAGGAGGAGGGGGAGGAGCATGAGGAGAAGGGGGAAGAGACAGCTTGGCCCACTGCTGACGGTACCCATGCTGCTTGCCTCTCATTCTTTCAGCGTGTATGGCCTGAGGAGGAGGAGGAGGAGGATCCTGAAAGTGATCTTCCTAGTGAGGACAGCCATGTGTTGCATACAGGTACCCTGGCACACATGGCTGACTTCATGTTAGGTGCCTTTCTCGTGACCCTCGCGTTACACGCATTCTGGCCACTACGGATTACTGGGTGTACACACTGCTCGACCCACGGTATAAGGAGAACCTTTCCACTCTCATACCCGAAGAGGAAAGGGGTTCGAGAGTGATGCTATACCACAGGACCCTGGCGGACAAACTGATGGTAAAATTTCCATCCGACAGCGCTAGTGGCAGAAGGCGCAGTTCCGAGGGCCAGGTAGCAGGGGAGGCGCGGAGATCAGGCAGCATGTACAGCGCAGACAGGGGAACACTCTCCAAGGCCTTTGACAGCTTTATGGCTCCCCAGCAAGACTGTGTCACCGCTCCCCAGTCACGGCTGAGTCGGCGGGAGCACTGTATAAGGACAGTGAGGGAGTACGTAGCCGATCGCACGACCGTCCTCCATGACGCCTCTGCTCCCTACAACTACTGGGTGTCGAAGCTGGACACGTGGCCTGAACTCACGCTGTATGCCCTGGAGGTGCTTGCTTGTCCTGTGGCTAGCGTCTTGTCAGAGAGGGTATTTAGTGCAGCTGGGGGAATCATCACGGATAAGCGTACCCGCCTCACAACTGCCAGTGCCGACAGGCTTACACTCATAAAGATGAACAAAGCCTGGATTTCCCCAGACTTTTCTTCTCCACCAGCGGACAGCAGCGGTACCTAAACAATACGTAGGCTGCACCCGCGGATGGAAGCATCGTTCTCTATCACCATCAAAAATGGGGACCTTTTAGCTTCATCAATCTGTGTATAATATTCCTCCTCCTCCTCCTCCTGCTCCTCCTCCTGAAACCTCACGTAATCGAACGGGCAATTTTCCTTAGGCCCACAAGGCTCACTCATATTACTTTTGTAAACAATTTTTATACGTTTCAATTCTCATTAAAGCGTTGAAACTTTCACCTGAACCAATTTTTATTTTAACTGGGCTGCCTCCAGGCCTAGTTACAAATTAAGCCACAGTAACCAAAGCGATTAATGGTTTTCACCTGCCCTCTTGGTTGGGCAGGGGCAATTTTTCTGAGGTACATTAGTACTGTTGGTACACCAATTTTTTTGGGCCATCGCCTACAGTGTAATCCTAGTAATTTTTATGGGCTTCGCCTGCACTCATGCTACAGCAAGGTGTGTGGGGTTGGCCTACACTTTTGCTACATAAATGTAACTGAGGCCTTGTCTATACTGCAACTACTGAAATGTGAAAGAGACTTATCTCCCTAAACTGCTGCAACGGGAATGTTACTGGGGCCTGTCTTGACTGCTACTATTACTGAAATGGAACTAATACTGTGCTCCCCCTATACTGCTGCTAGTGATATGTTACTGGGGCCTGTCCAGACTGCTACTACTACTGAAATGGAACTAATACTGTGCTCCCCCTATACTGCTGCTAGTGATATGTTACTGTGGCCTGCCTTGACTGCTACTACTACTGAAATGGAACTAATACTGTGCTCCCCCTATACTGCTGCTAGTGATATGTTACTGGGGGCTGTCCAGACTGCTACTACTACTGAAATGGAACTAATACTGTGCTCCCCCTATACTGCTGCTAGTGATATGTTACTGGGGCCTGTCTAAACTGCTACTACTACTGAAATGGAACTAATACTGTGCTCCCCCTATACTGCTGCTAGTGATATGTTACTGGGGCCTGTCCAGACTGCTACTACTACTGAAATGGAACTAATACTGTGCTCCCCCTATACTGCTGCTAGTGATATGTTACTGTGGCCTGCCTTGACTGCTACTACTACTGAAATGGAACTAATACTGTGCTCCCCCTATACTGCTGCTAGTGATATGTTACTGGGGGCTGTCCAGACTGCTACTACTACTGAAATGGAACTAATACTGTGCTCCCCCTATACTGCTGCTAGTGATATGTTACTGGGGGCTGTCCAGACTGCTACTACTACTGAAATGGAACCAAGACTGCGCTCCCCCTACACTGCTGCTTCGGAATTGTTACCAGGGCCTGTCTTGACTGCTACTATTACTGAAATGGAACTAAGACTGTGCTCCCCCTATACTACTGCTAGTGATATGTTAATGGGGCCTGTCTTGACTGCTACTACTACTGAAATGGAACCAAGACTGCGCTCCCCCTATACTGCTGCTTCGGAATTG
Source organism: Eleutherodactylus coqui (assembly GCA_035609135.1). NCBI lineage: Eukaryota > Metazoa > Chordata > Amphibia > Anura > Eleutherodactylidae > Eleutherodactylus > Eleutherodactylus coqui. The sequence goes on from CM069413.1 coordinate 173,351,715, forward strand.
TTACCAGGGCCTGTCTTGACTGCTACTATTACTGAAATGGAACTAAGACTGTGCTCCCCCTATAATGCTGCTAGTGATATGTTACTGGGGCCTGTCCCTAATGCTACCGCTGAAATGTTACTAATTCTGGGCTCTACCTATACCGCTGCTAATGCTATGTCACTGGGGTGTGGAAACGGAGGCTTCCCAAAGACATGATGGTGGCGAGGCCATTTCCCACCAACGCGGTTACTGTTAAGGTGCATATAACCACGGACACGTGGAGAGGACACGTAGTGCCTCAAAAACATCCCCCTCCTCCTCCAACAATGAAAACATTCTTGGCAAATACCTTTGCATCGGTCCGTCTGGTGGCAGTCCAAGAATTTCACCTTTACCGACACAACAAGAGAGCCCCCCCCCCCCACCATCCCCCCGCCACGGCCGACTTAATCCTGGCCACATTCCGAAAACCAGCTAAATAAAACCGCGCTACTAGGTCCGCAGTCGCCACCACATTCTCACCAACGCGGTTACTGTAAAGGTACATATTACCAGGCTGACTGGGGCATGCACTGTGGGCCGAAGCCAACCTGTATTGTATCTGACGTTAGCTCTGCTGAGCAGGGCACTGCAATGGGATACATTTATGTACCGCCGATGGGTTCCAGGGAGCCACCCATGCTTTGGGTCCACACGGACTTCACATTAGGGATTTGTACCTGCCTGTGTCTATGTATTAAAAACCCCGGTCAGACTGGGGCATGCAGTGTGGGCCGAAGCCCACCTGCATTTAATCTGACGTTACCTCAGCTGTGCTGGGCAATGCAATGGGATTTATTTATGTAACGCCGGTGGCTTCGTGGGACCCATCCATGCTGTCGGTCCACACGGAGTTGTACCTGCCTGTGTCTACTTATAAAGAACCCCAGTCTGACTGGGGCATGCAGTGTGGGCCGAAGCCCACCTGTATTTAATCTGACGTTAGCTCTGCTGTCCAGGGCACTGCAATGGGATTTGTTTATGTACCGCCGGTGGGTTCCAGGGAGCCACCCATGCTGTGGGTCCACACGGACTTCACATTAGGGATTTGTACCTGCCTGTGTCTATGTATTAAAAACCCCGGTCAGACTGGGGCATGCAGTGTGGGCCGAAGCCCACCTGCATTTAATCTGACGTTACCTCAGCCGTGCTGGGCAATGCAATGGGATTTATTTATGTAACGCCGGTGGCTTCCTGGGACCCACCCATGCTGTCGGTCCACACGGAGTTGTACCTGCCTGTGTCTACTTATAAAGAACCCCAGTCTGACTGGGGCATGCAGTGTGGGCCGAAGCCCACCTGCATTTAATCTGACGTTACCTCAGCCGTGCTGGGCAATGCAATGGGATTTATTTATGTAACGCCGGTGGCTTCCTGGGACCCACCCATGCTGTCGGTCCACACGGAGTTGTACCTGCCTGTGTCTACTTATAAAAAACCCCAGTCTGACTGGGGAATGCAGTGTGGGCCGAAGCCCACCTGTATTTAATCTGACGTTAGCTCTACTATCCGGGGCACTGCATTGGGACAAACTACAGGAGCAATACAGCGCTAATGAGACGTGCACAGCTACGCTAGCATTGGAGTCCGCTGAAGGCACGCGATTGCTGAGGGTTTGTGCAGAGGCCTATGTCCTGGGTTCAGTGAAAGTCCGCTTCCTGCCTAGGATTGCTGAAGCTGTGGGCCGAGGCCTATGTCGTTGGCGCGGTGCAAGTCTGCCATGTTTGGCCGCTCAGATCAATTTTTTGTTCATGTCTTGGGCTTCCTAGGACCCACCTATGCTGTTGGTGCAAACTTAGTTCCCATCGCGGTGTTTGACCTGTCTGGCACAAAGACACTGACTGACTTGGGTAGAGGGCAGAGCGCAGACGGCTTTCCCCTTGCAGTGTGGATTGAGCTATGCGACACCTAGACAGAATGAATACTGTGTGGCACATGGATTCCCCATTGCTATGCCTACGTTTGCAGCTCCTGACAGAGGTGGCACAGGATTGGAGTTTTCATTGCTTCTGTACAGCATTGTGGGCTATCGCCCCGCCCCTTTTAAAGAGGGTCGCTGCCTGGCCCTGCCAACCCTCTGCAGTGTGTGCCTGCGGTTCCTCCTCATGGCAGACGCACTTATAAATAGACATGAGGGTGGTGTGGCTATGAGGCCAGTGTGTGGCATGAGGGCAGCTGAAGGCTGCGTAGGGACACTTTGGTGTGCGCTGTGGACACTGGGTCGTGCGGGGGGGTTGGGCAGCATGTTACCCAGGAGAAGTGGCAGCGGAGTGTCATGCAGGCAGTGATTGTGCTTTGTTGGAGGTAGTGTGGTGCTTAGCTAAGGTACGCCTTGCTAATGAGGGTTTTTCAGAAGTAAAAATTGTTGGGGGGGGGGGGGCGGCACTCTTGCCGCTATTGTGGCTTAATAGTGGGACCTGTGAACTTGAGATGCAGCCCAACATGTAGCCCCTCGCCTGCCCTATCCATTTCTGTGTTCCCATCACTTTCTTGAATTTCCCAGATTTTCACAAATGAAAACCTTAGCGAGCATCGGCGATATACAAAAATGCTCGGGTCGCCCATTGACTTCAATGGGGTTCGTTACTCAAAACGAACCCTCGAGCATCGCGAAAATTTCGACTTGAGCAACGAGCACCCGAGCATTTTGGTGCTCGCTCATCTCTAACCATGACCTTTCTTTTCGAAGAGGATCTGATCCAATTCTTTTAGCACATTCATCCCCAAAATGACAGGGGCCTTTACTTCCTGTGGCTCCTGTACCACCACAATGCCTTTCTTACCGAGATCTTGACCACATAACCGGACATTCATCCAGGTCACTCCCACTACTGGGACTGGTAACTGGTTGGCTGCGACCACTCGTATGAATGTATGGGGATCATATTTCACATGTTGGCGGAAGTACCGTTCATAACAATCTCTACTCAGAGTCGTTACTTGAAAACCCATGTCAATCATCCCGATAACCGGAACACCTTCTAATTCCATTTGGATGACAGGACTTGCAGCAATTAGGTCATCATCAGGGCATTTTCCCCACATAATCTCTTTCTCAGTCTCCCCTACTCTGTGGGCTACAGCAGCAGGGGACCTTAGTTTAACGGCAGTCTCTCATAAGCTTGTCGCTGCTCTGGACATCTGGCAGCAACGTGGCCCATCCGTCCACACTCCCAGCAGCGTATTTCCCGTCGTTCTGGACATCGATTTGGGCCCCTTCGGTAAGCCCCTTCGCTTTCTCCTGAGCGCTGTACTATATTATTTGGCCCCCTTCGGTAGGTCCTGTTCTCATCCCTCCAGTGGGGTTGTGGGTGGTTCTGACCTTCTTGGTGTGGACGGCCCACTCCATCTCTAGTTCTCTGGAAGTCTGCAATTCTCATAGAGTTTTCATCACAACAGGTTTGCAAGCGTTCCATTTGCTCTTGCAATTTCTGCATTACTGTTAGAATTTCTTTAGCTGGGCCTTTTTCTACTGTTTCTAGACTGGAGCTAGCCCCCTGCAACAAAGTGACTCCAACTGTGGTCTGGGGCTTTGGGACAATACTATTGGCACGTGAGATGGCCTCTACCTGCACGTCATGAAATTTAGCATTAGTCTCTCGTCGTATAAAGTCCTGCATAGCAACAGTCAAACTGCCGTCGTGGATCCCCAGAACAAACTGGTCACGGAGAGTCCGATCAGGGTTACAGAAGGCAGGTGAGCCTCTTTCCTTTCCTTGAATATCTCGGATCAGTTCTTGTAGGGCATTCGCATATTGGGGGAGACTTTCATTCTCCTGTTGCACTCTCTGGAAGAATTGAGCCTGCAGGGATACCAGCAATGCTGTTTCTCCATAGATGGTTTCTAGAATCTGAACCACTCGCTCAAATGTCTGCCTTTGATTGAATGGCCTCAATATCCCCGAGGTCTTAGCATCACCTTGTAACGTCAATATTGCTAGCTCTACTAGTACTTCTGGTGTGGTCTGGTACATTCGCTGTACCATTCTTATCTGTTCCACCCACATACTCACAGACATATTATTGCCATCAAATTTAGCTAACGGACTCACTATAGCCCCTGCTGGCATTCCTCCTCTGACACCATCTCCACTAACTAGTGCGTTGCCCTCCATTCTGGAAGCGGATCCTGCCGACTACGCCAATTTGTGGACCGAGCGCAAGGCAGGTGGTTTGGGCTCCGCAACCAGAAAGAACGCACACAGGGTGGCCAAGTTAAGAAAAATGTATTTACTACAGGTTAATAAAGGCAAGTTAATGGTAAAAGAACAAGAATAAGGACAAGCACAATACACAGTATAGTTGGAACAATTCAAGTTAGATTTCACGATATATTCCACGTTTACTATGTTCACCTCCACAGCACAGACACTGAAAGAACAATAGTCCCAAAACTATCCCTAACTGACCCTAACTTCACATTTGGGTGTGCACCCCTCTTACCAGTGGTCCGGGTGGACTGCTTACAGTTTGTAGAAGCGTGTGTTGTGGCCCAATGTCGTCCCTTTTTTGTATAGCGAAGCGTCCTCTCCTCACGGTTATCACAACATCCGAGGCAATAAGATTCTTCTCAGCAGGCAGGAAAACCAAATGGATGCAATGGGATCCAACAGCAAGTAGCTCAGCACACTGACAGTCCTGCAGAATCCATACACCGCGGTGTGATATAAGCCAGGGGTTTTGCAGTTACCATCCGGTACTCAACAGCACTGCCAGTCTATAACTTTGGTGGCAATGTCCACAGCCACAATGTCAGTATTACTGGTTAGCCACTGGGCACAGTCCTTTCAGCATGGCTCCACTGAACATACTGTCTCTTTACACTCTGTCTGCCTCTGGACTGAATTACACACAGGTTAGCTGCACAGGAAAGTCCTATAAGATCTCCACACACTCTCAATGCAGCACAGACACTTGGTTCTCTCTCTGCAAAGATGGCTGCTGCTCTCTGTGTCGTCACATCCTGCTTCCTTCTCATACTGGGTCTGCAGACAGGCAGGCTGACCTCATAGAGGTGAGTCCCTCCAGCATCACATTCCCAGTGCAGGGGCTGCTGTCTTAAAGGACCAGAATCACAGAAACACATATACACTCAACTTTAACACAGTATAAACAAATGAAACTTGGCACATCATTGGGCTGTATATTACAAATGTAGTGTTGGTCGCAGGTTCCCTTTAATTTCAATGGGCCTGCAGATATAACCAAGTGTCAACCGCTCGAGTATTTCTGTCGGCCCCATTGAAATGATTGGTACACTTGTGGCGCATGCTCGACACTCCACAGTGACTGGAGAGTGGGGCATGGGACCTCGTTCTCGAGATCAGTGGGGGTCTCAGCAAGGTATTTCCCATCCTGCGGAGATCCTGTAAATAGGGAATAAAAAGCAAATCGGATACAACCTCTTTAATAAACTTACTACATTATCCGACAAAGTGGCTTTTTGCCTCCTAACTTTATGTTTTTCCCTGCACTAAGAATGCCTTAGAACTAACCAAAAGGCAAAATTAATGCTCCCCCCCCCCCCCCCCGTTCATAATTTCTAGTAGTGCTCCCATACATTATATGGTACTGCTGTAAACTATTGATAGCCTATCCTTAGTATAGTCGATCATTGGGGATCTGCTACTGAGGATCAGCTGTCCTCATTCATTGAGCTGATTTCCACAGGAAGCAGACAGCTCCATTCTTTCTGCAGTGGCCAAGCCTGGCGTTACACCCATTCCCTTCAGTGGATACCAAGCCTGGCCACTGCAGTGGGAAGGCAGCTGTACGCTTCCTGCACACATTAGCTGGGGTGGTCAAGCACACTGACCAATCAAACAGCTGATCTGCACGCACAGGTCTGTAAACTTCTAGCGCAAGCGTGAGAGATAAGAGCGCTCCAGGTGAGATGGGTGGGTTTATGCTAAATACTCCCGCCAGAACAGGAGGTGCGGGCCCACCCACCAGACCGGACTACGAGCGCTGGCATGTGATGCAGGAGATTTTAAAGGTCGTTTTCCACAGATATGTTTTTAAAAGGAAAAAATAGCAAATTTTTTAATGGAAATTGCTGTAATTTAGTGGATTACTCCTGGAGTTGGTTTAGTAGGGGTGAGACTGCTGACAGGTTCCCTTTAAATAGAGCCACTAAAAAACACAACTTGTCTCGCAAAAAACAAGCCCTCATATAGCTGCACTATCCTAATAGAAGTACTGGAAGCACATAGAAGGGGATGGAATTCGATTTACTTCCACACTTTTCTATCCGGTGTTGGCCACCTTCGGCCTCAACACCTGCAGCCCCCCTCAGTAGCCACCTTCTACCAGATCGCCATAGATGTGCGGAGGGATTTACCCCATTCCTGGAGGAGCTTCAGATAGTGATGGGGGTGATGGGCGTGTTGGGCGCACGGATACGGCGTTCTAGTTCGTCCCAAAGATACTCGATGGGATGAGGTTCCGGACTTTGGGCAATGAAGTCTGCAGACGTTCTGCTCCTCCGCACTGTGTGCCGTATGACATGGCGATCGGTCACGTTGGTGGAGACACAGAGCTGTACCAGAGTATTACCACAGGGGAGGCGATGCCACATTGTCCAGGATGTCTCTGTACTCATCGGTGCTAGAGATGGACTTCACTATAACCAATGGTCCTAGTGCAAAAATGAAGAATGGCCGTGCCTCCAAGGGGTTAATTAATTTTGATACTTATAAAAAAAGAAACTGAAAGGCGACAAATAATAATAATAATAATAATAAGTTCTTTACTATTCTGCTACTGTTATTATTATCACATGTTCCTAAATCCTCCTTCATGCCTCCAGTCCTCATTATTTGACTCTGTGTTCTGTCACCGCACATTTCTGTTAGTCTAGAAGGCCGTATGTTTCTCCATCTGCCTCTGAAAAACATCTGATCAGTCTGAGTTTTGTTCTTCAACATCTCTGGCTCTGTCACCACGTGTCCATCTGTCAAGAAGTGTATGCCACCAATCCAACGCATCAAGTCATCACATTCTGCAGAAACCCAGCCATCCATTTCTTGGTATTTTCATGTTATTCCCTGCGGGATACAAGGATTCTTGCTGCAAGCAAATGTAAGAAATAACGATAAAGGGAAGTTTTTGTTTTAGTGAGGTGGATGCAAATGTTTCGGGCTGCCCGGCCCCCTGTCCTATTGGTCCTGCAGCAGCGCCTGTAGAGCTTGCACAGACTACAGTGAGCGCTAGGGCTGCGGTAGGAGGCGTGAGGTTATGCTGTACGATGGAAGCAGAGGACTCCAATCTACAGGATTCCTTCAAGGAGGGAACTAAAGTTTATACGTAGGTAAACAGAAATGTAAAAGGTGGGACTTACCTGGTGTGGAACACCCATCCGATGACAGGCGTCCACACCGTCAGTCTGAGGAGGCTTAGTACAGTAACCGGCAAGGCAAGATCCCTGGTCCTTAGGGAGAGCGTCTGGGGAAGAGCAGGCAGGAGGACCTTGGTCGAGAACACAGCAGACAACCCCTCCGCGCTCATATGCATTTAGGATAAAGTGACTGCTACAGGCTTAATGATAGGTATAACTTACTTCGCGGAGGAGCCCTATGTATATATTGGGGTCCTCTCAATCCAGGAACATCCTTAGTAAGACAATGGAGGGGAACCCCCCTATTGTTGCCTGCGTCTATAAGTTTGTCTTCCTATTAATAAACCAGTTGAAATCGAAATCTCCCAGGGCTTCCCCCTTCGCCATCTTGCTGTGTCCACATATGATGTGCGCCCTGATGCGTCACAACACCATGTGACGTGTCAGGTGACCGAGGTTGTTTGGAACGCACAAGGGAATGCATATCTGTCCCGCTGTGGATGATGACCAATGACTGCGCCGACATGATGACTGGCGTCATACGGAAGCACTGCGGGCCCATTTACGAATACTGCTATAGAATGATATATAAGCGAGTATGTTTGTGTGTTACCGTTAGGCTTGAGAAAGGGGTATATGGACCCCGAAACGCATCGCCTTGTACATCTATTATCATTTCTACTGAATCTTTCATTTTACCTCAGCATTCTCAATATCCAGCAATTGTCTTGTGATACGTTCGGCGGATGCATCATTTTCTGGTTGAACACGCCTCCCGTTGCTCGTAATGCCTTTTGCTTTCGTGCTTGAGATGGAAATCAAACGATCTTTGTCTGGGGGGGCGTAACTGTCGACGATGCTCGCACGTGCGCCACCTATCGTAGGATAGTTGTACTATGCCAGTAATCTTCCCAGGAGTGTACCCAACAACTTCCCAAAGTTTCATGGCAATTGGATGAATGGTGTAGTAGCGCATAAAGGACAGACAGACAGACATTCATTTATATATATCAGGGAGTGAGAAAATGACATTCCGTACGTAAAATTTGGACGCTAATTCTTTTGCGCATAGAATTGAATAATCGAGTTGGGACCCATTAGCATTTCCTATTTATGACATAATCAATGCTCGTGCCAAATTTCACGTTTCTATGACATTGGGAAGTGAGAGAATTAGATTCCGTACGTAAAATTTGGACGCTAATTCTTTGGCGCTTAAAATTGAATAATGGAGTTGGGACCCATTAGCTTTTCCTATTTATGACATAATCAATGCTCGTGCCAAATTTCATGCTTCTATGACATCGCGAAGTGAGAGAATTAGTGGCAGTGATGGAAATCAAACGATCTCCTTGGGGGGGGGTCGTAACTGTCGACGATGCTCGCACGCGCGCCATTTATCGTAGGATAGATGTACTATGCCTATAATCTTCCCAGGAGTGTACTCAACAACTTCCCAAAGTTTCATGGCGATCGGATGAATGGTGTAGTAGCGCATAAAGGACAAACAGACAGACACACATGCATTCAATTTTATATATATAGATTGGCTGCAGAGATCAGATGGGATGTGTGGAGTACTGGGGATGATAGAGAGGTGCACAGGCTGTAACAGACGGACAGTTCCAGCACCATTGTGTCTAAGAGAAACAGAAAGACTCCAGTGGGCAAAAGAGCGCAAAACTTGTATCACTGAGCAGCGCAAAAACATCCCCTGGGCAGACGGATCTAGATCTTTGTTGCTGATGGGAGGCAATGCCACATAATGACAAAGTGACAACAGAATCGGAGAAATCTTTGTGAATTGCCAAAAATTAAAAGCCCCTATTCCGCAGTGACATAAGTATCCACACCCTGTACTCAGTACTTAGCTGAAGCCCCTTTGCAGTGATTCCAGCCTCCAGTCTTCTGGGGGATAGTGCCACAAGGTTTGCATCCCTGGATTTGGGGTTGTTCTGCCCTCTGTCGAATTAGATGGAGGCCGTCTGTGGACAGCCATTCTCAGATCTCCCTAGAGATGTCCCATTGAGTGCAGGGCTCTGGCCGGGCCACCCTTCTGCCCAGTCTGAGGTCCCTTGGGCTCTGGATCAGGTTGTCATTATCTCTGTACTTTGCTCCAATCAGCTTTCCATCCACCCTGACCAGTTTCCCGTCCCTTAGCATGATGCTCCACCGCCAGGCTTCACCGAAAGGGGATGGTATTGGGTAGGTGATGAGTGGCGCCTGGTTTCCATCCACCCTGACCAGTCTGCCCTCCCCCAGTATGATGCTCCACCACCAGGCTTCACGGTAGGGATGGTATTGGGCAGGTGATGAGCTGCACCTGGTTTCCTCCAGACAGAATGCTTATAAGCCAAAGTTCCATCTTGGTATCATCAGAAAAGAGAATCTTGTTTATTGTTTTCCGCAGTCAGAGGGTTCTTTGGGGTATTTTTTGGTAACTCCAGATGGCTTCCATGCGTCTTACTGTGGAAGCTTCTTTCTCACCCCTCCGCCATTAAGCCTTTATTGGTGGAGGGTTGCAGTAATGGTTGACCTTCTGGAAATTTCTCCCATCTGCACACAGGTTTATTGGATCTCAGCCAGAGTGACCATTGGGTTCTCGGTCACTGATGTCCTTCTCCTCTTTAGTTTGGTGGGTTGGCAGCTCTAGGAAGAGTCCTGGTTGTTCTTCCATGTAAGTATTATGGAGGCCGCTGGGCTCTCGGTAACCTTCAGGGCAGCAGAAATGGTTTGCAGCTTCTCCAGATCTGCACCTCCACACAATCCTGTCTCTGAGCTCTGCATGCAGTTCTGTCCTCCTTATGGTTTGTTTTTGACTCTGATATGTATTGTTAGCGGTGATACCTTATATAGATAGGTGGGTCTTTTATGTCCAATGAACTGAATTTTACCATCAGTGACTCCAATCAAGGTCTAGAAACGTGTCAAAGATGATCAAGAAAAATGGGAAGCACCAGAGCTGCAAGTGTCATATCAAAGAGTGTGGATACTTATATCAAGGCAACATGTTAATTTTTCATTATTTTTAATTTACTCCCTTTCTGTTGTCACTTTGTCTTTGTGGAAGAGTGCAGAGTGATGGGGAACACAAGTGCAGCATCCCGTAGGGGGACCCTGGACATATGACATATGCTGAGGAGCTGGGATGGAAAGATGCTCACGGCGGCACTCACCACCCTCTCTCCCGGAGGGATGCACGCAGCCAAGGCCAGGGCAGTGCTGGGCCTCTTCCAGACACCCCTCAGCATGGGAATAACCAGTAAACATTAGGACAGGTGAAAGGGTTGTCACGGCTGACGCCACCATTCTGGCACCCACCGGCATGAACATCGGCGAGGAAATGGGTGTGAACAGTTGAAGAAGAAGAAAGAGTATCTCTGCACTGGGTCTTGAGAATGTCTTACTCACTCATTGCTCACTCCCTCTCTTGAGGGCTCACTCCATCTCCATCACAAAGACAAGCACTTTGGGAAATCTCTCTTCCTCTTCCATCTTCAACACATGAGGGCTGAAGGTGCCCCATGTACCTCTGTGCTTTTCTCTCTCAGATAGAAGCTGATGGAAGACCTTTTCCTGCTCTCAAGCACTCACATTTATACCTTCTCTCACGCCACATGACAGGACAGAATTGATACATTTATAGACAATCAGCAGCTGTTCAATACACATAACAGAATGACAAGACTGTTTTGCACAGTGCATCTACACAAGACATACATGTATAACATTATGGAGTGGGCCAGGAAGGCATGTGCTGGGCCACTACACAAGGCCACAATATATAAAGCGGTGAGAGAGTCTGAAGACTTTCCATATGCAATGCGCTTAAAATGGTGGCCATGTCTATGATGATCAGGAAGAGTCAAACAAAAGCTGGTGAATAGACAAAAAATGAAAAACAGAAAAATGCATTCTGTCCCCTCACTGGGCCGGTCCTGGGGCATTCAGAAAGATCAAGCACATACAGATAGCTGACAATGCAAGACTTTATAGAATGACTTGATGAAGTAGTTATTGATCGACAAAACTCTAAGAACCATCTTGTTCTTGTAGCATGATAAAAATAAACCGCGGTCTGTTCCCAAGGAGCCCCTACTATTTCACCATCACCTGGCTCCTTATCACCGGGATATATTAAGAGACCCAAGACTTGAAATTAAGAAGAGCCTTTTATCTGAACTGAGAAGTAATCACAAGAGATCCCTGGAGTCCATCGCCATCTCACCCACTACACGGCCCAGCCAGGCTTCTGGATGACTCATGTGACGGGTCGCTGTCTGTTCTGCTGCTGACAGTCCATCCTGCTCTATAAAATACAGCACTTCCTATACGGAGCAGACACAACATCGAAGCAAGAAGGAAGACAGCCAGAATAAAATGTATCCAATTACAGTATATTCGAATTCCCAATGCCACATGAATGTAAACTAGAAGGCTAGTAGATTTACTAACGACCAGCAGGGGGATATAATTGCTCTATATTACCATAAAACCGGAGACTGGACTGTGCGTTACCAAGAATACATATTTATACTTCACAGATGATCCTGTATTCATAAATAGGCAGAAAGAATAAAGACGGAGCTGCAGTATATTATATTGTTGTACACAGGGGAGAGCTTTATAGTACTTATATTCTTGTATATAGGGAGCAGTATTATAGTAGTCATATTCTTGTACATAGGAGGCAGTATTATAGTAGTTATATTCTTGTACATAGGGGGCAGTATTATAGTAGTTATATTCTTGTACATAGGAGGCAGTATTATAGTAGTTATATTCTTGTACATAGGGGACAGTATTATAGTAGTTATATTCTTGTACATAGGGGGGTAGTATTATAGTAGTTATATTCTTGTACATAGGAGGCAGTATTATAGTAGTTATATTCTTGTACATAGGAGGCAGTATTATAGTAGTTATATTCTTGTACATAGGAGGCAGTATTATAGTAGTTATATTCTTGTACATAGGAGGCAGTATTATAGTAGTTATATTCTTGTACATAGGAGGCAGTATTATAGTAGTTATATTCTTGTACATAGGGGTCAGTATTATAGTAGTTATATTCTTGTACATAGGAGGCAGTATTATAGTAGTTATATTCTTGTACATAGGAGGCAGTATTATAGTAGTTATATTCTTGTACATAGGAGGCAGTATTATAGTAGTTATATTCTTGTACATAGGGGTCAGTATTATAGTAGTTATATTCTTGTACATAGGAGGCAGTATTATAGTAGTTATATTCTTGTACATAGGGGGTAGTATTATAATAGTTATATTCTTGTACATAGGGGGCAGTATTATAGTAGTTATATTCTTGTATATAGAGGGCAGTATTATAGTAGTTATATTCTTGTATATAGGAGCAGTATTATAGTAGTTATATCCTTGTATAAAGGGGGCAGTATTATAGTAGTTATATTCTTGTACATAGGAGCAGTATTATAGTAGTTATATTCTAGTACATAGGGGGCAGTATTAGAGTAGTTATATTCTTGTTCATAGGAGGCAGTATTATAGTAGTTATATTCTTGTACATAGGAGGCAGTATTATAGTAGTTATATTCTTGTACATAGGAGGCAGTATTATAGTAGTTATATTCTTGTACATAGGGGTCAGTATTATAGTAGTTATATTCTTGTACATAGGAGGCAGTATTATAGTAGTTATATTCTTGTACATAGGGGGTAGTATTATAATAGTTATATTCTTGTACATAGGGGGCAGTATTATAGTAGTTATATTCTTGTATATAGAGGGCAGTATTATAGTAGTTATATTCTTGTATATAGGAGCAGTATTATAGTAGTTATATCCTTGTATAAAGGGGGCAGTATTATAGTAGTTATATTCTTGTACATAGGAGCAGTATTATAGTAGTTATATTCTAGTACATAGGGGGCAGTATTAGAGTAGTTATATTCTTGTACATAGGGGGCAGTATTAGAGTAGTTATATTCTTGTACATAGGAGCAGTATTATAGTAGTTATATTCTTGTACATAGGGGGCAGTATTAGAGTAGTTATATTCTAGTACATAGGGGGCAGTATTATAGTAGTTATATTCTTGTACATAAAGGGCAGTATTATAGTAGTTATATACTTGTACATAGGGGGCAGTATTATAGTAGTTATATTCTTGTACATAGGAGCAGTATTATAATAGTTATATTCTTGTACATAGGGGGCAGTATTATAGTAGTTATATTCTTGTATATAGAGGGCAGTATTATAGTAGTTATATTCTTGTATATAGGAGCAGTATTATAGTAGTTATATCCTTGTATATAGAGGGCAGTATTATAGTAGTTATATTCTTGTACATAGGAGCAGTATTATAGTAGTTATATTCTAGTACATAGGGGGCAGTATTAGAGTAGTTATATTCTTGTACATAGGGGGCAGTATTAGAGTAGTTATATTCTTGTACATAGGAGCAGTATTATAATAGTTATATTCTTGTACATAGGGGCCAGTATTATAGTAGTTATATTCTTGTATATAGAGGGCAGTATTATAGTAGTTATATTCTTGTATATAGGAGCAGTATTATAGTAGTTATATCCTTGTATATAGGGGGCAGTATTATAGTAGTTATATTCTTGTACATAGGAGCAGTATTATAGTAGTTATATTCTAGTACATAGGGGGCAGTATTAGAGTAGTTATATTCTTGTACATAGGGGGCAGTATTAGAGTAGTTATATTCTTGTACATAGGAGCAGTATTATAGTAGTTATATTCTTGTACATAGGGGGCAGTATTAGAGTAGTTATATTCTTGTACATAGGAGCAGTATTATAGTAGTTATATTCTTGTACATAGGAGCAGTATTATAGTAGTTATATTCTAGTACATAGGGGGCAGTATTATAGTAGTTATATTCTTGTACATAAAGGGCAGTATTATAGTAGTTATATCCTTGTATATAGGGGGCAGTATTATAGTAGTTATATTCTTGTACATAGGGGGCAGTATTATAGTAGTTATATTCTTGTACATATGGGGCAGTATTATAGTAGTTATATCCTTGTATATAGGGGGCAGTATTATACTAGTTATATTCTTGTACATAGGAGCAGTATTATAGTAGTTATATTCTTGTACATAGGAGGCAGTATTATAGTAGTTATATTCTAGTACATAGGGGGCAGTATTATAGTAGTTATTGTCTTGTACATAAAGGGCAGTATTATAGTAGTTATATACTTGTACATAGGGGGCAGTATTATAGTAGTTATATTCTTGTACATAGGAGCAGTATTATAGTAGTTATATTCTTGTACATAGGGAGCAGTATTATAGTAGTTATATTCTTGTACATAGGGGGACAGTATTATAGTAGTTATATTCTTGTACATAGGGGCAGTATTATAGTAGTTATATTCTTGCACATAGGAGCAGTATTATAGTAGTTATATTCTTGTACATAGGGGGCAGTATTATATTAGTTATATTCTTGTACATAGGGGGCAGTATTATAGTAGATATATTCTTGTACTTAGGGGGCAGTAATATAGTAGTTATATTCTTGTACATAAGAGGCAGTATTATAGTAGTTATATTCTTGCACATAGGAGCAGTATTATAGTAGTTATATTCTTGTACATAGGGGGCAGTATTATAGTAGTTATATTCTTGTACATAAGAGGCAGTATTATAGTAGTTATATTCTTGTACATAGGGGGACAGTATTGTAGTAGTTATATTCTTGTACATAGGAGCAGTATTACAGTAGTTATATTCTTGTACATAAGAGGCAGTATTATAGTAGTTATATTCTTGTACATAGGAGCAGTATTATAGTAGTTATATTCTTGCCCATAGGGGGCAGTATTATAGTAGTTATATTCTTGTACACAGGGGGCAGTATTATAGTAGTTATATTCTTGTACATAGGGAGCATTATTATAGTAGTTATATTCTTGCACATAGGAGCAGTATTATAGTAGTTATATTCTAGTACATAGGGGGCAGTATTAGAGTAGTTATATTCTTGTACATAGGGGGCAGTAATAGAGTAGTTATATTCTTGTACATAGGAGCAGTATTATAGTAGTTATATTCTTGTACATAGGGGGCAGTATTAGAGTAGTTATATTCTTGTACATAGGAGCAGTATTATAGTAGTTATATTCTTGTACATAGGAGCAGTATTATAGTAGTTATATTCTAGTACATAGGGGGCAGTATTATAGTAGTTATATTCTTGTACATAAAGGGCAGTATTATAGTAGTTATATACTTGTACATAGGGGGCAGTATTATAGTAGTTATATTCTTGTACATAGGAGCAGTATTATAGTAGTTATATTCTTGTACATATGGGGCAGTATTATAGTAGTTATATCCTTGTATATAGGGGGCAGTATTATAGTAGTTATATTCTTGTACATAGGGGGCAGTATTATAGTAGTTATATTCTTGTGCATATGGGGCAGTATTATAGTAGTTATATCCTTGTATATAGGGGGCAGTATTATAGTAGTTATATTCTTGTACATAGGAGCAGTATTATAGTAGTTATATTCTTGTACATAGGAGGCAGTATTATAGTAGTTATATTCTAGTACATAGGGGGCAGTATTATAGTAGTTATATTCTTGTACATAGGGGGCAGTATTATAGTAGTTATATACTTGTACATAGGGGGCAGTATTATAGTAGTTCTATTCTTGTCCATAGGAGAGGATAGACGTGTGCTTGTGAGCTCCCAGTAGGGAGGAGGCATGGCCTCTGACCCAGGAGGAAGTGAGTGCAGCTGGGCTGACGATCCTGGGAGAGCCCAGAGCCTGGAGTGTGGCTTGCAGCATGGAGATCAAGAAAGTGGTAACCAGGAAATGGTGGCTGGTGAGATTACTGAATCATGTAAAGCATTTGGATTGAGTATGAAAGTGACTAAGAAAAGTTTATTTAAACTGGAAAGACAAATTTTGAAGTTAAGAGAAGAGATTAAGATAGAGACGGATGCAAAGACAAAGCTGATGAAGTGCGAGTGCCTGGATAATTGTACACGTGAGCTCGCTATACTAAAGGAGCGACTAGACAAAGAAGCAAATGCAATACCTAAAGCAGAAAACTGGGCAATGGAGAAAAAGAGGGAGGCCAGAGTGCAAAACATGAAGAGGGAGGCCAGAGTGCAAAACATGAAGAGGGAGGCCAGAGTGCAAAACATGAAGATTAAAGAAGTCATTGAGAAAAAAGGTACTGATTATAATGTTGTGTATAGTATGGTGGAGCAGGGAACCCCTCTGAGATGTGCGGGTGCAGCGCCTGGAGGGTCACTGAGTATGGGAGCTGAGCTATCAGACTCTGAAAATGCTGCTAATACTGAGGAGCAAAATGTGACAGCCAATAAGGGGTTAATTGCAAAGGACTCTGTTTGCAGTGCTGATGAAATGAATGCAAGTAGTAAACTGGTGTATGCTTCAGGGACTGACATTGTAAATGAAACACCATGCAGTGTCATGAGTGAAGAGACAGCTGCATTGTCCGGAGTAGATATGGTGGAGATTTGTGAAGGTTCTCAGCCATCTGCAGAGGAGCGTATACAGCAATCTGCAGGACAGTCTCATACCACCGCAGGTGTGTCTGCAGGACAGTGTGAAACCACCGCAGGTGTGTCTGCAGATCAATCAGGAGTCAGTAAGCCTGCTGATGAGGAAAGGTCAGGCACTCATCCCTCTGCTGACCGTCCACAATTCAACAGACTATTCTCCAATGTCACAAAGCCAGCTCCCCCTCCACCACAGAGGAGAAACGCTGTCAGGATTAAGTACACAGGGCCAGAAGAGAACATTCCCTCCAGACTGTACATTGGGAAGAGTCTCCTAAAGGACTTTATGAAGTTTAAAGCCTCTGAGGTGTACGCTCTGATCCATATCCCCTCCAGCAGGATCTACGACATCAGCTTTAAACTGCAATATGACTTGGATGCATTCTGGAGTATATATAATGACACAAGGGGACAGTCAATCTGGGAGTATCTCCAGGTGATCCAGCTGTCCAAGCCTCAGGTGGTGAGGGCCACCATATTGTTCCAGTCTGAGGTGGTGGCGCTGGCAGATCTGGAGCACTGGCTGAGTAGGCAATGTATGATCATGAACTATCCAGAAAAAATCTATGATGAGGAGGGAATTTGGAATGGTGGATACACTGTAAAGATCCAATTAGAGCGAGCCAATGGTGTGACCAGACATCTACCGCACTCCTTCTATCTAGGCTCAGAGAGAGGAATATGCTATTACCCTGGTCAGCCTCGTCTATGTCATAGGTGTGGGGGCAGACACCTCGCTTTCAACTGCTCTCGAGTCAAGTGTTCATTATGTGGAGAGTTTGGACATTCAAAAAGCGATTGTAGAGGACCCGTCATCTGTAACCTGTGCTTAGGAGCAGGTCATACATTCCGGGAGTGTCCACATGCAGAGCATAATAAAGGAGCTGATGATATCGGCATAGAGCCCATGGAGGAAGGTAAAGAGGACGTCGCCGCAAGAGCAGATACAGTCCCAGAATCCAACAGTCCTAATACTAATGTAGTGCAAAGTACCACTGACCCTGCTTTAGAGGCTGATAACTCACCTGCTGCGCTACAAGTACCAGCAGAGGGAGAGATGGATGGTCCTCCCACTACAGTACAAGTACCAGCCACCGAGAATGCATCTGATGGAAAAAGAAAAATCCTTGCTGTAAGAAGTGAAAAATCCCCTGTTGTACTACAAGCAGCAGCTATTGAAGAGAAACCTCATGAAAATAAGAAAGTATGCAATAAATCAGTTGCTAAATCACCTGAACAGAAGTCATGTAAGGCTGCAGAACCCTCCGACCGAGCCACAAGGCCCAGACGCCCCTCTGTGGATGAAGAGGGGTTCCAGGCGGTGAAAAGAAAGAATAAAACTGCAGATCCTGCTAGAAAAGTCACCGCAGCAAAGAAAACCCCGGATCAGCCGGTGCTGGCCATAACCTCCGGACAGTATGGAGTGCTGGGAGAAGAATCAGAGGAGAAGTCAGAGAAAGAATGTGTCTCTTTACATAACTCTGATGATGACCTTCAGGAAGAGGAACCTCAACCATCAGTGTCCACCAAAAGATGGGGCTCTGCAGGTGACAGCAGCGGACGGAGGAGGAAAAGCAAGAAAGACCAGTGACTTAGATGAGTTTTGAGAGTCTGCTCTATAAATGTGAACAGTGTAAAGACTAAGAACAGAAACAATGTACATAGTATAAACTGGAGGAGAATCCGGGTACCAACTTCTGTGCGGTTGGTCTGAAGTTTATTTTGTTCTGTTTTTCTGTTCTGTTGTTCTGTTTTCGTTGTTGACTCTTATGTGTTTATAGTTAGTATATTGTAATAATTTTGTTGCAAGTTTTAAATAAAAAGATCATTATAGTAGTTATATTCTTGTACATAGGAGCAGTATTATAGTAGTTATATTCTTGTACATAGAGAGCAGTATTATAGTAGTTATATTCTTGTACATAGGGGGACAGTATTATAGTAGTTATATTTTTGTACATAGGGGCAGTATTATAGTAGTTATATTCTTGCACATAGGAGCAGTATTATAGTAGTTATATTCTTGTACATAGGGGGCAGTATTATATTAGTTATATTCTTGTACATAGGGGGCAGTATTATAGTAGATATATTCTTGTACTTAGGGGGCAGTAATATAGTAGTTATATTCTTGTACATAAGAGGCAGTATTATAGTAGTTATATTCTTGCACATAGGAGCAGTATTATAGTAGTTATATTCTTGTACATAGGGGGCAGTATTATAGTAGTTATATTCTTGTACATAAGAGGCAGTATTATAGTAGTTATATTCTTGTACATAGGGACACAGTATTATAGTAGTTATATTCTTGTACATAGGAGCAGTATTACAGTAGTTATATTCTTGCACATAGGAGCGGTATTATAGTAGTTATATTCTTGTACATAAGAGGCAGTATTATAGTAGTTATATTCTTGTACATAGGAGCAGTATTATAGTAGTTATATTCTTGCCCATAGGGGGCAGTATTATAGTAGTTATATTCTTGTACACAGGGGGCAGTATTATAGTAGTTATATTCTTGTACATAGGGAGCATTATTATAGTAGTTATATTCTTGCACATAGGAGCAGTATTATAGTAGTTATATTCTTGTACATAGGAGGCAGTATTATAGTAGTTATATTCTTGTACATAGGGGGCAGTATTATAGTAGTTATATACTTGTACATAGGGGGCAGTATTATAGTAGTTATATTCTTGTACAGAGGAGGCAGTATTATTGTAATTATATTCTTTTACATAGGAGGCAGTATTATAGTAGTTATATTCTAGTACATAGGAGGCAGTATTATAGTAGTTATATTTTTGTACATAGAAGACAGTATTATATTAGTTATATTCTTGTACATAGGGGGCAGTATTATAGTAGTTATATTCTTGTACAAAGGGGGCAGTATTATAGTAGTTATATTCTTGTACATAGGGGGCAGTATTATAGTAGTTATATTCTTGTACATAGGGGGGCAGTATTATAGTAGTTATATTCTTGTATATAGGGGGCAGTATTATAGTAGTTATATTCTTGTACATAGGGGCAGTATTATAGTAGTTATATTCTTGTACATAGGAGGCAGTATTATAGTAGTTATATTCTTGTACATAGGAGGCAGCATTATAGTAGTTATATTCTTGTACATAGGGGGCAGTATTATAGTAGTTATATTCTTGTACATAGTAGGCAGTATTATAGTAGTTATATTCTTGTACATTGGACCAGTATTATAGTAGTTATATTCTTGTACATAGGCGGGCGGTATTATAGTAGTTATAGTCTTGTACATAGTAGGCAGTATTATAGTAGTTATATTCTTGTACATAGGGGGCAGTATTATAGTAGTTATAGTCTTGTACATAGTAGGCAGTATTATAGTAGTTATATTCTTGTACATAGGAGCAGTATTATAGTAGTTATATTCTTGTACATAGTAGGCAGTATTATAGTAGTTATATTCTTGTACATAGTAGGCAGTATTAGGCCTTAGTCAGACGGGCGTTTTTTCGCGCGATTTGCGGATCACATGACGGATGGGCATCCGCAAATCGCGTGACCGGTGCACGCAAGTCGTCCGCAAATCGCCCGAAAATCTGCTCCTAGCCGCGTTTCATTAGAAACGGGCCGGAGCTGTCCAGCGCATTGCATTCAATGGAGACGGCAATAGAGCCGACTCCATTTAAAGCAATGCGCTGCGGGCGAGCCCGGGATGAATTGTCGGTAAGGGCTTAAATATATAAGCCCTTACCTGCAATTCATCCTAAAATGTGTTAAAATAAAAACAAATTGTATACTCACCTTCTGCCGGCAGCCGGAGCTCCGCGCGGCCGTCCTGCAGTGGGTGTGAAGGGGGTGTGAGTCAGACCTGCCCCCTGATTGCCTCAGCGCTGAGCCAATCAGAGGCATGCCTCACTCACACCCATTCATGAATTCATGAATGGATGTGAGTCAGACCTGCCCCTGATTGGCTCAGCGCTGAGAGGCAGCAGTCACTCACCCATTCATGAATTCATGAATGGGTGTGTGAGTGTTTTCAGCCTCTGATTGGTCAGGGCTGTGACCAATCAGAGGCAGATCATTTAGCAGGCGGGGATTTTAAAGCCCCGCCGGCTGAATAGTGCCAAGAAGCAGTTCAGGAGAACTGAAAGCGGCCGCGGCTGGACTCCGGCTGCAGCGGAAAGGTGAGTATACAATTTTTTATTTTATTTTAACACATTTTAGGATGAATTGCAAGGAAGGGTTTATATATTCAACCCCTTCCCAACAATTCACCCCGTGCACGCCGGCAGCCCATTGCTTTCAATGGAGCGGCTGTATTGCCGCTCCATTGAATTCAATGGGCAAACATCGTTCTTCTCTGCCACAGCTGTTACAGCTGTGGCAGAGAAGAATGATTTGTCTTCTATATGTTCTCAATGGGGTCGGCGCTGCTGCCGCCAGCCCCATTGAGCGCATATACAGAAGAGAACAGGAATCGCAGATCGCAGATAGGTGCGATCTGCGATTTTTTGATCTATAATTTATCGGACGAGCGCATAAAAAGCGCTCATGTGTCCGATACCATTGCAAAGCAATGGTTTTAAAAAAATCGCCGGACGCATGCGCATGCGCAAATCGCGGCTAAAAACGCCCGTCTGACTAAGGCCTTATAGTAGTTATATTCTTGTACATAGTAGGCAGTATTATAGTAGTTATATTCTTGTACATAGGAGGCAGTATTATAGTAGTTATATTCCTGTACATAGGGGCAGCATTATAGTAGTTATATTCTTGTACATAGGGGGCAGTATTATAGTAGTTATATTCTTGTACATAGGGGGCAGTATTATAGTAGTTATATTCTTGTACATGGGAGGCAGTATTATAGTAGTTATATTCTTGTACATAGGAGCAGTATTATAGTAGTTATATTCTTGCACATAGGGGGCAGTATTATAGTAGTTATATTCTTGTACATAGGGGGCAGTATTATAGTAGTTATATTCCTGTACATAGGGGGCAGCATTATAGTAGTTATATTCTTGTACATAGGGGGCAGTATTATAGTAGTTATATTCTTGTACATAGGGGGCAGTATTATAGTAGTTATATTCTTGTACATGGGAGGCAGTATTATAGTAGTTATATTCTTGTACATAGGAGCAGTATTATAGTAGTTATATTCTTGTACATAGGGGGGCAGTATTATAGTAGTTATATTCTTGTACATGGGAGGCAGTATTATAGTAGTTATATTCTTGTACATAGGAGCAGTATTATAGTAGTTATATTCTTGCACATAGGGGGCAGTATTATAGTAGTTATATTCTTGTACATAGGGGGCAGTATTATAGTAGTTATATTCCTGTACATAGGGGGCAGCATTATAGTAGTTATATTCTTGTACATAGGGGGCAGTATTATAGTAGTTATATTCTTGTACATAGGGGGCAGTATTATAGTAGTTATATTCTTGTACATGGGAGGCAGTATTATAGTAGTTATATTCTTGTACATAGGAGCAGTATTATAGTAGTTATATTCTTGTACATAGGGGGGCAGTATTATAGTAGGTATATTCTTGTACATAGGGGCAGTATTGTAGTAGTTATATTCTTGTACATAGGGAGCAGTATTATAGTAGTTATAGTCTTGTACATAGTAGGCAGTATTATAGTAGTTATATTCTTGTAAATAGGGGGCAGTATTATAGTAGTTATATTCCTATTCATAGGGGGCAGTATTATAGTAGTTATATTCTTGTACATAGGAGCAGTATTATAGTAGTTATATTGTTGTACATAGTAGGCAGTATTATAGTAGTTATATTGTTGTACATAGGAGCAGTATTATAGTAGTTATATTCTTGTACATAGGGGGCAGTATTATAGTAGTTATATTGTTGTACATAGTAGGCAGTATTATAGTAGTTATATTCTTGTACATAGGAGGCAGTATTATAGTAGTTATATTCCTGTACACAGGAAGCAGTATTATAGTAGTTATATTCTTGTACATAGGAGGGCAGTATTATAGTAGTTATATTCTTGTACATAGGGGGCAGTATTATAGTAGTTATACTCTTGTACATAGGGGGGCAGTATTATAGTAGTTATACTCTTGTACATAGGGGGCAGTATTATAGTAGTTATATTCTTGTACATAGGGGGGCAGTATTATAGTAGTTATATTCTTGTTCATAGGGGGCAGTATTATAGTAGTTATATTCTTGTTCATAGGGGGTAGTATTATAGAAATTATATTCTTGTACATAGGGGACAGTATTATAGTAGTTATATTCTTGTTCATAGGGGGCAGTATTATAGTAGTTATATTCTTGTACATAGGGGGCAGTATTATAGTAGTTATATTCTGGTATATTGGGTGCTGTATTATAGTAGTTATATTCTTGTACATAGGGGGCAGTATTATAGTAGTTATATTCTTGTACATAGGGGAGCAGTATTATAGTAGTTATATTCTTGTACATAGGGGGCAGTATTATAGTAGTTATATTCTTGTACATAGGGGGCAGTATTATAGTAGTTATATTCTTGTACATAGGGGGCAGTATTATAGTAGTTATATTCTTGTACATAGGGGGCAGTAATATAGTAGTTTAGTAGAGTTAAGGTAGATTCTCCTGAGTATATACACATAGAGGTGAGGTAGATTCACCTGAGTATATACACATAGAGGTGAGGTAGATTTTCCTCAGTATATACAGATAGAGGTGAGGTAGATACTCCTCAGTATATATAGATAAGGACTCTTGGCGTGTGGAAAATCAGATTAAATTAAAATCTGCCTGACACCTGCCCTGTGTCCTCATTAGTTGTCAGCTGCCCTGTGCCCATTGGTCATTCCATCATATGGCAACAGCAGTGTGATTGTCTGGCAGATTTTGGTGTGAGAGTGGTGTAGTGTCCCAGAATATCATCCTGGTTCCCTCCATAAATGCCTTACATTTATTGTCTCATGTGGATGCACTGTGCAAAGCTGTCATCTCTTCTATCATCTATTATACCCAGGACTGTAACAAGGAGGCTCTCTAATAACTATGTATGGATATATTCGGGGTCAGTACAGAGATCTCTCCCATCATCTATTATACCCAGGACTGCAACAAGGGGGCGCTCTAATAACTATGTATAATATATCAGGGGTCAGTGCAGAGATCTCCCTCATCATCTATTACACCCTGGACTGTAACAAGGGGGCACCCTAAAAGCTATGTATAGATATATCAGGGATCAGTACAGAGATCTCTCCCATCATCTATTATACCCAGGAATGTAACAAGGGGGCGCTCTAATAACTATGTATAATATATCAGGGGCCAGTACAGAGATCTCTCCCATCATCTATTATACCCAGGACTGCAACAAGGGGCCGCTGTAATAACTATGTATAGATATATCAGGGTCAGTTCAGAGACCTCTCCCATCATCTATTATACCCAGGACTGTAACAAGGGGGCGCTCTAATAACTATGTATAGATATATCAGGGGTCAGTACAGAGATCTCTCTCATCACCTATTATACCCAGGGCTGTAACAAGGGGGCGCTCTAATAACTATGTATAGATATATATGGGGTCAGTACAGAGATCTCTCCCATCATCTATTATACCCAGGACTGTTACAAGGGGGCGCTCTAATAACTATGTATAGATATATCAGTGGTCAGTACAGAGATCTCTCCCACCATCTATTATACCCAGGACTGTTACAAGGGGGCGCTCTAATAACTATGTATAGATATATCAGTGGTCAGTACAGAGATCTCCCTCATCATCTATTATACCCAGGACTGTAACAAGGGGGCACCCTAATAACTATGTATAGATATATCAGGGATCAGTACAGAGATCTCTCCCACCATCTATTATACCCAGGAATGTAACACGGGGGCGCTCTAATAACTATGTATAATATATCAGGGGTCAGTACAGAGATCTCTCCCATCATCTAATATACCCAGGACTGTAACAAGGGGGCTCTCTAATAACTATGTATAATATATCAGGGGTCAGTACAGAGATCTCTCCCATCATCTATTACACGCAGGACTGACTATAACAAGGCGGGATTCTCAATGTCTAGAGGAAAGACAGTTTATACACAACATAAAAGGGGATTCTTTGCTGTAAGAGCAGTAAGACTGTGGAACTCTCTGCCCGAGGATGTCGTGATGGTGAACTCAATAAAAGAGTACAAGAGAGGCCTGGAGTGTAGTAATATTACATGTTATATCACTGATTACTCTGAAGCGTCGGTGATCCGGGGATTACTCCCCGATTGTCCAATTTTTTTTCTCCTTAAATAGGGAAAATTGGCTTTTAGCTCATTGGGGTTTATTGCCCTCCTCTGAATTAACATTGGACGTTGTGAAGGATGGGGGGGGGGGGGGGGGAGGTAATAGGCTGAACTGCATGGACAAGGGTCTTTTTTTGGCCATACATACTATGTTACTATGAAAGCCACCTACAGTTTACCAAAAAGCACCGAAAGGTCCCTCAGACTGTAAGAAACAAGATTCTCTGATCGGATGACACCAAGATGGAACTTTGGCCTCTAAGTGTTCTGTCTGGAGAAAACCAGGCACCGCTCATCCTCTGCTCAATACCATCCCTACAGTGAAGCCTGGTGGTGCAGCATCATGCTGGTGGTGGGGAGACCGGTCAGGTTGGATGAAAAACAGGCGCCGCTCATCATCTGCCCAATACCATCCCTACAGTGAAGCCTGGTGGTGGAGCATTATGTGGGGGAGGGGAGACCGGTCAGGGTGGATGGAAAGCTGAATAGAGCAAAGTGCAGAGATAATGACATCCTGATCCTGAGTACAAGGGACCTCACACCGGGCAGAAGGGTCACTTTCCAACAAAACAATGACCCTAAGACCCCAGCCAAGACCACCCAGGAGTGGGTAAACTTGGCTGTTAGCCCTTGGTTACCAGAGGGCCGAAAACCTCCAAGACGTCTCTCCAGGACACCTGGATCAGAGGACAAAGAGTCATATTGATACGCAGGCTTGGACACTGGGTACCAGTGGGGTCCCCATCTAGGGGTCCCACCGTGTACCAGGTGAGTGGATTTCCCTTTATTACTTGAGAACAATACTACAGGGCGCTGGTACATGTCTACCCACTTTCTCTTCACCCAGGAGTGGGGACGACTCTGAATGTTCTTGTGTAGCCTGGCCAGAGCTCTGAACCCAATGGGACGTCTCTGGAGAGACCTGACAATGGCTGTCCACAGACGGCCCCCATCCAACCTGACAGAGGACAGAAAATACCCAAATCCAGGGTTGCAAATCTTGTGGCATCATCCCTAAGAATCACTGCCAAAGGGTCTTCACCTAAGTGCCGAGTACCGGGTGGGAATACTTATGTCACTGCAGAATGGGAGTTTTTCATTTTAAAACATTTACAAAGATTTCTCCTGTTCTGTTGTCAATTTGTCATTATGGGGTACCGAGTGCAGAATGACGGGGGCACCAGGCCACAACATGAAAAAAAAAATTAGGGGAGTCTGAAGATTTTCTGGATGCTCTGGAGAAATAGATGTAATTTAACCCATTTTATGCCCTAATGACCAACTAATTTCAATTGTTTTCACTGTTGCATTCCTAGACACATAACTGTTTACATTTTTTTTGTCAGCATAGCTATTTGAGGGCTTGTTTTTTGCGGGATAAGTTGTGTTTTTTAATTACATAATTTTGGGGTGGGTATAATGTATTGCATAATTTTTATGAATTTTTTAGGGGTGGGTTTCCAAGAAAAAATTGTCTAAAGAGATAAGCCCCCTTAACAGCCGCCGTAAAAAGGTGTATGGGTGGTCATTAAGGGGTTAAAAGCGACAACACAACGATTACATTAAAAAACTAACACAGAAATCTACAGGTCCTTGCAGACAAATGTTCTGGAGCAGCTATTTTGCAGCACGGCGACCTCCCAGCCAGAAACACCATTTACCCGGAAAAATTCTATCCATCTTTTCCTCAAAACTGTACGCTGATTATTTATGGATTTGCTTCGATGGCGAGAAAACAGGTGCGACTCAGGAAGCGGCAAACCCTCTCCCTGTGAGGAGGTGAAAGCAGTTGGACCGGCTTGGTGCCATCCATTCCTGCTTGCCAATCCGGCGTACAGCAAATTCCCCAAACACAAGTCTAAATGGATCTCTCCAAGGATACCCGCTCCTCGGCACGCTGCCTGGACATTCCTTCACCGTGAAGCAGTGAGGAGCATTCTGATCTCTGCACAGTGCAGCATGTGTCCTGACTGCCATTGTCTTCTCAGAAAGCCCCTGCTGGACTGGCACCCTTATGTCCCGTGCCCAACATTCTCAGAACTATAGTGGGACTGCATATTCATTCAAAAGCAGCAAACAGAGAATACCAGTGATGAAATGCCGAACGGGCGAAAGAATCACCAGCAGAACGGCTGCCGGCTGTGGAATATGAAACATGGAAAGGCCGTGTTCCCAGGCTGCAGAGTGCGGTCCGAGGAGTCATCCTGACATCACAATGTGTTACTACATTCAGAAAACCTGCAGGAAAGCTCCGGGTGCATGCACTTTCTTAATCTATTGAGCAGCGTAGTAAATAACATTATTCCATACAGAAGCATTCAATGAAAAAAAAAAAAAAAAAAAAAACAAATAGCGCAATATAAGCTGTTCTATAATGGGACCCTACAGGTAACGTATACCACTGCAAAAAGCCTTCCCTGGCAGAAAAACATCAGAGAATGTTCCCAACATATGGAAAACTTCGGCATGATGTGAACAAAGTCTTATTCATATTTGGACATGACTAGAGATGAGCGAACGTACTCGTCCGAGCTTGATGCTCGTTCGAGTATTAGCGTGTTTCGAGATGCTCGTTACTCGTGACGAGTACCACGCGATGTTCGAGTTACTTTCACTTTCATCTCTGAGACGTTAGCGCGCTTTTCTGGCCAACTGAAAGACAGGGAAGGCATTACAACTTCCCCCTGCGACGTTCAATCCCTATACCACCCCCCTGCAGTGAGTGGCTGGCGAGATCAGGTGTCAACCGAGTATAAAAATCGGCCCCTCCCGCGGCTCCCTTCAGATGCCTTGTGAGATAGCTGAGGGACAGTGCTGCTGGTGCCGGAGCTGCTGTAGGGAGAGTGTTAGGAGTTAGTGTAGGCTTCAAGAACCCCAACAGTCCTTCTTAGGGCCACATCTAACAGTGTGCAGTAGTGTGGAGGCTGCTGTTAGCAGTGTTGCACATTTTTTTTTTTTGGTATATCGGCCGTGCAGAGCATTGCGCCCTGCAGTAATACTACAGGGACAGAAGTGGTGGTTAGGCAGGGAGAGTGTTAGGAGTTAGTGTAGGCTTCAAGAACCCCAACGGTCCTTCTTAGGGCCACATCTAACAGTGTGCAGTAGTGTGGAGGCTGCTGTTAGCAGTGTTGCACTTTTTTTTTTTTTTTGGTATATCGGCCGTGCAGAGCATTGCGCCCTGCAGTAATAGT
This sequence comes from Eleutherodactylus coqui, assembly GCA_035609135.1. Lineage (NCBI taxonomy): Eukaryota > Metazoa > Chordata > Amphibia > Anura > Eleutherodactylidae > Eleutherodactylus > Eleutherodactylus coqui. The sequence continues at coordinate 173,380,125 of CM069413.1, forward strand.
CCAGGGACAGAAGTGTGGAGGCAGAGAGAGCGTTAGGAGTTAGTGTAGGCTTCAAGAACCCCAACGGTCCTTCTTAGGGCCACATCTAACAGTGTGCAGTAGTGTGGAGGCTGCTGTTAGCAGTGTTGCACATTTTTTTTTTTTTTGGTATATCGGCCGTGCAGAGCATTGCGCCCTGCAGTAATACTCCAGGGACAGAAGTGTGTAGGCAGGGCCAGAAGACATATATTATAGATTGAATATACGCAGTGGTCCTTTGGAAAAAAATCTTGAAAAAAAATCTATTTGGGCTGCCTGTCACTGTGCTCAGTGTTCTGGGTCTGTGTCTGCTGGGGGTAGTAGTTCTCCAGATAAATACGCAGCCAGCTAAGTGTTACAGCAGGCTTGCGGCAAATTATTTCCTGCCGTTCCGTAAGCGAAGTCAGCCTCCAACCACAGGCCAATAAGCGGCACATTTAATTACAGCGTTCTGTTTCTGCACTACTGGTAATACAGCATGCTGAGGGGTAGGGGTAGGCCTAGAGGACGTGGGCGCGGCCGAGGACGCGGAGGCCCTAGTCCGGGTGTGGGCACAGGCCGAGCTCCTGATCCAGGTGTATCGCAGCCGACTGCTGCGGGATTAGGAGAGAGGCACGTTTCTGGCGTCCCCACATTCATAGCACATTTAATGGGTCCACGCGGTAGACCTTTATTAGAAAATGAGCAGTGTGAGCAGGTCCTGTCGTGGATGGCAGAAAGTGCTTCCAGCAACCTATCGTCCACCCAGAGTTCTGCGCCGTCCACTGCTGCAACTCAGAATCCTCTGGCTGCTGGTCCTCCTTCCTCCCAGCCTCCTCACTCCATGAAAATGAGACATTCTGAGGAGCGGGCAGACTCCCAGGAACTGTTCTCGGGCCCCTGCTCAGATTGGGCAGCAGTGGTTCCTCTCCCACCAGAGGAGTTTATCGTGACTGATGCCCAACCATTGCAAAGTTCTCGGAGTCCGGGGGATGAGGCTGGGGACTTCCGGCAACTGTCTCAAGACCTTTCAGTGGGTGAGGAGGCCGCTGACGATGAGACACAGTTGTCTATCAGTGAGGTAGTAGTAAGGGCATTAAGTCCGAGGGAGGAGCGCACCGAGGATTCTGAGGAAGAGCAGCAGGACAATGAGGTGACTGACCCCACCTGGTTTGTTACGCCTACTGAGGACAGGTCTTCAGAGGGGGAGGCAAGGGCAGCAGCAGGGCAGGTTGGAAGAGGCAGTGCGGTGGCCAGGGGTAGAGGCAGGGCCAGACCGAATAATCCACCAACTGTTTCCCAAAGCGCCCCCTCGCGCCATGCCACCCTGCAGAGGCCGAGGTGCTCAAAGGTCTGGCAGTTTTTCACTGAGAGTGCAGACGACCGACGAACAGTGGTGTGCAACCTTTGTCGCGCCAAGATCAGCCGGGGAGCCACCACCACCAGCCTCACCACCACCAGCATGCGCAGACATATGATGGCCAAGCACCCCACAAGGTGGGACGAAGGCCGTTCACCGCCTCCGGTTTGCACCGCTGCCTCTCCCCCTGTGCCCCAACCTGCCACTGAGATCCAACCCCGCTCTGAGGACACAGGCACTACCGTCTCTTGGCCTGCACCCACACCCTCACCTCCGCTGTCCTCGGCCCCATCCAGCAATGTCTGTCAGCGCAGCGTCCAGCCGTCGCTAGTGCAAGTGTTGGAGCGCAAGCGCAAGTACGCCGCCACGCACCCGCACGCTCAAGCGTTAAACGTGCACGTAGCCAAATTTATCAGCCTTGAGATGCTGCCGTTTAGGGTTGTGAAAACGGAGTCTTTCAAAAGTATGATGGCGGCGGTGGCCCCGCGCTACTCAGTTCCCAGTCGCCATTACTTTTCCCGATGTGTTGTCCCAGCCCTGCACGACCACATCTCCCGCAACATTGTACGCGCCCTCACCAACGCGGTTACTGCCAAGGTCCACTTAACAACAGACACGTGGACAAGCACAGGTGGGCAGGGCCACTACATCTCCCTGACGGCACATTGGGTGAATTTAGTGGAGGCTGGGACAGAGTCAGAGCCTGGGACCGCTCACGTCCTACCCACCCCCAGAATTGCGGGCCCCAGCTCGGTGCTGGTATCTGCGGCGGTGTATGCTTCCTCCACTAAACCACCCTCCTCCTCCAACGCAACATCTGTCTCGCAATCAAGATGTGTCAGCAGCAGCACGTCACCAGCAGTCGGTGTCGCGCGGCGTGGCAGCACAGCGGTGGGCAAGCGTCAGCAGGCCGTGCTGAAACTACTCAGCTTAGGAGAGAAGAGGCACACGGCCCACGAACTGCTGCAGGGTCTGACAGAGCAGACCGACCGCTGGCTTGCGCCGCTGAGCCTCCAACCGGGCATGGTCGTGTGTGACAACGGCCGTAACCTGGTGGCAGCTCTGCAGCTCGGCAGCCTCACGCACGTGCCATGCCTGGCCCACGTCTTTAATTTGGTGGTTCAGCGCTTTCTGAAAAGCTACCCATGCTTGCGTCAGACCTGCTCGGAAAGGTGCGCCGACTTTGCGCACATTTCCGCAAGTCCCACACGGACGCTGCCACCCTGCGCACCCTGCAACATCGGTTTCATCTGCCAGTGCACCGACTGCTGTGTGACGTTCCCACACGGTGGAACTCTACGCTCCACATGTTGGCCAGGCTCTATGAGCAGTGTAGAGCTATAGTGGAATACCAACTCCAACATGGGCGGCGCAGTGGGAGTCAGCCTCCTCAATTCTTTACAGAAGAGTGGGCCTGGTTGGCAGACATCTGCCAGGTCCTTGGAAACTTTGAGGAGTCTACCCAGATGGTGAGCGGTGATGCTGCAATCATTAGCGTCACCATTCCTCTGCTATGCCTCTTGAGAAGTTCCCTGCAAAGCATAAAAGCAGACGCTTTGCGCTCGGAAACAGAGGCGGGGGAAGACAGTATGTCGCTGGATAGTCAGAGCACCCTCCTGTCTATATCTCAGCGCGTTGAGGAGGAGGAGGAGGAGCATGAGGAGGAGGGGGAAGAGACAGCTTGGCCCACTGCTGAGGGTACCCATGCTGCTTGCCTGTCATCCTTTCAGCGTGTATGGCCTGAGGAGGAGGAGGAGGATCCTGAAAGTGATCTTCCTAGTGAGGACAGCCATGTGTTGCGTACAGGTACCCTGGCACACATGGCTGACTTCATGTTAGGATGCCTTTCTCGTGACCCGCGCGTTACACGCATTCTGGCCACTACGGATTACTGGGTGTACACACTGCTCGACCCACGGTATAAGGAGAACCTTTCCACTCTCATTCCCGAAGAGGAAAGGGGTTCGAGAGTGATGCTATACCACAGGACCCTGGCGGACAAACTGATGGTAAAATTCCCATCCGACATAAATAGACATGAGTGTGGCGTGGCATGAGGGCAGCTGAAGGCTGCGCAGGGACAGTTTGGTGTGCACTGTGGGCACTGGGTAGTGGGGGGGGGGGGTTGGGCAGCATGTAACCCAGGAGAAGTGGCAGCGGAGTGTCATGCAGGCAGTGATTGTGCTTTGTTGGAGGTAGTGTGGTGCTTAGCTAAGGTATGCCATGCTAATGAGGGCTTTTCAGAAGTAAAAGTTGTTGGGAGGGGGGGGCACTCTTGCCGCTATTGTGGCTTAATAGTGGGACCTGGGAACTTGAGATGCAGCCCAACATGTAGCCCCTCGCCTGCCCTATCCGTTGCGGTGTCGTTCCCATCACTTTCTTGAATTGCCCCGATTTTCACACATGGAAACCTTAGCGAGCATCGGCGAAATACAAAAATGTTCGGGTCGCCCATTGACTTCAATGGGGTTTGTTACTCGAAACGAACCCTCGAGCATCGCGATAATTTCGTCCCGAGTAACGAGCACCCGAGCATTTTGGTGCTCGCTCATCTCTAGCAAACATCATTCTTCTCTGCCACAGCTGTTATAGCTGTGGCAGAGGAGGATGATTTGTGTAGTATATGCTGCTGCCGCCGGCCCCATTGGGCGCATATAGAGAACACAAGGAATCGCAGATCGCAGATAGGCGCGATCTGCGATTTCTTGTGTTCTATAATTTATCGGACAGGCGCATAAAAAGCGCCCATGTGTCCGATACCATTGCAAAGCAATGGTTTTAAAAGATCGCAGATCGCATGTGCATGCGCAAATCGCGGAAAAATCGCCCGTGTGACTTCTTACTTACCTGCTGAAGATGGCCGCCAGGATCTTCTCTCTCAGTGAACCGCAGGGCTTCTGTGCGGTCCATTGCCGATTCCAGCCTCCTGATTGGCTGGAATCGGCACGTGACGGGGCGGAGCTATACGGAGCCGGCATCCTGCACGAGCGGCCCCATTGAAGAAAGAAGAAGACCCGGACTGCGCAAGCGCGGCTAATTTGGCCATTAGACGCCGAAAATTAGTCGGCTCCATGGGAACGAGGACGCTAGCAACGGAGCAGGTAATTGAAAAACTTCTTATAACTTCTGTATGGCTCATAATTAATGCACAATGTACATTACAAAGTGCATTAATATGGCCATACAGAAGTGTATAGACCCACTTGCTGCCGCGGGACAACCCCTTTAACGTTTCCTATTTATGATATATTCAATGCCCGTGCCAAATTTAAAGTTTCTATGACATTGGGAGGTTGGAGAACTTTTGGCGAGTCAGTCAGTGAGTCAGTCAGTCAGTGAGTGAGTAAGTGAGGGCTTTAGTCATATATATATATATATATATATATATATATATATATATATATATATATACATATATACATATATACATATATATATATATACTGTATATAGGACTTTTATAAAATAAAACTGGGAGCTGATGTTACATCGTGCGCAGTGAGCAAGTGTTCAGTAAAGTGAGGTAAGGACTTGGGGGGGGGGGAGCGGAAATTGATATATCACAGTGATCACTTAAAAGGTCCAAATTGTATAAGCAGGCTTAAAACATGGCGGTAGAGAAGGGTATAGGGATTATGTTCCAAAAGTATGGTATGTAATATCACAGATGTCCCGAGCGTATACCGTCTTTATGAGACGTCTCATATGGAGCAGCTGTGGAAAGTTGCAACATCATTGAATAAAATGTGACAGTTTTTCTTTACAATACCCCATGAACTAAAGATGTGGTAGCATCCTGCCTGTGATGGAAAACAGACAGCCCTTATAATAACACATCACTCGGAGTTTATAATCCCCTAAACTACGATCCTCTACAGAAGGTCCCAGCCTGGTATGGAAGGCCTAACAAATGTACAGAATTATACTATTTATATACTTTCTGCCAAGAAGGGTCCCCACTGATGAAGGAGACTAAAGGACTGCAAAGGCATTTCCTCTGGAAGGTCAAAAACTACAATGTTATGGTAAATGGAAAAAGTTATTTATGTATTATGTACTTTACTGTAAGTTATCAGAGGACATAGAGGTATTATAATTACTATAGTATTGGACATAGGGGGCAGTATTATAGTAGTTATATTCTTGTACATAGGGGTGGTATTATAGTAGTTATATTCTTGTACATAGGGAGCAGTATTATAGTAGTTATATTCTTGTACATAGGGGGCAGTATTATAGTAGTTATATTCTTGTACATAGGGAGCAGTATTATAGTAGTTATATTCTTGTACATAGGGGGCAGTATTATAGTAGTTATATTCTTGTACATAGGGGACAGTATTATAGTAGTTATATTCTTGTACATAGGAGGCAGTATTATAGTAGTTATATTCTTGTACATAGGAGCAGTATTATAGTAGTTATATTCTTGTACATAGGAGCAATATTATAGTAGTTATATTCTTGTACATAGGGGGCAGTATTATAGTAGTTATATTCTTGTACATAGGAGCAGTATTATAGTAGTTATATTCTTGTACATAGGAGCAGTATTATAGTAGTTATATTCTTGTACATAGGAGGCAGTATTATAGTAGTTATATTCTTGTACATAGGAGCAGTATTATAGTAGTTATATTCTTGTACATAGGGAGCAGTATTATAGTAGTTATATTCTTGTATATAGGGAGCAGTATTATAGTAGTTATATTCTTGTACATAGGGGGGTAGTATTATAGTAGTTATATTCTTGTACATAGGGGCAGTATTATAGTAGTTATATTCTTTTACATATGGGCAGTATTATAGTAGTTATATTCTTGTACATAGGAGGCAGTATTACAGTAGTTATATTCTTGTACATAGGGGGCAGTATTATAGTAGTTATATTCTTGTACATAGGGGGCAGTATTATAGTAGTTATATTCTTGTACATAGGGGGCAGTATTATAGTAGTTATATTCTTGTACATAGGGGACAGTATTATAGTAGTTATATTCTTGTACATAGGGAACAGTATTATAGTAGTTATATTCTTGTACATAGGGAACAGTATTATAGTAGTTATATTCTTGTACATAAGGAGCAGTATTAGAGTAGTTATATTTTTGTACATAGGGGGCAGTATTATAGTAGTTATATTCTTGTGCATAGGAGGCAGTATTACAGTAGTTATATTCTTGTACATAGGGGGCAGTATTATAGTAGTTATATTCTTGTACATAGGAGGCAGTATTATAGTAGTTATATTCTTGTACATAGGGAACAGTATTATAGTAGTTATATTCTTGTACATAGGGAGCAGTATTATAGTAGTTATATTCTTGTACATAGGAGCAGTATTATAGTAGTTATATTCTTGTACATAGGAGCAGTATTATAGTAGTTATATTTTTGTACATAGGGGGGAGTATTATAGTAGTTATATTCTTGTACATAGGGGGCAGTATTATAGTAGTTATATTCTTGTACATAGGAGGCAGTATTAGAGTAGTTATATTCTTGTACATAGGGAGCAGTATTATAGTAGTTATATTCTTCTACATAGGGGGCAGTATTATAGTGGTTATATTCTTGTACATAGGGAGCAGTATTATAGTAGTTATATTCTTGTACATAGGGAGCAGTATTATAGTAGTTATATTCTTCTACATAGGGGGCAGTATTATAGTAGTTATATTCTTGTACATAGGGGCCAGTATTATAGTAGTTATATTATTGTACATAGGGAACAGTATTATAGTAGTTATATTCTTGTACATAAGGAGCAGTATTAGAGTAGTTATATTTTTGTACATAGGGGGGAGTATTATAGTAGTTATATTCTTGTACATAGGGAGCAGTATTATAGTAGTTATATTCTTCTACATAGGGGGCAGTATTATAGTGGTTATATTCTTGTACATATTGGCAGTATTATAGTAGTTTTTTTCTTGTACATATGGGCAGTATTATAGTAGTTATATTCTTGTACATAGGGGGCAGTATTATTGCAGTTATATTGCTGTACATAGGGGCAGTATTATAGTAGTTATAATCTTGTGCATAGGGGGCAGTATTATAGTAGCTATATTCTTGTACATAGGGGGCAGTATTATAGTAGTTATATACTTGTACATAGGGGCAGTATTATAGTAGTTATATTCATGTACATAGGAGGCAGTATTCTAGTACTTATATTCTTGTACATAGGGAGCAGTATTATAGTACTTATATTCTTGTACATAGGGAGCAGTATTATAGTAGTTATTAGAGATGAGCGAGCACCAAAATGCTCGGGTGCTCGTTACTCGGGACGAAATTATCGCGATGCTCGAGGGTTCTTTTCGAGTAACGAACCCCATTGAAGTCAATGTGCGACCCGAGCATTTTTGTATTTCGCCGATGCTCGCTAAGGTTTTCATGTGTGAAAATCTGGGCAATTCAAGAAAGTGATGGGAACGACACAGCAACGGATAGGGCAGGCGAGGGGCTACATGTTGGGCTGCATCTCAAGTTCACAGGTCCCACTATTAAGCCACAATACCGGCAAGAGTGTGCCCCCCCCCCCCTCCCAACAACTTTTACTTCTGAAAAGCCCTCATTAGCAATGCATACCTTAGCTAAGCACCACACTAGCTACAACAAAGCACAATCACTGCCTGCATGACACTCCACTGCCACTTCTCCTGGGTTACATGCTGCCCAAACCCCCCCCCCCCACGACCCAGTGTCCACAGCGCACACCAAACTGTCCCTGCCCAGCCTTCAGCTGCCCTCATGCCACGCCACACTCATGTCTATTTATAAGTGCATCTGCCACAGGAAAAGCAGGCACACACTGCAGAGGATTGGCACGGCTAGGCAGCGACCCTCTTTAAAAGGGGCGGGGTGATAGCCCACAATGCTGTACAGAAGCAATGAGAAATCCAATCCTGTGCCACCTCCATCTGGAGCTGCACACATGGGCATAGCAATGGGGAACCTATGTGCCACACACTATTCATTCTGTCAAGGTGTCTGCATGCCAGTCAGACCGCGGTTTTTTTATAAATAGTCACAGGCAGGTACAACTCCGCAATGGGAATTCCGTGTGCACCCACAGCATGGGTGGCTCCCTGGAACCCACCGGCGGTACATAAAAATATCCCATTGCATTGCCCAACACAGCTGAGGTAGTAATGTCGTGCTTAATGCAGGTGGGCTTCGGCCCACACTGCATGCCCCAGTCAGACAGGGGTTCTTTAGAAGAGGAAACAGATGCATTTATAATTCCCTGTGGACCCACAGCATGGGTGGGTGCCAGGAAGCCACCGGCGGTACATAAAAATATCCCATTGCATTGCCCAACACAGCTGAGGTAGTAATGTCGTGCTTAATACAGGTGGGCTTCGGCCCACCCAGTCAGACTGGTAATATGTACCTTAACAGTAACCTCGTTGGTGGTAATGTGGTGGTGACTGCGGACCTGGTAGCGCGGGTTTATGTAGTTGGTTTTCGGAATGTGGCCAGGATTAAGTGGGCCGTGGCGGGGGGATGGTGGTGGTGCTCTCTTGTTGTGTCGTTAAAGGTGAAATTCTTGGAATGCCACCAGACGGACCAATGCAAAGGTATTTGCCAAGAATGTTTTCATTGTTGGAGGAGGAGGGGGATGTTTTGGAGGCACTATGTGTCCTCTACACGTGTCCGTGGTTATATGCACCTTAACAGTAACAGCGTTGGTGGGAAATGGCCTCGCCGCCATCATGTCTTTGTGAAGCCTCTGTTTCCACACCCCAGTGACATACCATTAGCAGCGGTATAGGCAGAGCCCAGAATTATTAACATTTCAGCGGTAGCATTAGGGACAGGCCCCACTAACATATCACTAGCAGCAGTATAGGGGGAGCACAGTCTTAGTTCCATTTCAGTAATAGTAGCACTCAAGACAGGCCCCAGTAACATTCCCATTGCAGCAGTTTAGGGAGATAACAGTCTTTCACATTTCAGTAGCTGCAGTATAGACAAGGCCCCAGTTACATTTATGTAGCTAAAGTGTAGGCCAACCCCACACACCTTTCTGTACCATGAGTGCAGGCGAAGAACATAGAAATTGCTATGATTACACTGTAGGTGAGGGCCCCAAAACATTGGTGTACCAACAGTAGTAATGTACCTCAGAAAAAATTGGCCATGCCCAACCAAGATGGCAGGTGAAACCCATTAATCGCTTTGGTTAATGTGGCTTAAGTGGTAACTAGGCCTGGAGGCAGCCCAGTTTAACGAAAAATTGGTTCAAGTTAAAGTTTCAACGCTTTTAAGAGCATTGAAACGTATAAAAAATGTTTAGAAAAATTATATGAGTGAGCCTTGTGGCCCTAAGAAAAATTGGCCGTTCGGCGTGATTACGTGAGGTTTCAGGAGGAGGAGCAGGAGGAGGAGGAGGAATATTATACACAGATTGATGAAGCAGAAATGTCCCCGTTTTGGATGGTGAGCGAGAACGATGCTTCCATCCGCGGGTGCAGCCTACGTATTGTTTAGGTATCGCTGCTGTCCGCTGGTGGAGAAGAGAAGTCTGGGGAAATCCAGGCTTTGTTCATCTTGATGAGTGTAAGCCTGTCGGCACTGTCGGTTGACAGGCGGGTACGCTTATCCATGATGATTCCCCCAGCCGCACTAAACACCCCCTCTGACAAGACGCTAGCCGCAGGACAAGCAAGCACCTCCAGGGCATACAGCGCTAGTTCAGGCCACGTGTCCAGCTTCGACACCCAGTAGTTGTAGGTGGCAGAGGCGTCAGGGAGGACGGTCGTGCGATCGGCTACGTACTCCCTCACCATCCTTTTACAGTGCTCCCGCCGACTCAGCCTTGACTGGGGAGCGGTGACACAGTCTTGCTGGGCAGCCATAAAGCTGTCCAGGGCCTTAAAGACTGTTGCACTGCCTGTGCTGTACATGCTGCTCGATCTCCACACCTCCCCTGCTACCTGGCCCTCGGAACTGCGCCTTCTGCCACTAGCGCTGTCGGATGGGAATTTTACCATCAGTTTGTCCGCCAGTGTCCTGTGGTATAGCAACACTCTCGAACCCCTTTCCTCTTTGGGTATGAGAGTGGAAAGGTTCTCCTTATACCGTGGGTCGAGCAGTGTGTACACCCAGTAATCCGTAGTGGCCAGAATGCGTGTAACGCGAGGGTCACGAGAAAGGCATCCTAACATGAAGTCAGCCATGTGTGCCAAGGTACCTGTACGCAACACATGGCTGTCTTCACTAGGAAGATCACTTTCAGGATCCTCCTCCTCCTCCTCCTCCTCCTCCTCAGGCCATAAACGCTGAAAGGATGACAGGCAAGCAGCATGGGTACCGTCAGCAGTGGGCCAAGCTGTCTCTTCCCCCTCCTCCTCATGCTCCTCCCCCTCCTCCTCACCGCGCTGAGATATAGACAGGAGGGTGCTCTGACTATCCAGCGACATACTGTCTTCCCCCGGCTCCGTTTCCGAGCGCTAAGCGTCTGCCTTTATGCTTTGCAGGGAACTTCTCAAGATACATAGCAGAGGAATGGTGACGCTAATGATTGCAGCATCGCCGCTCACCACCTGGGTAGACTGCTCAAAGTTTCGAAGGACCTGGCAGATGTCTGCCAACCAGGCCCACTCTTTTGAAAATAATTGAGGAGGCTGACTCCCACTGCGCCGCCCATGTTGGAGTTGGTATTCCACTATAGCTCTACGCTGCTCATAGAGCCTGGCCAACATGTGGAGCGTAGAGTTCCACTGTGTGGGCACGTCGCATAGCAGTCGGTGCACTGGCAGATTAAACCGATGTTGCAGGGTCCGCAGGGTGGCAGCGTCCGTGTGGGACTTGCGGAAATGTGCGCAGAGCTGGCGCACCTTTACGAGCAGGTCTGTCAAGCGTGGGTAGCTTTTCAGAAAGCGCTGAACCACCAAATTAAAGGGGTTGTCCCGCGCCGAAACGGGTTTTTGGTTTTTTTTAACCCCCCCCCCCCTCCCCCCCGTTCTATTTGCAGGGCAAATAGAATGTGTTCCCTTTTTTTTTAAAGGAAAGGCCCACTGCGTCTATTCAATCAATAATAAATATGTCTTCTGGCCCTGCAAATGTGTCACAGAACTGCAGGGTTGCAGAGTTATTAACTACAACAGAGCGGTGATTTCCCAGGCAGGAAATAAATTGGCGCAAGCCTGCTGTTAAACTTAGCTGGCTGCGTATGATTTTTCTTTACGTTCTCCACCCACCACACACGTACCCAGAACGCTGAGGACTGTCAAAGGCAGGCCAAATAGAATGGTTTCCCTTTTTTTAAAGGAAAGGCCCACTGCGTATATTCAATCAATAATAAATATGTCTTCTGGCCCTGCCTACACAATTCTGTCCCTGTAGTATTACTGCAGGGCGCAATGCTCTGCACGGCCGATTTGGAAAAAAAAAAAAAGTGCAACACTGCTAACTGCAGCCTCCACACTACTGCACACTGTTAGATGTGGCCCTAAGAAGGACCGTTGGGGTTCTTGAAGCCTACACTAACTCCTAACACTCTCCCTGCCTAACCACCACTTCTGTCCCTGTAGTATTACTGCAGGGCGCAATGCTCTGCACGGCCGATATACAAAAAAAAAAAAATGTGCACCACTGCAAAAGGCAGCCTCCACAGTACTGCACACGGTTAGATGTGGCCCTAAGAAGGACCGTTGGGGTTCTTGAAGCCTACACTAACTCCTAACGCTCTCCCTACAGCAGCTTCGGCACCAGCAGCACTGTCCCTCAGCTATCTCACAAGGCATCTGAGGCGAGCCGCGGGAGGGGCCAATTTATATACTCGGGTGACACCTGATCTCCCCAGCCACTCACTGCAGGGGGGTGGTATAGGGCTTGAACGTCACAGGGGGAAGTTGTAATGCCTTCCCTGTCTTTCAATTGGCCAGAAAAGCACGCTAACGTCTCAGACAGGAAAGTGAAAGTAACCCGAACATCGCGTGGTACTCGTTAAGAGTAACGAGCATCCTGAACACGCTAATATTCGCCCGAGCATCAAGCTCGGACGAGTACGTTCGCTCATCTCTAGTAGTTATATTCTTGTACATGGGGGTGGGGAGTATTATAGTAGTTATATTCTTGTACATAGGGGGCAGTATTATAGTAGTTATATTCTTGTGCATAGGGAGCAGTATTATAGTAGTTATATTCTTGTACATAGGGAGCAGTATTATAGTAGTTATATTCTTGTACATAGGGGGCAGTATTATAGTAGTTATATTCTTGTACATAGGAGGCAGTATTATAGTAGTCATATACCTGTACATAGGGGCAGTATTATAGTAGTTATATTCTTGTGCATAGGGAGCAGTATTATAGTAGTTATATTCTTCTACATAGGGCGCAGTATTATAGTAGTTATATTCTTGTACATAGGAACAGTATTATAGTGGTTACATTCTTGTACATAGGAGGCAGTATTATAGTAGTCATATACCTGTACATAGGGGCAGTATTATAGTAGTTATATTCTAGTACATAGGGGGCAGTATTATAGTAGTTATATTCTTGTACACAGGGGCAGTATTATAGTAGTTATATTCTTGTACATAGGGGGCAGTATTATATTAGTTACATTCTTGTACAAAAGGGGGCAGTAGTATAGTAGTTATATCCTTGTACATAGGGGGCAGTATTATAGTAGTTATATTATTGTACATTGGGGCAGTATTATAGTAGTTATATTCTGGTACATAGGAGGCAGTATTATAGTAGTTATATTCTGGTACATAGGAGTCAGTATTATAGTAGTTATATTCCTGTACATAGGGGGCAGTATTTAAGTAGTTATATTCTTGTGCATAGGAGGCAATATTACAGTAGTTATATTCTTGTACATAGAAGCAGTATTATAGTAGTTATATTCTTGTAGATAGGGGGCACTATTATAGTAGTTATATTCTTGTACATATGAGGCAGTATTTAAGTAGTTATATTCTTGTACATAGGGGGCAGTATTATAGTAGTTTTATTCTTGTACATAGGGGCAGTATTATAGTAGTTATATTCTTGTGCATAGGGGGCAGTATTTTAGTAGTTATATTCATGTACATAGTGGGCAGTATTATAGTAGTTATATTCTTGTACATAGGGGCAGTATTATAGTAGTTATATTTTTGTACATAGGGGGCAGTATTATAGTAGTTATATTATTGTACATAGCGGACAGTATTATAGTAGTTATATTCTTGTACATAGGGGGCAGTATTATAGTAGTTATATTCTTGTACATAGGGGGCAGTATTATAGTAGTTATACTCTTGTACATAGCGGACAGTATTATTCTAGTTATATTCTTGCACATAGGGGCAGTATTATAGTAGTTATATTCTTGTACATAGGGGGCAGTATTATAGTAGTTATATTCTGTTACATAGGGGTCAGTATTATAGTAGTTATATTCTTGTACATAGGGGGCAGTATTATAGTAGTTATATTCTGTTACATAGGGGTCAGTATTATAGTAGTTATATTCTTGTACATAGGGGGCAGTATTATAGTAGTTATATTCTTGTACATAGGGGGCAGTATTATAGTAGTTATATTCTTGTACATAGGGGGCAGTATTATAGTAGTTATATTCTTGTACATAGCGGACAGTATTATAGTAGTTATATTCTTGTACATAGGGGGCAGTATTATAGTAGTTATATTCTTGTACATAGGGGGCAGTATTATAGTAGTTATACTCTTGTACATAGCGGACAGTATTATAGTAGTTATATTCTTGTACATAGCGGGCAGTATTATTCTAGTTATATTCTTGCACATAGGGGCAGTATTATAGTAGTTATATTCTTGTACATAGGGAGCAGTATTATAGTAGTTATATTCTGTTACATAGGGGTCAGTATTATAGTAGTTATATTCTTGTACATAGGGGGCAGTATTATAGTAGTTATATTCTTGTACATAGGGTGCAGTATTATAGTAGTTATATTCTTGTACATAGGGGGCAGTATTATAGTAGTTATACTCTTGTACATAGCGGACAGTATTATAGTAGTTATATTCTTGTACATAGCGGGCAGTATTATTCTAGTTATATTCTTGCACATAGGGGCAGTATTATAGTAGTTATATTCTTGTACATAGGGAGCAGTATTATAGTAGTTATATTCTGTTACATAGGGGGCAGTATTATAGTAGTTATATTCTTGTACATAGCGGACAGTATTATAGTAGTTAAATTCTTGTACATAGGGGGCAGTATTATAGTAGTTATATTCTTGTACATAGGGGGCAGTATTATAGTAGTTATATTCTTGTACATAGCGGACAGTATTATAGTAGTTAAATTCTTGTACATAGGGGGCAGTATTATTGTAGTTATATTCTTGTATATAGGAGGCAGTATTATAGTAGTTATATTCTTGTACATAGGGAGCAGTATTATAGTAGTTATATTCTGTTACATAGGGGTCAGTATTATAGTAGTTATATTCTTGTACATAGGGGGCAGTATTATAGTAGTTATATACTTGTACATAGGGAGGCAGTATTATAGTAGTTATATTCTTGTACATAGGGGGCAGTATTATAGTAGTTATATTCTTGTACATAGGAGCAGTATTATAGTAGTTATATTCTTGTACATAGGGGGCAGTATTATAGTAGTTATATTCCTGTACATAGGGGGCAGTATTATAGTAGTTATATTCTTGTACATAGGGGGCAGTATTATAGTAGTTATATTCTTGTACATAGGGGGCAGTATTATAGTAGTTATATTCTTGTACTTAGGGGTCAGTATTATAGTAGTTATATTGTATTTATTTTTTTTCATCTATTGAAAGAATGTTTAATAATATTTACCAATATTTTAAGTTTACGAGGATGGGGCTAACCTTTGCCTCAATAATGTGGGCCCAGCTTATGTTTTCCTTTGATAGCCTGCAGGGTCTATAGGTCATTGCTTTTCCCAGTTTTACCATCACAGCTACGTTGGAGCAGGTTTATGTTGTCAGTAGAGATGAGCGAACGTACTCGCCCGAGCTTGATAATCGTTCGAGTATTAGCGTGTTCAAGATGCTCGTTACTAGAGGCGAGCACCACGCGATGTTCGGGTTACTTTCACTTTCCTCTCTGAGACGTTAGCACGCTTTTCTGGCCAATAGAAAGACAGGGAAGGCATTACAACTTCTCCCTGCGACGTTCAAGCCCTATACCACCCCCATGCAGTGAGTGGCTGGCGAGATCAGGTGTCGCCCGAGTATATAAATCGGCCCCTCCCGCGGCTCGCCACAGATTTGTTCTGACATAGAGGAGGGAAAGTGCTGCTGGTGCCGGAGCTGCTATAGGGAGAGTGTTAGGATTGATTTTAGGCTTCAAGAACCCCAACGGTCTTTCTTAGGGCCACATCTAACCGTTTGCAGTGTTCTACATTTTTTTTTTTGTATATCGGCCGTGCAGAGCATTGCGCCCTGCAGTAATTATACATAATCCAGGGCCAGTAGTGGTGGTGAGGCAGGGACAGAAGACGTATTATAGGCAGTGGGCCTTTCCAAAAACATTTGGGAAAAAAAATCTATTTGGGCTGCCTGTGAGTGTCCTCAGTGTTCTGGGTCTGTGCTGGGGGTAGTTGTCCTCCTAATTCATACGCAGCCAGCTAAGTGTTACAGCAGGCTTGCGCAAAATTGTTTCCTGGCTCTGTGTTGGCTGTTACATCACCGCTGTATTCCTGTCCACAGTGCAACAGTCTGCAGTTATTTTACATACTCCAGGGCCAGTAGTGGTGAGGCAGGGACAGAAGACATATATTTATTGAATATAGGCAGTGGGCCTTTCCAAAAACATTTGGGAAAAAAAATCTATTTGGGCTGCCTGTGACTGTCCTCAGTGTACTGTGTCTCTGCTGGGGGTAGTAGTCCTAATTCATACGCAGCCAGCTAAGTGTTACAGCAGGCTTGCGCAAAATTATTTCCTGGCTCTGCTGTGTGTTCCGTAAGCGAAGTGAGCCTCCAACCACAGGCCAATAAGCGGCACATTTAATTACAGCGTTCTGTTTCTGCACTACTGGTAATACACCATGCTGAGGGGTAGGGGTAGGCCTACAGGACGCGGCCGAGGACGCGGAGGGCCAAGTGAGGGTGTGGGCACAGGCCGAGCCAGTGCGGTGGCCAGGGGTAGAGGCAGGGCCAGACCGAATAATCCACCAACTGTTTCCAAAAGCGCCCCCTCGCACCATGCCACCCTGCAGAGGTCAAGGTGCTCTACGGTGTGGCAGTTTTTCACAGAGATGCCTGACGACCGACGAACAGTGGTGTGCAACCTTTGTCGCGCCAAGATCAGCTGGGGAGCCAGCACCACCAGCCTCACCACCACCAGAATGCGCAGGCATATGATGGCCAAGCACCCCACAAGGTGGGACGAAGGCCGTTCACCGCCTCCGGTTTGCACCACTGCCTGTCCCCCTGTGCCCCAACCTGCCACTGAGATCCAACCCCCCTCTCAGGACACAGGCACGACCGTCTCATGGCCTGCACCCACACCCTCACCTCCGCTGTCCTCGGCCCCATCCAGCAATGTCTGTCAGCGCAGCGTCCAGCCGTCGCTAGCGCAACTGTTTGAGCGCAAGCGCAAGTACGCCGCCACGCACCCGCACGCTCAAGCGTTAAACGTGCACATTGCCAAATTGATCAGCCTGGAGATGCTGCCGTATAGGGTTGTGGAAACGGAGGCTTTCAAAAGCATGATGGCGGCGGCTGCCCCGCGCTACTCGGTTCCCAGTTGCCACTACTTTTCCCGATGTGCCGTCCCAGCCCAGCACGACCACGTCTCCCGCAACATTGTATGCGCCCTCACCAACGCGGTTACTGGCAAGGTCCACTTAACAACGGACACGTGGACAAGCACAGGCGGGCAGGGCCACTATATCTCCCTGACGGCACATTGGGTGAATTTAGTGGAGGCTGGGACAGAGTCAGAGCCTGGGACCGCTCACGTCCTACCCACCCCCAGAATTGCGGGCCCCAGCTCGGTGGTGCTATCTGCGGCGGTGTATGCTTCCTCCACTAAACCACCCTCCTCCTCCTCCTCCTACGCAACCTCTGTCTCGCAATCAAGATGTGTCAGCAGCAGCAGCACGTCGCCAGCAGTCGGTGTCACGCGGCGTGGCAGCACAGCGGTGGGCAAGCGTCAGCAGGCCGTGCTGAAACTACTCAGCTTAGGAGAGAAGAGGCACACGGCCCACGAACTGCTGCAGGGTCTGACAGAGCAGACCGACCGCTGGCTTGCGCCGCTGAGCCTCCAACCGGGCATGGTCGTGTGTGACAACGGCCGTAACCTGGTGGCGGCTCTGCAGCTCGGCAGCCTCACGCACGTGCCATGCCTGGCCCATGTCTTTAATTTGGTGGTACAGCGCTTTCTGAAAAGCTACCCACACTTGTCATACCTGCTCGGAAAGGTGCGCCGGCTCTGCGCACATTTCCGCAACTCCAAGACAGACGCTGCCACCCTGCCGACCCTGCAACATCGGTTTCATCTGCCAGTGCACCGACTGCTGTGCGACGTGCCCACACAGTGGAACTCTACGCTCCACATGTTGGCCAGGCTCTATGAGCAGCGTAGAGCTATAGTGGAATACCAACTCCAACATGGGCGGCGCAGTGGGAGTCAGCCTCCTCAATTCTTTACAGAAGAGTAGGCCTGGTTTGCAGACATCTGCCAGGTCCTTGGAAACTTTGAGGAGTCTACCCAGATGGTGAGCGGCGATGCTGCAATCATTAGCGTCACCATTCCTCTGCTATGCCTCTTGAGAAGTTCCCTGCAAAGCATAAAGGCAGACGCTTTGCGCTCGGAAACGGAGCCGGGGGAAGACAGTATGTCGCTGGATAGTCAGAGCACCCTCCTGTCTATATCTCAGCGCGTTGAGGAGGAGGAGGAGGGGAAGGAGGAGCATGAGGAGGAGGGGGAAGAGACAGCTTGGCCCACTGCCGAGGGTACCCATGCTGCTTGCCTATCATCCTTTCAGCGTGTATGGCCTGAGGAGGAGGAGGAGGAGGAGGAGGAGGAGGAGGAGGAGGATCCTGAAAGTGATCTTCCTAGTGAGGACAGCCATGTGTTGCGTACAGGTACCCTGCACACATGGCTGACTTCATGTTAGGATGCCTTTCTCGTGACCCTCGCGTTACACGCATTCTGGCCCTACGGATTACTGGGTGTACACGCTGCTCGACCCACGGTATAAGGAGAACCTTTCCACTCTCATTCCCGAAGAGGAAAGGGGTTCGAGAGTGATGCTATACCACAGGACCCTGGTGGACAAACTGATGGTAAACTTCCCATCCGACAGCGCTAGTGGCCGAAGGCGCAGTTCCGAGGGCCAGGTAGGCACAGAGATCAGGCAGCATGTACAGCGCAGGCAGGGGAACATTCTCCAAGGCCTTTGCCAGCTTTATGGCTCCCCAGCAAGACTGTGTCACCGCTCCCCAGTCAAGGCTGAGTCGGCGGGAGCACTGTAAAAGGATGGTGAGGGAGTACGTAGCCAATCGCACGACCGTCCTCCGTGACGCCTCTGCCCCCTACAACTACTGGGTGTCGAAGCTGGACACGTGGCCTGAACTCGCGCTGTATGCCCTGGAGGTGCTTGCTTGCCCTGTGGCTAGCGTCTTGTCAGTGAGGGTGTTTAGTGCGGCTGGGGGAATCATCACGGATAAGCGTACCCACCTGTCAACCGACAGTGCCGACAGGCTAACACTCATCAAGATGAACAAAGCCTGGATTTCCCCAGACTTCTCTTCTCCACCAGCGGACAGCAGCGATACCTAAGCAATACGTAGGCTGCACCCGCGGATGGAAGCATCGTTCTCTATCACCATCAAAAACGGGGACATTTCTGCTTCATCAATATGTGTCTAATATTCCTCCTCCTCCTCCTGAAACCTCACGTAATCACGCCGAACGGGCAATTTTTCTTAGGCCCACAAGGCTCAGTCATATAATTTTTGTAAACAATTTTTATACGTTTCAATTCTCATTAAAGCGTTGAAACTTTCACCTCAACCAATTTTTATATTAACTGGGCTGCCTCCAGGCCTAGTTACCAATTAAGCCACATTAACCAAAGCGATTAATGGGTTTCACCTGCCCTCTTGGTTGGGCATGGGAAATTTTTCTGAGGTACATTAGTAATGTTGATACACCAATTTTTGTGGGCCCTCGCCTACAGTGTAATCCAATGAATTTTTTGCCCACCTGCATAAAAGCTGACGTTACATCAGCTGTGCTGGGCACTGCAATGGGATATATTTACGTACCGCCGGTGGGTTCCAGGGAGCCACCCATGCTGTGGGTCCACACGGAGTTGTAACTACATGTGTCCACTTCTAAAGAACCCCAGTCTGACTGGGGCATGCAGTGTGGGCCGAAGCCCACCTGCATTAAACATGACATTACTACCTCAGCTGTGCTGGGCACTGCAATGGGATATATTTATGTGCCGCCGGTGGCTTCCTGGCACCCACCCATGCTGTCGGTCCACAGGGACTTCACAATAGGGAGTTGTACCTGCCTGTGTCTATGAATTAAAAAGCCCGGTCAGGTTGGGGCATGCAGTGTGGGCCGAAGCCCACCTGCATTTAATCTGACGTTAGCTCTGCTGTCCAGGGCACTGCAATGGGATACATTTATGTACAGCCGGTGGGTTCCAGGGAGCCACCCATGCTGTGGGTGCACACAGAATTCCCATTGCTGAGTTGTACCTGCCTGTGACTATTTATAAAAAGCCGCGGTCTGACTGGGGCATGCAGACACCTTGACAGAATGAATAGTGTGTGGCACATAAGTTCCCCATTGCTATGCCCACGTGTGCAGCTCCAGATGGAGGTGGCACAGGATTGGATTTCTCATTGCTTCTGTACAGCATTGTTGGCTTTCGCCCCGCCCCTTTTAAAGAGGGTCGCTGCCTAGCCGTGCCAACCCTCTGCAGTGTGTGCCTGCGGTTCCTCTGGCAGCTGCACTTATAAATAGACATGAGGGTGGCGTGGCATGAGGGCAGCTGAAGGCTGGGCAGGGACAGTTTGGTGTGTGCTGTGGACACTGGGTCGTGCGGGGGGGTTGGGCAGCATGTAACCCAGGAGAAGTGGCAGCGGAGTGTCATGCAGGCAGTGATTGTGCTTTGTTGGAGGTAGTGTGGTGCTTAGCTAAGGTATGCATTGCTAATGAGGGCTTTTCAGAAGTAAAAGTTGTTGGGGGGGGGGCACTCTTGCCGCTATTGTGGCTTAATAGTGAGACCTGGGAACTTGAGATGCAGCCCAACATGTAGCCCCTCGCCTGCCCTATC
Organism: Eleutherodactylus coqui; assembly: GCA_035609135.1. NCBI lineage: Eukaryota > Metazoa > Chordata > Amphibia > Anura > Eleutherodactylidae > Eleutherodactylus > Eleutherodactylus coqui. The sequence goes on from CM069413.1 coordinate 173,400,776, forward strand.
CGTTGCTGTGTTGTTTCCATCACTTTCTTGAATTGCCCAGATTTTCACACATGAAAACCTTAGCGAGCATCGGCGAAATACAAAAATGCTCGGGTCGCCCATTGACTTCAATGGGGTTCGTTACTCGAAACGAACCCTCGAGCATCGCGATAATTTCGTCCCGAGTAACGAGCACCCGAGCATTTTGGTGCTCGCTCATCTCTAGTTGTCAGCCTTTTTCTTGTGCAGAGCACCTTGATAAATTCCGGCTTATTTTCTCTGGGAATATGTATTACCGTCAGTTAATTTCTCTGTCAGATTTAATTCCACGGTCTCTTTAATGTATTACGTTTGCGTAAACCTAATACCGCAATAACACTTTTAGGAAATTAATTTTACAAACAATCATTTTCCTCCAGCTGAAACAATGGCGCCACAAATGTATCTCCTTCCTAACAAGTCTTCATTTTATTATGTAAAGCAAGCGTTGGCTTCATCAACATACAGAGCTGCATTTGCATAAACCTAATATAGCTAAGTGTAGGTTTGTAGCCTTCAGTAATTATTGCTGAGGATATAATTAAACTAAACACAAACAAAAAATACCAAGAACGTTAATCAAATTTACACCAGGAAGACGATACATTGAGAACTCCAGGAGATGTGTTAGCTATTGCTTGGCTATTTCTAACATCAGATATCTATCTATCCATCTCATATCCATCCCATATCTGTCCATCCCATATCTGCTCATCCCATATCTGCTCATCCCATATCTGCTCATCCCATATCTGCCCACCTGTCGATCTCCTAGCTATCTGATGTCTTTCTATAGTCGGATTAGTGGGATGTAAATGACTTGCTCCCACGTGCCATCCCTTCTCTGTAACATGATCAGGCCCCACTAGAAGTATTTCTATTCTTTGTCACCTACGTTGATTTTGACGGCAGCCGCACGGTGTGGATCACCAGTGTAAATCGCACGTCAGCTGAAAGGCTAAATATTTTCTTTTCTGTTCCTTCACCTATAATATAAAAAGGTCTCCAGTCATCGTCATGTGAGTGATTGAATAATTCATGGAGAGCGACTAAAATTCATAAGGGAGAGATTAGGAAAACTTCTCGAAGGAAATCATTTCTATACATTTCGGACCGCCTGCCACCCAGGTGTACAGTAAGACATTATTCTCTGCAGCATAAAGAGGCTTATTGTCTCTGCTCCGTCCTTGTAAAAGCAAAGAGTTCAGAAAGCAGGAACAGAACTTACCCCGGGTTATGCTGCTTTTTATTAATGCAGGGAACTTTCTAATCACATTTTGAAGCCTGTGTTTTGTCCACTCGTCGCCACCATTTCTCTTTTCTGAATAGATTCTAAATTCGGTATTGATTAATTCCCTAATATACATTTATAGCGGCTTGTCTGTTTCTGATACAGAGCTTCAAATCATAGCTATAGAGTTAACATGATAAAACGGTGGCCACCTGCAGTTACCACTGGGGGGAGCTAAGGAGTTTACTGTGTACTGTGTTATTACAGGGAGCTCTCCAGCTCCCTCTTGCTGCAGGCAGGGGATATAGAGCTGTGTATCAGAAAAATGGAGCTCTGAATAAATATAAAATATGAAACATAATAATAATCTGTATTTGTGTAGCGCCAACTTATTCCGCAGAGCTTGGAATGTAACAGCACAGAAAGATAGACCTACAAATAACATGGTGTTGTGATAGTACTGCTTATTCTTGAGTTACTAAATAGTAAAGAAACCACATCTGTGTGCTTTGGAGCATTACTACCTGACATTATACTGAACTTTACAATCCTAAAGGGGTTGTCCAGTTGTAAACTAATGATGGCCTATCTTCAATATAGATCATCAATAGTAGATTGGTGGGAGTCCGTCACCAAGGATCAGCTTTTCTCTGGGCTGGTGCGCTGGTCTACAGAGCCAATTTCTGCAGGAAGCAAACAGCTCAATTCCCAATTCAGTGGCCAGGCTTGGTATTGCAGACAACTTTCATGGGAACTTGGCCTGCAATACCAAATCTCGCCACTGCAGTGGAACAGAGCTGTCAGCTTCCATAGAAATCAGCTCAGTGCACAAGTGAACAGCTAAATGGTGGGGCTCCCAGGTGATGGCATCTACTATGGATGGTCTATTCTGAAAATAGACCATTGTTAATTTGCAAATAGACAGCCTTTTTAATACAGTTACAATTAGATAAATAGTGGGGTGGTTGCTGGTCATGTTTAATAATCTCTCTCACCTCCCCTACATGTCATTTGCAATCAGCGGAGTCTTCAGTGTCTCCAGTGCAGCAGATGGCACACCATCGTTCTTGTTGTCAGTGCCACCCAGAAGATGGATGTGCACCCGGCCCGCCTCTACAAAGGCCAGTATGTGCATCCAGCTTTCCTATTCCCCACCAATTCATGCATTTCTTGGCTATTTAAGACACTTCTGCACTGGATGGTGCCTAAGCAATAGGTTCTACTTGTTCCTACAAAGGTGTATCTGGTTGATTCCTGGCTTTGATCTGTTCCTGACTCACCAGCTTTCATGTTTTCTCCTGTCCTGACCTTGACCCCTGCTTATACTTTGTCTACGATACATCATTTTGCTTCTTGCACTTAGCATGTGGTACCGCATAGTGGTATGTCTGACCTGTCCAAATCAGCTGCCACTGAACCTAAACTACTCTTGCGGTAAGGTCCTAGGACTTCCTGCGGCTAAAGACCAGATTCCAATTTGAAAAGTTAAAGGGTGAAAACCAGGGTTCCCATAGGTTCTGCCCTGAAGAGTAGCCCAAAGCCAAATCTGTCAGTGGCAAGGTAGGTCCATATCTGCTGTGAGAAATAGAAATCAACACTATTAATACCTGCTAATTATCTACTCCCATAAGCAACACTAAGGCATGTGGGCAACCAGAACCATTGTGTGAGAGAGACTCCAAAACTGGAACAGCAAGGAGACTGCAATGAAAATACAACCCCAGGTTCAAAAAAGTTGTGACGCTGCGTAAAATATAACTAAATGTTAAGGAAAAAAAAAATCAGAATGCAACGATTTAAAAATCTCACATAACCACATTTTATTCCCAACAGAACATAAAACACACCAGAAGGGGACATTTTTCCACTTTGTTAAAAAAAAAAATTTACTCGTGGCAGCAACACATCTCACAAAAGCTGGGAGCGGGTTAACAAAAGGCTGGGAAAGGAAGTGCTAATAATAAAAAACAGCTGGACGGTCAATTTATTACTAAGTTACATGACTGACCATCTTTGTTTTTGAGAGACTCTGCCTCTTTAACATGCTCTTTTTATACAGTAGTCACCAATCTGTGAAAAACTGTGTCTAAAAATTGTGGAACAACTTCAGAAAAATCTTGTAAAGACTTGTAAAATTGTAAAGACTTTGAATATCCACCATCTACAACACATCATTTCATCAAGAGTCAGAGAATTTGGAGACATTCATGTGCACAAGGGACAAGGTCAACGGTCAGTATTGGATGCTCGACATCTACTAACCATCAGGTGGCGCTGCATTATAAATAGGCATGATTCTGTAATGCAAATCACTGCATGGGCTCGGGAGTACTTCCAGAAATCACTGTCTGTGAGCACACCCTGACAGGCACTATCAATACTGAGCAGTATATAGAGGTTGTAAAACAACATCTGCTCCATCCAGACAACGACACTTTCAGAGAGGGCCTTGTATATTTCAGTAAAACAATGCTAAACCACATACTACATCAATTACAACAGCATGGCTACAGTAGAAGAGTCCGGGTGCTGCACCAGCCGCCTGCAGTCCAGACCTTCCACCACATACTACATCCATCACAACAGTATGGCTACAGTAGAAGAGTCCGGGTGCTGCACCAGCCGCCTGCTGTCCGGACCTTCCACCACATACTACATCCATCAAAACAGCTTCCCAGCTGAAGAGTCCGGGGTGAACTGGCCGCCTGCAGTCCAGACCTTCCACCATAAACTACATCCATCACAACAGCATGGCTTCACAGGAGAAGAGTCCAGGGTGAACCGGCCACCTGCAGTCCAGACCTTCCACCACATACTACATCCATCACAACAGTATGGCTACAGTAGAAGAGTCCGGGTGCTGCACCAGCCGCCTGCTGTCCGGACCTTCCACCACATACTACATCCATCAAAACAGCTTCCCAGCTGAAGAGTCCGGGGTGAACTGGTCGCCTGCAGTCCAGACCTTCCACCATATACTACATCCATCACAACAGTATGGCTACAGTAGAAGAGTCCGGGTGCTGCACCAGCCGCCTGCTGTCCGGACCCTCCACCACATACTACATCTATCAAAACAGCTTCCCAGGAGAAGAGTCCGGGGTGAACTGGCCGCCTGCAGTCCAGACCTTCCACCATAAACTACATCCATCACAACAGCATGGCTTCACAGGAGAAGAGTCCAGGGTGAACCGGCCACCTGCAGTCCAGACCTTCCACCATATACTGCATCCATCACAACAGCTTCACAGGAGAAGAGTCCAGGGTAAACCAACACCCTGCAGTCCAGACCTTCCACCACATACTACATCCATCACAACAGCTTCACAGGAGAAGAATCTAGGGTGAACCGGCCGCCTGCAGTCCAGACCTTCCACCACATACTGCATCCATCAAAACAGCATGGCTTCCAGAAGAAGAGTCCAGGGTAAACCAACACCCTGCAGTCCAGACCTTCCACCACATACTACATCCATCAAAACAGCTTCACAGGAGAAGAGTCCAGGGTGAACCGGCTGCCTGCAGTCCAGACCTTCCACCAATACTAAATATTTGGCACATTATGAAACCAAAAATCCATCAAAGACGACTGAAGACTGTAAAGCAGATAGAATCCTCCATCAGACAAGAATGGGATAACATTCCTCTCCCAAAACTCCAGCAATTAGCTCTGCACTTCCCAGAACAGTGGATGTGATACAACAGTAGACTTGGCCGGACCATCCATCATATACTACATCCATAACAACAGCTTCACAGGAGAGGAGTCCGGGGGGGAACCGGTCGCCTGCAGTCCGGACCTTCCACCACATACTACATCCATCACAACAGCATGGCTTCACAGGAGAAGAGTCCAGGGTGAAGCGGCCGCCTGCAGTCCAGACCTTCCACAATATATCACATCCATCACAACAGCGTGGCTTCACAGGAGAAGAGTTTGGTGTGAACCGGCCCCCTGCAGTACAGACCTTCCACCATATACTGCATCCATCACAACATCAAGGCTTCATAGGAGAAGAGTCCAGGGTGAACCTGCTGCCTGCAGTCCAGACCTTCCACCATATATCACATCCATCACAACAGCATGGCTTCACAGAAGAGGAGTCCGGGGTGGACCGGTCATCTGCAGTCTGGACCTTCCACGACATACTACATCCATCACAACAGCTTCACAGGAGAAAAGTCCTGGGTGAACCGGCCGCCTGCAGTCTGGACATTCGACCATATACTAAATCCATCACAACAGCATGGCTTCATAGGAGAAGAGTCTGGGGTGAACTGACCGCCTGCAGTCCAGACCTTCCACCACATACTAAATCCATCACAACAGCTTCACACGAGAAGAGTCCTGAGTGAACTGACCACCTGCAGTCCAGACCTTCCACCACATACTACATCCATCACAACAGCATGGCTTCACAGGAGAAGAGTCCTGGGTGAACCGTCTGCCTGCAGTCCGGACATTCCACCATATACTACATCCATCACAACAGCATGGCTTCATAGGAGAAGAGTCAAGGGTGAACTGGTCGCCTGCAGTACAGACCTTCCACCATATACTGCATCCATCACAACAGCATGGCTTCACAGAAGAATAGTGCAGGGTGAACCGGCCGCCTGCAGTCCAGACCTTCCATCACATACTACATCCATCACAACAGCATGGCTTCACAGAAGAAGCGTCCAGGGTGAACCGGCCACCTACAGTCTAGACCTTCCACCACATACTACATCCATCACAACAGCATGGCTTCACAGGAGAAGAGTCCAGGGTGAACCAGTTGCCTGCAGTCCGGACATTCCACCATATACTACATCCATCACAACAGCATGGCTTCATAGGAGAAGAGTCAAGGGTGAACTGGTCGCCTGCAGTACAGACCTTCCACCATATACTGCATCCATCACAACAGCATGGCTTCACAGAAGAATAGTGCAGGGTGAACCGGCCGCCTGCAGTCCAGACCTTCCATCACATACTACATCCATCACAACAGCATGGCTTCACAGAAGAAGCGTCCAGGGTGAACCGGCCACCTACAGTCTAGACCTTCCACCACATACTACATCCATCACAACAGCATGGCTTCACAGGAGAAGAGTCCAGGGTGAACCAGTTGCCTGCAGTCCGGACCTTCCACCATATACTGCATCCATCACAACAGCATGGCTTCACAGAAGAAGAGTCCGAGGTGAACCGACCGCCGGCAGTCCAGACCTTCCACGACATACTATATTCATCACAACAGCTTTACAGGAGAAGAGTCCAGGGTGAACCGACCGCCGGCAGTCCAGACCTTCCACCACATACTACATCCATCACAACAGCATGGCTTCACAGGAGAAGAGTCCAGGGTGAACCAGTTGCCTGCAGTCCGGACCTTCCACCATATACTGCATCCATCACAACAGCATGGCTTCACAGAAGAAGAGTCCGAGGTGAACCGACCGCCGGCAGTCCAGACCTTCCACGACATACTATATTCATCACAACAGCTTCCCAGGAGAAGAGTCCAGGGTGAACCGGTTGCCTGCAGTCCAGACCTTCCACCATATACTGCATCCATCACAACAGCATGGCTTCACAGGAGAAGAGTCCGGGGTGAACTGAGTGCCTGCAGTCCAGACCTTCCACCACATACTACATCCATCACAACAGCTTCACAGAAGAGTCCGGGTGAACCGGCTGCCTGCAGTGCAGACCTTCCACCACATACAGTACTACATCCATCACAACAGCATGGCTTCACAGGAGAAGAGTCCAGGGTGAACTGAGTGCCTGCAGTCCAGACCTTCCACCACATACTACATCCATCACAACAGCTTCACAGAAGAGTCCGGGTGAACCGGCTGCCTGCAGTCCAGACCTTCCACCACATACTACATCTATCACAACAGCTTCACAGGAGAAGAGTCCGGGGTGAACCGACCGCCTGCAGTCCAGACCTTCCACCACATACTACTTCCATCACAACAGCTTCACAGAAGAGTCCGGGTGAACCGGCTGCCTGCAGTCCAGACCTTCCACCATATACTACATCCATCACAACAGCTTCACAGAAGAGTCCGGGGTGAACCGGCCGCCTGCAGTCCAGACCTTCCACCACATACTACATCCATCACAACAGCTTCACAGAAGAGTCCGGGTGAACCGGCTGCCTGCAGTCCAGACCTTCCACCAATACTAAATATTTGGCACATTATGAAACCAAAAATCCATCAAAGACGACTGAAGACTGTAGAGCAGATAGAATCCTCCATCAGACAAGAATGGGATAACATTCCTCTCCCAAAACTCCAGCAATTAGCTCCGCACTTCCCAGAACAGTGGATGTGATACAACGGTAGACTTGGCCGCGCACCTGCTGTTGTGAGGTGTGTTGCTGCCATCAATTTCTAAATTAGTTAATTTTTATGTGTGACTGAAATGAAAAAATGTCTCCCTCTCCCCTCTGACTTGTGGTGTCTGTTCTACTGTGCATAAAATATGGTTAGATGGGATTTTGTAATCATTGCTTTCTTCTTTTCTTTACATTTTACACAGTGGCCCAACTTTTTTGGAATCGGGTTGTAATAGTATTAAACAGCAATGTACTTTTTCAGCCTGGGGACCTGCATAGCTTACAACAACCAACACAGCAGTAGTAATCAAATAAACATGCAGTTTGGCCACTAGGTGGCGATGGACAGCACAGATGCAGGAGTTATTTCCTCTTTAGCACCAGTACCTGTGAACCACTGGCGTTATCGCTGGGACTGATTGCAGGCCTAGGCTGGATTACTAATTATTGGACTTCAATATAAGAAGGTGTGGTAAGATAAGCCTGGCAAGATAAGGTCGTTTGGCGCCAAAGGCCAAGATGCCAGACCTCGCCTACACATGGTGGTGTTGTTTGATCAAAGCAAAACAATGCCCTAGAGAGGTTTCATTATACTACCCATGAGTACAGTGTGCTGTATATATTGTACATAGCGCTATCTCTGTTGTGTTATGCATGCAAAAATGGAGTTGCAAAAGATATCCTGAAGTGCCTGATTCAAAGAATTGTCTGTCCTCAGAAGTGTTCTGCCCCTATAGGTGGTGGGTGGTATAAAATAGGTGGAGAATATCTATTCCGGGACCGCTGACTCCGCTGGTGGCCAACCCTCAGTTTAATATTAGGGTTATATTAAAAATCAATTATTGGCCAGGTGCCCACCCGTTGCCCCTCTACGATCCTGCAGCCACCTGAGGTGGTAGGCTCAAGCTATCTCATGGCATGGTGCACCACCCTAAAATGAGGAAAAAGGGCTCTACCTTGTATTTTTTTTCCTTTCTATTGATCAAAACTGCAGGATTACAGGCTGAACTTAAAATTTGTTACTATGTTATATTGCAATGCAGCTGACAGTCCGGAACATTCTATTATTCCCCAATTAACTGTATTCATCTTTGAGTTGCAGATCCTAAAAAGTTTTTGACAACTTTTTGGACCAGTGAGAATACTGAGTATTGATCACTTGTCAGTGGGCTGTATGGGTGATGGTGATATAACACACCATCCTATCTGCTTGTATTTCTTATTCTACATGTTTTACATTTCACTTTTCTATCTGGTATCCTGAGAGGATGACTGGTGTAAAGTCAAAGCAAACAAAAGTGGCTGGAGCCTTTGATATGAAGACATTGCAGGTAATCTGGAATGGGTTATCGCCAGAAGCAATTCCATGTTTTCGAGAAATCTTAATTATTAACTGTAGTTATTCTTCATATCTTGGTCTGTGAAAAAAATTACCTGTGCCAAGAGGGAAAATAAAAAAACAATCCATATTTTACAACACGGCCATTGTGCATGAAAGGCATGACAGGAAGCGGCACCCTGCCCTGATCTGATAAAGGGCCCCAGTCACCTGCTCTGCTTCCCATGTTTAAGGAAGGTGTAACTTTAAACAGGTATAGGACTTGTAAAATGTAGCAATATATGTTGTTTATGGGGACAGTAATTAGGGTTTCACAAGGCTGGAAGCTCCAATACTGCTTTGCAAAATTATTCACACCCCCTGGTGTTTTTCCTCTTTACTTACACAGAAATCTGGAATTAACATGGGGTTTAATTTGGAGTTTATGTAATAGAGGGAGGAAAATAATATCTACAGTATTTTTTGGAGTATCAGGTGTAGACAAAAGAAAATAGGATACAAATATATCATACTAATTAAAATGTCCCTGGTGGGCTAAAGAAGAGGAGAGTTTAGTTCCAAGTGCACTTGGATAGCCAAAACAGCCCCAGTAGTAATTGTGCCCCCTCTCAGTGTCCCCAGTAACAATAGTGGCCTCTAACAATAATAGTGGCCCCAGTAATAATAGTATAATATCTTACCGACACTGGATTTGAGCCCAGGTGTAGTAACCAAGCCGGATTGGAGAGTAGTCAGTAGGAAGCTGGGTTGTAAGCAGGTGGTCACGGTTGTAGTAACACAGGAGCAGGCAGCAGTGGCACTTGCTTATAGGCTGGAAGCTCAATAATCACACACTGAAGGATTGGCAGGACTAGGCTTATATAGGAAGTGTAATCACAAACAGGGGTGGGGTCAGGACCAGGAGGCAGGAACTAGGTAACTGGAAAATACAGAACAAGGCATGGGAACTGTCCAAGTCCTGAATAGCCTAGTGGAGAGAGCTGCCGACTGGAATGCAAGAATTTGTGGGTTCGAGCCCTAACAAAGAGTGATAATAGTCCCCACAATTGTAATAGTGGCCCCCAGTAGTTTCAGTATTAATAGTGCCTGAAAAATACAGCAATTTAAAAAACAAATAGTGTAAGTCAGGGTCAAGCAACTGATGGATAATAGATAAGTCAGGGTCAAACAACTGATGGATAATAGATAAGTCAGGGTCAAACAACTGATGGATAATAGATAAGTCAGGGTCAAACAACTGACTTCAGAAGCCGATTAATTACACTGTGAAAATTTGTTATTTTTTATTTTTGGAACAAAGTAATTGATACATTTCTGTAAAATTAAAACCTGCTGATTCCCCTGGTAAAACTAAATAATAGCCGCTCGTCTCATTTTCAAGTTATTTAAACCCTTAGTGACCAAGCATTTTTTTGTTTAAAAAAATCGTAACTCCTTTATTTATCCATCACCGTCGCTGTATGAGGGCTTGTTTTTGCAGAACGAGTTGTATCTTTCAATGGTATTATTTAATGTGCTTTATAATGTACTGAAAAACTTTTTAAAAAGAGTAAAATAAAAAAAAAATGAAGTTCCAACATCTTTCGGTGCGTCTTGTTTCTACGGCCCATAGGCTGCAACAAAAATTACATGATAATTTTATTCTGTGGGTCCCTACAATTACGATACCAAACTTACGTAGTTTATTTTGCTGTACTACTTTTATTTTTTTTCAAAAACATTAATTTTTTTTTTATTATTTGCTGCTGCCATCTTCTGCACGCAGTAACTTTTTTATTTTTCCGTCCACATAGTTGTGTGAGGGCTCATTTCTTGTGGGACTTCCTGTAGTTTGCGTTAGTTCCATTTTGGAATGCACAAAACATTTTGATCACTTTTTATTGCATTTTTGCTTGAAGACAGAATGACCAAAAAAACACACTTCTGGCGTTCTTATTTTTTTTTCGGACGACGTTCACCCTGCAGGGGGAAAATAATGCATTACTTGGATACACCAGACTTTTACGGACGCAGCGATACTAAACATATATTTTTGTTTTAGGATTTTGCTTCTTTTATTTAGTCTAACCAACGGCCTGTGAAAACACCATTCATTAATTACGACTTACTGGCGGACGATCTGCAGTGTTTTTGCCACATGGAAACATCCCCTATATGTTACATAAACCTACCCTTATAGTGTGCAGTCAGCGCAGTGTGTAACAGTGATCATGAAATAGTTCTGCAATCACTTTTGTTTTTTTATCAAGCAAGGTTAATGGCGAGCCGACTGGATCCATTGCATAGGCATATTTCCAAAAAATACAATAAACGGCAGTTGGATTACATTATTCCCCATAACTGGAAAACCTTACATGGCAGAAAGAATGGAGATCATATTTGAATTCAACACTAAAGTTACTACGAGCCGCCAATCTGCTTACCTGTTACAAAAATTGGCTTTCATAGTGTAATTATTAATCTGTGTGCAATCATAGCGTCTCATGATGTCCATATAAATACACTAGTAGTTATTAGGAAATTATAGCACAAATGTTTCTGGTGACGTAATATGGTACATCCATTATGATCCTCACACATCACACACACACAGCTCTACTACATGCATCCTGATTCACACACAGCTGTGGTACATCCATACTGATTTCCAGACGTCACTAGCTCAGCAGACATGTGGATACAGTGATCAGGTGATCACATGACAGTAACATAATCACAGATCCTGGTGGCTGCTGTCGGCTTATCTACTTTCTACCAAACTGCACTCCTCCCACAGCGGTGATGTCACCACAGGTGCTTCAGCCCATCAGATTTCTGTGGTAGCAGTAGGTCGGTGGTTTCTGTCAGGACCTGAACTGCTTTGAAGTGCTTTCAGCAGGCAGGGATTTAAGATCCCCGCCTGCTGAAAGGACTGCCGCTGATTGGCTGAACAATATGACCAATCAGAGGCAGCACTCAGCTATTGAATGGCAGCTGAGAGCTGTCTCTAATTGGTCACAGTGCTCAGCCAATCAGAGGCAGTCCGTTCAGCAGGCGGGGATTTTAAATCCCCGCCTGCTGAAAGCACATCATAGCAGTTCAGGAGAAGACCCAGCTAGACGAGCCTGAGTCCTGCCAGCTGCAGAGGTATGAGTATATACATATTTTTTATTTTTTACACATTTTAGGGATGATTTTTAAGGGAAGGGCTTATATTTAAAGCTTTTCCCCCGAAAATCACTGCAGGGCTTGCCAGCAGCCCATTGCTGTAGCGCCAGCTCAATGGGAGAACATGGGAGAACATGTAAATTCAATGGGAGAACATCGTGCTCCTCTGCCACAGCTCTGACAGTGTGGCAAAGGATTGCTTCATCTCTGTGGGGAGTCACCTTGTCACTGGACACTGTTACAATGTTGTAACAGTGTCCAGTGACAAGGGGACTCCTCGCGGAGATGAATAAATCCTCTACCACAGTTGTGACAGCTGCGGCAGAGGAGCACAATGTACTCCGTATGTCAATGGGGCTGGCGCAGCTGCCGCCGGCCCAATTGATAGCAAGGTTAAGCCCCTGGATGTGACAGCATCCAGGAGTTTCAAATCCAAGGATTCCCTTGCTGCAGCTGTCACAGCCGCAGCAAGAAATAGCGGACAGCGCACTTTATGTGCGCAAAAACAACTCCAAGTGCGTTTTTTTGGTGTGTCGCACGCTTCAGTCACACAAATTTTTTTAGGCATACATTTTTGCGCACATAAATTCGCACATAAAAATGCCTGTCTGACTGCGCCCTGTTAGTAGTTATATTCTTGTACATAGGGGCAGCATTATAGTAGTTATATTCTTGTACATAGGGGGCAGTATTATAGTAGTTATATTCTTGTACATAGGGGGCAGTATTATAGTAGTTATATTCTTGTACATATGGGGCAGTATTATAGTAGTTATATTCTTGTACATAGGGGGCAGTATTATAGTAGTTATATTCTTGTACATAGGGGGCAGTATTATAGTAGTTATATTCTTGTACATAGGGGCAGCATTATAGTAGTTATATTCTTGTACATAGGGGGCAGTATTATAGTAGTTATATTCTTGTACATAGGGGGCAGTATTATAGTAGTTATATTCTTGTACATGGGGGGCAGTATTATAGTAGTTATATTCTTGTACATAGGGGGCAGTATTATAGTAGTTATATTCTTGTACATAGGGGGCAGTATTATAGTAGTTATATTCTTGTACATAGGGGGCAGTATTATAGTAGTTATATTCTTGTACATAGGGGCAGCATTATAGTAGTTATATTCTTGTACATAGGGGGCAGTATTATAGTAGGTATATTCTTGTACATAGGGGGCAGTATTATAGTAGGTATATTCTTGTACATAGGAGGCAGTATTATAGTAGTTATATTCTTGTACATAGGAGCAGTATTATAGTAGTTATATTCTTGTACATAGGGGGCAGTATTATAGTAGTTATATTCTTGTATATAGGGGGCAGTATTATAGTAGTTATATTCTTGTACATAGGAGCAGTATTATAGTAGTTATATTCTTGTACATAGGAGCAGTATTATAGTAGTTATAATCTTGTACATAGGAGCAGTATTATAGTAGTTATATTCTTGTACATATGGGGCAGTATTATAGTAGTTATATTCTTCTACATAGGAGTAGTATTATAGTAGTTATATTCTTGTACATAGGAGCAGTATTATAGTAGTTATATTCTTGTACCTAGAAGGCAGTATTATAGTAGTTATATTCTTGTACATAGGGGCAGTATTATAGTAGTTATATTCTTGTACATAGGGGGCAGTATTATAGTAGTTATATTCTTGTACATGGGAGGCAGTATTAAAGTAGTTATATTCTTGTACACAGGAGCAGTATTATAGTAGTTGTATTCTTGTACATAGGGGTCAGTATTATAGTAGTTATATTCTTGTACATAGGGGCAGTATTATAGTAGTTATATTCTTATACATAGGTAGCAGTATTATAGTAGTTATAGACTTGTACATAGGGGGCAGTATTATAGTAGTTATATTCTTGTACATAGGGGAGCAGTATTATAGTAGTTATATTCTTGTACATAGGGGGCAGTATTATAGTAGTTATATTCTTGTACATAGGAGGCAGTATTATAGTAGTTATATTCTTGTACATAGGGGGTAGTATTATAGTAGTTATATTCTTGTACATAGGAGGCAGTATTATAGTAGTTATATTCTTGTACATAGGAGGCAGCATTATAGTAGTTATATTCTTGTACATAGGGGGCAGTATTATAGTAGTTATATTCTTGTACATAGGGGGCAGTATTATAGTAGTTATATTCTTGTACATAGGGGGCAGTATTATAGTAGTTATATTCTTGTACATAGGGGGTAGTATTATAGTAGTTATATTCTTGTACATAGGAGGCAGAATTATAGTAGTTATATTCTTGTACATAGGAGGCAGCATTATAGTAGTTATATTCTTGTACATAGGGCGCAGTATTATAGTAGTTATATTCTTGTACATAGGAGGCAGCATCATAGTAGTTATATTCTTGTACATATGGGGCAGTATTATAGTAGTTATATTCTTGTACATAGGAGCAGAATTATAGTAGTTATATTCTTGTACATAGGGGGCAGTATTATAGTAGTTATATTCTTGTGCACAGGAGCAGTATTATACTAGTTATATTCTTGTACATAGGGGTCAGTATTATAGTAGTTATATTCTTGTACATAGGGGCAGTATTAGAGTAGTTATATTCTTATACAGAGGGAGCAGTATTATAGTAGTTATAGACTTGTACATAGGGGGGAAGTATTATAGTAGTTATATTCTTGTACAAAGCGGGCAGTATTATAGTAGATATATTGTTGTACATAGGGGATCAGTATTATAGTAGTTATATTCTTGTACATAGGGGCAGTATTATAGTAGTTATATTCTTATACATAGGGAGCAGTATTATAGTAGTTATAGACTTGTACATAGGGGCAGTATTATAGTAGTTATATTCTTGTACATAGGGGCAGAATTATAGTGGTTATATTCTTGTACATAGGGGGCAGTATTATAGTAGTTATATTCTTGTACATAGGGGTCAGCATTATAGTAGTTATATTCTTGTACATAGGGAGCAGTATAATAGTAGTTATATTCTTGTACATAGGAGCAGTATTATAGTGGTTATATTCTTGTACATAGGGGCAGTATTATAGTAGTTATAGAATTGTGCATAGGGGGCAGTATTATAGTAGTTATATTCTTGTATGTAGGAGCAGTATTATAGTAGTTATATTCTTGTACATAGGGGGCAGTATTATAGTAGTTATATTCTTGTACATAAGGGCAGTATTATAGTAGTTATATTCTTGTACATAGGGAGCAGTATTATAGTAGTTATATTCTTGTACATCGGGGCAGTATTATAGTAGTTATATTCTTGTACATCGGGAGCAGTATTATAGTAGTTATATTCTTGTACATAGGGGGCAGTATTATGGTAGTTATAGACTTGTACATAGGGGGCAGTATTATAGTAGTTATATTCTTGTACATAGGGGAGCAGTATTATAGTAGTTATATTCTTGTACATAGGGGGTAATATTATAGTAGTTATATTCTTGTACATAGGAGGCAGCATTATAGTAGTTATATTCTTGTTTATAGGGGGCAGTATTATAGTAGTTATATTCTTGTACATAGGGCGCAGTATTATAGTAGTTATATTCTTGTACATAGGAGGCAGCATCATAGTAGTTATATTCTTGTACATAGGGGGCAGTATTATAGTAGTTATATTCTTGTACATAGGAGCAGAATTATAGTAGTTATATTCTTGTACATAGGGGGCAGTATTATAGTAGTTATATTCTTGTACACAGGAGCAGTATTATAGTAGTTATATTCTTGTACATAGAAGGCAGTATTATAGTAGTTATATTCTTGTACATAGGGGGCAGTATTATAGTAGTTATATTCTTATACAGAGGGAGCAGTATTATAGTAGTTATAGACTTGTACATAGGGGGCAGTATTATAGTAGCTATATTCTTGTACATAAGGGGCAGTATTATAGTAGTTATATTCCTGTACATAGGAGGCAGTATTATAGTAGTTATATTATTGTACATAGGGGAGCAGTATTATAGTAGTTATATTCTTGTACATAGGAGGCAGTATTATAGTAGTTATATTCTTGTACACAGGAGCAGTATTATACTAGTTATATTCTTGTACATAGGGTGCAGTATTATAGTAGTTATATTCTTGTACAAAGCGGGCAGTATTATAGTAGTTATATTCTTGTACAAAACGGGCAGTATTATAGTAGATATATTCTTGTACATAGGGGATCAGTTTTATAGTAGTTATATTCTTGTACATAGGGGGCAGTATTATAGTAGTTATATTCTTATACATAGGGAGCAGTATTATAGTAGTTATAGACTTGTACATAGGGGGCAGTATTATAGTAGTTATATTCTTGTACATAGGGGCAGTATTATAGTGGTTATATTCTTGTACATAGGGGGCAGTATTATAGTAGTTATATTCTTGTACATAGGGGTCAGTATTATAGTAGTTATATTCTTGTACATAGGGAGCAGTATAATAGTAGTTATATTCTTGTACATAGGAGCAGTATTATAGTGGTTATATTCTTGTACATAAGGGCAGTATTATAGTAGTTATATTCTTGTACATAGGGAGCAGTATAATAGTAGTTATATTCTTGTACATAGGAGCAGTATTATAGTGGTTATATTCTTGTACATAGGGGGCAGTATTATAGTAGTTATAGAATTGTGCATAGGGGGCAGTATTATAGTAGTTATATTCTTGTACATAGGGGCTGTATTATAGTGGTTATATTCTTGTACATAGGGGGCAGTATTATAGTAGTTATATTCTTGTACATAGGGGGCAGTATTATAGTAGTTATATTCTTGTACATAGGGGGCAGTATTATAGTAGTTATATTCTTGTATGTAGGAGCAGTATTATAGTAGTTATGTTCTTGTACATAGGGGGCAGTATTATAGTAGTTATATTCTTGTACATAAGGGCAGTATTATAGTAGTTATATTCTTGTACATAGGGAGCAGTATTATAGTAGTTATATTCTTGTACATAGGGGGCAGTATTATAGTAGTTATATTCTGGTACATAGGGGGCAGTATTATAGTAGTTATATTCTTGTACATAGGAGGCAGTATTATAGTAGTTATATTCTTGTACATAGGAGCAGTATTATAGTAGTTATATTCTTGTACATAGGGGGCAGTATTATAGTAGTTATATTCTTGTATATAGGGGGCAGTATTATAGTAGTTATATTCTTGTACATAGGAGCAGTATTATAGTAGTTATATTCTTGTACATAGGAGCAGTATTATAGTAGTTATAATCTTGTACATAGGAGCAGTATTATAGTAGTTATATTCTTGTACATATGGGGCAGTATTATAGTAGTTATATTCTTCTACATAGGAGTAGTATTATAGTAGTTATATTCTTGTACATAGGAGCAGTATTATAGTAGTTATATTCTTGTACCTAGAAGGCAGTATTATAGTAGTTATATTCTTGTACATAGGGGCAGTATTATAGTAGTTATATTCTTGTACATAGGGGGCAGTATTATAGTAGTTATATTCTTGTACATGGGAGGCAGTATTAAAGTAGTTATATTCTTGTACACAGGAGCAGTATTATAGTAGTTGTATTCTTGTACATAGGGGTCAATATTATAGTAGTTATATTCTTGTACATAGGGGCAGTATTATAGTAGTTATATTCTTATACATAGGTAGCAGTATTATAGTAGTTATAGACTTGTACATAGGGGGCAGTATTATAGTAGTTATATTCTTGTACATAGGGGAGCAGTATTATAGTAGTTATATTCTTGTACATAGGGGGCAGTATTATAGTAGTTATATTCTTGTACATAGGAGGCAGTATTATAGTAGTTATATTCTTGTACATAGGGGGTAGTATTATAGTAGTTATATTCTTGTACATAGGAGGCAGTATTATAGTAGTTATATTCTTGTACATAGGAGGCAGCATTATAGTAGTTATATTCTTGTACATAGGGGGCAGTATTATAGTAGTTATATTCTTGTACATAGGGGGCAGTATTATAGTAGTTATATTCTTGTACATAGGGCGTAGTATTATAGTAGTTATATTCTTGTACATAGGAGGCAGAATTATAGTAGTTATATTCTTGTACATAGGAGGCAGCATTATAGTAGTTATATTCTTGTACATAGGGGGCAGTATTATAGTAGTTATATTCTTGTACATAGGGGCAGAATTATAGTGGTTATATTCTTGTACATAGGGGGCAGTATTATAGTAGTTATATTCTTGTACATAGGGGTCAGCATTATAGTAGTTATATTCTTGTACATAGGGAGCAGTATAATAGTAGTTATATTCTTGTACATAGGAGCAGTATTATAGTGGTTATATTCTTGTACATAGGGGCAGTATTATAGTAGTTATAGAATTGTGCATAGGGGGCAGTATTATAGTAGTTATATTCTTGTATGTAGGAGCAGTATTATAGTAGTTATATTCTTGTACATAGGGGGCAGTATTATAGTAGTTATATTCTTGTACATAAGGGCAGTATTATAGTAGTTATATTCTTGTACATAGGGGGCAGTATTATAGTAGTTATATTCTTGTACATAGGAGCAGAATTATAGTAGTTATATTCTTGTACATAGGGGGCAGTATTATAGTAGTTATATTCTTGTACACAGGAACAGTATTATAGTAGTTATATTCTTGTACATAGAAGGCAGTATTATAGTAGTTATATTCTTGTACATAGGGGGCAGTATTATAGTAGTTATATTCTTATACAGAGGGAGCAGTATTATAGTAGTTATAGACTTGTACATAGGGGGCAGTATTATAGTAGCTATATTCTTGTACATAAGGGGCAGTATTATAGTAGTTATATTCCTGTACATAGGAGGCAGTATTATAGTAGTTATATTATTGTACATAGGGGAGCAGTATTATAGTAGTTATATTCTTGTACATAGGAGGCAGTATTATAGTAGTTATATTCTTGTACACAGGAGCAGTATTATACTAGTTATATTCTTGTACATAGGGTGCAGTATTATAGTAGTTATATTCTTGTACAAAGCGGGCAGTATTATAGTAGTTATATTCTTGTACAAAACGGGCAGTATTATAGTAGATATATTCTTGTACATAGGGGATCAGTTTTATAGTAGTTATATTCTTGTACATAGGGGGCAGTATTATAGTAGTTATATTCTTATACATAGGGAGCGGTATTATAGTAGTTATAGACTTGTACATAGGGGGCAGTATTATAGTAGTTATATTCTTGTACATAGGGGCAGTATTATAGTGGTTATATTCTTGTACATAGGGGGCAGTATTATAGTAGTTATATTCTTGTACATAGGGGTCAGTATTATAGTAGTTATATTCTTGTACATAGGGAGCAGTATAATAGTAGTTATATTCTTGTACATAGGAGCAGTATTATAGTGGTTATATTCTTGTACATAAGGGCAGTATTATAGTAGTTATATTCTTGTACATAGGGAGCAGTATAATAGTAGTTATATTCTTGTACATAGGAGCAGTATTATAGTGGTTATATTCTTGTACATAGGGGGCAGTATTATAGTAGTTATAGAATTGTGCATAGGGGGCAGTATTATAGTAGTTATATTCTTGTACATAGGGGCTGTATTATAGTGGTTATATTCTTGTACATAGGGGGCAGTATTATAGTAGTTATATTCTTGTACATAGGGGGCAGTATTATAGTAGTTATATTCTTGTACATAGGGGGCAGTATTATAGTAGTTATATTCTTGTATGTAGGAGCAGTATTATAGTAGTTATGTTCTTGTACATAGGGGGCAGTATTATAGTAGTTATATTCTTGTACATAAGGGCAGTATTATAGTAGTTATATTCTTGTACATAGGAGCAGTATTATAGTAGTTATATTCTTGTACATATGGGGCAGTATTATAGTAGTTATATTCTTCTACATAGGAGTATTTTTATAGTAGTTATATTCTTGTACATAGGAGCAGTATTATAGTAGTTATATTCTTGTACCTAGAAGGCAGTATTATAGTAGTTATATTCTTGTACATAGGGGCAGTATTATAGTAGTTATATTCTTGTACATAGGGGGCAGTATTATAGTAGTTATATTCTTGTACATGGGAGGCAGTATTAAAGTAGTTATATTCTTGTACACAGGAGCAGTATTATAGTAGTTGTATTCTTGTACATAGGGGTCAGTATTATAGTAGTTATATTCTTGTACATAGGGGCAGTATTATAGTAGTTATATTCTTATACATAGGTAGCAGTATTATAGTAGTTATAGACTTGTACATAGGGGGCAGTATTATAGTAGTTATATTCTTGTACATAGGGGAGCAGTATTATAGTAGTTATATTCTTGTACATAGGGGGCAGTATTATAGTAGTTATATTCTTGTACATAGGAGGCAGTATTATAGTAGTTATATTCTTGTACATAGGGGGTAGTATTATAGTAGTTATATTCTTGTACATAGGAGGCAGTATTATAGTAGTTATATTCTTGTACATAGGAGGCAGCATTATAGTAGTTATATTCTTGTACATAGGGGGCAGTATTATAGTAGTTATATTCTTGTACATAGGGGGCAGTATTATAGTAGTTATATTCTTGTACATAGGGCGTAGTATTATAGTAGTTATATTCTTGTACATAGGAGGCAGAATTATAGTAGTTATATTCTTGTACATAGGAGGCAGCATTATAGTAGTTATATTCTTGTACATAGGGCGCAGTATTATAGTAGTTATATTCTTGTACATAGGAGGCAGCATCATAGTAGTTATATTCTTGTACATATGGGGCAGTATTATAGTAGTTATATTCTTGTACATAGGAGCAGAATTATAGTAGTTATATTCTTGTACATAGGGGGCAGTATTATAGTAGTTATATTCTTGTACACAGGAGCAGTATTATACTAGTTATATTCTTGTACATAGGGGTCAGTATTATAGTAGTTATATTCTTGTACATAGGGGCAGTATTAGAGTAGTTATATTCTTATACAGAGGGAGCAGTATTATAGTAGTTATAGACTTGTACATAGGGGGCAGTATTATAGTAGTTATAATCTTGTACATAAGGGGCAGTATTATAGTAGTTATATTCCTGTACATAGGAGCAGTATTATAGTAGTTATATTCTTGTACATAGGGGGCAGTATTATAGTAGTTATATTCTTGTACATAGGGGAGCAGTATTATAGTAGTTATATTCTTGTACATAGGAGGCAGTATTATAGTAGTTATATTCTTGTACACAGGAGCAGTATTATACTAGTTATATTCTTGTACATAGGGTGCAGTATTATAGTAGTTATATTCTTGTACATAGGAGGCAGTATTATAGTAGTTATATTCTTGTACAAAGCGGGCAGTATTATAGTAGATATATTGTTGTACATAGGGGATCAGTATTATAGTAGTTATATTCTTGTACATAGGGGGCAGTATTATAGTAGTTATATTCTTATACATAGGGAACAGTATTATAGTAGTTATAGACTTGTACATAGGGGCAGTATTATAGTAGTTATATTCTTGTACATAGGGGCAGAATTATAGTGGTTATATTCTTGTACATAGGGGGCAGTATTATAGTAGTTATATTCTTGTACATAGGGGTCAGCATTATAGTAGTTATATTCTTGTACATAGGGAGCAGTATAATAGTAGTTATATTCTTGTACATAGGAGCAGTATTATAGTGGTTATATTCTTGTACATAGGGGCAGTATTATAGTAGTTATAGAATTGTGCATAGGGGGCAGTATTATAGTAGTTATATTCTTGTATGTAGGAGCAGTATTATAGTAGTTATATTCTTGTACATAGGGGGCAGTATTATAGTAGTTATATTCTTGTACATAAGGGCAGTATTATTGTAGTTATATTCTTGTACATAGGGAGCAGTATTATAGTAGTTATATTCTTGTACATCGGGGCAGTATTATAGTAGTTATATTCTTGTACATCGGGAGCAGTATTATAGTAGTTATATTCTTGTACATAGGGGGCAGTATTATGGTAGTTATAGACTTGTACATAGGGGGCAGTATTATAGTAGTTATATTCTTGTACATAGGGGAGCAGTATTATAGTAGTTATATTCTTGTACATAGGGGGTAATATTATAGTAGTTATATTCTTGTACATAGGAGGCAGCATTATAGTAGTTATATTCTTGTTTATAGGGGGCAGTATTATAGTAGTTATATTCTTGTACATAGGGCGCAGTATTATAGTAGTTATATTCTTGTACATAGGAGGCAGCATCATAGTAGTTATATTCTTGTACATAGGGGGCAGTATTATAGTAGTTATATTCTTGTACATAGGAGCAGAATTATAGTAGTTATATTCTTGTACATAGGGGGCAGTATTATAGTAGTTATATTCTTGTACACAGGAGCAGTATTATACTAGTTATATTCTTGTACATAGGGGTCAGTATTATAGTAGTTATATTCTTGTACATAGAAGGCAGTATTATAGTAGTTATATTCTTGTACATAGGGGGCAGTATTATAGTAGTTATATTCTTATACAGAGGGAGCAGTATTATAGTAGTTATAGACTTGTACATAGGGGGCAGTATTATAGTAGCTATATTCTTGTACATAAGGGGCAGTATTATAGTAGTTATATTTCTGTACATAGGAGGCAGTATTATAGTAGTTATATTATTGTACATAGGGGAGCAGTATTATAGTAGTTATATTCTTGTACATAGGAGGCAGTATTATAGTAGTTATATTCTTGTACACAGGAGCAGTATTATACTAGTTATATTCTTGTACATAGGGTGCAGTATTATAGTAGTTATATTCTTGTACAAAGCGGGCAGTATTATAGTAGTTATATTCTTGTACAAAACGGGCAGTATTATAGTAGATATATTCATGTACATAGGGGATCAGTTTTATAGTAGTTATATTCTTGTACATAGGGGGCAGTATTATAGTAGTTATATTCTTATACATAGGGAGCAGTATTATAGTAGTTATAGACTTGTACATAGGGGGCAGTATTATAGTAGTTATATTCTTGTACATAGGGGCAGTATTATAGTGGTTATATTCTTGTACATAGGGGGCAGTATTATAGTAGTTATATTCTTGTACATAGGGGTCAGTATTATAGTAGTTATATTCTTGTACATAGGGAGCAGTATAATAGTAGTTATATTCTTGTACATAGGAGCAGTATTATAGTGGTTATATTCTTGTACATAAGGGCAGTATTATAGTAGTTATATTCTTGTACATAGGGAGCAGTATAATAGTAGTTATATTCTTGTACATAGGAGCAGTATTATAGTGGTTATATTCTTGTACATAGGGGGCAGTATTATAGTAGTTATAGAATTGTGCATAGGGGGCAGTATTATAGTAGTTATATTCTTGTACATAGGGGCTGTATTATAGTGGTTATATTCTTGTACATAGGGGGCAGTATTATAGTAGTTATATTCTTGTACATAGGGGGCAGTATTATAGTAGTTATATTCTTGTACATAGGGGGCAGTATTATAGTAGTTATATTCTTGTATGTAGGAGCAGTATTATAGTTGTTATGTTCTTGTACATAGGGGGCAGTATTATAGTAGTTATATTCTTGTACATAAGGGCAGTATTATAGTAGTTATATTCTTGTACATAGGGAGCAGTATTATAGTAGTTATATTCTTGTACATAGGGGGCAGTATTATAGTAGTTATATTCTTGTACATCGGGGGCAGTATTATAGTAGTTATATGCTTGTACATAGGAGGCAGCATCATAGTAGTTATATTCTTGTACATATGGGGCAGTATTATAGTAGTTATATTCTTGTACATAGGAGCAGTATTATAGTGGTTATATTCTTGTACATAGGGGGCAGTATTATAGTAGTTATAGAATTGTGCATAGGGGGCAGTATTATAGTAGTTATATTCTTGTACATAGGGGCTGTATTATAGTGGTTATATTCTTGTACATAGGGGGCAGTATTATAGTAGTTATATTCTTGTACATAGGAGCAGAATTATAGTAGTTATATTCTTGTACATAGGGGGCAGTATTATAGTAGTTATATTCTTGTACACAGGAGCAGTATTATACTAGTTATATTCTTGTACATAGGGGTCAGTATTATAGTAGTTATATTCTTGTACATAGGGGCAGTATTAGAGTAGTTATATTCTTATACAGAGGGAGCAGTATTATAGTAGTTATAGACTTGTACATAGGGGGCAGTATTATAGTAGTTATAATCTTGTACATAAGGGGCAGTATTATAGTAGTTATATTCTTGTACATAGGGGGCAGTATTATAGTAGTTATATTCTTGTACATCGGGGGCAGTATTATAGTAGTTATATTCTTGTACATAGGGGGCAGTATTATGGTAGTTATATTCTTGTACATCGGGGGCAGTATTATAGTAGTTATATTCTTGTACATAGGGAGCAGTATTATAGTAGTTATATTCCTGTACACAGGAAGCAGTATTATAGTAGTTATATTCTTGTACATAGGGGGCAGTATTATAGTAGTTTTATTCTTGTACATAGGGGGCAGTATTATAGTAGTTATATTCTTGTATGTAGGAGCAGTATTATAGTAGTTATGTTCTTGTACATAGGGGGCAGTATTATAGTAGTTATATTCTTGTATGTAGGAGCAGTATTATAGTAGTTATGTTCTTGTACATAGGGGGCAGTATTATAGTAGTTATATTCTTGTACATAAGGGCAGTATTATAGTAGTTATATTCTTGTACATAGGGAGCAGTATTATAGTAGTTATATTCTTGTACATAGGGGGCAGTATTATAGTAGTTATATTCTTGTACATCGGGGGCAGTATTATAGTAGTTATATTCTTGTACATAGGGGGCAGTATTATGGTAGTTATATTCTTGTACATCGGGGGCAGTATTATAGTAGTTATATTCTTGTACATAGGGAGCAGTATTATAGTAGTTATATTCCTGTACACAGGAAGCAGTATTATAGTAGTTATATTCTTGTACATAGGGGGCAGTATTATAGTAGTTTTATTCTTGTACATAGGGGGCAGTATTATAGTAGTTATATTCTTGTACATAGGGGGCAGTATTATAGTAGTTATATTCTTGTACATAGGGGGCAGTATTATAGTAGTTATATTCTTGTACATAGGGGGCAGTATTATAGTAGTTATAGTCTTGTACATAGGAGCAGTATTATAGGAGTTATATTCTTGTACATATGAGCAGTATTATAGTAGTTATATTCTTGTACATAGGAGGCAGTATTATAGTAGTTATATCCTTGTACATATGAGCAGTATTATAGTAGTTATATTCTCGTACATAGGAGGCAGTATTATAGTAGTTATATTCTTGTACATAGGAGGCAGTATTACTGTAGTTATATTCTTGTACATAGGGGGCAGTATTATGGTAGTTATAGACTTGTACATAGGGGGCAGTATTATAGTAGTTATATTCTTGTACATAGGGGGCAGTATTATAGTAGTTATATTCTTGTACATAGAGGACAGTATTATAGTAGTTATATTCTTGTACATAAGGGCAGTATTATAGTAGTTATATTTTTGTACATAGGTGACAGTATTCCAGTATGTAGACCTGGTATAGCTGATAGGATTTAACAAACCATCTGCCAGTATATCCAGACACAGAAAGGCAGTCCCTTCCCTTCCCCCACATAATTTATTAGTGTCATAAAAACAACAGGAAACAATAAAGCACTAAACAGAAAAGGATGCACTTTGCATTGGTCGACTTCTATGCTAAATGACAGATGTCAAATTAAAGTAAATGTACAGACGCTGAGACCTGTTACTTTTTATAAACGTTTTTAGTAGACTTCCAAAATCTGAATTATTTACAGCCATCATATCCATGCTAAATTTAAATATGCAAATTATTAAGCGCACTACAAGCAGAGACTAGTCATGCATGCTTTCCCCACTAGACTACATACAAATGGTGCGGTATTTATAATTAATATTGAGAAGATGGTGCCAGATGAGCGCGTTGTAGTCTTCCCGGTATCCTTCCCACCAATCCCCGGCTCTGAGGTTTTTCTATAAACAGTCTCTTGATTTTAAATAGACAGCAGAAATAGAGGCGTTTAACTCTGAATTCAGCAGGGGTCGGGATCGCCTCATCCTTATTAGGGAACGTTACTCAGCTGCAGCGAAGAAACCACCGAGAGGAGCGAGATTTAATTGGAGAAAGATGAAAAATATCTGTAAATATCTGATTACAGCGATGCTTAGAAGAAGTCCGATTAAGGAGCCTAGTAATTATTTTTCAGATGGTGTGCATGCTCGGCGGGAGCAGAGATCTGCGCAGCGGATAGAATATTCAGATTTGCTGGATTGCATCTGTAAAATACCAAATGGAACTGAGATGTTGCAAACCAACAAAATAGCATTTCACCTGTTGGAGCAATCATTGACAATGTATACGGGGTCCTACTTGGCCTTAGCTGCCTGACAAGACTTATGGAAATGCTCCTCTTCTTCTCTTTGGATGCAACTCTTCATCTCTTCTCCTCCCTGCTTACAACTCATGTCCTTCAATTCTTCCTTTCTGTTTGCAACTCCAGTCCTCCAACTCCTTCTCCTTGGATGTAACTCTAGTACTCCAATGACTCCTCGGACTGCAATTGCATTTCCTTCAACTCCTTCCTTTTTCTCTGCAACTTTAGTCCTCCAACCCTTTTTTATTTGCTGAAAGTCTAGTCCTCCAACTCCTCCTTGCTGGCTGCAACTTGCGTCTTCCAACTCCTTTCCCTTGGATGCAACCCCAATACTTCGGTCTGCAACTGCGCTCCTTTAACTCCTCCTTCTTGGCTGCAACTGCACTCCTCCAACTGCTCCTCTCTGTGTGCGCCCCCAGTTGTCACAGTGCTGACAGTGCAGACTTATGTGCATGCTCAGCATGATATCACAGCATCAGTGTGGACCATGTGATGTGCCTGATGGCGCGTGTGCAGTCCTACTTGGCACTAGAAGAGGAGTGAGAAACATCTCCTTTTTCATTGAACATTGGTAGGCTGTCTGTTGTCAACCTATCAGTGGATTGTTTAAGGCAGTGTTTCCCAACTCCGGTCCTCATGGAGCCCCAACAGGTCCTGGTTTCAGGATGTCCTCAGTATTGCAGCGGTGATGTAATTATTGTCAGTGCCTCAGATATTGCCGCAGGTGTTCTTACCATAGGATATCCTGAAGACATGACCTGTTGGGGCTCCATGAGGACTGGATTTTGGAAACACTGGTTTAGGGTATTCAGTCTGGCTTCTCTTTACAGAGGAGACCTACATTTGTTTACTGGCCTTATGGCCCTTTAACACGGGCCAACAGTTGTTTAAACGACTGCACCAGCGCTGACATCACCGTCCTCTCTTACTCAGTAGATTGAGGTGTTGCCTTACAAGCTTCTGCATGCTTCCTTTATTTCTTCCTTGGACTTCAGACTTTGGATTACTACTGCTCTGTTTATTGTTACTCTCTTATCTCATGTATTTGTTTTTTCTGCCCCACTCTGCCCTCTTGTTCCTCCTTTACTCCATTTAACACCTAGGGACATATAGGGAATCTAGCTTAGGTTCCAAAAGTGGGGCCATATGTCAGGGCCGTTGTTCTGCTAAATTAGCAGGACTAGTCAGGGCAGATCAGGACAGAGCTTAGGCCTTAGCTTTGTTTCAAACACCATCTGTGTTTTTCTTACATATCCAGTAACTCTGTTACCCCTTGTATTTTAGACATCTTTCAGCCTGTCCCTTTCACATGATATAGAATTTGCTGGTCAGTTTTTTTTACAGGACTGGACAGACATTACACCAGTTTTTCAACTCCTCCTCCCTGTCTTCAGCTCCTCCTCCTTGTCTCCAACTCCAGTACTGCAGCTCCTCCTCCCTGCCTGCAGCTCCTCCTCCCTGTCTGCAGCTCCTCCTCCCTGTCTGCAGCTCCCCCTCTCTTAGTGCTGCTCTATTCCCTCAGCTTCTCCTTTGTGCCTCCAACATGTTTTCCTTTCTGCAGCTTCTTGCCTCTGACATTGCTTCTGGCATCAGTTCTTGTCCTCTAACCTCTCTTGGATGCAGTTTAAAAAGCCACCAGTGGGGGCTCATCCTTACACATTGGCTTTTCCTGAATGAATGAAACATGACAAACATTTAAGGTCCTTTTATACAGGACTATTTGGGGGCAACAATCTTGGATACGCAGATGACACCTCCCTGCTTGCGGAAAGTGAAAGGGACCTGGAATACCTTATCCAACGAGTAAAAAGGGATAGCAAACACATGGGACTGTACCTCAACAGCAAGAAAACGAAAGTCATGAGCGCGGTAGGAACGGTACAGTGAACATAGAGATTAACTGTTAGAACTCGGGTCACCACCAGGGGTGTGGGCGCCCGGGCTGGCGTCTGTCTGGGGTTCCCCCACCCTGGTGGTTGGTTGTGGCGCCCGTCTGCTGAACAGCTGCACGACACTCTGGTCGGTGCGCACCGCTGGGAGAAGGCGATTTCATGATTCCCCCTGGTGGTCATGTGACCTCTCCCCGTCCAGAGGGTGGGGAGTTCCATATATAAACCTGCTCACCCAGTACTTCCTTGCCATGCTTTGGTTAAGCTTCCGTTCTGCCGACACCCGCTATCATTTGACTTGACTTTAGTGTTCTGACTCCAGCTTGACTCTGACCTTGCCTCTGTCCTGACCCGGCCTGTTTTGACTATTCCTAGGTTGCTGTTGTTCAGTTAGCTATTCAGGTTCCCACTGAGTTTGTTTCCATGTCCCTCCTTCTGGGGTCCCAGACATTAGTGCAGTGCAGGGACCGTTACCCAGATGTCGCCCAGGGGGGCAAGTAGGTAGGGACACAGGGGAGGGCTGGCGTAGAGATTCCCGGTCCATCTGCCCTGGCCAACCCTAACATTAACAATGAAGAAGTCGAGTCGGTCCAAGAGTTCATCTTCCTTGGATCCAAAATCGATTGCAACGGGCAACCTGGACCGGAGATCAAGAGGCGGATTACACCTGGTGGGAATGCAATGCAAGGAATGGAAGAGATCTGGAAAAGCCAGAATATCAGCATTGCAACAAAAACCAGACTGGTCAATACAATCGTCTTTCCCATAATCCCTTATGGCAGCGAACGTTGGACGCTCAGGAAAACAGACAGAAGGAAAATTGATGCGTTTCAGCTCCGGTGCTGGAGGAGAATGCTGCGAATACCGGACCACCATGACAACGAACAAGGTAGTGTTAGATCGCATCAAACCGAAAATATCACTAGAGGGCAAAACCATCAAACAGCAGCGCCCTTTGTGGCCACTGATGTGCGAACTCACTGGAAACAGGACTGATGCTCGGCAAGGTCAGTGGGAAGAGGAGATCAGGACCACAAAGATCAAGATGGTGAGATACAATCAAGGCCACCAATATGTTAACCGCTGAACTGAAGGAAGCCATGAAATACAGAAATGTGTGGAGAACATTGATCCATGGAGCGACCGAAGGTCGGATGCCACTGAACGAAAAAGCATCATCATTTTTGGGCAAAAACATTCCTCCGAACGTTCATTTGCCGGAGAATTGAGATGTGTAAAAAGCTGACAAACAAGCAGATATTTATTCCTTGGCGAATCATTCAGTTTTGTCCTGCATAGCATTGCTCACTGGTCAGCTGTACATTTCCCCATGCAAATAGGAAGATGTAACCCAGCCTGTAGGGATAAACCATCGTAATTATGGTCCTTTGTCTCCATAAGGCCGCCTGCAGCGGGCGGATGTGCATTGTGAGGTCCGAAGCAGGATTCCGCCTCCGGATTCTGCAGCAAATGCAGCTCATGGCGTGCAATGAGAAAACGCAATTTCCTACCCACGAGTGGAAATCAATTGCAATTTCCTGCTCGCGGGGAAGAAATCGCAGCATGCTGTGATTTTGTGCGGGCTACACACGTCCGACTCTCATTGAAGTCAATGGAAGCCATCTGTTTCGCAGCTATTCTGCAATCATCATTGCTATGGCGACGATGCGGCACACTCTGTACTGCGCATGTGCCGTCCGGCACTCCGGCTGGCACATTTGCAGCAGATGAGAAGATGCCGGACAGGTAAGTTGGGGTCACCAGCTGGGCACCGGGTCGAATTCCGCTGTGGGAATCCCACATGTGGGTACGGGCCGCCCGTGTGCAGGCGGTCTTAGCTGATTCCTGGCTCATGTAACAAAAAAATGAAATGAGCGCTGATCAAAATGCCTGTCATTTGGTGCTCGATACAGGGCCTGTGTATAAGGACCCTTACAGTTTAGATGCTTGGTGGACTATGGCCACTTCTGTATGGCACTTGGTTAAAATTTCAGCATGTAGGATTCTAGTGATATGTGTAAAGAAAAACCTATACTGTAAAACCAGGGTGGGAGGGGCCAGAAAGTGGTATTAAAATGGGGGAGCAAGAAAAAAAATAACATGCTGTACCATAATCAACTTCCCTTGTAAATTATATCCTTTCAGCAGCACCAACAAAAAATAGATATAAATGAAAGGGGTCGTCTGATTTAGGCCTCCTTCACACGGGCAACACGGCATCGCTTCGAGAAAATCACAGTGATATCGCATCGCTGCATCTTCTTGCGGCAATACCACGATTTTATAGAGCTACAAAGTCGCGCAACTTTGAAGCACCACATGCGAGGATTTTCGAGGGGGGACTTGAAATATAAGCCCTGCCCTGAAAATATACCCTAACTGCAGAAAAATGTAAAAAAAAAAAAAAAAAAAAGCATACATCACCTAGACACGTTGTCCGTGGCTCCGCTGCAGCTTATCCCCGGTCCACTTATCTTCTTCATCTCTTCTGGCCGGGGGTTAAAAATCCCTGCCTCCTGGAAGTGCTTGCTGTGATTGGCTGATGCTTAGCTAATCACATCGAGCATGAATGGCTGTGATTGGCTAAGCGTCAGCGCTTCCAGGAGGTGGGGATTTTCAACCCCCAGCCAGATGATGAAGGAGAATAGTGCCGGGGTCCGGGGAGAAGACGCGGCCAGGCTGACAGCGCTGAAAAGGTGATGTATGTGATTTTTTGTTATTATTTCTTGTAGCCAAGGCTCAGATTAGGGCTTTGATATTAGGATTTTCTACTGTCAAAGTTGCATTGCACTGTATGAAAATCGGCTCCATAGGGCAACATGAAAGCCATAGAAAGCCAGTTTTCAAATAGTCTTTTAAGACATTCAGAGTTAATAAAGTGGAGTTCCTCGTTCAGGTCCTCCATCAGTAATGAGCTGCAGAAAGTGTCTGGAAAGTGCAGGTGGATGTACAGGTATTATTGTATGTTGACTCCACCAGGAAGTCCTGGTGAAGGCAAGAGTGACAGCTGTGTCACGCCCCCTGCACCTGATAGGCTGCATAGCTGCCTCCTCAGCAGGTCCTGGCAGCCCACTAAATTGTGCTCTCACCTCCTGGCTCCGGTCCCGTCTCCCGGCAGTGATAGATTTTCATGGCTGCTGCCTGCAGGGCCGTCTCCCGAACCCTGTGTAAGTTTTTCCAGCCTCCCCGCTGCAGCTCTTTATTTCCCGGTGGCTGTAAGTTCCCACCGGTGGTCCCGATGCTGCTGCTTCTTGGCCGGCAGTTTGTCGCAGCTGGTCGTTATCCCTGCTGGCAGGCCAGTATTCTTGCCCAGTTCCTGGCTCCTGCCCCATGTCAAGCCTCCCCGCTGCCGGTGTATACTCCCCGGTGGCTGTACCGTCCCACGTGTGCTCCTTGTACCTACTTCGCTGTCGGTGCTCTGAAACCAGCAGTGACAGGTCGCGGGTGGCACGTGTCACCTCTGGTAGCGTTTCCGTACATGTCTGCTCATGCAGTGCGGGAGAAGGCAGCATAGACATGCGCCGGGCCCCACCTGTCAGCACTGCTGAGCAGCAATGGGCTGTATTGGGGGAGGACAGTATTGGGACCGGCGGCAGCCTGTATGGTATTATTTCGGCCACACACGGTGTTCAGACACGAGCATAGTACAGGACAGTATTGGAAGCACCGGAGGGGTTTATGACTATTATTGTATGTTGACGTCCAACTTCCAGGACCTTGCAGACTTTACCCAATAGGGAGCTAGGGGTGTGACTGGGGCATTCCTGCATGGAAGACCTGTCAAACCCCTAGATTCCAGTGGCGTCAAGATACAATAATATTGACTGTACATGGAGGGTTAATTGATTTCAGTAATCACCATGCAATACCTAATTTCTCCTGTGGTAGCACTGCAAGAAAAAGTAAACACTAGCGGCTGGCTTTTGGAATAGATTGCACTAGATTGTAGAGATCCAGCATGAGGCCACCTTTAATTAGCTAGCAAAAATAGATTTCAAAAACAGACAGAGCTTTTAAAACAACCCTAAAAACATATAGTATTAGATGTAAAAAAAAATCTTGAAAATCGTATTTACAAATGCAGCAAAAAATACATCTAAAACATAATTTAATAACATACTCATCCTTAGCTATAACTCCAGTCCTCCAACCCCTCCCTGTCTGCAACTCCAGTCCTCCAACCCCTCCCTGTCTGCAACTCCAGTCCTCCAACCCCTCCCTGTCTGCAACTCCAGTCCTCCAACCCCTCCCTCTCTTCAACATCAATCCTCCAACCCCTCCCTCTCTGCAACTCCAGTCCTCCAACCCCTCCCTGTCTGCAACTCCAGTCCTCCAACCCCTCCCTGTCTGCAACTCCAGTCCTCCAACCCCTCCCTGTCTGCAACTCCAGTCCTCCAACCCCTCCCTGTCTGCAACTCCAGTCCTCCAACCCCTCCCTGTCTGCAACTCCAGTCCTCCAACCCCTCCCTGTCTGCAACTCCAGTCCTCCAACCCCTCCCTGTCTGCAACTCCAGTCCTCCAACCCCTCCCTGTCTGCAACTCCAGTCCTCCAACTCTTTTTAAGCTGCAACTTCAGTCTTCTAACTCATCTTCCTTGTGTGCAATACCTCCTTCCTTACTGCAGACCTATCCTACTACTATTGTACAAGTGATCAGATGAATGCAAGTTCAAGTCCCCCAATAGGATTGAAAAAAAAAAAGTAAAAATAAATGTAAAGTATTTAAAAAAAATTATATGTAAGTAAAATAGTTCAATAGCCTCTTTTTCTGGTTTATACACAAAAAATAAACATAATAGAAAAACAATAGAATTGTTATTAAATGATCAGATTAGTTAAACGCGCCTGGTGAATTCTATCAGAAAAAATACACAATGCCAGAATTGTGCTTTTTTTGAGCGCTTTAATTCCCAAAGAAATTAAATAAAAAATCTTAAGCACCGCTCAAAAAATAGTCCAATTAATTTTTTATTTCCATTTCATTTCACTCCACCTAGAAATTAACATTTCATTATATGTAATGATACCATTAAAAATACAACTTTCCCCACAAAAATACAAGACATTGTATGTCAAAGTTATAAGAAAAAAAATTGTTGTGATTTTCTTTGAAAGTGGAAAAAAAAATGAAAAAGAAAATAATATGAAAAATCTCTGGTCTTGAAAAGGTTAAAAAAGCTAAAAAAGTGTGATAGAGTAAAAAAAAAGTCAATGTTGATGTTAATCTACTCCATTACTGTCTGGAGAAGGAGGTCCCTGTACGTTTTCCATTTCGCATCCGTCTCCTTTAAGTTGGCACCTGCCGCCATCCGGCGAGCTCACACGTGTCCCGCGCTGCACTTCATGTGTCACAGATCATACAGGAAATGGACCTCCAGCTGATTAAATGTTGTTGCATTAGCCAAGGGATGGCGTATCAGCAGAACGCGCAGCGTTTGAACTCCCACACACGCCGCTATCTCAAAGAAACTTTTACAGGCGCCATAACTTTTGTTGAACCAGTAACGGCAGCTTTAATCCAAGTCCCAGGCTTCCTAGTAGAGGATGAATAGTCCCAGTGAACGGCCCCCGTGACTCTCAGCTGCTCACACATCTGAATGGCCGGCACTCCCTGCAGTTAAGATAACGCATGGGTATAATCTCACCTTTATCAGCTTTTTATGAGCAGTTTTGGTAAATGTATTTAAAACTAAAGACAATTACTGTCAGTCATAGCAGCGGTGCAGCTGCCAGCATCGGGGAACAACCCAAACTATCCTCCCCGTTCTACCATCAGGTCTAATAAGGAGTTGGATTTCCTCCCTGTAAGATAATGGAGGCTGAAATTTGATTTTAGAATTATTGCCTTGAATGCAGGAAATACGACTTCGTGAGAGGAAACTCGGCAATCTCACAACTCTGTGATGATTTACATCACTCATACAATAACTTGTATTTGTAAACAGACAGACAATACTTGCCAACATTTAAATCCCAAATTGTGTTTTAAGCTCCACCCCCACTCAGCCTGATAACACCCCTAAATGCAACTACACCATTTTTTGCACAAATTTGTGTAAACCCCACCTATTTTGTGGGACTGTTTGGGGGGTACCCTGAGAAACTCAGGACTGTTTGGAACTGTCTATCCACACAATGGCTGTTCACAGATAGAACCAGAATCAACCTTAGTTCATAAATGCAGAACCAGAACTAAGCTCAGTGTATAAATAGGGGAGCAGAGTGCATAACATACACACAGCAACAGAAACAAATTGATAACATAAATATAATACCAGAACCAAGCTCATAACAAATATAATACCAGAACCAAGCTCAATGCAAAAAAGCCAAATGTCGGGACACAAGTAGATATCAGTTGCAGTATGGAGGAGCAGTTGAAGGAAGAGCTTCAGTAATGGTCAGAAGCACAATAATCTTGCAAGGATGGGAGGTGCTAGGCCAGGTTATATGGGGTATCTAATCAGGAAGCAGAGTGAAGCCAATCAGGAAGACAGAAGCAGGGACAAGGTTAGCAAAGAAGCTTGTCAGAGGGATAGCTCAACAGGTAGAACCCTGACAGTAGCCCCCTCCTTTTAAGATGGCTTCCGGACTGGCTTTCTTGGATACCTCCGATGAAATGCTGTTGTGAGCCTCGAGGCTTGCAAATTGCAGTCCAGCTCCCATGAGTTCCCCTCAGGCCCATATCCTCTTCACCGCACTAGGTACTGAAAGTTACCTCTAAACATCCTGGAATCTAAAATCTCGTCCTAAATGTACTCCTCTACATCCCAGATTTTCAATGGTTGCTCACTTCTTCTTGGAAAAGGATTCTCATAGACTGGTTTAAGCAGTGAAGTATGGAATACCGGATGAATCTTTAGACTGGCAGGAAGTTTCAAGCAGAAGGCAACTTGGCCAACCATGGCAGCGATCAAGAATGCCACAAAAACTTTTGACCCAATTTTGGAGAGGGCAAATGGGTCTTTACATTTTTGGTGGACAGCCAAACTTTATCAGCCACCTGAAAAGTAGGAGGAGCTTTGCGGTGTCTGTCCACTGCCTTTTTATACTTTTGTTGAGCTCCTTGTAGCAGTTCAATTAGCTTCTCTTCATTTTTTTGCAGTGTAGTTAGCCTGTGAGTCACAGTAATAGTGGGAGTAGTCAGGGGAAGGTCAGGAATAGGCAGCGGATATAAATCAAGGTTAGCGAGAAAAGGACTTTGCCATGTGGAACTATGTTCGGAGTTATTGTGAGCGAATTCCGCTGTTGATAAGTAGCCCACCCAATCGTCCTGGAGGGAAGGAAATAAAGCAGTGGAGGTATGGCTCAAGAGTCTGGTTGGTCCTTTCAGTCTGGCCATTGGACTGGGGATGGAAGGCGGAAGACAAATTGATAGTAATTCCTAAGGCAGTACAAAAGCTTTTCCAAACTTTTGATGTAAACTGAACCCCTCTGTCAGAAACGACATTATCGGGAACTCTGTGCAGCCTAAATATCTCCTTGGTCGTTAATTCCGCAGTTTGTTCAGCAGTAGGAATCGCTTTGATAGGGATCAAATGGGCCATTTTTGTGAGTCGGTCCACCGCAATAAGAATCATAGTCATTTCTTTAGAAGGGGGAAGAACTGCAATAAAATCCATTGATATTGATCCCCCAGACCTGGATGAGACTGGAAGTGGTTGGAGGAGTCCTAATGGAAGAGATTATGGGGTCTTGTTTGCTGCACAAGTTACACAAGAAGCAACATATTTTTTTTTACATCGTTCTTACAATTAGGCTGCCAAAATGAATGAAGCAGTAATTCAGGAGTTTTCCTGACTCCAAGATGGCCTGCAAGTTTATAATCACGGACCAGTTTAAGAATTTTTAAGTTGAACAGGATCGGGAACATGCCGTCTGTTTTCCTGCATTCAAAACCCCCTCTCAAAAGAGAAGCTCCTGTCCTTATAAGGGTGATTGAGAAAGGAATCATTTTGGTACTCATCTTTGAACTTTGTTAAAAATCCTTTTGAGTTAAGTATTTCCAGGAAATTTGGGGGATACTTAGCATTGTACAGTCTATATTAGACCCTCTTCCAGTTCAGCCAGGATCCTGGACAAGGTATTGGCCTTGCAATTTCTTGAACCCGGCCGATAAAAGGTGATAAAATTAAATATGGAGAAAAATAAGGCCCAATGCGCTCGTCTTGCTGACAGCCTTTTAGCTGCGCAGATAAATTCTAGATTTTTGTGGTTAGTAAGGACTATTACAGGATAGTTGGCACTTTCCAAAAGATACCGCCATTCAGAGAGGGCAACTTTAATGGCTAACAGTTCTTTATTGGCATTGTCATAGTTTCTTTCTGCAGGTAACATGATATGAGACTGAAATGCACATGGATACAGTTCAATCTGGTCTCTGATTCGTTGAGAAAGGACGGCTCCCACAGCAGCATCAGAGGCATCCACTTCCACAACAAAAGCTAGTTCCAGATTTGGATGGACCACTAATGGTGCAGAAGTGAACAGAGATTTAAGTTTTAAAAAGGTGCTCTGTGCCTCTGAAGACCAGAATATGTTTTGGCTTTCTATGTGAGCGAAGTGATTGGTAAGAAGATTTGTGAGAAGTCTTAGAAATTCACAAATCCTGTGGAATGTCTTTTTAATTTCCTGGAGAGGGCCAATCAACTACAACTTTAATTTTGCATGTCCATACTCAGACTATCTGGGGAGATGACATATCCAAGGGATCCTGGTTTGTTCAAACTCACATTTTTCCAGTTTGATATAAAGATGATTCCTTTGCTCATGTTCCAAGACTAGCTGGACATACCTGCGATGTTCCTCCAAGCTGTCAGAGAAAATAAGAATGTCATTGAGGTAAGCAACAACAAATTGATCCAAAAAATCTCGAAACACATCATTAATAAAATGCTGAAAGGTGGCAGGAGCAATGCAAAGGCCAAAAGACATCACCAGATTGACACGAAAGGCCAAATAGACATCAAAATGCCAATATCTCAACCTAAAGGCGGTCTTCCACTCATCCCCTGGACGGATCTGTATGAGGTTATACACCTTCTCAGCTCGAGTTTGGCAATAATCTTGGAGGAACAAAGTCTTTCCAGTAATTCCGGGATTAATGGAAGAGGGCAGCGATTCTTGACAGTAATCTTTTTTAGTTTCCTACGATCAATGCATGGCCACAAGGTTCATTCTTTCTTTTCTACAAAGAATAGAGGTACCCCAACTGGAGAGGAAGGTTGAATAAAGCCTTTCCTTCGATTTTCGTTCAGGTATTTTTTGAGTACCTTTTAACTCTGGTTTGTAAAGACTATAAATTCACCCGAGAGGAATGGTTGTTCCACGGAGCAATTCTATTGGACAATCATATGACCAATGAGGGGATAGTTGGTCGGATTTTTCTTTACTGCAGACATCATTGAATTGCTGGTAATGAGGTGGCAGCTTATCAGAATTCTGATGACTACTATGGGCATTGACATCTGGAATCTTTCTTTACAGTACTTGGATGGGAAGATAAAGGTTCTTAAGTCCCAATTGATGGAAGGATTGTGGGTAGAAAACCAAGGGATTCCTAGAATAACTGGAAATGTGGAAGAAGAGATAAGATGGAAACTAATTGTTTCATGGTGATCAAGTTCAATAATGATTTCAAGTTCGATCGTCTCATGAGTTACAGGCCCCGAAGATAACGGTGATCCATCCACAGTTTCCATCTCAATCGGTATGGTTTTGGTTCTACTTGAGATATTGTCGTCAAGAATGTATTTAAAGTCTATGAAGTTCCCTCCACCTCCAGAATCTAACATAGCAGAGCATTATAATTGTTGGCCCCCAATTAGGACCTGCATGGGAATGACAAAGTGAAAAGATGTCATATGTCATCTTTATCTTGATTAATTTAAGAATTGCAGAGTGTGCATTCATATCAATGGGTTGTGTGTGTTATGCAGGACAGAATGGGTCCTCCACAGAGAAACATTCTATGTAGCTGCTCTCCACTGTGATCCAGAGATGAGGATCCTGAATAAAGGGCTGCCCTTCATTAACTAAGAATTTACTAGTATGATGTATTGGGCTTTCTAAACAGGACAACCCCTTTAAGTTGACAGTAGATGTAAGACAGAGGTTGACCAAACTGACAGCTTTCTCCATCAACTCCAAAGTGTTCCAGATACTGTATTATGGGTAATACAATGATTTACTAAAACAGACCCATCAGGAACGGTGAGAGCTCTGATTTAACCCCTTCCCGACCCAGGATGTAAATGTTTGTCAAGTCTGGGAAGCAGTTTCTAAAATGCCAGTGCCTCAGTTCACCCCTTACATGCCACATTAAATATTGATTGGCATGTAAAAGGTTCACTAAGGGAGGGAGCGCCTTCTGTGAGGTCATTAATAGAGATGAGCGAGCACCAAAATGCTCGGGTGCTCGTTAATCGGGACGAAATTTTCGCGATGCTCGAGGGTTCGTTTCGAGTAACGAACCCCATTGAAGTCAATGGGCGACCCGAGCATTTTTGTATATCGCCGATGCTCACTAAGGTTTCCATTTGTGAAAATCGGGGCAATTCAAGAAAGTGATGGGAACGACACAGCAACGGATAGGGCAGGCGAGGGGCTACATGTTGGGCTGCATCTCAAGTTCCCAGGTCCCACTATTAAGCTACAATAGCGGCAAGAGTGCCCCCCCCCCAACAACTTTTACTTCTGAAAAGCCCTCATTAGCAATGCATACCTTAGCTAAGCACCACACTACCTCCAACAAAGCACAATCACTGCCTGCATGACACTCCGCTGCCACGTCTCCTGGGTTACATGCTGCCCAACCCCCCTCCCCCCCTGCACGACCCAGTGTCCACAGCGCACACCAAATTGTCCCTGCGCAGCCTTCAGCTGCACTCATGCCACGCCACACTCATGTCTACTTATAAGTGCGTCTGCCATGAGGAGGAACCGCAGGCACACACTGCAGAGGATTGGCACGGCTAGGCAGCGACCCTCTTTAAAAGGGGCGGGGCGATAGCCCACAATGCTGTACAGAAGCAATGAGAAATATAATCCTGTGCCACCGCCATCAGGAGCTGCACACGTGGGCATAGCAATGGGGAACCTATGTGCCACACACTATTCATTCTGTCAAGGTGCCTGCATGCCCCAGTCAGACTGCGTTTTTTTATAAATAGTCACAGGCAGGTACAACTCCGCAATGGGAATTCCGTGTGCACCCACAGCATGGGTGGCTCCCTGGAACCCACCGGCTGTACATTAATGTATCCCATTGCATTGTCCATCACAGCTGAGGTAATGTCATGTTTAATGCAAGTGGGCTTCGGCCCACACTGCATGCCCCAGTCAGACTGGGGTTCTTTAGAAGTGGACACATGCAGTTACAACTCCCTGTGGACCCACGGCATGGGTGGCTCCCTGGAACTCACCGGCGGTACATAAATATATCCCATTGTGCCCAACACAGCTGATGTAACATCAGCTTTAATGCAGGTGGGCTAAAAATTAATTGGATTACACTGTAGGCGAGGGCCCCCAAAAATTGGTGTACCAACAGTACTAATGTACCTCAGAAAAATTGCCCATGCCCAACCAAGAGGGCAGGTGAAACCCATTAATCGCTTTGGTTAATGTGGCTTAATTGGTAACTAGGCCTGGAGGCAGCCCAGTTAAAATAAAAATTGGTTCAGGTGAAAGTTTCAACGCTTTAATGAGCATTGAAACGTATAAAAATTGTTTACAAGAATTATATGACTGAGCTTTGTGGGCCTAAGAAAAATTGCCCGTTCAGCGTGATTATGTGAGGTTTCAGGAGGAGCAGGAGGAGGAGGAGGAGGAATATTATACACAGATTGATGAAGCAGAAATGTCCCCGTTTTTGATGGTGATAGAGAACGATGCTTCCATCCGCGGGTGCAGCCTACGTATTGTTTAGGTATCGCTGCTGTCCGCTGTTGGAGAAGAGAAGTCTGGGGAAATCCAGGCTTTGTTCATCTTGATGAGTGTAAGCCTGTCGGCACTGTCGGTTGACAGGCGGGTACGCTTATCCGTGATGATTCCCCCAGCCGCACTAAACACCCTCTCTGACAAGACGCTAGCCGCAGGACAAGCAAGCACCTCCAGGGCATACAGCGCGAGTTCAGGCTACGTGTCCAGCTTCGACACCCAGTAGTTGTAGGGGACAGAGGCGTCACGGAGGACGGTCGTGCGATCGGCTACGTACTCCCTCACCATCCTTTTACAGTTCTCCCGCCAACTCAGCCTTGACTGGGGACCGGTGACACAGTCTTGCTGGGGAGCCAGAAAGCTGGCAAAGGCCTTGGAGAATGTTACCCTGCCTGCGCTGTACATGCTGCCTGATCTCTGCGCCTCCCCTGCTACCTGGCCCTCGGAACTGCGCCTTCGGCCACTAGCGCTGTCGGATGGGAAGTTTACCATCAGTTTGTCCACCAGCGCCCTGTGGTATAGCATTATTCTGCAACCCCTTTCCTCTTCGGGAATGAGAGTGGAAAGGTTCTCCTTATACCGTGGGTCGAGCAGTGTGTACACCCAGTAATCCGTAGTGGCCAGAATGCGTGTAACGCGAGGGTCACGAGAAAGGCATCCTAACATGAAGTCAGCCATGTGTGCCAGGGTACCTGTACGCAACACATGGCTGTCCTCACTAGGAAGATCACTTTCAGGATCCTCCTCCTCCTCCTCCTCCTCCTCCTCTGGCCATACACGCTGAAAGGATGACAGGCAAGCAGCATGTGTACCCTCAGCAGTGGGCCAAGCTGTCTCTTCCCCCTCCTCCTCAACGCGCTGAGATATAGACATGAGGGTGCTCTGACTATCCCGCGACATACTGTCTTCCCCCGCCTCCGTTTCCGAGTGCAGAAAGCGCTGAACCACCAAATTAAAGACATAGGCCAGGCATGGCACGTGCGTGAGGCTGCCGAGCTACAGAGCCGCCACCAGGTTACGGCCGTTGTCACACACGACCATGCCCGGTTGGAGGCTCAGCGGCGCAAGCCAGCGGTCGGTCTGCTCTGTCAGACCCTGCAGCAGTTCGTGGGCCGTGTGCCTCTTCTCTCCTAAGCTGAGTAGTTTCAGCACGGCCTGCTGACGCTTGCCCACCGCTGTGCTGCCACGACGCGCGACACCGACTGCTGGCGACGTGCTGCTGCTGCTGACACATCTTGATTGCGAGACAGAGGTTGCGTAGGAGGAGGAGGGTGGTTTAGTGGAGGAAGCATACACCGCCGCAGATACCAGCACCGAGCTGGGGCCCGCAATTCTGGGGGTGGGTAGGACGTGAGCGGTCCCAGGCTCTGACTCTGTCCCAGCCTCCACTAAATTCACCCAATGTGCCGTCAGGGAGATATAGTGGCCCTGCCCGCCTGTGCTTGTCCACGTGTCCGTTGTTAAGTGGACCTTGGCAGTAACCGCGTTGGTGAGGGCGCGTACAATGTTGCGGGAGACGTGGTCGTGCAGGGCTGGGACGGCACATCGGGAAAAGTAGTGGCAACTGGGAACCGAGTAGCGCGGGGCCGCCGCCGCCATCATGCTTTTGAAAGCCTCCATTTCCACAAGCCTATACGGCAGCATCTGTAGGCTGATCAATTTGGTAATGTGCACGTTTAACGCTTTAGCGTGCGGGTGCGTGGCGGCGTACTTGCGCTTGCGCTCAAACAGTGGCGCTAGCGACGTCTGGACGCTGCGCTGAGAGACATTGCTGGATGGGGCCGAGGACAGCGGAGGTGAGGGTGTGGGTGCAGGCCAGGAGACGGTAGTGCCTGTGTCCTCAGAGGGGGGTTGGATCTCAGTCGCAGGTTGGGGCACAGGGGGAGAGGCAGTGGTGCAAACCGGAGGCGGTGAACGGGCATCGTCCCACCTTGTGGGGTGCTTGGCCATCATATGCCTGCGCATGCTGGTGGTGGTGCCTCCCCAGCTGATCTTGGCGCGACAAAGGTTGCACACCACTGTTCGTCGGTCGTCAGGCATCTCTGTGAAAAACTGCCACACCGTAGAGCACCTTGACCTGTGCAGGGTGGCATGGCGCAAGGGGGCACTTTGGCAAACAGTTGGTGGATTATTCGGTCTGGCCCTGCCTCTACCCCTGGCCACCGCACTGGCTCGGCCTGTGCCCACACCCTGACTTGGGCCTCCGCGTCCTCGCCCGCGCCCACGTCCTCTAGGCCTACCCCTACCCCTCAGCATGGTGTATTACCAGTAGTGCAGAAACAGAACGCTGTAATTAAATGTGCCGCTTATTGGCCTGTGGTTGGAGGCTGACTTCGCTTACGGAACGCCAGGAAATAATTTTGCGCAAGCCTGCTGTAACACTTAGCTGGCTGTGTATGAATTAGGAGGACAACTACACCCAGCACAGACCCAGAACACTGAGGACAGTCACAGGCAGCCCAAATAGATTTTTTTCCCCAAATGTTTTTGCAAAGGCCCACTGCCTATATACACTAAATATATGTCTTCTGTCCCTGCCTCACAATATATGTCTTCTGTCCCTGCCTCACCACCCCTTCTGGCCCTGGAGTATGTATAATTACTGCAGGGCGCAATGCTCTGCACGGCCGATATACAAAAAAAAAAAAAATGTGCAACACTGCAAAAAGCAGCCTCCACAGTACTGCACACGGTTAGATGTGGCCCTAAGAAGGACCGTTGGGGTTCTTGAAGCCTAAAATACTCCTAACGCTCTCCCTATAGCAGCTCCGGCACCAGCAGCACTGTCCCTGATCTCTGTCAGAATGCATCTGTGGCGAGCCGCGGGAGGGGCCGATTTTTATACTCGGGTGACACCTGATCTCGCCAGCCACTCACTGCAGGGGGGTGGTATAGGGCTTGAACGTCGCAGGGGGAAGTTGTAATGCCTTCCCTGTCTTTCTATTGGCCAGAAAAGCGCGCTAACGTCTCAGAGATGAAAGTGAAAGTAACCGGAACATCGCGTGGTACTCGTTACGAGGAACGAGCATCTCGAACACGCTAATACTCGAACGAGTATCAAGATCGGACGAGTACGTTCGCTCATCTCTAGTCATT
Source organism: Eleutherodactylus coqui (assembly GCA_035609135.1). Lineage (NCBI taxonomy): Eukaryota > Metazoa > Chordata > Amphibia > Anura > Eleutherodactylidae > Eleutherodactylus > Eleutherodactylus coqui. The sequence goes on from CM069413.1 coordinate 173,444,223, forward strand.
AACCTTCCACCTTATTATCGCAAACACCTGATGGGTTGTCATGGCAACCATATTTCAGAGAATGGCCTCGAGTCACGTCATGGCCTGTGATTGCTATGATTAGTGATAATGCACTGCAGTACAGAAGTACTGCAATGTATTATTAGAGCTACCATAGCATAACAGGTTGAAGTCCTCTACAGGGACATAAAAAGTATTGAAAAATAGTTTTAATAATTTTCCCTTATTTTTTTAAGAAAAAATGTTAAAACATTAAAAAACCCACATTTGTTAGCAGTGCTTCTGTAACGACCCGTGGAATAGACTGAACACATTTTTATCCTGCACGGCAAACCTCCCAAGAAACTGCAATAATCATAAACATATTTACCCCAAAATGGTACTGATAAAAACTCCAGCCTGCCGCGCAAAAAATCTCCCATTCAGCCGTGTTTTGATGGAGAAATAAAAAAAAGTTATAGCTTTTGAAAAGTGGAGATGAAAATACCCCAACAATTCTTGCGTCCTTAGGGCGAAAATAGGCCGCATCACTAAGGGGTTAATGCATTTATATGAGTAATTGTTCTGCCAAATCCCGTATATTATCCTGTACACGGATCTCATCCCAGGGACTAAGTGATTTAGTGTGAATATATAATTACCCGCCATCAGCATATCTCGCCCTCTTGTTACTGCCGTAGATAAGGTCGGCACATTACATTTCAGACTATTATTTCCGTACAGTACAGCATTCAAAATATTTGTTCCCATCTTATTGGTGCAGATAGAGAACTTATCAGCTGAGCATTTAAAAATAGCTTTATCTGAAGAACTTGGCTTCCAGAACAAGAACATTAAACACAGAGAGGTGTTGGCGAACGATATGATTGTTCTAATGATGAAAAGCTGAATAGTGTTCTGTGAGGTTAAAGGGGTTGTACCCAGATGGCATCCGCAGTTCGCATATCCTATTAGGACATCAGAGTGTGGTCACTTCCCTCAGGACCCCCTGTAAGTCTCAGACACAGAGCTTCCATCCTGATGGACCTTCTGCTGCCCTGTTCTAAAAAGAGCTAAAGAAGCTGATAGGAGGATTGATGCGTTGGAGCAGTCTTGCTGGCAAAAGCTGCTGCATATGCCCATGATTCACCGGACTCACCGGAGGGCGAGACGACCAGACGCCGAGTCACCGGAGGGCGAGACGACCAGACGCCGAGTCACCGGAGGGCGAGACGACCAGACGCCGAGTCACCGGAGGGCGAGACGACCAGACGCCGAGTCACCGGAGGGCGAGACGACCAGACGCCGAGTCACCGGAGGGCGAGATGACCAGACGCCGAGTCACCGGAGGGCGAGACGACCAGACGCCGAGTCACCGGAAGGCGAGACGACCAGACGCCGAGTCACCGGAGGGCGAGACGACCAGACGCCGAGTCACCGGAGGGCGAGACGACCAGACGCCGAGTCACCGGAGGGCGAGACGACCAGACGCCGAGTCACCGGAGGGCGAGACGACCAGACGCCGAGTCACCGGAGGGCGAGACGACCAGACTCCGAGTCACCGAAGGGCGAGACGACCAGACGCCGAGTCACCGGAGGGCGAGACGACCAGACTCAAGAATTTTGGCCATGTAATGTAAGCAGAGTCGCTAGAAAAATCTATAATGCTTGGAGAGATTAGTGGCAAAAGAACACGACGTCGAATACTGTCAAAGCTGATACTGGCATGGATATAACACAACTGAAAGAAGCAAAACCAAAAAACATGGAGGGAGGGAGTCTTTAGGGTCGCCGAAGGTCATGAATGACTAAACGGTTAACAACAATATTTATATCATGGGGACCCCCAGCAAAATTAGCTGTTTGATGGTGAAGCAGTGTCAGCGAGTAGTCCCACGTCTGCAGGCACATTGGACCCCAGGGATTCAAGGCTTGCCCCCTCTCGATACCAGATAATGCTGTAGCTTCTCCTCTCATGAGTTGTGAGGCTTCATACAGGTCGGAACCTGGATCTCGCCAAACTGGATCTGTGAAAGAACAGGTCAGAAATTATGCTCAACCACACAAGTTGTACCACAGTGTGCAGAAAGGATCCATACTGATACTACTGGCAGTAGAACAATAAATGGTTTAATCAGCAGTTCCAAAGAACAGTCTCTGATAATTAGGACCTGTGTTCCCTCTGAGACTTTTCTTTCTGTCCATACCTTACCCCTATTCCAAGGAGTTATGCATCTTGGCTCAATCCTTTAAATAACTTACCATATGGTAGCAGGGGTGAGAGCAGACAACCAAAGGTCCTTGTGCAAAAACAACATGTGAACCCACGGCCTCTTGCACCTTGCATCTTCTCAAAATAATATTTTTTTTGCTGGTATTTCTCAGGGAAACATCCGGAGACTTAATTTTCCTATAATGATGAGTAATATCACTAATAGCCTTGGTGAGTGAAATGGTTAATTGTGACATCCCGGTGCTCAAGGGTAGCCAAAGCTTGGTTAATGATAACATCTCTCCATCAATTTGAATTCAATTAAAAGGTTGAAATCTGTTGCAGGTCGGCACCAAAATCGGTGACAAAATCTGCAATTTGGAAACGTACCTTTAGGCCAGTTTCACACGGCCAAGAAACGGCGCGAGATTCGTGTGCTCAATTGTTTTGAATGGAGTCATATACATGGCAGCATGTCCTATCTTTTCACATTGCTTGGAATGCAGAGCTCATTGTTTTCAATGGGACAGTTAAACGTATCACTTGCCCGTGTGTAGGTAGCTCTAAAGGGATATTCCTAAAACAGTGCGTGTTTAACGTTAATGCGCTGTTCATGTGTTAAATGGTCCTCACATGGGCAGCACACAAACGCATAATAGTAAATGAGCTGCAGATTGATGGTCCTTCAAAAAGCTAAATCATACATTACACGATACTGCTTCATTCACAACTCATATTTAGAGATCGGTGAGAATCGGACATCAGACGTGGCGGCATGCATATGCTGTCCAATATATTTTTTATTTAATTTTGCAGATAGTACACGGGCTGCCCCATGTGAATAAGCCCAACTAACGAGATATCAGCATCTTCCGGGATACAGCGGGGTACACGCGATAATCAGAGCATTATAGCATGGTAGCTGCACCTTATACTAGAAGCTCCAGCAGAACAATCCAGTTATGAAAGTTATATATATATTTTTACTTTTGTGTAACCGCGGTAATGGATCACAGAGAGCTGTTATCACTATAGAAAGGCAGTAATCTTATCTCAGTGCTGGAAGCCAGTAATTAAATGTAACACATAAGGCATTTTAATTCAAGGAAATACTGAGTGCTTTATACCAGTGTGCTGAAAATCCAACGTTTCTATATTACAGCATAACATCAGTTAAAAACAGTGTTAAGGCCCATTTACACGCAACGATTATTGCTCAAAATTAGTTCAAACAGAAAATGAGTGATAATCGTTACATGTAAATGCGGACATCCTGTACTTTTCCTTTGAACTATGCTATTAAGCTGAATTTAAAATCCATTGATCAGACTCTGAAAAATAAAGCATCTCTTAATAGACAGCAAACTGCTATTTCCAAGGGAGTCAGCAGATAACATTGTAACCTGCTAGGAACTGCAAAGAAAAGAAGGCAGCTGCTTTCACAGCTGGGCGTGTAATTAATCACACGCTGGGCTCTGCAAACAGGTCCTGGATGAGTCTTTATATGCAAATTAAGATAATAGAGTGTTAATGGCAATTAACACTTTATGCAAAAAGATCGTTTAATCTTTTAGCCCTTTGAAAGTTTATCTTTCTGTGTAAATGGGCCTTCAGATATAATACTACCCCTCATCTACAGAAATACAACAGAAATACTGCTCCTATCTACAACTATATGACCAATACAAAACTGGTTCCTAAGTACAAGAATATAACTACTATAATACTGCCCCTATGTACAAGAATATATCTACTTTAATACTGCCTCCTATGTACAAGAATATAACTACTATAATACCACCCCTATGTACAAGAATATAACTACTATAATACTGCCTCCTATGTACAAGGATATAACTACTATAATACTGCCCCTATGTACAAGAATATATCTACTTTAATACTGCCTCCTATATACAAGAATATAACTACTATAATACTGCCTCCTATGTACAAGAATATAACTACTATAATACCGCCCCCATGTACAAGAATATAAATACTATAATACGGCCCCCTATATACAAGAATATAACAACTATAATACTGCCCCCTATGTACAAGAATATAACTACTGTAATACTGCCCCCTATGTACAAGAATATAACTACTATAATACTGCCCCCTATGTACAAGAATATAACTACTATAATACTGCCCCCTATGTACAAGAATATAACTACTATAATACTGCCCCCTATGTACAAGAATATAACTACTATAATACTGTCCTCTATGTACAAGAATATAACTACTATAATACTGCCCCCTATGTACAAGAATATAACTACTATAATACTGCCCCTATGTACAAGAATATAACTACTATAATACTGCCTCCTATATACAAGAATATAACTACTATAATACTGCTCCCTATGTACAAGAATATATCTACAATAATACTGCCCCCTATGTACAATAATATAACTACTATAATACTACCCTCTATGTACAAGAATATAACTACTATAATACTGCCCCTATGTACAAGAATATAACTACTATAATACTGTCCCCTATGTACAAGAATATAACTACTATAATACTGCACCCTATGAAGAATAATATAACTACTATAATACTGCCCCCTATGTACAAGAATATATCTACTATAATACTGCCCCCTATGTACAAGAATATAACTACTCTAATACTGCCCCCTATGTACAAGAATATAACTACTCTAATACGCCCCCCTATGTACAAGAATAGAACTACTACAATACTGCCCCCTATGTGCAAGAATATAACTACTATAATACTGCCCCCTATGTACAAGAATATAACTACTATAATACCGCCCCCATGTACAAGAATATAACTACTATAATACTGCCCCCTATGTACAAGAATATAACTACTATAATACTGCCCCCTATGTACAAGAATATAACTACTATAATACTGCCCCCTATGTACAAGGATATAACTACTATAATACCGCCCCCATGTACAAGAATATAACTACTATAATACTGCCCCCTATGTACAAGAATATAACTACTATAATACTGCCCCCTATGTACAAGAATATAACTACTATAATACTGCCCCCTATGTACAAGATTATAATTACTATAATACTGCCCCCTATGTACAAGATTATAATTACTATAATACTGCTCCCTATGTACAATAATATAACTACTATAATTCTGCTCCTATGTACAAGAATATAACTACTATAATACTGCCCCCTATGTACAAGAATATAACTACTATAATACTGCCCCCTATGTACAAGAATATAACTACTATAATACAGCCTCCTATGTACAAGAATATAACTACTATAATACTGCCCCCTATGTACAAGAATAGAACTACTACAATACTGCCCCCTATGTGCAAGAATATAACTACTATAATACTGCCCCCTATGTACAAGAATATAACTACTATAATACCGCCCCCATGTGCAAGAATATAACTACTATAATACTGCCCCCTATGTACAAGAATATAACTACTATAATACAGCCTCCTATGTACAAGAATATAACTACTATAATACTGCCCCCTATGTACAAGAATATAACTACTATAATACTGCCCCCCTATGTACAAGAATATAACTACTATAATACTGCCTCCTATGTACAAGAATATAACTATTGTAATACCGCCCCCTTTAGATGACAATGTGCTCAGTAAAGATGTTTGAGTGTACATGCTCGTTTTGTCAGTGATGTAATGTATTTACTTGTCTGTTTTCTTGGTCACATAATGCTCAGGATTTCCTTGTGGTGGATGATTGTGAAGTTTATGTATTTCTCCCTCGGCTCTGGTACTGTCGCTCTTGTAGATGGCATTTAGTCTTCTTTGCTCTTAATCGCTCTTTGTATATAAAGCAGAAGGCAGTTTTCCGCTCTTCTTCCCTCTTATTTAATCATTTGGAGCATAGAACTCTCTGACCTTTTACAAGGTTCAGTTTTTGAGGAGAGCAGGAATGATCATCCAGTCTCAGCACTTTAAGAGGCGTCATTAGCATACAAATAGGCCATCAATAACCAATTATTATCTTCATCTTGTAAAGCAAAGCCTGCAAAAGTCACAAGAACTGCAATATCAGTCAGTGAGGAACTGCCCAGATGAGCGATGTGCAAGCATCACATGAGAACAATAAATATATTGTACCGGAATATACAGCAAACTGCTTCATGTCTGAGTGGTCCTGAAATATCACACAGTGTGATTTGTCAGTATCTGTATGTCTATCTAGAAAGTAGATGGAACATCAGCTGATCTTCCCTGTACTATTGGGGGAATAAAAGAATGCAGGATATCTGTAAGCAGAGAGATGGTGAGGGAACACTTAGCTAACTTACATGAATTCAAGTCTCAAGGTCCAGATGAATTACATCCTAGGATACTAAAGGAAGCAGCGGAGGTAATTGCTGAGCCACTCGCCATAATCTTTGAAAATTCCTGGAGAACAGGAGAAGTCCCAGAAGATTGGAAAAGGGCAAATGTCCCCATCTTCAAAAAAGGGAAGAAAGTGGATCCAGAAACTACAGGCCTGTGAGCCTGACTTCTATACTGGGAAAGATCTTTAAAAAGATTATTAAACAGCATGTATGCAAGTACTTGGATGAGAATAGAGTAATTAACCAGAGCCAGCATGGGTTTGTAACAGACAAGTCATGCCAGATGAATCTAATTTCCTTCTATGACGGAATTATCGACTGGGTTGATCAGGGAAATGCGGTGGATATATTATATCTTGGCTTTAGTAAAGCATTTGACAAAGTATCTCATACCATACTTATTGATAAAATGACCAAATCTGGGATTGACAAGGCAACTGTTAGGTGGATTCACAACTGGCTGAGTGATCTACTCAAAGAGTGGTCATAAATGGCTGCACATCCAAGTGGAAGAAAGTATCAAGTGGGGCCCACAAGGCTCTGTCCTGGGCTCAATGTTCTTCAACATTTTTATAAATGATCTGGAGGAGGGAATTGATGGGAAACTGATCAAATTTGCCAACGACACAAAGCTAGGAGGGATAGCTAACACTGGAGAAAAGAGAGAGAGGATTCAAAAAGACCTAGAAAAGCTTGAACAGTGGTCGGCGACTAACAGAATGGTATTTAACAAGCAGAGATGCAAAGTTCTACATCTGGGTAAGAAAAATAAAAAAAGCACATACAGAATGCGGGGAATTGGGCTAAGCAGCAGCACATGTGAAAAAGACTTGGGTATACTAATAGATCATAGACTGAACATGAGTCAACAATGTGATGCAGCAACCAAAAAGGCAAACACAATTCTTGGATGTATTAAGAGAAGCATTGAGTCTAGATCACGTGAGGTAATTATTACCTCTGCCCTTCCTTAGTCAGATCTCATCTGGAGACTGGTGTCCAGTTCTAGCCATAAGGTCCCAAGCGAAACAGCAATTTGTCACGCTTTCAGGACATGGGGTCACTATGGAAGGATTACCAGCCAGGGTAACCACTGCGCAAGATGCACACACTTATTGCAGTGTGTGTATCTGGGATCATCCTCTCCTAATGTCTTCTCCTTGGTTCCACTGAAGGAGAGTGTAAGGGAGGAGGCATCTGGGTGCACACACTTCCGCCTGCAGTAGTGCTGAAAAGAGGAGCCCAGGGATTCTGCAGACCAGGAGAAGGTAAGTATGTGGCTCTCAGGGGGGCTGTTACTACTGGGACTACTGTGGGGGTCACTATTACTACTGAGACCACAGTAGGGATCACTATTACTACTGAGGACAACGTGGAAGTGACTAATACTACCTGGGCTAATATAGCAGAAACTGTTGCTACTGAAGCCACTGTGGGGATCACTATTACTATTGAGGTCAATATAGGGGGCACTATTACTAGTGGGGCCATTGTGGGGGGTCACTATTGCTACTGGGGCTAATATAGTGGACATTGTTACTAATGAAGCCACTGTGTGGATCACTATTACTATTAAGACCAATATAGGGGCACTGTTACTACTGGGGCAAATATAAGGGACACTATTACTTCTGTGACCACTGTGGGGGTCACTTTTACTACTGGAACAAAGGACATTATTACTTCAGTGACCACTGTGACAGGTTCCCTATTAATACTGGAACCAATATAGAGCACACTGTTACTACTGAGGCTACCGTGGGGGTCACTATTGCTACTGAGGCCACTGGAGGCCACTATTACTACTGGGGGCCAATATAGGGCACACTATTGCTACTGAGGCCCCTTGTGGTGAACTGGTATAAGGATTGATGCAGTATCAATAACCTTGCCATTCAGGGCTATGGGAGAGTTGGGTGGAACAACTCAATATTTTTTTAATTCCCTCTTCCTCTCTCACATCTTACAGGCCTCTGATGTGCATGCGGCCATAGGAAGTTCTTTGTCCTGATGGCAATAAAGTTAGCTAATCAAAGGGGGGAGCTAATTATCCCCTGCCGGTGAGGATCGACACCTCATATATTTCCTACAGACTTTCTGTCTCCAATGACCTTTATTAAGGGAAAATCTCTTAATGAGTATTATTGAACGTGTAAAGGTCCTAGCCCAATATGAATTATATTTTCATGATCGGGCGGGCCAGCCGGTGAAAACGCATGTACACACATTGAGGTGTGGGCCACAGAACACCCACAAATGGTGTATTTACATACCTAGTTATAATTTCTTGGTCATGCTTGGTGTTGCTGTGTAGATAAAATCATAACTGGAAATATACCAGGCATGTATTCCTGGTATCAGAGGTTCTCTTGCAGAAATATGGCTGAAATGGGGAATTATGGTTTTTCCACAAGCATCTACGCATCTACTCCACCCCTCCTTGGATTACCTCAGATAGGATGGGAGAGGTGTGTTCTGGGGAATCCTTTATAACATGGGGCTCAACAAACCCCTATTGTCAGACTTCAGAGATGCGCTATGGTGTAAAGTTTTCCCATTTGTTTCAGTGATTTTGCATGAATCAGAACCTTGGCAAATATCCCAAATCTGGTATCTTTCTTTATTTTCTCCTTGCTTATTTTAAAATACTGTTTGTTGTGTATGCCTGTAAACCTTTGTCTCCATTGTAAGATCCTTTTCTGTATATTTGTGTTTACATGTAGATATTTAGCACTGCTAGTCTTTTTTTTAGAATAAATCTGCAATTTATTAGTCATGCCTTGTCCGTTTTAAAATGAACCATAACTCTGAAGATTGTGTTAATAATTCATAGTCCAGGTTCCAGCTTACCAGTGACATACAAGCTGCTGGTGGCAGTGGTAACTTGTGGGTACTGTACAGTGCGGAAGCCGTTAGACCGGATCAAGTGGTCATTTGAGCTTTTGTTTCACATGCATGCAGAAGCCTGGGAAAGCTAGGTACAAATCAGCATTTGTTCTAATGGCTCCAAGCTTGCAACCCCACTAGAGTGATCAATCAAGGCTCTGCTGTGACAATTGGTAGTGGCGAGTGCGCTCAAAGTAGTCGATCCATGACAAATCGGTGACAGAGGTGGGATCAGTTGTTCCCCCTCTCTCAACCTGATGACAATACTACTACTGGGGCCACTGTGGGGGTCACTATTACTACTAAGGCCACTGTGTGTGGGGGGGGGGGGGTCACAATTATTACTGAAAACACTGTGGGCGTCACCATTACTACTGAAGACACTGTAGGGGTCACCATTACTACTGGGGGCACTGTGGGGGGCACTATTACTACTAGGGTCACCGTGGGGGAACACTATTACTACTAGGGCCACTGTGGAGGGGTCACTATTACCACTGTGTATGTGTCACTATTTCCACTGAAGCCACTGTAGGGGTCACTATTTCCACTGAAGCCACTGTGGGGGTCACTATTACTACTAAATCCACTGTGGGGGGGTCACTATTACTACTAAATCCACTGTGGGGGGTCACTATTACTACTGAGGGCCACTGTGGGGGACAATATTACTACTGAAGCCACTGTTGAGGTCACTATTACTACTTAGGACCACTGTGTGGGGGATCACTATTACTACTGAGGCCACTGAAGGGGTCACTATTACTACTGAAGCCACTCTGGGTGTTGCTATTACTATTGGGGCTAGTGTGGGGGTTGCTATTACTACTGGGGCCCCTGTGGGGTGCACTATTACTATTGAAGCTACTGTGGGGGTCACTTGTCAGGGATCCAGGGAAAGTAGAGTCAGGATTCCCTGCAACATAGTCTACAACTCCTGTCCCTGCCTACTTGTCCCCCCGGGCTAGGCCCTGGGGCGGCAACTGGGCGACGGTCTCTACACTGAGCTAGGGAAAATTGAGACACCACAATCCCTGGAAACAGAACGAGAATACAAACAGACAAACAACCAAAGCGTAGCACCAAGGGATGCAACATCCAGTCCAGGAGCAATCCAAAAGGTCCAAAGCACTAAGTCAGTCAAAGAAGCTTAGTACAGGCAAGGGAAGACAGAGTCAGCTCAGGGGAAAAGCCGAGGTCAAAACCCACTATCAGTCAGAAATTGCAGGGTAATGCATGTGAGTGACAGGAAGCCTAATCAAACACTGGCAGTGTCTGAAAGAAACTGAGGGGTTTAAATGCTGTCAGAGCTCCTGCCCCAGAAGCTGATTGGGCAGGGAGTCAGACAGCAGCAGAAGTTATCACAGAGAACAGCCCCCAGCACTAGCAGAAAAACCTAAGACAGAGGAGGTGCAGTTGGCAGTCATAGCAACAGGAAAGCGGCGCCGGGCAGCAGCCGCCACGTCCCGAGAACTCCTGTGGCGTATAGGAGTAGTGCAGCCAGGAGTAGTAACCAGTGCCGGGGTTCCCCTGTGCCGCACACCAGCCGCATGAGCGACAGTACTGGCAGTGCGGGCATGGCGACCCCAAGAGCCACCAAACCTAACAGTACCCCCCCCTCTTACGGGAGAACTCCAGACCCCCATGACCCGGAGCCAGCTTGAAGGAGTAGATCCTATGGAACTGACGGACTTGACGCAGAGCATCGACATCCTTGGCCGGAACCCAAGACCGCTCATCGGGCCCAAACCCCTTCCAGTGCACTAAATACTGGTAAGTGCCCCGTACCCGCCTGGAGTCCAGAATCTGTTCTACCTCGAATTCCATCTCCCCTTGGACAAAAATGGGAGAAGGCAGTTTGCGGGTGGGCAATACCGGGGGAATGAACTTCTTCAATAGCGACTTGTGGAAGACGTTATGTACTTTCCTGAAGTCAGGCAAGGCTAGTTTGTAGGCAACTGGGTTTATAATCTTGGTAATGGGGAACGGGCCGACAAACCGAGGGGCTAGCTTCAGAGATGGTACCTTCAGCTTTAAATTCTTAGTGGACAGATAAACTAGTTGCCCAACTACAAAAGGGTCAGACACAGTGCCTCTCCCAGTGCCTTGTTTCCACAACTTCCCCTGCGATTCCAGCAAGGTCTCCTGAACCTGGACCCAGGCTGCCTCCAGCCCCTCAGTAAAGTAATCAGCCGACGGATTAACCGATGGCGATGAGGCAGATAAGGTAAAGTGCGGGTGGAACCCGTAGTTGCAGAAAAAAGGGGAAACGTGATGATTAACTCATATGGTTATTTATAGCATATTCCGCCAAAGCCAAAAACTTCACCCATTGTTCCTGACTGTCCGAGACAAACAAATGAAGGTACTTAATAAGTTCCTGATTCATACGTTCCATTTGTCCATTGGACTCAGGGTGAAAGGCGGAGGAAAAAGACAGGCTGATATCGATGTGCTTACAAATAGCCTGCCAGAAACGTGCCACGAACTGTACCCCCCGATCAGAAATGACATCCTCGGTGGATAACATGTAAATGGACTACCTCCTTAATAAACAGGTCAGCTAGATCGTTAGCTGAGTGTAATTTACTCAATGGGACAAAGTGAGCCATCTTAGAGAACCTATCGACCACTACCAAAATAACAGTACAACCCTGTGACGGGGGTAAATCTGTAATAAAATCCATGGAAACGTGCGACCAAGGTTTAAACGGAGCTGGCAGGGGAAGACTAGGACCTTTAAGGCGTGTCTGAATATCCTTTCTCCGAGCACAAACTGTGCAGGCCTTGAAAAAAAACACGGACATCTCTGGACATCTGGGACCACCAGTATAAGCGAGAACATAAATCCAATTTCCCCCTAATGCCAGGATGACCAAAGAGTGTATCTCTTCTAGTACCCGTAGTCTCAGGGAGAGGGGAACAAACAGCTTGCCCTCCAAAAGAGCCTGCGAGGCAGCTTGCCGGGCAGCATATAGCTGAGATGAGATATCGGAGGTTAAGGCCGCTAAGACCACTCCGGGGGAGAGGATTCCCTCTGGCTGAGAATCCACAGGCTCGGGCACATCGCAGCTACGAGACAACTGTTATTAGATTTGTTTGCCTGTGGGGTGCGGGTCAGCCAGGGTAGGAGCAGGAGAACTTCTCCTGCTCCTGCCCTGGCTGACCCGCACCCCACAGGCAAACAGATCTAATCATTAACCCTTTTGGGACCCACCAATTGCTTGTATGCTTTAAACACCAGCTGAACTGACGAAGGGGTTCTCCTCTCCGAAACGCGTTTTCATAAGCTGATCACGTACTTTATTAAATAAAAGGAGAAGTTCCCCAAACCTTTGGTCTCTTCCTATTTGCTTTAACCTGGAGTGTTGCGCCTTCTCCACGGCCAGTTTTAGTTCTATTCTCTTACGAGACAACGCGTCAGCATTATTGTTCCTTGACCCGGGCCAGAACGTGACGATGAAATTAAAACGAGAAAAAAAACAAAGTCCAGCGCACCTGCCGGGCATTTAGTCTCTTAGCTGACTCTAGGTACACCAAGTTCTTATGATCAGTGAGAATGGTAATCTGGTGTCTAGCTCCCTCCAGGAAGTGCCGCCATTCCTTAAAAGCCCACTTGATGGCCAAGAATTCTCTAATACCTATGTCGTAGTTACGTTCAGAGGGCGAAAACTTTCTGGAGAAAAAATGCACAAGGTCGGAGGTTAAAAAAAGGTTGCCGGTCCCTGCGAGAGGACGGCGCCCACCCCAAACTCAGAGGCGTCAACCTCCACAACAAAAGAGCTGGTTAAGTTGGGTTGTACGAAGACTGGCACGGAGGAGAAGGCCTTCTCTTCACACAAAAATGCAGTGACCGCCTCCGGTGTCCAACTGCCTACCTCAGCCCCTTTCTTGGTTAGAACAGTTAATGGTTTGGCGATCACCAAGAAACCTTTAATAAATTTACGGTAGAAATTGGCAAAACCTAGGAAACGCTGTAAAGCCTTCAGGTTAGTAGGTTGTGCCCTTTCCTTTGTCGCCCTAACCTTCCCTGGATCCATTTGGATGACAGATGGGGTAATTATGTAGCCTAAAAACGAGATCTCCTGAACCCCAAACACTTCTCCAGTCTCACAAACAGCTGGTTCGCCCGAAGTCGGGTGAGGACCACCCGCAAGTGACTGAGATGTGACTCCTAGTCGGCGGAGAACACCAGGATGTCGTCTAAGTAAACCACCAAAAATATGCCCATGACATCCTGAAATATTACATTCATGAACCCCTGGAAAACGTCCGGGGCATTACACAAACGGAAAGGCATCACTAAATACTCGAAATACCCCAATGGCGTATTGAACGCTGTCTTCTATTCATCTCCCTCTCTTCTACTGATCAGGTTATACACTCCTCTCAAGTCAAGCTTGGAGAACCACTTGGCTCCTGATACTTGATTGGATTGGAGAGTGGAGATGGATTGGCAGTGAGTTACAAGAGTCAGGACTAGAATGGATCAGGACAACAATAAGTATCTATCTACACATCAAAGACTTGTAATTAGCCCTACAGATATGGCCAAGTTTAACTTGACTCTTGCCATGTTCTGGTAATTTTCTGTGCCGCAGTTCATTTGTCATTTCAATTGCTTTTCAATGACATTTGTTGTGTTAAGGATACAATAGCTTTTTAATGGCTTAAGAAAAGCTAATTTGTTGCAGGAAGTAATCACAGTCCTGGTATATTTTGCTATGTGGGTGAAGTTAGTCCAAATAATGCATGAGATTCCATCCTATAAAGTCAGAAAACTTTCCCCTCACGTATACTCATATCATCCATTGACATAAAGAGAATAATCACCCGCTGTCACGTTCAGCTCTTGCGGGGTTGTCCCACATGGGTAAGCACTTTTGTAATTGAGGGCCTGCTGGCATCCCCTGATCACTGCGGGTCCTTTCTTCTGATACAGAGCTCCAAATCCACTGCGACATGATGCTACAAGGTGCAGAGTCACTTTAAGAGTCTTTCCTCTTAAGCCTCCCAATAACTGTGAATGTCTTAGGATAATAATTAGGAGTCCTCAACCCTGAGAGTCGCTCTGATTAACCCCGCGTAACTAAGGCTCATTTTCGTCTTCCTCTTTCGCACGTGTTAATTCTGTCTGATGTACTAAACAGCAGATGTTTCCCACGAATCCCTCATTGACTCGGAGACCCCGGAGCTCATAGAGTCAATGTTTATGTTACTTAGTATGCGCTGTCTGCTTACAGCAAACTTGTTCCCTGCCAAGCCCCGAGGACGCTGCCATATGCAAAAATGTCCTCCTGCTAGTTCTACAAGCTACAATGAGGTTAATTAATGTAATTAAGTATGTGCTTGAAGAATTTTGATGCTTACATATAGATTTAAATTATGCATCCAATTTGCATAATATATTTGATACAAAGGTGAGTAAATGGGATTGTCATGCAAATGTTTGTACTATTACTGCCCTTCATTGTGCTGAGGGGTCCAGAAGGTGAGCCCCCCCCCCCCCCGCCGTTTAGGTACTGATGGTATAAAATAGTATAAACCACCAATATTAATCTCATGCAACACTTTGTTACGTCCCATTCAAATGGGACGAGTCATCTAAATGACTGCATGAGTGCTGACGTCACTGCCGAGCGTTTACACAAGCTGATTACCGCTGAGTTCTCGCTGGCATTCTATGTGAAGTGCCGAGCGGGGAGCGTTTACACCCAGCGAGACGTAAGCGATGCTTTTCATGCTGATTGAAAGTGAGCGATCAGCGAACCATAAAGCGCGATGGATGTGCATTTAGACAGCAATTATTGTGCACATTGGTTCTTTTGAATGAATTTTGTGCAATAATTGTCCGGTCTAAATGGCTCCTAAGGGTTGGAGAAACGCAGACGGATAACGCACTCATAAGCCTGCGATTACTGCCTGCTGGAATTTAGGACGGCCACCTATCAAGCAGTGGTGGGTTATCCTAATGAGCTACAGGGCACCTCTTTAATCCCTTAGTGACGCGGACTATTTGGCAATTTACTTGCGTATAGACTGTGGGTCAGACAACATTCATTGACATCAAAGGAGGCTGTCTGCGCGGATTCCACAGTAGGATAGAGCATGCTGCGATTTTTCTTTTGCTCACGGAAGACACAATTTATATCCATGGGTGTGAATGAGAGAAGCAAAAATGCAGGTCTTACAATGCCCAAGTTTTACCATGGATCGTCTACAATTGCGGAATCTGCAATCCAAATCCGCCCATGTGAGCCCAGCCCGGGGTCATTACTAAGCAAAATGGTGAAAATATAATCATCCAGAAAGTGTACAATATGTCCACCTCTGAGCAACAATTTAGTTTACATGTATACTCAATCTGCATGAAGAGCTGAGTCTCTCTGTAAATATATTACATCCCTTTTCCTGTACTGCTCCTGAGTTACATCCTGTATTATACTCCAGAGCTGCACTCACTATTCTGCTGGTGGAGTCACTGTGTACATACATTACTTATCCTGTACTGCTCCTGAGTTACATCCTGTATTATACTCCAGAGCTGCACTCACTATTCTGCCGCTGGTGGAGTCACTGTGTACATACATTACTTATCCTGTACTGATCCTGAGTTACATCCTGTATTATACTCCAGAGCTGCACTCACTATTCTGCTGGTGGAGTCACTGTGTACATACATTACTTATCCTGTACTGCTCCTGAGTTACATCCTGTATTATACTCCAGAGCTGCACTCCCTATTTTGCTGGTGGAGTCACTGGATACATACATTACTTATCCTGTACTGATCCTGAGTTACATCCTGTATTATACTCCAGAGCTGCACTCACTATTCTGCTGATGGAGTCACTGTGTACATACATTACTTATCCTGTACTGACCCTGAGCTACATCCTGTATTATACTCCAGAGCTGCACTCACTATTTTGCTGGTGGAGTCACTGTGTACATACATTACTTATCCTGTACTGATCCTGAGTTACATCCTGTATTATACTCCAGAGCTGCACTCACTATTCTGCTGGTGGAGTCACTGTATACATACATTACTTATCCTGTACTGATCCTGAGTTACATCCTGTATTATACTGCAGAGCTGCACTCACTATTCTGCTGGTGTAGTCACTGTGTACATACATTACTTATCCTGTACTGCTCCTGAGTTACATCCTGTATTATACTCCAGAGCTGCACTCCCTATTTTGCTGGTGGAGTCACTGGATACATACATTACTTATCCTGTACTGATCCTGAGTTACATCCTGTATTATACTCCAGAGCTGCACTCACTATTCTGCTGATGGAGTCACTGTGTACATACATTACTTATCCTGTACTGACCCTGAGCTACATCCTGTATTATACTCCAGAGCTGCACTCACTATTTTGCTGGTGGAGTCACTGTGTACATACATTACTTATCCTGTACTGATCCTGAGTTACATCCTGTATTATACTCCAGAGCTGCACTCACTATTCTGCTGGTGGAGTCACTGTATACATACATTACTTATCCTGTACTGATCCTGAGTTACATCCTGTATTATACTGCAGAGCTGCACTCACTATTCTGCTGGTGTAGTCACTATGTACATATATTACTTATCCTGTACTGCTCCTGAGTTACATCCTGTATTATACTGCAGAGCTGCACTCACTATTCTGCTGGTGGAGTCACTGTGTACATACATTACTTATCCTGTACTGATCCTGAGTTACATCCTGTATTATACTGCAGAGCTGCACTCACTATTCTGCTGGTGTAGTCACTATGTACATATATTACTTATCCTGTACTGCTCCTGAGTTACATCCTGTATTATACTGCAGAGCTGCACTCACTATTCTGCTGGTGGAGTCACTGTGTACATACATTACTTATCCTGTACTGATCCTGAGTTACATCCTGTATTATACTTCAGAGCTGCACTCACTATTCTGCTGGTGGAGTCACTGTATACATACATTACTTATCCTGTACTGCTCCTGAGTCACATCCTGTATTATACTCCAGAGCTGCACTCACTATTCTGCTGGTGGGGTAACTGTGTACATACATTACTTATCCTGTACTGATCCTGAGTTACATCCTGTATTATACTCCAGAGCTGCACTCACTATTCTGCTGGTGGACTCACTGTGTACATACATTACTTATCCTGTACTGATCCTGAGTTACATCCTGTAGATCTTTTTATTATAAAAGTGAAAAACATAACAATAAACAGAACATAAATATCGCTCACTTGGCATAAGACATAAACATAAAACCAAAACAAATTATCACTTATATTAACTGTACTTTTGCCTTACTTCAGGACAAAGGGGACAAAAGCAAAAGGTCCATCTGGTCCAAACAATACACACCGCACACTACACCAACCTGCACTCCAAAACTACACTCACTCATCCTCACCAATACATATACGCTACATACTACATATAACAATATACCCACATGTGAGAAAACATCCCTAACTCACAGGATCCAGCCTGAAATCCCAAAAAAAGAAGAAAGAAAACTTGACTAATAATACTTACAACAATACCAAAAGTAATAATAATAATAATTATAAGAACAACCCAATACCCTTTTTTTGGTCCTTTTTTTTTTTTTCCTTATATTTTTTAAAGTTTTTTTTTTTTTTTGTGATGCCCACCACCTAAAGAATGGAACCTTATATAATCCTAAACTAACCCTATAACCAGACCAAACCACCACACACCCCAAACAACCCCCTACGGTGCAGCCTGGGAGCCACGCCTGCATCCCAAGTCCGTGCTCAATGTCTATGTCCAGGACCAGCCAAGCTGCACCAGAATACACGCCCTGCCCGCCGCAGCCTGAGGGCCACGCCTGCACCAACAGTCCGTGCCCAGTGTTCATTGTCCGGGACGTGTCAAGCTATGGCTGAGGCATAAATCCCCCCCTCCCCCAATAAGCCCCCACCCAACCTATCTATAATCCCTGACCCTATATACAAAACAAAACATAACATCTGATAATACATAACTACAAACCAACACTACATATTAACACCCGAAAGCCTAAGGTTCAGTTACCTGCAGCCGTACATACTTTATCTTTGACCGAAAACAAAAACTCTACTAGTGTCACACACAGCCCTCCACCAGGACTGGATATGATAAGCCGGGCACCGACCAAATAGAGAAAAACTATCCCTATAGTTAATCTGTCCCTACAATGTCCCTACTCCTTCCCTAAAACTTACCCTCAGAGAAACTGTCCCTACCTCTCCCTATTCTGTCCCTACAAAGACCCTAACAATAAGAAGACTGTCCCTAACGAAATACAAACCCTCTCCATAGGAGAGAGGCCTTAGTCGTGCCCAACCTCTCATAATCCAGAGAGCGCACCTTCACCAGGTCACCCAGGATGTTTCTATTCACCTCATCCACAGGGAGGATTTTCTCTTCCGTCGAAACTAGACACCGTGCGTTCCAAATGTGAAACCTGACCACTAGGCTGACTAAGAATAAAGTGCACCGGTCCCTGCCACCAAGGTCCCTGAATGCCCCATAGACCCATTCCACATACGAGAGGCGTGCCAACCTGGGCCAACCAATGGAGGCTCCCACCCGATTGTACACCTCTGTATTAAAGGGACACTGAAGCAGGAAATGCTCCATGCTTTCCAGCACGTTGCTGCACTCCTGGTGGGGACAACCCCTATCCACCAGTGGCCTGCTCTTCAAGTTGCCCCTTACATACAGTCTCCCGTGAAAACAGCGCCAAGATAAGTAGCAAAACTTCAAGGGGATCCTGTCAGAATTCAATAAACGTAACCCTCCCTCCAGGTCCCGACTTGGGCAGTCCTTGAGTGCCTGGGGTTTCTGGAAATGGGTCAACAGAACCCTCTTATCGAGGAGTTTCCTCGACAGAGTTCTGATCTCCCACATCCCCAGACCCCATCTTCAGAACCACGGTAGCGTAAGCCGGAAGATGCCCGTGCGGCGTGCGAAGATCCTTCACTCGACCTCCTGTCTCCCATTCCTGGAAGAAAGGTCGAAGCCATCCCCAACAGGAGAATACCCACGGAGGAGCCCTCTCTTGCCAGAGGTTGCCTATATTGATCTTAACAAAGGTGTTTACGAGAAACACCACGGGGTTGAATAGATAACCCCCCTAGTCTTCTCGTGCGATATGTAACATCTCTCCTAATTAGGTTCAACCTGTTCCCCCACAACATTAGGAAGAACAGGTTGTAGACCCGGGTCCAGAGAGGCTCTGGCAAAATGCATACGCTGCCCAGGTAGATGTTTTGATCAGGTTAACCCTTTCCCAAAGGGTCAAAGACCAATCCTTCCACTGGGCCACCTTCTGAGTGGCACCATCGAGCCTGACCACCCAATTTTGCATGGGGTAATCTCCCCGGACAAATTTGATGCCGAGAACTTTAGCTGAGTCCTGGGGTACTGGAAGGGTGTCCGGGAGACCAAATGTAGGATCTCCCCTTCCTAACCAGAGACTTTCGCACTTATCCCAGTTGATGCCGGACCCGAATGCTTCCGATTAGCGATCCACCTCTGCCATCACGTACTCTGCCTCCCCCCTCGAGGACACAAAGACGGTGACGTCATCAGCATACGCTGCCACACTGAGGGTGGCTTCCGGCACCACCCGATCCATCCCAACCCCCGCCATAGGCCCACCATCAATCCTCCTAAGGAAAGGATCAATGGTAAACACGTACAGCAAGGGGCTCAGAGGACAACCCTGACGGACGCCAGACCCAACCTCAAATGGGTGGCCGACCCAACCGTTCACTAGCGGGAAAGCCTCAGCCCCCGCGTACAATGTCCTGAGCCAATTGACAAACCCCACTGGGAGGCCATACCTCAGAAGAACAGACCAGAGGTACTCGTGATTAACCCGATCAAACGCTTTGGCCTGATCCAAGGACAGCAGGTACCCCTCCCAGTGACCAGCCCTACCCTGCTCCACTGCCTCCCGGACACCTAGAACATGGCCTGGAACGGAGCAATGCTGGGCCCCCGAGAGGAGCCGGGGTGCAAACTTGACCAGCTGATTAAACAGCACTTTTTCCACAACCTTCCTGTCCGTATTGAGAAGCACTATGGGACGCCAGTTCTCAATACGGCTCGAGTCTTTACCCTTTGACAGAAGGATCAAAGCCGACCTCCTCATTGACCTAGGCAGAGTGCCCGAGGAAAGACACTCATTGAATACCTCAGTCAAGAGGGGACTCAAGAGGTCCTTAAAGGTCTTATAATACTCGGATGTTAGGCCATCCGGTCCTGGCGATTTTTTGAGCGCAAGCCCATCAATCGCCAGTTCAACTTCCTCTATTCTGATCTCTTCTGTCAAAACATTAAGGGAGATGTCATCCCCTGGCTCAGGAACAGCTTCAGCCAGGAAAGCCGACATCACATCTCGATCTAGATCCCTCTTTCTCAAAAGGTGCGAGTAGAAGGGTCTTTTGACTTCCAGAATCCCTAATCTGGACCTGTTCAGAGATCCCGTACCGTCGATCAGTCCAGTGACTACTTTACGATTCACTGACATCTTGCAGTTTCTGTAAGGGTCAGGTGAGTGGTACTTCCCGAAGTCCCTCTCAAAAACCATAGATGCGTGCCTATTTTACTGGCACCCTTTGAGCAAAGACTTCACTCTGGATATATCCTCTCGGATACCTCCAGTCGAGACGAGATGTTCGAGTTTCCTCCTCAGGCCCTGATAAAGACGGTACTTACTCAGGCTCCTGAGGCTAGAGAGCTGGCAGAAGAACCTCGCCGCCCTGATTTTGAGCATCTCCCACCACTCTGACTTACTGCTACAAAGATCCAGTAATGGTACCTGGCTCTGCAGAAAATCCTCAAAGGACTGTCTTATCTCTGCTTCCTCCAGGAGTGATGAATTCAGCCTCCATAAGCCTCTACCCATCCGGGGGGTCTCTGCAACATTCAGGGAAAACAAAATCAGACAGTGGTCGGAGAATTCCACCTCAACAACAGAAACTGGTGAAGAAATGGCTTCCTCCTTCAAATAAAACCTATCTATTCTAGACCTGCACTCGCCTCTATAATAGGTGAAACCTGCGTGGCCTGGGGTGTGCCAGATGTGGACATCCACCAGGCGAGCTTCGCTAGCTATGCTATTAAGCGCGACGGTATCATAAGTCAGCTTGCCTAGGGAGCCTCCCCTGTCACGGGTCCTTGTGACTGCATTAAAGTCACCCCCAAAGATCACCTGCCGACTGGTAAAAAGGTACGGCTTGATCCTCATAAAGAGATCCTTGCGGACCCGCTTGGTTTGGGGACCGTAGATGTTGATTAGCCGAAGCTCTTGTCCCGTCATGAGAACATCCAGGATCAGGCACCTCCCTATTTCTAACTCGATAACCCATCGGCATTCAACCGCTGCGGTAAAAAGTACTGCCACTCCGCTATATGGCTCGGCCGCAAGAGACCAGTAAGATGGACCAGACCTCCATTCCCTCCTTGCCTTATGCACAGCTGCCAAATTTGGCAGCCTGGTCTCTTTCAAAAACAAAATGTCGGCCAGCCCTCCCCCTGGAGGTCACCAAACCCACACAAGAGGAAGGCTCAGCACCCCCTGTAGGCCCCACGCTTGCCCTAGACACCTCTCCCTCTGCCTCCTCCGAGGACGAGAGAGCTTGGTACCTGTTGGAGAGCTCAACAAGAGGAGAGTTTGGATTGCCTTCCTGCACCTAGCCCATTGCAGGGAAAGATTTCCCTTCCCTTTTTTTCACTTTCTTGGCGCCCTGCTTGCGCTTTTTATTTTGCCACTCATCTTTCCCCTCACCCACACTTTCATAGTGGGAAGACCCATCTCAAACCTCCCCTTCATCTCCAAACTACTAGAACGACTGGTTTACTCCCGCCTTGTAAGCTATCTATCAGAGAACTCTCTCCTCGATCCCCTACAGTCTGGCTTCCGACCTCAACACTCGACAGAAACTGCCCTTACAAGGGTATCCAATGACCTACTGACAGCCAAATCGAGGGGCGACTATTCCCTACTGATCCTCCTCGACCTCTCCGCAGCATTTGACACTGTTGACCATAAACTCCTCCTCAGTATGCTTCACTCCATCGGCCTAAAGGACACCGCTCTCTCCTGGTTCTCCTCCTACCTATCTGACCGCTCCTTCAGTGTCTCCTTTGCTGGTTCTACCTCTCCTTCTCTTCCCCTTGCTGTTAGGGTCCCCCAAGGCTCGGTCCTCGGCCCCCTCCTTTTCTCTATTTACACAGCCCTTGTTGGACAAACCATCAGGAGCTTTGGCCTCCAATACCACCTCTATGCTGATGACACCCAGCTATACACCTCTTCCCGTGACATCTCTGCACCTTACCTCCAAAACATCACCAACTGTCTGTCTGCTGTCTCCAACACTATGTCCTCTCTCTACCTAAAACTAAACCTCTCTGAGGGCGCCCACCCACTGGCGATTTTTTTTTCTTTGCGTTTTGCGTTTTTCCTGCAGAGCAATTAGAATTGAATGTACTCCTGTCCACTGGCGTTTTGTGTTGCGTTGCGTTTTTTAACATAGGAACTGTCAGTTGCATATGTGTCCTTATTTTTCTCCTAATGCACCCATGAAAGTCAATGGAAATTAATGGAAAAGCCGCGAAAACGCGGCAAAAAACGCAGCGAAAAACGCGGGAAAAACGCCACGAAAACGCAGCGTTTTTCACGCACGAAAATCGCAAACGCCAGTGGGTGGGCGCCCTAAAACTGACTTACTGGTGTTTCCTCCTTCCACTAACCGACCTCATCCTGACATGTCCATCTCAGTGTGTGGCGCCACCATAACTCCTAGACAACATGCCTGCTGCCTTGGGGTCATATTCGACTCTGATCTCTCTTTTGCCCCCTACATCCAATCTCTGGCCCGAACATGTCAGCTGCACCTCAAGAACATCGCAACAATCCGCTCTTTTCTCACCATAGACACGCTGAAAACGCTTATTGTTGCCCTCATCCACTCCCGACTCGATTATTGCACCTCGTTGCTGATCGGCCTCCCCTGCACCAGACTCTACCCTCTCCAGTCCATCCTGAATGCGGCAGCTAGGCTCATATTCCTGTCCAGCCGCTACTCGGACGCCTCTGCCCTGTGCCGGTCACTGCACTGGCTGCCCGTTAAATACAGAATTCAATTTAAACTTACTACCTTAATCCACAAATCCCTCCACAGTACAGCGCCCTCCTATATTGCCTCCTTCATCTCAATCCATCACCCAGCCCGGGCTCTCTGCTCGGCAAACGAAACTAGACTGCACACCCCTCTAATTCGAACTTCTCACTCCCGCCTCCAAGACTTCTCCAGAGCAGCACCGGTCCTCTGGAACGCACTACCAAAGGCTACCCGGGCAATCCAGGACTCGAAAAACTTCAGGCGTGCTCTAAAAACGCACCTCTTCAGGGAGGCATACCGCATTCTCTAAACAAACTCCTCTATACGCTGCCTGATAACATGCTCCCTGACCTACTGACTGCAATCCCTGCTAGCTGTCATAAACTGCCTGTGCTGTCATACCGATTCTGCCGTCACACGGCCAAATATCTTACCATTGTCTATGTGCATAGAATCCCTCACTGTCCACCTCGCCATACCGTGCACATCTCCAGCCATTTTACCTTCTGTATCGCCCCACTACTTGTAGTATGTAAGCTCGTTGCAGCAGGACCCTCACCCCTATTGTTTCCACCAACTGATTACAATTGTAACCGTGGTTCTGTAATTTTTTGTACTTTTGTCTTTCTGTATTCCCCCTGTCTATGTAAGCGCTGCGGGATATGTTGGCGCTATACAAATAAAGATTATGATTATTATTATTATTATCTGAATAAGTGGCATCCTCTTCCCTTCGGATCCTCCTGACCTCCTCATCCAGCTCCCTGTCCCCTGGAGCCTCAGCCACATGATTTGCGTCCGGAGCAGGGGCCAGCATTGACCCACCTGCCACCTGGGTTTCCACCAGCTCCCTGTCTCTTCCGCGCTTCTCTTGGCGCCTCAGCATGTTTGTTCTTCCTTGGCTCCTGGGCTCCATCGCCTCTGCTGGTCCCCTCCCCTGCAGAAGCAACCTCACGGCTCTCCTCCGCTGGGGCCCTGACCGCATTGGTGAAAGATCGCGGACAGCGACTGACTGGGTGACCGAGGTCACCACACAGGTGACACCTAATCTCTGTACAATATGCCGCAAGATGACTTACCTCACCACACAGGTGACGCCTAATCTCTGTACAAGATGCTGCAAGATGACCTACCTCGCCACACAGAGCACACTTGAAGACATTACAGGCTGCACTCAAATGTGTGGGGTCACCGCACTTGTGACAGAGCTTCGGCTGCCCCTGGTAGAAGGCCAAGATATGATCCCTGCCAAGGAAGGCCGCGGATGGTATGTGGGCCACCGAATTCCCTGAACGCTTAAGTTTCACCATAAACGTCCAGGCTCCGGACCAGATGTCGTGTTCGTCCCGGTTCTTATTGGGCATATCCACCACCTCTCCGTACCGACTTATCCAAGTCATGATATCGTAACAAGAGAGGGACTCGTTACGAGTCAAAACGGTCACTCTCTTCACTCCAGTCTGGCGGGTTACCACTTGTGCAGCGAAACCGCGCCAGCCGGGCTCGTCCTTCATCAACTCGTCGTTCCACCAAAAGAGCTCAAGGCCCTCAGGGCGAGCAAAGCTGATGTCGAACTCAGACGTGCCGTAAGGATGGATCAGGGCATAGATGTCATTCGCCCTGAACCCCATCTTCAGCAGAAGCTCCACCACCTTATTCCTGGATGGACACACATTATTGCCTCTCCACTGAAGACGAGCCACATTCCTACGGCCAATGTCCTGCCCGGTTGTTGGCAGGGACCATACGGTCTCCCCCCTTTGTTCTCGGAAGGCACCAAGACCATGTCTCTCCACCCAGAGAGACAAATCCACAACTCTGCCCCCTACATTCATTGAGCTCTCCCCCCTCCTCAAGGCCTCCAGGAGGCGCCGTTGCAAAACGCCGTCCCCAGAGCCCAAAGACAAGGAGGACGCATCCCCCCTCCCTCCAGTGGCGACACTGGCATAACTTCTACCAGATGTTGTCGCCGCTGGAGGGGTGACTGGATCCCGGCCCATCCCCTGACTACCCTCCGAAGCCCCACCCTCCTGTACAGCTGATGGCATACCTTCCATGGGGTTGGGGGCATCCCGAGCCTCCACGGGAGCAGGGGCAGCGGTAGCACTGGCAGTTATATCCATCACACCACTCGCACCTTTCTTTCCTTTCGCTGGACCAGGACCTGCTTCACTTTTATTTTTAATATTACACTTTCCAGCGGGCTGAGGCTGGAGACCGACAGAACCAGTCCTAAGTCCCGTATGATTGTCGGTAGGAGCCGTCTCTGCAGCCCTGGCTTCGCCCACTTTCCCAGTTATTCTGGGACTTGTTGTACTTTTCAGTTGCTTAGATGTTACCGCAATACTATCATGATGTGTGGGAGGATTGACAGGCTTGGCAACCACCCACTGTGCCCCCTCTACACCTGACAGGCGTTTTAGGGACACAGGAGGGACAGCCAAGCCGCCACTGATGGAACCTGACACCGGACTGCCCCCCCTCCCACTGGGGGGCAGCCATCAGCACCAGCACCTCCGGATTGGCCGCCACCCCTCATTCCATCTTTCCCACGGACCTTCTCTGCCTCCTTATCGCCTCCATTCCCACTACTGGCACAAGCAGAAATGGAGTTTTGGGCCGCATTAACCCTCTCTTCCCCAGTCCCCTGCACCGGACCCACTGCAGAGCCCGGGACTAGGGGTACACCAGGGCTAGCACCCCGATCTGACTTTGCAGCCGGACCGGAGTGCTTGGTGACGTACACAAACCTCTCTTGTACGGTGGTCTTCTTTATCTTTTTTTTCTGTTTCTTTTTGCCCGCAGATGTTCCTTCAGGCAGGTCGGCACCAAAATACATGTTCTGCATCCTTTCTGGGGACTCCTGCAGCATAATTTGCTGCATTATGAGGGCTCCCTCACCGCTGCTGCTGTCGCTGTCGTCATCCCCGTCCTCAGCACTGGACTCCTCCGATGTGGGGGGCAGGCTAACCTGCTCGGCAGGAATGCTGCTCCCTGCAGTTCCCCTCTGCTGTAGGGATGGCTGCTCCCCTGAACATACCGCCATCCCCTTCTGTGCATCCTCCGACTTGTCAGAGCTACTGTCGCTGCTCACATGCGCCATTCCAGAAAATCGCTCATCATTTAGGAGCTTTTCTTTAAACGGGCCGCTGGCTTGGACTATTCTATACCTCTCCTCTTTGTAAAAATCAACGGCCTCCTTGCAGGCTTTAACTTTTTCTGCTGCTGTAATCTTCTTCCTTCCCTGTGGGGTTTTATCCAGATCCTGAGTTACATCCTGTATTATACTCCGGAGCTGCACTCACTATTCTGCTGGTGGAGTCACTGTGTACATACATTACTTATCCTGTACTGATCCTGAGTTACATCCTGTATTATACTGCAGAGCTGCACTCACTATTCTGCTGGTGGAGTCACTGTGTACATACATTACTTATCCTGTACTGCTCCTGAGTTACATCCTGTATTATACTCCGGAGCTGCACTCACTATTCTGCTGGTGGAGTCACTGTCTATGATGCTGCCTCTCTTATTGTGCCTTGGAAATGTTAGCAGATGAAGCTACTAGTATGGGTCCCTTTAAGACCCTCCGGAGATATGGGCTGTTCTATGATGACCCTGCATGCGATGCTTCTACTCTCAGTGTGACGGTATTAGGTAATGGGCTGAAATGAATTACTGCATACATTCTAGCGCTGGATGTAAATGGCGTCCCCGGAGGCAGAACTCCCATAATTTGTGTACCAATCAATCTGGTAATCAGACGTCTCGGTGATTTATGGCAGATTTCTGCAGTCTCAGGATTCCAGGACTGTAAAGCGCAGCAGCTGCAACATCTGTGGCTTTTACCTCGACTGCGGGAGTCAATATTACATTTGGCGGCTGCTGGCCCTGTCACTGAGCGATTGGCAGCATCGGTTTTCCATCTGTCCTCATTGTAGTTACTATTGGCACCTGTCACTGATGTGATCCGTATCACAAGGCGGAGGAGCAAGGGGCTGTCTCATGAGGACTCTATTAGGGCGGATGGATGGGGTGTCTATGGATTCTAATGAAGAGGCGTTCTGTCATTTGGGTGGACACCATGTAATACTCTGCTCAGAACCATTTTTGGCACAGGAGGAGCTTAGTGCATGTAATGCACATTGGTGGTTCAGTGGCAGCCGGCCCCGGTGTCTCAGGCTTCCCCAACACTACATAAGGATCCTCCATATGAGAAATGCATGGGCATGCTTGGCCTTAGCCACGTGCGATGCACCAGCCACCAACTTGTATGGGGGGACCAGGTAAATATAGAATGGGGGAGATCGTCCCCCTTAGGTCCACTTGGCCAGATGGTCTTCTTCCTCTGTGCAGAAGTGTCTTGAGTAGCTACATGAATCATCTTCCTCCCGGCTCTATCTCCTCCCCTGTGAAGTTATGAGGTGTTGCTGTCAGCTGATCTGCACCCCCACAACAAAATTGCTTGGTTCTGCTACTGTATTTGTGTTGTGAGACTGATTCTAGTATTGCATATATATATACTGAGGTTGGTTCCGATGCTGTTCTTATGCTATGAGCCGAGTTCAGGTGTTTATGTACAGAGCTTAGCTATATTTATGTTATGAGCTTGGTCCTGGTACAGTATATAGTCTGTTTTGGTGTGGGTATGCTGCTATCTTGCTTCTTTCTCTACAAGCAGACTATCTATAAGTACAATGCATATAGTTTTTTCTCCTGATGGAGGACGTGGGGGGGGGGGGGGTTCTCCACAGGGCGCCCTGCATCCTAAGGCAGCACTAGGCACGTGGGAAGTTCAAGATCCATTTACAGATTTGCACAGAGCCCCCGGAGCAAATGAACAAAACACATCATAACTATAATAACGCCCAGGGTGGAGCTAGAGGGACTGGTGGGGTGTTTACTCCTAGGTTTTGGGTAAGAGGTGGAGATGCCACTAGCACCAACATCAAGAGTTAAAGAGTTTGGACAACTCATGTGGCCACCCACAGAGAGGTAACTGGGGAAAAGCTGTAAATGTAGTACAGAGGGAGGTCCGGTGAGGGGGCCCCTCGGGGGTGTCTGTCTCCCCCAGATTCCCTAAAGGCATAGCCCTTCATCAGACAATGCCTTTAAGAATGAAGTGTGAATAATATTGGGGTTATATAGGCGGTTGTGGTACTGAGTAGGGCGTCAGGCCAATGAATGGGCTGCTACCTGGGTGTACATAGAAGGGGCCTCATAACAGCCATCAAACTAAGCCCCCATTAAGGAGCCGCCCTTCCTCGGACCCTTTAGTTAGTTGCTCACCATCTTGTTTGCCAACATTGCTTTTTTTAGCGCAACACGAAGTCTAGCGGAGTTTACTGCATCTGTCTAATCACAAAGTCCAAGCGTGGAGTAGAGGGTGGCAGCGAGAGGCGAGCTTACTCCTTACCCCTCACTGAGCTTAACCCTTAGGCCTCATGTCCACGGGGAAATAAGAATTAAAATCGGCAGCGTTTTTCCCGCACGCGGATCCGCGCCCCATAGGACTGCACTGACCACCTGCGGGTAGATAAATACCCGCGGATGGTAATTAAAAAAATTTCTGGAGCATGAAAAAAAATGGACATGCTCCATTTAGGTGCGGATCACGTGTGCGGAGCTCACAGAGCACATAGCTACACTGATCTCCCACATGAAAAATAAAAGACAATTACAGTGCCTCCGCAGCCCAAATCCGCGTTACAAATCCGCAGCGGATCTGATTTTTCCCCGTGGACATGAGGCCTTAGGCCTCATGTCCACGGTAAAAATAAGATTTAATATCTGCAGCGTTTCTCTCGCACGCGGATCCGCGCCCCATAGGGATGCATTGGACACCCGCAGGTAGTTAAATACCTGCGGATGTCATTTTCCCCTTGAGGCGTGGATTGCGTGTGCGGGAAAACACCCGCAGCATGCTCCATTTTAGTGCGGGGCTCCCGTAGGCTCCTATTGAAGCTGTCTGGATCCACGGCACACCCGCGCCTGAATTTTTGCTCTCTGCGCGTGGGAGAGCAGGAGTTTAAAAAAAAAAATGGAGTGCCCGGCGCACGCATGCGGCACACTGTCGGCATGCCAAGCACATCCACCGTGCCTAAGAAAGAAGATCCGGCCGCGACGGAGGGCAGGTCCGCAGCGTCCGGACAGGTGAGTAAAGTCTTCTGTTTAGCCTCATGTCCGCGGGGAAGGAGGGACCCGCTGCGGGATTCTGCATGGAGAATCCGCGGCGGGCTGATTTTCCCCGTGGATATGAGGCCTTAAAGGGGTTGTCCTATTTTGCACCTTAATTACCAGGCAACATTTTTGTTTTTCATCGCTGTGCTCCAAGAGCTGGAATGGTTTTCTGCAGACCGTACAAGTCCTGGTTCTTTGAGGGATGACTTGTATCTTTTAGTGACCCCACATCGGGCTACATAGAATGTCACTTTTATTACATTTGTTGGGGGAGAATGGAAAAAAACACATGAATTCCTCCATTGTTCCTTTTATAGGGTTCACCGTACAATATATAAACTATCTTTATTTTAGGGGTCAGCATGATTACTAAGATACCAAAATGATATCGTGTTTTATGTTTTACTGCTTTCCAATAATAAACACATCCCAGCAGCCAGAACCGTTGATTCTCCCATTTCCAGAGCGATGTGCGGTATTGATTTTTGCAGGATGAGTTGCCGTTTCCGATGACATCATTTTGGGGTAAATGCAGCTTTTTGCTCATTTTTATTGCATTTTTGCTTGATAGATACATGAAGTGTTGTTTCTTTCGGTGCTTGCGATGCGGTATAAATAATATGCTAACTTTATACAACATCACATTCGTTTTTTTATTACAATGGCACCATAAAACCTTTTAATAGACAATATTGTATTGGGAGGTCTTGTTGAGAGAAGGGCTGCCGTTTCCATTTGTGCCATTTTGGAGAACCTGCAACTTTTAATTGCTATTTATTATGTTTTTTGGGGAGGAGGAAGAATAGCAACTCTGACCTTCTTGTTTTATGTTGTGTTTATTCTGTGGGATAATGGATATAATATCTTTATAGTATGAGTCATTCCAAACATGCTACAGGTAGATGGCCGAGCCACAACTCCTATGCCAGCCGTGTTTTAATGGCGCCCCGGCCTAAAGGTTAAATAGCTTTTGTGATCCCAAACTATTGATGATTTATCTTCAGAAGAGGCCGTCAAAGCAGATCGGGGTGAGTCCACTGCCCCGGGTGCCACCGTTCACTGATGTGAAGGAGCTGCGGCCCACAGTGGCCTCGGATGGTACTGGGAGAGAACTGCACACAATATAGATGGGGTTTGGAGTCTTCTGGCTGGCCCGCAGCTCCTTCATACCAGCTGACCAGCGGGGGTCCCAGGCAGTGAACCCCCACTGATCTGCTATTGAAACCCCTGGAGTTCTGTCTGACCTGCTTCCTATTAAGTCCACTTCCTCCTTCAGCTTCTTAAGTATATGTGTCTTCAAAAATGATCCATTTCTTAGACTACATGATGTCAGTGAATTGCACTGTAGATTTGACATGGAATCCACATTGAATTTGCATCAAATCCGCTATATCTGGTCATAAACTATATTATTAAATTTAATGGCAATCCGCGTTGCCCGTGACGCCGGCCGATCAGCGGTTTGAAGAGGCGGTGGTGCTGAGATGAGCTCAGTGGCTGCTTCAGTCCATACGGTACAGTGCCATATACTCCATAACAGCCGTGCCCGCTGCGGCACCACAGTGTCATTCACTTGAATGGCCTGAGCTTCTTTCAGGTCATGGGACTAATGAACATGACGTCACTGGCCTGGAAAGAGACCGCGGTGCTCATCCGAACATTGCAGCCTTTTTAACCCTTTGCAATCCAATTTTGAATTCAGAATTTCCTAGGGGGCTTTCTCTTTCTGCCATTATACAATGGCGCCATCTGCTGGCTAGAGCCAGTACTGCGGTATGGGACATGCTGGAGAGGCCCCTGACAACAGAGCAGCCAGTAATATACAGTAAGAGTACCCTGCCGGACGTCTTCCAACATCGGAGCTGTACAGCCTTCAATCAGAATGTCTTCAGATGTCAGACAGTGGATTGGAAAGGGTTAAGTAGCTTATCATTGGGTCCTGGGTGGCTGACCGATCGGATACTGTGGATAGGTTATCAATATTGAAGTCCCAGAAAATCCCATTTAAATAGCACTCAGATGACTTTATATTCATTTCTGATGTAGCTACCCCCTCTGTAGCAATGCAGGGGGAAACACACCAGGCCACGACCAAATGCTGAGCGTCTTGTCTTTATTCACACGTGCCGAACATAACATAAAGCACTGGCATTCTCCAGATAACAGAAGATACAAGGAAAGTCCTTTTACATCAGCAGTCCAGCAACAGTAACACAAAAGTATTTTGCTTTCAATCAGGCATAGCCCCAGCCAACCTCCCCAGCAGCGGGGTGCGGTGTCTCCGGCTCGGTGCGGTGTCTCCGGCTCGGTGCGGTGTCTCCGGCTCGGTGCGGTGTCTCCGGCTCAGGGCTCTCAGCCTCTGCTGCTCACACAGGACATCTCCCCCCTGAACAGGTCAGCTACACCAATTTGCATCCTCCACCTGTCCTGCTCAGGTGGAACTCCGTACCGGAGTGAGGAACGGACCGGATCTATATCACAGATGCTAGTAACCTCTGCAATTAATACCTTCTGTCCCTCACTTCACCTCTCACCCTGCTACATACCCCCCCCTGCCCCAAGCCGGGGGGCTGGGCACCAACCTCTACCGTACCAGACAACTGACCCTTGACAGGGCATCCACATTGCCATTTGCCTTTCCCAGCCTGTGTTCAACCTCAAAGTCGAACTCTTGTAAGGCCAGGAACCACCTTGTTACCCTGGCGTTGTTCCCTTTTCTTTTGTATATCCATTTCAGGGGGGCATGATCCAAAACCCGCTTGAACTTTCTTCCCAAGAGGTAATAGCGGAGTGAGTCCAGGGCCCAGTTTATCGCCAACCCTTCCTTCTCAATGATCGCGTATTTTTATTCACAGGCCGTAAGTTTTTGGCTCAAGAACATTACAGGATGCTCCTCGCCGTTAACATCCTGTGACATTACTGCTCCTAGCCCTACAGCTGATGCATCCGTATGGACTACAAACATTTTTTTGTAAAGTCAGGTGCCTCCAACACGGGCTGCTGACACAACGGACGCTTTAGATCCATGAACGCTTCTTCTGCTTCTGGTGACCAGTGGGCCATTACCGATTTTCCCCCTTTTGTTAGCTCCGTTAACGGGGCTGCCATCGTAGCAAAATTAGGGACAACACATCAGTAATAGCCCAGTAATCCCAAGAAGGCTCTCACCTGTTTCTTCTGTTTCTTTGTCGGTGGCTGGGGCCAATTCTGTATGGCCTCTACTTTATTGAGTTGGGGCTTTACCAAACCCCTTCCCACGATAAAGCCCAGATACTTGACTTCTTCCATCCCTACGGCATAT
This sequence comes from Eleutherodactylus coqui, assembly GCA_035609135.1. NCBI lineage: Eukaryota > Metazoa > Chordata > Amphibia > Anura > Eleutherodactylidae > Eleutherodactylus > Eleutherodactylus coqui. The sequence goes on from CM069413.1 coordinate 173,477,298, forward strand.
TTTTGGTGTTTATTGTGATCCCAGCCACTCTGATTGAGTCCAGTACAGCCTGGCCTTTACTCAGATGGCTCTCCCAATCCTGGCTAAAGATGACAATGTCATCCAGGTAAGCCGCTGCGTATCTTTTGTGGGGACCTAACAACCTATCCATTGCCCTTTGAAATGTAGCAGGGGCACCTTTCAACCCAAAAGGCATTCTCACATATTGAAAACAGCCCTCTGGGATAGCAAAGGCTGCCTTCTCCCTAACTTCTGTGGAGAGAGGAATTTGCCAATACCCTTTTGTTAAGTCCAGTGTGGTTATGTACCTGGCGGACCCTAACCTCTCAATGAACTCATCCACCCTAGGCATGGGGTTGGCATCCGACTTCGAGACCTCATTGAGTTTTCTGTATTCATTACAAAACCGTCATTCCCCAGAGGGTTTTGGCACCAGCACTATGGGGCTTGACCACCCACTGTTAGATGGTTCAATTACTCCTAGTTCCAACATTCATTTGACTTGCACCGACACTATTTCCCTACGGGCTTCCGGAATTTGGTATGGTTTCTGGCAGACTTTTACCTGAGGGTCCGTAAGGATCTCGTGTTCAGTGATCTTGGTGCAACCAGGCAGATCAGTTAACAAATCCTTATTGCGCTGCAGAAACTCTGCTTTGTTGCGCCTGGGATCTTGACAGCGTTTCGGCTATCGTCACGTCTTGGATGCCACATTCTGACTCCATAGCCAAACAAGGTCCGACCAGAGAGTCTCGCTCCTTCCAGGCTTTTAACAAGTTTACATGATAGATCTGTATGGGCTTTCTTCTACCTGGTTGGTGTACTTTGTAATTTACCTCCCCCACATTTTCCAGGACTTCATACGGCCCTTGCCACTTGGCCAGGAACTTGCTCTGTACTGTGGTACTAGGACCAGTACCCGATCCCCCTGACTGAATTCTCTAACCTTTGCGGACCTATTATATATCCTGGCTTGACTCTTCTGTGCCCTAAGAAGTTATGTCCTGACCAGGGGCATGACTTTTGCAATCCTTTCCGGCATTTGGGCCACATGCTCAACCAGACTTTTATGCAAGGTAACACCTCACTCTCCCATGTCTGTTTTACGATATCCAGTAACCCACGGGGTTGTCGCCCATATAACAACTCAAACAGCAAAAACCCTGTGGAGGCTTGTGGAACCTCTGTTATGGAAAATAAGAGGTAGGGGAGCAGACAGTCCCAGGCTCGGCCATCTATCTCTACCACCTTTATCAACATATTTTTTAGGGTTTTATTAAACCTTTCTACCAGCCCATCAGTCTGGGGGTGTTGGACAGATGTTAGCAACTGCGTAATTTTCAGCAGTTTGCAGAGTTCCTTCATCACCTTGGACATAAACAGCGTCCCCTGGTCTGTCAATATTTCCCTAGGCAGAACCACTCTGGGAAATATGTGTACCAACTCTCTCCCAATATATTTGGGTGAGGTATTTCTCAGCGGAACAGATTCTAGATACCTGGTTGCATAATCTACCACTACCAGAATGTACTGATGACCCCTGGCCGACTTTAACAGAGGCCCCACGAGGTCCATGGCAATCAGCTCAAACAGCACCTCAATTATGGTTAATGAAGCCAAGGCACTCTTGAAATGGGGAGCCGGGGCAGTCACCTTGCAGGTGGGACAGGCCTGGCAGAAATCTGCTATTTCCTTATAACAGCCTGGCCAAATGAACCTCTGCAGAATGCCCTCCTGTGTCTTCTCTGCCCCCAAATGGCCTTCCAACACATGTGAATGGGCCGCGTGTAAGACTGTTTGTCTATAGCAACCAGGTACCAGAAGTTGCTCCACCAACTCTCTAATTTTTGTCACTCTGTATAACAACTCACTATTATTAGAAAAATGAGGGAACCTCCCGTCGACCCATGCATCTTGAGGAACACCATTCAACACAGTTATATTTTCAAAGGCATGTTTTAACGTGGGGTCATTACATTGTGCAGACCCCAAATTACCCGGCGATACGTCGAGATCAGGGATCTGGGGTTCTGAGGATAACTCCTCTTTCCTGGTCAAACCGGCGAACGGCAACTCCTGATCAGCAGCCTCATTGTCCAAAGCAACCTTGCTGTGTCCTGGAGCACCGTCCTGAACAATGGTGTACGACAGCTTAACCCTCAAGCTCCAGAATTGAGGAAAGTCTCTTCCGGTTATCACTGGGTGGAGTAAGTTCCTCACCACCCAAACTTTGTGTACACAAACCCCATAGTCAGTGCTTGTAGACACATTGGAAACCAGATAGCCTTTAGTGTCCTCATGGATGCATACCATCCCCAACTTTTCTCCATGAACCACCACATGCGGGAGGGAAGCAGCGATCAAAGTCACCAGGCTCCCTGAATCCAACAATGCCGCCACCCTTGCCCCATTTCCTGTTACCTTACATGTTTGTGGCTGCGGATCTTTGGACGGAGCTCTGCTGCAGACAGGGTGCGCAAACCAGGAGCAGTGCCGGACATATGTACACTCCATTGGCTCGGCGCGGGTAGGGCAGTGGGCTGCAATATGCCCCGGAGCCTGGCACTCCCAGCAGACAATCGGGGTGGCATGGCTCCTCCTGACAGGTGCTGCTCCCTGTGGGTTCTTTGGCCTCTGTTTGACGTTGGCCGAGGTCTCCTTCCTCCGGGTATCCAACCCAGGATTGGCGCCACAATGCATGGCTCTTGTAGTAGGAAATGCCTCCTATGCTGTGAGGTATCTTTCCACAAGACCCACCAACTCGTCGGCATTCCACGGGTCTCCCTGTGCAACCCACTGCTGCATGGGCCTAGGCAAGGACTGCACGAACCGGTACATCTCGACTTTTTCCACCATCTGCGCGAGTGAGGATGTCTCTGGCTGCAGCTATTTCTGAGCCAGATGTAACAGGTCAAACATTTGGGACCTTGGTGGCTTCAGCTGGGAGTACTACCAGCTGTGGACTCGCTGTGCTCCAACCACCATGCTTACTCCTAAGCAAGCCAGAATTTTGGCTTTTAGTTTGCTGTACTCCTTGGGATCATGGTGGGTTAAATCGTAGTAAGCTTTCTGGGGTTTCACAGTTAAATATGGGGCCAACGCCTCCATCCACTGCTCTGGAGGCAACTTCTCCCTTTCCGCCACCCATTCAAAAATGGCAAGGAAGGATTCCACATCATCTTGCGGGGTAATTTTTTGCAATGCCCCTCTTACTGTCTTTAACACGTCGCTCCCGGCATGTTGCCTGGGGAGAGCTACAGTCTCTTTAGTCTGAATGTGCTCAGTCAGCATGGCCATTTGCTTTACTAGGAGTTGGTTTGTCTTCTGTTGCACTTGTTGCTGCTGAGCGATCGCCTGCTGTTGCTGCACATTCATTTGCAATAGCTGCTTCATCAATTCCTCCATAACTGTCATGGTAGCTTGGATCCTTACTGCGGTTTTCACCCAGACATATAACTGTGGGTCTTTTAATGCCCGCATCCTCCACCAATTCTAGCAGTGCAAGGGGAAACACACCAGCCCACGACCAAATGTTGAGTGTCTTGTCTTTATTCACACGTGCTGAACATAACAGAAAATACGAGGAAAGTCCTTTCAAATCCGCAGTCCAGCAATAGTAACACAAAAGCTTTTTGCTTTCAATAAGGCATATCCACAACCAACCTTCCCAGCAGTGTGGTGCGGTGTCTCCAGCTCTGCACTCTCTCTCTCTCAGCCTCTGCTTCCCACACAGGACATCTCTCTCTGAACACGTCAGCTGCCCCAATTTATACCCACTCCGTACCGGAGTGAGGAACGGACCGGATCTGCATCACGTATGCTAGTAACCTCCACGACATAAACCTTCCATCCCTCACTTCACCTCTCACCCTGCTACACCCCAGTATACAGAAATGGGCTAGTGCTACTTTGGTGAGTTATTCCCTTCTGACTAACTCCCGGCCTCTTTCTCCTCAGATGGTCTCAGTGATCTCAGTTCTGACCAGCTCAGATCTACTTGGGTTTATACTGTCTGAAATGAGTCAATTTCTTAGTCTGCATGATGCTGTTACATGAATCCTATCACAGAACCTGCCTAGAAGAGGACAGACACTCCTGTCACACAGGTATAGTAGAGAAGATCACAGCTCACCCTCTTGATTGTATACTTACGGGCTGTAGCTTGTTTAGGTTAATATAGAAGGTAACGATAATTAAACTCCCCCCACCCTCCAGTAGACAGAAATGGTACAACCTCAGCTAATGCAGTGCTGATGCATCATGGGGATTGATGTGGAAGTGAAGCCAAAATCTCTCACCATCGAGATGGAGCCTGACCAGCATAAGACAGAGGCCTGAATGACAATGGCTGCAATATACAGAGAAGACCTCCAGAGTGCGACAGGCAATCAGGTGAGGGGGGCAGGGACGGAAAAACATGTTTTTAGCAGCGTGGCCCCTTGAAGATCGATTGAGGCTCCCGTGAGCCAAAGTAGCAGTGAAATAAATCTCTAGTGATGTTTTCTCCAAAATAAGTTATTGTAGTAAAGTACCAGACTGGCTCTCGTCGCCTGGTATAAGCGTGCAGCACGACGGAGTCCCTCCTATCAGCCTAACTAATGTTACACATGTTTTCACTAGAGATGAGCGAGCACCAAAATGCTCGGGTGCTCGTTACTCGAGTTGAACTTTCAGTGATGCCCGAGAGTTCGTTTCGAGTAACAAACCCCATTGAAGTCAATGGGCGACCCGAGCATTTTTGTATTTCGCCGATGCTCGCTAAGGTTTTCATTTGTGAAAACCTGGGAAATTCAAGAAAGTGATGGGAACGACACAGAAACGGATAGGGCAGGCAAGGGGCTACATGTTGGGCTGCATCTCAAGTTCCCAGGTCCCACTATTAAGCCACAATAGTGGCAAGAGAGAGCCCCCCCCCCCCCCCGCACTGTCAGCATAAAGATCGTTCTCCTCTGTAACAGCTGTGGCAGAGAAGAACGATGTTAGCCCATTGAATTCAATGGAGCCGGCAATACAGCTGGCTCCATTGAAAGCAATGGGCTGCCGGTGATCGCGGGATGAATTGTCGGGAAGGGCTTAAATATATAAGCCCTTCCCTGCAATTCATCCAGAAATGTGTAAAAATTTTAAAAAAATATACTCACCTTGTCCCGGCAGAACGATGTTAGCCCATTGAATTCAATGGAGCCGGCAATACAGCTGGCTCCATTGAAAGCAATGGGCTGCCGGCGATCGCGGGGTGAATTGTCGGGAAGGGGTTAAATATATAAGCCCTTCCTTGCAATTCATCCAGAAATGTGTAAAAATAAAAAATATATATATATACTCACCTGGTCCTGGCAGACGGAGTTCAGCACGGCCAGCGGCAGTCCTCCTGAACTGCTCTGAACAGCTGTGAGTAGTATTCAGCAGCCAGGGATTTAAAATCCCCGCCTGCTGAATGAGCTGCCTCTAATTGGTCACAGCCTGACCAATCAGTGGCAGATTCCACTCACACACCCATTCATGAATTTATGAATGGGTGAGTGACTGCTGCCTCCCATCTGATTGGTCCCGCTGAGCCAATCAGAGGCAGCAGTCACTCACCCATTCATAAATTCATGAATGGGTGTGTGAGTGGAATCTGCCTCTGATTGGTCAGGCTGTGACCAATTAGAGGCAGCTCATTCAGCAGGCGGGGATTTTAAATCCCGGGCTGCTGAATACTACTCACAACTGTTCAGAGCAGTTCAGGAGAACTGCAGCCTGCTGCGCTGAACTCCGTCTGCCGGGACCAGGTGAGTATATATATATATATATTTTTTTTTTAACACATTTCTGGATGAATTGCAGGGAAGGGCTTATATATTTAAGCCCTTCCCGACAATTCATCCCGCGATCGCCGGCAGCCCATTGCTTTTAATGGAGCCGGTTGTATTGCCGGCTCCATTGAATTCAATGGGCTAACATCGTTCTGCCGGGACATGGTGAGTATATATATATATATATATATATATATATATATTTTATTTTTTTTTTACACATTTCTGGATGAATTGCAGGGAAGGGCTTATATATTTAAGCCCTTCCCGACAATTCATCCCGTGCTCGCCGGCAGGCCATTGCTTTCAATGGAGCCGGCTGTATTGCCGGCTCCATTGAATTCAATGGTCAGTGCTCGTTTAATCGAGACGAGTACCGCGTGGTGCTCGTCTCGAGTAACGAGCATCTCGAGCACCCTAATACTCGAACGAGCATCAAGCTCGGACGAGTATGCTTGCTCATCTCTAGTTTTCACCCCCTCACATTAACTGCATTTGTGCATCGGCATAAATCAGCAACACCGCTCCTTTACTACTACTGGAAACCCCACACATAATGGAAATCAGCGCTGCACGGCGAAGAACGTGTTGATGAAGCAGATTCTGATCTTTTAACATATATGCTTTCTAAGCAAGAAAATCCCCAACGCTATAAATTATTTCGCCTCATTTACTTTCTACAGCGAAATCCCAAGGTGACAGATTTGCATTTTTGCATGATGAGGTTCGCTCGCCCTCCGCAATCACCGCGAGTCGCTGGAATACGTTGTTTGCTGCTGTGAAATTGAACAAAGCATTAAACAATTATTCTACGGCAAGAGAACCTGCCGACGCGGCCGCTACTTGGAGGAGACAAACGCGAGAAAGGAGCCTTTATTGTTTTTGCAAAAGCTTAGAATTAATTGGAAGCAGAATTAACATTGGACAAACTTTGTTTGGCGTTCTGAAAAGTTGAATACATTTCCGGAGGAGAGATAAAACGATGAAACTCCATCCAGATGTACTAGTGAGGTCGTCGATGAAGACTTTGCGGTGCGGAACTGGTCAGTCATCTCACGTGTGTGGAGGATGCCGGAAGAGCTTGTGGGAAAGAGAGATCGGACTGTTGTGTAGGAGGGATGAGAGGACCAGCCCTGCCTATGGTTTTATATGTAGCTGTTCAATCAGTTTATGTCCTGTCCTAGCTCCAGGAACACGGTGTGGAGGGTCCCAACCCCAGTGCAGTGGCCACTTCAAGCTTTACATAAGCGGTCATTGTGCTGGGCGAGGCATGTTAGTTTGCCAGACGAATGGACGGGTACATTTCACCCCTCAGGGATGTGCCTGTAGATGGTGCCCATGGCAGGATATGGTGTGATGGGGAAGCCTTGCTGAAACTCTTCTGAAGATAATTTTCCCCTTAGTTGTTTCTCCTTCATCTTCTTTGTTTTGTTCCCAAATGGTGGAGTCACCAAACTGATATCCCCTTAATACTATAGTGGATTTTAGTCTGAACTATTTTTCCTAGTGGCAGAGTACTGTGGTGTCAGATGGGGCAGGCGCACCAAGAGAGATGCAGGAGCTGGATTAGGCATGCAGGCATATTGTACAAGAGTTCAGGGAGTGTTGATGGAGCTGAAAAGTTGAAAAAGTGACCTGCAGTCAGTGGCCCGACAGTTCTGAGGGTGTTACGCATCGGTTGTCAGTAATCATCTCTGAAATTGGAGAGAGCCTGACCCTACCCTGTTACGCAGGAGTCCACTATGCCTGAACCCTGACCTCAGTCTGCAAAAGCCAAAGGTCATTCTTCCCTTAAAAGGTTTGTGGCAAGTGGGGTTCCTCGCTTGCAGATCGACGACCTTAACGTCAGGAAATGGGCACTGCATGTGCAGAAAAGACTCCAAGAGACTTCACTACTCTTTAATTTGGCGCCTGCCAGTTGTATTGTGCATCACAGCATACAATGCAGCATAAATGTCCATAATTTAGTGTTTACAAAGCCACGGGGCCACCGTCACTACTCCGCCCGGGGTGTCTAGAGGGTATCTTCCTCCGTTAGATGTGTGACGGTTCCCACAACTAGTCCATGCCAGACTAGTTGAAGTACTTCAGCTCTGTTGTGCAGATACTCTCCACCTTGACTGTGGCAGGAGCTGATGCTTTTATCTCACTTCCTGTCACACCTACAACTTTTTCCTATGATACCAGAAGGCCGGTCTGAAGCCCTCTACAGGCCCTTCTGGGTACTGCACATCTACAAGTTGTACCAGTGGAAGAGATGTTAATAAAGTGTTCCATTTCAAACTACCAACTATGGGGTCCTGTCCCATATCGTCCGCTCTGTATGTACTCGTCCTGAACAACTCTTGCAATAGAGATTTCTTCCAGCCCCCAGGTAAGCCTCCGGGACTTTACTACCACAAACCCAGCGCCATCCCCTGAAGCTGGCAGCACCCTGTAACATTGAGATGCAGGCATGTTTCTATTGCCATTGTGGTGGAGAGAATTGCTCTTGTAGACTGGGTGCAGATGAAAATAAAGAGCGTCAAGCAAGCGCTGGAGCCACCTGGCTAAGAGAGAGCAGAGAGTGCTCCGGTCAGTGACCGGCTATATTAAGCCGGTCTCACACAACAAGATCTGAATTGCAGATTCCGCGACTGCTGTCTGCGTGGACAATCCACACCAATACACAGGCATTGAAAGGCATGTATTTTTGAAGTTTCATTCACACTTGCGGATATGAATTGCGTATTCCATAAGCGGAAGGAAAATTGCAGCATGCTCTATTTTACCACGTAATCCGTGACCATAGAGCACAATGGGCTGCTGGTACATTGCGTACGGGCTGCTGGTACATTGCGTACGGGCTGCTGGTACATTGCGTATGGGCTGCTGGTACATTGGGTATGGGCTGCTGGTACATTGGGTATGGGCTGCTGGTACATTGGGTATGGGCTGCTGGTACATTGCGTATGGGCTGCTGATACCGACGTCATCACTTAATGACGCCGTGGGAAATACAAACAAAAAAAACTGTACTTATGACCACTTGCGTGCCTCCGCGGTCATACGCAATACAAATATGTACACAAGGTATACCAGGCGGAATCCGCTGTGGGCCTCCCACATGACGAATCCAACCCGGTTGTGTGAGCCCAGCCTCACTGAGAGGCTGGAAGCTTTGCCACCATCGAGACTGTGAGCGCACACCCCTGTGTACTGACAAGTGTGACCGCGGAGCCTCGCCAGGCCTGTCGTGAGCCTGAAGAGAGGGTCATTTGATCCCTCAAAGGCTGAGATAGTTGCCAAATTGTAAGGACTGTCTAGCCAATTCTGCTGCCAAGTAAAGATTGTTACAATTTACTGCAACTGTGTTCCATCTCTGACCGACCTGCTGAGTGGTCCAATAGTTGGACTTCAACATGTCTCGCTCCCCTCTCTCCACTGAGGACAGATGCATGCTTTACCCAACCAAGCATGTAAGTGTGTAGGGAGTCGGGAGGAATCGGTGTTGACTGACAACTATGTAAAGTGTCTGACCGGCTCATCACATAACTTTTACATGAGTTGGCCAAAAGCAATCAGAGTCAAGAATAACAAGAAACCCCGGAGCACCATGCAAAGTGAGGAAGAATCCAGATGCATTAATAAGGTCCTCATGAATACACTGTGTAAAATGAAGGGAACACGTAAAACACAAATAATGATTGCCGAGGAATCTAGACTCTTCATGTTTGTAAACGCGCTCAGACTAAAGCTGCTCTCATCTGTGAAGAGAACAGGACACCAATGATGCCAATTCTGTAGGGCTCTGGTAGCTCCTCCTGTTCCTCCGGTCCTGATGCTGGGGGGTATTCTGTAGGGTCTGGTAGCTCCTCCGGTCCTGACGCCGGGTTGATGTCCTTCTGTCCGGCTCTCCCGGTGTAACACCCCGTGTCCCGCTATCTGCTCTTGCGCGGACAGTAAGCCTTCTTGCTGCGGCACGTATGGATGCGCCATCCTGGAGGAGCAGGACTGCCGGTACACCTGATGCATCATGTACTGGAAGTAAGAAGGTAAAACCAGCAAAATACAGAACTAAAGAGGAAACAGTCAGAAATGAGCAAGAGAAAGGCATTGCCTCCTGTCCCTTTTTCGGAGTGTCTTGCTGTCGCCTCTTTGGCGTTCAGGTTGTCACTTTAATTTGCATCAAAACAAGTGAAATGGATTCGCAGTCGCTTCCGCTTCCAGACTGGACAGATTGATGTCTATGGAGTGGAAGTGACTTGGGGTTATACCGCGATGCTTATGTGGTCCTGGGATTTTTTTGAGAAGTGTATTTGGAAGTGCTCCATGTATGTGACAATAGGGGGTGCCGACGACTGAGCCCCTCCTGCCGGTAGACTGCAGGTCTCCAATGCTTCAGAACAGGAATACTAAGGAGGGGTGTAAATGTAAAGCTCAGAGCGCGGTAGGAAGTCAAATGTTCACCATGTAAGGCCAAGGGCCACTAATGTACCACGACTCGGGGTCCCCATAGTGAGACCTCCAGGGATGTCAGACTGTCCAGTCCTTTTGTCTTTCTGAGATAATTGATGTTAAGGTTGTCTATGTATCAACCCATATTGAAATGACATTCACGTTTAGCCAAGCCATAGTGGCATGAAGATGGCGGACCGAGGCTTGATATTGACACGTCTCTAATATCTCTGGCCACTTAAGAGACGTAAACCACAGACTATAAATCCCGTTCCTCCTCTATTCTGCTAATAAGGACCCAAAATGCAGCCAACTGATCATTATGGCTTTGGCTTCCAAAACCCCAATAAATAAGATGTTACCAACTGGCAGAGCTGCAGCTGGGCCTCTAGAGCAAAACTCTTGTGGCAGCTCTCGGCTCTGGCTTATAGCGGCCCAACCTGAATAGGGGACTCTACTTTATAGAGACAGGGATTGTTATAGGACAGCTGTTAGGTAAATGGACGGAACAGAATCCGCTAATATCTAAGCACAGGAGTTCCCATTGGTACCGGAGCCAAGCCATGAAGACCATAAGACCACCAATGAACGGACACTCTAGTCACTGATGTTACATGGCTTCTACATGCCCCAAGCTGTGATGTTGGCCTTCAAGGTCCTGTTATTACTTTTGGTTACATCTACATAGTCGTGCCCTCCGTTCGCTGCCCTGCCTCCATAAATCTGCGTGCCAGCTCCCCAGGAAACAGGTAATCAGCGTTAACGCCATAAACGTTTATAGATAACTGCAGCGAATAAACATCCCAGGTAGATAAGGCCGCTCCACGCTTCATCAGACACACAATGGGGCTTATTTATCAATAAAGGTGTCATTTGTGGCGGTTCTATACAAGTTCCCGACAGGCGTAATCTGCCCCATATTTATGAGAGGGGTGATTGCCGCTTGTACTCTGGCCAATAATTAGAAAACTAGTAGAAGCATCAAAAATGTATAAAATGCACCAAAAATAACAACGTTTATGAAAGAGAGGCACGCAGGCCAGGAAATGGTCAATAGAGGAAAGTCACCACCATATAAACTAGAAGCACCAAAATTCATGTAGATGCGCCAAAATGGGAACTTGTTTGATCTCGTTTACCTCCGTGTGCGTGCTGAGATGATGGTTACACAGAGCGGCCGCTCGTCTGGACTTCCAGCTGTAGGGGGCGTTATAACACTAAATAATACAGATGTTTGAAATGTTTATGCAAGTTAAAGCAATGCGAGCGCCAAAAATTACATGATGCGCCAAAATTGCTTGGGTGTGCCACACAATGTGCCGGATGATTATGTATGCTTCTTAGCCCAAGTTTTACGTGGTCTAATCTGCACTTACTTTTTGCGCCTGTTTTCGGACATTTAGCTTCATAAATGGAAACATCCGATACACAGAGGCCACGCCCACATCCGTAAGACGGGAAGAGCCATTCAAAAACTTTCATTTTTTGCCGGAAATTCAGATTTAAATATGTTGTAATTAGAGTACGCTGTTATCCACCGCAAATAACGCCACAAATCATGAATACCCCCCATGTGTCGGCTCTGACCTCTTGGTGGGCGGTTCTAGGATCTTGTCATTGTCTCTGTCACAAGGTCATATTCTGCCATACTTTCAGCTGTAGTTGATGTCCGTGAGCGGATCCGCCGACACCACCATCTGCATGCGGGAACCGTCACCCTAACATGCAGCATCCTCCTCATTATATGCTATGTGGTGACCTTTAAGATGCCATTGATCAGTGGAAATTTGTTCAAAAAATGAACAAAAATATTTGGAAGAGATGCCAGATTTGGCTCTATCACACCGTTACTCTTTATTAATTATTTACTGTTGGTTATTTATTTTCTAATTTTTATACTTCTGTTTATTTCTTGATTTATTTATTATTTTTATATATTTTCTATATTTTTCCTTATTTCTACATATATACTTTTCGCTATTTCTAATTGTTATTTGAATTATGGATTTATGTTGTATGTCAGACTTGTGGGCTGTTTGGTTGTCTTTGTGTCTCTTTGAATTTGTTCACTATCCAGATGGATACATTTTCCTATCATGTATCTTTCTTAGAGATGAGCGAGCACCAAAATGCTCGGGTGCTCGTTACTCGGGACAAAATTATCGCGATGCTCGAGGATTCGTTTCGAGTAACGAACCCCATTGAAGTCAATGGGCGACCCGAGTATTTTTGTATATCGCCGATGCTCGCTAAGGTTTTCATTTGTGAAAATCTGGGAAATTCAAGAAAGTGATGGGAACAACACAGAAATGGATAGGGCAGGCGAGGGGCTACATGTTGGGCTGCATCTCAAGTTCACAGGTCCCACTATTAAGCCACAATACCGGCAAGAGTGGGCTCCCCCCCCCCTCCCAACAACTTTTACTTCTGAAAAGCCCTCATTAGCAATGCATACCTTAGCTAAGCACCACACTACCTCCAACAAAGCACAATCACTGCCTGCATGACACTCCACTGCCACTTCTCCTGGGTTACATGCTGCCCAACCCCCCGCACGACCCAGTGTCCACAGCGCACACCAAAGTGTCCCAGAGGAGCCTTCAGCTGCCCTCATGCGACACCACCCTCATGTCTATTTATAAGTGCGTCTGCCATGAGGAGGAACCGCAGGCACACACTGCAGAGGGTTGGCACGACTAGGCAGCGACCCTCTTTAAAAGGGGCGGGGCGATAGCCCACAATGCTGTACAGAAGCAATGAGAAATATAATCCTGTGCCACCGCCATCAGGAGCTGCACACGTGGGCATAGCAATGGGGAACCTATGTGCCACACACTATTCATTCTGTCAAGGTGTCTGCACGCCCCAGTCAGACAGCGTTTTTTTATAAATAGTCACAGGCAGGTACAACTCCGCAATGGGAATTCCGTGTACACCCACAGCATGGGTGGCTCCCTGGAACCCAACGGCTGTACATTAATGTATCCCATTGCAGTGCCCTGGACAGCAGAGCTAACGTCAGATTAAATGCAGGTGGGCTTCGGCCCACACTGCATGCCCCAACCTGACCGGGGTTTTTAATTCATAGACACAGGCAGGTACAACTCCCTATTGTGAAGTCCCTGTGGACCGATAGCATGGGTGGCTCCCTGGAACCCACCGACGGTACATAAATATATCCCATTGCAGTGCCCAGCACAGCTGAGGTAATGTCATGTTTAATGCAGGTGGGCTTCGGCCAACACTGCATGCCCCAGTCAGACTGGGGTTCTTTAGAAGTGGACACATGCAGTTACAACTCCGTGTGGACCGACAGCATGGGTGGCTCCCTGGAACCCACCGGCGGTACATAAATGTATCCCATTGCAGTGCCCAACACAGCTGATGTAACGTCAGCTTTAATGCAGGTGGGCAAAAAAGTAATTGGATTACACTGTAGGCGAGGGCCCTAAAAAATTGGTGTACCAACAGTACTAATGTACCTCAGAAAAATTGCCCATGCCAAGAGGGCAGGTGAAACCCATTAATCGCTTTGGTTAATGTGGCTTAATTGGTAACTAGGCCTGGAGGCAGCCCAGTTAAAAGAAAAATTGGTTCAGGTGAAAGTTTCAACGCTTTAATGAGCATTGAAACGTATAAAAATTGTTTACAAAAGTCATATGACTGAGCTTTGTGGGCCTAAGAAAAATTGCCCGTTCGGCGTGATTACGGCAGGTTTCAGGAGGAGGAGCAGGAGGAGGAGGAGGAATATTATACACAGATTGATGAAGCTAAAAGGTCCCCGTTTTTGATGGTGATAGAGAACGATGCTTCCATCCGCGGGTGCAGCCTACGTATTGCTTAGGTACCGCTGCTGTCCGCTGGTGGAGAAGAGAAGTCTGGGGAAATCCAGGCTTTGTTCATCTTGATGAGTGTTAGCCTGTCGGCACTGTTAGTTGACAGGCGGGTACGCTTATCCGTGATGATTCCCCCAGCCGCACTAAACACCCTCTCTGACAAGACGCTTGCCGCAGGACAAGCAAGCACCTCCAGGGCATACAGCGTGAGTTCAGGCCACATGTCCAGCTTCAACACCCAGTAGTTGTAGGGAGCAGGGGCGTCACGGAGGATGGTCGTGCGATTGGCTACGTACTCCCTCACCATCCTTTTACAGTGCTCCCGCCAACTCAGCCTTGACTGGGGACCGGTGACACAGTCTTGCTGGGGAGCCAGAAAGCTGTCAAAGGCCTTAGAGAGTGTTCCCCTGCCTGTGCTGTACATGCTGCCTGATCTCCGCGCCTCCCCTGCTACCTTGCCCTCGGAACTGCGCCTTCTGCCACTAGCGTTGTCGGATGGGAAGTTTACCATCAGTTTGTCTGCCAGGGTTCTGTGGTATAGCATCACTCTCGAACCCCTTTCCTCTTCGGGTATGAGAGTGGAAAGGTTCTCCTTATACCGTGGGTCGAGCAGTGTGTACACCCAGTAATCCGTAGTGGCCAGAATGCGTGTAACGCGAGGGTCACGAGAAAGGCATCCTAACATGAAGTCAGCCATGTGTGCCAGGGTACCTGTACGCAACACATGGCTGTCCTCACTAGGAAGATCACTTTCAGGATACTCCTCCTCCTCCTCAGGCCATACACGCTGAAAGGATGACAGGCAAGCAGCATGGGTACCCTCAGCAGTGGGTCAAGCTGTTTCTTCCCCCTCCTCCTCCTCCTCCTCCTCCTCCTCCTCCTCTGGCCATACACGCTGAAAGGATGACAGGCAAGCAGCATGTGTACCCTCAGCAGTGGGCCAAGCTGTCTCTTCCCCCTCCTCCTCATGCTCCTTCCCCTCCTCCCCCTCCTCAACGCGCTGAGATATAGACATGAGGGTGCTTTGACTATCCAGCGACATACTGTCTTCCCCCGCCTCTGTTTCCGAGCGCAAAGCGTCTGCCTTTATGCTTTGCAGGGAACTTCTCAAGATGCATAGCAGAGGAATGGTGACGCTAATGATTGCAGCATCGCCGCTCACCATCTGGGTAGACTCCTCAAAGTTTCCAAGGACCTGGCAGATGTCTGCCAACCAGGCCCACTCTTCTGTAAAGAATTGAGGAGGCTGACTCCCACTGCGCTGCCCATGTTGGAGTTGGTATTCCACTATAGCTCTACACTGCTCATAGAGCCTGGCCAACATGTGGAGCGTAGAGTTCCACCGTGTGGGCACGTCGCACAGCAGTCGGTGCACTGGCAGATGAAACCGATGTTGCAGGGTGCGCAGGGTGGCAGCATCCGTGTGGAACTTGCGGAAATGTGCGCAGAGTCGGCGCACCTTTCCGAGCAGGTCTGACAAGCGTGGGTAGTTTTTTAGAAAGCACTGAACCACCAAATTAAAGACGTGGGCCAGGCATGGCACGTGCGTGAGGCTGCCGAGCTGCAGAGCCGCCACCAGGTTACGGCCGTTGTCACACACGACCATGCCCGGTTGGAGGCTCAGCGGCGCAAGCCAGCGGTCGGTCTGCTCTGTCAGACCCTGCAGCAGTTCGTGGGCCGTGTGCCTCTTCTCTCCTAAGCAGAGTAGTTTCAGCACGGCCTGCTGACACTTGCCCACCGCTGTGCTGCCGTGCCGCGCGACACCGACTGCTGGCGACGTGCTGCTGCTGACACATCTTGATTGCGAGACAGAGGTTGCGTAGGAGGAGGAGGAGGAGGGTGGTTTAGTGGAGGAAGCATACACCGCCGCAGATACCAGCACCGAGCTGGGGCCCACAATTCTGGGGTGGGTAGGACGTGAGCGGTCCCAGGCTCTGACTCGGTCCCAGCCTCCACTAAATTCACCCAATGTGCCGTTAGGGAGATATAGTAGCCCTGCCCGCCTGTGCTTGTCCACGTTGGCAGTAACCGCGTTGGTGAGGGCGCGTACAATGTTGCGGGAGACGTGGTCGTGCAGGGCTGGGACGGCACATCGGGAAAAGTAGTGGCGACTGGGAACTGAGTAGCGCGGGGCCGCCGCCGCCATCATAGCTTTGAAAGCTTCCGTTTCCACAACCCTATACGGCAGCATCTCCAGGCTGATAAATTTGGCTATGTGCACGTTTAACGCTTGAGCGTGCGGGTGCGTGGCGGCGTACTTGCGCTTGCGCTCCAACACTTGCGCTAGCGACGGCTGGACGGTGCGCTGAGAGACATTGGTGGATGGGGCCGAGGACAGCGGAGGTGAGGGTGTGGGTGCAGGCCAGGAGACGGTAGTGCCTGTATCCTCAGAGGGGGGTTGGATCTCAGTGGCAGGTTGGGGCACAGGGGGAGAGGCAGTGGTGCAAACCGGAGGCGGTGAACGGCCTTCGTCCCACCTTGTGGGGTGCTTGGCCATCACATGCTGCACATGCTGGTGGTGGTGAGGCTGGTGGTGGTGACTCCCCGGCTGATCTTGGCGCAACAAAGGTTGCACACCACTGTTCGTCGGTCGTCTGCACTCTCAGTGAAAAACTGCCAGACCTTTGAGCAACTCGGCCTCTGCAGGGTGGCATGGCGCGAGGGGGCGCTTTGGGAAACAGTTGGTGGATTATTCGGTCTGGCCCTGCCTCTACCCCTGGCCACCGCACTGCCTCTTCCAACCTGCCCTGCTGCTGCACTTGCCTCCCCCTCTGAAGACCTGTCCTCAGTAGGCGTAGCAAACCAGGTGGGGTCAGTCACCTCATCTTCCTGCTGCTCTTCCTCCGAATCCTCTGTGCGCTCCTCCCTCGGACTTACTCCAATTACTACTATCTGAGTGATAGACAACTGTGTCTCATCGTCATCGTCCTCCTCACCCACTGAAAGCTCTTGAGACAGTTGCCGGAAGTCCCCACCCAGCCTCATCCCCCGGACCCCGGGAACTTTCCAAAGGTTGGGCATCGGTCACGACAAACTCCTCCGGTGGGAGAGGAACCATTGCTGGCCATTCTGGGCAGGGGCCCGGGAACAGTTCCTGGGAGTCTGCCTGCTCCTCAGAATGTGTCATTGTAATGGAGTGAGGAGGCTGGGAGGAAGGAGGAGCAGCAGCCAGAGGATTCAGAGTTGCAGCAGTGGACGGCGCAGAATTCTGGGTGGTCGATAGATTGCTGGATGCACTTTCTGCCATCCACGACAGGACCTGCTCACACTGCTCATTTTCTAATAAAGGTCTACCGCGTGGACCCATTAATTGTGAGATGAATGTGGGGACGCCAGAAACGTGCCTCTCTCCTAATCCCGCAGCAGTCGGCTGCGATACACCTGGATCAGGAGCTCGGCCTGTGCCCACACCCTGACTTGGGCCTCCGCGTCCTCGCCCGCGTCCACGTCCTCTAGGCCTACCCCTACCCCTCAGCAAGCTGTATTACCAGTAGTGCAGGATCAGAACGCTGTAATTAAATGTGCCGCTTATTGGCCTGTGGTTGGAGGCTGACTTCGCTTACGGAACGCACAGCAGAGCCAGGAAAGAATTTTGCGCACGCCTGTAGTGAGACGTAGGTGCATATGACTGAGCTAGTGGAATTCACAGCGCAGAAGCAGTCAAGTGGCCAAAGTCCAGTAGTAGGCCTTATGTATTTTGCTTCTATTTTTTTAAAATGCTGAGCTGATACAGCAGACAGATACTGTAGGCAGCGTATAATATTATGTATACTGTTTCCCTCTGGCGGGATGACGGCGGTGATGTAACAGAGACAGCAGAGCCAGGAAACAATTTTGCGCAAGCCTGCTGTAACGTTTAGCTGCGTAATTATTAGGACTACTACCCCCAGCAGTCACGCAGTAAACTGAAGACGGTCACAGGCAGCCCAAATATAGTATTTTTCCCCCTTTTTTTTGAAAACGCCCAGTGCCTATATAGCCTGTATATCTCTTTCCCTGCCTCACCAGTACTGGCCCTATACTCTGTACAATGACTGCAGACTGAGGACGCAATGCTCTGCACGGCCGATATACAAAAAAAAATAAATTGTGCAACACTGCTAAAAGCAGCCTCCACACTACTGCACACGGTCAGATGTGGCCCTAAGAAGGACCGTTGGGGTTCTTGAAGCATAAGATAACTCCTAACGCTCTCCCTATAGCAGCTCCGGCACCAGCAGCACTTTCCCTGATCTCTGTCAGAATGCATCTGTGGCGAGCCGCAGGAGGGGCCGATTTATATACTCGGGTGACATCTGATCTCCCCAGCCACTCACTGCAGGGGGGTGGTATAGGGCTTGAACGTCGCAGGGGGAAGTTGTAATGCCTTCCCTGTCTTTCTATTGGCCAGCAAAGCGCGCTAACGTCTCAGAGATGAAAGTGAAAGTAACTCGAACATCGTGTGGTACTCGCCTCTAGTAACGAGCATCCCGAACACGCTAATACTCGAACGAGCATCAAGCTCGGACGAGTACGTTCGCTCATCTCTAATCTTTCTCTATTATCTGTGGGCTGCCCTTGAGTAAAATGGTGGGATTGTTTCTCCGGCGCATGGGCGTATTGGTTATTAGGTAACACTAAAGGAAGATGGTGAAATAGGTGATTAAGCGCATGCCAGGGGCCATGAAGACGACGCAAGGAGTCGGCGTCCTTCGGTGCACTAGAATGGGATTGGTTGGTTAACTCGCGCAGCCTGTTAGTAAAGCTTGGCTTGTTACACTATTACTACTGGGGCCACTATACAGGGACACTACTACTACAGGGACACTATTGCTACTGGGATCACTATACAAGGACACTATTACTACTGGGGCCACTATTACTACTGGGGCCACTATACAGGGACACTACTACTACAGGGACACTATTGCTACTGGGATCACTATACAAGGACACTATTGCTACTGGGGCCACTATTACTACTGGGGCCACTATACAGGGACACTATTAGTATTGCGGTCACTATTACTACTGAGGTTACTATGGTGCCACTATTACTACTGGGGCCACTATACAGGGACACTACTACTACAGGGACACTATTGCTACTGGGGCCACTATGGTGCCACTATTAGTATTGGGGTCACTATACAGGGACACTAATTGGGTTAAAAATTGGCTCAATGATAGGAAGCAGAGGGTGGTAATAAATGGTTCATACTCCGATTGGGCCACAGTCACTAGCGGGGGCCACAGGGTTCATTCTGTTCATTATATTTATCAACGACCTGATAGAAGGACTGCACAGCAAAATATCAATATTTGTAGATTATACAAAATTATACAAAATAATTAATGCAACGGAGGACAATGTGCGGCTACAAACGGACCAAGATAAGCCGGGGGCTTGGGGGGGGCGGGGAATGGGGAATGAAGTTCGATGTTGATAAATGTAAGGTTCTGCACATGGGCAGCAAGAATGGATGTTAGCAATATACACTAAATGGGGTACTGCTAGGGAAAAGACCTGGAGGTACTAGTGGGCTGTAGACTAAACTGGAGTAACCAATGCCAGTCAGCTGCTACAAAGGCAAATAAAGTCTTGGGGTGCATTAAAAGAGGTATAGGGGGGAGGGGTGAGAACATTGTCCCCCCACTATATAAGGCACTTGTCAGGCCTCACATGGAATACTGTGTACAGTTCTGGTCACCGGTGCTCAGGAAAGATGTTACAGTGCTGGAGGGGGCTCAAAGAAGGGCAACTAAACTAATACATGGAATGACGGGACTGGAATACCCAGAGAGGCACCAAAACTGGGATTATTCACCCCGGAAAAAAGACGTCTAAGGGGCGACCAAATAACTATGTATAAATCCATGAGGGGACAATACAAGGATCTCTGCATGATCTGTTTATACCCAGGACCGCGACGGTAACAAGAGGGCATCCGATACGTCTAGAAGAAAGCAGGTTTCATCACCAACACAGAAGGGGGTTCTTTACTGTAAGAGCAGTGAGACTGTGGAACTCTCTGCCTGAGGAAGTGGTGATGGCAAAATCCATAGGGAAGTTTAAGAGGGACTTGATGTCTTTCTGGAGAGGAAGGATATTATAAACTATAAATCTAAGATTATTTGTCAATCCGGGTATACAGGCAGGTAGGAACTATTAGGGGTTGGTCCAGGGAACAGTCTGATTGCCATTAGGAAGTCGGGAAGGAATTTTTTCCCCAAAAGGGCTAATTGGCTTCTGCTCTTGGGGTTTTTTGCCTTCCTCTGGATCAACAAAACAAGAGGCTAGACAGGCTGGACTAGATGGACATTGTCTTCATTCAGCCTTACGAACTATGTTACTATGTTACTATTGCTACAGGGACACTATTACTACTGGGGCCACTGGACAAGGACACTATTACTACTGGGGCCACTATTACTACTGGGGCCACTATGGTGCCACTATTACTAATGGGGTCACTATGATGCTACTATTACTACTGGTGTCACTATGATGCTACTATTACTAGTGGTACCACTATGGTGCCACTATTACTACTGGGGCCACTATGGTGCCACTATTACTACTGGGGCCACTATGGTGCCACTATTACTACTGGGGCCACTGTGGTGCCACTATTACCTACTGGGGCCACTATTACTACTGGGGCCACTATGGTGCCACTATTACTAATGGGGTCACTATGATGCTACTATTACTACTGGTGTCACTATGATGCTACTATTACTAGTGGGACCACTATGGTGCCACTATTACTACTGGGGCCACTATGGTGCCACTATTACTACTGGGGCCACTATGGTGCCACTATTAGTACTGGCGCCACTATTACTATTGGGGTGACTATACAGGGACACTATTACTATTGAGGTCACTATGGTGCCACTATTGCTACTGGGGCCACTATACAGGGACACTACTACTACAGGGACACTATTGCTACTGGGGCCACTATACAAGGACACCATTACTACTGGGGCCACTATACAGGGACACTATTACTACAGGGACACTATTGCTACTGGGGCCACTATACAAGGACACCATTACTACTGGGGCCACTATACAGGGACACTATTACTACTGGGGCCAATATGGTGCCACTATTACTACTGGGGTCACTATCATGCTACTATTACTACTGGGGCCACTGTGGTGCCACTATTACCTACTGGGGCCACTATTACAATGGGGGACTCTTACTATTGGGGTCACTATTATTACTAGAGCCACTATGGGGGTCACTATTACTATACAGCCTTACAATTACACAATCGTCCCTTTGAGCACAACCATAAGGCTGATGTGGCCCTCGGTGAAAATGAGTTTGACTTCCCTGGGTTAAAGGGTTAAGGGCAACTATTGAGGTCTGATGTTTTCGCCCATAGTTAGCTAATGAAGTTGGAATCTACAAAATATCCTTCAATGGATGAGATGTATCTAGAATAAACACAGCATGGATACAAGGATTTGGCTCGTGAAACATTTCTCCCTTCCCGCATCGGTTCCCATTAAAGTTTCATTGTATGCAGATGAGCTCTTCTCCGGCGCTGCAGATGTTGCTCTCGGCATGTAAAATTCTCGTGCTTCCCTTTAGTTTTTTATCCTTTGTTGATTTTCATTGACTCTTGTGCAGCTTGCAGAGACTCTGATGCTCACGGCGGCGTAAAATGTCTATTAAATCAGCGCACTTTGTAAAGAAAATAGAGGGGAATCTTCGTGTAATATTCCTGCTGCCGGCGGTGAACTATCCTGGGAAGTGGAGAGAAGTGCGACGTCCTGACAAGGGCGTCCGCGCATTATTATGGTGGAATATCCTCTGACGACCGGGGAGGGCGCCGCTCTCAGGGGCCTTCTAGAAACATACTAGGATGCAATATCCATAAAGCGCTAATGCTTCCTGCAGATGACCGGATTCGTCAGTCTAAGGTTACGCCGTCCTTCATCTTTTTTTATATCCCTTAAATGATTGAAATGGGATGAGATTTGGTAATTTAGTTTAGTGAGCGGAACCCGTGTTTACGACTACACCGGGGCGGCGCAGAAGAACCCTGTCCTCTGTACTCAGCAGCTTTTTTGGAAGAATTTTGTCAATGTCGTTATGCTTTGCTTATAAGACTGTGAAGGTAAATATATCTACCTTAAAGGGACGTTACATTTATTTTTTAACCATTTCAAAGCGACGTATAAACTATATTTTTATACTCATTAAAACTGTTTTTATTTTATGTATGTATAATATGTTTGTCTGTACTGACGATGGAGCGGCCAAATTGCCCGGGACAAAGACACATTGGGCATAAAAGAACCAATTAACATCTATGATAAAGTGTTGTAGGCATGCTCAGTGCCCTGTGCAGAAAGCAGGAGGAGGTGAGCTGTGACATATTCTGAATGGTGGATCCTGTGATATCTATATATAGGTGTCACCTATATCAATAAAGGGACGTAGCTAAAGGCTCAGCGGCTGGAGTGAAAAAGTTTCGCTCGGGGTCCGTCCTCACACCTGTACCCATACCCATACCTAAATCATGCTGCATGTAGAAGCAAAATTAATTTACATACATGACCTGGTCCCTCGGCATAAACTGTCCAAACATGACTCTTCCCTGGACTACGTGAAAATCTGCTTGTAGCTCCATAGACGGTTCTTGATTTTTGTTGCATTTTCGAAATACAAAAACACATCAAAAAACTACATCTGATTTTATAACACTGCACAAACTAATAAAAACCGCAAGCAGATTTAAAAAATCTAAAATCGCATACAGCTTTATGTTGTCTTTTTTAATCATGTGTAATGTGGGTAATTATATACAGGAGATGTCCAATTTATACCAGCTGTACATATATAATTATATACAGGAGATACCCAGGTTATACCAGCATGCTCCATATCACTGTATACAGGGAGATGTATAACTTATACGAGCTGTACATATATAATTATATACAGGAGATACCCAGGTTATACCAGCTGTACATATATAATTATATACAGGAGATACCCAGGTTATACCAGCATGCTCCATATCACTGTATACAGGGAGATGTATAACTTATACGAGCTGTACAAATATAATTATATACAGGAGATACCCAGGTTATACCAGCATGCTCCATATCACTATATACAGGAGATGTATAACTTATACCAGCTGTACATATATAATTATATACAGGAGATCCCCAGGTTATACCAGCATGCTCCATATCACTATATACAGGAGATACCCAGGTTATACCAGCTGTACATATATAATTATATACAGGAGATAGCCAGGTTATACCAGCATGCTCCATATCACTATATACAGGAGATGTCTAACTTATACCAGCTGTACATATATAATTACATACAGGAGATACCCAGGTTATAACAGAATGCTCCATATCACTATATACAGGATGTATAACTCATACCAGCTGTACATATATAATTATATACAGCAGATACCCAAGTTATACCGGCATGCTCCATATCACTATATACAGGATGTATAATATACCAGCTGTACATATATAATTATATACAGGAGATACCCAGGTTATAGCAGCATGCTCCATATCACTATATACAGGTGATGTATAACTTATACCAGCTGTACATATATAATTATATACAGGAGATACCCAGGTTATACCAGCATGCTCCATATCACTATATACAGGGGATGTATAGCTTATACCAGCTGTACATATATAATAATATACAGGAGATGCCCAGGTTATACCAGCATGCTCCATATCACTATGTACAGGAGATGTATAGCTTATACCAGCTGTACATATATAATTATATACAGGAAATACCCAGGTTATAGCAGCATGCTCCATATCACTATATACAGGAGATGTCTAACTTATACCAGCTGTACATAAATAATTATATACAGGAGATACCCAGGTTCTACCTGAATGCTCCATATCACTATATACAGGATGTATAACTTATACCAGTTGTACATATATAATTATATACAGCAGATACCCAAGTTATACCAGTATGCTCCATATCACTATATACAGGAGATGTATAAGTTATACCAGCTGTACATATATAATTATATACAGCAGATCCCCAGGTTATACCAGTATGCTCCATATCACTATATACAGGAGATGTATAACTTATACCAGCTGCACATATATCATTATATACAGGAGATAACCAGGTTATACCAGCATGCTCCATATCACTATATACAGGATGTATAACATATACCAGCTGTACATATATAATTATATACAGGAGATACCCAGGTTATACCAGCATGCTCCATATCACTATATACAGGAGATGTATAACTTATACCAGCTGTACATACATAATTATATACAGGAGATACCCAGGTTATACCAGCATGGTCCATATCACTATATACAGGGAGATGTATAACTTATACCAGCTGTACATATATAATTATATACAGAAGATACCCAGGTTATACCAGCATGCTCCATATCACTATATACAGGCAGATTTATAACTTATACCAGCTGTACATACATAATTATATACAGGAGATACCCAGGTTATACCAGCATGGTCCATATCACTATATACAGATGTATAACTTCTACCAGTTGTACATATATAATTATATACAGGAGATACCCAGGTTATACTAGCATGCTCCATATCACTATATACAGGAGATACCCAGGTTATACCAGCATGGTCCATATCACTATATACAGATGTATAACTTATACCAGCTGTACATACATAATTATATACAGGAGATACCCAGGTTATACCAGCATGCTCTATATCACTATGTACAGGAGATGTATAACTTATACCAGCTGTACATACATAATTATATACAGGAGATACCCAGGTTATACCAGCATGGTCCATATCACTATATACAGGAGATGTATAACTTACACCAGCTGTACATATATAATTATATACAGGAGATACCCAGGTTATACCAGCATGCTCCATATCACTATATAAAGGATGTATAACTTATATCAGCTGTACATATATAATTATATACAGGAGATACCCAGGTTATACCAGCATGGTCAAAATCACTATATAGAGGTGATATATAACTTATACCAGCTGTAGATGTATAATTATATACAGGAGATACCCAGGTTATACCAGCATGCTCCATATCACTATATAGAGGAGATGTATAATTTATACAAGCTGTATATCTACTATAAATGCGCCTCCAGGCTTCTTCTTGCCCCGCACTTTGCCCCCTTTGCTGTAACTTTGGTGTCTGATGTTGGGGTCATTAGATGACACACACGCTCACCGCTGCCAGAACATCATCACATGGGAGTGTAATACATTCAGGGACTGTCAGGCAGGGTGGAAGTTACAATGTTACATCTATGGGCGGTGCTGCTGTGCTTCAGGTGTGCGCTTGAATGAGGGAAGCGTTGCTAAGCAACTCTGCATATACTGCTAAGCTGCACCATACACTGCCCAACCAAGAGAGATAGAGAGACAGATAGGGAGAGAGAGTGATAGAGAGACAGCGATAGAGATACAGACAGAGAGAACGATAGAGACAGAGAGAGTGACAGAGAGTCAGAGAAAGAGCATTAGAGAGAGAGAGACAGACAGAGAGAGCAATAAAGAGACAGAATGAGAGAGCGATAGGGAGACAGACCGATAGAGACAGCGATAGAGAGACAGAGAGAGAGAGAGCAATAAAGAGACTTAGAGAGAGCAATATAGACAGAAAGAGAGAGTGATAAAGAGCGAGAGCGAGATACAGACAGAGAGAGAGACAGAAAGAGAATTGTTAGGTTGTGCTGCTGGAGTTTGTTATTCTACAGGGTTCCAGGAGCACACCTGCACAGGTGAGGGTTAATTGAGCTGGCTGGGTGTGGTTTCTCAGGTCAGCCAATCCCCTGGGTCTGGGTGTACATATATACCCCAGCCCCTCAGCGAGAGGAAGCTGTATTTCCTCAGTCTTGTCTGCTGTGTGAGTAGTGTCTGGTCAGCTTGCAGCTTGCTGGGTGATTGCTGTCCTGTGCTGCCTGTTTAGTGTCTTGCTAAAGTAGGGATTGCAAGACACGAGGAGCCTTGTCGGGGCCTTGCAGCTTAAGTTCATTGGCCAATGTACGAACTAACCCCTCACTTTTATATTCAGCTTTACCATCTGCTTCAGTGTGCGAGGTTGTGTGGTGAGTTTGTGCATTTAATGTGTCAGTTCCACTTGGTTGCGAGTGTCACCCTTTGCGGGAGAGCAGGGCCGAGGTTCCAGCGTGGGGCCGCCTTTATTGAGGCGATCACCCCACTTTCTGTAGGTAGGGCCTTGTCATCTTCCCTGCAGCACAGGGTCAGTTGTCCCTAACCCATGTTTTCGGGTCACATTCGTGTGGGCCTGGTTCTTAGTTGTCCACATGAACGTAACAAGATTGAAAAAGATAGACATCGAGACAAGGCGATACCGAGACAATAAGAAAAAAGAGATAGACAGACAGAAACAAACAGAGAGAGACAGACAACGAAAGAGACAGAAAGAGAGAGACAGAGAGAGAGAAAGACAGAGAGAGAGAGAGAGAGAGAGACAGACAGAGAGAGAGACAGAGAGAGAGACAGACAGAGAGAGAGAGACAGAGAGAGAGACAGACAGAGAGATACCTGTAGACTTTTTATATTAGATATCTGTTCCAAATACAAAGTGGCTCTAAATAATCACCTGACCAGCAGATTTAGAGGGTCACAACCAGCACTGGTGAAACATTTTATGTTCACATAGCAAACATCGGGTCAATCTAATATATATATATATATATATATATATATATATATATATATATATATATATAAAATTACATGCAGAAGATACTGTATGTAAGCAGCTGGTATAATTTAAGGGGGGGCACTAGGTAATACGAACCCCTCCCCACCTGTTACCAAATAATAAACACAAAATACTGTCCTGGAAGCAGAGGGTTGCTTAGAGTAAATGCAATATAACTGGACGTCAGCTTACACCCTATGGAATGGTGCGGGCTCAGAAGTTGAACCCATGCCATCAGCAGTGAAGCCCGCTGTGACTGTCTGCCAGCCTCCTACTGCAACAATGTTGATCGCGGTGCAGTGGCCCGTAGTTGTGGTGTGAATGTACGTGACTGACTGCTGTGGATGAGTTCTGTGTGTGTCCCTTTAACTGCGTGAGTAACGTGATTAGTAGTCTTGGGTAGTTGAGGGGCGGAGTTTTAGAGAGACGGAGATAAGAAAATGTAGTGTGAGGTGGAGGACGTTCCTGCGCTGAGCTGGGCCTAGAGTAACAGGTCTCCTGCCACTCCAAAAGAAGGGAAGCCACTGAAGAAGCCTGAGAACCAGATAGAACACTTGAGTGAATGCTGTTACTGAGTTGGGAGTGCAGATCCCACGGACGGTCAGATAACTGGGACTGCAGACGTCTGGAGTTCAGAGCGGAGAGCGTCTCCTAGAAAGCCTGTAATATGGAAGGTGTGGCAGAGAAGTGAATATCTGTAAAGAGGATTGTTATGTCTGCACAATGTCCTACTTGTTGGAGAATCCAAGAGTAAAGTACAGCCGTGCACCGCCGTGTGAGTTCTTGTAAAACTTATTATTGGACTGCGGACTCTTTATTTTGCACCGTGTGAATAGCGGCCTAAAAGAGGCACTGGCGTCACGTGATTCTTCAATACTATGTTTACGTACTACAAGCAACTGGGCCCGGCCAAGTTGGCGCCGCTGATGGGAGAGATCGCGGAGCCACCTGTGACATTTTATCTTATTCCCCCGTGGTCGTCCCCGTCGTGGCGGGCCTCCCGTTCCGGTTGTCGCAATGGCATGTAAAGGGTTCACAGAGGGCTGATGGGCTGCCAAGACAATGGGGTGTCAGACCATAGCCTCCAGGTCTGCTATGGCCTATGATCGCTATGATTAGCAATAATGCATTTCAGTACAGAAGTACAGCAATGTATCACCATGGCGATCATGGCACAGCAGGTACAAGTCCTCTACAGGACATAAAAACAGTAAAAGAAAAAAATTATTAGTAAAAAAACCCTTTTTTCTTTCATGAAGTTTTCCCTTGTTAGTTGAAAGAAATGTAAACCCCACACATTTGGTTTTGTCGCATCCATACAATTACATTGAATACATCTTTGCTTCTGAAAAAAACAATAAAAGTGACCAAAAAAGCCATCTGCAGAAGTCGGAAAACCTAAAAAATATATAGAATTCTGATATTGTCATAAAAAATAATTGCCGGCAGGCCAGCAACTATACCAGTATGCAAGACACGGTCCTGCATGCAGTAACCCCCCCCCCCCCCCCCCGGTCTGTGTGACTGCATGCAGGCACCGTGAGAAGAGGTCAGGGGTCACACCCAGATCACAGTATTGGCAGACGCTGGCGGGATGGGAGCCATGGGGTGAGTTTGAGTTAGTTGATTGCTTCTGGGTAGCTCCTCAGCTGGTGGTAAACTACAGTGGACACTATTAATACTGATGCCACTAATGGGGCTCGCTATTACTATTGGGGCCACTATGAGGGACACTATTACTACTGGGAATGCTATGGGAGTTAGTATTACTACTAGGGCCACTATAGGCATCACTTTTACTACTGGGGCACCCAACGGGGTCACTATTACTACTAGGGCCACTGATAGGGACACTTTCTATTGGAGGCACTATTATTCTGTCACTTCAGACTAGTTGCAGATGGTTCAAATCTATGTTGGGTATCTTGTCTCTTGACACTTTCAATGCCTGTAAAATTGCTGTTTTCTTATTTTTTTGCAGGGGGAAGGGCGATTTCTCACTTTGCCTGAGGCAGCATAAGGCCATGGGGCACCACTGCACAGGATGGATCATCCATAAGTTCTGATAGGCTGTTTTGAGTCATCAATTGAAATAGACCCTCTTGGTAAGTGTTTCCAAAGTCACCACTAAACAGGGCTTTCTTCTGATGGACCTTTGGGGCTCCTTACTGTGGCGGAGCATGGGCCACCAAAGGATCCTCTGGTACTCTAGTGGATCAGTCCAATTCTGACCATTACGCAAAAAGCTTGTAGAGCTAAAAAAGTCTGTTGGTATCACTAGTCAAGAAGGTCATAACAGTGATAGACTTTCCTGCACAGAGCATGATCCAAACGTGAGCTCTTTGTATGCAACAGTCAGGAGCAGCGATCCAGTACAGTCAATGCTACTAATTCTCATGAGGTTCCTCTGAATTACTCTTCCCAACTCAACCTTCTAGACCTTTTGAACTCTTGTCCTGCAAAAGTTGTGGGAATTTCACACCCGCCGGGTTCACTGTAGTATAGTAAGGGCGAGCATGACAAGTTTAAACACAAATTACCAAGAAGAATCAATTTGACACGGTTGTAATGTACATTCACAATGCAGGCCCTCATTCAGCTCCTATGTCCACTTCCGTCGCTCACCTCACAGAGAACGCGGTGTGAGAAGGTTCAGCGGGATGTCAAGACTCTTCCATATGCAAGGAACCTTTTATTTAGACTACTAGTTTACCCGTCGCGCGTTGCTGCAAAGACAGACAGACATACATACATTTGTTTTTATGTATCTAGATAACAACACAGCACAGCTTTTTTATGTTACCTCAGTGCTATAATATATAACAACCAATCACAGCACAGCTTTCATGTTACCTCATCAGTGTAATATATAACAACCAATCACAGCGCAGCTTTCATGTTACCTCAGTAGTATAAGACATACCAATGAATCACAGCGCAGCTTTCATGTTACCTCAGCGGTATAATATATAACAACCAATCACAGCGCAGCTTTCATGTTACCTCAGTATAATATATAACAACCAATCACAGCACAGCTTTCATGTTACCTCAGTATAATATATAACATCCAATCACAGCGCAGCTTTCATGTTACCTCATCAGTGTAATATATAACAACCAATCACAGTGCAGCTTTCATGTTACCTCAGTAGTATAATATATAACAACCAATCACAGCGCAGCTTTCATGTTACCTCAGCAGTGTAATATATAACAACCAATTACAGCACAGCTTTCATGTTACCTCAGGATAATATATAACAACCAATCACAGTGCAGCTTTCATGTTACCTCAGTATAATATATAACACCCATAGTTGTACTATGCCAGTAATCTTCCCAGGAGTGTACTCAACAACTTCCTAAAGTTTCATGGTGATTAGATGAATGGTGTAGTAGCGCATAAAGGACAGACAGATAGACAGACAGACATACATTCATTTTTATATATATAGATGACATCAGGAAGTGAGAGAATTAGATTCCGTATGTAAAATTTGGACGCTAATTCTTTTGCGCATAGAATTGAACAATCGAGTTGGGACCTATTAGCTTTTCCTATTTATGACATAATCAATGCTCGTGCCAAATTTCATGTTTCTATGACACTGGGAAGTGAGAAAATTAGATTCCGTACTTAAAATTTGGACGCTAATTCTTTGGCGCTTAGAATTGAATAATCGAGTTGGGACCCATTACCTTTTCCTATTTATGACATAATCAATGCTCATGCCAAATTTCATGTTTCTACAACATCGGGAAGTGAGAGAATTAGTAGCAATGATGGAAATCAAACCATCTACGTGGGGGGGGAGGGGCGTAACTGTCAACGACGCTCGCATGCATGCCATTTATCGTAGCATAAATGTACTATGCCTATAATCTTCCCAGGAGTGTACTCAACAACTTTCCAAAGTTTCATGGCGATCGGATGAATGGTGTAGTAGCGCATAAAGGACAAACACACAGACAGACAGACACACACAGACAGACATGCATTCAATTTTATATATATAGATAAGAGTAAAATAGAGAAGAAAACGTGATAAAGTGATGTGAGTCCGAGGAACGCTTTGAAACGTCAGATATGTTTGATCTTACAGAAGAGGATCGGCACAGGGGCCCAACCAGGTGATTCCTACTGCTTGAATTTTAGCTCCTAAGCCTTCAAAATCCCAAAGTATTCAATGAGTTGAACAATAGACTCGTGTGAAGGGATCCGGACTATCAGCATTTGTAACAATGGGCTCAATTATAAGGAAGGTTTTTGGCAGTTAAATAATTTCCATAAAAGCATCTCTGTAGTTCCTGCTTAGTTGCCGTATATTTTAAAGCCATCATGTCAAGTTCTAAAGGTTAGGGGATAACTTTAGGATCCTAGTGGTTGGACCACCACCAATCCAGAAATATCACCCCTGGCACCACTGCTCCATTCACGTCAAAGACAACTGCCAGAGAGAGTAGAATTCAAGCAGGTACCAGTCCTCTCATGGTCCCGCTGAAGTGATTGGCACCATGCAGATTTACGAGCTCTTGCACTCGGTTATTTCCGGCTGTTCTCAGTGAAGGGAATGGTGGCGCACGTACCTGTTGACAAAATTTCGGAACCTGCTGGGGACGATTTCTTTGGATGCACAGTCTCTTTGAGAATGCAGGGCTTGGAGTGAAGCTGCAGTCAGCCGGGCATATACCCTGCAGCAATTATATTACAGCACAGGCCTTCATATAAATGACAGGATGGCAGAAGGTTGGCCAGGATGGATCCATGGTGGCAGCTGAAAATACCCCCATCCTCCATGATGTTTGGCAGCGATTGGGACCAGCCGCAGATTTCAGCGCATGCGCCGATGTGGCACGCATATGCAGAAGGCCGGAGAGCTCGGCAAATTTAAAATCTGCCTGCACCCAACTGTCAAAGATAGCCAAGTGCGAGGAAATGTGAGCGGTCGCGGTTCCCGGTCACATGATCACCGTTATCCATCTGATAATAGTGATCATATAACGTTAAGAAAAGTTAAAATAAAAAGTTTAAAAAGTTAAGTTTCCTCTCCCCTTACGGATCGTATCCATGAGGGGAGATAAAATTACATAACTAAGGTCCCCAAATTTCTCCCACAATGGGACCTTACCCCAGCTTCTGCACATGTGCCGGTCAGCATGATGGCGGACGCATGCACAAAAGTCGAGGATTGCCCAGGAAATTTAAAATCTCCCTGCTCTTGGCTACTAAAGGTAGTCGAGAGCCTGGAGATGTCACAGGGGGCCGCGGTATGCGGTTACTGGTCATGTGATCACCGTTATCCAATGCTCCCGGCAGCCAACGGTCGCTGATAGTCTGCAGCAGTGAGCAGTGGCCTTGTAGAGCGGTCGCTGATCACATGATAAAAAGGTAGCGATCTACCTTAGGCCGGTCTCATACGACTAGATAGGAATTACGGATTTCACATGCGTTCGATTCGCGGTAATACAAGGATCAATGAAATGCATTGGATTACACAATTGCGCTCACATTAGTGGGTCAGAATTATGTAATCCACTCACAGAAAATAGAGCATATTCTATTTTACCGCGGATATCCGTGACACAGAGCCCATTGTGCTCCATGGTGGTGGATATACCCCATATGCTCCTACCTTGTATACGGGCTGCGGGTACCCGTGTCATCGCTGTCATCCTAGCTGTGTGAGTACGCAGCCGGGCACACAGCTGGGATCCGCTGCGGGCCTCCACAAGTGGATTCCACATCCGGCTGCGTGAGCCCGGCGTTATTCAGACCGCTACCTGTAATACGTAATTTACAAGAAGCCCCGGGAACGCTCGCCTTTATGCAGTTCCAGGAGCAGCTTGTTGAGCGCCTTTTGTGTGAGACCACTGCACCTCAGCGAGCATACGACGCCTCACAGCGCCACTTTTTACACCCCATCCCTGCCACTGAGGAGGAGATACCCGGTTTTATTGTCCCATGTGCCCATCCCAACCAACCTCTGTAATTACCCCTGTCTGCCTGCTGAGACCACCAGTGATCAGCTGTGATCTGTGGGGAAACCTGGCAGTAGGTGTTCAATTTTCCTGCAGCACCTCCACAGGGACAATGAAGGACTACACAGTGTTCATTGACACCAATGGTTTTTTGTGTAACACAGGACGGGTCCTCCAGAGCGAGAGACACTCTTTGGGCTCCCATAATCATGCGATGTCACTGCTCAGGGCCATTACCGTCCAAAGGATTGCCAAGCAGCCATAGACATCAAGCAATGGTTATTCATTTCTACAAATGCCAATGGAAATCTGAGCTTCTAATGGTGGTTTGTCCCAGGTAAGGGCCCTCTGTCACCTCAGCCCGCTGCATGCAACAGACAACCATTGTCTATAGAAAGCCTAATATTCATCTTTGGTCTTTGAGACAGGGAAGAAGATAATAGAGGCAGGGATGAATGTGCTGCGGCCCACACCAAGTTCCCACTACAGTACCCATCAACATACAATAAAAGTCTGATTTGGGAATGGAATTGCTCAGTCCCATTGAGCCATATGTGGTCACTCTCCATTAAAGAGGTTGTCAAGCAACCACTTCTTGTAGACCAACCATTGGTCCATGATGGCCAGGAGTATGGACACCAACAGACACGCGGCGCTGGACTCCGGACAGCTGAATATAATTTTTATATTCTCATAGGATACAATCAGGTTTGATCACACTTGAGCGGTCACACCTCCAACCAAAATGGGGATGGGGTATCCTGTTTCATGGAAATGTCATACTGTAAGTCTGTGGTTGGTTCTAAAATTACAGGATTTTCGAAGGACTTATAAAGCTGGAACTCCTCTCCAGAGTCGGACCAAAATAATCAGAGATGCCTTAGAGGGCATGTGCAGGAAATAACTAAGGGCCTGAGGGTGAACTATCAATGTGCTGCCGGTAGGTGTCCAACTTACAAGACCCCCAAAATGAACAAGGGGCTGTGCTGCTTGTCAGAACCCCCTACACTGCAGTGGTTGTCTATAGTAAGATATCTCAGGCCCATTTGCTTGAATGGGATTCAGCTGCAGTCCTACACACATAAATGGTATTGTTACCGGCTGAGGCATAACAAGGAGCTCTTGGGCCCCAATGCAAATTCTACACCCCGGTCCTACCTCCCATGTGGCATTTCTAACAATGGTGTCTTCTTTGTGAGCTTTGTCCCCCAGATTCCAGGAATGGATGTGCTGCTACCTGTGCACCCCCTATAGCAGTGATGGCGAACCTTTTAGAGACCGAGTGCCCAAACTGCAACCCAAAACCCACTTATTTATTGTAAAGTCCCAACATGTCAGGGGGCGGGGCTTATCACCACATATGATTTTTACCTCCGTCGTTCTTAAAAGGACAAGGCTGTTTCAAAATAGACAGCATGCAGATTTTGATTGATTTTGGATGCGGAAATGCTATGGAATTTGCTACGGAAATTTCCGCTGAGGACATTCTGCAGCATTTCCACCTCGTGTAAACATATCCCAGCGGTGACATTGACACCCCCCCCCCCCCCCCCCTCAGAGCAGCCCTAGTGCTAATAGTGACCCACCGCAGAGCGGCTTTAGTGGTTATAGTGACCCCGCACAGTGGCCCCAATCGTAATAGTGACATCCCACAGTGCCCCCCCCCAGTAGTAATAGTGACACCACACAGTGGTCTCAGTGGTAATAGCGACATCCCACAGCAGCCCCCAGTAGCAATAGTGACACCTTACAGCATCCCCAGTAGTAATAGTGACATCCCACAGTGGCCCCCAGTAGTAATAGCGACATCCCATAGTGGCCCTTGTAGTAATAGGGGGAGGAGGATCCCGGCTGCACACTGACATCAGAGTGTGAGCCGGGATCAGCGCCTATAGCAGCGCTGCTGTGTGAATACCAGCAGGGGAGCTGCGGCAGACCTGCCGGTATTTACTAATGTGGTGAGTGGCCGATGGTGGCGAGTGCCAGCTGGGAAGGCTCTGAGTGCCGCCTCTGGCACGCGTGCCATAGGTTCGCCACCACTGCCCTATAGCTACACCCCTGGTCTACAGTCATCGTAATCATACATTTTAGGAGCTTTGATTTGCCATCCAATCTCCTAACCGGTTGAATTGTTGCAAAGTTCCCATCTGTCATTAAGTAAACTGACTCATGAAGCACAGGAATTCCTAACTCAATATGACTCCCATCATGCATAAAACTTGCAGGAAGCAATGACCTGAGTTATTGGTTGAGCCCGGAACTGGGCAAACAAACCTAAATCTAGATCAATCACGCTCCACAGTACTTTTACTTTCTATCTACAATGAAAGGCTCCGCACATGAAGAGGATATTACTCATCCTGTGGGCAAACACATTGAGTAAACTGAATTCCCTAAGTGGGGACAGGAGATAAAGCAAGGTATTGCTGGATATTTGCTGATTTACGACATCCGTCTTGTCCATGCAAGTCATTATATATAGCAAATATGTATATAGTACTAGAGCTGTGGGAAGAGGCAGTCATGTGACCAGGGGTAGATTGGCTATTGGCCCTAGTGAGAGGAATCCCGATAGTTGGGTTTGGTTAAAGGGCCGTATTTCACCTTTTCTAGTTCATCCACTTGTCCTTCCCTAAGGGGAAGCAAATACTTCCAACGGACAGAAAGGAGATTGACAGAATCAGTTACCAGACAGAGGCGGCAATCAACAAATGGAGCAGGAGAGGAGGCGGGGTCACTAGAATAGGCGGAGGAAGTGCATGTGGGAAAGACTGTAGCATGTTGAAGGGACCATGGGCAGCTAAATGTGCGATGGCAAGGAAAGCAGAGCAACAGTCTAAAGCTGCAAGAAGAGCAGAAGACTTGAAGTACAACGGGCACAGGGCCAACCAGAGGCATAACCTGAAGTTGCTAGACCTCCATGCAAGATCTGTAACAGGGCCCCCAACTATAATGCTTCATTCATATCACTGGTCTTCTCATATAGGAAAAAGAGACCTAAAGGGTCCCTAAGGCTCCAGGGCCCAGGTGTGACTACCTCCTCTGCACTTACTAAGTATGCCCCTGGCTAAGTGCTACCTGGATGCACAAGGGGGAGATAGAACACATGGCAGAAGATCGAGGTGGCCCCACAGAGGCTCAATTGGGTTCAAGCCTGGGGAATTAGCAGGCAGGGAAGTACCTGGAAGTCTTCCAACCACTGTCAGACATTTCTAGCTATGTGACATGTTGCATTTTCTCATCTTCCCCAGTGAAGACAATCCGCATGTATGGGTGTACTTGGTCTGCCAGAAAGGATTCATAACCGGAACGATTTAGAGTGCCTCCGCATGGATGAGCAGCCCAGAGAACACCACACACGCATTCCCAAGACTGTAACGCTGCCGCCACCGGCTTGTGTTCTTCCAGTAATGGCTGCAGGGTATTTGTTCTCTGATGTTTCTCACCTGACACGCCAACGTCCATCCGTTTAATGAAGCAGAAAACGTGACTCATCGGAGAAGGCGACCCTCCACCAATCTGTGGTGCTCCAATTCCAATACTGCCACACAAATTGAAGCCTTTTCTTCCAGTGCACCTTTTTCCGCATAGATCCTGTGACTGTCCATCTGCTAAGGGAGCCTCAAACATAGGCGGGTTCTCTGAACTGCAGACACATGTCTAGTAGTCCATTGGTTCATATTAATGCTGGGTGGCTCCACCGTAGAGTATCAGTCGTCCCTCACGTATCCTCGTAGCCGACATTCACTTTGCATATCAATGGCACATGATGCTCCGCAGTTTCCATGTCGGTTATTCCCAATGGCGCCATTTGTCCACTCACAATACACTTTCTCCACAGCAGCACCTGATCAGTTCATAAACTGCTGTTTGAAAAATACCGCCACTCTCAGCCTGAAAACCAATAATCGTCCCTTTATGCAACTCTGATAAATCTCCCCTTTTACCCATAACAACAAGCGATGTGTGAGCAGATGGCCCATCGCACACCTTACATGTCCACCAAGCCAGCCCACCACACCTCACTTCCTTCATGGGCTACACACTGCCAACGCCGAAAGTAAGAGGTGTCATAATAATGTGACTTGACTGTGTATTTTCTGTGTTGTTATATTAAAGATTTTGAGCATTACTGTGTGGTTGAGACCTGTGGTTCTACAGGTTCCATGAGCACACCTTCACAGGTGAGGGTTAATTGAGCTGGCTGGGTGTAGTACTCTCCGGCCAATCCTCCTGGTCTGCTGCACATAAATACCAGCTTCTCTTGCCAGAGGATGACGGTTATTTTATCATGTTTATGCATTCTGTGTTAATCCCACACTGAGTTTGGTTTTATGCATGTCTAGTCTGTAGTGTGTCTCTCACCTTCCCTGTGGACTGTCTGGACACCTGTAGTCCCCGTCTGCATCTTATGAGGACTCCCTCTTCCCTTCCCTTTTACAGGTGTGGCCTCCAGACATCTGATGTCTTATATGTGTGTCAGATGGGTGATGCCTGACACTGTTCCTTGTATGTCAGTATGGCGTCTGACTCTTTCTTCTTGGATTGGACATAAGCGCTAGCTAGGTTTATCTGTATGCATGTGAGCTCTGAGTGGGGTTTCTGTGTCATCCTAGGGTTTTGCTTTCATGCATGATGTGTGGTGCGTGTCTTTGCAGGTGGCCGGACGTGTGTGAACAGTGTTGTGTCCATTGGGCCTGTGCAGGTGCCAGACAAGGTGTATGAATTGTCCTGTTCTATCTTGTGTGCAAGTCCCTGGGGTGTTGGTGTGAACAGTGACATCAGGTGTGAACAGTCCTGTTCTGTGAGCTGGTGTGAGCTGCATCCTGTCCTGCTGTGGATTGTTTGCCATCCAGGGATAGGTAGGTCCCCTAGATTCTAGCGTGGGGTCATCCTTATTGGGACGATCGCCCTGCTTGCAGGCAGGTTTCCTGTTTTGAAAGATCACCAAACAGCTATTAGATGGGGTAGTGCAGGCTCACTGGGTCCCTGTGAAGACCCCCAATAGCACTATCAATACTGAAGCCACTATAAATACTGGGGTCACTCTTCATACTAGGCCACTATTACTACTGGGCCCCTAACAGGGATCACTATTACTACTAGGGCCACTATGGGGGAGTCATTATTACTACTGCGGTTATTATGGGGTTACTATAGATACTGGAGTCACTATGGGGGCACTATTAATACTAGGCCACTATTGCTACTGGGGCCACTATAGGGGGTCACTATAAACACTGGAACCACTATGGGGGTCATTATTGCCACTGGGGCCATTAAGGGGTCACTACTACTATTGGGGTAACATAGAGGATGACTATTGCTCAGTTAACTCAGCGAAGTTTCAATGGTTTAAATATGTGTTGGATATCTTGTGTATTGGCACTTTCTATGTCTGTAAAATAAGTCTCTTTCTTGCGGGGGCACCATTTCACACTTCGCCTCAGGCAGCATAAAGCCCTGGGTCTCCCCTATATATATTGTAGGCAGTTAAAGAGTGAGGTTGTGGATGGAATGTATCTCCCTCCCAGGCTCTTAGTCCGGACAGGGTGGCAATCCAGTCCACAACTTCAGCCTGGTTCTCAGAGAACTCAGCTGTAGGCACTGACCCCATACTGGGGCATAAAAGACTGCAGCTCCAGGGAGTCAGTGCCTGACAAGCTGAGGAGGGAGTACAACCTTACAGCGTGGAGCTGAGGAAGCCTCTGAGCACCCTGCGTGGTGCATCGCTGCATATGTTATGTTAAATGGACTTTTTGTTGCTTTGCCTGGAGTCTGCTTTACAGAATAACACTGAAGTAAGTTTTATGCACTTTCTAGTCCAGAGTGTCACTGCCCCCCCCCCCCCCCCACCACCACCACCACCCGGAGGACTTTGTTACAATATATATATACTGTTAGTGTGAAATTTCTGTTAAAATCCATAATTTTGAGTAACTTGTGCCCTCCCTCCCGTGAAGTGAGACCGAGCTTGTTGGTAAAGTTTATTTGTTAAAAAAAAAAAAAAAAATCCTGCCTCCATCTCCACCTTCCACCTGCCACCTGTCACCTGTCACCTGTCATGTCACCGGTCACCTGGCCACCCTATCAGAGACCTCTTACACTTTTGGAGCTGGAAACAACTTTCAGTCCTCAGGGCAAATACACATCGTCCTACTGATACAATCCCCAGTTCTGCCATTCCGGATTGTGGAAAAGCTGAGTGGCTGACAATCCCGGAGGGAACTGGAATGGCCATATTTGTCATAAAGCTGGCCTGAATCCCAAAACCTATTATTCATCATGAGAAGATGCTCCTCGTTAATGACCAACCACAGAGTGATGCTATAAGTAATGAGTAATGTCCCAGGACTGCATCCAGCGTCGGACATCAGAGTATCAGCGCCGGCGCTTCGGAGAGGTCAGTGCTAAACGTCAGCCAGCTGCCCAGTTACAGGAAAGCGTTTAATCACATCGTCTTCCGTAGCGCCCGCTCACCAGGGAAAATGTGAGGCGGATAAAGATAAAACACATCATCGTAAACCTTCTAGTTAGTCTAGTTAGTGCAGCCGTCAGTCGGATGTACAGGGGAGGCTGTTCTCAGCATCCCTGCTATAGGTCTTATAGTTAGTGCAGCCGTCAGACGGATGTACAGGGGAGGCCGTTCTCAGCATCCCTGCTATAGGTCTTATAGTTAGTGCAGCCGTCAGACGGATGTACAGGGGAGGCCGTTCTCAGCATCCCTGCTATAGGTCTTATAGTTAGTGCAGCCGTCAGACGGATGTACAGGGGAGGCCGTTCTCAGCATCCCTGCTATAGGTCTTATAGTTAGTGCAGCCGTCAGACGGATGTACAGGGGAGGCCGTTCTCAGCATCCCTGCTATAGGTCTTATAGTTAGTGCAGCCGTCAGACGGATGTACAGGGGAGGCCATTCTCAGCATCCCTGCTATAGGTCTTATAGTTAGTGCAGCCGTCAGACGGATGTACAGGGGAGGCCGTTCTCAGCATCCCTGCTATAGGTCTTATAGTTAGTGCAGCCGTCAGACGGATGTACAGGGGAGGCCGTTCTCAGCATCCCTGCTATAGGTCTTATAGTTAGTGCAGGCGTCAGACGGATGTACAGGGGAGGCCGTTCTCAGCATCCCTGCTATAGGTCTTATAGTTAGTGCAGCCATCAGACAAATGTACAGAGGAGGCCGTTCTTAACATCCCTGCTATAGGCTTTATAGTTACTGCAGCCGTCAGACGGATGTACAGGGGAGGCCGTTCTCAGCATCCCTGCTATAGGTCTTATAGTTAGTGCAGCCGTCAGACGGATGTACAGGGGAGGCCGTTCTCAGCATCCCTGCTATAGGCTTTATAGTTAGTGCAGCCGTCAGACGGATGTACAGGGGAGGCCGTTCTCAGCATCCCTGCTATAGGTCTTATAGTTAGTGCAGCCGTCAGACGGATGTACAGGGGAGGCCGTTCTCAGCTTCCCTGCTATAGGTCTTATAGTTAGTGCAGCCGTCAGACGGATGTACAGGGGAGGCCGTTCTCAGCATCCCTGCTATAGGTCTTATAGTTAGTGCAGCCGTCAGACGGATGTACAGGGGAGGCCGTTCTCAGCATCCCTGCTATAGGCTTTATAGTTAGTGCAGCCGTCAGACGGATGTACAGGGGAGGCCGTTCTCAGCATCCCTGCTATAGGTCTTATAGTTAGTGCAGCCGTCAGACGGATGTACAGGGGAGGCCGTTCTCAGCTTCCCTGCTATAGGTCTTATAGTTAGTGCAGCCGTCAGACGGATGTACAGGGGAGGCCGTTCTCAGCATCCCTGCTATAGGTCTTATAGTTAGTGCAGCCGTCAGACGGATGTACAGGGGAGGCCGTTCTCAGCATCCCTGCTGCCGTCAGACGGATGTACAGGGGAGGCCGTTCTCAGCATCCCAGCTATAGGCTTTATAGTTAGTGCAGCCATCAGACGGATGTACAGGGGAGGCCGTTCTCAGCATCCCTGCTATAGGTCTTATAGTTAGTGCAGCGTCAGACGGATGTACAGGGGAGGCCGTTCTCAGCATCCCTGCTATAGGTCTTATAGTTAGTGCAGCCGTCAGACAGATGTACAGGGGAGGCCGTTCTCAGCTTCCCTGCTATAGGCTTTATAGTTAGTGCAGCCGTCAGGCGGATGTACAGGGGAGGCCGTTCTCAGCTTCCCTGCTATAGGTCTTATAGTTAGTGCAGCCGTCAGGCGGATGTACAGGGGAGGCCGTTCTCAGCATCCCTGCTATAGGTCTTATAGTTAGTGCAGCCGTCAGACGGATGTACAGGGGAGGCCGTTCTCAGCATCCCTGCTATAGGTCTTATAGTTAGTGCAGCCGTCAGACAGATGTACAGGGGAGGCCGTTCTCAGCTTCCCTGCTATAGGCTTTATAGTTAGTGCAGCCGTCAGGCGGATGTACAGGGGAGGCCGTTCTCAGCTTCCCTGCTATAGGCTTTATAGTTAGTGCAGCCGTCAGGCGGATGTACAGGGGAGGCCGTTCTCAGCTTCCCTGCTATAGGTCTTATTAGCCTATTCTGTACACTTTTCCTTGAAAACCCCTCTTGCTACACAGCTAGGAAACATTACTAATCCGTATTCACTTAGCTGCATAGGCAGCAGTAGGGGACGCTCCAGCTGTGCCAGCACTATTCTCACTAGTACAGCAGTAGGGGGCACTCCAGGTGTGTCGGCACAGTTCTCACTAGCGCAGCAGTAGGGGGCGCTCCAGCTGTGCCGGCACTGGCCTCACTAGTGCAGCAGTAGAGGGCGCTCCGGCTGTGTCGGCACTGGCCTCACTAGTGCAGCAGTAGAGGGCGCTCCGGTTGTGTCGGCAATGGCCTCACTAGTGCAGCAGTAGAGGGCGCTCCGGTTGTGTCGGCAATGGCCTCACTAGTGCAGCAGTAGGGGGCGCTCCTGCTGTGCCGGCACTGGCCTCACTAGTGCAGCAGTATGGGGCGCTCCGGCTGTGCCGACACTGGCCTCACTAGTGCAGCAGTAGTGGGGCACTCCAGCTGTGCCGGCACTATTCTCACTAGTACAGCAGTAGGGGGCGCTCTTGCTGTGCCGCTCTGGTCTCACAAGTGCAGCAGTAGAGGGGCACTCCAGCTGTGTCGGCACTGTTCTCACTAGTACAGCAGTAGGGGGCGCTCTGGCTGTGTCGGCACTGTTGTCACTAGTGCAGCACTAGGGGGCGCTCCAGCTGTGTCGGCACTGTTGTCACTAGTGCAGCACTAGGGGGCGCTCCAGCTGTGTCGGCACTGTTGTCACTAGTGCAGCACTAGGGGGCGCTCCAGCTGTGTCGGCACTGTTGTCACTAGTGCAGCACTAGGGGGCGCTCCAGCTGTGTCAGCACTGTTGTCACTAGTGCAGCACTAGGGGGCGCTCCAGCTGTGTCGGCACTGTTGTCACTAGTGCAGCACTAGGGGGCGCTCCAGCTGTGTCGGCACTGTTGTCACTAGTGCAGCACTAGGGGGCGCTCCAGCTGTGTCGGCACTGTTGTCACTAGTGCAGCACTAGGGGGCGCTCCAGCTGTGTCGGCACTGTTGTCACTAGTGCAGCACTAGGGGGCGCTCCAGCTGTGTCGGCACTGTTGTCACTAGTGCAGCACTAGGGGGCGCTCCAGCTGTGTCGGCACTGTTGTCACTAGTGCAGCACTAGGGGGCGCTCCAGCTGTGTCGGCACTGTTGTCACTAGTGCAGCAGTAGGGGGCGCTCCAGCTGTGTCGGCACTGTTCTCATCAGTGAAGCAGTAGGGGGCGCTCTAGCTGTGGCAGCACTGTTCTCATTAGTGAAGCAGTAGGGGGCGCTCCAGCTCTGGCAGCACTGTTCTCATTAGTGAAGCAGTAGGGGGCGCTCCAGCTGTGGTGGCACTGGTCTCACTAGTACAGCAGTAGGGGGCGCTCCAGCTGTGGTGGCACTGGTCTCACTAGTACAGCAGTAGGGGGCGCTCCAGCTGTGGTGGCACTGGTCTCACTAGTACAGCAGTAGGGGGCACTCCAGCTCTAGTGGCACTGTTCTCATTAGTGAAGCAGTAGGGGGCGCTCCAGCTCTGGCAGCACTGTTCTCATTAGTGAAGCAGTAGGGGGCGCTCCAGCTCTGGTGGCACTGGTCTCACTAATGCAGCAGTAGGGGGCGCTCTAGCTGTGGCGGCACTGTTCTCATTAGTGAAGCAGTAGGGGGCACTCCAGCTCTGGTGGCACTGGTCTCACTAATGCAGCAGTAGGGGGCGCTCCAGCTCTGGTGGCACTGGTCTCACTAATGCAGCAGTAGGGGGCGCTCAAGCTGTGGCGGCACTGTTCTCATTAGTGAAGCAGTAGGGGGCGCTGTTCTCATAACACTGCATTAATTTTTTTTTTGTTTGTTTTCTGCTGTTTTTTATTCACTATTAACCCTTTTACTCTGCTGTGCTGTTTTAACTCACCATTGTTGACTATGTACCGAATGGAGCGCTGTGAAGAAGAAGCTGTTAGATGCTACAATCAATAGCAATTGCGTCATGTGAGCAGATGACAGGGCAGGATGCTTCTTCTGTCACCCATCAGCACCTCACAGAGTGAAGATATTAATGGGTTCCCATGGCATCCATAGTCCTGACAAAGACCTCTATATCTGCCCTGTAGCTCAGCCTATTACAGACCGCCTCCGGCAGAGTCTAATAGGCTGCTGTCATAGCCTTAGTAGAATGCACTACATAAGTAATGCAGTGTACTATCCTAGTGATCAAAGTATTGCAGTGTCTGAGGAGCAGGTCTTGGCCTAGGAGACGGCGGGGATTAGAGTAGGGCCTCGTCATGGTGGCACTACCGCCTCCCACCCGGAGGGTACTTGGAGAGCAAGTCCCAGGGCCGAGGGCAGGCTATTAAATGGAGTTGGTTGCTTACTTGGTTCTGTGGTTGTCACGAGTGATATCACTGTTCCTTCCTCCGTGGTGAAACTGACGGTGTAATACAGTCCACACACACAGAAAGTAGTGAAAAAAACACAACTGCCGGAAACAGTCAACAACGGGAACTTTACTTGAATAACGCGCATAAAGTAATGTGGTGGATGGAAGTACTTGTAATACTGGGATGGGTGGGCGGCTGCATATTAGTCTGCACTGGACAATTAGCTCCTCCAGTCTATAGTCTGGCTTACTGCATCTTATTAGGGTCTATGGTGATTGTGCCTACCCTACGGCGATTGTGCCAGCCTTATGGCAAATGTGCCTGCTCAGCGGTGATTGTGCCGGCTCTGTGCCTTACCAGGTCCGGCATTGTTGGCTCTGTTCCAGTGAATAATGCTTTTGTTTTTCCTCTCACCTCTGTGATTTCGAAGTAGCTGTAATAAACACACCAGTGCAGGCAGGATTAGTGATGGGGACAGGGAGGCAGACACAGGATGATACCGGGCCCACAGTCCAGGTTATCTGTGCAGCACCGCTCCTGGAAACATATATACTCCGTAGAAGAACACAAACTCTCTACCGGTCACTCATTCGTTAGGCAGATTTGAACTCTGCACGGCGGACTCCACACATCAGACACACTGCTTAACCATTTCCAATCCAATTTGTATCCTGGGTTTCCTAGGGGGCTTACTCTTTTTCTGCCGTTATACAATGGCGCTATCTACTGGCTAAAGCCAGTACTGCATGAGGTGACACATTGGATAGGCTCTGTACAGCCTTAAATCATAATGTCTTAAGACGTCAGACAGTGGATTGGAAAGGGTTAAGTAGGGGTCCTAGGGAAGACTTCTAGGCCACCTCTCTGCTTTCTCCATTTTCTCCACATGCAGGTTGAAGGTACCTGCATGCAGGCAGCACTCCTCAGCAAGCCC
This sequence comes from Eleutherodactylus coqui, assembly GCA_035609135.1. Taxonomy (NCBI): domain Eukaryota; kingdom Metazoa; phylum Chordata; class Amphibia; order Anura; family Eleutherodactylidae; genus Eleutherodactylus; species Eleutherodactylus coqui. The sequence continues at coordinate 173,521,950 of CM069413.1, forward strand.
TCTTGTCACACTCCACTCCAACCTCCAGACAAAGACAAAAACCCAATCATGCATTCTACAAACACATTTATATAAGGTCACATGACTTACAAAAGATACATTTCCAGACATAACCCACACAGTAACCCATTCAGTGCTGCAGCTGGGCAATACACTCCATATTCATGCAAGCTAAAACATACTCACAGTACACATAGGCACGAGACTACATAGAGCATCCAGCACCTTCCAGAAACTTCCATACATGAATTTCTGTACACCAGTTTCCGCATCTTCAACTGTCCTACAAAACAGTGTCAGAAATGTTAAATTTAAAGAAAAAAAAACTTCTGTTAAAAAAAAAAAAAATTTTCCCACAAAAACCCTATTTAGTAAATAAAATGCAAAAAAAAATAATTAAAAAGCGGCACATAATCGGATCACTGTGTTTGTGACGATCCAAATAATGACAATATTTTGCTATTTCAGAAACAATTACCAGCAGCACATATAATAAAGCACTTTTAGGGCTCCCACCCACTTGTGGTGTTTTAACCCTGTGATATCGCTACGTGTTTTAACACGATTGTCCATGGGACTTTCTGATGTTAATAACACATCACAGGTTGGCGCTTTGGGATTTTTGTGCGCTGCGTTTTTAACATTAGAAAGTCCCATTGACAATCGGGTGAAAACACGTAGCGATATCACAGCATTAAAAAAACCGCAAGCGCTGTGAGCCCCTATGGTAGGACCTTTAAGTGATGCAGCAGCCAACTGGAACCGAACCTCATCCGCACGTTTGTAGAGATAAAAAACGTGTCAGCAGCATCCATGGATGAGAAGAACTTACAAAAAGTGCTTGATTCTCCCGTAGCATCAACAGATAGAGGCGACGTTTCGGCCCCCAATCAGGCTATTCGTCACACATGGAGAATGCTGTCAAAATAATTCACAAACTAATGCCAGAATTTCTATTTTTCTTTTGTTTGCCTCCCAAAAAATGTAATAAAAAGCACCGCAAAGGTCAGCTGTATCTCGAACCGGTGCCAATACGAGCTCCACCCACAAAAACAAACCCCAACGAGCTCCACCCACAAAAACAAACCAATACGAGCTCCACCCACAAAAACAAACCAATACGAGCTCCACCCACAAAAACAAACCCCAACGAGCTCCGCTGACGGAAGAATAAAACGCTCTTGGGTTTTAGGGTACCTCCTCACTTGCAATAAAATCGTGCGACTTTCATGCGATGTGAGAGGGAGTGAAGCAATGATTTTCAATGGTTTATTCCCATTTGCGATGTTGCGTAGAAAAAGATAAATTGCAGCATGTCTTATCTTTTTGTGATATTGTGCATTGTTCTCAATGGGGCTGGCGGCGGCAGCGCTGGTTTCATCGTAAGCAATGGGAGAGGTCTGCAATCCTTTGCTGCGGCTGTGACAGCCACGGCAGAGAAATCGCTTCGTCCCCGGTGGGGGAATCCCTTCATTCCTGGATGGGGAATCCCTTCATTCCTGGATGGGGAATCCCTTCATTCCCACAGTAATGCAAGGCTATTTTCGCATAGTGGAAAGTGCGATATTGGATTGTGAATCACGGCCACACCAGTGATATTGCCCACACCAGTGTGAAGGGGCCCTTAGAAGGCGGAGGGGCAGAGTCAATTGTTTTTCTCTAAACTTGGTGTTGCAGTAATCGCGCCGATACGGTAGGAAAGCTATCAGGTTATTTGTACTGATTGGGAAGACTGAAAAAAAAGAAAACAAATAATAGTGGAATTTTTGTTCGTTTTCCCAGCTGCCCCAAAGAATAGAATAACAGCTGAACAGCACATTATATGGACCCAGAACGATGCTATTAGAATATACAATTCATCACACAAACACGCGCCTTGGTCCTTAAGACACAAAATGGGCCGGTCACTTAGGGGTTAAGAGATGGAGCGCACCTTATGGAAATCAGCGCAGAAGCTTCCACTTGGCCCACAGCTGCAGAACACTTAGGGCTCATGTCCACGGGCAAAATGTGATTTAAAATCCGCAGCGGATCTCCCGCGCGCGGATCCGCACCCCATAGGGATGCATTGACCACCCGCGGGTAGATAAATACCCGCGGATCGTCAATAAAAGGCATTTTAAAAAAAATGGAGCATGAAAAAATCTGGACCATGCTCCATTTTCGTGCGGGTCTCCCGCGGGGTCGGCTCCCGCGGGCTTCTATTGAAGCCTATGGAAGCCGTCCGGATCCGCGGGAGACCTAAAATAGGAATTTAAAGCATTTACTCACCGCAGCGGACCGCGAAGCTCTTCTCTTCCTCACGGCCGAATCTCCCTTGCTTCGGCTCGGCGGATGTGCCCGGCGCATGCGCGCGGCACGTCGACGACGTGCCGGCGATGTGCCGCCGGCGTAAGGAATTCATCCGCCGGCCGAAAATGAAGATCCGGCCGTGAGGAAGAGCAGAGTTTCGCCGCCCGCTACGGACAGGTAAATGCTTTTAAATTGCTATTTTCAGCGCTCATGTCCGCGGGGCAAGAGGGACCCGCTGCAGATTCTCCATGGAGAATCTGCAGCGGATCTGATTTTCCCCGTGGACATGAGGCCTAAAACACAGTTGCAAATACTTTGGCGATGCTGGCTTTACTACTTGGGCTCGGTTCACACGGGGCGGCATTGCATGGAGACTCCGCCTGCAATCTTAAACCCCGAGCCTAAGCAGTAAAGTGGATGAGATTTGCAAAAATCTCATCCACACCTGCGGATTAGTCCGCTGCGGCGCGGAATTCAAATCTGCGGCATTTCAATTGTATTGCCGTTCCCGCTGAGGGCTCTCTCCTCTCGATGGGCAGAGCTTCCCGCAGGCAGGCAAGACACTTCAAACTCACACAGAATAACGCAGGTTTTGAAGCTAGCTTTCAGCTGCAGAAATCTCGTGGAATGCCCATGCGCTCAGGAGCTGTGCCCCGTGTGCCCAGCCTTACACTGGGTCACCGGAAACAAATTGTGCCTGCTACTTGGGGTATTTCATGTCCGGTCCTAAACCCAGTGAGGGGTTGGATTTTGCCTGTTCATACAGATGCGACTAACTGATTGCAGCCTCGTTATCCGGACTATATTGTACTTCACACCTGAGAGATTACAGAAACGTCTTCACATTAACAAACATGTAAATAAAAGGTTCCCTTCAGTCTTTCCACGAGGCGCAGACCGTTCACAAGGGCTTCATGTGATTGTACCAAGTCATCTAGGCACTTGCTCTTGTGTCTGCTGCTGACCGCTGCAGGAACCAGCAGGAGCCGCCATCATGTTGGGGTTTTGGTAGCCTTGATATCTTTCTTCCATGGTTGCAATATCCCAGAGGAGGCTGTCCCCATGTTCATCATCACGGCGCCCAACACATCCAGAGGAAAAGGTAAGACATGAATTTTGAGTGACATTCCGCAGCGAGTTGCTTATCCACTGTTGCATACAAGTTCAGCGCTGTTGTCGGCCGCCTGGTTGTCATCCCACTGGTTGTTGGCCGCCTGGTTGTCGGCTGCCTGGTTGTCGGCCCGTCGGTTGTCGGGCCCCCTGGTTGTCGGGCCCCCTGGTTGTCGGGCCCCCTGGTTGTCGGGCCCCCTGGTTGTCGGCCCGGCGGTTGTCGGGCCCCCTGGTTGTCGGCCCGGCGGTTGTCGGGCCCCCTGGTTGTCGGCCCGGCGGTTGTCGGCCCCCTGGTTGTCGGCCCCCTGGTTGTCGGCCCGATGGTTGCCAAGAAGCTTTTGCGCAACCAGCACAAATGCATCCCAAGGGGCCGGTTCAGGCGCTCAGTTTGGATCTGAATGTATCGTCACACATTAATTCACAGATTTCAAAAATTCCTGCTTTTAGTTTGACTTCTTTTTGGGTTTTCCATACTTGTCCTTCAGATACTGCAAACCATTTCCATTATGATCCACAGCCACGACAAAGTTTTTCATTAAGCCCGACTTAATGTGAAGCAGTGGAAGGTGCTCTATCATCGGATCCACCAGTCATGCATGAAACACATTGCATCTGCCAGCAGTGCGTTCAGCTCTGGACGGTCACAGTGGCACTCTGTAAGGATCGCTCACAAGCAGGAGCAACATTGGTCATGCAGAAACAGCAGAAGGGTAGGTATAGGGTGTCAGACCACATGATACGTGTAGTGCACCATGCAGGCTTGCAACTTAGTATACACAAGGAAAGACTAGAAGCAATGGGATGAAACTGAAAGGGAGGAGACACAGATTAGATATTAGACAGTGAGGGGATCAATGAGTGGAACAGGTTACCACGGGGGGTGGGGAGTTCTCCTTCAATGGAAGTCTTCAGAGGCCGGACAGACATCTGACTGGGGTGATTTAGTGATCCTGCACTGAGTTGGGGGTTGGACCCGATGACCCTGGAGGTCCCTTCCAACTCTACCATTCTAGGATTCTATGACTTCACTATAACCAATGGCCCTCGTCCTTCATAGCAGAAACACCCCCAGCACCATAACAGAATCTCCTCCAAACATCACTGTTGGGTCAATGCAGTCACATAAAAACTGCTCTCCAGGCAACCACCACACCCAAGTGCTACCATCCGATCTGAGATGGTGTACTGTGATTCATCTGTCCACAACACTTTTTTCCACTCACTTACAGTCCGACACTTCGAGCCCCATCTCAGGCGCCGCTGTACATTCACTGCTGTGATGTTGTGTGTAGCCACTTGTCCATGGTAACCCTTCACATGCCGTTCCCTACGTAGGGTTCTGGTGCTAATGGATGTTTCAATGGCTAGTGAGACCCCCTGAGCGAGGACAGACGATGTGTGTGATGTCTTCACAGCTTATACAAGGCTTCGTTGTCCACGTTCTGTCAGTTTACGAGGTCTTCATTAATGTGACGGCACCACACACAATAGATGGCCTCCATCTCCCAGTAACATGGCCAACAGTGGACTCTGGAAGGTCCAGAAACTGTGATGTCCTGTACTGATTGGTTGGTGACATCCCCCCACCAGACCCAGTTTTCTGCTCTACACCTGGTGACATCCCACCACCACATTCCGTTGTCAGCTCTACACCTGGTGACATACCACCACCAGACCCCGTTGTCAGCTCTATACCTGGTGACATCCCACCACCACCAGACTGTTGTCAGCTCTACATCTAGTGACATCCCACCACCAGACCCCATTGTCAGCGCTACTCCTGGTGACCTCCACCACCAGACCCTGTTGTCAGCTCTACACCTGGTGACATCCCTCCACCACACCCCGTTCTCAGCTCTACACCTGGTGACATCCCCCCACCAGATCCGTTGTCAGCTCTACACCTGGTGACATCCCCCCACCAGATCCGTTGTCAGCTCTACACCTGGTGACATCCCACCACCAGACCCTGTTGTCAGCTCTACACCTGGTGACATCCCCCCACCAGATCCGTTGTCAGCTCTACACCTGGTGACATCCCACCACCAGACCCCGTTCTCAGCTCTACACCTAGTGAAATACCACCACCACACCCCGTTGTCAGCTCTACACCTGATGACATCCCCCCCACCACACCCTGTTGTCAGCTCTATACCTGGTGACATCCCCCCCACCACACCCTGTTGTCAGCTCCATACCTGGTGACATCCCACCACCAGTCCCCGTTGTCAGCTCTATACCTGGTGACATCCCACCACCACACCCCGTTGTCAGCTCTACACCTGGTGACATCCCACCACCACACCCTGTTGTCAGCTCTATACCTGGTGACAGCCCACCACCACACCCTGTTGTCAGCTCTATACCTGGTGACATCCTCCCCACCACACCCTGTTGTCAGCTCTACACCTGATGACATCCCTCCCACCACACCCTGTTGTCAGCTCTACGCCTGATGACATCCCTCCCACCACACCCTGTTGTCAGCTCTACACCTGGTGACATCCCACCCACCACACCCTGTTGTCAGCTCTACACCTGGTGACATTCCACCACCACACCCTGTTGTCAGCTCTACACCTGGTGACATTCCACCACCACACCCTGTTGTCAGCTCTACACCTGGTGACATCCCCCCACCAGACCCCATTGTCAGCTCTACACCTGGTGACATTCCACCACCACACCCCGTTGTCAGCTCTACACCTGATGACATCCCTCCCACCACACCCTGTTGTCAGCTCTACACCTGGTGACATCCCCCCACCACACCCTGTTGTCAGCTCTACACCTGGTGACATCCCTCCCACCACACCCTGTTGTCAGCTCTACACCTGGTGACATCCCCCCACCACACCCTGTTGTCAGCTCTATACCTGGTGACATCCCACCACCAGACCCCATTGTCAGCTCTACACCTGGTGACATCCCCCCACCACACCCTGTTGTCAGCTCTATACCTGGTGACATCCCACCACCAGACCCCGTTGTCGGCTCTGCACCTGGTGACATCTGATGGTTTTTGTACTGGGGTCTCCTGTGGGATCCTCTCCTTTATAATGCTGACACATCACCTGATGGCACAGGATTGCTGGGGGGGGCAATACTTTTGTCAATATAATGTATGTGGAAAACCTGAAAATTTCAGATTTGACCTGGACCGCAGCGTGAGTCCTGTAACTTGGTGACTTTACATCTCCCTGAAGATCCCCTCCTCGTGTTGCACAAATGCTCATCCTGCTCGGTACGTAAATATTCTCTTCACTTTCCCAATAGCTCAAATCTTATGAATTGCAACATAGAAGAACTAACAATGAAAGTGAAAGGTCACAATCCATCCGAGACAGGAGTAGCAGCTATACTGGATGGAGAGCGGCAGCTAGGTGGCGCCAAGACCTTGCAGAAAACTGGGGGACCTCCAAAGATGGTGCAAGCAGGCAAAGGAGGACAATCAAAAGCAAATGCTACTACAGCAGGCAATTCCTGGAGTCATTCTAAGCAGATTGATGGGGTACAACGTCTGCAGCGGGGAAACAAGACGAGGGCAAAATGCATTTCTAGATATTTATTTCATACTTAGATGAACTCGGAGCGAGAGCTGGAACAGACGTCTTCCACGCATTTGTGCCCGGCGTGCCCACCAGCGATACTATTAATCTATGCCGGTGTTTATTATTGGTCTGACAGCGGCTCTTGGTTGCCATGGAGTGAAACAAATACGAGTTCACGACGCACATCAGGCAATGAATTAGCAAAAGAGCGAAGACGTCTCCCCTGCCGCCTCTTACATGACTATTCTAACACCGGACGTGTGCGCTCCCGGCGTTACTCATCCACTGGCCACATGACATCTTTTATCAAAGGGCTTGTGCCAAGATGGCATCACCTCGCTCAGGACCCCCTCTATGTCCCAGTAAGCCCCCATCCTGGTGGAGCTTCGTGTGAATGGCCGTCCCATATTACCACTACAGGGGAAATCTCTGGCTGGCTGAAACTTGTTTGTTTGGGGTGCCTAGAGCAAGTGTTGGGGCGATCAGCTGATCACTCCCCACATTCTCAGAGGCTTGTCTGATTACAAACATTGCTGGCATGTTGCTGAAATATGCCACCGATTTCTGATTAAGGGTTCCAATCATGGTATCACAGTAGTCGCTCCGCCATCAGTCTGCGATTGGTTGCATATCTTAGCAATACGCCAGCGAAGTCTGTAATGGAAGGACAAGGGAGGGGCATGTGAAAATGGTGGGTGTCCAAGACTTCCTTTATTGAAGACAGTTCCCTTCAATATAAGAAGTAGTTTGCTGATATTCTTCTTTTCTGTCCATACAGTACACAGCATCAGAACACGCAGACCGGTAGTGTAAAGCATGGGGGACAAACAGAATAGCAGCCTGAAACCATAATACAACCTTTGTCCCAAAAAAAATCCTGCACCTTAAGAGGAGTTGTCACTTTGCTGCAAAAAGAGTTGTGGCGATTAGATGAACGGTCACCTGAGGCCCTAAAAGTGCCCCCCCCCCCCTTCCTCCACCCCTCCTCCACCCCCCCTTGGCCTATAAAAGGCTCTCGAAGGCTCCTTGTGTGTAGTGACCTCTTCTTCTGCTTGTGTAGAGCTTGTTGGCCACTTGGTAAAATGGAGAACGTTTGGCCCGGTGTCGCCAATAGAGACAATGTGATTGTTCTCAGTAAGTGAAACCAAGTCATTTTGTAGATATGAGACCTTTCAATGGCCAACAAAAATACATGATGTAATAGAAAGCTTTCCAGCCTACTCAGGTCTTCCTCAGACGTAATAGAATAGATCCCATATATGGGCACAGACATGGTGCGATTAATTTGCACTTCATACCAGAATAGTTTGAGCAGAGGACTAAATACTTAAGGGCCTTTTACACGCAAAGATAATCTTTCAAAAGATTGAAAGATTTAGCAATGTATTTGCATAAAGCGTTATTGGACTTTAATGGCCATTAACACTTTATCATCTTCATGTGCATGTAAAAGGACCTGCAGGAGTCCTTTTCAGAGCCCAGCGTGTTTAAACACACTGACAGCTATGCAAATCTCTGCCTCCACATTTCATTGTTCTCCTCATGGCTAGTGTAAACATTCCATTGTTCTCCTTGTGGCTAGAGTAAACATACTGTGGGGTGGGGGTGGGGGGGTCTTATGAAAGATGAGCAAAATGCATTCAAATGGAATGTATTTGCTAGTGTTTCAGCGGGTGAAAGATGGATTTTAAGTGAACTATAAACTGTACGATGTTCGCGTTTACATGTAATGATTATCGCTAATTTTCAGCCATATGGACAAATTTTGAGCGATCATTGTTGCGTGTAAAAGAGCCTTAAAAGAACCTTTAATTAGTCCACTGATAAAGATGTGAAGGCTTTATGGTCTCTAGTTTGGTGTTGGGGGTCACCAGGCCAGAGTGTTATCTGTGCTATAGATTTCTCACATTCTCCAGTTTATTCCGCTCTTGGAAGTGTCAAGGATGGTTATAAACTTGCACTCCCAAATTCTTCTATGGTGCTGAGATCTCGTTTTCCTGGTCCCAGTTAATGCTGGTGACGAGCTCGTATTAGTGACCTACAGACACGTAGCACTTATAATCTTTAGTAACCATTAATTAACCCCTTCCCTTGGGTTTTGATTGACAGCTCAAGTATGACACTAGCAGCCAATCAGGAGCCCAGAAGAGGGGTTAATAATTGCTCGCCAAAGTAAGCCCAGGACTAATATGAGCAAAGAACCGCCCATCAGACTACAGTAGCAGCATTTACATACAGTCCATGGGGATTCTGGGACTTCCAAGGTAGGCTGAGCAGTGGGGAAGGTTAGCCCATCCCCCATGATTAGCCCATCCCCCCTGGCAGCACCCTTGCCATGCTGCTAGTTTAGTAGCTGGTAAGACGCTGACAGACTATGTTGGTGGTTATATACAAGTTTGCACTTAAACCTACCACAATCCATCAATTTAAAGGGGTCTCCCACCAAAAACATGTATCACCTATCCACAGAGTAGCTGATAAATGCATAATTTTGGGGGGTCTGACCACTTGGCCCCCTGTTGATCACAAGAATGGTGCAACCGAGTCTCCCTGAGCCATGTTGTGCATGCATGACCCACCACGCCATTCACTGTCTATAGAAATAGATGAGCGCTATACTCAGTTATCTCTGTCAGTGCCACAGAATGAATGGAGCATAGAGTAAAGTATTCTCCTAATCCTTGGGGGTCCCAGCAGTCAGACCCTCAGCGATCAGACATATACCATCTCTCCTGTGAATGGGCGACACTTTGGGTGGGATAATCCATTTAGCTCAGTGAGGTGCAGCACTGTACAGTCAAAGTGATGGAGTTAGCCGCAGCGCTGTACAGTCGGGGTGGTGGGGTTAGATGCAGCGCTGTACAGTCGGGGTGGTGGAGTTAGATGTAGCGCTGTACAGTCGGAGTGGTGGAGGTAGATGCAGCGCTGTACAGTCGGGGTGGTGGAGTTAGATGCAGCGCTGTACAGTCGGGGTGGTGGAGTTAGATGCAGCTCTGTATAGTCGGGGTGGTGGAGTTAGATGCAGCGCTGTACAGTCGGGGTGGTGGAGTTAGATGCAGCTCTGTATAGTCGGAGTGGTGGAGTTAGCTGCAACGCTGTACAGTCGGGGTGGTGGAGTTAGATGCAGCTCTGTATAGTCGGAGTGGTGGAGTTAGATGTAGCGCTGTACAGTCGGGGTGGTGGAGTTAGATGCAGCTCTGTATAGTCGGGGTGGTGGAGTTAGATGTAGCGCTGTACAGTCGGGGTGGTGGAGTTAGATGCAGCGCTGTACAGTCGGAGTGGTGGAGTTAGATGTAGCGCTGTACAGTCGGAGTGGTGGGGTTAGATGCAGCGCTGTACAGTCGGGGTGGTGGAGTTAGCTGCAACGCTGTACAGTCGGGGTGGTGGAGTTAGATGCAGCTCTGTATAGTCGGAGTGGTGGAGTTAGCTGCAACGCTGTACAGTCGGGGTGGTGGAGTTAGATGCAGCTCTGTATAGTCGGAGTGGTGGAGTTAGATGTAGCGCTGTACAGTCGGGGTGGTGGAGTTAGATGCAGCTCTGTATAGTCGGGGTGGTGGAGTTAGATGTAGCGCTGTACAGTCGGGGTGGTGGAGTTAGATGCAGCGCTGTACAGTCGGAGTGGTGGAGTTAGATGTAGCGCTGTACAGTCGGAGTGGTGGAGTTAGATGTAGCGCTGTACAGTCGGAGTGGTGGAGTTAGATGTAGCGCTGTACAGTCGGAGTGGTGGAGTTAGATGTAGCGCTGTAAAGTCGGGGTGGTGGAGTTAGATGTAGCGCTGTAAAGTCGGGGTGGTGGAGTTATACTAGCGCTGTACAGTCGGGGTGGTGGAGTTAGATGTAGCGCTGTACAGTCGGGGTGGTGGAGTTAGATGTAGCGCTGTATAGTCGGAGTGGTGGAGTAAGGTGCAGCGCTGTATAGTCGGAGTGGTGGAGTAAGGTGCAGCGCTGTATAGTCGGAGTGGTGGAGTTAGATGCAGCGCTGTACACTCGGGGTGGTGGAGTTAGCTGCAGCACTGTAAAGTCGGAGTTGTGGAGTTAGATGCAGCGCTGTGTAGTCGGAGTGGTGGAGTTAGATGCAGCACTGTACAGTCGGAGTGGTGGAGTTAGATGTAGCGCTGTACAGTCGGAGTGGTGGAGTTAGATGTAGCGCTGTACAGTCGGAGTGGTGGAGTTAGATGTAGCGCTGTACAGTCGGAGTGGTGGAGTTAGATGCAGCGCTGTGTAGTCACGGTGGTCGAGTTAGATGCAGCGCTGTACAGTCGAAGTGGTGGAGTTAAATGCAGTGCTGTACAGTCGGAGTGGTGGAGTTAGATGCAGCACTGTACAGTCGGGGTGGTGGAGTTAGATGTAGCGCTGTACAGTCGGAGTGGTGGAGTTAGATGTAGCGCTGTACAGTCGGAGTGGTGGAGTTAGATGTAGCGCTGTACAGTCGGAGTGGTGGAGTTAGATGTAGCGCTGTACAGTCGGAGTGGTGGAGTTAGATGTAGCGCTGTACAGTCGGAGTGCTGGAGTTAGATGTAGCGCTGTACAGTCGGAGTGCTGGAGTAAGGTGCAGCGCTGTATAGTCGGAGTGGTGGAGTAAGGTGCAGCGCTGTGTAGTCACGGTGGTGGAGTTAGCTGCAGCGCTGTAAAGTCGGAGTTGTGGAGTTAGATGCAGCGCTGTGTAGTCACGGTGGTCGAGTTAGCTGCAGCGCTGTAAAGTCGGAGTGGTGGAGTTAGATGTAGCGCTGTACAGTCGGAGTGGTGGAGTTAGATGTAGCGCTGTATAGTCGGAGTGGTGGAGTAAGCTGCCTCGCTGTACAATTGGAGTGGTGGAGTAAGCTGCCTCGCTGTACAATTGGAGTGGTGGAGTAAGCTGCAGCGCTGTACAGTTGGATTGGTGGAGTAAGCTGCAGCGCTGTACAGTCAGAGTGGTGGAGTAAGCTGCAGCGCTGTACAGTTGGAGTGGTGGAGTAAGCTGCAGCGCTGTACAGTTGGAGTGGTGGAGTAAGCTGCAGCGCTGTACAGTAGGAGTGGTGGAGTAAGCTGCAGCGCTGTATAGTCAGAGTGGTGGAGTTAGATGTAGCACTGTATAGTCGGGGTGGTGGAGTTAGATGTAGCGCTGTGTAGTCGGGGTGGTGGAGTTAGATGCAGTGCTGTGTAGTCGGAGTAGTGGAGTTAGATATAGCGCTGTACAGTCGGGTCGGTGGGGTTAGATGCAGCGCTGTACAGTCGGGGTGGTGGAGTTAGATGCAGTGCTGTGTAGTCGGAGTAGTGGAGTTAGATATAGCGCTGTACAGTCGGGTCGGTGGGGTTAGATGCAGCGCTGTACAGTCGGGGTGGTGGGGTTAGATGCAGTGCTGTGTAGTCGGAGTAGTGGAGTTAGATATAGCGCTGTACAGTCGGGTCGGTGGGGTTAGATGCAGCGCTGTACAGTTGGGGTGGTGGGGTTAGATGCAGCGCTGTACAGTCGGGGTGGTGGAGTTAGATGTAGCGCTGTACAGTCAGAGTGGTGGAGTTAGATGCAGCGCTGTACAGTCGGGGTGGTGGGGTTAGATGTAGCGCTGTACAGTCAGGGTGGTGGAGTTAGATGCAGCGCTGTACAGTCGGGGTGGTGGAGTTAGATGCAGTGCTGTGTAGTCGGAGTAGTGGAGTTAGATATAGCGCTGTACAGTCGGGTCGGTGGGGTTAGATGCAGCGCTGTACAGTCGGGGTGGTGGAGTTAGATGTAGCGCTGTACAGTCAGAGTGGTGGAGTTAGATGCAGTGCTGTACAGTCGGGGTGGTGGGGTTAGATGTAGCGCTGTACAGTCGGAGTGGTGGAGTTAGATGCAGCGCTGTACAGTCGGGGTGGTGGAGTTAGATGCAGCGCTGTACAGTCGGGGTGGTGGAGTTAGATGTAGCGCTGTACAGTCGGAGTGGTGGAGTTAGATGCAGCGCTGTACAGTCGGGGTGGTGGAGTTAGATGCAGCGCTGTGTAGTCGGGGTGGTGGAGTTAGATGTAGCGCTGTACAGTCGGAGTGGTGGAGTTAGATGCAGCGCTGTACAGTCGGAGTGGTGGAGTTAGATATAGCGCTGTACAGTCGGGGTGGTGGAGTTAGATGCAGCGCTGTACAGTCGGGGTGGTGGGGTTAGATGCAGCGCTGTACAGTCGGGGTGGTGGGGTTAGATGCAGCGCTGTACAGTCGGGGTGGTGGGGTTAGATGCAGCGCTGTACAGTCGGAGTGGTGGGGTTAGATGCAGCGCTGTACAGTCGGAGTGGTGGGGTTAGATGCAGCGCTGTACAGTCGGGGTGGTGGGGTTAGATGCAGCGCTGTACAGTCGGGGTGGTGGGGTTAGATGCAGCGCTGTACAGTCGGGGTGGTGGAGTTAGATGCAGCGCTGTACAGTCGGGGTGGTGGAGTTAGATGCAGCGCTGTACAGTCGGGGTGGTGGAGTTAGATGCAGCGCTGTACAGTTGGGGTGGTGGTGTTAGATGCAGCGCTGTACAGTCGGGGTGGTGGAGTTAGATGCAGCGCTGTACAGTCGGGGTGGTGGAGTTAGATGCAGCGCTGTACAGTCGGGGTGGTGGAGTTAGATGCAGCGCTGTACAGTCGGGGTGGTGGAGTTAGATGCAGCGCTGTACAGTCGGGGTGGTGGTGTTAGATGCAGCGCTGTACAGTCGGAGTGGTGGAGTTAGATGCAGCGCTGTACAGTCGGAGTGGTGGAGTTAGATGCAGCGCTGTACAGTCGGGGTGGTGGGGTTAGATGCAGCGCTGTACAGTCGGGGTGGTGGGGTTAGATGCAGCGCTGTACAGTCGGGGTGGTGGGGTTAGATGCAGCGCTGTACAGTCGGAGTGGTGGAGTTAGATGCAGCGCTGTACAGTCGGAGTGGTGGAGTTAGATGCAGCGCTGTACAGTCGGGGTGGTGGGGTTAGATGCAGCGCTGTACAGTCGGGGTGGTGGGGTTAGATGCAGCGCTGTACAGTCGGGGTGGTGGAGTTGGATTCAGCAGAACTGCAATAAATGCAACTGCAAAATAACAAATAGTAAATATCACGTATTAATATAGAATTCATATTAACATTTGTCTACAGTAAATGACAGTCGCTGTTAGAACTTCACTGACTCCACAGCCCTGCTGAGATGTACAAAGCAAACAGTGGAACGACAAACTCCTTCCTGCTATGTTTCGGTAATAGAAGCATTCGCCTTTAAGGCTCCGTCGCCCTGTGAGAGTCTTTCATCCTTCTGTTTGCTCGTTTATTCTTTCCTCTGGTGGAGGAGCCGTGTAATTTGGCGACTTTCCTGGAATGATAATCCAGCTTCATCCTTCCTTACCCTAAATTACCTTAGTCACGAAGTGAGGTCCTGAGCGCTGCAGTCACTCATCACCATGTACAGCCCCTGCCCCTCCCCCTCCGCCACTAGGGGGCAATGTTGCTTCATGAATCCCATCCTTTATGCTAGGAGTGGTTGCTTTATAGAAACAGTAGAAGCTTCATCTTCTCACTACACACAATAGAAGACTTCCAGCGCCTCCCAGGGTCTGTGTGACCTGCAATGGGATGGATGGATGGATGGATAGCGATAGGAAGGAAGGATGGATGGATGGATGGATGGCGAGCGATAGGAAGGATGAATGGATAATTAGATAGTCAGTCCTTCTACACAGTTTAGAACTTAATGTCTCTTTAAACAAAAAGTGACATTGTGGTTTTGGAGACATTCCTGTGGTGTTTTATGAATGAAGCTTGTAGTGACACGCGGGCGGTCTGTCCTCTACTCTTATGTGACACAGCTGACAATCTAACCCCGTACTACAGTATTATTACCTATTAATAAAGGGTTAATCAGCTATCTATAGGCAGAGGTACAACTTGAAGCTGCTGGGCTCCAATGAAAAATATGAAAAAAGGTCCCAACTGTAATACTTCATTCATAGTGTTGGTCTCCATATATGGTGATTAGAGAGCTTATGGGGTCCCTAAAAGCCTCCAGGGGCCGGATGTGATTGCATCTTCTGCACCCACTTTAGGGTCACCCCTGCTTGTATGCTCAGAACGAACGATCAGTGCTGTAACAACTTGGAATTATATCTATGAAGGACACGCTGGATGATGTGTATATATATATATATATAACGGGGTGAAGGATAGAATTGGCACGCTGCACCCTGCATATATACCTTATATCAGATACACTGCTGATCTGCCTCCACATTGTAAACCTGCTCCACTGATATTATCCAGCAGCGAGTCAGGAAACAGTTAAGTCTGTCTGCTTCATCCTCAGAAGGGGAAGTAGAGCGCCCCCTACTGGTCACAATTATCGTATAGAGCCAGGTATGTAACATGGTGGGAGGTACAGGAGGGACCTCCAGTATTGTGAATCAGGGGACACACATGACATCCTGACCCCACCAATTACTGGGAAATAAAAGAGACACAGAGGGACTACAACTCTTACCATCCTCTGTCCAGCCCTGGGGCAACTCCTCCCATCCTCGCTCAAGCCATGAAACTACAACTCCCACCATCCTCTCTGCACTGAGGAAACTACAACTCCCACCATCCAAGTTGCAGGCTGGGGCTATAACCCCCACCATCCTCTCCCCTTCCATGTGACTACAACTCCCAGCATCCTCTCCACATTCGGGGACTACAACTCCCACCATCCTCTCTGCACTGAGGAAACTACAACTCTCACCATCCTCTCTACAACCAGGGACTACAACTCCCACCATTCACGTTGCAGACTGGGGCTATAACCCCCACCATCCTCTCCCCTTCCATGTGACTACAACTCCCACCATCCTCTCTACAGCCCTGGGATTACAATTCCCCCCTTCGCTCTCCAGCCCCCCCGCGCGCGGCGCTGAGAATAAACACGGCTGATACAATGTTGCAGCTGCCCCCACGTGACCCGCCCGCCCCGCACACTCAGCGCCCCGGGATTGGCGCAGTTCTGCATTGTATCCGGCTGTGTGTGCACGCAAATGGTTAACCCCGCCTCTTACTACATTACCGCACACACCCCGCCCTCTGGCCACGCCCCGCCCTCTAAGATTTGGCGCGAACACGGAGGCTGCGCCGGTATATAAGGCCGTCCCGGGCGCCTCCTGCCTGTGTTGCTCGGAGTCTGCGGCGGAGTGTGGATCTAGGGGGGCGGCGGAGAGGGGCGCCTGTGGATTGTTACACGCCTGGCATTGTGGATTGGATTGCAGGGTAAGGGGGTCCCTGCTCTGCTTCTCATCGGGGGGCTTCTCCACTGATGTGGGGGGTCCCTGGAGCTGTCTCTAGAAGGGGGTGGGGCTGTTGGAGGTCTCTACTTTCCCATGTGACATGAGTGTGAAGGGTGGGGGGTACAGCTGACAGTATGGGGGTGCTGCCTGACACTTGGCAGTGGTGGGTGGTCAGCTGGTAGCCCCCTCTATGCTGTCATAGTGCTGGGGGTCTCCCAGGGTGTTGTCATTGCAGTGAGGGGCTTCAGCACTGCATACTCCTGTGTTGTATGTAGTATTGCGGGGCTGAACTCGCCGCCATGTGACCCCCTCCCTCCTCCCCGCACAGCCGGCTTTTTCCTGGAAGGTGCAAGCCTGACACTCAGCCCTTTGTTCCCAGGGAAAGTTTGAGGTTGCCGTGTATCGCTGCCACGCTAGACGAGCCCTAAATGCCCCTTGTGTGGCGTGCCGAGGGCTCGGTGACAGATGGGCTCTGTTGCCTTGTAGCGGTGGTTTTCTAGGAGGTGGCAGCGGGATTCCTGACTGTCTCGCTCCTGGAAGTGCTTTAAAGGCTCGTTTCAGTCTAATCACGTGTTGGTCTTGCAGGTCGCCAGTGAAGGAGTCCAAGATGCCTCTGAACTCCAGCTATCCGAGCCGCAACTACGACCTGGATTACGACACCATGCAGCCCGTCTTCTACTTTGATGAGGATGAGAATTTCTACCAGCAGCAGTACGGCCGGCTGCAGCCGCCGGCCCCCAGCGAGGACATCTGGAAGAAGTTTGAGCTGCTGCCCACCCCACCACGGTCCCCTAGCCGGAGGTCCAGCCTGTCCAACCTCTTTCCATCTACTGACCAGCTGGAGCTGGTCACGGAGTTCCTGGGAGGGGACATGGTGAATCAAAGCTTCATCTGTGACCAGGATGACGAGACGTTTGTAAAGTCCATCATCATCCAGGACTGTATGTGGAGTGGCTTTTCTGCAGCAGCCAAGCTGGAGAAAGTGGTGTCGGAGAAGCTGGCATCTTACCAGGCTTCTAGGAAGGAGAGTTCTGTCTCTGCCCAAAACCAGCAGCAGCAAAGCCCACAGAAGTCTCCTACCTGCCAGGGGAACCTCAGCCCCATAGGAACCAGTAGGACCGGCAGCGGATACCTACAGGATCCAAGTTCTGAATGCATTGACCCTTCGGTGGTCTTCCCGTACCCCTTGAATGATACAATTGCCAAAGTTGGCTCTCAGTGTTTGGTTCAGGAGCTGAATATGGAAACGCCACCCATCAGTAGCAGCGGATGCAGCTCCGAATCTGGTGAGTACATGGCTTGGGTGCTCTTGCATACAATTGCTGCATTGCCTAGGGTGGGGGTGCCTCTGTATCGGTCAGCCATTGACTATTCCCCATGTTGGTGAGGGAGGGGTCCGTGTAGTGCATATGTGCTGATATATCAGTGTGATGTTTCACAGCTGTTGGAAGTTGTCGCTCTGTAGATCTGCAGCACTGCAGTGGTGGGTGGGGTTTCCAGTGAAAGTGGTTGAGCAATGAATGATAGTTTAGGGCAGGGACGCGGCACGCTTTCTAAGAATGCTATGGACAATGACTTGTGTCTTCGCCTTTGTCACACTGTCTTGATCGCTGCTACTATAGAGGAATGCAGTGCTTGGCATTACTAACTTGTATGCATCTCTCTTTCCAGAAGAGGAACAAGAGGATGAAGATGACGACGACGATGAAGAGGAGGATGAGGAAGAAATTGACGTTGTCACAGTAGAAAAAAGATACACGGCATCCAAGAAAAACGACTCCTACTCCCACCAGTCCAGACCCCACCACAGCCCTCTAGTCTTGAAGCGGTGTCATGTACCGATTCATCAGCACAACTACGCGGCACCTCCTTCAACAAAAGTGGACTATCCCTCCTCCAAAAGGGTTAAGCTCGAAAGCAACGGTAGAGTTCTCAAACAGATCAGCAACAACCGCAAGTGTTCGAGTCCTCGGTCGTCGGACAGCGAGGAGAACGACAAGAGGCGGACACACAATGTGTTAGAGCGGCAAAGGCGGAATGAACTGAAACTTAGTTTTTTTGCTCTCAGGGACCAGATACCTGAGGTAGCCAATAACGAGAAGGCCCCCAAAGTAGTTATCCTTAAAAAGGCAACGGAATACGTCATCTCTATGCAGGAAGACGAGCGCCGGCTCATACGGGAGTCGGAACAGTTAAAACTTAAAAGAGAACAATTAAAACAGAAACTCAAACAGTTAAAAACCGTGAGTTTGTGAATCTCCTAAAGACTTAAAGACTTCTTGAACTGTGACGTCTATTTCAAGGTTGTAGTCTTGAAATCCTCCAAGATGTTGTAGACTATGGACTAATGCATGCAAAGGATTGAGAAAAATACAAACTACACAACCTTGGCTTGGTCTTCGATAAGATTTTGCCAGCACCTTAATACTGCCTCAATATATGAATGAGTATACGGGAATACAGAACTTTTTTTCTTTATTTGCTCGAAGCGATTTTGTTTGTTTTTACATATCTTTGTATTTAAAACCTTTATTTTTCTTATAAACAGATACTGAAGTTTTGCTCTAAATGGCTTTACAATGACTCTCTACAACGTGGCTGACGTGTCATAATATCTTAACAACAATCTCTCTAGATGTAACTTGTATTAATCACTTCTAACAGCAAGAAAAAGGGCAAAGTCTAACATCGCTTGTTTACTGCCGTTATGCCTATAATTAAACTTTTTTTTTTTTTTGTTAAATATGTCAATATTCTATTATAAAAGTCATTTGGTTGATATTTCTATCTGATCTGACGGTGCAAAGTCTGAAGACCCAACGATGAAGGCGCTGACCCACGGTCACTAGCAGTTTCATGTAAAGCTGGTTTCCTTTACTCTTAAAGACGAGGTTGGGGATTCTTGGGTGGTCTTTTGAGGGATTAAGGAGGTAAAAAGGTTCACAATTTGGATTTCTTGTCTATTGATTCTTGTAATGATATTATAACATGCTGGCGGTCTAAAATTCATCAATGTCTCTTTACAAGGCTTGTTTGCGTAAGTTAAACTATATATTGGGCTGTGCCCATGTTGATATAGTGGCCTTTAATGCGGCAAGCTGTTTGGAATAAGCTTCAGAAAATAAAACAAAAAAAAAATCAGTTTTTGGCTTCTTTGTGGTCTTGAATGTCTTTGGTCTAGGTGTAATGGGTAGGAACTGTATACTATCTATTACACCTATAGTGTATAAACTGAACATGTCTGCTTCCATATGATAGCTTGGTCACTTGTCATTATGGTCTCTTCTGTACATGGCAATCACTTTTAGCATGTCTTATGAATGTATCTTTTTTTTTTTTTCCCCCTCTTCTTCCCCCCTGCCAAGGGGTTGTCCAGATGCAAGCTCCTGGTAGCCTATCCTTTTGGGATAGGTCAACAGACTGGGCAAGGTCTGTCAGCTGGCATCTGTTGATCCCCTGCCATGCACAGTCCTTATTTCTTCAGGAAGCCAACAGCTGTATCAGCTGCAGTGGTCAGGCTTGGTATAACACCCATTCACTTCAATGGGGACTTCTGCATGTAATACCAACCCTGGCCTCTAGTGGAAACAGCTGTTTGCTTACTGCAGATATATACAGGGGTCCCAAGAGGTGGGCACTTGCTAGCCTACTTATTGATTGCCTTGCCTCAGACTAGACCATTGGTTTGCAACTGGACAACATCCCCACCCTCCCTTTTAAGCTAGATATAACTTGATCATGGAATGACACACCAATAGTAGCTCTGGGGTTGTGCTGTCTGGAACCTCCACTGATCAGCAGCTCTCTGGGATAGTGTGTCTTGTAGATGAAGCAGACAACTCTGTTCCCACTGCAGTGGCCACACTTGATATTACAGGCAAAAGTTCCCATTGAAGTGAATGGGTGTAATACCATACTTGGCCACTGCAGTGGGAACAAAGCTGTCTGCTTCCTGCAGAAATTCTCTGCCCATGAGCACACCAGCTTGCTTGGCAGTGAGGGCCCCGGGAGTTAACCTCACCCCCTGATGGACTGTCTTCAACTGGATCTCCCTTCTTAAATGCCACTTTTCCATGTATCTGGAAGACTTCCCCTTTTTTTTTTTTTTTTTGTATCTTTCTAGCAGCTTTGTCTCAGTCTATGGCTCTTCAACTGTTGCAAATCTATGACGAATATGCTTGCTGGTGGGAGGCCGAGGGTTATAACTTTGCAACAGCTGGAGAACCATAGGCTGATCTACTGTCCAACACCTTGAACCAGTCTAATGTAAGTGATCTAGAACAATGTCCCAGTAGGGGCAGAATTTCTTTTTTTCCTTACTGCACGAACGGGCAACTTAAAGGTGTTTGGAGCCAACTAAAGTGGCTACTGTAATTAGGCTGGTGTGCTGGCCCACCACTAAGCCCCTCTTTACACGGGGCAAACGCTGCTGACGGCCCCGCCCCACGGGAGCACCGCAGTGAGGATCACTCCCAGGCTTCTGCTTACATTGAACGGCTGGTCCAGGTTTCTGCATGCATTACACGGGACGACGATGCTTAAATCCTGCAGTAAATGCGGGGTTTTGAGCAATTCTTTAATCCTCTCGTGTTAGGGCCAAGAAAGAGGCTAAAGGCTCTACTGGCTGCAATGGTGGGAGAAGCTGCCTGGCTCGGCGGCTGGTGGGCAAATGCTTCTATTTATGCTTCATTCTCAGATGACCCTGAACTGCCTAACTGAGCAGTCAGACGCAAACGCTGGAGTGTCTAATGGGCAAATACAGATTGTCACCGGAACAAGGGTGTGTAAAGACTTTAATGTGTCTGGAGGTTAAAGTGTAGAGCAGACAAGTGGTTGGTGGAGGTGTAGAAACACAAGACTTGGGATGGCAGAGACTAGCCGAGGTCTGCGGTGCTGCAGCTGTTGGGGTCCAGCAGCTGGTGGTCACATCATGTAACAAACATCTCCCGAGAAGACCGGTGGCAGCTGTAAACCGGAGGAGCCCAACTGCATGATAAAGCTGGCAAAGGCGGTGAGTAAGGGTCTTCTTGTTCCAAGACCCCAATCGGCCAGTGCAAAATGAAAACTGCACCACTAGGATGCCCCATGAGGCTTCCAACATAACCTCCTATCTCCAGTTGTGCCCTAATTATAGAGTCTTCAGCTGCTACTTGCCATTACTTAAAGCTGTTGTGCAGGGTTCGGAAAAGACATGGCCGTTTTCTTCCAGACCGAGTGTCACCCTTGTCCATAAAGGAGGAGGGGGGGGGTATTGAAGTGAATAGGAATTGCAGTACTAGACCCAACCTATGGGCAGGGTGGTGCTGGTTTTGAAAGAAAGTTGTTTTTCTAACCCTGGCCAAGCCCCTTAAATGTCTGATAGCCTATCCTCAGGTGAAGCCATTGATAGATCGGCAATGGTCAGTCACCCAAGGCTACCACTGATCAGCTGTTCTCTGGGCCAGTGCACTAAGCTGATGTCTGCTTAAAGCTCCATCCTCTCTAGAGTGGCCAGGCTTGGTATTACACCTTCATTTTATTGGGAACTACACCTGTAATACCAACCCTGGCCACCCTAGTGGGAACAGAGCTATTTGCAGAAATCTGCTCTGTGCATGAGCACACCTACCTGCCTAAAAGCTAAATGGTGGAGGTGCTGGGCTACCAACCTGCCTGAATCTGCTGTTAATGGCCTAACCTGAAGGTAGGTTATCAATATTTTACAACTGGATTTCCCATTTAATTCTGTTCCCAGACTGATCGTCTTCTCTGCGGTTTGCCGGTTGCTTTTGGGTTATTTCCATCTTGTGAATTGTTGACGTACAGCTAGAATATGCCATCACTTTAATCAGGAGCGTTCTCCTTTCCGGGCCCTCTGGGGCCCCCCAGAGCAAGGGGTGGGCCACCTGCACACAGCAGAGCTGGTTTCTGCATGCAGAATCTGGCCCTGACCGCGGCCGGCGACCCTGCGTACCTGTCAGCCGCTTTCTTTCTGTACTGCAGATGGTCGGACAGCTTGCCACTAGACATGCGCAGTGCAGATTCTCCTACGCCGCCGCTACGCGATGATGTGGAATCCGCAACCGTTCTGCAATGTTATTTCCAGAATGGCGGCTTCAATTGACTTCAATGAAAGCCGTCGGTGGAATCCGCTCAAACATAGAGCACGCTGCGATTTTCTTTTTCCTCTGCAAGCGGAATCACAAGTGCTTTCCCCTCGCGTGCAGGAAGAGTCACTTTTTCATCTCCTGCTAAGGACGGTATTAGCTGCAGAATGCCCCTCCACCGCCCGTTGCGTGTAGCTAGGAAGGTAAGGAAGACCCTCCTGCTTGTTCTCTAACCTCAGTGCCTATTGTGATAAAAGCTGCCCATGACGACGAGACCACCAGAACTCTCTTCTTCAAGAACCCCGTAGAGAGCATGCGCCCAGACATGGCAGGGTTGTCGCAGCATTATGTGCATGGATTACTACAGCCCTCATTCAGGGGCAAGGTTTTACCCTAGAGTACTACTTGAAGACCACCTTAGTGTCACCTATAGCCTGATTGTGCAGTATCCACATAGGTGGGACTATTGTGGGAGCAGAAGATGTGGGCCCTAGAGCCTTAGGGGCCCATGAGATCTGCCATCCCAATATGAGCAGACCAGTACTATATAGAATGCATTATGATTGGGGGGTCCCAGCAACTCAATGTGACTCATACGGTGCCTCCAATCATTACAGGCCTTAGCTTAAGGCCCATTTACACGAAGTGATGATCGCTAAAAAATCGCTAAAAGGCGATAGTTTTAGCGATAATCATTGCGTCTAAACATGCGCCCATTGTGCACTTTTGGAGCACTGCTAGCTGATCGTTAAATTCAGTATAACCTAAAAATCGTTGTTAAGCCTTATCAGCAGTTCTCCACGGGGAGAACAAAGGAGCTGAATGCAGATAAGAGCCCTCTGGCTAGTAACTGCATTCAGCAAAGGCTTCATTTGCACACTAATAAGCTATTACGCGGCTGAGTAGCTACTTAATAGTTTATGTAAAATGATCGCTCCAAGCTGTCAGTCAGACTATCGTTTGAGCGATGTTTGAGAGATCATCGGGCCGTATAAATAGGCCTTTACATTATTTATGTTATGAGCTTGGTTCTGCTGCTATATTTCTGCACTGAGCTTGGTTCTGGTACAGTATTTATACTATCAGCTTGGTTCTGGTACAGTATTTATGCTATGTGCTTGGTTCTGGAACTGTGTTTCTGCACTGAGCTTGGTTCTGGTACAGTATACTATCAGCTTGGTTCTGGTACAGTATTTATGCTATGTGCTTGGTTCTGGGACTGTGTTTGTGTTCTGATTTTGTGTTTTTGCTGTATCAATGTACTGAGCTTGGTTCTGCTACAGTATTTATTCTCTGAGCTGTTCCGGGGTGGACATGCTGCTTTTTTGCTGCTTGCTGCACTAGTAGATTACAGGCAGACCACCATTCAGTGCAATAGATACCTTTTTTCTTTATGATGGGGGGCATAAGATGATGCAGGGTGGATTCGGTGCTGCGCTCCGGAGGTTTTACTAGAAGGAGGAGGGAGAGTACAGCGCCACGTGGCACCGCATATGTCACACGGAATATGTAGTGAGTCCATGTACCGCCATACAGGGTGGCCCTCCGGTAACCATTCGGGAGGCATTAAGGTGGCGCTGCGAGGAGCGCTGCTCTGTACATTCCAGGAATGTACCACGGGAGCGCCTCCAAAGTAAAGCCCGGCACATGACATCATTATGGAACAGGCTGAACGTCGGCGTTATCTCCCCTAGCAGGTAGTGACGGCCGGCTGCTGGATAGCATTGGGGTCATCTGGGCAGATTAGATGTGAGCGGCTGCTGGGACTCAAATCCCAGGAATGTCCTCTTATCACAAGCAAATTTATTTCAACACTTGGAATATCCCGTTACTGAGCGGCAGGCGAGGAGCCTACGAGGGGGCGGGGCGAGGAGCCTACGAGGGGGCGGGGTGAGGAGCCTACGAGGGGGCGGGGCGAGGAGCCTACGAGGGACGGGGTGAGGAGCCTATGAGGGGGCGGGGCGAGGAGCCTGCGAGGGGGCGGGGCGAGGAGCCTACGAGGGGCGGGGTGGGGAGCCTACGAGGGGGCGGGGCTCAGTGCTGATCTTGGGGCGGCTGTCTGCCCGGCATAAAGCGCCATTCTGAGAAATCTAGGAATACGAATCTTGTGAAATTCTGTAATATTATAGTGTAAAAGGGGCTCAGAAGAGAGAAGAAGCTGTGAGGGAGGAGAAACCTGTTAGGCCGTGTCAACAGCATGACGGCCATTTTGAATGCAGCCATCTTGGATTCAACTCTAATGTTTCCGATGGGGAGGTCGGTGTGTGATATATCAAACTGGAGCAGAACTTCACCCGAAAGGAGCGGCGCGCTTCATGTTATCATATTTGTATTTGTTCTCCTGGTAACACAGTGATTGTTCATCATTACGGGCAGCGTCACTGATATTGTCCGTATTGGGCATATTCACTGCGTATTTGCGCATTTTCATTTCAGTGTGTAATACGGACCAAAATAGGACACGCGGCATATTTATATTCACGACACAGAAAGTCGTGTGAAAAATACTCCCATCTGAATACCCCAATGCAATCAATGGAGATTCAGCACTGGGTATTGTGCGCACAAGAATATGCCAACGCGTCCGTGTGAATGAGCAGTAAGCCAACAGCGAGGGTTCATTAACTGGAGTGAGCAATTCTTTTGCGCGGCTGAGAATTTATTGGCTCTGCGCCTTTAAGGCTGAATATCCCGTCACATTCCAGGCCCGAGACAAAGTGAACCAACCGTCACAACAAGCGCACTAGGAGCTAACCCTGTCCTAATGGCCCCAGGATGTCCATACCGGCCACTTGGGGCCGAGCAGTAGTATTTGGATTCTTTAGGAGTATTACTAGGATACGGCATATTATCGTGGCACTGTATGGCGCTATTACCTGTCTAAGGGTAGTTTCACGCTTGCAATAAAATTGCGCGATGACAGAGTGAGTGAAAATGCAGGATTGTGAACCCGATGATCTTCAATGGTTTCCTTCGATGTTTTTGCGCATGCGATGTTGCCATCCTACCGTTCTGCGTTTTGTGATTTTTTTACCGCCCATGTTGTCCTATAGAGCCTCCTTTTTATCGCATCCCAAAGCACAATCGTGTGATTTTCATGCAATGCATTTTTTGGGGCGGACGCTCGCAGCCCACACGCACGGTGTAGCTCGCCGCGGGCCCTCTGAGCATCTCTAAGTGATAATCGCTAGGAGTTTACAGCGCATCTTTATAGCCAGAGCCGCCAACCTCCCCGTAGATCAGCCGCCTCCAGGATCCGCCGCCGTCTAATCTCTGCCAACCAACAAAGGATACTCTTGTATAGTGCAATGCTAAGCAGCTTTTTACTGCCAACTGGTGCAGAAAATGCGCTGCCCAACAAAAGGCCCGTTCTCAGCCTCAGCACAGAGCAGCCATGGAGGGGTATTAATCTACGGGGGACGGGAGTCACCAAACTCCATAGACATCCCCCAAAGGGAGGGGGGCTTACATCAGAAGCAAAAGCAGCCGCTGGTGGAAAGTGAAGTGGCAGAAACTGATAATGCAAGGTACAGAAGGGGTTAAAAAGCTAGACATATACTGTAAGTAATCCGGGCAAGGAGGCAGCAGAACCAGTTCTATCACTAACGCATAAGAAAGCTTACATGCTTCCCATCATCACTTTGCAGTGAGTTCCATTTCCGTACCCTAGAGGCACCCCAGAAAGCTCCTTGGAGAAAGAGGTCCGAGCCCTGGCTGTCCCGTCCCCTTGGCTACTAGGTGGCAAAAACCTGACAATCCCCTAAAAAGTAACTACATTGATAGCGTAGAATCGGTCGTGGGTGGTGGTGCGATGCAGGTCCAGGATGGCAGACGGAGGTGATAACTTGTAGACTCCCTCTCCTTCAATGTGACCTGTCTTGGCCCCCGGGTCATCAGGGCTATTCCGGTCATCTCTTGAGTGCTGCCTTCCTGCAGCATGGGGGCAGCGCTAGAATCCCCACACTCACTGGCCGCCGCCATAAACTCTACTGCCCTCATTTACTGCTATACCTACCACACAAGATACGGTGCTGAGCGGCACACACAGCGCTGCTCTCGGCCAGAATCTCCCGCACTTAGCTCTGGGAGGGAATGAACGTTTGCATGTGTGCGCATTTGTTCACAAGAGTGAGAGGATCTTCTCCCATGGGCCTCTTCTACAGTAGGACTCAAGGCGGTGGAGAAATGGCCCAAGGGCCATGGAAGGGGGAACATCCCGCGCTAATCATGGGGGACCCTACTAGATCGCCAATCAAGTTTAATGCTTGTTTCATTGCAGGGAAGTAGCAGCATTCATGAAGATAAGCCCGTTCCTCCAGAGCAGACGTTCCTTAATGTAGTTCTGTTCTCTGGCTTGAAGGCCTTTTGCATGTCCGATGATCGACAAGAATGTTTGTAAGAAGGTCTGTTTGTGCGATCCTACTCATTGGCCGATCGCATCGCTGTGTGGTGCCTCAAATCAGCAGGTCAGATGAACGATCTCATTAATCAGCACTCATTACACGGCTCACATCCAGCCAGTAAGAGGACCCTGAGGGCTCATTCACATCAGCGTTCTTGCGTTGTCAAAGGGAGCCGCCGCCGTATGTCGGGCAAAAGATAGTTCCAGAACTGTGTTTTTAGTCCCCATATATACACCGGCCGTATTTTGGCTGATTATGAACCCCCCCCCCCCCCCCCAAATGGTCACGTCACTAAAGGGTTAAAGTAATAGGTGCCCTAAATAAGTGGTGGTGATAGTTCTCACAGCAGACAAACACTTGCAGAATTGGATGTAGCGGCCGATACAGTCCTGGAGCTCCCCGCATGTTGTATGTAGTCGTCCTGGAGCTCCCCGCATGTTGTATGTAGTCGTCCTGGAGCTCCCCGCATGTTGTATGTAGTCGTCCTGGAGCTCCCCGCATGTTGTATGCGGCCGTCCTGGAGCTCCCCGCATGTTGTATGTAGTCGTCCTGGAGCTCCCCGCATGTTGTATGTAGTCGTCCTGGAGCTCCCTGTATGTTGTATGTAGTCGGCCTGGAGCTCCCCGCATGTTGTATGCAGCCGTCCTGGAGCTCCCCGCATGTTGTATGCAGTCGTCCTGGAGCTCCCCGCATGTTGTATGCAGTCGTCCTGGAGCTCCCCGCATGTTGTATGCAGTCGTCCTGGAGCTCCCCGCATGTTGTATGTAGTCGTCCTGGAGCTCCCCGCATGTTGTATGCAGCCGTCCTGGAGCTCCCCGCATGTTGTACGCAGCCGTCCTGGAGCTCCCCGCATGTTGTACGCAGCCGTCCTGGAGCTCCCTGCATGTTGTATGCAGCCGTCCTGGAGCTCCCCGCATGTTGTATGCGGCCGTCCTGGAGCTCCCCGCATGTTGTATGCGGTCGTCCTGGAGCTCCCCCCATGTTGTATGCGGTCGTCCTGGAGCTCCCCGCATGTTGTATGCAGCCGTCCTGGAGCTCCCCGCATGTTGTATGTAGTCGTCCTGGAGCTCCCCGCATGTTGTATGCGGCCGTCCTGGAGCTCCCCGCATGTTGTATGCAGCCGTCCTGGAGCTCCCCGCATGTTGTATGCGGCCGTCCTGGAGCTCCCCGTATGTTGTATGCAGTCAGTCTGGAGCTCCCCGCATGTTGTATGCAGCCGTCCTGGAGCTCCCTGCATGTTGTATGCAGCCGTCCTGGAGCTCCCCGCATGTTGTATACAGCCGTCCTGGAGCTCCCCGCATGTTGTATGCAGCCGTCCTGGAGCTCCCCGCATGTTGTATGCGGTCGTCCTGGAGCTCCCTGCATGTTGTATGCAGCCGTCCTGGAGCTCCCCGCATGTTGTATGCGGTCGTCCTGGAGCTCCTCGCATGTTGTATGCAGCCGTCCTGGAGCTCCTCGCATGTTGTATGCGGTCGTCCTGGAGCTCCTCGCATGTTGTATGCGGTCGTCCTGGAGCTCCCCGCATGTTGTATACAGCCGTCCTGGAGCTCCCCGCATGTTGTATGCGGTCGTCCTAGAGCTCCCCGCATGTTGTATGCAGTCGTCCTGGAGCTCCCCGCATGTTGTATGTAGTCGTCCTGGAGCTCCCCGCATGTTGTACGCAGCCGTCCTGGAGCTCCCTGCATGTTGTATGCAGCCGTCCTGGAGCTCCCCGCATGTTGTATGCGGCCGTCCTGGAGCTCCCCCCATGTTGTATGCGGTCGTCCTGGAGCTCCCCCCATGTTGTATGCGGTCGTCCTGGAGCTCCCCGCATGTTGTATGCAGCCGTCCTGGAGCTCCCCGCATGTTGTATGTAGTCGTCCTGGAGCTCCCCGCATGTTGTATGCGGCCGTCCTGGAGCTCCCCGCATGTTGTATGCAGCCGTCCTGGAGCTCCCCGCATGTTGTATACAGCCGTCCTGGAGCTCCCCGCATGTTGTATGCAGCCGTCCTGGAGCTTCCCGCATGTTGTATGCAGCCGTCCTGGAGCTCCCCGCATGTTGTATGCAGCCGTCCTGGAGCTCCCCGCATGTTGTATACAGCCGTCCTGGAGCTCCCCGCATGTTGTATGCAGCCGTCCTGGAGCTCCCCGCATGTTGTATGCAGCCGTCCTGGAGCTCCCCGCATGTTGTATGCAGCCGTCCTGGAGCTCCCCGCATGTTGTATGCAGCCGTCCTGGAGCTCCCCGCATGTTGTATGCAGCCGTCCTGGAGCTCCTCGCATGTTGTATGCGGTCGTCCTGGAGCTCCCCACATGTTGTATACAGCCGTCCTGGAGCTCCCCGCATGTTGTATGCGGTCGTCCTAGAGCTCCCCGCATGTTGTATGCAGTCGTCCTGGAGCTCCTCGCATGTTGTATGCGGTCGTCCTGGAGCTCCCCGCATGTTGTATACAGCCGTCCTGGAGCTCCCCGCATGTTGTATGCAGTCGTCCTAGAGCTCCCCGCATGTTGTATGCAGTCGTCCTGGAGCTCCTCGCATGTTGTATGCAGCCGTCCTGGAGCTCCCCGCATGTTGTATGCAGTCAGTCTGGAGCTCCCCGCATGTTGTATACAGCCGTCCTGGAGCTCCCCGCATGTTGTATGCGGTCGTCCTAGAGCTCCCCGCATGTTGTATGCAGTCAGTCTGGAGCTCCCCGCATGTTGTATGCAGCCGTCCTGGAGCTCCCCGTATGTTGTATGCAGTCAGTCTGGAGCTCCCCGCATGTTGTATGCAGTCAGTCTGGAGCTCCCCGCATGTTGTATGCAGTCAGTCTGGAGCTCCCCGCATGTTGTATGCAGCCGTCCTGGAGCTCCCCGTATGTTGTATGCAGTCAGTCTGGAGCTCCCCGCATGTTGTATGCAGTCGTCCTGGAGCTCCCCGCATGTTGTATGCAGCCGTCCTGGAGCTCCCCGCATGTTGTATGCAGCCGTCCTGGAGCTCCCCGCATGTTGTATGCAGCCGTCCTGGAGCTCCCCGCATGTTGTATGCGGCCGTCCTGGAGCTCCCCGCATGTTGTATGCCGCCGTCCTGGAGCTCCCCGCATGTTGTATGCCGCCGTCCTGGAGCTCCCCGCATGTTGTATGTAGTCGTCCTGGAGCTCCCCGCATGTTGTATGCAGCCGTCCTGGAGCTCCCCGCATGTTGTATGCGGCCGTCCTGGAGCTCCCCGCATGTTGTATGCAGCCGTCCTGGAGCTCCCCGCATGTTGTATGTAGTCGTCCTGGAGCTCCTCGCATGTTGTATGCAGCCATCCTGGAGCTCCTCGCATGTTGTATGCGGTCGTCCTGGAGCTCCTCGCATGTTGTATGCGGTCGTCCTGGAGCTCCCCGCATGTTGTATACAGCCGTCCTGGAGCTCCCCGCATGTTGTATACAGCCGTCCTGGAGCTCCTCGCATGTTGTATGCGGTCGTCCTGGAGCTCCTCGCATGTTGTATGCGGTCGTCCTGGAGCTCCCCGCATGTTGTATACAGCCGTCCTGGAGCTCCCCGCATGTTGTATGCGGTCGTCCTAGAGCTCCCCGCATGTTGTATGCAGTCGTCCTGGAGCTCCTCGCATGTTGTATGCGGTCGTCCTGGAGCTCCCCGCATGTTGTATACAGCCGTCCTGGAGCTCCCCGCATGTTGTATGCGGTCGTCCTAGAGCTCCCCGCATGTTGTATGCAGTCGTCCTGGAGCTCCTCGCATGTTGTATGCAGCCGTCCTGGAGCTCCCCGTATGTTGTATGCAGTCAGTCTGGAGCTCCCCACATGTTGTATACAGCCGTCCTGGAGCTCCCCGCATGTTGTATGCGGTCGTCCTAGAGCTCCCCGCATGTTGTATGCAGTCAGTCTGGAGCTCCCCGCATGTTGTATGCAGCCGTCCTGGAGCTCCCCGTATGTTGTATGCAGTCAGTCTGGAGCTCCCCGCATGTTGTATGCAGTCAGTCTGGAGCTCCTCGTATGTTGTATGCAGTCAGTCTGGAGCTCCCCGCATGTTGTATGCAGCCGTCCTGGAGCTCCCCGTATGTTGTATGCAGTCAGTCTGGAGCTCCCCGCATGTTGTATGCAGTCAGTCTGGAGCTCCCCGTATGTTGTATGCAGCCGTCCTGGAGCTCCCCGTATGTTGTATGCAGTCAGTCTGGAGCTCCCCGCATGTTGTATGCGGTCGTCCTGGAGCTCCCCGCATGTTGTATGCAGTCAGTCTGGAGCTCCCCGCATGTTGTATGCAGCCGTCCTGGAGCTCCCCGTATGTTGTATGCAGTCAGTCTGGAGCTCCCCGCATGTTGTATGCAGCCGTCCTGGAGCTCCCCGTATGTTGTATGCAGTCAGTCTGGAGCTCCCCGCATGTTGTATGCAGCCGTCCTGGAGCTCCCCGTATGTTGTATGCAGTCAGTCTGGAGCTCCCCGCATGTTGTATGCAGTCGGCCTGGAGCTCCCCGCATGTTGTATGCAGCCGGCCTGAAGCTCCCCGCATGTTGTATGCGGTCGTCCTGGAGCTCCCCGCATGTTGTATGCAGTCAGTCTGGAGCTCCCCGCATGTTGTATGCAGTCAGTCTGGAGCTCCCCGCATGTTGTATGCAGCCGTCCTGGAGCTCCCCGCATGTTGTATGCAGCCGTCCTGGAGCTCCCCGTATGTTGTATGCAGTCAGTCTGGAGCTCCCCGCATGTTGTATGCAGTCAGTCTGGAGCTCCCCGCATGTTGTATGCAGCCGTCCTGGAGCTCCCCGCATGTTGTATGCAGCCGTCCTGGAGCTCCCCGCATGTTGTATGCAGCCGTCCTGGAGCTCCCCGCATGTTGTATGCGGCCGTCCTGGAGCTCCCCGCATGTTGTATGCAGCCGTCCTGGAGCTCCCCGCATGTTGTATGCGGCCGTCCTGGAGCTCCCCGCATGTTGTATGCAGCCGTCCTGGAGCTCCCCGCATGTTGTATGCGGCCGTCCTGGAGCTCCCCGCATGTTGTATGCGGCCGTCCTGGAGCTCCCCGCATGTTGTATGCAGCCGTCCTGGAGCTCCCCGCATGTTGTATGTAGTCGTCCTGGAGCTCCCCGCATGTTGTATGCAGCCGTCCTGGAGCTCCCCGCATGTTGTATGCGGCCGTCCTGGAGCTCCCCGCATGTTGTATGCAGCCGTCCTGGAGCTCCCCGCATGTTGTATGTAGTCGTCCTGGAGCTCCTCGCATGTTGTATGCAGCCGTCCTGGAGCTCCTCGCATGTTGTATGCGGTCGTCCTGGAGCTCCTCGCATGTTGTATGCGGTCGTCCTGGAGCTCCCCGCATGTTGTATACAGCCGTCCTGGAGCTCCCCGCATGTTGTATGTAGTCGGTCTGGAGCTCCCCGCATGTTGTATGCGGTCGTCCTGGAGCTCCCCGCATGTTGTATGCAGTCGTCCTGGAGCTCCCCGCATGTTGTATGCAGTCGTCCTGGAGCTCCTCGCATGTTGTATGCAGCCGTCCTGGAGCTCCCCGTATGTTGTATGCAGTCAGTCTGGAGCTCCCCGCATGTTGTATGCAGTCGTCCTGGAGCTCCCCGCATGTTGTATGCAGCCGTCCTGGAGCTCCCCGCATGTTGTATGCAGCCGTCCTGGAGCTCCCCGCATGTTGTATGCAGCCGTCCTGGAGCTCCCCGCATGTTGTATGCGGCCGTCCTGGAGCTCCCCGCATGTTGTATGCAGCCGTCGTGGAGCTCCCCGCATGTTGTATGTAGTCGTCCTGGAGCTCCTCGCATGTTGTATGCAGCCGTCCTGGAGCTCCTCGCATGTTGTATGCGGTCGTCCTGGAGCTCCTCGCATGTTGTATGCGGTCGTCCTGGAGCTCCCCGCATGTTGTATACAGCCGTCCTGGAGCTCCCCGCATGTTGTATGTAGTCGGTCTGGAGCTCCCCGCATGTTGTATGCGGTCGTCCTGGAGCTCCCCGCATGTTGTATGCAGTCGTCCTGGAGCTCCCCGCATGTTGTATGCAGTCGTCCTGGAGCTCCTCGCATGTTGTATGCAGCCGTCCTGGAGCTCCCCGTATGTTGTATGCAGTCAGTCTGGAGCTCCCCGCATGTTGTATGCAGTCGTCCTGGAGCTCCCCGCATGTTGTATGCAGCCGTCCTGGAGCTCCCCGCATGTTGTATGCAGCCGTCCTGGAGCTCCCCGCATGTTGTATGCAGTCGGCCTGGAGCTCCCCGCATGTTGTATGCAGCCGGCCTGGAGCTCCCCGTATGTTTTATGCAGCCGTCCTGGAGCTCCCCGCATGTTGTATGCAGCCGTCCTGGAGCTCCCCGCATGTTGTATGCAGTCGGCCTGGAGCTCCCCGCATGTTGTATGCAGCCGGCCTGAAGCTCCCCGCATGTTGTATGCAGCCGTCCTGGAGCTCCCCGCATGTTGTATGCAGCCGGCCTGGAGCTCCCCGCATGTTGTATGCAGCCGTCCTGGAGCTCCCCGCATGTTGTATGCAGTCGGCCTGGAGCTCCCCGCATGTTGTATGCAGCCGGCCTGGAGCTCCCCGTATGTTTTATGCAGCCGTCCTGGAGCTCCCCGCATGTTGTATGCAGTCGTCCTGGAGCTCCCCGCATGTTGTATGCAGTCGGCCTGGAGCTCCCCGCATGTTGTATGCAGCCGGCCTGAAGCTCCCCGCATGTTGTATGCAGCCGGCCTGGAGCTCCCCGCATGTTGTATGCAGCCGTCCTGGAGCTCCCCGCATGTTGTATGCAGTCGGCCTGGAGCTCCCCGCATGTTGTATGCAGCCGGCCTGGAGCTCCCCGTATGTTTTATGCAGCCGTCCTGGAGCTCCCCGCATGTTGTATGCAGTCGGCCTGGAGCTCCCCGCATGTTGTATGCAGCCGGCCTGAAGCTCCCCGCATGTTGTATGCAGCCGTCCTGGAGCTCCCCGCATGTTGTATGCAGCCGTCCTGGAGCTCCCCGCATGTTGTATGCAGTCGGCTAATTAGTTTTATAAGTTCTATAGTCCTAATTACTTTAGTGAACCATTCATTAAGCCAACAATTAGCTTTCTATATATTTCTCATTGTATTCATGTAAATTAGGGAGTGGACTCGTGTATGAAGACATGTCAGCCTTGGGATTTGCCACCCGGGGGAGGGGCGGTGGATCCTTGTAGCTCATGCTTATTACAGGTAGATACATTGATAAATGTGTATCCATCCCCTCCCCCACCCCACCCCCACCAGCACCTCCAATCATAGCAGCCAAGGAGAACAATATGGGGGATAAAATGGGTTTGTTTTTTTTCAAAAACTCTCTGTGAGGAGTTTAAACAATAGAAGGAAAGAAGAAGAACTAACAGCTGACCCTTCGATCAGTAGATTCCCATACGGAGACCTGGAGCTCTAATCAGGAAGGGGGATTAATGAATGTTACTGGGTGGTAATGATTGTGCTCCCCGTCATATAAGGGGTGACGGAAGGGGATCTTGTACGTAATATTGTAACTGGCCGCCTCCAGATGTATCACACGGATGTTGCACTTTGATTTTTGATTTAAAGTCACGGCACATATAATTCCTGCTCTGAGCTGACCAATCGGATGGATGAACTTTTGTAGAGAACATGGGTTGGCCTCTGGGTTTGCGGATGAGCGGACTTTCTCCATCACACCTTTCATGCATGGTGATGAATGATGCAGATCGATGAGATGGAACAATTAGATAATTCGAGGCCCTGGAATTGGTCACTATAGTTTTTCTTAGCAGGATACTTGAAATAACTAAGTTTGTAGTTCGTTAGGTAACCGGAGGGGGTAAACCCATTAGGACCAAAAATACACAGCAGGAGGGCAGCAAGGACCAATACTTCATGCTGTGCTTAAGGGTCTTCAAACAATGGGCTGCACTGAGTTTACAGTAGAGCCTGCAGTCATTAATGAATTCCTGCAGGTCATGCAGAGACAAAGAGCCAAAGCAAAAGGTTGTTCCTCACTTGGTCCACTTCTTTGAGTATGGCTAAGCCCCCTCCCCCACCCAAGTGACCTTACTGGGCCCAGCCAAGCAGGCTAATAATACTAATGCCCCTTTTAGACGAGCTGCTTCTTGAGTTACGTCAATGGGAAACAGTGAGTGGGGGGGGGGGGGGTGTTTAAGCGCATCGTTAAGTGATCGAGTCAACGATGGCATTTATGCCGAAACTGAACGACAAAAAGCGATGGATTCTTCTCGCCGTTCGGCCGTCGGCTCGTGTTCAGACCAAACGATTATCGTTCACTTTAGCTAATTTTAACAATCTTTGAACGATATCGTTACACGTAGACCCACCTTCAGTTACTGATAGAGCCCTATAGCATCAGCTTATCTCCCAGGAGAACAAGGATACTGAATCTGAATTGCCATGAGCAAAGTTAACCCTTTGGTGTTAATTCAAAATGAATATAAACCTTTATTATAATGTAGACGGACAAACCCCTAGATTTATAACCCGGTCTGCAGCGGTCCGTCCGTAAACATGGCAGCATCAAGGCTACTCCTATGTAATATAATGGTTTGGTGACTGAAGTCATCTATGGAGGACGGCCGATCACAGATTCTTAGGACAGATACACTTTCTGACTATCAGAGACCGATATCGAACAACTAGCTGTAGAACTCCAACATGTTCCGCTGTCCAACCAGCATCATCAGGGGGACGAGGTGTTACTATAGTGAGCCGGGCGCTCAGAGACACAATGTATATAGTAGAGGGGCGGAGCAAAGGAGAGGACAACCTATCCAAACAAGAGAAGCAATTGGGCCAATCATTGTGAAGCAATGCAGAGAGGGCGGGTGATTGACAGCGATCTCCCCCATACACACAACAGGAGGCGAAGTCCAATGGGAGACGGATGCACATGTGCCGTCTGCTGGAATGGCGCTAGAAAGATAAGTGCTAAAAACACTAACAGCAGACAGAAAAAGGGACTAAATGTTCTAAGGACGGGGCACAGGCCTAGAGACTGGAAAATGGCAAAATTACAGAGTGGACAGTACTGATCCCCACATTAGAGAGTAGACACACCTTACTATAAGTGCAGTAAACCTAAAATATATAATGGAACCTATAGAAGTCAATATAGGCCAATTCCATCCTGTGTGAGTAGGACTTAGGACAAAAATGCAGGAGGACTGGAGACAATGGGTGCTGAAAAAGACAAACACCTCACATAACGAGGGACTTAGAAACATGTAGTCCCAATTATTGTAAAAGTGGTGCGCTTGCCTATGGACTATGAAGTCGGCAGAGTGAATATACGCTGACTCCCACATCTACAAAGTAAGCCTCCTCTACTAGAGATTGCACTAGAATCAAGGCATATAATGTAACTTGTAAGAACCAACTCCATCTTGTATAAGTAGGGACCTAGAAGAGAAATGCAGATGGACTAGGAGAAATGGGAGCTGAAAAAACAATCCTCACACATAAGGAGGGACTTAGACATCAGCCCCAAATATTCTGCATTTTCTGCCGAATTGACCATATGGTGATCATATGATGAGGACGGTGGGTTTTATGTGCGATAATAGGAACTGGAATATAATATCCAAATGGACTCGAATATCGCATCCCATATTCATATACAATGCTGGTAAGGAGGAATGGGGAGAAGGGAAGATCCTGCTTCAGGCCAGTGGGACTCATGGAATGGAGTCTGAAAATCAACTTGGATTCTTCTTTTCTTAATGTGATATCTAAATCCCCACCACGGGGTCCCAGTGGGATCCGACTCCATATATCCTCATCTCCACCGTGAACCCTATTATATGTCGGCCAATAGTTGTACACGCTTTAGTCCTAATGTGGCTAAGATGTTGTGACATTCTTCCTCGCAGCTCTTGAGGGGTTTTTCCCACATACATTGTTGGGCAGCCACAGTAGGCGACACCCCCCCCCCCCCCCCCCCCCCCACGGCAATTAATGGTTTGTTTGATGAAATATTTTTTACCATCACTGGGATTTATAAATATTTTAGTTTTATCCACTTGAGAACAAAAACTTTATCTTCCACATGGAGCACAACCATATCCATTGTGATGGGCCTCTCTGTTAAATTCGATCTCAGATCTATAGTGGCTTTTAACCCATAAATCTCGGAGATTGGCGCCTTTCCTGAATGTGATGCCAGGATGTTTAAGTATGACCTCTTTTAGATGTGAGTCTGCCACCAGGAATGGACAAGATGATGCTAGTAATGTGTGCAGCGTATCCATCACATGTGCCTCTGCATCTTATCAGGTTGGTCTACGAAACATCTTCCTACTTACAGAATCGGCACATGTATATGCCTTTTTGAGGATGGTATTCGGGTAACCTTGTGCCTTGAATCTTCCATTTAGCGTATCACATTCTGATTTGAAGCTAAATGTATCTGAAGATATTGCCCCATAGGGATTCCTTTCTTGAAGGAGAGAGGGTGATGACTTTGCCACAGAAGGAAATTGTTAGTGGAAGTTGGTTTTCTTTATATTTCTGTATGGATACTTCCAGAGTCATCCAGGCAAACTGTCAGATCCAAGAGTTTGACACATTGGTTTCCTGTATTGTAAGTGAATTCATCCCTTTTGTGTTATTATTAAGGGACTCAAGGAAAGATGTCAATTCACAAAGGTCACCCTGCCAAATGAGGAGGATGTCATCAATATACCCCCCCCCCCCCCCCCCCAAAGAGGATGTGTTTAGAGACTTCCTCCGTGTCATCCAAAAAGATATGTTTGGCCTCCCACCATCCTAAGAAGTGATTTGCTTATGCCGGGGCACCAATTGTGCCCATAGCAGTGCCACGCTGCTGTAAATAAAAGATATGACCAAACAAAAAATAATTGTGGGTTAGAAGGAATTGCAATAGTCGAACAACAAAGTTATTATTGGATGAAGAATATAGACCCTTAGAGGACATAAATACTTGACGGCCTGTATTCCAAGAGTATGGCCAATGTTGGTGAACAGGCTCTCAACATCACTGGTTACAAGAATGGAGCCAGATGGGACTGAGATGTCAGGAATCTTTTTGGTAGTATCTGTAGTGTCCCTCAGGTAGGAGGGCAATGTCATGACAAAGGGCCGAAGTATGTTATCGATGTACATACGTATGCCTTGACTAGGGCTATCGTTGCCTGAGACTATAGGCCCCCCCAGACCCGGGAAGATCTGTTTAATGAATTTTTGATAATATGTATAACGTTGCTATTGTGGGATTGGGGTTGAAGACATCGATATTCTTCAAGACTTAGCAGCTGATGTTCTCTAGCAGAGTTGAGAGTATTTTGAAGTTCTGCAAGATAATTTGATGTTGGGTCATGGGGAAGGACTTCATAAACGTCTATGTCCATGAGTAATGTTTCCACCGTGACCTTATAGTCCAGGCTGTCCATCACCATGACATTGCCCCCCTTGTCCGACGGTTCTATGATTATGCTATTATCATTCATCAATAGCTGTAAGGCTTTGTGTTCTTCCATATTAAGATTGAAGTGGATCATTTTCTTCTGTGGTCTAATTTCCATAATTTCTTCCGTGACCATTTGGGTGATTGTATCAATATTTTTATATTGAGATAGGGGAACAAGGCATTTAGATCTCGGACATAAATTGGTAAAAGGGGCTGTTTTTCTCGGACACCCATATCGTTATCATTCAGAAGATCTTCAAGAATGGCCAGGAGTTCGCCATCATCGTTGTGCTCGGCTACTGCTTTAATTAGATGGTATTTATGTAGAGCAAGTTCCTGGTTAATATCCTTGATCCAGCTGAAATGGGAAAATACAGGCATGGGAACAGAGGAAGGTCCCTCCATAGTACTTGCTTTTCAATATCAGATAGCTTGTGAAATGGTAAGTTGATGATCTGAGAATTATCCCCATGACTGGATTGTATGCCTGGGGGTCTTGGAGTTGGGGGTGTCATATCTGGGTAGGTAAGTTTGTGCATGACGAATGATGAGACGGGCCGTTAGATATCATCTGGTGACCTGGCTTTGTATAGCTGTTAGTGGCAGTGATGTACTGATAACATTCCTTGTATCACAATTTATGAGAGCTGGGATACTTCCACATGCTCCACCTCTGGAAGATATAGCTGGTGTACACGGAGCTTGTATTGGTGATTGTGTTGTGTTAGATGAACCATGTTTGGCTGTGGGTACAGTTGATGACATCCCATCCAGAGGCTAAGTCCTACTCACACAGGATGGAATTGGCCTATATTGACTTCTATAGGTTCCATTATGTATTTCTGGTTTATTGCACTTATAGTAAGGTGTGTCTACTCTCTAATGTGGGGATCAGTACATGTCCACTCTGTAATTTTGGCATTCTCAAGTCTCTAGGCCTGTGCCCCATCTTTAGAACATTTGGGACTGATCTTTTCTAAGTCCCCTTTTCTGTCTGGTGTTAGTGTTTTTAGCACTTATCTTTCCAAGCCATTCCAGCAGACGGCACATGTGCATCCGTCTCCCATTGGACTTCGCCTCCTGTTGTGTGTATGGGGGAGATCGCTGTCAATCACCCGCCCTCTCTGCATTGCTTCACAGTGATTGGCCCAATTACTTCTCTTGTCTGGATAGGTTGTCCTCTCCTTTGCTCCGCCCCTCTACTATATACATTGTGTCTCTGAGCGCTCTGCTCACTATAGTAACACCTCGTCCCCCTGATGATGCTGGTTGGACAGCGGAACATGTTGGAGTTATACAGCTAGTTGTTCAATATCTCTCATCCGTGTCATGGTTCACAGTTCAGTTGG
Source organism: Eleutherodactylus coqui (assembly GCA_035609135.1). Lineage (NCBI taxonomy): Eukaryota > Metazoa > Chordata > Amphibia > Anura > Eleutherodactylidae > Eleutherodactylus > Eleutherodactylus coqui. The sequence continues at coordinate 173,561,288 of CM069413.1, forward strand.
GTGCATGTAAATGAATTGAGGGTAAGCAGTTGCAGCATATGATGTGTCTCCTTGTCTGAGGTTATCTTACTTTCACAACTACTGTTTATAATATTATCAGCTTTCCATCAGCTTTATGATGCTACACCACCCTGAACAAGTCCAGTCATGTAGGGTCGGGCCTGGCTACTACCTGGATGCGAGACCTCCTGGAAGCGCCAGGTGCACTATGTACCCGTGCTGCTGGTTTTTAATTTTAATGTAACTCATTCTTGTACTTCAAAACATGTTTAGCGCTTACAGAATATAAATGAGGAAGACTTTTCACCATTTGGGATTGCAGCTCAGTCCTGTTCACTTGAATGGGAATGAGCTGCAGTACCAAGCACAGCCACTACTAAAATGTATGGCGCTGTGCCTTATAAACAATGAAGCAGGTAGTGCGCTCAGCTCCTACAATCTACTAACCTCCACCAATCTGAAGAATAGGCCATAAATATTAATGTCCTGGATTGTCCAGTTGTATATTAATGATGACCTATTCTTAGGAGGATCGGCGAGTTCAGTCGCCAAGGATGCCTGCTGATCAGCTGTTCACCAAAGCCAGTAAGTTTGTGCACTCAGCTGATTTCTGCAGAAGGCAGACAGCTCCGTTCTTACTGTAGTGGTCAGGCTTGGTATTGCATGCCAAGCTCCCATTGAAATGAGAACCTTGCCTGCAGTACCAAGCCTGGCACTACAGTAAGAATGGAGCTGTCTGCTGCCTGTAGAAATCAGCCCAATGCAGGATTACACTGGCCTGACAAACAGCTGATCGGTGGGGTCCTGAGTGAGGGACCTATACAGATCTACTATTGTTGACTTGTCCTGGGGATATACCATAAATAGTTTACAACCGGGCAACCCCTTTAACTATAGAACACTTTGCAAAATCTAATGCATTGGACCATGTGGAGCAGCCATACAGAGCCCGCAGCTGCCCCCGCCCAAGGTGCCGAAATTGACCCAAAGCCCCTCAGTTGGTGGGTCCATAGTGCAGATTTTGCATCGGCGCCAAGAAGGTCTAAGCTACACCTTTCACTGGACGTAAACATAAAAAGTTATTAGGGTCAATCAGATATCAAATGACCCCCGAGCTCCACATGTGAAGTGGACACTGTAACATCACCGGGCGCCTCCTCCGCCTCCTCCGCCTCCAACATGCTTACAGCTACAAAAAGGTGCCGTCTTAAAAGCTTTGAGCTGCGGGGAATTGTTAAGAGCATTAGAGCTCATTAATAAGACAGTGCTGAGATATGTGATGCTGCATGGTCATTAGGACAACTAAGTGGGGGGGAGGGGGTTCGGCTTTTGGGAATAGCTCACATGTAGCAGAATTACAATAGGAGGGCAATAAACATCGACAAAGCCATTAGGAATCCAGAAGATAGAAGCCGCCTCATACATTATATCCTCCCAACAAAGCTTCAGATGGGGCTTAAATGAGCTCTACAAAAGTCCACGAATACAAAAACATCCACAATACAAAAACACCACATGAGCTTATTGTGCACAAGAATTTGCATCTGGAATTCAGAATCTCCTAACTGTAAGGTACAAGACTGGGAACTTGAATCCAAAGGTGTTCTCAGGTGGATAAAGCAGAATATAACCTATTGCTCTTGGTAGATCTAATTGATAGGGTGGGGTTAGCATTAAGGGGTTGTCCAGTTATAAACTAATCATGGCCTATTCTCAGAACAGATCACCAGTAGTAGATCTGCGGGGGTCCATCGCCCAGAGCGACCACTGACCAGCTGCTTGCTGGTCAGATGCACTGAGCTGATTTCTGCAGGAAGCAGATAGCTCCGGTCCCACTGCAGTGGCTAGGCTTGGTATTGCAAGCCAAGTTCCCATTGAAATGAATGGATGTAATTCCAAGCCTGGCCACTGCAGTAAGAATGGAGCTGTCTGCAGAAATCAGCTCACCACACAAGCATACTGGCCTGGCAAACGGCTGATTGGCAGTGGTCCTAGGTGATGGACTCCCACTGATCTATTACTCGTGATCTGTCCTGAGAATAGGCCATCAATAGTTTACAGCTGGATAACCCCTTTAGGGAAATGTCACCCTTTAATTAAATACATTACATGACAGAACTTTAAATGTCCCCCCTCGTCCATTCAGACGTGCATCCATACAGTTACCCTGAAGGGTACACAGGCGGCACCTGCAAAGTTTCACTATGCCACCTAAAAATACAAATGACAACTGCAACGGTGTGAAGACCAACCACCAGGCAGGTGTCAGAGCTCAGGGGTGGTCTCAATCCGGTCTGTCCTAAAACAGGGATACAATTGGCAATGACAGCGGCCCTGCAGAAAGCTGAACTCTTCCTGCTCCACCACCCAGCGCTGCGCTGTCATTGTGCTGCCTGCGTCATTCCGCACAATCCTGGCCAGAAGAGACTGAGGCGAAGGATGGAGGACGCTGTGGGAGCATGATGGAGGTAGGTGATACCGTGGTACAGTGTGGCCCATGAATGACTCAGGAGCTAGTGACGCCTATAAATAACTCAGGGGACACAGTAGGGCCTTATTAATTACTCTGGGGGCACAATGGGACCTTTAAATAACCCGGGGGCTTAGTATGGCCCTATTAATTATGAAGTGGGCACAGCGAGGCCTATAAATGACCAAGGAGGCACAACAGAGCCTATAACTTACTAAGGGAGCCCAAAGTGCACCTGTCACCCAAGGGTCCACATAAACCTTAATCCGGCCCTGCATGACAACCCTTAGGAACTGAAGCTTACAGGTTAACAACGTCTGACTCTTGGCAGACAGGGGATTCTTAACCCTTTCCAATCCAATTTGTATCCTGGTTTTCCTAGGGGGCTTACTCTTTTTCTGCCATTATACAACGGCGCTATATGGTGGCTATACCCAGTACTGCATGAGGTGACATGTTGGATAGGCTCCAACAGCAGAGAGGCTAGCAATATACAGTAAGAGAACCCCGACGGACGTCTTCCAACATCGGAGCTGTACAGCCTTAAATCATAATGTCTTAAGACGTCAGACAGTGGATTGGAAAGGGTCAAGGTTAATGCTGAACATTGCTGGGTAAGGACATGGCTTAGTGGTTGATAATATTATCCCTGGTGGGCTAAGGATGCATAAGATGCTCTACGAGTGAATTAAAGGGGTGTTTCATTAGAGATAACCTTTTTGAGAACAGGACCACCATGGTGATCAGCTGATCACCAGAGGTCGCACTCACAGCTGGTTTAGCCAGGGTAAGCTGCGACCAGCCAGGTATTTCTGGTGCATGGCTGTCCATGCTATAGAAGATTGACTTGAGTCCACCACAACAGGAGCTACTTAATAACCCTCTGTATAACACATTTATGCCCTAATAGGGGTTCATGAGACAACCCCATTAATAGTAATAACCTCAATGAGCTAGGGTATAGAAAGGGATGACGCCAGATGTCCTGGTGGTCCAGAGTGTGGGAAGGTTGAATTAAAGCCTTGTATATAATGGCACTCATTCCCCGGCCTCACCAGTGGTCTGATGGGCCCTCTCTATCCTGGGGCCCCTCTACATGTCCTCTCAGTGTTATGGAATAAGCCGCACCGTCAACAGAATGCTCTTCGTTTACTTGAAGGCCTCATAAAGAAACGTGAGGATGTTTCAGACATTGCAGTATCAGAGACCTCATCCTGTGAGAGAGACAAAGAGAGTGAACGAGAGAGACAGACTGAATGAGAGAGACAGCGGACGAGAGTGAGAGAGTGAATGAAAGCGAATGAACAGGAACAAGAGATAGTGAATTAGAGAGAGATACAGAGTGAATGAGAGAGAGAGAGCAAATGAGAACGAGAGATAGAGAGAGTGAATGAGAGAGAGTGAGATGGAGGGAGAGAGAGAAAACGAGAGACAACGATAAACGAACGAGCCAACAATGATTTGTATGCCTGCATAAAATGGAAAGGGAACAATTATCGTTTGGGGTTTCGGCCGCTGGCTCACGTTTAGACCAAACGACATCATTATCCTTCACTTGTCCCTCCTGCTAATAGTTCTCTGTGCTGACTCTGCCTCATGATGGTGGCACCAAAGGCTTGCTGTGGCTTTTCCTGCTCTGTCATAGAATCCTAGAATGGTAGAGTTGGAAGGGACCCCCAGGGTCATCGGGTCCTCCAGGGTCATCGGGTCCTCCAGGGTCATCGGGTCCTGCGGGGTCATCGTGTCCACCCCCCTGCTCGTTGCAGGATCACTAAATCATCCCAGACAGCCTCTGAAGACTTCCATTGAAGGAGAACTCCCCACCTCCCATGGCAACCTGTTCCACTCATTGATCCCCCTCACTATCTAATATCTAATCTGTGTCTCCTCCCTTTTTTTAAATTGGGGTACACAGAACTGGACACAGAAGCCGTAGGGGCGACAACAGAACCAAGTTCACGGCCAACATCTTCTTACGTAAATGTCAACAGACGACACCAAGAATAGAGCCATAGTCAACCTGGTGGGTCTCAGGGTCCTCCCCGTCCTGTAACTCCTACATCAGGCCTTGGTTGTGCATAAGTAATGAACCATAATGTGGACGTCCTCTGACAGACACCATGAGGCCCGCAGGGGACATATGTGTTGATAGCCTTAATCATGTCGGATCAATGGGTCGCTGTGTCATTTATGGAGCTGCCTTCAGAGAATGACAAAAGGCCGGTGACTCCTGACCTCCAAGCTGGGATTTAGACCGCCCAACCTCTTTTAAGTCTGCTCTTCTGTCTTCTATCTCATAGAGGAAACATTCACCAGGGATCACTTCATCAGACAGATGAAGGAGAAGAGCGGCAATGCCAGCAGCTCCATCAATGACCCAACACCCCGCAGCAGAACTCTTCATACAGAACATGCGAAGATGCAGAGCAATATGAGGATAGCAAATGACAAGCGGGCGATTCGGTTTAATTATCCAAGTATGGAAAATAGAGAAAACAAAATGGCCTGTAAATATTAATTGTCAGTATATCTGTGCTGTATGTAGTCAGGTAGCAAAAAAACGCTTTTTTCTTTCCTTCCTCCTCTTCTTTCCCTCCCCATGAAAAAAAAAACATTCTGCAGTGACATAAGTATTCACACCCCGTACTCAGCACTTAGCTGAAGCCCCTCTGGCAGTGATTCCAGCCTCCAGTCTTCTTGGGTTTGATGCCACAAGGTTTGTACCCCTGGATTTGGGTATTTTCTGCCCTCCGTCAGGTTGGATGGGGACAGGCTGTGGACACCATTGTCAGGTCTCCCCAGAGATGTCCCATTGGGTTCAGGGCTCTGGACATTCACAGAGTTCTCCCTGAGCCCCTCCTGCGTTGTCTTGGCTGGGGTCTTAGGATCATTGTCTTGTTGGAAGGTGACCCTTAACATAGTATGTTAGGCTGAATAAAGACAATGTCCATCTAGTTCAGCCTGTCACCCCCCCCCCCCCTCCCCTCCTTCCTTGTTGGTCCAGAGGACGGCAAAAAAAAACCCAAGAAGCAATGTAGCTCATTTGAAGCAGAAAAACTCCTTCCCAACTCCATATCGCAGTCCTACCCAACTCCAAAACCCAGATCACCAACCCTGCTGGTCACCTAATGTCGATATCCTGTAATATCATAGTGCTCTAGCAAGGCATCTAGTCCCTCTTAAACTCCTCTATGGATGCCACCATCACCACATCCTCAGGCAGAGAGTTCCACAGTCTCACTGCTCTTACAGTAAAGAACCCACTTCTGTGTTGGTGATGAAACCTGCTTTCCTCTAGACATAGCGGATGCCCTCTTGTTACCGTCGTAGTCCTGGGTATAAACAGATCATGACAGAGATCCTTGTATCGTCCCCTCATGTATTTATACATAGTTATTTGGTGGCCCCTTAGCGGTCCTTTTTCCGGGGTGAATAATCCCAGTTTTGGTGCCTCTCTGGGTATCCCAGTCCCGTCATTCCATGTATTAGTTTAGTTGCCCTTCTTTGAACCCCTCCAGTACTGTGACATCTTTTCTGAGCCCCGGTGACCAGAACTGTACGCAGTACTCCATGTGAGGCCTGACAAGTGCCTTATATAGTGGGGGGACAATGTTCTCGCCCCTCGCCCCTATACCTCTTTTACTGCACCCCAAGACTTTATTAGCTTTTGTAGCAGCTGACTGGCATTGGTTGCTCAAGTTTAGTCTACAGCCCACTAGTACCCCAAGGTCTTTTCCCTAGCAGTGCCCCATTTAGTGTTAATTGGTGACATCCGTTTCTCCTGCCCATGTGCAGAACCTTACATTTATCCACATTGAACTTCATTCACCATTTCCCCCCCCAATCCCCCGGCTTATCTCGGTCCGTTTGTAGCCGCACATTGTCCTCCATTGCATTGATTATATTGTATAATTTTGTATCATTTACAAATATTCATATTTTGCTGTGCAGCCCCTCTATCAGGTGGTTGATAAATATATTGAACAGAATGGGGCCTAATACTGAACCCTGTGGCCCCCCACTAGTAACGGTGGCCCAATCAGAGTACGAACCATTTATTACCACCCTCTGCTTTCTATCTCTGAGCCAGTTCTTTACCCAGATACACATGTTTTCACCCAATCCGAGCTTCTCATTTTATATATCAGCCTATTATGCAACACGAAAAAAATGGTTTGGTCCGGTGTCGCCAGTAGAGACAATGTGATTGTTCTCAGTGAGAGAAACCAAGACATCTTGTAGATATGAGACCTTTTAATGGCCAACAAAAACACATGACGTAACGAAGAGCTTTCGGGTTTTCTATCGATACTTCATCAGGCTAGAATGGAACTGGTTTGGATGGGGCACATATATATTATACAAATGCAGAGAGGACACTCCTCCTGATTGAAATACAAATGTTCATTGTGGTCTAGCTATCATATCACTTAGTTCCCTAAGAACCCTTCTGCCCTGTCTGTGGTTCCTTGTGCTCAGGATAAGGCTGTCATTATCTCTGCACTTTGGTCCATTCAGCTTTCCATCCACCCTGACCGATCTTCCCTCCACCAGCATGATGCTCCACCACCAGGCTTCACTCTAGGGATGGTATTGGGCAGGTGATGAGCGGCGCCTGGTTTCCACCCACCCTGACCGGTATCCCCTCCTCCAACATGATGCTCCACTACCAGGCTTCACTGTAGGGATGGTATTGAGCCAGTGATGAGCGCGCCTGGTTTCCATCCACCCTGACTGGTCACCCCTGCCCCAGCATGATGCTCCACCACCAGGCTTCACTGTAGGGATAGTATTGAGCTGGTGATAAGTGGTGCCTGGTTTCCATCCGCCCTGACCAGTATCCCCTCCTCCAACATGATCCTCCACCACCAGGCTTCACAGTAGGGATGCTATTGGGCAGGTGACGAGTGGTGCCCAGTTTCCTCCAGACAGAACATTTAGAGGCCAAAAAGTTCCATCTTGGTGTCATCAGAGCAGATAATCTTGTTTCTCACAGTCTGAGGGTCCTTTAGGTGATTTTTGGTAACTCCAGATAGCTTTAATGTGCCTTTGACTAAGGATTGGTGAGGAGCGATTAGTGGAATAATCGGTTTATGTTGGTATCAGGTCAGTTTAATGAAAATCACTGTGATTCTGGACAGTCGATTCCGACTCCCATTAAGGTTAATGGGGATAAAAATTGGGTTCACTTATTTGCCCTCCAGAATGTCTACAATGCAGCCAAACCCCCAAAGTGCATGTGAATACAGCCACACACCTGGGGTCACTGCGCTCCTCCCAAAAATTGGTTTAAAATAGAGTACAGTGGTGTGGGGGTCAATCGTACCACAGGGGTGTCACTGAAAACAAAGGAAGGCCCACAGAGGGTCTCCTAGATCAAAAATTGCTCCAAGGAAGACAGAAAGTGTGCTACTTTTTTAAACACGACACTCAATCATAGGGCTACTCCAGTTGTAGAGCTACCAAACGTTTCGCTATGCCAGACAGCAGGTGGGCTGCTTGCTATAAAAGCAATGTCAAAGTTGTAAAGGACAAATTCTACTAGGTGAGCAGAACAGCCGAGCACGGGCCTCCTCCAAGGAAAAGCTGAGGAGATAAAGATGTTTCTTGGGCTTAAGAAAATGTTTGTTTTGGGAGAAGGAGGAAGAAACATGGTGGAAGCAGTGGAAGAAGAGCAGCAGGTCCACCAGCAGCAGCAGCACCTCGAGAGCAGAGTGTGCTCCTTGTGGAAACATGATAGCTATAACTCCATATTTCCATATTTTTCATTTGGGGGAGAGGGTAGAGGAGGAAACATTGCGGAAGCTGGAGAAGGACAGCAGCAGCACCACCACCACCAGCACCTTGAGGACACAGTGTGGTTTTTGATATAAATCTATGCTCAGTCATGTGAGTAAAAAATTGCCAGTTTGTAACTAATCAGTGAAATGTGTCATGGGAGGTGCATAAGTCGGGTCAAATCCATGCCTGGCTCATGTTTCTAAATGTCAGGTGATCCACATTATCTGCAGACGGGCGGATGCATCCATCAGTTATCACACCCCAGCAGTGCTGAACATCCTCTCTGACAGCACACTGGCATCAGGGCAGGCGAGCTCCTCTAAAGCATGTTGTGCAACCTGTAGCCACTCATCCAGCATAGACACCCAGAAGTCAAAGGGGCCGACGCCATGTCTCATAACATCCATGCGGGAGCTGACATACTCTTGGACCATCATGGATAAGAGCTGCCTGTGACTGTCAGTCCTACACCGTTTTTGATGCACGCTGTGATAGGCTAAAAAAACTATTCCACAGCTCTGTTAGACTTCCCTGCCACCATTGGTGGTGCTGCTGTGGTGGCATCATGTTTGTCCACCATGAGCAACAGAGCTGCGATCTGCTGTGGATTCATCCCTGCGGCCATGGGGAAATGCTGAGGTCTATCATTCTAATGCTGCATTTTGAGGTCCCTCTCCACTGCTGGAATGAGACTTGTCATTTGGGCCTTGTAGCTGGGATCAAGGAGGGTGGCAGCCCAGTAATGATCTGATGTTTTGATGTGGGCTATGCAATGGTCCTCCTGCAAGCACTGCGGCATAAAAGCACTCATGTGTTTAAAGGTGATGGCCCACATTCCTCAGGGTCAGGCCTAAGAGTGACTGTCCTCCACGCAGAATACCTGCGGTTAGTGATGGATGGAAGGAACATTGTGTAGCCTCTTCCCTGCCTCTGGACCTATATTATCCCCCTCCTCTTCTTCTTCCTTTATACTTCTCCCAAGGGTGGAGAAACATGTTGGAAACGATGCCTCCCTTTCTTGCCCGAAGCCACCGTCCCTGGAGAGGAGTAATGGTGGGCTGGCTAGACAGTTGGGAGATTGGTATCCCTTTTGCCTCCTGTGACAAGGACACATCATTGTCCCTTTAGTGTCCGTTCCTGCAGGCAGACAATAGGGATGGTCAAACCGATCAGTGCATCATCACAACTGACCATTTAACTAGCTTCTTCAAAGAGGCTGAAACAGCGCAGACAACTTTGATCTGCACAGGCGTGAAGTGACCGACCTCCATACAGGGTCTGCTAATGGCATACACCATCTGTACTCTGTGATCGCTCTCTGCTGCCGGCTTAATCTCTGCAACATGGAATGTTACCATGTAGGCATTGCACAGATGAGGCAGTTGGGTGGTAGCCTGAAGTGTCGCTGCACCTCCGCCATACTAGAGGTGGCTGTGTCTGAAAACTGAAAGTGTGAGTACTGTTTCAGGTCTTTTCCAGCAGTGGATGTAATCACTATTACTACTGGGGCAACTGTGGGGGTCACTATTACTACTGGGGCCACTGTGGGGGTCACTATTACTACTGGAACCCTGAAATGAATGGGAACTTGTCCTGTAATACCAAGCCTGGCCACTGCAGAGATAAGCTCAGTGGGTGAGCACATCAGCCTGGTTAACAGTAAAATGGTATTAAATGGTAACATTAAGTAATACAGCTGGTCCTGACAAAAAAATCCTTCATACCGCTATGTCAATGGAAAACTTAAAAAGTTATGGCTCTTTGAAGGAGGGGATAAAAAAAATAAAAATGAAAAAGTGATAATTCTCTGGCCTAAAGTGGTTAAAAAGCCATCTAGCTCCACCGCTATTGGTGGGTTCGGACAACTCAACTCTACTATATATGGGGGCTTCTAGAGACCCTTTTGAAGGTTTCCCTTAGCAGAGGACATACTATTATTGGAACGCTATCATATGTCATTATATGTCCTCTTCCTGCCTGTGAAGCCCTCTCAGGTGAGAATAAACCTCCTAATAAGTTAGTGCCCCCTTTATGTTCAGCAGTCGTTTGCAGCTGTGTTTATCCTGCCGTGACGGTTCTAATTTGCATGCATGGTAACAATGAGTAACCCAGACAAAGCCAAAACCTGTTCCTAGGTGATCTTTATTAGCTTTTCAAAAAACTCTCTCCGTCTTCCCCGGTTTGGAGCAAACACAGCAGCTCCCTGATGCTGCCCTACTTTCCCTTAACAGCCGGTGGGTTGCACAAGACTTTCCAACCAGCAAAGTTCTCACATGCAGAGATAGCCGGAGTCCAACAATTCTAAACATGTTCACCTGAACACGTCCTGACTGTACCTTCAGCTAATTACAGTGGAGGGATAATTGGCTTGAAGCGCTGTCATGTGGAGCCGTTGTGGCTACGTTAAATATGGAGGGATCCAAGAGATTTTGATGCTTTCGGCTGTATAATAACTCGTACAACCAGTACAGTCCTCGGAATGATGCCACGCTCTTCTCCATGCGTGAGAGCAGAACTACGGGCCACACTGACATTTAGAATATATATTAAGGCCAGGCGCCTTCCAAGATGTTCGACTATAAGGGTATTTGGGGGTAAAAGAAGAGTGGCTCCCCATAATGGCCCACCCCCAGAGGCTAAAGCTAAGAGCCAAGACCATTCCACCAAGTGGTTGTGGACTAATGGCACAAGGCGTTACTACATAACAATAGATATCCTGTCCTGCTCCGTTCTCATCTCTACAGTTCCTGGCAATGAGAGGACCCACAATGTCAGACGATGATTTCCGAACCTTCTGGGGTCGTAGTCACACAAGTGCTGGAGAGCCACAGGTCACCATTGATATAGGATTCTACAGCACAGAATAGTTTGGAAGCAAAGTGCACTGGGGGCGCTGCGGTGGTCTTACCTCATGATATCTTCTGATATGTCTCAATGATAGGCAAGGAGATATGCACAAGTGAATCTGCACTTTGAAGTAGTTATCACTAACCACCATTTACCCTTGAGATAACAGTATAAATGAAGCATTACATTTGGGGCCCTGCTACAGGTTTTGCACTGGGGCCCCACAGCTACAAGCCTCTGCTAATGTCAATAGTTGGCTTCAAGAGTTCCCGTGGTCTGCACTATAAATGTGTCCCAATGCCATCCTTTGGCGAAGTGGCCTGTATGTTTTATGCTGATGGATCTTGCACCCTCAATACCAAACTTGGTGCCCGGACCCACATGACGGCCGCTGTATTGGATCCAGCTACTGGACTGGGTAGTGTAATTTAGGCAATATTAATTGGGCCTGTATGGTTGGGCTACTGCCCAATGTAAAGGGGTATTCCGGGCACAGACTGGCATTTTAAGATCTAATGTCCATCGTCACAATAACTCGTTGTGTAGTGGACTCTCTGCACCCGCTCCAGCTACCATCTATGTCACGTGACTCCACTTCCTCTGGCATCTTGTCCACGTTTTCTCCTTCCTCCCCTGTCTGTAGACTCCACTATCCTGTAAGTAGTGCATGATGGGAGGACAGGAGCGGCAGCACTGCACTGTATTGTCATGTGACTTCCGAGTGCCGGACGGTGCTGTCCGGCACTCGGAAGTCACATGACAATAGGGTGGTGCTGGTAAGTTGCAGGATGTGTGCGCTGTGGGCGGAGCTTTAGTGCTGGCCAGGAGACGAGCTCTATGCATGCTGGGAGTTGTAGGTCTGTTGTATTTACTGCAGAAATGATGCATTTACACAGCGGCAGATGGGGGGGGGGGCTGCACGGGGCGAAGAAGAGGGTCCTGAGCGGCAGATGAAGGTGCCGCTACTTAGCTGCACCTCCTAGATTTCAGCATTTCCAGAATTTTCACTTTGTGCCCAGAAAACCCTTTGAAGGGGTTCTGACTGCAATTTCAATCTTTAACCATGAATTTGTATGCGTCTCTGAAGCCCCCGATGCCACTGGCAGGTCTACTGCTCAGACCGCCGCCGAGTCTTGGGTTCTGGAAGCGGCCGCGGAGCGACGGCTCATGAATCATTTAATCTCAGGCAATTACTCGAGAATTCGTTTCTCATACAGGGCAGCGAAGCCTTTTAATTGAAGGGATCAATGACGGATGTAACAATTACAGCAGATCTCATGGCCTGCGGCTAAACACACCTACGAGCGAATGGTGCTAATGAGCTTCACACATTACAGGGACAGCCGCCGCGTGACGCGCCGCCGCCATCACCAGCTTGTTCGTTTCCTGACCTTTCTGTTCTTGTACTCACGGACCCACGACAAGCCGGATCAGGATCCACAGAACGGAGGAACGCTGGGATCACGGGGATCGGAAACGGCAGAGTCTCTTAGGAGTGATAAAGTTTATGAAGACTAACTTGTTACTTTTTACTTCTGGCAATTTACTATTTTTTTTAGAAAGTCCGGCCCTTTAAATGCGAGAGCCCGCAGCAGAATGCAGCTGTGCAGCAGCGACGTCCGCACGTACCTGTCTCTTCTCGTCTTCATCTGTACTGCGGTTGGACCCGGCGTCTCGCGGTTGGACATGCGCAGTAGGGATTTTTTTTTTCTTTTCCATCGCCGTCAATGGAAGCCATCTGTACGGAATCTGGGCAAAAATAGAGCATGCTGCGACTGTTCCTCTGCTTGCGGAAACCGTAATTGTTTTCCACCAATGTACAGGAAAAGCGTTTTTCCATAGCGTTGCTTTGGATGGAATTTGCTGCGGATCTGTGGTGCGGTCTGTGGCCGCAGCCGGCCCTAGAATCCAGGTATAGAAGCGCCAAAGTTATTAAGAGTCATCTTTGGATGTCCATGCGCCGAAAATACAAATGTACAGCAGCCATGAGCTGGGGTAAGTGTGGGCTATGCTTCACTCCAGTTTCCAGCATTAATTGTAGTAAATGTGCCCCTTCTAACTCCACCCACTTGTCTCACCACCTGCAAAGAAGCAGAGAAGCGCAAAAAGGTCCCATTTACACGGAGCGATGATCGCTCAAACGACAGTCTGACTGGCAGCTTTGAGAGATCATTTTGCATAAACTATTAAGTAGCTACTCAGTTACTTAATAGCTTATTAGTGTGCAAATGAAGCCTTTGCTGAATGCAGTTACTAGCCCGAGGGCTCTTATCTGCATTCAGCTCCTTTGTTCTCCACGGGGAAACAATGCTGTCAGTGCTCCCCGTGGAGAACTGCTGATAACGCCACACAACGATTTTTAAGTTGGACTGAATTTAACGATCAGCCAGCAGTGCTCGAAAAGTGCATGATGGGCACATGTTTAGACGCAATGATGATCGCTAAAACGATCGCTTTTTAGCCATTTTTGAGCAATCATCGCTCCGTGTAGATGGGCCTTCCTGGTCAGCCTCCTGGAGGGGCAGGAAGAGACTCTTGTCTTGTGATCTTCAGGCTCTCTTATCTGTCTGCCATTAAAGCCTTTGATCTTCTGTTAACTCTTACATCACGGGAGCCTTGGATGCAGAAACATTCTCTTCTACGCTGCATGAATGAGGACGTATTCAGACGATTGTGGGCGCAGCTACACTCGGCGACACGGAGCGTAGTAGTGCCTGAACGAGAGGAATCCCTTCCCCTTCTGCTCATACTCCACGCCAGAGCTGGAGTAATCACAGCTTTTATGTAGCAGCAACAATCTCAGGGGGTCGGCAGCGAACTGAACAGCAAAGAGCTGCCCGAACAACGGAGCTGCCCGAACAACGGAGCTGCCCGAACAACGGAGCTGCCCGAACAACAGAGCTGCCCGAACAACAGAGCTGCCCGAACAACGGAGCTGCCCAAACAACGGAGCTGCCCAAACAACGGAGCTGCCCGAACAACGGAGCTGCCCGAACAACGGAGCTGCCCGAACAACGGAGCTGCCCGAACAACAGAGCTGCCCAAACAACGGAACTGCCCGAACAACAGAGCTGCCCAAACAACAGAGCTGCCCAAACAACAGAGCTGCCCGAACAACGGAGCTGCCCGAACAACGGAGCTGCCCGAACAACAGAGCTGCCCAAACAACAGAGCTGCCCGAACAACAGAGCTGCCCGAACAACGGAGCTGCCCGAACATTGGCGCTAGGGATCACCTGGACTACAATAGGTCTACTGGCTCCATGCAGCTGAACGAGCCCCAATTAACAGGCATGTGGGTCATTCCCGATAGAGCGAACGCGCCCATATGAAGGGGCCCGTAGTCCGTGAACGCGCACAAGAATAGGATGCCCTGCACAAGTATGCTTGTAATATGTCATGTACATCCGCTGGTGTGAATGAGCCCCTAATCACACTGATTCCAGTAGTCAGCCGCTTCTGGCTGTAAAAGGTTCAGGCTGCTGACACTGGGTTGTCTAGACTGGATACAATGTAACAAACCCCCAGCTGTGAGAAGTATCAGCTCTGTGGAGTTTTACTGCTTGTTTAGAGTCCTCTGATATTTGGAATCCTTACAGGAGGGGTCAGAGGTCGCAAAAGGTCCTTAAGACTTATTTGCATAAATTAACTGAACTGTTTGAAATGTAAATGTGTTTCCCCTCTTTCTCTCGCCCCTCCAGCAGACTAGAGGGGTCTGACTGAGTGGTTACGGGCCGACAGACTACAGGGGTCTGACTGGGTGGTTACAGGATGGCAGACTAGAGGGGTCTGACTGGGTGGTTACGGGGCGGCAGACTACAGGGGTCTGACTGGGTGGTTACGGGCCGACAGACTACAGGGGTCTGACTGGATGGTTATGGGCCGGCAGACTAGAGGGGTCTGACTGGGTGGTTACGGGGCGGCAGATTAGAGGGGTCTGACTGGATGGTTACGGGATGGCAGACTAGAGGGGTCTGACTGGATGGTTATGGGCCGGCAGACTAGAGGGGTCTGACTGGATAGTTACGTCACGGTAGACTAGAGGGGTCTGACTGGATGGTTACGGGATGGCAGACTAGAGGGGTCTGACTGGGTGGTTACGTCCTGGTAGACTAGAGGGGTCTGACTGGGTGGTTACTTTCCAGCAGACTAGAGTGGTCTGACTCGGTGCTTACAGGGCAGCAGACTAGAGGGGTCTGACTGGGTGGCTACGTCCTGGCAGACTAGAGGGGTCTCACTGGATGGTTACGGGATGGCAGACTAGAGGGGTCTGATGGGGTGCTTACTGGGCGGTAGACTAGAGGTGTCTGACTGGGTGGTTACGGGGTGGCAGACTAGAGAGGTCTGACTGGGTGGTTACGGGATGGCATACTAGAGGTGTCTGACTGGATGGTTATGGGTCGGCAGACTAGAGGGGTCTGGCTAGATGGTTACGGGCCGGCAGACTAGAGGTGTCTGACTGGATGGTTATGGGCTGGCAGATTAAAGGGGTCTGACTGGGTGGTTACGGGATGGCAGACTAGAAGGCTCTGACTGGATGGTTACGGAGCAGCAGACTAGAGGGGTCTGACTGGGTGGTTATGTCCCGGCAGACTAGAGGGGTCTGACTGGGTGGTTACGTCCCGGCAGACTAGAGGGGTCTGACTGGGTGGTTACGGGGCGGCATACTAGAGGGGTCTGACTGGATGGATATGAGATGGCAGACTGGAGGGCTCTGACTAGATGGTTATGGGATGGCAGACTGGAGGGCTCTGACTAGATGGTTATGGGATGGCAGACTGGAGGGCTCTGACTAGATGGTTATGGGATGGCAGACTGGAGGGGTCTGACTGAGTGGTTACGGGACGGCAGGCTAGAGGGGTCTGACTGGATGGTTATGGGCCGGCAGACTAGAGGGGTCTGGCTGGATGGTTACGGGATGGCAGACTAGAGGGGTCTGACTGGATGGTTACAGGATGGCAGACTAGAGGGGCCTGACTGGATGGTTATGGGCTGGCAGATTAAAGGGGTCTGACTGGACGGTTACGGGATGGCAGACTAGAGGGGTCTGACTGGATGGTTACGGGATGGATGACTAAAGGGGTCTTACTGTGTGGTTACGTCCCGACAGACTAGAGGGGTCTGACTGGATAGTTACGCCACGGTAGACTAGAGGGGTCTAACTGGATGGTTATGGGATGGCAGACTAGAGGGGTCTGACTGGGTGGTTATGTTCCGGCAGACTAGAGGGGACTGACTGGATAGTTACGTTCCGGCAGACTGGAGGCTTCTTATTGGGTGGTTACGTCCCGGCAGACTAGAGGGGTCTGACTGGGTGCTTACGGGGCGGCAGACTAGAGGGGTCTGACTGGGTGCTTACGGAGCAGCAGACTAGAGGGGTCTGACTGGGTGGTTACGTACTGGCAGACTAGAGGGGTCTGACTGGGTGGTTACGTCCTGGTAGACTAGAGGGGTCTGACTGGGTGGTTACTTTCCAGCAGACTAGAGTGGTCTGACTCGGTGCTTACAGGGCAGCAGACTAGAGGGGTCTGACTGGGTGGCTACGTCCTGGCAGACTAGAGGGGTCTCACTGGATGGTTACGGGATGGCAGACTAGAGGGGTCTGATGGGGTGCTTACAGGGCGGTAGACTAGAGGTGTCTGACTGGGTGGTTACGGGGTGGCAGACTAGAGAGGTCTGACTGGGTGGTTACGGGATGGCATACTAGAGGGGTCTAACTGGATGGTTATGGGTCGGCAGACTAGAGGGGTCTGGCTAGATGGTTACGGGCCGGCAGACTAGAGGGGTCTGACTGGATGGTTATGGGTCGGCAGACTAGAGGGGTCTGGCTAGATGGTTACGGGCCGGCAGACTAGAGGTGTCTGACTGGATGGTTATGGGCTGGCAGATTAAAGGGGTCTGACTGGGTGGTTACGGGATGGCAGACTAGAAGGCTCTGACTGGATGGTTACGGAGCAGCAGACTAGAGGGGTCTGACTGGGTGGTTATGTCCCGGCAGACTAGAGGGGTCTGACTGGGTGGTTACGTCCCGGCAGACTAGAGGGGTCTGACTGGGTGGTTACGGGGCGGCATACTAGAGGGGTCTGACTGGATGGTTATTGGCCGCCAGACTAAAGGGGTCTGGCTAGATGGTTATGGGATGGCAGACTGGAGGGCTCTGACTAGATGGTTATGGGATGGCAGACTGGAGGGGTCTGACTGAGTGGTTACGGGACGGCAGGCTAGAGGGGTCTGACTGGATGGTTATGGGCCGGCAGACTAGAGGGGTCTGGCTGGATGGTTACGGGATGGCAGACTAGAGGGGTCTGACTGGATGGTTACAGGATGGCAGACTAGAGGGGCCTGACTGGATGGTTATGGGCTGGCAGATTAAAGGGGTCTGACTGGATGGTTACGGGATGGCAGACTAGAGGGGTCTGACTGGATGGTTACGGGATGGATGACTAAAGGGGTCTTACTGTGTGGTTACGTCCCGACAGACTAGAGGGGTCTGACTGGATAGTTACGCCACGGTAGACTAGAGGGGTCTAACTGGATGGTTATGGGATGGCAGACTAGAGGGGTCTGACTGGGTGGTTACGTTCCGGCAGACTAGAGGGGTCTGACTGGGTGCTTACAGGGCGGCAGACTAGAGGGGTCTGACTGGGTGGTTACGTCCCGGCAGACTAGAGGGGTCTGACTGGGTGCTTACGGGGCGGCAGACTAGAGGGGTCTGACTGGGTGGTTATGTCCCAGCAGACTAGAGGGGTCCGACTGGGTGGTTACGTCCCGGCAGACTAGTGGGTCTTACTGGGTGGTTACGTCCTGGCAGACTAGAGGGGTCTGACTGTGTGGTTACAGGGCGGCAGACTGGACGGGTCTGACTGGGTGGTTACGTCCCGGCAAACTAGAGGGGTCTTATTGGGTGGTTACGTCCCAGCAGACTAGCGGGGTCTGACTGGGTGGTTACGGGGCGGCAGACTAGAGGGGTCTGACTGGGTAGTTACGTCCCGGCAGACTAGAGGGGTCTGACTGGGTGGTTACGTCCCGGCAAACTAGAGGGGTCTTATTGGGTGGTTACGTCCCAGCAGACTAGCGGGGTCTGACTGGGTGGTTACGGGGCGGCAGACTAGAGGGGTCTGACTGGGTAGTTACATCCCGGCAGACTAGAGGGGACTGACTGGGTGGTTACGGGGCGGCAGACTAGAGGGGTCTGACTGGGTGCTTACGCCTAATGATTATGACTCAGCATTAGTTCACCCCCAGGACTGAGCGCTAGTCGCCCGTGTAGATGCAAGGAAATCGCTGACTATGCATTTGTTTCTCATTATCAGTGAGTTTCAGTCTCGCTGGATCGCAGGAAACAGATGAGAGTAATTCCTGCACTTGGCCTGAGATGGCGCCCTCCTGCCCCTCACTTTATCCTGTC
This sequence comes from Eleutherodactylus coqui, assembly GCA_035609135.1. Classification (NCBI taxonomy): domain Eukaryota; kingdom Metazoa; phylum Chordata; class Amphibia; order Anura; family Eleutherodactylidae; genus Eleutherodactylus; species Eleutherodactylus coqui. Next base: position 173,579,793 of record CM069413.1, read on the forward strand.
TGTTAGGTCTTTATCAGTATTGGTCCAGGTGGGACCCCTGTGGTGTTATATGGTGGGCTGCTGGCTGGTATATACAGATGTGTAGCACATAATGTATGGCAGGTTATATAGGGGACGGCTCCTGCGCTGCCCCCCAAGTGCACGGGAATAATACCGATCGGACCTCCCGACAATGAAGGGATGAACCACTGTTAATGGCGCGCATTTGGCCACACCTCTCTTCTGCTAAGGCACACCCCTTGCATCTCCTCAGGGCGCCTTCACACTGATGTGAGAGTGAGTGAAAAGGCAGAATTATGGAGCCGATGCCTTGCAGCACTTTTTTTCCCATCTGCAATGTTGTGAGGAAAAAAAAAATTGCAGCTGCTCCATCTTACGTTTTTTTGCCTTTTTCGTTCCCCACGGCGCCGCTGGCGGTTTTTGTGCGATGCGTTTTTAACATTAAAGTCCTGTTGACTCGCGGTAAAATATCTCGGTAGAATTGCGTCAAAAACACTCAAGAAAATAGCAACAAAAAGCATCGCTGACGCCGAACCATCTCAGGAACACAAGTGGTTGGCGGTGATTTTCTCCCTGCAATATCGTGATCGCCAGTGTGGAGGCGCCCTCACAGTAACAGCGGCTGCTAGATACTCTCTCACAACACCAGTATATCTCTAAATAATAGATACCAGCTCTACACACTGATAGTGATTACAGTGCAGTTACCTCCAATGATGGTGATTACAGTGCAGCTACCTCCAATGATGGTGATTACAGTGCAGTTACCTCCAATAATAGTGATTACAGTGCAGTTACCTCCAATAATAGTGATTACAGTGCAGTTACCTCCAATGATGGTGATTACAGTGCAGTTACCTCCAATGATAGTGATTACAGTACAGTTACCTCCAATGATGGTGATTACAGTGCAGTTACCTCCAATGATGGTGATTACAGTGCAGTTACCTCCAATAATAGTGATTACAGTGCAGTTACCTCCAATGATGGTGATTACAGTGCAGTTACCTCCAATGATAGTGATTACAGTACAGTTACCTCCAATGATGGTGATTACAGTGCAGTTACCTCCAATGATGGTGATTACAGTGCAGTTACCTCCAATGATGGTGATTACAGTGCAGTTACCTCCAATGATAGTGATTACAGTGCAGTTACCTCCAATGATGGTGATTACAGTACAGTTAGCTCCAATGATGGTGATTACAGTACAGCTACCTCCAATGATGGTGATTACAGTACAGTTACCTACAATGATGGTGATTACAGTGCAGTTACCTCCAATAATAGTGATTACAGTGCAGTTACCTCCAATGATGGTGATTACAGTGCAGTTACCTCCAATGATGGTGATTACAGTGCAGTTACCTCCAATAATAGTGATTACAGTGCAGTAACCTCCAATGATGGTGATTACAGTGCAGTAACCTCCAATGATAGTGATTACAGTGCAGTTACCTCCAATGATGGTGATTACAGTGCAGTTACCTCCAATGATGGTGATTACAGTGCAGTTACCTCCAATGATGGCGATTACACTGCAGTTACCTCCAATAATAGTGATTACAGTGCAGTTACCTCCAATTATGGTGATTACAGTACAGTTACCTCCAATGACGGTGATTACAGTACAGTTACCTCCAATGATAGTGATTACAGTACAGTTACCTCCAATGATGATGATTACAGTACAGTTACCTCCAATGATGGTGATTACAGTGCAGATACCTCCAATAATAGTGATTACAGTGTAGTAACCTCCAATGATGGTGATTACAGTGCAGTTACCTCCAATGATGGTGATTACAGTGCAGTTTCCTCCAATAATAGTGATTACAGTGCAGTTACCTCCAATAATAGTGATTACAGTGCAGTTACCTCCAATGATGGTGATTACAGTGCAGTTACCTCCAATGATGGTGATTACAGTGCAGTTACCTCCAATGATAGTGATTGCAGTACAGTTACCTCTAATGATGGTGATTACAGTGCAGTTACCTCCAATGATGGTGATTACAGTGCAGTTACCTCCAATGATGGTGATTACAGTGTAGTTACCTCCAATGATGGTGATTACAGTGCAGTTACCTCCAATGATGGTGATTACAGTGCAGTTACCTCCAATAATAGTGATTACAGTGCAGTTACCTCCAATAATAGTGATTACAGTGCAGTTACCTCCAATAATAGTGATTACAGTGCAGTTACCTCCAATAATAGTGATTACAGTGCAGTTACCTCCAATAATAGTGATTACAGTGCAGTTACCTCCATTGATGGTGATTACAGTGCAGTTACCTCCAATGATAGTGATTACAGTACAGTTACCTCCAATGATAGTGATTACAGTACAGTTACCTCCAATGATGGTGATTACAGTGCAGTTACCTCCAATGATGGTGATTACAGTGCAGTTACCTCCAATGATAGTGTTTACAGTGCTGTTACCTCCAATGATAGTGATTACAGTGCAGTTACCTCCAATAATAGTGATTACAGTGCAGTTACCTCCAATGATAGTGTTTACAGTGCTGTTACCTCCAATGATAGTGATTACAGTGCAGTTACCTCCAATAATAGTGATTACAGTGCAGTTACCTCCAATGATGGTGATTACAGTGCAGTTACCTGCAATGATAGTGATTACAGCGCAGTTACTTCCAATGATGGTGTTTACAGTGCAGTTACCGCCAATGATAGCGATTACTGTGCAGTTACCTCCAATGATGGTGATTACAGTGCAGTTACCTCCAATGATGGTGATTACAGTGCAGTTACTTCCAAAGATCACAGGTTATGTTTTCTCTGTTTCGTAATGTTCATTTTTGCTTTTCTTCTCTCTCAACCCAGACTGCCCAGAAGACTTCTTCCAGCCGCTGGCCATCTCTGCACAAACTCCTAATCCTGCAATTACCCACAATGCCCCTCTTATTAACCTTCCACATAGTAACAGTGCCCCATCTGTGGCACCATTTACCTAAGCCCTCAATGGCCCTACAAAGTAATAGTGCCACCACTGTGGTCCCAGAATGTAATCCCCCCCTCCCCCTCCTTGTGGCCCCTTTTAATTATAGTGACTTTTCTGTGGCCCCACTTAGTTATAGAGTCCCATTTGTTGTCCCACCACGTATTAGTGATCCTTCTGTGACCCCTTTTAGTTATAGTGCCCCTCTTAGTTGTAGTATACCCTCTGTAACCCTTCTTTGGCCCCTCTTACTAATAGTGACCCCCTGTGGCCCCACTTATAGTGCACCCACTGTTGAGTCTCCCCTCCTTTAACTCTTTTCATCTGCAGTAAAGCCATTGTCTCCAGACTCCCAGACCACCTGACAGCGCACTACACACAGCATGTGCAGCCTGACTGCCCCCCGACTCCTTTCATCATGGTGCATCCGGACCCTCGGAGGTTTTGCAGACAGTCTCAGATTGGCTCGTGAATGCGGCGCCCCTGATCTCGGCCATATTTGGCAAGATGGAGACGCCCCTTTAAGAGTTCCTTGAAACTTTTTATGTGTTTGCATCCTTGGAAACAATCAGCCTAATTAATAACTGCCGCTTGTGTTGTATCATTAACCTCTTCCTTCCCAGGGGGGTGGCATTACTCTGCTCCGAGAACAGAGGCCACGCTCTTGTTTATATCTTGGGTTGTAAGGAAATGCAGCGGCTTTGGAAGATGTCGGACCATTTAAGGGACCACTTCAAGGATGACACAGAGCAGAGATGAGGCTCCTGCGATCTCTTCATCAAGCGTTCTCGCCAGCGTCACGCACTCCAGCAAACATGAGGCGGCTGCCAGGAACACTTCAGCTTCCTGCGCCGACTCCTGATTGTCCCCTTGTGCCTCCGCCGCTCCTTCACAAGCACTAATAATAATAATTAGGAAATAAGTGTCGCTTGCGGGAGGCTGATGGTGCAATAGGGTCACTGTGGATGGAAGCACTGCGCACCTGCTAATGAAGGTGAAGTAGCGGTGGAGACCTGACGCGGTCGTCTGCAGGCGGCGCAGCAGCGCTAGAGACCTCACGGGGTCGTCTGCAGGCAGTGAAGCAGCGCTAGAGACCATGGGGTCGTCTGCAGGCGGTGCAGCAGCGCTAGAGACCTGATGGGGTCGTCTGCGGGCGGGGACCTCGTTCCTATGTACATATCTTCAAGGAGCTTCCCCCCTTATGACTTGTGATGTCATAGAAGCCTCCACATGTGCCCTCAGTGGCCGCCGGGTCGCAGGTCTCAGCGCTCCTTCACACCGGCGACTGCGATATCGCAGCTAGAAAATCCTGACTTTTTCCCGTGATGTTTGAGCGCCGGCGCTGCTTTTTCTCGCACTTGTGATTTTCTCGTACGTTTTTTTCCACGATTTGTCGTGATTTTTTAACGCAATAGTCAGTAGCACTTTGTAATGTTACAAACCCTACGAAGACGGGGCACTCTGCGAGTTTTTTTCCTTGCAACATTACGAGTGAAAACGACTTGCGCAAAAACCACCAGCTCGTGCGTTGCGGTGCGATAAAAAGCCGGCTCCATGGGAGATAAAAATGCAAAAAAACGTAAGATGGAGCAGCTGCGAATTTTTTTCCTCACAGCGTGGCATAAGAGAAAACATCGCAGATGGGAGGAGAGGCGGAACGTCATCGGCTCCATAATTCTGCGTTTGCATCGCACGAAAATCATACAATTTTACCGCCGGTGTGAAGGCGCCCTGAGGGCCGCTGCACACTGCGAGGGCGATATCAGGCCGTGATTCACCCCCATATCACTCTCGCAAACCTTCTAAGCTGTTCTCCCCCTCGCCAGCAGTGGGAGCAGGCGGGACAAGGCGGGGCCAGTGTGCTAAGCTCCCACCCACTCTCAGGCGCTTCGTCAGCAGCTAGCAATGGCAAGGAATGGGAGCTTAGCAGCTAGCTCCGCCCCTGTCCAGCGCCCTCCAATTGCAAACAGCCAGGAAACAGTGGAGAGGAGGAGGGAAGGGGGAGGGAGTTTAGCAGACACGCTACTAAACTCCCTCCCACCTCCCTTCTCCGGCCGCTGTCATTGGCTCCTGTAGAAGTCTATGCAGCGGCCGACACATTCCAGGCAGAAAGATAGTTCCAGATAGTTAAGAGCGCCCAGCTGGCCAATATAGCGCCGGGCACTTTAACGCCGCGGTAATACGCCTGTGTGATCTGATGCATTGGAATCCAATGCATCAGATGGTAGCGTATATCAGCCGTCCGTGAAACGGCGGCCCGTATACGCAGGTGTGAATAGGCCCTAGGGCTAGTTTCACACGGACGATCACGATTTTGCTGCGAGAAAATTGCATCCAAATCCGGTTTTTGTTCCTGCGATGTTTGGGCATCAGCAATGTTTTTGTCATATAATCTCACATCCCAACACTCCGCCCACCATGAAAACACACAACTTTTACTGCAAAAGTCAATGGGACTCTCTAATGTTAGAATTGCAGCGCAGGTTTGTTGTGATGTGATAAAAGGGGCTCCATAGGGAAACATGGGAGATAAAAAATGGCGCATCGCAGAAAGATAGAGCAGCCGTGACGTTCAGTTCTCGCAACATCGCTGATGGGAAGGAAACCGTTATCAGTCATCGGTGTCATAATCTGCTTCCTCACTGACTATCACAGCAGGTGACAATGGCGCTATTACTATGATTCCAAATGTATTCCAAGTTGCGGGCTCCTAATGAGCAGCCTGGATTCTGGTTCGGGAGGAGGTAGGGGGGAACGTTTGAAAATTTAGTTCAGTCAGTTTGCCGAATTTCAAAAAAAGCTCGGTTTGGTCCGGATTAGTTTGAAGTGAACCAATACCAATAATGATGGAGGAAGAGGAGGAGGAGAGGATGAAGCGGAGGGGGACCATGCTGAAGCCGACATTAACAGGTCTGAAGGAAAACCTCGAGAGTCTGTTGTAGACAGCATGCTGGTGCCACCAAACACACCGGCCGGCTGAGGAGATGTCAGATCAGACTCCAGCAGTTTTCATGGTCTAAAGGGAGAGCTTCTGGAGAACCTTAAAGCGTAAGATTTCTAAACCACACCAGCTCCTCCTTATCCTCATTTACCGCTTTTTGCACCTTTCCGTGTCTTTAAGTTCTAATTTCCAGGTAGTCTTTCCCATTTTTGTGGCATCCTGTTGTTGGCAGTCCACTCTTGGGGGACAAGGAGCAAGCCTAGCATTCTTCCAGTAGTTCATTGTCCTGAACTTCCTTGCCCCAACGCCCCATGCTGAACTGCATTGTCTCTAGGCAGTCATCAGGGAGGCAGTATCAGACTGCCTGCCCCTCTTATCTCCCTGGATGATTTTGGACAAATTATGAGTAAACCCAATATAATTTTTTGTACAAACACAGAGACCCAGGAGAGGCAGAGACAATGGAGATTGTTATCATAGTGTCTGCAGATCTGTCAGCCTGCAGCCTGTAAGAGCACAAGAGCTACCTTAAAGATAACTCCTCCCCAAACTGTGCCCTTGTTACTAATGAAGCTTTGTATCTAAGGATAGAGGGTGGATTGTAGAGCAGGGAGCCCCCTAGTGGCGGCCACTTCAAGTGTGATTTGCAGCAGTAAAGCAACATTTTTAATGCAGGTATATTACAGAAATGATGACAGTCACACCGGCCGGTAGATGAGCAGCAGTTGGCTGCAGGGTTGCCGTCCCGTAACTTAGGAGCTTGCTGATGTAGCCCTTGTAGAATGAGCAGATGACGGGACATCAGGCTGCAGCAGAGACTGGCAGCTCCGGAGGAAGAACTTCAACTAAAAGTCACTTTAATGTTGTTATGAAATCAACAAGTTCTGCTGACCCCGCTGACCCCGCTGGACTGAGCCGAATGCTGACGGCGGAGCATTGATACCAGCGCACGCCGACTCTGTTTTCTGCGTGTTGCTCGTAAACATTCGTTGCAAGCGGCATCCAGCAATCCTGCAATTATATGTAACATGTTGTGACATTATACGGCGATGCATGTACAGCCATCATCACCCTGACGTGTAATTATACAGAGCCGTGGGAAGGAGGCGTCCTCTTCATTTCCTTTGACCTCCAGTAGAAGTTACTTCTGGTTGTCGGTTCACAGACACCCGGATCCCGACGCACGCCGGCAGCCCGGAGAGGCTCCATGTAATTACATGGTAATTGGCTGCTCGCTGCTCTGTCGTCCTACTCTGCATACACACCCGCCATGGGAGAGCGGGCACCAACTACCAGCTCCACCCGCAGACACATTTTAGAGTAACTCCACCTACGGAGACCATTTATATTAGGCAACTGCATGAAGAGCAATTACACAAACTGATGTCGTAACCTTACAGGGACAGACAGACCACACAGACAGACTATGTATCTGCTAAGGAGCCCAATAAAGGGGTGGTGGCAAGATGGCATCCCCTGTTCATATGCCCCATTAGGGCCTTTGAAGGTCATAGAGTGGGGTCTCGCGCTGAGGACCCCCTCTATGTCCCAGAATAGAATACGAGTAAGGGCTCACACCCACTGGTGATAGGTTTTCCTGCGATGCCAGAGAGAGTGAAAATGCATGATTATAATTCCAATGGTTTTCAATGGTTTCATTCCCATTTGCGATGTCTTCACTCAAGCCTCGCAGCGCTAAGAAAAATCTGTGATATCGCCCATTGTTTTCAATGGGCCGACAGCAGCAGCGCCGACCCCATTAAAATCAATGGGAGAAGGTCGTGAAGCGGGCAAGGAATCCCCTATAGACAGGAGAGAAAGGAGGCGGAGGCTGCCGGCCCCATTGAAAACAATGGGCGATATCACAGATTTTTCTTAGCGCTGCGAGGCTTGAGTGAAGACATCGCAAATGAGAATAAACCATTGAAAACCATTGGTATCATAATCATTAGAGATGAGCGAACGCGTTCGTCCGAGCTTGATATTCGTGCGAATATTAGGGTGTTCGGGATGTTCGTTATTCGTGACGAACACCATGCGGTGTTCTGGTTACTTTCACTTCCTTCCCTGAGACGTTAGCGCGCTTTTCTGGCCAATTGAAAGACAGGGAAGGCATTACAACTTCCCCCTGCAACGTTTAAGCCCTATACCACCCCCCTGCTGTGAGTGGCTGGCGAGATCAGGTGTTCGTCTAATATAAAAGTCGGCCCCTCCCGCGGCTCGCCTCAGATGCGGTGTGAGTTAGATGAGGGACAGTGCTGTTTATACCGGAGCTGCTGTAGGGAAAGAATTGGTAGTTAGTGTAGGCTTCAAGACCCCCCAAAGGTCCTTATTAGGGCCACTGATAGCTGTGTGTTGGCTGCTGTTAGCAGTGGGATTTTTTTTTTTTTCTCAAAATCGCCTCTGCAGACCGTTGCACCTGGCATTAGGGACAGAAGTGCTGCATAGGCAGGGAGAGTGTTAGGAGTGAGTGTAGCCTTCAAGAACCTCAACGGTCCTTTCTAGGGCCATATTTATCCGTGTGCAGTACTGTCCAGGCTGCTGTTGGCTGTGCTGCATTTTTTTTGGGCTTCTCAAAATCGCCTCTGCAGAGCATTGCACCCTCCATTGATACTGCAGGGAAAGAATTGTATAGGCAGGGCCACAACACAGTTATTATTCATTGAATATACGCAGTGCTGCCTGTTGGTGGGAAAAAACTGAAAACAAATCTATTTGTCCAGCCTGTGTCCGTCCTTACGCCTGTGTAGACGTGTGAGCTGCGTGAAAAACATTGCTAAATCATACGCAGCCAGCTACGCTTTACTGCTGGGTTCGCCATTTGCTTTCCTTAATTGGGAAAAAAAATACCTGCTCTCCAAGAGTTATAATAACTCTGCTACCCTCACGTTCTGTGACACATAAGCAGGGACACAGCGCAGTTATTAAACTTAGATAATTCATTCACTAGAGGCAGTGGGGCCTTTCGTTTTCCAAAAAGGGCAAAAATTATATTTGGCCTGCAGTCTTGCGCCAATTTATTTCCTGCCTGGGAAATCTAATCACTGGTAATACAGCATGCTGAGGGGTAGGGGTAAGCCTAGAGGACGTGGACGTGGACGTGGCCGAGGACGCGGAGGGCCAAGTGAGGGTGTGGGCACAGGCCAAGCTCCTGATCCAGGTGTGTCGCAGCTGTCTGCTGCGCGATTAGGAGAGAGGCACGTTTCTGGCGTCCCCACATTCATCGCCCAATTAATGGGTCCACGCGGGAGACGGTTATTAGAAAATGAGCAGTGTGAGCAGGTCCTGTCCTGGATGGCAGAAAGTGCTTCGAGCAACCTATCGTCTACCCGCAGTTCTGCGCCGTCCACTGCTGCCAATCCGAATCCTCTGTCTGCTGCTCCTCCTTCCTCCCAGCCTCCTCAGTCCACTACAATGACACCTGCTCAGGAGCGGGAACACTCCCAGGAACTGTTCTCGGGCCCCTGCTTAGATTGGGCAGCAGCGGTTCCTCTCCCACCAGAGGAGTTTATCGTCACTGATGCCCAACCATTCGAAAGTTCCCGGGGTCCGGGGGAAGAGGCTGGGGACTTCCGCCAACTGTCTCAACAACTTTCTGTGGGTGAGGAGGACGATGACGATCAGACACAGTTGTCTTGCAGTGAGGTAGTAGTAAGGGCAGTAAGTCCCAGGGAGCAGCGCACAGAGGATTCGGAGGAAGAGCAGCAGGACGATGAGGTGACTGACCCCACCTGGTGTGCAACGCTTACTCAGGAGGACAGGTCTTCAGAGGGGGAGTCAAGGGCATCAGCAGGGCAGGTTGCAAGAGGCAGTGCGGTGGCCAGGGGTAGAGGCAGGGCCAGACCGAATAATCCACCAAGTGTTTCCCAAAGCGCCCCCTCGCGCCATGCCACCCTGCGTAGGCCGAGGTGCTCTAAGGTCTGGCAGTTTTTCACAGAGACGCCTGACGACCGACGAACAGTGGTGTGCAACCTTTGTCGCGCAAAGCTCAGCCGGGGAGCCAACACCAACAGCCTCACCACCACCACCATGCGCAGACATATGATGGCCAAGCACCCCGCAAGGTGGGACAAAGGCCGTTCACCGTCTCCGGTTTGCACCCCTGCCTCTCCCCCTGTGCCCCAACCTGCCACTGAGATGCAACCCCCCTCTCAGGACACAGGCACTACCGCCTCATGGCCTGCACCCACACCCTCATCTCCGCTGTCCTCGGCCCCATCCAGCAGTGTAGTTCAGCGCACCGTTCAGCCGTCGCTTGCGCAAGTGTTCGAGCGCAAGCGCAAGTACGCCGCCACGCACCCGCACGCTCAAACGTTAACCGTCCGCATCGCAAAATTCATCAGCCTTGAGATGCTGCCGTATAGGGTTGTGGAAACGGAGTCCTTCAAAAGTATCATGGAGGCGGCGGCCCCGCGCTACTCAGTTCCCAGTCGCCACTACTTTTCCCGATGTGCCGTCCCAGCCCTGCACGACCACGTCTCCCGCAACATTGTGCGCGCCCTCACCAACGCGGTTACTGCCACGGTCCACTTAACTACGGACACGTGGACAAGCACAGGCGGGCAGGGCCACTACATCTCCCTGACGGCACATTGGGTGAATTTAGTGGAGGCTGGGACAGAGTCAGAGCCTGGGACCGCTCACGTCCTACCCACCCCCAGAATTGCGGGCCCCAGCTCGGTGCTGGTATCTGCGGAGGTGTATGCTTCCTCCACTAAAGCACCCTCCTCCTCCTCCTCCTCCTCTGTCTCACAATCAAGATGTGTTAGCAGCAGCATGTCGCCAGCAGTCGGTGTCGCGCGGTGTGGCAGCACAGCGGTGGGCAAGCGTCAGCAGGCCGTGCTGAAACTACTCAGCTTAGGCGATAAGAGGCACACGGCCCACGAACTGCTGCAGGGTCTGACACAGCAGACCGACCGCTGGCTTGCGCCGCTGAGCCTCCAACCGGGCATGGTCGTGTGTGACAACGGCCGTAACCTGGTGGCGGCTCTGCAGCTTGGCAGCCTCACGCACGTGCCATGCCTGGCCCACGTCTTTAATTTGGTGGTTCAGCGGTTTCTGAAAAGCTACCCACGCTTGTCAGACCTGCTCGTAAAGGCGCGCCGGCTCTGCGCACATTTCCGCAAGTCCCACACGGACGCTGCCACCCTGCGCACCCTGCAACATCACTTTAAGCTGCCAGTGCACCGACTGCTGTGCGACGTGCCCACACAGTGGAACTCTACGCTCCACATGTTGGCCAGGCTCTATGAACAACGGAGAGCTATAGTCGAATACCAACTCCAACATGGGCGGCGCAGTGGGAGTCAGCCTCCTCAATTCCTTTCAGAAGAGTGGGCCTGGTTGGCAGACATCTGCCATGTCCTTGGTAATTTTGAGGAGTCTACCCAGGTGGTGAGCGGCGATGCTACAATCATTAGCGTCACCATTCCTCTGCTATGCATCTTGAGAAATTCCCTGCAAACCATAAAGGCAGCTGCTTTGCGCTCGGAAACGGGGGCGGGGGAAGACAGTATGCCGCTGGATAGTCAGGGCACCCTCCTGTCTATTTCTCAGCGCGTACAGGAGGAGGAGGAGCATGAGGAGGATGAGGAGGAGGGGGAAGAGACAGCTTGGCCCGCTGCTGACGGTACACCGGCTGATTGCCTGTCATCCTTTCAGCGTGTATGGCCTGAGGAGGAGGAGGAGGAGGAGGAGGATCCTGAAAGTGATCTTCCTAGTGAAGACAGCCATGTGTTGCGTACAGGTACCCTGGCACACATGGCTGACTTCATGTTAGGATGCCTTTCTCGTGACCCTCGCGTTGCACGCATTCTGGCCACGACGGATTACTGGGTGTACACACTGCTCGATCCACGGTATAAGGAGAACCTGCCCACTCTGATTCCCGAAGAGGAAAGGGGTTCGAGAGTGTTGCTATACCACAGGACCCTTGCGGACAAGCTGATGGTAAAATTCCCAGCCGACAGCGCTAGTGGCAGAAGGCGCAGTTCCGAGGGCCATGTTGCAGGGGATGTGCGTAGATCGAGCAGCATGTACATCCCAGGCAGTGCAACAGTCTTTAAGGGCCTGGCCAGCTTTATGGCTCCCCACCAAGACTGTGTCACCGCTCCCCAGTCACGGCTGAGTCGGCGGGAGCACTGCAAAAGGATGGTGAGGGAGTACGTAGCGGATCGCACGACCATCCTTGGTGACGCCTCTGCCCCCTACAACTACTGGGTGTCGAAGCTGGACACGTGGCCTGAACTAGCCCTGTATGCCCTTGAGGTGCTTGCTTGTCCTGCGGCTAGCGTGTTGTCGGAGAGGGTGTTTAGTGCGGCTGGGGGAATCATCACAGATAAGCGTACCCGCCTGTCAACCGACAGTGCCGACAGGCTAACACTCATCAAGATGAACAAAGGCTGGATTTCCCCAGACTTCTGTTCTCCACCAGCGGACAGCAGCGGTACCTAAACAATACGTAGGCTGCACCCGCGGATGGAAGCATCGTTCTCTCTCACCATCCAAAACGGGGACATTTCTGCTTCATCAATCTGTGTCTAATATTCCTCCTCCTCCTCCTCCTGCTCCTCCTCCTGAAACCTCACGTAATCACGCTGAACGGGCAATTTTTCTTAGGGCCACAAGGCTCACTCAAATAATTTTTCAGAACAATTTTTATAAGTTTCAATGCGCTTAAAAGCGTTGGAACTGTAACTTGAACCAATTTTTCGTTACACTGGGCTGCCTCCAGGCCTAGTTACCACTTAAGCCACATTAACCAAAGCGATTAATGGGTTTCACCTGCCCTCTTGGCTGGCCATGGCCAATTTTTGGGATGTACATTAGTACTGTTGATACAGCAATTTGTGTGGGCCCTCGCCTACAGTGTAATCAAATTAATTTTTAGCCCACCTGCATTACAGCTGACGTTACCTCAGCTGTGTTGGGCAATGCAATGGGATATTTTTGTGTACCGCCGGTGGGTTCCAGGGAGCCACCCATGCTGTAGGTGCACACTGAGTTTTTAATACATCTGTACACTTCTAAAGAACCCGTCTGACCGGGGCATGCAGTGTGGGCCGAAGCCCACCTGTATTACGCACGACATTACTACCTCAGCTGTGTTGGGCAATGCAATGGGATATTTCTATGTACCGCCGGTGGCTTCCTGGCACCCACCCAGGCAGTGGGTCCACAGGGAGTTAAACCTACATGTGTCCACTTGTAAAGAATCCCAGTCTGACTGGGGCATGCAGTGTGGGCCGAAGCCCACCTGTATTACGCACGACATTACTACCTCAGCTGTGTTGGGCAATGCAATGGGATATTTTTGTGTACCGCCGGTGGGTTCCAGGGAGCCACCCATGCTGTGGGTCGACAGGGACTTCACAATAGGGAGTTGTACCTGCCTGTGTCTATGAATTAAAAAGCCCGGTCTGACTGGGGCATGCAGACACCTTGACAGAATGAATAGTGTGTGGCACATAGGTTCCCCATTGCTATGCCCACGTGTGCAGCTCCTGATGGCGGTGGCACAGGATTCTATTTCTCATTGCTTCTGTACAGCATTGTGGGCTATCGCTCCGCCACTTTTAAAGAGGGTCGCTGCCTAGCCGTGCCAACCTCTGCAGTGTATGCCTGCGGTCCCTCGTCATGGCAGACGCAATTCTAAATAGACATGAGCGTGGTGTGGCATGAGGGCAGCTGAAGGCTGCGCAGGGACACTTTGGTGTGCGCTGTGGGGGGGAGGGGGTGCGGTTGGGCAGCATGTAACTCAGGAGAAGTGGCAGTGGAGTGTCATGCAGGCAGTGATTGTGCTTTGTTGGAGGTAGTGTGGTGCTTAGCAAAGGTATGCCATGCTAATGAGCGCTTTTCAGAAGTAAAAGTTGTTGGGAGGGGGGGGGGGCCCACTCTTGCCGCTATTGTGGCTTAATAGTGGGACCTGTGAACTTAGGATGCAGCCCAACATGTAGCCCCTCGCCTGCCCTATCCGTCACTGTGTCATTCCCATCACTTTCCTGAATTGCCCAGATTTTCACACATGAAAACCTTAGCGAGCATCGGCGAAATACAAAAATGTTCTGGTCGCCCATTGACTTCAATGGGGTTCGTTGTTCGAAACGAACCCTCGAGCATCACGGGAAGTTCGTTACGAATAACGAACACCCGAACATTTTGGTGTTCGCTCATCTCTAATAATCATGCATTTTCGCTCCCTCTCGCATTGCAGGAAAACCTATCACCAGTGGGTGTGAGCCCGTCCTGTAATACCTCATTACCCCTGCAGGGAACGTCAGGCCATTGCTTTCCCAGGCAGAATCGACCCCACATTCTCGAAAGGGTGGGACATCTCATCACAGCTCCTCTAATATACAAGGAGTCAGGTATTGTCCCAAGTAGTGGGGAGCCAACTTTTGAAAAGTTTGGTTTGGCTGGTTCACTGAACTTTTTATTGAAGTCTGGTTTGGGCCGAATTAGTTGGAGCTGAACTGGAAATTCACCAAAACCCTTAAAAGTGGTATATAACACAGTAAAAGCCATAAGAGCCCCGCAGAGGACTCTGAGATGTTATAGGGGGCTTTCATGGCTCTTAGTGCTATAGGCCAGTGTTCAGGACTAGTGCAGAGTCAGTAGAAACCTGTTTCAGGTCCAGCTTTGCTAAACGCTCGGTTTGGCAGGGTGACATAACCCGGGGTCATAGTGAGGGGCCCATCTTTATCTCTTCTATGAGGCCCCCTCTCCCACTTGTTGTTTATAGAAAGTACTGCTATGACTCCCACCTATGTATGTCAATGTCCTTGGAGCCTCTCGGCACAGGATATATATGACATTAAAGGGACCCTATGGTTTTGGGACAACATTCTGTCCTTCTACTGGAGAGGGAGGCATTATACCGGTAGTCCTTCTTCTCTACTGCCCCTCCAATCAGCCATGTCTGGGTCGCACTTATGGCTGTCCATAATACTACCGTGTTTCCCCGAAAATAAGACAGTGTCTTATATAAATTTTTGTTCAAAAAGGTTTAACGTTTTTACATGTATAGCTGCCTGGACACTATGTAAATTGACTTCTTTATTTAACTGTTAGCAGGGCTTAATTTTGGAGTAGGGCTTATATTTCAAGCATCCTCAAAAAGCCTGAAAAATCATTTTGCATCCTCAAAAATTCTGGAAAATCATGCTATGTCTTATTTTCAGGGAAACAGGGTAGTAGCAATTTTCTAACCAGCTAATGCTCACTGTGCACCTCTCTGTGATTGGGCAGCACTGGTCACTTGAGCAGCTCTGGCCAATCAGGGGGCAGGAATAGTGCATTGGCAGTCCAACACTATTAGTGCAGTGTGCGGATTAGATAGTCTGAAGATTGTATCGTCTGAAAACAGGATTTGAAAGAGGTCTCTCACTCAGGACCTTCACTATGAGCCCCCCCATCTTGGCAGACTCAGGCCATCCATGCATTAGATGGTCAACCATTTATTTCAATGACCACCATGTAATATTACATTTTTGGTTGTGGCTTTCCCTGGGGAGTCAGGAGGGATCTGGACCATTAAGACATTTTTGGTTAAAGCAGAAAGTCCCTTTATTCATATTCCTAATCGTATTGGCAAAATAATGACCCTCTGAGTGTGCCAGGAAGGAGCTGACAAGCCGGGAGTCTGCGGCTTCCACCACTGAGGGATTCTAACACTTCGGAGGGTGCAGAAGGAGGCCAGAGGTCAGGAAACACCCGGTTTCCTTCCACAAGGAGCCGACCCAGAGAGCAGCACACATGTCCCATGTTTACATGATGTAACAGCCGGAGGTTCCTTCTCCTAACTGCTCCATTGCTCAACCCTCGAGTCTTCCTGGCAGCGCCGAGACGTTTCATTTACTTCTTATTATGTTTAAGATTACTCCTTTATATTATGCAAGAAGCAGATGTTCGCGATCCGCAGCCCTCAGTCCCGGGAAAGCGGCGGTTATCTCACCTGAGGCGTTATCTCGTGTTCTTGCTATTTGTATTTGTACTCTCGTACCTGACAGAGTCGAGCGCAAAAACAATCCTTCAGCAAAACTTCTTCAAGAAAGTCATCAAGGAGCCCAATACAACCCCAGCTGCAGTCTCTATATTAATCACTGTGAGGGAGCCTGTCCAACGGAGGGGACGAATGTTACCCTTATTGTGATAGCAGAAACTCATCTTATCGTAACCCATTAAAAACTACACTTGTTGACAAAAGTACTGGGATGTACGGGGATATCATGGGATTTTATCCCATTTCTCCATCCAGTATTTGGGCCCCTTTGGCCTCAATGACTGCAGTCCCCTCCGCAGCCGCTTCCACCAGATCCTCATACATGTGTGGGGGGATTTGCCTCCATTCCTGGAGGAGCTTCAGATAGGAAATCTTCACATGCCGTTCCCTACGGAGGGTTCTGGTACTATAGAATGTCCCAATGTCCTGTGAGCCCCCCCGAGCGAGGCCAGACGATGTATGTGATGTCTTCACAGCTCCTACAAGGCTTCGTTGTCCACAATGTCAGTTTACGAGGTCTCCCTTAATGTGGCGGCACCGCACACACCAGATGGCCTCCATCTCCCAATAACATGGCCAACAGTGGACTCTGGAAGGTCCAGAGGATACGATGTCCTGTACTGATTGGTTGCTGACCTCCCACCACCAGACCCCGTTGTCAACTCTACACCTGGTGACATCCCCCAGCAGACCCTGTTGTCAGCTCTACACCTGGTGACCTCCCCCCACCTGACCCCAGTATCAGCTCTACACCTGGTGACATCCCACCACCAGACCCCAGTATCAGCTCTACACCTGGTGACATCCCACCACCAGACCCAGTATCAGCTCTACACCTGGTGACATCCCCCAGCAGACCCTGTTGTCAGCTCTACACCTGGTGACATCCCACCACCAGACCCCGTTGTCAGCTCTACACCTGGTGACATCCCCCCACCAGACCCAGTATCAGCTCTACACCTGGTGACATCCCACCACCAGACCCAGTATCAGCTCTACACCTGGTGACATCCCCCAGCAGACCCTGTTGTCAGCTCTACACCTGGTGACATCCCCCAGCAGACCCTGTTGTCAGCTCTACACCTGGTGACATCCCCCCACCAGACCCAGTATCAGCTCTACACCTGGTGACATCCCCCCACCAGACCCCGTTGTCAGCTCTACACCTGGTGACATCCCACCACCAGACCCAGTATCAGCTCTACCCCTGGTGACATCCCACCACCAGACCCCGTTGTCAGCTCTACACCTGGTGTCATCCTACCACCAGACCCTGTTGTCAGCTCTACACCTAGTGACATCCCCCCACCAGACCTCGTTGTCAGCTCTACACCTGGTGACATTCCCCCACCAGACCCAGTATCAGCTCTACACCTGGTGACATCCCCCCACCAGACCCAGTATCAGCTCTACACCTGGTGACATCCCCCCACCAGACCCCGTTGTCAGCTCTACACCTGGTGAGATCCCCCCACCAGACCCCGTCATCAGCTCTACAATTGGTGACATCCCCCCACTAGACCCTGTTGTCAGCTCTACACCTGGTGACATCCCACCATCAGACCCAGTATCAGCTTTACACCCGGTGACATCCCACCACCAGACCCCATTGTCAGCTCTACCCCTGGTGACATCCCCCCACCAGACCCAGTATCAGCTTTACACCTGGTGCAACTCCACTTCACAAAAGCCCTTAACCCTTTTCTTTTTCCGTCGACATGGCTGTCTTGGGCTGCCGACATGCGAACGGAATTGCATTGTGGAATGCCCGGCCGGCGCCTGCACCGCAGTTCCGCAGCAAATAGCATTCATAGCATGCAGTGGAAAATCCCTTCTTCCTGCACACTCGCGGAAACGAAAACCTGTTTCCATGAGCGGAAGATAAATTGCAGCATGCCCCATTTTTGTGTGATGTCCACACGGATGGCTCCCATTGAAGTCGTCCGAACCCTGGCCTGCCCACTATTGACAAAGTGAACAGGTTGCAGATTGGCGGTGATGACGCTGGGAAAAAAAAAGATTTGAAAAGAATCGCATGATGAGGCTGACCCGCCGGGTCCATCCATGGTACAGATGATGAAGAAAGCAGAGAGGTACGAAGGGTCGCCAGGCGGGCACAGGGGCAGACTGACCCCTTCGTGTGCAGGCAGTCTGGGGGTATTTTGTGTGGCGAGCTGCAGATTTATTAGCATCACTTTGGGGTCCAAATAATCTTTTGTAGAACTTTTCTGAACTGTTTTGGAGAGGCGGCAGAGAAGACACGAGCGTCAGTGCTGCTTAGTGACAGGATGCGTGTTTTCTGCGGGTCGGTACGATCACGACAATACTATGATTTTATATGTTTTTATACGTTTTTTGATATGTATCATTTATTAATTTGTTTCCATCGTTGTGTTCACAGTCCGATCACTATTCTTTCCATGGACGGTTTCCGCGAGGGTTTGGTTTTCGTGTGATGAGCCGTCGTTTTTTCTTTTGGTGCCATTTCGCGGAACGGGTGACTTTTTTGTTCACCTTTAATGCATTTTTTTTAAGAGTTGCAATGAAAAAAAAAACAGCATCGATTTGGCTCCTTTTTTTGCCCCTTTTTATAGTGTTTGCCATGCAGGATAAAGAGAGGGTTCAATTTATTGCACGGGTCGTTGTGGAGGCGACAATACAAAAATGTGGATTTTTAGTTAGTTTTTTTAAAACAAAGAGATGAAAGTGCTTTGAAAAAGGTTTTTTTATGTGTAATTTTCTTTGCTACTTCTTTTACATATTTTATGTCTCTATAGGGGATTTAACCCGTGATGCTATAATCTCTCTGATGCTTAGGTGGCAGAGGGGCAATGACATCATGGAGGGAGTGTCTTCTCTCTGTATACCCTTTACATGTTACTATCAACAGTCACCGTGGCAAGTAAAGGGTTAAAAGTGGGAATCCGTGTTCTCACCCATCCTTGCTGTCGCAGCGGGAGCCGGCTGTCAGTCACTGCTAACTCCCGCTGCGGATAGTGACGGCTCAGCTTCTGAAGCTGCACCATCCATAGGGCGTAAATGTGCTCCCATTCAGGGGAACTGAGCCAGGGGGCACATTTATGTCCCGGGGCAGGAAGGAGTTAAGTCACAGCTGGCGGCTATGATTACCATATGGCACGGCTGGGTGTCAACATGCCGCTGGGAAACTGGTTGGACGGGTTTATAATGCCAGCAGCCGCTCATTTCATACACCAAAAAACGTCCTGAGCACGGTGCTTGGCCAAGTGTCCGGTGGTCTTGTTGGGTCGGTGCGTGAGCCCAGCGCTCCTCCATGACCGGTCAGGAATTATTGCAGGCTTTTTTGAGAAACTTTGGAACGTACCGCGGTGGCAGAACGCCCCTGTTGGCTACTGCGTCACCCTACTTTAGGTCATGGTGTCCAGTATAACTCGGCCTGCGCTGGGGGTCCGCACACCCCTAATAGACCTCAGCCTGGCAGCAATAACCTTGTGAACCTCGGGGAGTCGGCAACATGGACTCTGCTTTGTATCTTCCAAGAAGATGAGTCTAGAAAGTGATGCTACAATTTCTGTAACATTTTTGTTGGTTTGCAGCTCTTGTCCCTCACAGCCGATCCGTACATGGAGGGACCGCCGATCCCTGTAGAGTAGGGATCACACAACATCTACCACACAAGGAATTATTTTTAACATTTTCGGGAATATCTTTGTGATAATTGATTCTGTAACCAATGAGAGTGCAAGAAAAAGTCACCAATAGTAACCCAGTAACCCCATAACCTCACAGTAACCCCATAACCCCGCAGTAACCCTATAACCCCACAGTAACCCCATAACCCCGCAGTACCCCATAACCCCGCAGTAACCCCATAACCCCGCTGTAACCCTATAACCCCGCAGTACCCCATAACCCCGCAGTACCCCATAACCCCGCAGTAACCCCATAACCCCACAGTAACCCCATAACCCCGCAGTACCCCATAACTCTGCAGTAACCCCATAACCCAGCAGTAAGCCTGTAACCCCGCAGTAACCCCATAACCCCGCAGTAACCCTATAACCCCACAGTAACCCCATAACCCCGCAGTAACCCCATAACTCTGCAGTAACCCCATAACCCCGCAGTAACCCCTAACTCTGCAGTAACCCCTAACTCTGCAGTAACCCCATAACTCTGCAGTAACCCCATAACCCCCAGTAACCCCATAACTCTGCAGTAACCCTATAACCCCACAGTAACCCCATAACCCCGCAGTAACCCCATAACTCTGCAGTAACCCCATAACCTCAAAGTAAGCCTGTAACCTCGCAGTAACCCCATAACCCCCAGTAACCCCTAACTCTGCAGTAACCCCATAACCCCGCAGCAACCCCATAACCCCGCAGTAACCCCATAACTCTGCAGTAACCCCATAACCCCGCAGTAACCCCATAACCCCCAGTAACCCCATAACTCTGCAGTAACCCCATAACCTCGCAGTAACCCCATAACTCTGCAGTAACCCCATAACTCTGCAGTAACCCCATAACCGCGCAGTAACCCCATAACTCTGCAGTAACCCCATAACTCTGCAGTAATCCCATAACCCCCAGTAACCCCATAACTTTGCAGTAACCCCATAACCCCGCAGTAACCCCATAACTCTGCAGTAACCCCATAACCCCGCAGTAACCCCATAACTCTGCAGTAACCCCATAACCCCCAGTAACCCCATAACTCTGCAGTAACCCCATAACTCTGCAGTAATCCCATAACCCCCAGTAACCCCATAACTCTGCAGTAACCCCATAACCCCGCAGTAACCCCATAACTCTGCAGTAACCCCATAACCCCGCAGTAACCCCATAACTCTGCAGTAACCCCATAACCCCCAGTAACCCCATAACTCTGCAGTAACCCCATAACCTCGCAGTAACCCCATAACCCCCAGTAACCCCATAACTCTGCAGTAACCCTATAACCCCACAGTAACCCCATAACCCCCAGTAACCCCATAACTCTGCAGTAACCCTATAACCCCACAGTAACCCCATAACCCCGCAGTAACCCCATAACTCTGCAGTAACCCCATAACCCCCAGTAACCCTATAACCCCGCAGTAACCCCATAACTCTGCAGTAACCCCATAACCCCGCAGTAACCCCATAACCCCGCAGTAACCCCATAACTCTGCAGTAACCCCATAACCCCGCAGTAACCCCATAACTCCGCAGTAACCCCATAACTCTGCAGTAACCCCATAACCCCCAGTAACCCTATAACCCCGCAGTAACCCCATAACCTCACAGTAAGCCTGTAACCTCGCAGTAAACCCATAACCCCGCAGTAACCCCATAACCCCCAGTAACCCTATAACCCCGCAGTAACCCCATAACTCTGCAGTAACCCCATAACCCCGCAGTAACCCCATAACCCCGCAGCAACCCCATAACTCTGCAGTAACCCCATAACTCTGCAGTAACCCCATAACCTCGCAGTAACCCTATAACCCCGCAGTAACCCCATAACCCCGCAGTAACCCCATAACTCTGCAGTAACCCCATAACCCCGCAGTAACCCCATAACCCCGCAGTAACCCCATAACCCCGCAGTAACCCCATAACTCTGCAGTACCCCATAACCAGGATCAGCTTTATGCTCTATATATGTATATCATAGAGTGGGACCCCCACCGCAGACCCCATGTCTCAGTTTGGGCTCATTCATATGGCCATGTGTGTTGACCGCTGCTTGGATCTCACAGCGTTCTGGGAGCCGGCGGTCAGCGGGCTGTTGCCGTGTATAGCAGCACATGGCGGTATGTCCCCCGCACGCGGTCATACGCAGTCCCCACTCTGTCTCATTGCGGCGTTGCGTATGTATTGTGCACGGACAGCGCTGAATACGCACGCTATACAGAACAATAGGACTGTAGGCGCGTAATATGTGGTTGTTAGAGCATGCTGGGTTCTATCTCACATGCGATGCATATACACTGATGTGATTGGGTCAATGACAATCACCGTGTATTACATGGGCGTACATCGTGGTGAAATCACGCTCGTGCGAATGAGCCCTTCGAGCCGCTGTGGTCCTGGCGGATCTTCTGCCGTCCTGTTACAGGCTGGCTGTCCGCTAACCCTTTCCCGCCCGGGGCGTAGGTACATGTCCTGGCTGGGAAGCGGTTCCGGTGAATGGGCGGGCAGCTATGTCCTATGGATGGCGCAGGCTCAGAAGCGGAGCGCCATCTGCAGAGGGAGCCAGCCTTGACTGACAGCTGGCCGCCAGCTACAATAGCGCGGATCGGTAAGAACAGCGACCGCCGCTGTTAACCCTCTACATGCCGCAATCAATGTTGATCGCAGCTTGTAGACTGTGTAAAGATATTAAACCCCAAACCAGGCGGAACGGGACGCGAGCACGAAATATCGGCCAGGACAGCAGAGGTAACCAAACACATTCCTACTATTACGCACCTCGGGGTCGGCTGCAGCTTAATGTTACATCATCCCAACGGGCCGGCCACCAGCAGAGCCTTCCCTACACCATGCGGAGCTGCCGACAGGTAGACATCCATCCGGGGGCAGCCGCTATCCTGTACGGCGCAGTCCACCCCGCATGGACGGAACGAGACCCCCTGGTGGTGAGAAGCCTCCGGCCCCCTCGATGGCGTTACCATCCCTCGCCCCGTAATCTCGGACCAGGAGGTGAGGGAACACTTAGCGGGCTCCTTCCCTCTGGTGATCGCAATATCGTCGCATGGAAGTCGCTGCAAAACCGGGACTTTTTTTCCTGCGATTTTTGAGCATCAGAGAAAACTTTGCCGCCACTTGCGATTTTCTTGCGCATTTTTATAGCGTGATTTCTCATGTGAAAAATGCATCACACAAAAACGCAATTTCCTGCTTTGCGATGCGATAAAAAAGGGCGGCTCCACAGGAAACACGGGCGATGAAAAAACGCAGAAAGATAGAGCAACCACATCATATAAAGAACAGCGCAGATGTGAGGGAACCCAGCGACAATCGTTGATTCCTAATTCTGCGTTTTCACTCCTCCCGCATCGCTCAAAAGACGCACAATTTCCTCGCAAGTGTGAGGGCGCCCCTCCATGAACCCAAGCCTGCAGCTCCAGATGAAGTCCATTCCTGGATACAGAAGGAAGCAGCGATGGAGATGCTGGCCCTCCCGGCCAACCGTTGTACTGGTACTTGTGATATATTCACAGCCGTCTCTTATATTTGAAGGTCTTGTAAAATTTGCGCCATTTTCACCTCTGACATAAGATTTTGTAATCAGATCCCCCTACTGACACGATCCTACTAGAGAGTAAAGCGGGGCACTCGCAGCTTCTGCTCTTATCGCCGTATCCTCAGCTTGTGCGCAATAGCCAAGGTTGTCTAAATATGGAAAGTAAAGAGGCCGCGGTCGGCGCGGCGCTTCAAGGTGATGCGCATATATAAATAAATACAGATGAAAGATTGGCTCGTGTTCACAGAGGGGGGGAGATGACCGGCATTTTCCTGGCAACTTCCCTTCAGCCTGTTGTTTAATACCAGCTAATTAATTAAACCGGTTAACCGTTCGCGCTCTGGATTACCAGCCGATACGCACTATGGCGTCTACAAGACAACCATTTGTTTCCCAAGTGGCTTTTATGGGGTCCTTGGGAGGTCTGCCTTCTGCCCAGTAAGACCCCCACATGGAGGTCCGCACAGGCACTGTTACAGGATGGTTTCTACGTGGCAGCGGCTCTCAGCTCCAGCACACAGTTCTCCTAAATCACCTACATATCTGGGAAGGCTCTTACGGCCTGAGAAGAAGCCCGGCAGGTCATCCCAGCAATAATTATTCCTGCGCTGTTACACAGGAACGAGCACCAGCAGTGAATGGAGGCGGAGCGGCTGAGGATTATACCAACCCACCTCCAGTCACAGTAAGTCGGCTGTCATTCATTAGGGTAGGAGGGAGGGGCTGTGACAAGTAAACCCCACTTAGGGTAGGAACGTGGAGGGGGTTCTGGGCACCCCACTTTATAGAAGACATAGACAAACTGGAGCAAGTCCAGAGAAGAGTTACCAAGATGGTGAGCGGTCTACAAACCATGTCCTATGAAGAACGGTTAAAGGATCTGGGAATGTTTAGCAGAAGAGAAGGCTGAGAGGAGACTTCATAGCTGTCTACAAATATCTGAATGGCTGTCACAGTGCAGAGGGATCAGCCCTATTCTCATCTGTACAAGGAAAGACTAGAAGCAATGGGATGAAACTGAAAGGGAGGAGACACAGATTAGATATTAGACAGTGAGGGGATCAGTGAGTGGAACAGGTTACCACGGGAGGTGGGGAGGTCTCCTTCAATGGAAGTGTTCAAACAAAGGCTGGACAGATATCTGTCTGGGATGATTTAGTGATCCTGCACTGAGCAGGGGGTTGGACCTGATGACCCTGGAGGACCTGCTGACCCCAGAAGTTTCTTCCAACTCTACCAGTCTAGGATTCTGTGATTCTATGACTGTGACAGCTAAGCACCTTCCAGTGTAGGAGGGATGAGCATGTGATAACAGCCCCACTAAGTTAGGAGGGAGGAGGCTGTGACAACTAGCACCTCCCAGGGTAGGAGGGCGGAGCCTGTGACAACTAGCACCTCCCAGGGTAGGAGGGAGGAGCCTGTGAGAGCTAAGCACCAACGATGTTAGTAGTGGTTTGAGTGGTTTTGCCTGGAAATGATGTGACTTGGGACATAACTTTGGGTAGACGATTAGTGGTCTGTACATTATTAGCCTGATCATTGCCGTTGTCAAGGGTGGGACTTTTCTGGAAACTGTCACCAAGAACGTCCCCTTTAAGTCCGGACATCTTTGGAATGCCCAGCAGGGGTTATAGAACTCCCCGAACTCCATCTGATTGCACAACTCCTTTAACTCCTTGAAGGGGTTTTCTGCGCTTTTTTCAAATGATCTCTTCTCTGGATTGGCCAATAAGTCTGTCAGCTGATCGCTAAGCCTGTGACAATCATCAGCAGACGGGGGGCGTGGGGGCGCCGCACCGCTGCTGCACCTCCTGTTACTGACATCTTAAAGGAAGCGGAATAGCCGCTACTCTGTGTCCCGATAGAGAAGCCGTTGCCTCCTCTCCTGCACCTCGTCCTTCGCCTTCGGCCTCCAGCCGCCCTTTAGAGCAATAGTATTTTTAGGAGAAAGCAATGAGTCCCACAAATGTGTAACATGAATAAGTTCTTGAACCCTTGTACAACGGAATGACCAGAGCCCCCGCTAACAGCGATATTAGGGGCCGCGGCGGTCAGGAGAGGAGGAGCGGTGCTATATAAACGCGGGAGCGTGCGAGCTGGATGGCCCTTGTACACGGCCCGACAGTCGGCTGTACGACGGCAGGAGCGCTGATGTCACCGCTGAGGTCCTTGGCGCTCCTGCTGAGCGTTTACACTGACAGACTTCACCGACGGATCGCGGGCTTCCCACATTGAAGGTGAAGCGCTGAGCGTTTACACAGAACGACGAGCCGGCGATCCAGCGATGGCGACCCGTGAATGAGCATGCAGTGATGGCCATCCCGTGGGCCGGGTCCTAAGTCTGGGACCTGGGATCAGTGGCTTTCCATTCACTTCGCAGACACTTGTATTTATTTATTGTTTTTGCACGTCTGACTTTTATCTAATCTCTGTGTTTTCTCCCCATTTAGAATGACTGACAACACACATAAATATCCCAGAGAGCGGCGGCCGTATACTTACTGATACACTGAAACGAGAGGGCAGCTAACAGCACCACAGATTCCCCTTTTCTGAGATTATGATTGACAATGCCATCCGGTCACTGTGACTAGTGGGGTACCACAGGGGGCAGTATTACAGGGGTCACCGTAATTAGTGGGGTGCCACAGGGGGCAGTACTGGAGGGGTCACTGTTACTAGGGGGGTACCACAGGGGGCAGTATTACAGGGGTCACCGTAATTAGTGGGGTGCCACAGGGGGCAGTACTGGAGGGGTCACTGTTACTAGTGGGGTACCACAGGGGGCAGTACTGGAGGGGTCACTGTGACTAGTGGGGTACCACAGGGGGCAGTATTACAGGGGTCACCGTAATTAGTGGGGTACCACAGGGGGCAGTACTGGAGGGGTCACTGTTACTAGTGGGGTACCACAGGGGGCAGTATTACAGGGGTCACCGTAACTAGTGGGGTACCACAGGGGGCAGTTTGCAGGGGTCACTGTGATTAGTGGGGTACCACAGGGGGCAGTATTGCAGAGGTCACCGTAATTAGTGGGGTACCACAGGGGGCAGTATTGCAGGGGTCACTGTGATTAGTGGGGTACCACAGGGGGCAGTATTGAGCCCTATTCTTTCTTATGCATTTATGACCTGGTAGAAGGATTGTGCAGTAAAATATCAATATTTGTAGATGATAGAAAACTATATAAAGTAATTCATACAAGAGGGGATGCAAGGAGATTACAGGGGGATCTGGATACATTGGGGGCAGAAAAGTGGTTAAAGAGGTGTAACACTAGAGATGAGCGAGCACGCTCGGTAAGGTCAGTTACTGGAGAGAGCCTCGCTCATCTCAAGTAACTGCCTTCTCCTCCGAGCGTTCTCGGGGGGGGAGAGGGGGAGAGGGGAGGGGATCTCTCTCTCTCCCCCCCCACCCCCCGCCGCTCCCCCGAGCACGCTCGGGGGAGAAGGCAGTTACTTGAGATGAGCGAGGCTCTCTCGAGTAACTGACCTTACCGAGCGTGCTCGCTTAGCTCTATTTGAGGGTGGACACCCACTAGCGATATTTTCTTTCTTGCACTGCGAGAGCACATGAAAACTCTCGCCTCGCAGCGCAAGAAAGATGCCAAAATACAACCGACACATCGCCAGTGTTTTCAATCGGCCAGCGGTAGCAGCGCTAGCCCCATTGAAAACGTAGGGAGGATAGCACGGACATCTGCCATAGCTGTGGCAGAAGTCCGCGGCATGCCGATCCCATTGAAGGCAGTGGTTTCTGGCAAGCCCTGCAGTATGATTATAGGAGAAGGGCTTGAAATATAAGCCCTTCCCCGATAATCATCAATAAGTGGTAAAAAATATATTTTTTAAATTACTCACCTCTCCGCCGCTCAGACGCGTCCTCCGGCTGGCTCCCCGGCACTGCTGTCCAGCACTTTCAGCAGGCAGGGATTTAAAAATCCCTGCCTCCTGAAAGCGCTGTGCTGATTGGCTGAGGGCTCAGCCAATAGTAGCTAGTGCTTAGCTATTGGCTGAGCGCTCAGCCAATTACAGATAGTCCTTAGCTATTCATTCATGAGTACACTATCTTAGTTATGTTATTTCGCATGCCAACTGGAATTTTTTTGTTAATCCCCGCTGGCGATTGCAGCGTAAGGCCGCGGCAGAACCCCGCTCTATTCGTGGGCATCCGGCCTGATAGCTCAATGTTCATGCTGTGGAGTTCAGCAACGTGAAAGATACCGTGGCATGTTCTAAATGCCGCGGAAAAACACACGGCCGACTTCCATTGAAGTCAATGAAAGACGTCCTTCACATAATACTTCCGCTGTGAGCACAGCAGAAGTATCGCATTATTACTCATTCCCGCCCTCCAGCGGCCACGTTATCGCCCACCGCCAGCCCGTCATGTGAAACAAAGAGGTGAGTGTGGGGCTTGTGGGACTCCGCTAAAGGCTTCTGCCCACGGACGGACCGGGATACGCCCACGGTTTAAAGCCGCGGGAATCCCGCGGAGATAACCAAAAAGTCCCTGCTGGCAACTGTGGAAAAACGCGTGTTTGTTCTGCGGTGTCCGGGCGATCTCCTTCAATACTATATTAATGGAGACCTCACACAGCAGAAAAACGCTGTAAAATACAGCATGCCACGTTTTTTTCCCCACGGCAGCATGATGCTGCCATGGGAACCACTGCAGAAATCCCGCCCTACTGGGGACCAGCGGTGATATCACATATGTGGGGTTTAGCTGAAAAAAAAAGAACGTTTTTTATTTTAAAAAAAACAACCACCCCCCCCCCCCCCCCCCATTTTTTGTACACTATTGATGTAGTTGCTGGCAGAGCAGGACGCCTGTATCTGGCATCCTGTTGCCATGACAACCAAGCAACACAGAGGGAGCTCTCTCCCTCTGTGAAGCCTTTTCAATCCTTCCTCTGTGAAGCCTTTCCATGTCTCCACCGAGCTTCCACTCTCTGCATCTCCCTGAAGGTGGCTAAAGGTCTGTATAAAAGCAGCCAATCAGCAGCTAGCACAGGGCTCTGGGCACAGCAGTGAGGGGGTGTATGTTGCTGCCTGTCTCCACACATCCGGCTGGTGGTGACAAGATACAAGAATACCATCTCTCCCATCATCTATTACAACTGGAACTGTAACAATGGGGTGCTTTAAAAACTATGTATAGATATATCTAGGGTCTGTAAAGAGACCTCTCCCATCATCTATTATACCCAGAACTGTAACAAGGGGAGAGCTCTAATAACTATGTATAGATATATCAGGGGTCAGTACTGAGATCTCTCCCATCATCTATTATACCCAGGACTGTAACAAGGGGCGCTCTAATAACTATGTATAGATATATCAAGGGGTCAGTACAGAGATCTCTCCATCATCTATTATACCCAGGACTGTAACAAGGGGGCGCTCTAATAACTAGGTATAATATATCAGGGGACAGTACAGAGATCTCTCCGATCATCTATTATACCCAGGACTGTAACAAGGAGGCGCTCTAATAACTATGTATAGATATATCAGGGGTCAGTACAGAGATCTCTACCATCATCTATTATATCCAGGACTGTAACAATGGGGCGCTCTAATAACTATGTATAATATATCAGGAGTCAGTACAGAGATCTCTTCCATCATCTATTATACCCAGGACTGTAACAAGGGGGTGCTCTAATAACTGTGTATAGATATATATCAGGGGTCAGTACAGAGATCTCTCCCATCATCTATTATACCCAGGACTGTAACAAGGGGAGAGCTCTAATAACTATGTATAATATATCAGGGGTCAGTACAGAGATCTCTCCCATTATGTGTTATACCCAGGACTGTAACAAGGGGGCGCTCTAATAACTATATATAGATACATCAGGGGTCAGTACAGAGACCTCTCCCTTCATCTATTATACCCAGGACTGTAACAAGGGGAGAGCTCTAATAACTATGTATAGATATATCAGGGGTCAGTGCAGAGATCTCTCCCATCATCTATTATACCCAGGACTGTAACAAGGGGGCGCTCTAATAACTATGTATAATATATCAGGGGACAGTATAGAGATCTCTCCCATCATCTATTATACCAAGGACTGTAACAAGGTGGAGCTCTAATAACTATGTATAGATATATCAGGGGTTAATACAGAAATCTCTCCTATCATCTATTATACCCAGGACTGTAACAAGGGGGCGCTCTAATAACTATGTATAATATATCAGGGGACAGTATAGAGATCTCTCCGATCATCTATTATACCCAGGACTGTAACAAGGAGGCGCTCTAATAACTATGTATAGATATATCAGGGGTCAGTACAGAGATCTCTCCCATCATCTATTATACCCAGGACTGTAACAAAGGGGCACTCTAATAACTATGTATAGATATATCAGGGGGTCAGTGCAGAGATCTCTCCCATCATCTATTATACCCAGGACTGTAACAAGGGGGCGATCTAATAACTATGTATAGATATATCAGGAGTCAGTACAGAGATCTCTCCCATCATCTGTTATACCCAGGACTGTAACAAGGGGGCGCTGTAATAACTATGTATAGATATATCAGGGGTCAGTACAGAGATCTCTCCCATCATCTATTATACCCAGGACTGTAACAAGGGGGCGCTCTAATAACTATGTATAGATATATATCAGGGGTCAGTACAGAGATCTCTCCCATCATCTATTATACCCAGGACTGTAACAAGAGGGCACTCTAATAACTATGTATAATATATCAGGGGTCAGTACAAAGATCTCTCCTATCATCTGTTATAGTGAGGCATGCAACAAGGGAGTGCTCTAATAACTATGTATAGCTATATGAGGGGTCAGTACAGAGATCTCTCCCACCATCTATTATGCCCAGGACTGTAACAAGGGGGCGCTCTAATAACTATGCATAATATATCAGGGGTCAGTACAGAGATCTCTCCCACCATCTATTATACCCAGGACTGTAACAAGGGGGCGCTCTAATAACTATGTATAGATATATATCAGGGGTCAGTACAGAGATCTCTCCCATCATCTATTATACCCAGGACTGTAACAAGAGGGCACTCTAATAACTATGTATAATATATCAGGGGTCAGTACAAAGATCTCTCCTATCATCTGTTATAGTGAGGCATGCAACAAGGGAGTGCTCTAATAACTATGTATAGCTATATGAGGGGTCAGTACAGAGATCTCTCCCACCATCTATTATGCCCAGGACTGTAACAAGGGGGCGCTCTAATAACTATGCATAATATATCAGGGGTCAGTACAGAGATCTCTCCCACCATCTATTATACCCAGGACTGTAACAAGGAGTCGCTCTAATAACTATGTATATATATATATCAGGGGTCAGTACAGAGATCTCTCCCATCATTTATTATAACCAGGACTGTAACAAGGGGGCGCACCAATAACTATGTATAGATATATTAGGGGTCAGTACAGAGATCTCTCCCATCATCTGTTATACCCAGGACTGTAACAAGGGGGCACTCTAATAACTATGTATAATATATCAGGGGTCAGTACAAAGATCTCTCCTATCATCTGTTATAGTGAGGCATGCAACAAGGGAGTGCTCTAATAACTATGTATAGCTATATAAGGGGTCAGTACAGAGATCTCTCCCACCATCTATTAATCCAGGACTGTAACAAGGGGGCGTTCTAATAACTATGTATAATATATCAGGGTCAGTACAGAGATCTCTCCCATCATCTTTTACACCCAAGACTGTAACAAGGGGCACTCTAATAACTATGTATAATATATCAGGGGTCAGTACAGAGATCTCTCCCATCATCTATTATACCCAGGACAGTAACAAGGGGGCGCTCTAATAACTATGTATAGATATATCAGGGGTCAGTACAGAGATCTCTCCCATCATCTATTATACCCAGGACTGTAACAAGGGGGCGCTCTAATAACTATGTATAGATATATCAGGGGTCAGTACAGAGATCTCTCCCATCATCTATTATACCCAGGACTGTAACAAGAGGGCGCTCTAATAACTATGTATAGATATATCAGGGGTCAGTACAGAGATCTCTCCCATCATCTATTATACCAGGACTGTAACAAGGGGGCGTTCTAATAACTATGTATAGTTATATCAGGGTCAGTACAGAGATCTCTCCCATCATCATTTACACCCAAGACTGTAACAAGGGGGCGCTCTAATAACTATGTATAGATATATCAAGGGTCAGTACAGAGATCTCTCCCATCATCTATTATACCCAGGACTGTAACAAGGGGACGCTCTAATATCTATGTATAATATATCAGAGGTCAGTACAGAGATCTCTCACATCATCTATTATACCAGGACTGTAACAAGGGGGCGCTCTAGTAACTATGTATAATATATCAGGGGTCAGTACAGAGATCTCTCCCATCATCTGTTATACTCAGGACTGTAACAAGGGGGCGCTCCAATAACTATGTATAGATATATCAGGGGTCAGTACAGGGATTCCACGCATTATGTATTATACCCAGGACTATAACAAGGGGGCGCTCTAGTAACTATATATAATATATCAGGGGTCAGTACAGAGATCGCTCCATCATATATTTATACCCAGGACAGTAACAAGGGGGCGCTCTAATAACTATGTATAGATATATCAGGGGTCAGTACAGAGATCTCTCCCATCATCTAATATACCAAGGACTGTAACAAGGGGGCGCTCTAATAACTATTTGTAGATATATATAAGGGGACAGTACATGGATATCTTCCATCATCTGTTATATCTAGAACTGTAACAAGAGGGCGCTCTAATAACTATGTATAGATATATCAGGGGTCAGTACAGAGATCTCTCTCCTCATCTATTATACCCAGGACTGTAACAAGGGGGCGCTCTAATAATTATGTATAATATATCAGGGGTCAGTACAGAGATCTCTCCCATCACCTATTATACCCAGGACTGTAACAAGGGGGCGCTCTAATCACTATGTATAGAAATATCCTGGGACAGTACAGAGATCTCTCTCATTATCTTTTTATACCCAGGACTGTAACAAGGGGACGCTCTAATAACTATGTATAGATATATCAGGGGTCAAAACAGACATCTCTCCCATCATCCATTAATACCCTGGACTATAACAAGGGGGCGCTCTAATAACTGTGTATAGATATATGAGAGGTCAGTACAGAGATCTCTCACATCCTCTAATAAATCCAGGACTGTAACAAGGGGGTGCTCTATTAACTATGTATATATCAGGGGACAATACAGAGATCTCTCCTATCATTTATTATACCCAGGACTGTAACAAGGGGGCGCTCAAATAACTATGCATAGATATATCAGGGGTCAGTACAGAGATCTCTCCCATCATCTATTATACCCAGGACTGTAACAAGGGGCGCTCTAATAATTATGTGTGGACATATCAGGGGAGAATACAGAGATCTCTACCATTATCTATTATACCCAGGACTGTAACAAGGGGGCGCTCTAATAACTAGGTATGGATATATCAGGGGACAATACAGAGATCTCTCCTATCATCCATTATACCTAGGACAGTAACAAGGGGGCGCTCTCTACGTCTGCAGGAAAGGTTTTTACATAATATAGAAGGAGGTTCTTTACTGTAAGAGCAGTGAGACTATGGAACTCTCCTGAGGACCTGGAGAGAGCCCCGCCCAGTTCTGGAGGCTTTGATGTGTGAAGTGTATTAAAGGACAGAGTCATGAAGAGAGTGCAGCAGTGAAGGAGTTTAGCGGCCAGAAGAAAGTTGCATAAAGTAGAGCCAGTCACTTCCATCCGTGAGTCTGAGGAAGAGGAGGAGAGGCACCGGATATGACACTTATTGCTTTGTAGGGTCCTGGTGAGGCACATGGACAAGCAGTATGGGAATTTTTGTAGGAACAGACAATATCTCCAGTCAGCAGAGTCTGGATTCTGATGTGCAGGAATTGGACTGTATTAGACGTCTCATTTACCCGGAATTACAATTAAAATGAGTTTTCCTATTTTCCCCTCCCCCGACTTCTGGAGTTCCTCCCACTAGGAAACACCTGTACCGCCCGCCAGGAGCAGCAACCACAACCACCATCATGCATCATCTTTGTTTGTAGCATAGCGGATGGGAGTCAGGCTACAACGCTGTCCCTCACTCTAGCCTGCTGCAATCTGGCATTACAAGCTACAACCACCATTACTTTCACTTATAACATGGCCACCGTGAACCCAAGCTGATCCCAAGACCAGTACAGGTCAAATGGACTGTGAGAACAGCTGGTGATAAATGGGTTTGAGGTAAGTGGTTCCTAATATTACTGGACATTATAGGGACACTATTACTGGTGGGGCCACTACTACAATTGGGTCATTATGGGGGGTCAGTATTACTAGTGGGGACACTATGGGGACACTAGTACTACAGGGGCTACTATATGGACATTATTACTCCTGGGGTCTCTACTACAACTGGGTCACTATAGGGAGTCATTATTACTAATGTTCACTATGGGAACACTATTACTACTCGGGGCACTATGGGGGTCACTGTTACTACTGGTGCTATTATGGGGACATTATTCTTACTTGAGCCAATATAAGGGCACTATTACTACTGGGGCCACTATGGGGCCACTTTTACTACTGGAGCCCCTAACCGGTCACTATTACTAATTGGGCCATTGAGGGGGTCACTAATACTATTGGGAACACTAAGGGGGACACTTATTATTCAGGCCTCTACTGGGCCACTATTACTCTGTCATGTCAGACAAGTCTCAATGGTTCTTACATGTGTTGGGTATCTTGTGTATTGGAGCAACCATATGAAAACCTCACTGGGGGATGAGTAACATCCGAGTGGCCTGAGGGCCGACATCTTGTCTCACCTCCACCACTGTTGATCCCACCAATAATAAAGTGTCCAACCTCTGACCACCGCCCTGTGAGGACAGGAATCCATTTGACAGTCACATATCCGAGATGTCTCGTAGATGTCCGACTACCAGGTCACATGCAGAGAGTGTTTGTTTTCCTTTGCCGGGGTGGTGGTGAGGGCACCTGTTTCCAGTTTGCCACAGGCAGCATGAAGGTCTGGGGGACCCCTGCACATAACGTGGTCGATAGAGCGGTCTATAGAACAGCCCGTGTGTGCCATCTAAAGACCTAGGAGATAGTGTTTCATTATTCGCAGGGCGGTGCAGACTGCTGGTGGGGTTAATGTGGCCCCCAACATCCTGACCTACAAACAGCCAGAAAATGTTTGGATAAATGTGTGATGTGGTGTAATCATTAGACTACCAAATTGTGTTAGTCCATCAGATGCAGGACCACGGTTGGGCCAAGTTGGATCTTCTGAGCCAGTAGACTTTATTCTATTGAATGTTGCGCTGAAAAAGACTTTAGTTTAGGGGCATCAAACTCACTTTCACCGAGGGCAACATCAGCCTTATGAGTGCCTTCAAAGGGCCAATTGTAATTGTAAGACAGTATAGTAATAGTGACCCCCATAGTGGCTGCCGTAGTAAATGACCCCCATACTGACCCCAGTAGTGATAAGGACCCCCATAGTGGCCCCAGTAGTAAGTGACTCCAGTAATAAGAGTGACCCCCATAGTGGCTCCAGTAATGACAATGACCCCCATAGTGGCCCCAGTAATGACAATGATCCCCATAGTGGACGCAGTAGTGATAGTGCCCCTCATAG
The DNA here is from genome assembly GCA_035609135.1 of Eleutherodactylus coqui. Taxonomy (NCBI): domain Eukaryota; kingdom Metazoa; phylum Chordata; class Amphibia; order Anura; family Eleutherodactylidae; genus Eleutherodactylus; species Eleutherodactylus coqui. Next base: position 173,614,610 of record CM069413.1, read on the forward strand.
TGACCCTAGTAATACTAGTGCCCCCCATAGTGACCCCAGTATTAAGTGACCACAGAAATCAGAGTGGCTCCAATAATAAGAGTGGTTTCCATAGTGGCCCCAGTAGTAATAGTGCCCCCCATAGTGACTCCAGTAATAAGTGTCCTCCATAATGACCTAATAATAAGAGTGGCCCCAGGAATAAGTGACCCCCATAGTGGCTCAAGTAATATCAGTGACCCCCATAATGGCCCCAGTAGTCACCCCAGGGACAGAGACCCCCATAGTCACCCCATTAGTGATAGTGGCCACAGTAGTAACAGTGACCCCCATAATAATAGTGTCCTCAGTAGTGACTCCAGTAATACGGGTCACCCCCATAGTGGCCCCAGTAAAAACAGTGACCTCCTAAGTGGACCCAGTAGTGATAGTGACCCCCCATAGTGGCCCTAATGGTAACAGTGACCCCATAGTGAGCGTAGTAATAATACAAATCCCAGTAGTAAGCAACTCCAGGAATCAGAGTGGCTCCAATAATAAGTGTGACCCCCCATAGTGGCCCCAGTAGTGACAGTGACCCCATTAGTGGCCCCACTGGTAATAGTGACCCCCATTGTGACCCCAGTAGTAACAGTAGTGACCATAGTGGCCCCAGTAGTTAATAGTGGCCCCAGTAGTAATAGTGACCCCCACATCTGCCTCAGTAGTAATTGACCCCTGGCCAGCCAGCATTCCTACAGACATTCCACTCACCCACTGCTGAGTCTGTAACCGCTGGCCTCTCCCCTCGGCATTTGCGTGGCGTACAGGACAGCACACAAAGACATGGCAGGGAAGAGGTCTGGGGTCACATACTCTGCACCTTCTCCCACCGCCAGAGGGGAGCTGCAGGCTGGGTGAGTGAAGTGCTTGTTAGGGCTCTTTCACACGAACATATATCGGCTGGCGGATATCCGCTACCCATCCGATGCATTGGTTTCCAATGCATCAGTTCAGATGGGCGTATTCCCGATGTGTAAAAAGTCCGGCCAGCAAAGATAGTGCATACGGTGTGCATTCCGGTCAGAGGTTTTATGCCAGCCAGAAAATATAGTTCTGGAACTATCTTTTTTGTCCGAAATATGGCTGCACCCATAGACTCCAATAAAAGCCTATGGGAGCTGCCAGAGAAGGGAGGTGGGAGGGAGTTCAGCCGTGTGTCAGCTGTCTGCAATGGGAGGGGGCAGGAGCTAGTGTGCTAAAGTCCTGCCCCTCCATCATGCTCCCATAGGCTGGAGTGGAGAGGGGCAGGGATTAGCTCTGCTAAGGTCCCACCCCCTCCCCTTGTTGTTAGCCGGCAAGGGGCAGGGAGGGGGTGGGAGCTAAATTCCCGCCCCCCGGTATTTTGAGGCTACAGCGTATATGCACCAAAGGCTCGACCATCTGTACAGGCGTTCAAATGGGAGTTGCAACCGTTACTTTGTCACGGCTGCCTTCTACTCACGGGACTTCTGGACGCGCTGTGTGCAGTGCATTCGGCAGAGTTCTCATCGCTAAACAGTACGCTAATATTCCCTGGACCCCTGCAGAGCATTTCACATCTACCATTCTCTGTGTTGGGTGAAGTAGCCGCAGTTACCAGCACTATCCGCTGGGTTAATAGTTCTCTCCCACTCCACACAGCCTCTCTTATCTACAAGTCTCTGCGAGCGGTAAATTACCCCAAGGTATCAGCGCAAGACACAAGTCACAGCATAGAGCCTCCGCTATCTACAAGTCTCTGTGTGTGGTGAATTAAGCCACAGTTGTCAGCGCTGTACAGTGGGGTAAATTATTTGGGCCCTGCTCTATCCTTTATCCGACATGATGAGGAGTAGGGGTAAGGGTCGGGGACGCGGACGAGGACACGGGGGCGTCCAAGCGAGGGTGTGGGCACAGGCCGTGGTACTGGGTGGGGTGAATCACAGCTGGCTACAGAGGGATTAGGAGAACACCAGAACTCTCCGCTCCCCAGCTTCATATAACAATTTGCACAGCAGTGTGAGCAGGTCCTGTCGTGGATCGCGGATAACGCCTCCAGCAATGTATCGACCACCCAGTCTTCCACGCAGTCCACTCCTACCAGGCTTGGGACTGCACCTCTGAATCTTCAGGCTCCTCCTCCTTCCTCCCAGCCTCCTCACTCCATGAAAATGACATATTCTGAGCAGGCAGACTTCCAGGAACTGTTCTCGGGTCCCTGCCCTGACAATTATTTTTGTGTCTAAAATATACTATATATATTAGGAGATATACCTGTTTGTTGTGTATAAATATGTACTAGAAGGTATATCTGTATGTTGTGTGTATAGATGTATATACTAGAAGATATTGCCATGAGCAATAGCAACCACTCACAACAATAGCAACCAATCACAGCCCAGCTTTCACTTGTTGTACTCCTGATGTAAAATTAAAGCAGCGCTGTGATTGGTTGCTATGGGCAACACAGATTCCCTTTTGACCAGCTTTCATAAGAGTGGGTGCTGGGCTCATTTCTGTGTGGTACATAGTGGCTCAGTGCTGGTGGGAAGCTGTGTGGTAGTTGGAGCAGAGGAGGAGGTCGTCTGTGTAAGATATTATCTGAGAGGCAGGAGGTCTGTGTAATAGATTAGTGTATGAGGAGGAGGAGGTTGTCTGTGTTAGATAAGATGGAAATAAAAACCATCTGCCTAAGTGCAATTCCGGCATTCCCCTCTCCCCCCAGGGGTAGTGGGGCTGTCTTTTTCCCCCAAAATTTGTCCCCATGGGATGTTATATATGTGCCAAGTATGTCTGGCGTCGGACATTATTTGGATGTTATATCAGCACCACGCTGCGGTACGTAGGACTGGCACTGCATTGTACAGTGCTACTATGTGGTGACAGAGTGTTTCTGACTCTCCGTTGCAGTCTGCCGCACTCCCACTGACTACATCAGGTGTCACTTCCCGCCTCCGACCGGACAATAGCCGGGTGTCGTCACCGTATCAGGCCACAAAAATATCCGCTGTCTTCTCCTTTGGTTAATAGCAGTTCCTGCGCAGAGAAGTGGGATGTTTTTGGGGAAGTCTCTGTGCTATATCTGTGAAATAGGAAGCATCTGACAAAGTGCTCAGAGTCATTACAGGGACTGATGAAGGGGATGTGCAGCAGTAGAAATCCATGACCACCTTCTTCCAGAAGCAGCTTTACACCCGTCCGTGAGCCATGACTGCTAGCGTACCTCAGCTCTGCTCTAGTGACTGTGCTGCAATACCACACACAACCTGTGGATAAGAGTGGCGCTGTTTTCATAATTCTGGACATTCCTTGTAAGTTCTCACAGGTTCTTACCTCTTTTCATTGCTAGATGATTTAGCTGAGAAATCACAGAAATAGGACATATCAATTCATAATTACTGCCAGGAAAACACAATGGTAGGTGTAGAACCACAACCCTCAGCATGCAGACGGCAGATAATACTGATAAACAACCAGTCACACCTCGACCGCATGCTGGGGGCTGCTGAGTATTATACCTGCACATAGATGAGGCATAAAAAGGGTGCCGAACCAGCTGATAGGCTTACAACTTACTAATCACTCCACATACGATTCCCCTGCGGGTTGTCCTGCACCTCCATAGTGACCCACGTGGGCACCGACACCCCACGGGTTGTCCTGCATCTCCATAGTGACGCACGTGAGCACCACACCCTGCAGGTTGTCCTGCACCTCTATAGTGACCCACGTGAGCACCACACCCCACGGGTTGTCCTGCACCTCCATAGTGACCCATGTGAGCACCACACCGTGCGTTTTGTCCTGGACCTCCATAGTGACCCACGTGGGCACCGACACCCCACGGGTTGTCCTGCATCTCCATAGTGACCCATGTGAGCACCACACCCTGCAGGTTGTCCTGCACCTCTATAGTGACCCACGTGAGCACCACACCCCACGGGTTGTCCTGCATCTCCATAGTGACGCACGTGAGCACCACACCCTGCAGGTTGTCCTGCACCTCTATAGTGACCCACGTGAGCACCACACCCTGCGTTTTGTCCTGGACCTCCATAGTGACCCACATGGGCACCAACACCCTGCGGGTTGCCTGCACCTCCATAGTGACCCATGTGAGCACCACACCCTGCAGGTTGTCCTGCACCTCCATAGTGACCCACATGGGCACCGACACCCCGCGGGTTGTCCTGCACCTCCATAGTGATCCACGTGGGCACCGACACCCTACAGGATGTCCTGCACCTCCATAGTGACCCACGTGGGCACCACACCCTGCGGGTTGTCCTGCACCTCCATAGTGACCCACATGGGCACCACACCCTGCGGGTTGTCCTGCACCTCCATAGTGACCCACGTGGGCACCACACCCTGCGGGTTGCCTGCACCTCCACAGTGACCCACATGGGCACCGACACCCCGCAGGTTGCTTTGCATATCCACAGTGACCCACATGGGCACCAACACCCCGCAGGTTGTTTTGCATATCCACAGTGACCCACATGGGCACCAACACCCCGCAGGTTGTTTTGCATATCCACAGTGGCCCACACGGGCACCGACACCCCGCGCTCCCCCAGCATTGTCTTGTTTCCGTCCTTCTGTCTGATGTCTGTGCTGTCTGATGCAAGTCACACACAAGTTCCTCGGACAACTTGCTCCGGCCATCTGAATACGGCTTAACACCTTATTCCTGTGTGTCTGATTTCGGTGGGTGTGGACACCCCTGTGATATCTGTATGTGTTACGGTGTTTCCTTTTTTATGTCCATGTGTCATGCATTTTTTTTCTGTGTGCTAAAAAAAGAACTGAAAGACGTGCCATAGTATTATCTGGTGTTGGTGAGCAATAATCAGTGAAAACCAAAGTGCCATCTACTCAGTCCCCTAAGGAGGCTGTGCGCCTCTACCTGGGACTCCTCCTGTCCCCCGTACGCCTCTTACCCATATCTGGGACCTATCCCCCAGGGTGGTCTCCGCTCCCTCATTCCCATGGTGGCGCACCGATGCCTTCACTATATCACACCACTTATTGATGAACGGGGCACTGTGGCATTCCAGTCCTTCCCTCTTCACATGGTATTCCTAGTGCGGAGGTCTTTCACTACCTGCATTCTAAGTGTAGTGGCCCAGCACATCACCTGGCCCCCTCCATAATTGTCATACATGTTTGTCCCATGTTGATGCACTGTGCAAACCTGTCTGGTTATTTCCAGTGTGTGTTGCACAGCTTCAGAGCTAGAAGGGTTAACTTTAATAAAATCCAAAGCCTGCGTGTAAATGTATCAAGTCTGTCATGTCATGTGGTATGACAGGGGGTATAAATAGGAGTGATTGAGAGCGGGCAGAGGTCTACCATCTGCTATCACTTGAGTGCCAGCTAACACAGAGCCACATGGAGGCACCTTTAGCCTCCCTGTGGTGAAGATGGAAGCGGAGGTGAGTATTCCCGTGATGTTTGTGTTCTGGATGTGAGTGGAGTGAGCCCCAACAGTGAAAGAGCAATTGTAATTAACTACTTCTTCTCAAGACCCGTGCAGAGGTACTATCGCATTGTCTAATTTTCCTACACGGCCATCCAGAGCCAGGATCCCCGCCGAGAGGTACACCCTTTAATTGTCATACCAAGCGTCTTCCAGACTGGGTGTAGGTACTGCAAGAAAAAAGTCTTTACTACGTTTTGAAGTCATTTGCCTGCACTGTAACGTCTTTAAGTGAACTGCCTTGTATAACCTGTTCAAGTTGTCAAGTAAAAGTTTAGGCCGGGCCCTAACCATTCCATGGGACCCGGGGTATGCAAAGACTGTCTGTAGCTGCATTTATTCCCCGCCGAAGGTCATTCCGATATGTAGGAACGATGGCGTCACCTGTGACAACTACAACCCCTGTTATCCTGTGTGTTGGGCATCTCCCTATCCTAGGGGTGTTCCAGGTGGCCTGCAGTGATACTCCGGCCTTGGCTGTGTGTTATCTCTCTGGGAAGGAGCCTGGTAAGTGCCGCCGTGACAAGCCGACACTTTACCCTCCCAGCTCCCCACGTATGTCAGGTGTCCGGGGTCTCCCTATGGGACGCTGCATAAGCACTGGACGGTCACTTTTGCGTGGGGTTCAGAACAAGTTTACTCTATTTGAGCACATTTGCGTCTACTCTTCCCATTCCTTGGGTCTAATCTTGGTTCTCTATTCCATGCTGAGTAAGTCCTTACTTCCCCCCGACATCCTTATGTTGAGCGTAAGAACGAGACTTGACCCAGACTAGGGACCCTGCTGCCCGACACAAAATATGGTTTACAGTTTTTAAATGCTCAATTAACATCAGTTCCCTATAATTAGATGATAAGGTGCCCCTGAGAGGGTACCGAGTGCCAGCACGGATAGTGCATTATGTACCAGATTACCCTCCCTCATGTTACGAGGGTTGCCCCAAACCAGGCACTATGCTTCACGTGGTTCGCTTCTGGTCTAGGATATATGGCCTAGCCTACAGCCAGCTTAGTGTGAATCTCACTCACAATCTATGGGTGGTGATGAATGCAGGTTTAGTTTGGGCGCTGACGATAGCCATATTCGTGTCTGCAGACCTCAGGGTGAGCGCCTCGATTCTGCCCCCTGCTGATGTGATGATCAGGGGGACATCGTATACGACAGTCGGTCCCCCCTAGTGGTGGTACGAGGGACAATGACAGCTCAGCGATATGTTCAGGACGTCCTGCAGCCACATGTGTTCCTCTCATGGCGGCTTCCAAGAGGCAGTATAACAGGGTGCTAGAGCCTCCATGCCTGCCGGTATCACATCTTGTATCCAAGCTATGGGTGGTACAACAGGGTACTAGAGCCTCCATGCCTGCCGGTATCACATCTTGTATCCAAACTAAAGGCGGTACAACAGGGTACTAGAGCCTCCATGTCCACACATATCACATCTTGTATCCAAGCTAGACATGACCCAACAGGGTAATAGAGCCTCCATGCCTGGCAGTATCACAGCTTGTATCCAAGCAAGAGTTGGCCCAACAGGGTCCCAGAGCCTCCATTGCCACCCGTATCAAATCTTGTATCCGAGCTAGATCGGCCCAACAGTGTAATAGAGCCTCAATGTCTGCAAATATCACATCTTGTATCCAAGCTGAGACCACTCAACTAGGAAATAGAAACGCCATGCCTGCCCGTATGACATCGTATATCCAAGCTAGAGGCGTATATCCAACAGAGTACTAGAGCCTCCATGCATATACCACATCTTATATTCAAACTAGAGGTGTCCAACAGGGTGTTAGAGCCTCCATGCCCACCTGTATCACATCCTTTAGCCAAGCTAGAGGCAGCCCACAAGTGTACTAGAGCCTCCATGCCCTTATCACATCCTGTATCCAAGCTAGAGGCAGCCCAACCGGGTACTAGACCCTCCATGCCCGCCCGTATCACATCTTGTATCCAAGTTAGAGGCAGCCCAACCGGGTACTAGAGCCTCCATGCGCACTTGCACCATATCTTGTATCAAACAGAGCAACAGAGCCTCCAAGCCCACCCATATCAAATTGTGTAACCAAGCTAGAGGTTGCTCAACAAAGTACTAGTGCCTCTATGTCTGCACGTATCACATCTTGTATCCAAGCTAGAGGCAGCGGAACAGGGTACTAGAGCCTCCATGCCCACCTGTATCACATCTTGTATCCAAGCTAGAGGCGGCCCAACAGGGTACTAGAGCCTCCATTACCGCTCGTATTACATCTTGCACCCAAACAAGAAGTGGCTAAACAAGGTATTAGAGCCTCTATGCCCACCAGTACCACATTTTGTATCCAAGCTGAGACGGCCCAACAGGGTAATAGAGACTCCATGCCCACCCTTGTATCCAAGCTAGAGGTGGTACAACAGGGTACTAAAGCCTCCATGGCTGGCCGGTTCACATCCTGTATCTAAGCTAGAGGCGGTACAACGGAGTGCTAGAGCCTGCATGCTCCTATCACATCTTGTATCCAAGCTAGAGGTGGTACAACAGGGTACTAGAGCCTCCATGGCTGTCCCGTTCACATCCTGTATCTAAGCTCAGCTCTCTGTGTATGAGGGTAGCTGTCAATTACTGATGGCTCCGCCCACTACCGATCTTCTTTCTTCGGCCCGGCGCATGTGCTCGGCACGCGGGCTGCGTGTTGCGCGCATGCGCCGGGCACATCCGCCGGGCCGAAGAAAGAAGATCTGGCCGCGAAGGAAGGAAGATCTGCATCGCCCGAAGCAGGTGAGTTTAATTCAGATCCGGACTTCTTCCATAGGCTTCAATAGAAGCCTGCCGGAGACCCGCACCGAAATGGAGCATGGCCATTTTTTTTCATGCTCCAGAATCTTTTTAATTCACTTTTATTGACCATCCGCGGGTATTTATCTACCATGGGTGGTCAATGCATCCCTATGGGGCGCGGATCCGCTGCGGATTTTAATTCTTCTTTTCCCCGTGGACATGGGGCCTTAGAATTTCCTTATTGAAAATCTATAAACCTTCTGAAGTAGCAGACGGAGGCGCGTACAGATGGCCTCCGTTTTTCTGTGCATCCATTGATTTGAATGATGTTGTCCGAGACGTCGGACCAGAATAGGACACGTTGTGACTTTTCTACAGTCCCCGTCTGTAATTCGTCCGTGCGGCGTCAGTTGCAAACACGGACATGGCGCGGATGTGAAATAAGCCCCTGCATGTACTTGCTGCAGAGTTCTCCGACTGCCCCTTTGTCCGGCACTTGCAGCAGACACAGCTCCATTGGATGTGTGGCAGTGATTTTGGGTGAATACTCCCCTCTCCTGCAGCTCCCCCTCGCCCCCAGCTCTCCACTCCCACAGGATGAGGCTGCATGCACGGTCCCGGCTGCAGCCCTCTGCGGGTGTCACAGGGGTGTGTTTGCCTGTCTGTAGCCGTGTGACGTCAAGGCTCTGGCAGCAGAGTGTTCGAGTGAGCTGAGCGCGTGCTACAATGAGCACATGGAGGCCGATTTCACGGGGGATTTCTCATTTCTGCAACTTTATTTTCCAAAGGATTACGTGATCCCATCACCGAAGGGTTAAAGGCTCTCCGATGACCAAGTATCGATCCTCTAAGGTAATTCCTTCATCTCACTGATTTTTATAGGAATGGCACCCAAAAATCCCGCTCTGATCCCCCTTCTGACGGCATAAATGACTTTTCGCAATCGCTTCGCCTTCCCTGGACCCTCAACCCCGAACCGATATGCCCATTTTTGCGTAAAATGACCCGGCGAGGCTCCAATCCCCATCCCCCGGCTGCGGCCTAGTTCTCATACGTTTTTATTAATAGAAAACCATATTCAGAGATTTTTCTTAACCGTTTGCTGGCTGTAACCCTTTCCTGGAGGGGCTGCAGCTCGTATTTAGGGGTTCATTTACATTGCTGACATTGTTTATTGATTCTGAAACTAAAAGTAACAATTCTGGTGGTTTCAGTGGCAACAATGTATCACTTCACACCAGATATGTTTTTTTACTGACTGTATGGGATGGACGAGGGCGCCATTACTTTCAGAGCACATGGCAATGAGGGATCGCATGCAGAGTACAGAGCCCTGCGTTGTAAAGCCGAGGAGCTGCACTGAGGAATGCCGCAGTCCTGTGGACGATGGGGGTTGTTGGCTTGTCTCAGAGCATTACATGTACATTTGGGCTGCGAGGTGCCAGGATGCCCCTTTATATCGGTGATCTGTGTTCATCTGCTTCGCTGTGAATGTAGCTATAAGGACCCGACGAGATCATTATGCCTTATGGGGCATCCTGCCGCTTACAGTGTATGCGTAGAGCTATATATTTGTGGCTATACTGTATGTATATACCTCATTGTGTGCATAGAGTGAAACCTCTTTGACAGGACCACCCAAAACTGCATTGAAAAGTGGGCTTATGGGGTGGTCTTCACAAAGTGGATGGCTGGTGTATGGTGGAACTGAAAATCTGTCCTGGATGAGCGGTGGTCTTCTCAGAGAGGTGGTCTTCTGGAGAGATTTCCCAATATATATATAGTAGATGGATGACTTGCAGACATCCAAGCGAGGCCTTCTTGTTGCATCTACTTGCAGCCTCGGAGCCCACATGGCCGGCCAGCAAACACTAGAGAAGGCTTGATAGTCCCAGCGAGACGCTTCTCCTGCAGAAGCCTTCCTGCTCCCCCTATGTCGTGGGATTAGCATGCAGATCCAGTTCCGGCAGTAAGGCACGGATTTCCCCACCTCGTGTGTCTGTGATATAGGCCTCACTGGACGGAGACTGGCACAAGCCAATGGCTCATTAAACATGTATACAACAGTCTTAGAGGTGCCGATTCGGAGTGTTTCCGGTACATAGGATGCAGTTCGGGACACTTTGGGCATTCCTGCTAAGGATTTTCCTAATTACATGTTTTCAGCCATTCAGATCCAAATGTATATAGCAGCACAAAGTTTTCAGGAGAGGACGGTGCTCATGTGAGAAGGGGCCTTAGGTGACAGGGGCAGCATCTTATGGGCGTCCTAAAAAAAACATGCAAGTTGTTTCAAATGAAAGACACACTGATGTACTTATGAATCCGGTACTGATCCTACCTAGATTACGATGGACCACCCAATGGGCCCTGGCAGCTGCCAAAGCTTCCCTTATTCTGACTCTAGTGGGACCCCATAGCGGTACCAGCCATAGTGACCCCATAGCGGTACCCGCAGCAATACTCCAGTTAAAGGGGTTAAATCTTGTTATTTGTATAGCGCCAACTTATTCCGCAGTGCCTTCAGGTAATTATTATTTATTACCTCAAGCTGGGTTTTTATTTTACCGACCTCAGAAGGATGGAAGGCTGAGCCAACCTGAGCCTGAACCATGCAGGGATTGAACTTTCAACCTTCAGGTTGTAGGCAAGAGCTTACACTCTGCGCCACACGAGGCACAGTATCTGATTTGTGGGGGTCTGCTGCTTGGAAAGCCCACTCATCAGTTGTTTGAAGAGGCCGCAGAGCTCAGCTAAGCATCATGGTCTCTTCTCAGGTCCATGAAGTCACATTGCCTGAGAGCAGCTCAGTACCATTCAAGTACTATGGACGGCAATGTGCCTGATATGCAATGAAAATACTACCAGCCAAGTTAATATCCAAGTCCTGGAAAACCCCTTTAGGGTGCCTTCACACAGAGAGAAAATGTAGCGGATCCACAATAAAATCTGCAAAAACCAAGTCAGAATCCACAGCTTGGTGCAGATTTGATGCCGCTGCGGGTCTGCAGCTTATTCCAGCCTAAGAGATACAGCTAGGATTCCGCATCAGCTGACCAAAACCATGCTGGTCAGGTGATGTGAAGAGCTCCCCGTAAGCTGCAAACCCCAGTCCACAGCATTTCCGCTACATGTGAACGCACCCTTAAAGGGGTTGTCTGGGTGTGAGGCAGATTTTAAAAATCAATTTAGGCCTATCAAAACAATACAAGCAGCAATACTTACCCGCCCTCCGCCCCGGCGATCCAGCGCTGCAGCCTTGTAGTCGTCACGGGTTTTATTGTGGTCACCCAGTCCGTCACTGATCAGCGCACCTCTGATAATAGCAGAATCCTTACTTGGATTGGCCCATCGGAGGAGATGATTGCAAGGACCATTCTCTATATAGAACATGGCACATCCCATAATCGCATCGTAATCTTTGTCGCTCTAATGTGTGATTGTTCTCGGTGAGAGAAACCATGTAATCTTGTAGATATATAGATAATATACAAATATTGTGCCCCATCCAAACCAGTCCCATTCTAGCCTAATGAAGGATCGATAGAAAACCCGAAAGCTGCTGTAACATCATGTGTTTTTGTTGGCCATTAAAAGGTCTCATATCTACAAGATGTCTTGGTTTCCCTCACTGAGAACAATCACATTGTCTCTACTGGCGACACCGGCCCAAACCCCCTTTTTGTTGTTCTAATTGCACTCACAGGATTCATCATCCATAAGGTCTAATTATTTGTGAGTCTTCCATCAGACATAGACCCTCGTGGTAAGTGGAGAAATCTGCACCTTCAGTGCCCATAAATACATCAGAGCCTGGCCCATGAAGGATGCTTTTGTGGTGTTGACCAAATCTGGGATTGATAAGGCAACTGTTAGGTGGATTCACAACTGGCTGAGTGATCGTACTCAAAGAGTGGTCATAAATGGCTGCACATCCAAGTGGAAGAATGTATCAAGTGGGGACCACAAGGCTCTGCCCTAGGCCCAGTGTTGGTCAACATTGTTATAATTGATCTGGAGGAGGGAATTGATGGGAAACTGATCAAATTTGCTGATGACACAAAGCTAGGAGGGATAGCTAACAGTAGGGAAGAGAGAGGGGATTCAAAAAGGTCTAGAAAAGCTTGCACAGTGGTCGGCGACTAACAGAATGGTATTTAACAAGGAGAAATGCCAAGTCCTACATCTGGACAAGAAATATGGAAAATGCACATACAGAATGGGAGGAATTGGGCTAAGCAGCAGAACATGTGAAAATGACTGGGTGTACTTATAGATCATAGACTGAACATGAGTCAACAATGTGATGCAGTAGTCAAAAAAGCAAACACAATTCTGGGATGTATTAAGAGAAGCATAGAGTCTAGATCACGTGAGGTCATTATCCCCTCTACTCTTCCTTAGTCAGACCTCATCTAGAATACTGTTTCCAGTTCTGGGCACCCCACTTTAAAAAAGACATAGACAAACTGAAGCTGGTTCAGAGAAGAGTTACCAAGATGGTGATTGGTCTGCAAATCATGTCCTATGAGGAACGGGTGAAGGATCTGGGAATATTTAGCAGAAGAGAAGGCTGGGAGGAGACTTAATAGCTGTCTACAAATATCTGAAGGGCTGTCACAGTGCTGAGGGATCAGCCCTATTCTCATCTGCACAAGGAAAGACTAGAAGCAATGGGATGAAACTGAAAGGGAGGAGATACAGATTAGATATATTAAAATGTGTATATAACCAAAAACGATATTGACAATGTAAAGAATCTCCCATTGTAATGAAGCGCTGATTGTGTCAGTATGACTTGTATTATATGTTGTATTGACAGGAAGGCGCTCAGTGGGCACATTTCTTTGAGTCGTACACTATATATTAAATGAATGGGGAGAAGGAGAACCCTTCGTTCAAACCATTTGGACTTTTGTTATGAGGTCTAAAAATTCATTTAGCTTCTTGTTTTAGAAGTTACGTGTCCAAGTCGCCTCCTCTTGGAAGCAGCCACACTTGGCAAAGGCCATAAAATTTAAGGGAGTCAATTTAGCCACCATGTGTGTCATTAAAGGGGTTGTCCCGCGCCAAAACGTTTTTTTTTAGTTTTTTTTTGCATAGGCCCCCCCGTTCAGCGCAGGACAAACCCAAGGGATGTGTTGAAATTAAAAAAAAAAAAAATTACGGTTTTGCTTGGATTTGCTTTAAATGGTATTTTTTTTGCATGCAGATATCCGCACACATTGCTATCAATGTGATAGCAAGGCAGAATGGAGCATGCCGCGTTTTTTCTCCCACGCGTGAAAAACGCAATTCTTTTAAAACGAATGATTCTCTATGGGCAAAATCCGCTGCGGAATCCGCAATTCCATTTAGCCAGTGGACATGAGGCCTAAGGAGACGAGTCAGATGGTAATGCGGTATAACTGAAGGCACACAGTTTACGGAGACTTGGCCACTGATTGGAGCTGCAGCAAGTGATGCGATCACCACATGTTTCTCTAGCACCTGCATGATCCCCATTAATCCCCCACAGCTGGGGGAGCTTTGGGTCACCAGACTGAAAGGGATCCTTGCTGAGACTCTGGGGAGCTCCTATTAGTGGAAACTGGTGCCTGCAGTACTGAACGCCCCGAGGGAACGGAGGGGAGAGAATGAAGGCCTTCCTGAGGACCAGCTAACTCCTGGCAGGGTGACAATGTCTCCAACTCACACGTAGGCTGTCCAGTCCAGTCTGGGATCTTCCCTGGCTCAGGTGCCAACTGGCAGGGGTGAAATAGATCCTTCTCCTGCTGCGGGCTCCTTCCCTCCTCCACTCCTGCTTCTTCCTCTCTCTGCCCTTCCTGGGCTGCACTTGGCTCCTCCCACTCCACCAATCCAAGGGGTTCTCTGGGGTCACATGGTCAGTTTCCTCCAGTCACATAAATCCTCTCTCATAGAGAGAGCTTGACCAACCCGAAAATTAGCTGCAAGCAGCCAATCACAAGCGGTACTGTTGCTGGGCAGATTTGATTTTACCAAATCTGCAGGGAAAAAGTGCAGGATGCCTCCTGTGCCCCCCTGAGGGCTCATAGGGAGGTCCCTGGGACCTATTAACCCGAGGTCCGCCCTGTAGGACCCTCCAGGTCATTACACAAGATTAAATAACTTTCTCTGGCTTCAGGAAGGACACCATGCAGAGCCGACAAATAAGAGGGTTGGGTCCCTTTGTAGAGGTTTGTAGATTGTAGGTGTCCATCAGCCATGATTTATAATCAAATTGATGAATTAGGAGGGAGATTGCCGCCCTTATCTGAGGCTTTAGTGATGATATCTCCATTATGCATAAGATTACTCATCTTCCTGGATGGAGGTTAGAATGGACTCCCTCCTCGTCGGACCCTCAGGACGTCCATCACCACCAGCTCTATGAATGTGTCAATATCAGTGAAATGTGGGATAGCAGGAGAACGTCTAGACTTTGGATTTCACTTTCTACTAGGAGATCTTCCAAGATTTGTAGAAATTCATTGTCTCCATTAATCGGATTGTCAGGAATAGGTTTCTTTAGAGCATGACACTTGGGTAGGGTGAGTTCCCTAGCAAATAGGTGTATGTCCTTCACCCATTCACACTGGAGACAGCAGGGGTAGGCAGACATGACAGGCCTTTACTCAGAGCTCTGATTTAATTGTCACATTAGGGGTTTTGTCATTAAAAAAATCTATACTTACCTATTCCTCCCCAGGCAAACTCCTTACTGTATCTTCTTCAGTCCTCCGGGTCACCTCACCGCAAGCCAGCCAGATCCATTTCTTTCTCTGCAGTCTTTTTCCAGCAGGTCAGAGTACCCGGTCACTGGTGACGTAACGTTCACTGCCTAGGAAGGGATGCCAATCTATTGCTGAGACTGCGCATGCGTGCTGTCTCACCGCGAGAGTTCATACACTATTGCAGCAAAACCCCACGCATGCGCAGTCTCTGCAATTGCTCAGCACTCCCTGAAGCAGAAGAATGGGCCAGCTGGAGGTGAGGTGACCCGGGGGACTGCAGGAGAGCTGAGCAGATCGTCGGGGAGAGGATGCAGTAAGGAGACTGACAGGGCAGGAAGAGGTAAGTATAGAATTTTTTTTCTTTAATAACAAAGCCCCTTTAGGGTGACTACCCACTAGAGGTTTTTTTTTTTTCTGCTGCGAATTTGCTCCTATTTTTTCTTCCAATTGTCAATGGGACTTCCTAATATTAAAACCGCAACGCGACGCGACTTTGCGTTTTTAACATTAGAAAGTCCCATTAACAATTGGAAGAGAAAAAAAAAAAGCAAATTCGCAGCAGAAAAAAAAACACTAGTGGGTAGTCATCCTTAGGGTGGATTCACACGGGCGACAAAGTCACGCGGTTTTGTAGCATTGCTATGATGCTACAAGTCGCATGTATGAGAAGCCCGTGGTTTCCTCTGGGTTCCTTCACACATGAGATGTTTTGTAGCATGCTACAAAGCGACACACAAACCTCGCAGGTCCGGCGATATGCCCGCGGCACGCTAGGTTTTGTAGCCCATGTTTCTCTATGGAGCCTTCCTCTCTGTTGCATCTCATTGCACGAAAACACGGTTTGCATGCGATGCGATGCAACTTTGACAGTAGCAGATGCTACAACGTGATTTTGTAGCGTCACATGCGCTACAAAATCGCAGTATTGCTGCGAGAAAATTGCAGCGGTATCATTCGGTGCAGCGATGCGATATCGTTGCGAGAAATGCGGTGTCGCCCGTGTAAAGGAGGCCTTAACGTGTAGAAGGAAAGACTGATGATCATCTGGAGTCCATATAGTTGTAATCAGATCAGCACTGCGGAATTGAGGAATAAAGTTGCTACGTCTTAAGAAAACCCCGCAGTGCTGATCTGATTACAACTATATGGGCTTCTTGCTATCTGATCCTTGGGTCCGGATCACCGTTTGCACTTATAAGCCTGGAAGTGCTTTAACAAAGTGGTTGGACGTGCTGCTCCTCATACATACCTTCTCTCTGAGGATCATCTGGAGATCATCATTAATCTCATCCTTATTCGATTGTCTTTCAGTTTCTGACCTGACGGCCTTTCTGTCTTGTGTGCAGTGAAGTCTTGTCCTGCCGATCGGTGCTGTTAGGGTGACGTGTCGATAACTGGGCAAAATTCTGTATTTTTCAAGGTGATCATGAAGTCAGCTATCGGTGTCAAAGTCAAAGTGCCCATAGATGGACCCAGTGTAGAGTTGCCAAGTGTACCGGAGGTAGTAGAGCCCCCAAATGTGTTGCATCCTGGATAGTGGATATATTTTGGATACTGGTTGTATAAATATACATGTGGTGCTCCATTGTTCACTTCCACGTCCAATTGGTACCTCCACCCCTCCCCCCACGTTTTTCTCTTCCCTGTTATTTTCAGTCATATATTATCCACTGTGATCGAACAGATTTTCTAGCCGTCTTTTTTTGTTTAACTGAGGAAGCTCTTGGATTTGGCCATTTTTCACTATTCTTATCCTTCTATGAACTATATGGTCATCCTTACTTAGAGTTTCTCCAAGTGTCTCTTCTGCCTGAGCATGCTCCTGGTCTATGTTATTCTTACGTATGCTCATTGGTCATTCGTTTCTATTCTGTGACGTCAATGAAGGAGTCCTAATTTAAACAATCTATTGGATATTGGAATGTTTTATTGGCTGACTGAGCAGGAGTCCCATAAAAGAGCGGTCAGTCCTGCGCTGCCTCACTGTAGCCCCACATCATCCCCTGATGAAGCCGGTCATGGCCATAATGTTGGAGGGGTTAATATGTTGATGATTTTAGTTCAGTTTTGTTTGCACCATAAGAAATGACTCTGCTGTGAGAGCTGGAATGCTTTGTATGGAGGTGGTCTCACTTACGGCTCCCCTATTACTAGGATGGCCGGGCAGGCTTTCTCAGCTTTAGCCAGTTTAGTCTGACTACGGGACCACCTGCAGCGCATCTGACAGCGACACGTTGGCTTAGTGTATTTGGACCGCCGGCTCCTGAATTTTTAATTGCCTTTGTCTTAAGATGTAATGAAGATTTATTTTAATTTTGGGAAGATCGGACAAATAAGGCATTTCTTTGCCCCTAGCAATTTGAAGTTTAACCTCAGGAACTTGAGCCCTGGTGTTAATGCAACTTCTGCATCCCGATACATAATATGTTTTTTTTCTTTTATTTTCCAACTTTTTGGCTTCATAAGAAACTGTGAATTTCTTGTAGTGCAGCATTTTGAGAAATATGGTCAAAATATTAGGTCTACCACCTAACGACTAATGATGTCACGTTTGGCATTACATGAGTGGCATACCATGAAAAAGGAGTAGTCTTGTGTGTTGCGTTTTATCTCCAGCCTTTGGGGCCCATTTTCAGAAGTAACACTTGCACCCCTTATTTCTGCGACACTGTAGACCACCGCATTATGTCTCTAGGGTCTATAAATGAGAAAGTTCCTCCATCCAGTATGTTTAATACTATGAACGTTCATAGAAGAAATGTAAAGGCGCACTAACGTTTCAGCCAACTTCTGCTCGTATACCGCCTTCTGTCTCATCATTTCTGTGATATACTTGTGTTATGGGAATAAATCATATTCCAGACGATTTCACTGGTCTGCTCCAGATTGAGAAGGTTCATGCATGAATATTTGTATTTGAACTCACGAATGTTATCCGTCAGCCCCCAATACTCTTCTGATTTATTCAAAGGAAGTATAATACAGATATACTGAATATGACACGCCAATTACATGCACGCCCCCCCCCCCCCCAACATCATAACAACTCAGGATTGGCCTAGTATCTAATGAAGCTAATGATTAACATATGTTTACGCCCCAGGTGTATGTTGCTATGTGAACACGTAATTCCTATATACCCAAGTAGCATAGACTTTATTAATATTCCACTCTGAACCAAAGGAATCCAGTATGTGAGATAAGAAGTTTCTCCCATTGATAGCTAGCTCTGGGAACCGTACGTGGGAGGTTTAGCCACAACTT
The DNA here is from genome assembly GCA_035609135.1 of Eleutherodactylus coqui. Lineage (NCBI taxonomy): Eukaryota > Metazoa > Chordata > Amphibia > Anura > Eleutherodactylidae > Eleutherodactylus > Eleutherodactylus coqui. The sequence continues at coordinate 173,632,825 of CM069413.1, forward strand.
GTACTTGTACATACCAGGGTATAATATTGAGCTAGTTAACCATTTAACTGCTAGCTATTTCCTATATTTGTTTGCATAGGCTGATTTAAGAAACACATTTATATTATTATTACTACAACAACTTGCATTAGAAATTCTGTTGCTCTACTGCTGTAAATCAGTGGCTGCCACTAGGGGTCTGCCTTCCAGCTTCTCTACAATCCACTCTGTGCTGTTAGGTATAGAGCCTCTGTAGCAACAAGGACACAGGAATGTTTCCATAACAACAGGGGGAGGGGCTATCCTCACAGACTGCAGGCTGACAGATCTGCAGACACTATGATAATGATCTGCACAGTCTCTGCCTCTCCTGCTATTATAGCCTGTAGGGGTCTGTCTATCTCTGTGCACATATTACACATACATTATAGTGGTTTACTAACCATTTTGCCAGAATGTCTCTGAATGCCTTATCGTCCTGGGAGAGCAGAGGTGTGGGCATTCATAAACAGCTCTCCTGCTGATTGGACCAGTGACAGTGCAATGCAGCATGGGAAGTAAGAACAAACAAGTCAGGACAGTGAACTACTGGCAGAATGGTAGGCTTACTACACCCCCTACTAGTGGATTGCAGACAGCAGAGCAACAGAAAAATGGTGAAGACCACCTGAAAATCTGAACTTACAGACATGAAACGGGCTGCAAACAGCAGTGACTGAGGGTAAGTAGAGCCTGGAGTATGTTAGAAATGTGTTGAAAACTCGCATATGCTTTAACAAGAGCAGGAAGGATTCTGGGTGATGGAAAGGAGTGATAATACGGCCTTGTTCCTTCTTACTTATATGTCAGGGATTTCCAGTGGAGCCGGTTTATGGGGATATAGTATCGGGCGCGGGTCCAGTTCCGAACGTATTGTTACTTTTCCAGATAGGATTCCAGAGCCTTTGCTTACCTCCATGAATTCATCCTACCGTTTTGGAATAGAAGTTGGGCTTCAGGATGTTACGGCCTTGGCTGACGTAGTTCTTGGCCGCTGGGTCGCTGCACTTCATCATGGGGCTTCATAAGCAGATGAGTAATTGACAGCTCTCCTTCCCAGAATGCTCTGCTTCATCTATAAAGTTTATTGAACTCCGTCAGACTTCTGTCTGGAGTTGGTTCTGTTCGAGGCTGGTGATAATTCTTCTCACCTAAGAGGCTGTGGAAGAACTTGGATATCTTGGGCCTTGGTCCACATGGGTTGTCAGCCTCCACTGCCCTTTATCTTCTGATGGCAGTCAGTCCATATACTGTCAGACATATTCATGTACAATTAGAGAAGATGCAACAACTCCTTAATTTCCTGCTTTAACCCCTCCCCTCCCCATGACATAAGGGTACGTCATGGGGGCGGGGTACTTCCTGCAAAATGATGTACCCTTACGTCATAGCAATAGCGCGAGATCATGACAGATCTCGCGCTATCCCACAGCGGGAGCCAGCTGCCGGTCATAGTCGGCCCCCCGCTGCAGCAGCAGGAATGCATCGGAGATGCCCCCCCCCCCCCGCTGTTAACCCCTTCCCTGCCGCGATCTATGTAGATCGCAGCATTGGGAAGAGTTCACAGAAGGAGCGCGCTCCCTCTGTGAAGTTGCCGGGCTATCACGATATAATCGCAGAGAGCCTGGCTGGTTGCCATGGCAACAGGACGCCAGATACCGGCGTCCTATGTTGCCAGAGCCTGTGATCGCTGTATGAGCGATAAGGCATGGCAGGACAGAAGTCCCCCAGGGGGACACAAATAGTGTAAAACAAGATAATAAAAATGTACAAATAAGAAAAATGTAAAAAAAACCAACCTTTTTTTCATGCTTTTTCTTATATTAGCATAAAAAAAGTAAAAAAAAATTTAAAATGGCACATATTTGGTATCGACGCGTCCGTAACGACCTGTACAATAAGTTGAACATGCTTTTATTCTGCACAGCAAAAAGGGTAAAAACAAACGCTAAAAAACAGAGGCAAAATGCTAATTCTTAGCATTTTGCCTCTCAAAAAAACAATAAAAGTGATCAAAAAAGCCGTATGTACCCCAAAATGGTACCAATAAAAACTACAGCTCATCTCGCAAAATATTCGCCCTCAGAGAGCTCCGCCCATTATAAAATAAAAAGGTTACAGGACTTTGAATGCAGCGATTTAGAAAGAAGAAAAGATTTCCAAAAAAAGGGTTTTTATTGCAGAAAAGTGGAAAAACCTAAAAAAAAAATAAGAATTTTGTTATCGTTGTAATCGTACCGGACCGCAGAAAAAATGTATTGTGTCAATCATGGTACATGATTAACGCTGTAAAAAAAACCCAAAAATCTATGGCAGAATTGATGTGTTTTCTCTCCCTGCTATCATTAAAAAAATTATAAAAGTTTTACAATATAGTCTATGTACCCAAAAATGGCGCCATCAAAAACTACAGCTCGCCGTGCAAAAAACAAGCCCTCATACGGCCGATTCAACGGAAAAGCTTTGGCTTTTGAAAAATGGAGATGGAAATCCGCCAAGAAATCGTTGTGTCCTTAAGCCCAAAATAGGCCGTGTCAGTAAGGGGTTAATATGCGGCTTAGATGACTGTTGATCCTAATGTATTGGGGTGCAGTTACCCATCCCTAGCTGTGGCCCCCACATCTCCCCCGTAGCTATGGAAACACTGAGAGGTAAATATTGACATTTTGTGTTCCTCACACCTGAGGACACCTTTGCAGTCCGTCTGCAGGACGGATCCCAGATCTGCTTTGGTCATTGTTGCATCTACTAGAAGCTGTCAGACAGACAGATGTGGATCCGTCACTCTACAGTTTGGCTGTGGGCTATCTGGGGAGGTGACGCCTGGGGAACCCCCGGTTTCACCTTTGACTCCTCTTGCTACGGGGTCCCCAAGCCATCACTCATCCCGATGGTCCCCATAATATGGCTGCTGACACAAGATATACCTGAAGGTCTAAACAGGAGTGTTACAGGAATAGAGGCTTTAGTCAGAGCTGGCGGCGCGGGGGCCGGGCTGTAGGCCGAGGTCAGGGACCACAGAGGTCAGGGACCACAGAGGATGCACCAACAGGGGCTTGGTCACAATTGGCAGTAAGAGGCCTAATATAGCAGGGGGAGGCTGGTGGGAGTGAGCGGAAGCGGAGGTGTGCCGCCTGTAACTGCCACCGCCTGCACATGGTGGGCAGCAGTGATGCGCCAAGACAGAAGCTCCATCCTCAGAAGTCTTTCCATGAGCTCCATTATTCCACTCACTGCCGCCGCCGCGCCAATCTCACACATCTTCCCTTTCCTGAATGCCCGACATCCGAATGTGAGGGATGCAGCTTATTATCGCGCAGATCGGGATGAAATATAGTTAGAAGCAGTATGTGACAGCTGGCAGCGCGTCCGCCTGAGAGGGCCTCATCCACACGAGCGTAAATACGCCGCGCCAACAATGTATCCCCTCTGATGGTCGGCGCATGAAACAACAGGGGGCCCAGCAGCACAGGCTCATGGCCGCAGAGTGTTTAGGCGTGTTCTTGCATGGGAGGTAGAGAGCGGATGATGTTCGGGGGGACGGAGGACCTGCGGTGGGGAGTCGGGGTGTAAGGAGCGGGAGGGTGCGTGGATACAGAGAGTGGACGGAGCAGCGCAGAGGATCTCGGATCTCCTGATCTGGTGGCTGACCTGCCCGCTAATATAACTGATGATCTGGCAGGCAAGAAGAGTAGGACGTTCTCAGCAGTGCAGAGTATTTCAGGATAGAAGAGCACCAATCTTCTACTGGAGGCAATAATCTCATTATGTTATAGGCATTGAGCAGGGGGTCGGACCTGATGACCCCGGAGGTCCTGATGACCCTAGAGCAGAGGTCCCCAACTCCAGTCCTCAGGGACCGCCAACAGGTCATGTTTTCAGGATTTCCTCAGTGCTGCACAGGTGATGTAATTATCGTCCATACCTCAGACATTGCCACAAGTGTTCTTACTATAGGATATCCTGAAAAGATGACCTGTTGGTGGTCCCTGAGGACTGGAGTTGGGGACCCCTGCCCTAGAGCACCCAATGACCCCGGAGGTCCTGATGACCCTGGAGCACCTGATGAGCCTGGAGTTCCTGATGACCCCAGAGGTCCTGATGACCCTGGAGCACCTGATGAGCCTGGAGTTCCTGATGACCCCGGAGGTCGCTTCCTACTCCACCATTCTGGGATTCTCTGACTACTGTATGTAGTGCGGCATCGTTCTGACTCAGACCAGATTCTGCATCCAGGAGGCCCGCAGTGGATTCTGGCTGTGAGCCCGGCCGGTGGGCCTGCAGACCTGCTATTGCAGTTTTGCATATGACCGCGGCGGCCCGCCGTCTGTCTTCTGCAGTGCAGTCTTTTTTCAATAATTGTGTTTCTCGCACTGTCGCTAAGCAATGACGCGAGTCCCGCAGCGCATATGTAATGTTAACTACGTATGGGCTGCAGGTCGGATGACTTCCAGTGACTTCAATGAAGGCCGTCCGCATGGAGTCTGCGATTGGTTGCCGCCCGTATGAGCCCGGCCGCAAGGAGTGGCAGATAGAAAGGATTCCCAGCAGCGCAGAGTGTCAGGAGGCGGCTGCTGATCTCCTATGGTTTTAGTAAGGAGTCAATACCATGAAATAAGGAGTCATTAATGCGGAGTCCATGGAGCGAGGTGCCCGGCGGCGCAGAGAACTTCATGATGGTGCGATCTGCCCGTCGTGGTGATGGTTGCGATCAGTGCGGGATGTCAGCGGCTTATAGTTTTCCCTTCTCACTTTGCAGTATGTAAAATATGTAAAGTTTTGCGTAAAGTTATATAAAACGGTTCAAATTGCGTAAATCCTTCTTTGCGCCTGGAATGGCTGCCGCCCGCCGACTCTCTAGGAGCCACCTTGGCCGCGGGCGCAGAGGGCTGTGTGGGGGAAGCAGGAATCCTCCCCTCCTGATATTCTTGGCGCCGCCGGCGCTCGCTGTGTGTTTTATGAGCTGCCTTCGTGGAAGCAAACATTCTAGGCTCGCTGTTTTGCGCGGCGCTCGCCCAGCAAGTATGTTTTATCCAAACATGTGAGAGGAGCGTCATATTGTGAGGACTTATTACGAATATTAATCAGCATCGCTGGAAAAACAGTGAAAGCCGAGCGAGAGGCACGAATATGTAATGAGGCCTTAAAGGGGAAGGGCGGCAGCGGATGCCTGCGAGCCGGCGAGGGCGATTGTCACGGGCGATGTAGTCAGACATTGTGTGAGAAACGAACCTGCTGCTTTAATCTGTTTCTTCACGTGAGCCCCGATGGCCCAAGATTTATACCGTCGCAGCGTCTTCTATTTGTGGGCGGCAAAAAGAATTGCATCGCCCTCGCAGTTAGACGCGATTTCCGCGCAAATGCGATAAGATATTTCAATTTTTCCTATTGAAGCAACTTGCGATTCTCACGTGTATAAAAGACGTGTAGGAAAATCGGATGTGCTGCGATGTGAGGCGCGTTACTCCAGAAATGCATTGCGGCGGCAGAAACCGCAGCGTCAACAGTTGGATACGGTCTGGGAATATTCGGACCACTAGCGCACTCTAAAGCCGCGATTTTCTTGCACGTTTTTCTCACACATGAGAATCGCATGATGCTTCAACAGGAAGAGTGTAAAATGGCGTTGTTCGCGTGTTCGTGCGATGGGATGTGGAACGCGACGACATCAAATAACAGGTTTCTGTGAAATGGCAGTAGAATGGGAGCGGCCGCAGTGTTTCCGTCTCGCAGACAATAAATGGAGCCGTTTCGCAATGCATCAAACTTGCCCCAGACAATCGCCTGAGTATGGCGGCTCCGCAGGCGCGGCGGTGCGGCTCACGGGTTCCGTTGGCTTCCATTCCGTTTGCTTTCCGTCTTTTTGGAACCCATCAGAATCGGGGGGGGGGGGGGGGGAACGGACTTTTTCAGTTTTAGTTCGGTTTCTCTAAAAAACGGATTAGAGAAACAGAAGCCTGGAGCTGACCGGGACGCAGGTGTGGGAGCGGCCTGGGGCAGCCAGGGGAGCGCGATATGCGTTTGAGAAGCTCCAGCCGACGTCACGCCTTCCGTGATCCCTGCGATGTTAAGGCGTTTCGGCTCGCCACAATATTTGTGCGTTTTTCATGCAGCTAAACATTGTCTGTTGTTTTAATGGGGAAAATAAAAAAATTGCGCTCTTATGAGAATTGCATCTGTATGCGAGTGCAAACCACTTTTGGGGTGGTCCTATAGGAAAGAGTGGGCGAGACCGCCCAAAGAATAGCGCATGGTGCGACTTCTATATCGCGCAGCATCATACGTGTAAATCCATCCGTTGCGACGATCAGGTTCTGGTTTTGCGCGTACAAAACTGGTACAAGAAAATCGCCCGTGTAAATAAGCGCCAAACTAGCTGTAAGGGCCAGAACTTGTGGGAAGCTTCCATCAAACTTGCTGCATGACAGTCACACGGCACACAGAACGTACGCAATATGTGCATAGTTGTGGCGGGCGGCCCGGTATCATGCAGTATCTTGGCGTGTGTAATAATATTGTGCCGCAATCCGCACAACAGCATGGGAGCCTATGGCAGATTGGTACAGCATATTCCACGCACAAAACCCATGCACGGAATGTGCAGTAACAATACGAAAGGAGCCTTAAACGGGTGTTTCTGCCAATTACTACATGATAGCGGATAACTTGCTGAAAGATCCATGGGGTCTAACCGCTGAGACCCCCACGGATCCCGAGAACGGAGCCGCGGCGCGTCCCATAGTGTGGGCGCCATTCAGTCAGAGCGGAGGAGACAGGGAGCGCTTGAACTCGGCTACCTCCAGCAGAGCTGCGTTGTCAGGATCGGTGGGGGGCTCAGAGGTCGGATGTTCTTATTTACTGCAGTGGTGGATCCGCGCAGAACACGGCCCAGTCAGTGGGAGTAATCAGCTGAACGGGGGGCTTATGTCCCTATCCGTGGCGAGACGTCGCACCGCACTGCCGGATTCTTTCCATCATGTGGATTTAAAATCCTCCTCATATAAACGACGGCACAAATTCTCGTTAAACGACTGGACACTTCAGGATGCAACTTTTAACGTGGATTTGATGTGGAAATGTCGCAGATTGCTGCGATGAGTTGTAAGTGTTGTTAGGTAGGGGCTATAAGGCAATATTATGTGAGCACTGAACGGTTGTGTCATCCTGCACGTATGATGGCGCTATACTGCGGCTACACAACAGCATCCCTTCCCTTGTATCCCAGCAGTCATGTTCTCCCCGCTGTTCCAGGGCGGCTGCAGACTTTATTCGCTGTAGGGAAGCAGCGTGGAGGATTTCACAGGCTGAAGACATGAGGTTGAGCCCCTTATATTAAACCCCGTCTTATGGCTCCTCGGCTCTGGTGGACGGCTCTCCTTGGCCTCCTTCTAGCTGCTTACATAATCCTTACTGACATTACAGGGAATTCTCGGAACAGCTGAAGTGACACCGCGGCCCGGCCTTCCCAATCTAATGGCTGAAGTGACACCGCGGCCCGGCCTTCCCAATCTAATGGCTGAAGTGACACCGCGGCCCGGCCTTCCCAATCTAATGGCTGAAGTGACACCGCGGCCCGGCCTTCCCAATCTAAGGGCCTTCTGCGATTTGGTTCCCAAATGCTGGTCTTTGGGATTGTTTATTGACTCCTTCTGCATAGAGGAAAGTTCTGACATCAATCCTTAAGGCCCCTTTCACACGGGCGACAGCGATACCGCAGCTGCATTCTGTGCGATGTCGCTACGCTTTCTCGCGGCATTATTAAGATTTTGTTGTGCTCTTTTGGGATTTTCAAAAGGGGCTTGAAATATAAGCCCTACGTAGAAAATAAGCCCTAGCTGCCAAAAAAACCCACAAAAATAAACAGTACATCACCTAATAGGCGCTTTCCGCTCCACTGGACTTCTCCTCCCGAAGCTTCGGCACACTTGTCTGCAGTCTTCAGCCACAACTCCTGGTCCTGGTCAGTGCGTTTATAAATCCCACCTCCAGGAAGCGCTGGCTCTGATTGGTTCTCAAACACCGTGGCAGCAGCGCTTGATGAACCAATCACAGCCATTGCTTCCTGGAGGCGGGGTTTTTGAAACCCCTGACCAGGAAGCACTGCCTGAAGACTACAAACAAGTGCAGCAGAGCGGACAGTGCCTGTTAGGTGATGTATTGTGTTTTTTTATGTAGCTGGGGCTTATTTTAGGGCTCAAATAGTAGGATTTCCTACTGTAAAAGTTGCATCGCAGCATGCTAAAACCGTGATTTCATGCAATGCCACACAAAGTAAGGCTCCATAAGGAGCCTGTCTCATGTTGTTAGCAGCCTGCAAAACATCACTAATGAGAAGCAACCCATTGGAGAGCATGGGCCTCACATAAATGCGTTTTGTAGCGCGTCGTATCGCGAGAAAATCGTGCAATTTTGTCGCTCGTGTGAAAGCGGCCCAAAGGGCATGTCCACCTCTAAAAGACTGATCACTGGATCCCCTTGTGGGGTTTTCTGCCATTGGCTTTCTATGTTTCTTTGAGCTATCGCCATGCTAGGTCATGGTAGGTGATCGCCGGGGGTCCACCCTCTGGGACCCCATCAGCTGCTCATCAAATCTGGAAGCAGACAGTATGTAAAAAAGTAAAAATCTTTCGTTCAGTCAGGAAGAAGAACTGTAAATTGTCACAGATAAACGTTCTCCAAAATTCAACTCCTACCGCCATACGATGCAGGAACTAGTGCCGCCACTGTGCCAATGCCATATAGTGATACCAACATGAAGGGGCCCTTAGAGCGTGAGGCCCCAAGGTGTTTGCCTCTTCATATAATCTACAGATCAGTATTCTCCCCATAGAAGTCGCTGGAGTCACAAAATACGGAACTGAAGACTCGCTGTCTTTGGGCACAATTAGACTTCATTGTCATCTATAGGGGACAGCTGGTCCTGATTCAGATCTGCATTGCCCTATGGAATTCCATACAGTCTAAGGATGTCCCTGACTCTCTTGACGTCTATGGGGTGAATTAATATCCATATCGCGTTCCTATTAGACTTCATTGACTTGAGGAGAAGATCCGTCAGCAGCTTCTTTATTTGTCGCCTGCAGATCAGATTTTGGGATTTGGTGAATAATTCAAAGATGCCAAATTTGCCGCTAACCTCAATTGTAGGAAGTCCCAGTCTGGGGAAGTCCACTTGAGCACTTATTGGAGATCAGCTGATTGATGTCGGTCTGGGCACCAGCGGCCACAGCAGGAGGAATGGGGTATTACACATCTTTGGCTAATAGAGGGTGGAGTCCCAACTATAAGACATCCATGTGGGGCAACGGCTGCAATCTGAAACTATTTTACTGCTCTGAAATGGAAGGAAGTTTGGTTGTCATCCGAGTTTTCTGCTTGCTGTCTGAATGGTTGGATGGATGGACAGCGCCCCCCATAGTAGTCCGTTTAATTAACGCCTCTGCACACAGAATGTTTATGTAGCACTTGCTAAGGAAGAAACATCGACTTTTCATTAAAAGCCACATTGCAGGCGGGCTGTGAGATACATATCTGCAGGTCCGCCATATAACGCCCCAGCCTCGCCCTGAAGCAATATACGCCGTATATGGCTGCAAGTTACTGCAGGCTCTCGGGGACGTCACTAATCTCTTCTTATGGGAACAGGTTATATTAGGCTGTAAATTCAGAGCGGTCGGATCATTGCTCCCATTGTGCGCAGCGGATGCCCCCAGTGCCTGCGGGAATGAGGAATAACCTGAAATAGAAGCTCCTTCATGGTCATCTTATCCAGAAGGCTCTCGACCAGCCTATAGTATAACACGTTGCAGTAAGTCAGTCTGCACTGAGCTAGCGGGGGAATCAATAGAATTTGGCGCACCGTTTCAGAACTCAGCGACATCGGCTTTACTATTTTGCAACAAAGTGTCAGCTTGTCAGCCCTTGTGGAATCAAGTCACAGTCTCTTTACAAACTCACAGTCTCTTTATAAACTCGCAGTCTCTTTATAAACTCACAGTCTCTTTATAAACTTATAGTATCTTTATAAACTCGCAGTCTCTTTACAAACTCACAGTCTCTTTATAAACTCGCAGTCTCTTTATAAACTCAGTCTCTTTATAAACTTATAGTCTCTTTATAAACTCGCAGTCTCTTTACAAACTCGCAGTCTCTTTACAAACTCGCAGTCTCTTTACAAACTCACAGTCTCTTTATAAACTTACAGTCTCTTTACAAACTCACAGTCTCTTTACAATCTCACAGTCTCTTAGTTACTCAGGAGGCCTAGCATGGGTTTATGGACATTCAGCTCAGTTCTCATTGGTGGGTCAGCTATCGGAGCTCAACCGATCGACTGACCAGCCCCTTTATCTCCGACCAGGAGGCTCCAGGAAATTTCCTCAGCTCCCATTAATGAGCCATGTGGGTCACAAGTTGGTGGTGGAATGCAACTGTTTTTTAAAGGCACCGTATATACTGGAGTATAAGCCGAGTTTTTAGCCCATTCTTTTGTGCTGAAAACATCCCCCTCGGCTTACACTCAAGTGAGGTAAAAAACAACATAAAACCCCACAATACTCCCCTCCCAGCCGGCGTCTGTGTCCCCGGCGCGATGGTCTCCCCGGCGGTGCGGCAAGCTGCTTGAAAATCCCCCCCGCTGTCATCTCCTTGCTCTGCTTTGAATTCCCCTGCCGTCATTGCTGTGTAAGTAAGCGCTGTGATTGGTTCGACCCAATCACAGCCACCGCTCGATCATTCACAGCCATTCAATGAATGTCCTCACTGAATGGCTGTGATAGGTTTATCGTGCGCTGTCTGTGATTGGCTCACCCTTGATCCAATCACATCTCTTAGTTACAGCACACTGACTGCGGATGAATTCAAAGCAGAGCAGGGAGATGAGAGCGGGGGGAATTCTCAAGCAGCTTCCCGCACCGCCGGGGACACAGACCCTGGCTGGGAGGTGAGTATGGAGGGTTTTTTTTAACCTTTTATATACTGGAGTATAGCTAGGCTAATACTCGGGTCGGCTTATACTTGGGTCGGCTAATATTAGGCTCGGCTAATACTCGGGTCGGCTTATACTTGGGTCGGCTTATATTCGGGTCGGCTTATACTCGGGTCTGCTAATATTAGGCTCGGCTAATACTCGGGTTGGCTTATACTTGGGTCGGCTTATATTCGGGTCGGCTTATACTCGGGTCTGCTAATATTAGGCTCGGCTAATACTCGGGTCGGCTTATACTTGGGTCGGCTTATATTCGGGTCGGCTTATACTCGGGTCTGCTAATATTAGGCTTGGCTAATACTCGGGTTGGCTTATACTTGGGTCGGCTTATATTCGGGTCGGCTTATACTCGAGTCGACTTATACTCGGGTCGGCTAATATTAGGCTCGGCTAATACTCGGGTCGGCTTATACTTGGGTCGGCTTATACTCGGGTCAGCTTATATTTGGGTTGGCTTATATTCGGGTCGGCTAATACTCGGCTCGGCTTACACTCTGGTCGGTTTATACTCGGGTCGGCTTATACTCGGGTCGGCTAATACTCGGGTCGGCTAATACTCGGCTCGGCTTATACTCGGCTCGGCTTATACTCGGCTCGGCTTATACTCGGCTTGGCTTATACTCGGGTCGGCTAATACTCGGGTCGGCTAATACTCGGGTCGGCTTATACTCGGGTCGGCTAATACTCGGGTCAGCTAATACTCGGGTTGGCTTATACTCGGGTCGGCTTATACTCGGGTCGGCTCATACTCGGGTCAGCTAATACTCGGGTCAGCTAATACTCGGGTCGGCTGATACTCGGGTCAGCTAATACTCGGGTCGGCTAATACTCGGGTCGGCTTACTGTGAACGCAATAACCCCCCCACCCCACATGACCCCCTTGGCAAGATTGTGGGTTTTTTCACATTTCTCTCCACTTAGAAGTTCTTAAAAGTTCTCCAATACATTATATTAACATTCCGAGTCACCCCGCAGTATAACAAGCCCTCAGGTAGATGTCGCCGGCAAAATGAAGAAAATTATGATTCTTTGACAGAGGAAAGGAGAAAATGAAAACGCTAAAACCAAAAAGCGCGACAGCTGGACACAGGTAAACCCCGGAGTATCGCGCTGCACCTCCATTAACCTCTGAACTGCCAACCAGTTCTTCTTGAAGGATTGTGCCTAGGTGGCTTTCCCTGTTCATATACCCTATTGGGGTATATAAATGTGACAGAAGCGGCTCTCCCACTTGGGACTGAGTGCACGCTCATGTGAATGGCAGTCCTGTAATACTGCATCTCCCTATCAGTGGCCTCTGCGTTGGAAACACTTGGATGGCTGCGACGTCCCACGGGCTAAGTCAGCTAGTTGCCAGCGGTGCCGAACACGGACCTGGGGTGATAAGTGGTCCGCCTTGGGCTCCTCATTCAAGGAGGACACAAACCCTTAAAGCATCAGAACCGTAATGCCTGTCAGTGCGCACCGCAGCCCCCTGCATCCGCGGACCTCCAACAACCTGATATTCACACACGTCTGCTGATACAAAGCAGCTTCCGTCGACTCCTGGTAAAATTCCATCGGCTCCCTCCGTGTGAACACCTCGCCTGCGGTGACTGAAGGGGCGCTGTAAGCGGATTGCAGGCCGGGCTTTACATTTCTCATCGGCTTTCTTGCATTCCCCACATTGTTCCGCTGAGTATTTAGCAGTCAGGAGTCGCAGCTGAGAAGCCAAAGTATTCATCTGACCAGCGAGGTGCCCTCAGAAGGCGCTGCCAGCCTGGTGGGCCGCAGGCCATGGCGCATCTGGCCTGACACGCAGAACTCTCTAGCTACTGCAACATGGAAGACGACCGGCGAAACTGTCACCGGCCCGGCACGGAAAATGACAACTGGAGCGCCGGAGAGACGACAGCAGGACACCCCAAAAAGGGGGGCTATTCCTCTCTCCTTCCTGACTGTTTCCTCTCTAGTTCTGCCTGGCCCTGGGGTCCTTCTCACTACCGGTACATGAGACGCTACCTACAGCCCATCAGGTGTACCGTCAGTCCTGCTCCTCCAGGATGGCGCATCCATACGTGCCGCAGCAAGAAGGCTTACTGTCTGCACAAGAGCAGATAGCGGGCCACGGGGCGTTACACCGGAGAGCCGGACAGAAGGGCATCAACCCGACGTCAGGAGTAACAGGAGGAGCTACCAGAGCCCTACAGAATAGCCTCCACATCAGGACCAGAGGGACAGGAGGAGCTACCAGAGCCCTAAAGATAATCCTCCAGCATCAGGACCAGAGGGACAGGAGGAGCTACCAGAGCCCTAAAGATAATCCTCCAGCATCAGGCCCGGAGGGACAGGAGGAGCTGCCAGAGCCCTATAGAATACCCTCCAGTATCAGGACCGGAGGAACAGGAGGAGCTACCAGAGCCCTACAGAATACCCTCCAGCATCGGGACCAGAGGAACAGGAGGAGCTACCAGAGCCCTACAGAATACCCCCCAGCATCAGGACTGGAGGAACAGGAGGAGCTACCAGAGCCACACAGTATACCCACCAGCATCAGGACCGGAGGAACAGGAGGAGCTACCAGAGCCCTACATAATACCCTCCAGCATCAGGACCGGAGGAACAGGAGGAGCTACCAGAGCCCTACAGAATACCCTCCAGCATCAGGACCCGAGGAACAGGAGGAGCTACCAGAGCCCTACAGAATACCCCCCAGCATCAGGACCGGAGGAACAGGAGGCGCTACCAGAGCCCTACAGAATACCCCCCAACATCAGGACCAGAGGGACAGGAGGCGCTACCAGAGCCCTACAGAATACCTTCCAACATCAGGACCGTAGGGACAGGAGGAGCTACCAGAGCCGCACAGAATACCCTCTACCATCAGGACAGGAGGAGCTACCAGACCCTACAGAATACCCTCCAGCATCAGGACCGGAGGAACAGTAGGAGCTACCAGAGCCCCAGAGAATACCCTCTGCCATGAGGACCGAAGGGACAGGAGGAGCTACCAGAGCCCTACAGAATACTGTCCAGCATCAGGACCAAAGGAACAGGAGGAGCTACCAGAGCCCCACAAAATACCCCCCAGCATCAGGACCGTAAGAACAGGAGGAGCTACCAGAGCCCCACAAAATACCCCCCCAGCATCAGGACCGGAGGAACAGGAGGAGCTACCAGAGCCCTACAGAATACCCTCCACATCAGGACCAGAGGGACGGGAGGAGCTACCAGAGCCCTACAGAATACTGTCCAGCATCAGGACCAAAGGAACAGAAGGAGCTACCAGAGCCCTACAGAATACTGTCCAGCATCAGGACCAAAGGAACAGGAGGAGCTACCAGAGCCCCACAAAATACCCCCCAGCATCAGGACCGTAGGGACAGGAGGAGCTACCAGAGCCCCACAAAATACCCTCCATCATCAGGACCGGAGGAACAGGAGGAGCTACCAGAGCCCTACAGAATATTCTCCAGCATCAGGACCAGAGGAACAGGAGGAGCTTCCAGAGCCCTACAGAATACCCTTTAGCATCAGGACCGGAGGAGCAGGAGGAGCTACCAGAGCCCTACAGAATACCCTCCAGCATCAGGACCGGAGGAACAGGAGGAGCTACCAGAGCCCTACAGAATACCCTTTAGCATCAGGACCAGAGGAACAGGAGGAGCTACCAGATCCCTACAGAATACCCTCCAGCATCAGGACCAAAGGAACAGGAGGAGCTACCAGAGCCCCAGAGAATACCACCCAGCATCAGGCCTGGAGGGACAGGAGGAGCTAACAGAGCCCTACAAGATGACCTCCAGTGGCTAATGACCGCTCCATAAGGCCCAATATCCTGTAGTGAGACCTGCACTCACTGACCAGCAGGTTCTCCGCTGGCGCCCCGTTCACTTCACCGATTTGAGCAGGTTCACTCTGGCGGTGATGAGGATCGTTGAGATGTAATGCGTGATTTAAGCGATCCCTTCAGTTTAAGTCTAATGATGTATGAAATGTGTTATGACACAGAAGCTGTGGACCCGTGGGGCGCTAGCCATTTCGCTGGGTTTCCAGGTATTCACCCTTTAAACCCACTAATTTGGATCTGGTCTTGGCTGCAGGGACCCCCAGACCGTTACCCCAGGCCGTTCCCCCAGACCGTTTCCCCGGACCGTTACCCCGGACCATTACCCCGGACCGTTACCTCGGACCGTTACCCCAGGCCCCTACCTTAGGCTGTTACCCCAGGCCGTTACCCCAGGCCGTTACCCCAAGCCGTTACCCCAGACTGTTACCCCAGGCCGTTACCCCAAGCCGTTACCCCGGACCGTTACCCCGGACCGTTACCCCGGACCGTTACCCCGGACCGTTACCCCGGACCGTTACCCCGGGACGTTACCCCAGGCCGTTACCCCAGGCCGTTATCCCAGGCCGTTACCCCAGGCCGTTACCCCAGAAGTATTCTTCATATAATTCTCTTCATCAGAGAGGATTAACAAAGTATCTGCAGAAACATATATATACATATACATTAAAGAGCAGAGAGCCGCTGTAATAGCGTCCGTCTGTGAGGTCCTAGGAAGGCCCAGTGACCACATCCATAAGGATGACCGCTGTTATACACAGTGCTGTAGGTCTATAGCTGCCCGGCTCCTAAAGTATCTGCACCCTATCATCTTTCTTCACAGTCTCCTTCTATTCCATCTCTTCCTTACAACGTCCAAAAGCCAGAGCCTGGAAGTAGGTTGGGTGTGAGGTGTCCTCGGCTTCTGGCAGCCGCCGGGTCCGTCTTACCGACTCGTTCTACATGTTTCAGAGATGCTTTTATAACTCAGTACATTTATGCCTGAAGGTCGGCGGCGAAGATTTCCCATCAGGATGTGGTGTCTGTTGTGGAGCTCCGACAGGAAGAATGCTTCTAGAAGGATGGCTGCGGGCCGTCAGACAGAGCGGCATGTCTGGGGCATACCTGCATCACCTGGCCTCACCTGGCAGGGGCTCATCTATGGCAGCACATGGATGACCTGTTAAAGGGGAGGGCAGTGTTAGCTAGCGCCTAGAACGTGATAGATGATGAGCATGATACATATGAAGCATCGGGGAGCGGAGGTCACATCCAAGCAGGTCTGTAAAGGAACGTCTTGTTACCTTTTAATGGTAATCCGTATGATAGAAGGAAGGCCGCAGAGGCCGCGTTTTACTAGAATTGCTCACATTTTCTTTGACTGATTCTTTGTTGCTTTCTACTTATTGCATTGAACTCCATATGGGAAAAGTATCATAATTCTTCGCCAGATAGTCCAACAAGGGGCGCTCCAAGCCTTTATGCTGCCTGAGGCGAAGTGTGAAACGGCGCCCCCCTCCCCACATTAAAAACACTCAAATACTGAAAACATATTTAAACCATTGGTGACAGAGTGATAGTGCCCCCTTAATGGCCCCGGTAGCAATAATGACCCCTTCGTGGCTTCAGTAGTATTAATGTTCCCCATAGTGGCCCCAGTAGTTATAGTATCCCCCATAGTGGCCCCAGTAGTTATAGTACCTCCCATAGTGGAACCAGTAGTACTAGTGCCCCCATTACTACCCCAGTAAGAATAGTGCCCCCATTAGTACCCCAGTAAGAATAGTGGCCCCCATTAGTGGCCCCAGTAGTAATAAAGACCCACATTATTACCCCTGTAGTAATAGTGCCCCAGCCAGGCAGTGACCCCACAGGCATTTCATCCAGTTGCTGTGTAGTTGCACTCCAGGCAGAGGCGGGCACCGTCAATACTGCGATCACAGCATGACCCCTGACCTCTCCGCCTGGCATCTGTGCTACACAGCAAGTGAGTGAAATGCTTGCCCCGTTGCCCCCTGGCCGACTCACAAGTGCCATTTTTTTTCTCTGAGCATTAACATGGTTGGTAAGAATTACATGTTGGCCGGACAGCAGCTCACCACCCCTCTGAGGTCCTGCAGACGGTCACCTCATGTCAGGTACACCCCTGGGTCTGATGCACATTAGAGTCCCAGGAATTGCCTCTAAAATACATACAAGAGAAGACTCCATCCAAGGAATGTATCCTATGGGCCTTCAAGCCTTTACCACATCTCACATGGCCAAAACCTGGGAAACAAGATTGATTGAGTCTTTAATCCTAATGTTGGACTTTGTATCTAGTAGCTAGGTGTAGCCTGTAACACATCAGGTGAGGAGGCACCGAGTCAGGGACTTATTTGGCTTTGTGCTACTCCTGAGGGGTACTCTAAGGCCTCATGTCCACGGGCAAATTAACAATTAAAATCCGCAGCGTTTTTCCCGCACGTGGATCCGCGCCCCATAGGAATGCACGGACCACCCGCAGGTAGATAAATACCCGCGGATGGTCAATAAAAGTGAATAAAAAAATTTCTGGAGCATGAAAAAAAATGGCCATGCTCCATTAAGGTGCGGATCAGGCGTGCGGAGCTCATAGAGCACATGGCTACATTGATCTCCCGCATGAAAAATAAAAGACAATTACAGAGCATCCGCAGCCCAAATCCGCGGTACAAATCCACAGCAGATCTGATTTTTCCCGTGGACATGAGGCCTAAGGGGCCCTGGTCTTCACCCTTTCACCCCTTTTTTGAGGGATGCGGTCTTTGCTGCAGGGAACCTTCAGGTTGTTTCCCCAGGAGTAGGCGCAGTGCACTGACCCAGGTGGGCCAAAAGGCACCGGAGTGCTTTACCCAAAGAACAGGCAAGGATTTAGTCAAAATAAGTGGCCGAGGTGGAGGCATGTGGAGTTCATGCAATACGGTAAATAGTCAGTGTAGGCAAGAATCAGGCAAGATATAGTCAGAAAATAGGCCAAGATTGGGACAGGCAGAGTTTGGGATTGGAAAACCTTGTGCACACACTTGCCCTTTAAGAGGCAGGATGAGTGTGCAAGTGCCCTACAGGTGTGGCAGTAACACAACCAATGGGAAAGCCAGTGACAGTTACCAGTCCCATAGGAAAGTGAGAGGAGGTGTCACTGGTTGTGGCCTGCAGCCATGATGTAGTCATTGGAGATACTTGTCAATTGCGTGTGCCAATCAATAGAGGTCCAGCCTGGATGAGGCCAGGTCACAGATACAATTGGTATCCGGATTGAGGCTGATCATGAGCAACAAATCATTCAAAAACTTCTCCCCAATTTTCGTAAAGTTGGAGAAACCCAAGAGAAGCACATGGAGAACCTACAAACTCCATGAAGAGGCTGCCGGGTTCAGACTTGAGATTGTCCTGTCTACTGTATCACCAGTGATGGATGTTACAGCTCGACTCCACTGACGGTACAGTAGCTCAGGGAGGCCTTCAAGAAAACTAATAACCCTGGACTCAGAAATCCTTTCAACACATTTTGGTGCTGTAAATCCTTCAGTAATCTGGAAAATCCTGTCCAATCACCTCTGCTTCCCCCAATTAAGCCAAAACTGGTTTGTACTCTCCGCTCCTGGTTGTGAAGCCATAAATCTGCAAACATTCATGTTCATGGGAAGATTTCTTAGGGTATAATTTTTGTAGTCTGAAACACTTGTCATCTTCATCTATGATAATCTTAAAATATAGACTGATGGTGGAGACCAGGTCTACAAATTCCAATTAGATGGTCCAATAGTCAATGATGTTGGCCATAGATGGAAGCACCATGTCCAGTACTACCCTGTTCTAGTTTATTGCTCTCTTATGGCAATGGTCCTCATAAAATATAGACTGATGGTGGAGGCCAGCTCTTCAGATTCCAATAGTCAATGACATTGGCCACAGACCAAGCCACGATGTCCAATACTACCTGTTATACAGTACTTTACTATCTCACACTCCTCCCTTCTTGATAAGGTTTTTCCTAGTGTAAACCAGTGTCCATGATGTGTGGTTGGTCTTGAGGTTCATCCAGGCTGTCCGATGTAATTCATTATCTGCCCTTGGGCTTCATGACTATCTTCTACCTTCTGTTAGGAAACTTCCTACAAGATTTTACTAACCTTCATTATCTAAGTTCTGTTGACCAGATGATTTACTGCAGGCAGTCAAGTTACTTACTTAATAACTTTATGTGCCAGGCTTCAAAACTATTCCGTACCCCCTGTGCCCTTTATAGCCTGTATGGACGGAGCGATCATGGTGAGACAGCCGCTTTAATCTCTTAATACAAGAACCACCAAACCAACTTCACTTAAACTAGAGACTACAATACAGCAGGGGTGTGCACAGAAGTGAGCAGGCCTATGGGAGTAGTCAACATATGACCTCCTCTTGGTGTATGTTCATGCCATCACACCCCTAACCTCTGGAGCCCAGCCAGAAGAGGGGCACAGAGAGCAGAGACTGGCTGCATGCTGGGTTAGGGCGGTGCTTGCCAGCGCTGTGTAAAGGCCCCCCTGCATCATGCCACAATCCCACCCTCCCTACTTCATCTTGGCGTAGTTAGCAGGATGGCACCAGTGGTGGTGAGATACAGCAGCAAAACCCTGCAGACTATGTGTGTAGGATGCCCAGTTGTCTGAGGATGGGCAATGTTAAATTAAGGGGGGCATGTAAGGGGGTGAGGAATTCTTTGTACTCCCCCTTACACAGTTTGCAGCGGCCCAGGTGCCGCATGTTAAAGCCCAGCCCCTCCACTCCAGAACCTCTCTGGGAGGGGGAGCAGGAAGAGCAGAGATCGGCCAAGTGCCGGGTTAGTGCAGTGCTTGCCAGCGCTGTGGAAAGGCAGCCCCTCCATTGTGCCGTAGTACCATGCACATGCAACCCACAGAATGTGTTTGTGGATTATCAGGGCACATAGGTTTGCAGAGGTGCTGTGTACGTAGACCGATAGGCTGTTTGCAAAGTCTTTATATTTTAGATTGGGATAAAGAAAATAAAAAGGTTCTCAGTTCCGTTTCCTCGCACGCTGGCGCTCTGCTCCTCGTCTGTGCTTTTAAATGTAATTAATCCACTGAAGTATAGAACAAAGTTTGTCTGCACCAATTGTGACAGGTCAGGTGACAGATGGCAGGGGACAGGTGAGGTGACAGATGGTAGGTGACAGGTCAGGTGACAGGTAGCAGGTGGCTTCACGGTCTTGAAGGATGTCTCTGACTCTAATTTGAGGATTCAAAAAAGTCTTCACGGACGGATCAATCATTCATTCTTCAAAGCTAAACCCTGTGTACTTATTGCAACACCCACAGACTATCGGCGCGCCTGGTCAGCACCCTTCATCTTTAGGGTTACGAGGTTATCTCACCTTCTCTTCCTGCTGCTAAATATCCTTTCAGTTTGTAATTACTCCAAAACCAGTTGTAAAGGATTAGAAAGCTTGTCTGCTGTCCAGAAACAGCGCCACACCCGTCCTGGGGTGGTGACTGGTACTGCAGCCCATGGCCAAGGCCTTGGTGTAGCTTGCATACATTTGTAGACATGTACTGGGGGGATTAACAAATCTCTTTGGGTTTTCAGTCTTCTTTTAATGCTTATTCAGAAGCTCAGCAAAACAGTTACTCAACCAGAAGTGCGATACGTGCGGCTCCTCCCACGTAGAGATCCCTCCCTCTTGACTCTTCCTTGGAGATACCGTCCTCCATTGGCGACTTGCCTTTGACCACCATATTGCCACAAGAAACAGAAGAAGGTCAGAGCGCCTATCATCAGCAGGACTCGGAGTAGGATGGCGGGCCTCGTACGCTGGCTGCTGATAGGTCAGGATAGCCTAACTAGATGTGACGGAAAAGGGCGAGCGAGATCGAGACTCTGGCGTAACCCGCTGCTGGCGTAACCCGCTACTGGCGTAACCCGTTATGGATATTAAATATCAACAACGTACAATTGAAGAAATTGCTAAGTTAGAATTGTACTTTATTGGGGACCAGCAAGTGACGTGTTTCGAGGTGTGGAGACCCCTTCATCAGACAACTGCATCAGCTGTGTCTGGCTCTGGCATAAAAATACCAGCCAGACAAAGAATGGGAACAAGGCTTTATGTAGGCGCTGTATGGTGCCACCATGTTATCCTAGTACAGTGGCATTATTTGGGCACTCACTGCAGGTACAGTATTATGTTATTGTACATAGTACGGTGGTATCTGGGCACTGTATGCTGGTATTATGGCACACTGTAGTGTTATTGTACATACCGGTGGTATCTGGGTGCTGTATGATGGTATTATGGCACACTGTAGTGTTATTGTACATACCGGTGGTATTTGGGCACTGTATGCTGGTATTATGGCACACCATAGTGTTATTGTACATAGTACGGTGGTATCTGGGGGCTGTATGGTGGTATTATGGCACACTGTAGTGTTATTGTACATACCGGTGGTATGTGGGCGCTGTATGCTGGTATTAGGAGCACTGTAGTGTTATTGTACATACCGGTAGTATCTGGGTGCTGTATGCTGGTATTATGGCACACTGTAGTGTTATTGTACATACCGGTGGTATGTGGGCGCTGTATGCTGGTATTAGGCGCACTGTAGTGTTATTGTACATACCGGTGGTATCTGGGTGCTGTATGCTGGTATTATGGCACACTGTAGTGTTATTGTACTTACCGGTGGTATTTGGGCACTGTATGCTGGTATTATGGCACACTGTAGTGTTATTGTACATACCGGTGGTATCTGGGCACTGTATGCTGGTATTATGGCACACTGTAGTGATATTGTACATAGTACAGTGGTATCTGGGCACTGTATGCTGGTATTATGGCACACTGTAGTGTTATTGTACTTACCGGTGGTATCTGGACACTGTATGTTGGTATTATGGCACACTGTAGTGTTATTGTACTTACCGGTGGTATCTGGACACTGTATGCTGGTATTATGGCACACTGTAGTGTTATTGTACATACCGGTAGTATCTGGGTGCTGTATGCTGGTATTATGGCGCACTGTAGTGTTATTGTACATACCGGTAGTATCTGGGTGCTGTATGCTGGTATTATGGCGCACTCTAGTGTTATTGTACATAGCGGTGGTATCTGGGTGCTGTATGCTGGTATTATGGCGGACTGTTTTGTTATTGTACATACCGGTGGTATGTGGGCGCTGTATGCTGGTATTATGGCACACTGTAGTGTTATTGTACATACCGGTAGTATCTGGGTGCTGTATGCTGGTATTATGGCGCACTGTAGTGTTATTGTACATAGCGGTGGTATCTGGGTGCTGTATGCTGGTATTGTGGCACACTGTAGTGTTATTGTACATACCGGTGGTATCTGGGCGCTGTATGCTGGTATTATGGAACATTGTAGTGTTATTGTTCATACCGGTGGTATCTGGGCACTGTATGCTGGTATTATGGCACACTGTAGTGTTATTGTACATACCGGTGGTATCTGGGTGCTGTATGCTGGTATTATGGCACACTGTAGTG
The DNA here is from genome assembly GCA_035609135.1 of Eleutherodactylus coqui. Lineage (NCBI taxonomy): Eukaryota > Metazoa > Chordata > Amphibia > Anura > Eleutherodactylidae > Eleutherodactylus > Eleutherodactylus coqui. The sequence goes on from CM069413.1 coordinate 173,655,168, forward strand.
TTATTGTACAAACCGGTGGTATCTGGGCACTGTATGCTGGTATTATGGCACACTGTAGTGTTTTTGTACATACCGGTGGTATCTGGGCGCTGTATGCTGGTATTATGGCACACTGTAGTGTTATTGTACATACCGGTGGTATCTGGGCGCTGTATGGTGGTATTATTGCACACTGTAGTGTTATTGTACACAGTATTGTGGTATCTGGGCACTGTATGCTGGTACTATGGCACACTGTAGTGTTATTGTACATACCGGTGGTATCTGGGCGCTGTATGGTGGTATTATTGCACACTGTAGTGTTATTGTACACAGTATTGTGGTATCTGGGCGCTGTATGCTGGTATTATGGCACACTGTAGTGTTATTGTACATAGTACGGTGGTATCTGGGCGCTGTATTCTGGTATTATGGGACACTATAGTGTTATTGTACATACCGGTGGTATCTGGGCACTGTGTGCTGGTATACGGCACAGTGTAGTGTTATTGTACATAGTACGGTGGTATCTGGGCACTGTATGCTGGTATTATGGCACACTGTAGTGTTTTTGTACACACCGGTGGTATCTGGGCACTGTATGCTGGTATTGTGGCACACTGTAGTGTTATTGTACATACCGGTGGTATCTGGGCACTGTATGCTGGTATTATGGCACACTGTAGTGTTATTGTACATACCGGTGGTATCTGGGCGCTGTATGCTGGTATTATGGCACACTGTAGTGTTATCGAGCATACTGGTAGTATCTGGGTGCTGTATGCTGGTATTATGGCACACTGTAGTGTTATTGTACATTCCGGTGGTATCTGGGTGCTGTATGATGGTGTTATGGCACACCGTAGTGTTATTGTACATAGTACGGTGGTATCTGGGCGCTGTATGGTGGTATTATGGCACACTGTAGTGTTATTGTACATACCGGTGGTATGTGGGCGCTGTATGCTGGTATTATGGCGCACTGTAGTGTTATTGTACATTGTACGGTGGTATCTGGGTGCTGTATGCTGGTATTATGGCAGACTGTAGTGTTATTGTACATAGTACGGTGGTATCTGGGCACTGTATGCTGGTATTATGGCGCACTGTAGTGTTATTGTACATAGTACGGTCGTATCTGGGCGCTGTATGCTGGTATTATGGCACACTATAGTGTTATTGTACATACCGGTGGTATCTGGGTGCTGTATGTTGGTATTATGCCACACTGTAGTGTTATTGTACATAGTACGGTGGTACTGGGGCCCTGTATGCTGGTATTATGGCGCACTGTAGTGTTATTGTACATACCGGTGGTATTTGGGCACTGTATGCTGTTAGTATGGCGCACTGTAGTGTTATTGTACATAGTACGGTGGTATCTGGGTGCTGTATGCTGGTATTATGGCACACTATAGTGTTATTGTACATACCGGTGGTATCTGGGCGCTGTATGCTGGTATTATGGCACACTATAGTGTTATTGTACATACCGGTGGTATCTGGGTGCTGTATGTTGGTATTATGGCACACTGTAGTGTTATTGTACATAGTACGGTGGTATTTGGGCCCTGTGTGCTGGTATTATGGCACACTGTAGTGTTATTGTACATACCGGTGGTATTTGGGCACTGTATGCTGGTATTATGGCGCACTGTAGTGTTATTGTACATACCGGTGGTATTTGGGCACTGTATGCTGTTAGTATGGCGCACTGTAGTGTTATTGTACATAGTACGGTGGTATCTGGGTGCTGTATGCTGGTATTATGGCACACTATAGTGTTATTGTACATACCGGTGGTATCTGGGCGCTGTATACTGGTATTATGGCACACTGTAGTGTTATTGTACTTACCGGTGGTATCTGGGTGGTATTATGGCACACTGTAGTGTTATTGTACATACCGGTGGTATATGGGCACTGTATGGTGGTATTATGGCACACTGTAGTGTTATTGTACATACCGGTGGTATGTGTGCGCTGTATGCTGGCATTGTGGCACACTGTAGTGTTATTGTACATACCGGTGGTATCTTGGCGCTGTATGCTGGTGTTATGGCATACTGTAGTGTTATTGTACATACCGGTGGTATCTGGGCGCTGTATGCTGGTATTACGGCACACTGTAGTGTTATTGTACATACTGGTAGTATCTGGGTGCTGTATGCTGGTATTATGGCACACTGTAGTGTTATTGTACATACCGGTGGTATCTGGGTACTGTATGCTGGTATTATGGCACACTGTAGTGTTATTGTACATACCGGTGGTATCTGGGCGCTGTATGCTGGTATTATTGCACACTGTAGTGTTATTGTACATACCGGTGGTATGTGGGCACTGTATGCTGGTATTGTGGCACACTGTAGTGTTATTGTACATACCGGTGGTATCTGGGCGCTGTATGCTGGTATTATGGCACACTGTAGTGTTATTGTACATACCGGTGGTATCTGGGTGCTGTATGCTGGTATTATGGCACACTGTAGTGTTTTTGTACACACCGGTGGTATTTGGGTGCTGTATGCTGGTATTATGGCGCACTGTAGTGTTATTGTACATACCGGTGGTATCTGGGGGCTGTATACTGGTATTATGGCACATTGTAGTGTTATTGTACATACCGGTGGTATCTGGGCATTGTATGTTGGTATTATGGCACACTGTAGTGTTATTGTACATACCGGTGGTATGTGGGCGCTATATGCTGGTATTGTGGCACACTGTAGTGTTATTGTACATACCGGTGGTATCTGGGCGCTGTATGCTGGTGTTATGGCACACTGTAGTGTTATTGTACATACCGGTGGTATCTGGGCATTGTATGCTGGTATTATGGAACACTGTAGTGTTATTGTACATACTGGTAGTATCGGGGCGCTGTATGCTGGTATTATGTCGCACTATAGTGTTATTGTACATACCGGTGGTATTTGGGCACTGTATGCTGTTAGTTTGGCGCACTGTAGTGTTATTGTACATAGTACGGTGGTATCTGGGTGCTGTATGCTGGTATTATGGCACACTATAGTGTTATTGTACATACCGGTGGTATCTGGGCGCTGTATACTGGTATTATGGCACACTGTAGTGTTATTGTACATACCGGTGGTATCTGGGTGGTATTATGGCACACTGTAGTGTTATTGTACATACCGGTGGTATCTGGGCACTGTATGGTGGTATTATGGCACACTGTAGTGTTATTGTACATACCGGTGGTATGTGTGCGCTGTATGCTGGCATTGTGGCACACTGTAGTGTTATTGTACATACCGGTGGTATCTGGGCGCTGTATGCTGGTGTTATGGCATACTGTAGTGTTATTGTACATACCGGTGGTATCTGGGCATTGTATGCTGGTATTACGGCACACTGTAGTGTTATTGTACATACTGGTAGTATCTGGGTGCTGTATGCTGGTATTATGGCACACTGTAGTGTTATTGTACATACCGGTGGTATCTGGGCACTGTATGCTGGTATTATGGCACACTGTAGTGTTATTGTACATACCGGTGGTATCTGGGCGCTGTATGCTGGTATTATGGCACACTGTAGTGTTATTGTACTTACCGGTGGTATGTGGGCACTGTATGCTGGTATTGTGGCACACTGTAGTGTTATTGTACATACCGGTGGTATCTGGGCGCTGTATGCTGGTATTATGGCACACTGTAGTGTTATTGTACATACCGGTGGTATCTGGGTGCTGTATGCTGGTATTATGGCACACTGTAGTGTTTTTGTACACACCGGTGGTATCTGGGTGCTGTATGCTGGTATTATGGCGCACTGTAGTGTTATTGTACATACCGGTGGTATCTGGGCGCTGTATACTGGTATTATGGCACATTGTAGTGTTATTGTACATACCGGTGGTATCTGGGCATTGTATGTTGGTATTATGGCACACTGTAGTGTTATTGTACATACCGGTGGTATGTGGGCGCTATATGCTGGTATTGTGGCACACTGTAGTGTTATTGTACATACCGGTGGTATCTGGGCGCTGTATGCTGGTGTTATGGCACACTGTAGTGTTATTGTACATAGTACGGTGGTATCTGGGCACTGTATGCTGGTATTATGGCACACTGTAGTGTTATTGTACATACCGGTGGTATCTGGGCATTGTATGCTGGTATTATGGAACACTGTAGTGTTATTGTACATACTGGTAGTATCGGGGCGCTGTATGCTGGTATTATGTCGCACTATAGTGTTATTGTACATACCACTGGTATCTGGGCGCTGTATGCTGGTGCTATGGCACACTGTAGTGTTAATGTACATACCGGTGGTATCTGGGCATTGTATGCTGGTATTATGGCACACTGTAGTGTTATTGTACATACCGGTGGTATCTGGGTGCTGTATGCTGGTATTATGGCGCACTGTAGTGTTATTGTACATAGTACAGTCGTATCTGGGCACTGTATGCTGGTATTATGGCACACTGTAGTGTTATTGTACATAGTACGGTGGTATCTGGACACTGTATGTTGGTATTATGGCACACTGTAGTGTTATTGTACTTACCGGTGGTATTTGGGCACTGTATGCTGGTATTATGGCACACTGTAGTGTTATTGTACTTACCGGTGGTATCTGGACACTGTATGTTGGTATTATGGCACACTGTAGTGTTATTGTACTTACCGGTGGTATCTGGGCACTGTATGCTGGTATTATGGCACATTGTAGTGTTATTGTACTTACCGGTGGTATTTGGGCAGTGTATGCTGGTATTATGGCACACTGTAGTGTTATTGTACTTACCGGTGGTATCTGGACACTGTATGTTGGTATTATGGCACACTGTTGTGTTATTGTACTTACCGGTGGTATCTGGGCACTGTATGCTGGTATTATGGCACACTGTAGTGTTATTGTACATACCGGTAGTATCTGGGCACTGTATGCTGGTATTATGGCACACTGTAGTGTTATTGTACATACCGGTGGTATCTGGGCACTGTATGCTGGTATTATGGTACACTGTAGTGATATTGTACATAGTACAGTGGTATCTGGGCACTGTATGCTGGTATTATGGCACACTGTAGTGTTATTGTACATACCGGTGGTATCTGGGCACTGTATGCTGGTATTATGGCACATTGTAGTGTTATTGTACTTACCGGTGGTATTTGGGCAGTGTATGCTGGTATTATGGCACACTGTAGTGTTATTGTACTTACCGGTGGTATCTGGACACTGTATGTTGGTATTATGGCACACTGTAGTGTTATTGTACTTACCGGTGGTATTTGGGCACTGTATGCTGGTATTATGGCACACTGTAGTGTTATTGTACATAGCGGTGGTATCTGGGCGCTGTATACTGGTATTATGGCACATTGTAGTGTTATTGTTCATACCGGTGGTATCTGGGCACTGTATGCTGGTATTATGACACACTGTAGTGTTATTGTACATACCGGTGGTATCTGGGTGCTGTATGCTGGTATTATGGCACACTGTAGTGTTATTGTACAAACCGGTGGTATCTGGGCACTGTGTGCTGGTATTATGGCACACTGTAGTGTTATTGTACATAGTACGGTGGTATCTGGGTGCTGTATGCTGGTATTATGGCACACTGTAGTGTTATTGTACATACCGGTGGTATCTGGGCACTGTATGCTGGTATTATGGCACACTGTAGTGTTATTGTACATGCCGGTAGTATGTGGGCGCTGTATGCTGGTATTATGGCAAACTGTAGTGTTATTGTACATATCGGTGGTATCTTGGCACTGTATGCTGGTATTATGGCACACTGTAGTGTTATTGTACATACCGGTAGTATGTGGGCGCTGTATGCTGGTATTATGGCAAACTGTAGTGTTATTGTACATACCGGTGGTATCTGGGCGCTGTATGCTGGTATCATGGCACACTGTAGTGTTATTGTACATACCGGTGGTATCTGGGCGCTGTATGGTGGTATTATTGCACACTGTAGTGTTATTGTACACAGTATTGTGGTATCTGGGTGCTGTATGCTGGTATTATGGGACACTATAGTGTTATTGTACATACCGGTGGTATCGGGGCGCTGTGTGCTGGTATTACGGCACACTGTAGTGTTATTGTACATAGTACGGTGGTATCTGGGCACTGTATGCTGGTATTATGGCACACTGTAGTGTTATTGTACATACCGGTGGTATCTGGGCGCTGTATGCTGGTATTATGGCACACTGTAGTGTTATTGTACATACCGGTGGTATCTGGGCGCTGTATGGTGGTATTATTGCACACTGTAGTGTTATTGTACACAGTATTGTGGTATCTGGGTGCTGTATGCTGGTATTATGGGACACTATAGTGTTATTGTACATACCGGTGGTATCGGGGCGCTGTGTGCTGGTATTACGGCACACTGTAGTGTTATTGTACATAGTACGGTGGTATCTGGGCACTGTATGCTGGTATTATGGCACACTGTAGTGTTATTGTACATACCGGTGGTATCTGGGCGCTGTATGCTGGTATTATGGCACACTGTAGTGTTATTGTACATACCGGTGGTATCTGGGCGCTGTATGCTGGTATTATGGCACACTGTAGTGTTATTTTACATAACGGTGGTATCTGGGCGCTGTATGCTGGTATTATGGCACACTGTAGTGTTATTGTACATAGTATGGTGGTATCTGGGCACTGTATGCTAGTATTATGGCACACTGTAGTGTTATTGTACACACCGGTGGTATCTTGGCGCTGTATGGTGCTAATATTGTAGATGTTGTCACACAAGTGGTAGACAGTGCAGTCCTGTCTACTGGTATTACTGGCACTACAGGGCGCTGTTATTTTACGCGGTGCGGACGCTTGTATCTACGCTGTGGGGTGTTTGGGGACCGCTGTCTATATTCCACTCTTCCAGCGTAGTATAATTTGGCCGGGCCGTTTAGACGGGCTTACCACCACGGCGCTTGCATTGGCAGTGTAGTAGTTACTTCCATATTACGTAATTGCCCGGCTCCGGTTGCTCCTTAAATGGAAACACTATTTTTTTTCCCCTTAAATTAAACCAAAATTCTGCAGAAAAAAACAAAACAGTGTTTGGCCGATGAGAAAGGACATTGGAGTTACTGCAGCCTCTAATTTGGGGGCGTCTCCTCCCCTCTTGTGAAACTGGTTGCTGAGCCCTTTTGGATCTCGTGTTTTTCCAGGAAAGCTCGGCGGCTGCTTCCCCGTCAGATGTTGGTCGCGGTCCAAGCGTTTGAGAGCTGGCAGCTCTGCGGAGAATGTCTGGCAGCGGCTGCAGCTGAAGCTGCGACTCACAAGCTCCGAGGTCAATCCAGTTTATAGCCGCCGCTGCGCATCGCTGGGATTCGTCATGTGGACCTCGAGGTTTGCAGCGAAGTCAAAGGCGTATTGTGCCGTCCTGCGAAGAAGAGGCGCTTCTAGCGGGAAGCCGAAGACGGGCTGCTCCTCCTGGTGAGATCCACTGACTTCTTCACCGCTCTTTTTACGTATAAGGAAAAAAATCTGACATCTTTGTGTTCCGCTTCCTTTTCGGCGTTCGCCGTCTCCCCGTGTGTAAAGCCAAAAGCAGGAAGATCGGAGACGCATCGTCAATACGTTCCTCCCATGTTTCTGATATCCAGCAGGCGAGCGCTCGCTGGCTGTGGGAGGCCCGTAGCTGGTGGCGGCGCAGGTTAGGGTGGCGCCGCGGCGAGGACGGACGCCGATGCTATCTTTTATAAACATAGGATTTTACTTAACGAGCTGCGGATAAAGGCCTCCAAACGGGCGAATAGCTGCCGGTTACTGGAAGCGGACGTCACCAGTCCCATCTACCTGCGTGCGACATTCCCAGGACTCCGCAGCGCGCCATTCCTGCAGGATGCATCTTTGTAACTTCCCTTGCAGCGAACACTTTACTATCACACTTGTATGACTCCATGTGCCTCTTTGCACTTCGAATTACTCAAGGTCAGCAAGGTACGTCCCTATGGCCGCTCCCACACAGACGCTTTTACCGCGATTTGCGCCACAGACCAGTGCTCGAATGCAGAATTTATAACGTTGCGGTTTTTGAGCGTCGTCTGCTCCATTTCCAAACGTCTCATCGCCATCACACTGCTGGGCGCATTAAAACGCTGTCAAACATTGTAATACGCGCTCAAAAAGGCCGCACAAAATGATGGTAAAATGCCGCGGTTTCGCTCTGCATCTTCTGAACGCGTGAGAGCGGCCTTCATGCTGGAGCGCCGCGTCACTGCGGATACAAACCAACATCCCGGATGCTTTGTCACCTGCTGTTCCTTGTCCGTCACACTGGGCACATCCCATCACTCACCGACCGCCGTAACCCTCCTCGTGTAAACCTTGCCGCTCCCTCGGTCCCTACCTGTCCATCTGTCGCTGTCCTCGATGTGCGCACACTGTCGCATTGGACCGGTCTTACGGTGCAGTGGTGGTCAGCGTCTTGGCAGTCTCCCTCTCCTTCCATGCGATCTGCTGTTGTATCCAGCCCCGGGTCATCAGGGTCTCTCCTGTGCCGCCCTCTTGTACACGGCTCCACTGCCGCCATGTCAGCTCTGCTATACCGGGTTCCATTCTCACTGCTGCTCTGTGGTCTCTCCCCCGCCTGCACTCGGGGTCTCGCCTGTCCGCGGCTGTGACGCAGCTCTTGTATATGGCGCCATCCAATCACATGTCCTCAGTGCCTACATTCACAATTGTAAATTACCGTATATACTGGAGTATAAGCCGAGTTTTTCAGCACATTTTTTATGCTGTAAACATCCCCCTCGGCTTATACTGGAGTGAGGTAAAAAAAAAACACCAAAAACCCCCACAATACTCACCTCCCAGCTGGCATCTGTGTCCCCAGCGTGATGGTCTCCCCGGCGGTGCAACAAGCTGCTTCAGACATCTCCCCGCTGTCATCTCCTTGCTCAGCTTTGAATTCCCCCGCCGTCAGCGCTGTGTAGGTAAGCACCGTGATTGGATTGAGTGCCAGCTGTGATTGGCTGGCACTCAATCCAATCACAGCGCTTACTTACACAGCGCTGACGGCGGGAGAATTCAAAGCTGAGCAAGGAGATGACAGTGGGGAGATGTCTGAAGCAGCTTGTGGCACCGCCGGGGAGACCATCGCGCCAGAGCGACAGATGCCGGCTGGAAGGTGAGTATGGAGGGTTTTTTTTACCCAATATATATTGCAGTATAGATCGGCTTATACTGGAGTCAATACGTTTTACCAGTTTTTTGTGGTAAAACGTATTGACTCGGCTAATACTCGGATCAGCTAATACTCGGATCGGCTAATACTCGGGTCAGCTTATACTCAGATCGGCTAATACTCAGGTTGGCTAATACTCGAGTCGGCTTATACTCGGGTCGGCTAATACTCGGGCTGGCTTATACTTGGGTCGGCTAATACTCAGGTCGGCTAATACTCGGGTCGGCTTATACTCGGGTCTGCTTATACTCGGTCGGCTTATACTCGGGTCAGTTAATACTCGGGTCGGCTTATACTCGGGTCAGCTAATACTCGGGTCGGCTAATACTCGGGTCGGCTAATACTCGGGTCGGCTAATACTCTGGTCGGCTTATACTCGGGTCGGCTTATACTCGGGTCGGCTTATACTCGGATCGGCTTATACTCAGGTCGGCTAATACTCGGGTCAGCTTATAATCGGGTCGGCTTATACTCGGGTCGGCTAATACTCGGCCCGGCTTATACTCGGGTCGGCTAATACTCGAGTCGGCTTATACTCGGGTCGGCTAATACTTAGGTTGGCTAATACTTGGGCTGGCTTATACTTGGGTCGGCTAATACTCAGGTCGGCTAAAACTCGGGCCAGCAAATACTCAGCTCGGCTTATACTCGGGTCGGCTTATACTCGGGTCGGCTAATACTCAGGCTAGCTTATACTTGGGTCGGCTTATACTCGGGTCGACTAATACTCGGGTCGGCTTATACTCGGGTCTGCTTATACTTGGGTCGGCTTATACTCGGGTCGGCTTATACTCGGGTAGGCTAATACTCGGGTCGGCTTATACTCGGGTCGGCTTATATTGGGGTCGGCTAATACTCGAGTCGGCTTATACTGAGGTCGGCTAATGCTCAGGTCGGCTAATACTTGGGCTGGCTTATACTTGGTACGGCTAAAACTCGGGCCAGCAAATACTTGGCTCGGCTTATACTCAGCTTGGCTTATACTCGGGTCGGCTAATACTCGGGTCGGCTAATACTAGGCTCGGCTTATACTCGGCTTGGCTTATACTCGGGTCGGCTAATGCTCAATTCTCTGCGATGCGCCGCATTTTTAACAGTAGAAATTTCTATTGGCTTTCATGCTTATACTGGAGTCAATACGTTTTACCAGTTTTTTGTGGTAAAACTTATTGACTCGGCTAATACTCAGATCGGCTAAAACTCGGGTTAGCTTATACTCGGATCGGCTAATACTCAGGTTGGCTAATACTCGAGTCGGCTTATACTCGGGTCGGGTTATACTCGGGTCGGCTAATACTCGGGCTGGCTTATACTTGGGTCGGCTTATACTCGGGTCGGCTAATACTCGGGTCGGCTAATACTTGGGTCGGCTTATACTCGGATCGGTTTATACTCGGGCCCGCTAATACTCGGGTCGGCTTATACTCGGGTCGGCTTATACTCGGGTCGGCTAATACTCGAGTCGGCTTATACTCGGGTCGGCTAATACTCAGATTGGCTAATACTTGGGCTAGCTAATACTTGGGTTGGCTAATAATCAGGTCGGCTAAAACTCAGGCCAGCAAATACTCGACTCGGCTTATACTCGGGTCGGCATATACTCGGGTTGGCTAATACTCGGGCTGGCTTATACTCGGGCCGGCTTATACTCGGGTCGACTAATACTCGGGTCGGCTTATACTCGGGTCGGCTTATACTCGGGTCTGCTTATACTCGGGTCGGCTTATACTCGGGTCGGCCTATACTCGGGTAGGCTATTACTCGGGTCGGCTTATACTCGGGTCGGCTAATACTCAGGTCGGCTTATACTCGGGTCGGCTATACTCGAGTCGGCTTATACTCGGGTCGGCTAATACTCGGGTCAGCTTAAACTCGGGTCGGCTTATACTCGGGTCGGCTTATACTCGGGTCGGCTAATACTCGAGTCGGCTTATACTCGGGTCGGCTAATACTCAGGTTGGCTAATACTTGGGCTGGCTTATACTTGGGTCGGCTAATACTCAGGTCGGCTAAAACTCGGGACAGGAAATACTCGGCTCGGCTTATACTCGGGTCGGCTTATACTCGGGTCGGCTAATACTCGGGCTAGCTTATACTTGGGTTGGCTTATACTTGGGTTGACTAATACTCAGGCCGGCTTATACTCGGGCCTGCTTATACTCGGGTCGGCTTATACTCGGGTCGGCTTATACTCGGGTAGGCTAATATTTGGGTCGGCTTATTCTCGGGTCGGCTTATATTCGGGTTGGCTAATACTCGAGTCGGCTTATACTCGGGTCGGCTAATACTCAGGTCGGCTAATACTTGGGCTTGCTTATACTTGGGTCGGCTAAAACTCGGGCCAGCAAATACTCGGCTCAGCTTATACTCGGCTCGGCTTATACTCAGGTCGGCTAATATTCGGGTCGGCTTATACTTGGGTCGTCTTATACTCGGGTCGGCTTATACTCGGGTCAGCTAATACTAGGCTCGGCTTATACTCGGCTTGGCTTATACTCGGGTCGGCTAATGCTCAATTCTCTGCGATGCCCGCATTTTTAACAGTAGAAATTTATATTGGCTTTCATGCTTATACTGGAGTCAATACGTTTTACCAGTTTTTTGTGGTAAAACTTATTGACTCGGCTAATACTTGCATCGGCTAATACTTGGGTTAGCTTATACTCGGATCGGCTAATACTCAGGTTGGCTAATACTCGAGTCGGCTTATACTCGGGTCGGGTTATACTCGGGCTGGCTTATACTCGGGCTGGCTTATACTCGGGTCTGCTTATACTTGGGTCTGCTTATACTCGGGTCGGCTAATACTCGAATCGGCTTATACTCGGGTCGGCTTATATTGGGGTCGGCTAATACTCGAGTCGGCTTATACTGAGGTCGGCTAATGCTCAGGTCGGCTAATACTTGGGCTGGCTTATACTTGGTACGGCTAAAACTCGGGCCAGCAAATACTTGGCTCGGCTTATACTCAGCTTCGCTTATACTCGGGTCGGCTAATACTCGGGTCGGCTAATACTAGGCTCGGCTTATACTCGGCTTGGCTTATACTCGGGTCGGCTAATGCTCAATTCTCTGCGATGCGCCGCATTTTTAACAGTAGAAATTTCTATTGGCTTTCATGCTTATACTGGAGTCAATACGTTTTACCAGTTTTTTGTGGTAAAACTTATTGACTCGGCTAATACTCAGATCGGCTAAAACTCGGGTTAGCTTATACTCGGATCGGCTAATACTCAGGTTGGCTAATACTCGAGTCGGCTTATACTCGGGTCGGGTTATACTCGGGTCGGCTAATACTCGGGCTGGCTTATACTTGGGTCGGCTTATACTCGGGTCGGCTAATACTCGGGTCGGCTAATACTTGGGTCGGCTTATACTCGGATCGGTTTATACTCGGGCCCGCTAATACTCGGGTCGGCTTATACTCGGGTCGGCTTATACTCGGGTCGGCTAATACTCGAGTCGGCTTATACTCGGGTCGGCTAATACTCAGATTGGCTAATACTTGGGCTAGCTAATACTTGGGTTGGCTAATAATCAGGTCGGCTAAAACTCAGGCCAGCAAATACTCGACTCGGCTTATACTCGGGTCGGCATATACTCGGGTTGGCTAATACTCGGGCTGGCTTATACTCGGGCCGGCTTATACTCGGGTCGACTAATACTCGGGTCGGCTTATGCTCGGGTCGGCTTATACTCGGGTCTGCTTATACTCGGGTCGGCTTATACTCGGGTCGGCCTATACTCGGGTAGGCTATTACTCGGGTCGGCTTATACTCGGGTCGGCTAATACTCAGGTCGGCTTATACTCGGGTCGGCTATACTCGAGTCGGCTTATACTCGGGTCGGCTAATACTCGGGTCAGCTTAAACTCGGGTCGGCTTATACTCGGGTCGGCTTATACTCGGGTCGGCTAATACTCGAGTCGGCTTATACTCGGGTCGGCTAATACTCAGGTTGGCTAATACTTGGGCTGGCTTATACTTGGGTCGGCTAATACTCAGGTCGGCTAAAACTCGGGACAGGAAATACTCGGCTCGGCTTATACTCGGGTCGGCTTATACTCGGGTCGGCTAATACTCGGGCTAGCTTATACTTGGGTTGGCTTATACTTGGGTTGACTAATACTCAGGCCGGCTTATACTCGGGTCTGCTTATACTCGGGTCGGCTTATACTCGGGTCGGCTTATACTCGGGTAGGCTAATATTTGGGTCGGCTTATTCTCGGGTCGGCTTATATTCGGGTTGGCTAATACTCGAGTCGGCTTATACTCGGGTCGGCTAATACTCAGGTCGGCTAATACTTGGGCTTGCTTATACTTGGGTCGGCTAAAACTCGGGCCAGCAAATACTCGGCTCAGCTTATACTCGGCTCGGCTTATACTCAGGTCGGCTAATATTCGGGTCGGCTTATACTTGGGTCGTCTTATACTCGGGTCGGCTTATACTCGGGTCAGCTAATACTAGGCTCGGCTTATACTCGGCTTGGCTTATACTCGGGTCGGCTAATGCTCAATTCTCTGCGATGCCCGCATTTTTAACAGTAGAAATTTATATTGGCTTTCATGCTTATACTGGAGTCAATACGTTTTACCAGTTTTTTGTGGTAAAACTTATTGACTCGGCTAATACTTGCATCGGCTAATACTTGGGTTAGCTTATACTCGGATCGGCTAATACTCAGGTTGGCTAATACTCGAGTCGGCTTATACTCGGGTCGGGTTATACTCGGGCTGGCTTATACTCGGGCTGGCTTATACTCGGGTCTGCTTATACTTGGGTCTGCTTATACTCGGGTCGGCTAATACTCGAATCGGCTTATACTCGGGTCGGCTAATACTCGGGTCAGCTTATACTCGGGTCGGCTTATACTCGGGTCGGCTTATACTCGGGTCTGCTTATACTCGGGTCGGCTTATACTCGGGTAGGCTTATACTCGGGTAGGCTAATACTCGAGTCGGCTTATACTCGGGTCGGCTTATACTCGGGTCGGCTAATACTCGGGTCGGCTAATACTCAGGTCGGCTAATACTTGCGCTGGCTTATACTTGGGTCGGCTAAAACTCCGGCCAGCAAATACTCGGCTCGGCTTATACTCGGCTCGGCTTATACTCGGGTTGGCTTATACTCGGGTCGGCTAATATTCGGGTCGGCTTATACTTGGGTCGTCTTATACTCGGGTCGGCTTATACTCGGGTCGGCTTATACTCGGGTCTGCTTATACTCGGGTCGGCTAATACTCGAGTCGGCTTATACTCGAGTCGGCTTATACTCGGGTCGGCTTATACTCGGGTCTGCTTATACTCGGGTCAGCTTATACTCGGGTCGGCTTATACTCGAGTCGGCTTACACTCGGGTCGGCTTATACTCGGGTAGGCTAATACTCGGGTCGGCTAATACTCGGGTCGGCTAATACTCGGGTCGGCTTATACTCGGGTCGGCTAATACTCGAGTCGGCTTATACTCGGGTCGGCTAATGCTCAGGTCGGCTAATACTTGGGCTGGCTTATACTTCGGTCGACTAAAACTTGGGCCAGCAAATACTCGGCTCGGCTTATACTCAGCTCGGCTTATACTCGGGTCGGCTTATACTCGGGTCGGCTAATACTCGGGTCAGCTAATATTCGGGTCGGCTTATACTTAGGTCGTCTTATACTCGGGTCGGCTTATACTCGGGTCGGCTTATACTTGGCTAGGCTTATACTCGGGTCGGCTAATGCTCAATTCTCTGCGATGCGCCGCATTTTTAACAGTAGAAATTTCTATTGACTTTCATGCTAAAAAAATCGCAGCAAAATACCGTGAAAAAACCAACATGCGATAAAATCACAAGTGGCAGCCATGTTTGCAAGAAAAAGCAGCGCTGACACTCAAAAATCGGGGAAAAAAATCTCAATTTTGCAGCGATCTTCTAGCGGTGATATCGCAGCCTCCAGTGTGACTGAGCCCTCAGGCTAGATCGAGAAAATCAGGGCACAATCACATCTTTGTTCCCACAGTTCTTGAGCGCAAGTGATGCTTAGTCTTGAGAATAAGCCCGCGCCGCCGCCGCGGTCACGTTCTGCCTCAGTAGGATCTCCTAATGTTTGCTGCGATGCGATAAAACGCAGGCTGCATAGTAAAACAGCGGAGATAAAGAATCGCACCTCGCAGAAAGATGGAGCAGCGGCCATTGTTTTTTCACTCCACATCGCATGATGGAAAACATGGCGGACGGGGAGGACACTGTGGGAGGCATCGGTTCCAGTATCTGCTTTTTCTGCTGACTATCACAGCAGGCAAAAATCCGGCGTTTTATCCCCCGTGTGACGCCCCTCAGGGGTTGTACCACAGTTACAGGTCCCCCCCAGAATGTCCGCAGGATAGGGGATAACTGATGGGGGTCTCACTACTGCTCAATCAGATAACGGGCTGCTAGTGATATCCTGTTAACCCATTATGGGGGTGATCATCGGGTGACCATTTCCATTGCTGCTGCACAGAGCCCAGGCAGCAGTGACGTAAATGTACAGCCATTCAGAGGGATAACGGATGCTTTTATGTTCTCCAGAAACAGCGCCCCTCTTTTCCACAGTCTGTGTTTGGCATTACAGCTCAGCTCTATTTTAATTGAATACCGGACAGGACCGTCCACTAGAGCGGCGCTGTTCATGCAGCACTACTGGCAGCCACGGGGCCCCTGACGAGTTCATCCCCTCCTGACCCCCCGGTCACATACTGATGGCCAGCCATGTTAGCGTCTCAGAGACCCTTCTATTAGCTTCAGCCCCGCGGCGTCTCGGTTCTTCCTTTCTACAGCAAGAGCTTGAGACGTGAGAGATTAATGGGCGCTCCTTGTAGATGCGTCCCTTCGTATTCCGCAGCGTCCTGAGATCCGGCAGCAGCATCTGATTCTTTGGCGCACGCTGTGATTCAGGAGAGGTATTTAATCATGTTTGTTAACAAATGGAGGCTTAAAATAGAGCCGGCCGTAAAAAGCGCGTTTAGCGATTCCCGAGGGAGCCGGCAGAGATACTGGAACAATGCAGCGCGGCTCTGATGGTAAAAGCTTTTGTTCTCGTGTTCCTGGCAGCCGCTGGCACCCCGACCCTCCTGTTTGTTAGGCGACCCGGCGCTCGCTGCGTTCTTTAGCAAAGGTTACCGGGAGCACCTTGCGCATTTCCTCGAAAAACAATGCCTCATGATTACACGGCTCTGAGGCGAATGATAGCGCCAAAACGGGGGCGCCGTGTGCAGCTTTACTGGACGGCTCTCAGCAGGGGTGTACATACAACTCCTATATACTGGAGATGGTGTATATACGGCGTGGCAGGCGCGGATACGGCGCTCACCCCTAGCGTGCCGCTAAATAATGTAGTCACATAACAGTCAGGCATCCGCAGTGAGAGTGACGCCGCTGTCGTGGAGGCCGTGCGGAGAGCGCCAAATTAAAAACCTGCAGTGCGGAGGGAGCGCGAGCTCATGGGCGGGCGGTGGGGGGTTATAGGCTGCAGGTAGCGGAAGGGGGGAGAATGGCTCTGGGGAATCTGAAATACCCGTTGGGCACCGGAACCCCCCTTTATTACCAGCTACGTTGTACTGTTGGAGGCAGGATAGTAACAGATGAGGGTCTCTGGGGTGAGCCGGCGGGAACTCCATCACTTCCTGTAACCCCCTAGCGCACTTCTAATTATCTGTTCTCCAGCTTCTTAAAGGGCAAGTATTTATTTTCTTTCACTCTGTCAGTGTCATCTGGGGCTCACCATCTCCAGTGAATGTCCCCTTTAAATAAGAATATACGAAGTATGATTATATATACACTCACCCCGAGGTTTCTTTTGTCTTTTAGATGAAGCACACAATGCTTGGGCGTTTGGGACGTTTGTGGCTTGTAAGCCCGGAAACCACCCATGATTGGCTTGCGGAGTTGCTGTGTACATTCTGCGGATAGTAGCACTCATATACAGGTTAGTGGATTCATATCTTTGGATTTCGGTGTTTGGGCATAGTTCATGCTTTAAAGGAATTGTCTACTTTTGATACGCCTGTCTTCATTGGTTTGGTCCTTTGGTGACTCGTCAAGGGGGGGTTCTGCTGTTGGGACCCCTTATCATCTGTGGTAGTTCTGCAGAAATAAAGCTGGAGGCAACGGCTACAAACTCCACGGCAATTAAAGCTGTAGTTTGCAGCAACTCTCCGCCTTGATTTATGGAGTTGGGATCCAGTTGGGGGTACCCTTCCGTTAACGGTGTCCCCATGATAACACTCCCCTCTTGTGCATCTCATTGATTCATTATCATAGAGACACTTTAATCCCAAAAGTCATTTAACGCACCCCTCTAGTCAGGAGCTCCGAATTGATATGTAACTCAGCATGTATGGCGGAAGAAGGGGTGATGGTTATCAGCTTTATACCTGGGCTAAGCAGCAGCACATGTGAAAAAGACTTGGGTATACAAATAGATCATAGACTGAACATGAGTCAACAATGTGATGCAGCAGCCAAAAAGGCAAACATAATTGGTATTAGTGTATCTTGACGCCACCAGTTAGGGGTTTGACAGGGGGAACGCCCCTCTCACACCCCCAGCTCCTGATAGGGTCAAGCCTAGAAGGTTCTATGAGCTTAGATCAGTAGCTGTAAATGCTGCCATGTTAGCACTGTAACATGGCAGCATGTAAATGTTAGAATGTTAGGCTACGAATTAAAGTGACCCTCACCATAAGGCTGCAGGGGCTGCCAAAAAGCATGCAGACACTTGAGCCCTCAGTGTCACCGCAACAGCCGTCCCCGGTTGCATCTGTAGCCTGTCATGAGTCTGAGCGCAGCAGCCGTCCCCCATTGCATCTGGAGGCTACTTGTGGTCCGTTGCCTGTGTGCTGTGATGTAGGTGCTTGCTGAGCGGCGGTTCCTCCGCTGCCAGCCCGCTATCTCAGTGCGGTCAGGTGGGTGAAGGCCGCTGCCTGGCTTCTGCATCTCTGCTGCTCCTCTGCTCACAGCACCGAAAGCTGCGCCATGGATGTGGAGGGTCGCTTCCAGGCCGCTACCACAGTGCAGTCAGGTGGGTGATAGCTGTCTGGCTTCTGCCTCTCTGCCGCTCCCTCGCTTACAGCTCTGAAAGCTGCAGCAGTCCGCATCACGGAACTTTGCCCATGACCAGCGAAGGGCATCGGTTCTGGGTCGCTGCGCTTAACTGCACTTTGCACCCCCTTGCA
Source organism: Eleutherodactylus coqui (assembly GCA_035609135.1). Taxonomy (NCBI): domain Eukaryota; kingdom Metazoa; phylum Chordata; class Amphibia; order Anura; family Eleutherodactylidae; genus Eleutherodactylus; species Eleutherodactylus coqui. The sequence goes on from CM069413.1 coordinate 173,673,553, forward strand.
GCTGCGGCCAACACTGTATGCCTTTGCAAGTAAGGATTAGTGGCCTTCCAGGACCTACACGACCACCGTCTCTGCAGCCAATCACCATCAGGGGGCGTCACCCCTTGTCAATCTTGACTCCACCAGGACTTCCTGGTGGCGTCAAGATACACTAATACCAACACAATTCTAGGATGTATTAAGGGAAGCATTGAGTCTAGATCACGTGAGGTCATTATCCCCTCTACTCTTCCTTAGTCAGACCTCATCTGGAATACTGGGTCCAGTTCTGGGCACCCCACTATAATAAAGACATAGACAAACTGGAGCAAGTTCAGAGAAGAGTTACCAAGATGGTGAGCGGTCTGCAAATCATGTCCTATGAGGAACGGTTAAAGGATCTGGGAATGTTTAGCAGAAGAGAAGGCTGAGAGGAGACTTAATAGCTGTCTACAAATATCTGAAGGGCTGTCACAGTGCAGAGGGATCAGCCCTATTCTCATCTGCACAAGGAAAGACTAGAAGCAATGGGATGAAACTGAAAGGGAGGAGACACAGATTAGATATTAGACAGTGAGGGGGATCAATATGTGGAACAGGTTACCACGGGAGGTGGGGCGTTCTCCTTCAATGAAAGTGTTCAAACAAAGGCTGGACAGACATCTGTCTGGGATGAACTAGTGATCCTGCATGGAGCAGGGGGTTGGACCCGATTAGCTGCTGACTTCTCTGAACTGCGCTTCCCAGCATTCCTGGTTGCTACAATCTGCTACATAAGAACACCCGAGTATTATAAATGGCGCATTGTGGGCGGAGCATCTGCTACAGATTGTATTCTGTGCAGCACCTTAGATGAGTCCCTCTGCCCCTACTTAGGATAATCGATCAGAGATCAGACGCTTCCGCTGAGTCTTTATTGTTACTTCCACATCATCTACCGAGGAGTTAATGATGACTTAAATGTTTAATAGCGCCAAGAATATAATGAGCGCCGTCACTGGATCTACCGCAATGGGAACGCTTCCCCTAATTAGACTGAGCTAATGTTGTTCCCGCCACCATCTGATGCATCGCTGTGTCAGCAGAGGATTAATAAGCCGCGCCGAGCGGCTGGTATATAATCGCCGTGTATACAGGCGGCCGCGGTCACGGCGCTCGGCTCAGGCGGGTTCTGCACGGAAATCTGTATCAGAATCCAAATCCTTTTCGTGTCTCATTAAAGAGGTTGTCCGATTGTAAAGTATTGATGACCTATCCCCAGGACCAGGCCAACTCCAGTGTGTATGCGGGCTCTTGGGCGACTGAGTCTCAGGGGGCCCCTCTGCAGTGCGTCACGACACATACTGCAGCGCATACAGGGACCGTATAAAGGTAGATACCGGCTCTACACAGGAGCTCTGCAGACCACAGAAGTCAGTGCAGTACCGATATATTCAGCGGTCACAGGTGACGTCCTCTCTGGCAGCAGTCCTTCAGTTTCTCTTTTCTTCTGTATCCGGCCCAGACCGCCATGACAGCCTCTCCCAGCCACAACTTGTCTCTGTAACATTTGACATGCAGACATCTTTGGCTTCTTTACATTACATTCCCTATGTTATTTACACCTTTACACCACACCCCATATTTGTGCCCCCTGTAGGCCCCACACAGTAATTGCTGCTTATGGTGACCCTCACACTTTAAACAGACATAAAACAGACTCTATACTGCCCCCCTGTATCGCTCCCGAGCCGCTGTAATAGGGGGATTGTCCTCACTTACACATTGTGGGCAGAGTGACATTCGCATGATCGCTGCGGAGGAGAATTGAGTACAGCGATCATGTGTTTGTCACATGACCACCCACAGTGTGAGCGGTGGGCAGTGCGTCCATTACAGCGGCCAGGGAGCTGTACGGGAGGTGAACGTGGATGTTCTTTTTAACATAATTCAAGTTAAAATTAGGGGGGGCCTGACTGCTGTGACTGACCCTACAGCCCGGGTCCCGTCTGGCTCAGAGAGCCCCATCATCTGTTCACGTTTTCCAGGTGCTGAAGCCAACCTTGCTCATGATTACAATAGTAGATCAGCAGAGGTCCATCGCCCCGGACCCCCACTGAGCAGCAGTTCACCAAAGCCAGCAAGCTTGTGCACTGAGATGATTTCTGAGGATGTAGACAGCTCCGTTCTGACTGTAGTGGCCAGGCTTGGTATTGCAGGCTAAGTCACCATTCATTTCAGTTTTGACACAGATTTGAAGTGGAATCTGCAGCAAATCCTCAGCAAATCGGCGTCCCATTCATTTAAATAGGAAATCATGGCGTGGATTTCAGATCTGTGTCACGGAAAGAAAGAAGTGACTTGTCATTTATTGGTGTGGAGAAATCTGTACTAAGTTTAACCCCGCTGAGTGGGGCTCATTCTCGTGCGGATCGGCATCAGCCGCGGATCGTGTGGTGGATCTGTCAGATCTTCTGCTATGGAGAACGACATCTGAACAATGACTGAGGGTCCGCTCACACCGCATATAAATCCGCTAAAACCTGTGAACAAGGCCTGAGCCGTCACAACCAATGGGGTTGTTACACAATCTCACGACTGCAGCATCCAAGTAGAATTGTCGAGACGCACAAGTTGTACAAACTATAAAACTTCTGGTCGCGCAAAACTTGAACAACTTTTCTGTTATACACAGAAATGAAAAAAAAAAAGGGCAATAAGATTGCGCCAAAGTCGCACGTGCCGCTGGGAAGCACCACCGGGAATAAAACAAGCAACCATGTGTAGCCTTAACCCCTCTTAACCTTGCCTAAGTGGTTGCTTCCCCCTATTATTTGTACCATTATCACTAGAGCAGATTTCCGGTGCAGCCTTATGATATGTACGGCATGCGGTTCACAGGAAGCCTCCCTTTCCACATTCTTCTTATAAATCTTCTTCAAGCACTACAAGAGCATGTCTCATCATCGTAGGAGCAGTGCCAGCCTTAGCTTAGATGGGCCGCTGTGCCGCATCTTGTCCCACCCCGCTCCTTCCCTGGGTGATGCGAAAAAAGCACACCAGAACAGCTCAGTGAATAAATACAGCTCCAGGACCAAGCTCATAACATAAATATAGCTCCAGGACCAAGCTCATAACATAAATACAGCACCAGAACCTACCTAAGTACATAAATACAGTACCAGAACAGCTCAGGGAATAAATACAGCTCCAGGACCAACCTCAGTACATAAATACAGCTCCAGGACCAAGCTCATAACATAAATACAGCACCAGAACCTACCTAAGTACATATATGCAGCACCAGAACCAATGTAAGTACATAAATACAGCACTAGAACCAAATAAATAGCATAAATACAGCACCAGCACCATGATCATAACATAAACATAGCAGCAGAGATCGGCAATTGCATGGTGAGGGTGCTGATGGGCTGAGAGCAGCGCCTCAGAACACCAGAGAGGAGACAGGAGTAGGATGATTCATGTAGCTTAACATCATGGGTTTTTGTTGACCATTATAAGGTCTCATATCTACAAGGTTACTTGGTTTCTCTCACTGAGAACAATCACATGTAGCTTCAGAGGACACTGGAGGAAGACCATCCACCCGGCAGACCTAGGGGGGTGCTTGCCCCAGCCCTTACTCTTCTGGTACCCCTACAAGCTGGTGGCTGGAGCCCTGTGTGACCACACAGGCTGCACATAGGAACGGCTGACCATGCTTACTGGACTCCTGCCGTCCCGGTCACTGGTAATGGACGCTCATTAGTTTTAACGTCTCACAAGTTGATTTTTCTTATGGGTTCCATTGCGTTTCATTTGAGTTTAGAGTAATCATATATCTGGAAGAGGAGCCTCCGGGGCTGCATGACGAATCAGTCTGGATCCATCGCCCGGGGTGGAGCTCTACTTCTGTTCCAGCTCAGTGATCTGTCGCTGCTCTACATCTTGTTTTGTCTGAAGGGGAATTTTTTGCTAGAAAGGACTTTGATATCACACTTTTTGTAGCAAATCCTTATAGTTATTCATTTACAAATAGTATTTCCTTCTACACCTCAGAGAGGGACTACAGCAGCGGCCTCAATCCCCATGACTTAGCCGGAGCATTGATGTGAGCGCATCAATCACCCAACAGCTCTCTTGACTCATCCTACAGCATATCCGGGATGCTTTCTTGAGCATGCTTGTTACTTTTAATGGGACAAGTGGCAAACTTACTAATAGAGGTCATCCAGAAAGGCTAAACACGTACATGGACCCGCAGTGTCAGACCCTACTTCTGGCCCAGTGTAAGGACCTGAAAATTAATTGTTTATGGGGATATGCCCCTTGAGAACTATTGTAAAGGAGGACTGCTCTGGCGGAGTGGGACGGAAAGTAGGGGAGGCGTTGTGTTTGTTTAGAGTATTGTATCTGACCGTGTATCAGGGGTGTGTATCTCCAGCAAGTACCGAGGAAGAGGTTCATATACCTCGAAACGCATTACAAGCTGGTTGTTATCAATAAACTAATATTTCTTTTGGCAGAAGCATGTATGACGGTCATTTTTGTCTGAAGGTTGTGACATTTCACTCCTCCAAAAACATTTTTTTTACTCATTTGTCTACAGCTCATGAGGTTGGCCGGGTCAGCAGAAAGAACTGCAGCATATAACTAGATGGCCACAAGGTCTGAGTCTCTGAGGATGCCAGCCACCCAATTAAATTGTAATACTACGCTTGTATGATATGCCGGTCTCTCCTGTTTCGTCTAATTACGATCATGTAGGGCCCACCGTATTTTCTCTGCCTCTTGGTCTCTATTTTTGTAGTATGGCTGTATGAATTCTTGGCTGTTCTGTATACTCTCTATTGGGTGACATTCTGGAGACTCCACAGCTGCTGCAGCTGGTGTGAATGGTTTACCTTCCAGGCAGAGCTGTGCCCATCCTGTTCGTGACGCCACTTGTAGACGGAGGTGGGTTTTCTTGGAGTGGGGGCTCCTGCACCGCAATATCATATGTACATAATAAAACGTATAACACATCAAGGGAAGGAAAAATACCAATGGGACAAATGTTAAATTGCACACCAGCACCTTACACTCGTATTTGGCATTCTCTGCCCTGAGAGATAAAGTGGGGTCTCAAGCATGGGGACCCAACTGTATGCCCTTCTTATGGCATAATAGAACAGAGAATGCCGTTTTGGCACAAAACATCTTTAACAAAGAATATTTGACCTAGAAGCGACCTGGTGTTAAATGATCCCTTTAAGGCAGTTTGTGTCTGCACGCATTAGCTATTGAATGTTCTACAATTAGAGTCAATGTAATACCCACCAATTACCGTTTTTTGCAAATCCTCAGTGTAATGACCAATTACCCGGTGCCTCCGCCGCCAGGACACACACTGGGTCTCCACTTGAATAATCTGAATGTTTTGCTTGGTTTGACTCCAGTAAATAAATATTAAATGAACGTCAAGAATTTGAAACCAGAGACTTTGTCCCCCGAGGTGTTTTCTCCGGCTTGTCATACTGTCTCCATGTGATTTCCCTGTGACTGATCCACATCTGATTCTATGCGTGGTGACTGGAAGCTGTTCTGGCTCGGGGATCGTCCCCAGCGCCCGAGGTGTTACTTGTATTAATTAAATTACATTTATACACAGAGACAGGATGTATTAACAAGGGAGATGCGAATCATAGCGCCTAATTGTCGCTGGTAATCCCTGCTTGAGCTACGAATGATTCACCTGGTGGTTCATAAATGGGATTATGTTTGCTTGTCTCAAGCTTTGTGGCCAACATCATTTCATTAGTATCTGTACTGACTTCTCTGTGCTCCGGCGCCATCTGTGACCCCCAACGGCTGCCACAATGCCTGCCTCTTGTGGCGGTAGAGGTGTTGGACGGCACATACACAACGTGTGCAGCCATCCCACCATTCAGAAAAGTAAGGCACAGCATTTAGAACGACAACGCATGGCGGGCTCTGCAGGACTTCTTATAGTGACCCTCCGGTCTTAGTGCCAAGGTTTGTCCAAGGACTGGGGGGGGGGGGGGGGGGCAGTTATATTACCTGCTGCCATCCTTTTTCTGGTTCCACGGCTGATCCACCTGTTCATGGGGCCCCTCTTCATATGTCCAACATGGCTGCGGTGCTCCTATCACTCCTCTATGTAGTTAGGCTAGTGCATGTTGCTTCCTGATTGGCCAGTGCTACTCACATGAGCAGTAGCCAATCAGAGTAGCATGTAATGTCTTAAACATTTGTTGCACATTGAGTACTAGCGGTCCATCTGTGGTCTAAGAACCTCCATGGCAATCTAGGACTTATGAAAAAAGACCCAGGAACCGACTGTTGCTGAAACCTTGGCTCAACTGACCGCCGCTCTTCTTCACTACTCCCTACAGTAATGCATACCTGAGTCTGCAATATTTCTAAAAACTTGGAAAAAATGGTGGCCTTTTCTGCACCAGAGACTGGGAGGATGCTGATACCTGTGATCAGCGGGAAGGGGAGATGAGAGAAGTACCGGCAGCCGTAACATCGGGGCACATTTCATTTAGCACACTGGGGTATTTGCTTTGTGATCCCACAGCGAAGAAGCCTCCTAACCCCCTTGAGGGAGACGCACCTCGTGTTCCCACCAGACGACCCTCTGAAGCCCTGCAGGCCGGACCGTCCTCCGCTCTCATTTTTTACTATTTTCATGAGTTAAAATCAACATTTGACCACTTGCCAAAATAACGTGGATTCAAATTCGAAGTCAGGACGCTCGCCTCGCCATTACACGTCTGCAGCTGAGGAGGCATCTGGCGGCACAAGCCGTCTTCTACCGTCACTCATGAAAGTGCGTGAGCGTGCCGCGCTGGGGATGCGGATTTGGGAAAGGGTATTTTACTACCACAGTGTATTGTATAATAATTACCAGTATGTGTTGCGCAAAACTGAACTTCACAGGCGCCGCTATCACTCCAGGGCTGCGGCTTCACTGATAGCTCACGGCTCGCCATCATGACCCTTGCTTATGGAGCTGTTTGCTTTGTTGCCTCTCTCGAATTGGAAAGCAGGCAGCTGTGTGCGTTCGGGTAAATAAAGGCGACAGGGTGTCTGATTCCTTGAAAGTGCAGAGTGTCACGATAAGATTTTTTGGCAGGTCTTTTGCCAAATCAGGAGGTCAGGATTCTAAAAACTGATACAGCTGAACATTCCCAAGAAGGCCAATAGGGCAATGACATCGGAATTACGCTATGACCTGCGTCGTGTTGGGTCAAATCTGATCACCCAGAATGATAGCGGACGCTCACACCGCTTCAACCTGATAAGTCCGGGTCACCGATTCAATATCTGCTCTTCTCGGCCGTCTGCATTTATTTTTAACCTTTTTGATTTGTATCACAGCGGATCAACGCTTTGTTCTTTACCGACTCCGCTGTAAGAGACTTTGAGGTAATGCAAGACTAGTCGTAGAGTCACAATATAACATTTCACCCTGCCTTCCAATAGGTGGCGCTATGAAGGAATGATTCCATCACTGATTTGCATAGCTTTCTTCCCAGGGAGCATTGCATGGGCTGTGTGAGACTCCCTACACCCTCATGTGCTCCCCATAAGGAGAAATATGACCCTCTCCATAGACTCACCCTGAAATAAAACTTTCCAGCGCTGTTAAGTTGAGCATTCTATTTCTTAGGCTCTTTTTAAAAGCTGTCGTTCTTACACAAGTCTTGGGCAGTGATGTGCTGGAAGGGTCTGGAAGAGAAGAGCACGAAGTTCGTTGCATCTTTGACTATCCACGCTCCCCAAACTTAAATCTATGCTAGCTTTGGGTTGCTATAGCTTTACGCTACAATGTGGAGTCTCTGGTCTAGATTCTAGTAAATTTGTCGGGCGGGGGGGGGGGGGGGGTCCTGCACTCCCTCTCTAAGCATTTTTGTGTGTTAAGAGTGGCAGAAAAAGGAAAAAAGTTGCAAATTCTGCAATTCTAAAATTTTCAACTTTCTTCCCGTTAGAATTCTGGCGCAAAAGCAAAGATAAATTCATCTCTCTTTTCTTATACAGCGAAAAAATTGTATATCGCCGGAGTATATACCAAAGTGGTTCTCCTCTAGCATATGGTAGGTGCATGGGGCTGTATGGATACATTCCATGTGTGAGCCGGAGGCTTTCCTGCAGAATAGATCCAATGTGTTCACAAAACAAAGATGTTATAATTGGGTTGTTCTACATTGGTTTTGAGAACCGCCGCTAATCTGTGGAAAGACTAATGTCTTGTCATCCCTCTGCAGTGGGCCTACTACCTCAAGGTGGTGCCCAAATTGCCCATATAGTCATTTATTATTTAGTTTAACCCCTTAAGGACAAAACATGGAACATGTACGCGACCTGGCAATCACATGACTGCTGGGGTCCGCTGGTATAGCAGAGCTGCAGGGTCCTGTCAGACCCTGATCAGCTCTGCCAGGGACAGATGTCAGTGCAGGGGATGTTTTCCCTGTAACTCAGGCTCCTGTGGATGCGGCTCCCATGGATTCCCCAGCTACAGGGAAAAATTTTCAAATAAAATACCATATGAATGTCTCCCAGAGGTTTTATATGACGTCATGGGGGTCACAGATAGGAAAAAAATAGTTACAGAATTAAGTTTAAAAAAATTACAGAATAAAATAAAAATATATACATAAAAAATAAAAGGACCCCAAACCGTCGCTACATGCGCCCTGTAATGCCAAACCACACATATTATATATCTGAAACAAAATGAGGAACCCATTCCTGTACTTTATTCTAGCGTAAATATACAAATTAGGGAGAAAAAACAACTATAAATGTTAAAAAAGTCATTTTTTAGCTTTTTACCACCAATAAAACTAAAAAACAGAAAAAAGTCAGTGAAAAACTATTTTGAAAATCGCCCTATATGTCACAGAAAAAAAATGCAGTAAAAATAAGTTTGGTAGCTGCAGGACTTAAAACAGGGCAGTAAAACCACCTCATGGATAGAATCCCTAAAAAGTGTCTGGTCCTTCAGGGGTTAATGATTGTTGATGACTATCGGAGGGGTCCGTGATGAGGGATGGATGTCTCTCTGACAGCTCATTCATTCTTCTTGATGTAACCATTGCAGTTGATCTCGGTCTCCTGCTTGGGCCCATGCCGGCCCCTCGTCACCGTGTAGCATATCCAGCACCATAATATGTAGTCCACAAATCTTATAAGATTAGGAATCCAACTAATATGAACAAGTATGAAGCATCAGGGGAGATAGAGTTGGCCAGTGACCTTGGTTGGTCAACATTGCAGGCCAGGCGATGGCATTCTACTCCTCTGCTTCCTAGAATAACGGATGTCCATTCTGATCAATCTGAAGCAGGTCCTTCTATAATCTGAGGCAGGTCCTTCTATTCGCTTTCCCCACCAATCATCTAAAGAAAAATATTTAAGGCGGACATGAGTGTTAAGCAAACAAACCTTACATGACTTCAGGGTGGCCCATAATGCCTTGCAAACAGTTCTTCTTCCTCTTCTTTTATCTCTTCTTTCTTTTTCCTCTTCTTTTTTTCTTCTTCTTCATTAACTTTGGCTTAAAATCAGCTCAGAAGTACTTCGATACACGCCGGTGACCCAGGAGTCTTACGCAGGGCCCTTACAGCTTCTTATACATCAGCTTTAGGGGTTTTCATGAAGTTCTGGTTCAGTTCGAACCAATTTGGACCAAACGTTTTGCTGAAGTTCGGCGAACCAGATGAATTTAACTTTTCTAAAGTTTGTTCCTCACTAGTGGCCCTGCACCCGGAGCTACTGGCAGAACAAATAGCTGTTCTTCCTTATCTCCCTTTTACAAATCTGCACGTGTTATCAGTATTAGGCAAGTAAATAGTGTTCCTCGGTGTGTCCTGGTGAGTACCAACAAGCCTCATCTCACGTGGTCTCGGGGTACGCCATGAAGGTATTCTCGGGACCTACTTGTTAGAAGGGTTTCTTGACAATAACTTAAACTAGGAGTGGAGCGATCACTTGTACTTTGTGGTGAGACCCCTTAGTAAGTATTTCTTATGGCTGCAGCGCCACCACAGTGTTACACAGTGTTCATTCACATTAATGGGTTGTCTGTCCGTCTGATGCTGGTCAGGATGGGTCCTCCAGAGCGAGAGATGCTCTTTACATCTAATCTTCCTTCTGGCCAAGAGATGTAGAAGCAGATGGATGTTGTGATGGCTTAGTGGTGATTAATGGAGGGCGAGGCAGTTGTTTCTTCATGCTGCATCACAGTCTCCAAAAACAAGGTACTGCCCATCTTTTCTACTCCTGTGCGCCTCAAGAGGCGGAGATTATCCTTACCAGAGCTTCGAGCTTCAGGGAGGTAGGACGATAGGTATTTCATCACCTGCATCATCGGGAAGGTAGGACCTGTCTACCAGCGCTTGCAGCACCTACTCAACTCTTCCCCCGCTGTATTACTGGCATCAGTGGTCATCGGAGAAGTGGCAGCCACTCAGTCTTTATGCAGGGAGTGAGAAGCACTCCCTCCGTCACCTTACATGCCCCCCTTATTTTCCAGTTACCATCCTTGGCAACTCAGCAAAGTCTATATACAGTCCATGAGGGGTTAGCATTCTAAATATGACGGCTGCTTTAATCCAACCAAACCAACCATTATCAAATCCAGTAATGCCGCTCGTGATGACCCATGGAATAGCCAAGACCTCTATCACAATCCATAGGACTTAGCATTCCCTTCTTTGAAATGTACACATTTATCATGGACATCAGGGCCCATCTTAACCCCCATGTTTTTTCACCCCACTGAATCTTTCTGAGCCTCTTAGTACCTTGACAATGACAAGCTGAACTCGATGGCGCCCCCCATAAACGCGTCATTTATTGGATCACAGCAGGCAATAAGCAGAGCGGGGAGAGTAATTCATATTTCACTTCCAAGCAGCAGTGTGAATTACGTGTGGAGCTGCTGACCCTCTAAATGAGACATGATGACTGCGGCGGCCCGTTAGCGAGGCCCTGGTAATCATCATGCTGCGAGAGGATTGAGATACATGACTTGTTGGATCCGTCTCCGACCAGCGGGCCGCTCTCAAGCTTTGTGTGACTATTAGCACCAATATAATATCATTTCTGCATCCAAGACGAGGAACTAAAGCAAAACACGCTAACATTGTATCATTGTAATCTCTGTCTCACCCCGCCAGGATCTCCTTAGGAAAGGACGTCTGAGCTCTGCTGCCTCTGTAAGCCAGGCCTATGTAAGCCGATCACCTCTGATTGCATAAAGCCGAGCAACAAGGTTCCATCCGCTTGTGACGGTGTTTCTGGTTTGGATCTGACCCAGACTGTTTCCGTCTTTGACTTTTGTACAGGGGTGCCCCTACCATGAGGTGATCTGAGCCTGCTGCCTCTGGCGGAAGTCATCAGGACCTCAGAGGGGCCAGTGAAAAATAATTGCCAGCTGGCTGGCCGGACAGCGACCCCACAGTATTTCCCTCAGTCGGTGGCCGCCGCTGCTGTGACCCCTGACGCCTCCTCACAGCCTCTGTTTCTGCATGCAGATGCCATCCTTTACACAGCATAGACATCGAGAGGCAGAGGTCAGGGGTCAAGGACGGATTACAGCAGCAGCGGCCGCCCAACCGGAGCTACTGACCGAGTGAGTGCAACCAGGCTGGAGGTCAATTATGGGGGTCACTATATCTATAGGGGTCACTATGAGGAGTCACTATTACCACTAGGGCCACTAACAGAAGCACTCTTCCTACTTGGAGCACTAAAGGGGGCACTTACTATTGGGGTCACTTCTAAGGTCACTAACAGAGGCACTATTACTGTCACTTCAAACCAGTCTCAGTGCTTCATATATGCGTCGGGTGTCTTGTGTATTGGGGCTTTCAACTCCTGTAAAATGAGAGGGGTTGTTTTGCAGGGCGGGTGCCCTCAGGCAGCATGACGGCTTGGGGTTCCCCTTTGGATCGGTCATCACTATTATAGCCCCTGAAATCTCCTTTTTTACGCCTTGTAAGCTACCTATCAGAGCACTCTCTCCTAGACCCCCTACAGTCTGGCTTTCGACCTCAACACTCGACAGAAACTGCCCTTACAAGGGTATCCAATGACCTACTGACAGCCAAATCGAGGGGCGATTACTCCCTACTGATCCTCCTCGACCTCTCTGCAGCATTTGACACTGTTGACCACAAACTCCTCCTCAGTATGCTACGCTCCATTGGCCTAAAGGATACTGCCCTCTCCTGGTTCTCTTCCTACCTATCTGACCGCTCTTTCAGTGTCTCCTTTGCTGGCTCTACCTCCCCTCCTCTTCCCCTTGCTGTTGGGGTCCCCCAGGGCTCAGTCCTCGGCCCCCTTCTTTTCTCTATCTACACAGCCCCTATTGGACAGACCATCAGGAGATTTGGCCTCCAATACCCCCTCTACACTGACGACACCCAGCTATACACCTCTTCCCGTGACATCTCTGCACCTTTCCTCCAAAACATCACTAACTGTCTGTCTGCTGTCTCTAACACCATGTCCTCTCTCTACCTAAAACTAAACCTCTCTAAAACTGACTTACTGGTATTTCCACCCTCCACTAACCGACCTCCTCCTGACATCTCCATCTCAGTGTGTGGCGCCACCATAACTCCTAGACAACATGCCCGCTGCCTTGGGGTCATATTTGATTCTGATCTCTCTTTTACCCCCTACATCCAATCTCTGGCCCGAACATCTCAGCTGCACCTCAAGAACATCACAAGAATCCGCTCTTTTCTCACTGTGGACACGCTAAAAACGCTTACTGTCACCCTCATCCACTCCCGCCTCGATTATTGCACCTCGTTGCTGATCGGCCTCCCCTGCACCAGACTCTACCCTCTCCAATCCATCCTGAATGCGGCAGCCAGGCTCATCTCCCTGTCCAGCCGCTACTCAGACGCCTCTGCCCTGTGCCGGTCACTGCACTGGCTGCCCGTTAAATACAGAATTCAATTTTAACTCGCTACCTTCATCCACAAAGCCCTCCGCAGCGCAGCGCCCCCTATATTGTATCCCTCATCCACAGTGCAGCGCCCCCCTATATCGCCTCCCTCATCTCAATCCATCAACCAGCCCGGGCTCTCCGGTCTGCTAATGAAACCAGACTGAGCGCCCCTTTAATTCAAACTTCTCATTCCCGCCTCCAAGACTTCTCCAGAGCAGCACCGGTCCTCTGGAACGCACTACCAAAGGATACCCTGGCAATCCAGGACTCGCAGAACTTCAGGCGTGCTCTAAAAACCGCCCCTCTTCAGGGAGGCATACCGAATTCCCTAAACAAACCCCTCTGTATGCTGCCTGATAACATGCTCCCTGACCTACTGACTGCAATCCCTGCTAGCCATCATAAACCGCTCCTGCAGTCATACTGATCCTGCCGTCACGCGGCTAAATGTCTGACCATTGTCTGTGTGTATAACATCGCTCACACTTCGCCATACAGTGCACATCTCCACCTCGCCATACAGTGCACATCTCCACCCCGCCATACCGTGCACATCTCCACCCCGCCATACCGTGCACATCTCCACCCCGCCATACCGTGCACATCTCCAGCCCCGCCATACAGTGCACATCTCCACCCCGCCATACCGTGCACATCTCCACCCCGCCATACCGTGCACATCTCCAGCCCCGCCATACAGTGCACATCTCCACCCCGCCATACAGTGCACATCTCCACCTCACCATACAGTGCACATCTCCACCCCGCCATACCGTGCACATCTCCACCTCACCATACAGTGCACATCTCCACCTCGCCATACAGTGCACATCTCCACCTCACCATACAGTGCACATCTCCACCCCGCCATACCGTGCACATCTCCACCCCACCATACCGTGCACATCTCCACCCCGCCATACAGTGCACATCTCCACCCCGCCATACCGTGCACATCTCCACCCCCCCATACAGTGCACATCTCCACCCCGCCATACCGTGCACATCTCCACCCCACCATACCGTGCACATCTCCACCCCGCCATACAGTGCACATCTCCACCCCGCCATACCGTGCACATCTCCACCCCGCCATACTGTGCACATCTCCACCTCACCATACCGTGCACATCTCCACCTCACCATACCGTGCACATCTCCAGCCCTTTTACCTTCTGTATCACCCCACTATTCGTAGAATGTAAGCTCGTTGGAGCAGGACCCGCACCCCTACTGTCTCCATCAGCTGATTACTATGTAACCGTGGTTCTGTAATGTTTGTACTTTTGTCTTTCTGTATCCCCTGTCTATGTAAGCGCTGCGGGATATGTTGGCGCTATACAAATAAAGATTATTATTATTATTATTTTATCAGATGGATTTCCCTATTGCTTTTCTCCAGTCTCCATGTTATATTGCACTGCTGGATTACAGGACTTTCTGGATTGTTGGATGTGGGCAGCTCTGGACAAGGCTGACTTGGCGCAGGACGCCTTCCAGCTCAGCATAGTGGCTGCTGTAATGGAGTATAATCTCACACATGATAATCCTCCGCCCACAGAATGAGAGATTGCACCCCTGACCGGTCGCTATCAGGGCAGGTTGTTTCCTCTCATTGAGGTTAATGATGCTTAGCAGAGAAGGGAGTGAATTTCCTTTTCTGCTGTAGCAGATAATGTAAACAGACAGAGTCTATTGAAGTAGGACAGTTGACTTTCCATGAGGGCGACCATGCATGGACTGGGGGGTTGGAGAGGTGACGGCCTGTAATATAGTAGTTGGCAGGAAGGACCTCTACTGATTGCTCTTTGCAGCTCATTGGTGACAGCTTAGCTAAGGGCACTGAGAAAGAAACAAAAACATGGGGTGGAGGGTCATATATCAGGGTGCCACATTGCCCATCTGTAAATACACACACAACAGGTGGGCCACAGAGCCTTTGTTTTCTTTTGGAAGATCCCACCATTGCTGTTTCTTTTGGTTTCTTGGAGATGCAAAAAGTCATAAGGCGTAACTGGAACATAAAACCTCTTCTGATTTGCTACACTGACCATACACAATGCAACAGAGATAGAAGTGAAGTGCATTAGGGTGTATGGGAGATACAGTGTGATGAAGGGTCGGGTTCTGAGGGACACTGTAGAAGAGGGGTAAATGGAGAAGAGATTAGTGGATGCGATCAGATGTGCTTTTAGGACATGCCTAAAATTGTGGGTCTTGGTAATAACCTGATAGTCTGGGGTAGCACAATCCACAGAATTGGTGCAGCTCTGGAGAAGTCTAGATGAAGGCAATGGGAGGTTTGGATTGTGGAGGAACTAAAAGCCCTTTAGACTGATTGAATTCCCAGTGTAATGAACACCAATCAACATGCATGGCAATCGGCGCTTGTTTCATTTTCTTCTACATGGAATGAGAATTGGCTTATGAGGACAAATATTATGTGATCATTCATTCACATAAGCTGACTGTACATCCCCCTGTTCACACGGGGAAATGTACCGCCAAGCAGCAAGTGTATTTATGCTAATTGAAAAGCCACAATTGGCTGACAAACAAGCGCTCACTCGTTCATTGGCTGGTGATTGGTCCCTTTACACGGTCTGATTGTCAGGTGAACAAGCATGCAGAAGAACGTTCATGTCTGATAATGAAGCCATGTGTCTTAGATGATTAGCAGAGCAGAGAGCATGGGTGGGGGTGGTGGATATAGATGAGGGAGGAGATATAGGGTGCTGCAGCACTGTGGAGGGCTTTGTGGATGAGAGTGACTGGCACAGGGTAGAGACTGCTACAGGGTGGAGGCATCAGTGTAGGACAGAAGAATTAGTCTGGCTGCTGCATTCAGGATGGATTGGGTAGGGGAGAGTTTAGTGAGGAGAGGATCAGTAGGGAGTTGCAGTAGTCAGGATGAGACTTTGCTGAAAAGGATGGATTTCAGAGATGTTCTTGAGGTGCAGATGGCAAGAAGCAAGTGACTGAATATAGAGAGCAAAGGAAAGATTGGAGTCAAATATGACCTCAAGACAGCGGGTGAGTTACTGAGGTGTCTTAGTAGGGCCACAAACTGAGATGGAGAGCTTGTTAGTAAATGATGGAAACACAAGAAGTTCTGTTTCCTTTTCAGAGAGAGGCGATGATACTAAAGACAGCAGACAGAGGCTATATGGAGACAATGAGGTTAAGGCCTCATGGATACGGCCGTACTGGGACCCTGTACAAGGTAGGGGTTCATTACAGCCATCATTTGGTCCTCCAAATATATGTCTCCAATATCACACACAATGAAATGATATTCCCCTGGCGTTGTGTTGTATATCTTACAATGCAACATGCAAACAGGAACTTGAATAGTTATTATTACACCTCGTGTAACGGACGGCTACATTGTCTTACATAGGAAAGTCCTGAATGATTGTTAAACATCAGCAACCAAGAGGATGTTTGAAAACTGGTCCAATGACCTCCAACCAACAGAACAATATCTCAGTGGATGCAAACCATCACTTGGGTCCCACGGGTGCTCTAATCACCAACCTCACCTCCAGAAGAACGAGCATTAGTGCATAAAGCCTTCCAAACATTGAGACAGACTGAGACATCTGCAACTCCCATCCAGGACCTTCCGATAGGGTTACTTCTCTACTCGTGAGGCACGGGCTTTTAAGTCCTTGATTCATCTTCCCTTCTACTAAGCTGTGTACTATCAAGTTATCTCTTTCCATGAAAATGTCCCCTTGCTATTTCCAGCTACTCCGGGATCCTGAAGTGCGTCAAGCCTGGAATAGACGGAGGAATGTTTGCCACATTTCATTGGCTGGCATGCATTACACAAGTTAGGAATTCACACAGATCTTTTTTCCTTACGTGGAATCTGCTACAAAATAGCAATGATGTAAGGGGCGGCAAAAGGGATCCGTGTGTAAATCAATGGCCGACGTATGTGAGTCATCAGCGGCCACTGTGTGCACCGCGTAACTGACGGAAATCACACCAAATCACAAAACAAGGTGCAGCTTTCTGTTTCGGCAGAAGACCAAGAGTTTAGGTCACTGACAGCTAATCAATAGAACCTTGGCCTATAGTGTTCCTTTGCATAAAAATATACAAATAACTTCAGGAACAAACATGACTGTAGTGTACTGAGTTACACAAGGAGAGAAGAGATGGCATTCTTCAATAATATGACAGGTCTGTACAAGAAGTATTGGAGCAGCTGATCGGGGGTGAAATTAGGATAACAGGTTTAAAGCACGCTGTTTGAAAAATGGAGAAAAATATTGTGTGGATCAGGGGTCTATGTAGCCTATGTATCATAGATATAGCTCATGTAGCCACTTGTCCATGGAGACTCAAGGGCCCAGCTTTGGTTACTCCTGATGGACAGCATGAACGTGTGCAAGGTTCCTTGGTCTACAAATGCTGCAATATTACCAATCAATAAACAACTTTCTTCAAGGTCTTACCGCACTTCTTTTTTACAAGGAAAGGGAGCTACCTGGGGTTAACTAAGCATTGGTTCCTCCAATCTCAGCATTGGTTGGTCCCCTACATGTAGACAGTATGAACATGGCCAAGGTTCCTGGATCTGCAAAGGCTGTAATGCTAACAAACAAGTGATAGAGGACCTTCTTGCAGGTCTCACTTCTGCTCTTATGGGAAGAACCCTGGTTCAACCAAGTCCCGTGTTCCTCCAGTCTCAAATTTGGTTGGCTCCCTACCTTTAGACTACATGAACATGTCAAAGATTCATTGGTCTGCAAAAGACTGTTATGTTTCTGAACATGTGATGAAGAACCTTCTTTAGAGTCTCAACTATCTTCTTTCTTACAAGGAATGGGAGGAAGTGAGAATTAATCCAGCACTGAGCCATCAAGTCTTAGCTTTGGTTGGCTCTCTACCTGTAGATACCTTGAGCTTGTACAAGTTTCCTTGGTCCACATATGCTGTAATGTTAAAGAGACATAGAACCTTCTTGGAGGTCTCACCTGTCTTCTTTCTTACAAGGAATGGGAGGAGCATGTTGTAAACCCAGCATCAGTTGTTCCCCTACTTATAGACAGTATAAACATGTCCAGGGTTCCTTGGTTTAGAAGTACTGTAATGTTACCAATCAAGTGGTGAAGAACCTTCTTACAGGTCTCACCTCCTTTCTTTCTTACAAGGAATGAGAGGAAGCTGGGGTTAACACTAGCATTCGATCCTCCAGTCTCAGCATTAATTGGTTCTCTACCTATAGAAAGTATGAACATGCCCAAGGTTCCCTGGTCTAAAAAGACTGTGATGTTACCAAACAAATGATGTGGACCCTTCTGGAGGGTCTAATTTATTTACTACAAAGAATAGGAGGAAACTGCGGATAACCCTGCACTACTCCTCCAGTATTAGCCTTGGCTGACCCCCTACCTATAGACCAGCAGTCTCCTTGGTCTACAAACTCTTGCTACCAAAGAAACGTTGGAGAACCTTCTTAAGCATCACATCTCTTTTCTCTTTCAAGGAATAGGAGGAACTTTGCTTTGTCAACCTTTCACTGGATCCATTAGCTTTGGAATGAGGGCTATGCTAATGTGAACCAGCATCAAATGACCAATCCGATTTGATATTTGATATTTTTGAAATCTATAAGCCAATAATGAGCTTAGAACTGAAAAACCTACCAATGTGCGAGGTTCTCTCTACCTCATGCCCCATTCATGGCCAATTACTGTCTAAGCCCCTAATCGTAAACTTTGGGAGATGTTTCTTTATTTGGCTCTGACTATTGTTAATCTTAGCTTACCCTTTGCAAATGGGAAAAATGTTCTTCAGAGCGATCTGGACTGAACTGTTTTTCCATGGAAGTCACTGCTTACATTATCTACGAGGGACATCTGGACAAATAGGGAACAGTTCCCTGTTATGATGCAATGCCAATTCTTTGGCCAAGTCTTCACCTAATCTGAAGGTTGATCATGTTGGTACATCGGACCATTTGGGGAGCAGCACAATGGTAACTGTTTTTGTCTATAATATTTTTACAGAGATGCCCTTCAGAAGCCCCATGGGAGGAGGGGCTAATCTGTTACTCATAGGTGGTAAGCTTGCCTCCATGCCATGTAAACGGCTATTGCTGAATTTCCAACCGCAATTCCATTATAAACTGGTCACAATATGGAAGCATTTTGCCGATTCCTTGTAAGTGTTGACTACTGATATTTTCCAGTAGACCCTTGCCCCAGTGTGGTGCGGCTCTCACAGTCGGGGACTTATCTCATCACATAGAAGTCAGTTAAGTTAACCTTTAACCTTTAGTCCAAAATAATTCAATGCAAGCCCCTGTTTCTTCAATGTGAACTGGTAATTTTCGTATTGGACCTTGAGGCCAAAAATTTCAAGATTTTTTTAATGCCGCCTCCAGGTATTCTCTTCTGTCCCCTCCTAAGGCCGGTGTCACATGACCGGATTTGGATTGCGGATTCACAATTGTATGATCTGCGGTAATACACCGCTCAATCAGATGCATTGGATTACACAAGTCTGCTCACATTAGCGGCTCGGAATTACATAATCCGCAGCTTGTTCTATCTTACCGCGGATATCTGCGACATAGGGCGCATTGTGCTCCATGGTCGTGGATATACCCACAGCCCATAGTTACATTGTGTACGGGCTGCGGGTACCTGGGTCATCGCTAAGCGACGGCGGTGTGAGTACGCGGTGATACACCATACAATTATGTACCTGTACGAGAGTTACCGACTGGGCTCACATCCGGAATCTGCTGCGAAACTCCTGCACACGGGATCCGACCCGCTATACCCGCCATCCGGAAGAGCCTCCAGTAGGGTCACCATGGGAAGACTCACAATGTAGAGATATATATTTCATTATCAATTATGGAGATGATATGCTAAAGGAACATACACTGAATTTGTCCTTTATTACAGCCCCCAACCCCCTTTATTACAGTCCCCGACCCCCTTTATGACAGCCCTGACCCTTTTATTACAGCCCAGACCCCTTTATTACAGCCCCCTACCCCCTTTATGACAGCCCCCTACCCCCTTTATGACAGCCCCCAACCCCCTTTATTACAGCCCCGACCCCTTTATTACAGCCCCCGACCCCCTTTATGACAGCCCGACCCCTTTATGACAGCCCGACCCCTTTATTACAGTCCCCGATCCCCTTTATTACAGCCCCCGACCCCCTTTATGACAGCCCCAACCCCTTTATTACTGCCCCCGACCCCCTTTATTACAGCCCCTGGCCGCATTTATTACAGCCGCCAGGCCCTTTATCACAGCCCCTGACCCGTTTTATTATAGCCCCAGACCCCTTTTATTACAGCCCCCAAACCCCTTTATTACAGCCCCCGACCCCTTTATTACAGCCCCTGGCCCCTTTATTACAGCCCTGACCCCTTTTATTACAGCCCCCAGCCCCTTTATTACAGCCCCCGGACCCTTTTATTACAGCCCCGACCCCTTTATTACAGCCCCCGGACCCTTTTATTACAGCCCCTACCCTTTTATTACAGCCCCCAGCCCCTTTATTACAGCCCCCGACCCCTTTATTACAGCCCCCCGGACCATTCGCGCATGCCTGTTTTTTCTTTCTCTTCTCGGTACGGCGGGTGGCTGCAGCGAGCCTTCGTCAGACATGCGCAGCACAGATTTTCTCTTATATGGTTATCTTTCCTGCGCTGTTGCTAGGCGATGATGCGGAATCCGCGACCCGTCTGCAATCTCAATTGCAGGGATGCAAAAATAAAAACTCCAAAATAGAGTTTTTATTGTGCAAAACCAAAAAGTGTGCATATAATGTGACACAAAGCAACAGACGAGGGCAGAAGTGACGTTTTTTCTTCCCAAACACATTATGTATCCAATAAATGGAACCAATAATAACTAGTTTGGCACACAGAGAGCGCCCCCAGCTGGCCGCGGCCGACGAGAGATAAACAGTTATGGCTTCTGAAAAGTGGAGATGAAAATCCCCCAAAAATTGTCGGGTTTCAAGGACCAACACCGTCGGTCACGAAGGGTTTAGACAGTAAGCTGCGGTCAGACTGCTCCGGCACCAGATTACTGTTGACCACAAACTCCTCCTCAGTATGCTTCGCTCCATTGGCCTAAAGGACACTGCCCTCTCCTGGTTCTCCTCCTACCTATCTGACCGCTCCTTCAGTGTCTCCTTTGCTGGCTCTACCTCCCCTCATCTTCCTCTTGCTGTTGGGGTCCCCCAGGGCTCGGTCCTCGGCCCCCTCCTCTTCCCCTTGCTGTTGGGGTCCCCCAGGGCTCGGTCCTCGGCCCCCTCCTCTTCCCCTTGCTGTTGGGGTCCCCCAGGGCTCGGTCCTCGGCCCCCTCCTCTTCCCCTTGCTGTTGGGGTCCCCCAGGGCTCGGTCCTCGGCCCCCTTCTTTTCTCTATCTACACAGCCCCTATTGGACAAACCATCAGGAGATTTGGCCTCCAATACCCCCTCTACACTGACGACACCCAGCTATACACCTCTTCCCGTGACATCTCTGCATCTTTCCTCCAAAACATCACCAACTGTCTGTCCGCTGTCTCTAACACCATGTCCTCTCTCTACCTAAAACTAAACCTCTCTAAAACGGACCTTTTGTTTCCGCCCTCCACTAACCGACCTCCTCCTAACATCTCCATCTCAGTGTGTGGCACCATAACTCCCAGCATGCCCGCTGCCTTGGGGTCATATTCGACTCCAATCTCTTATTTACCCCCTACATCCAATCCCTCACCCGGACATGTCAGCTGCACCTCAAGAACATCGCAAGAATCCGCTCTTTTCTCACTGTGGACGCGCTAAAAACGCTCACTGTCGCCCTCATCCACTCCCGGCTCGATTATTACAACTCGTTGCTGATCGGCCTCCTCTGCACCAGACTCTACCCCCTCCAATCCATCCTGAATGCGGCAGCCAGGCTCATCTTCCTGTCCAGCCGCTACTCGGACGCCTCTGCCCTGTGCCGGTCACTGCACTGGCTGCCCGTTATATACAGAATTCAGTTTAAACTCAATACCTTCATCCACAAAGCCCTCCACAGCGCAGCGCCCCCCTATATTGTATCCCTCATCCACAGCGCAGCGCCCCCCTATATTGTATCCCTCATCCACAGCGCAGCGCCCCCCTATATTGTATCCCTCATCCACAGCGCAGCGCCCCCCTATATCGCCTCCCTCATCTCAATCCATCAACCAGCCCGGGCTCTCCGCTCTGCTGATGAAACCAGACTGAGCGCCCCTTTAATTCAAACTTCTCATTCCCGCCTCCAACACTTCTCCAGAGCAGCACCGATCCTCTGGAACGCACTACCAAAGGATACCCGAGCAATCCAGGACTCGCAGAACTTCAGGCGTGCTCTAAAAACGCACCTCTTCAGGGAGGCATACCGCATTCCCTAAACAAACCCCTCTGTACCCGCCTGATAACATGCTCCCGGACCTACTGACTGCAATCCCTGCTAGCCATCATAAACTGCTCCTGCAGTCATACTGATTCTGCAGTCACGCGGCTAAATGTCTGACCATTGTCTATGTGTATATCACCCCTCACTCTCCACCTCGCTATACCGTGCACACCTTCACCTCACCATACCGTGCACATCTTTACCTGTAGTATGTAAGCTCGTTGGAGCAGGACCCTCACCCCTATTGTTTCCACCAACTGATTACTATGTTACCGTGGTTCTGTAATGTTTGTATTTTGTCTTTCTGTATCCCACCCGTCTATGTAAGCGCTGCGGAATATGTTGGCGCCATACAAATAAAGATTATTTATTTTTTATTACCTCCTGGGGAACAACTGGATTGGGTATTCAATGTTGCCGATCCTTATTTCCCCCCCAACATCAGCTGTTCAGGGTCCCCCGAAGTCCGCACCCTTCAGCAACAGGACTCTCCCATAGAGCTCAATGAGAGAGCACACAGAGAGCGGACTGGGGGAGGCACACTGCCGGAGGGGGATGACGCAGGAACAGGGGGTCCATGGAGTATAAAGCAGCACTCCGGACTCCCCGTTCCCTGACATATGAGCCCCATAATATAGTTGACGGGTTCCCTTTAAGCGGTCATTATCAGACCTCCCCGGCCTCGGCCGCCCGGCAGGAAGCTCTCAGTCCCGAGCCGCAGGGATCTAGTCTGAATGTTGATAAAATAAACGCATTGAGTACCCGACGGCCCACGATCCTCAGAACTAGGACTGTCTGTATGAACAAGGACTGTCTGCAAGAACTAGGACTGTCTGTATGAACAAGGACTGTCTGTAAGAACTAGGACTGTCTGTAACAACTAGGGCTGTCTGTAAGAACAAGGACTGTCTGTAGGAACTAGGACCGTCTGTAAGAACTAGGACCGTCTGTAAGAACAAGGACTGTCTGTGAGAATAAGGACTGTCTGTAAGAACTACAACTGTCTGTAAGAACAAGGACTGTCTGTAATAACTAGGACTGTCTGTAAGAACAAGGACTGACTGTAAGAACTAGGAGTGTCTGTAAGAACTAGGACTGTCTGTAAGAACTAGGACTGTCTGTAAGAACAAGGATTGTCTGTAAGAACTAGGACTGTCTGTAAGAACTAGGACTGTCTGTAGGAACTAGGACCGTCTGTAAGAACAAGGACTGTCTGTGAGAACAAGGACTGTTTGTAAGAACTAGGACTGTCTGCCAGAACTAGGGCTGTCTGTAAGAACAAGGACTGTCTGCAAGAACTAGGACTATCTGTAAGAACTAGGACTGTCTGTAAGAACTAGGACTGTCTGCAAGAACTTGGGCTGTCTGTAAGAACAAAGACTGTCTGCAAGAACTAGGGCTGTCTGTAAGAACAAGGACTATCTGTAAGAACTAGGACTGTCTGTAAGAACTAGGACTGTCTGCAAGAACTAGGGCTGTCTGTAAGAATAAAGACTATCTGTAAGAACTAGGACTGTCTGTAAGAACTAGGACTGTCTGTAAGAACTAGGGCTTTCTGTGAGAACTAGGGCTTTCTGTGAGAACTAGGACTGTCTGTGAGAACTAGGGCTGTCTGTGAGAACTAGGACTGTCTGTAAGAATTAGGACTGTCTGTAGGAACTAGGACCATCTGTGAGAACAAGGACAGTCTGTGAGAACAAGGACTGTCTGTGAGAACTAGGACTGTCTGCAAGAACTAGGGCTGTCTGTAAGAACAAGGACTATTTGTAAGAAGAAGGACTATCGGTAAGAACTAGGGCTGTCTGTAGGAACTAGGACCGTCTGTGAGAACAAGGACTGTCTGTGAGAACAAGGACTGTCTGTAAGAACTACGGCTGTCTGCAAGAACTAGGGCTGTCTGTAAGAACAAGGACTGTCTGCAAGAACTAGGGCTGTCTGTAAGAACAAGGACTGTCTGTAAGAACTAGGACTGTCTGTAGGAACTAGGACCATCTGTGAGAACAAGGACCATCTGTAAGAACAAGGACCATCTGTAAGAACAAGGACTATCTGAAAGAACTAGGACTGTCTGTAAGAAGTAGGACTGTCTGCAAGAACTAGGGATGTCTGTAAGAACTAGGGCTTTCTGTGAGAACTAGGACTGTCTGTAAGAACTAGGGCTGTCTGTGAGAACTAGTACTGTCTGTAAGAACTAGCACAGTCTGTAGGAACTAGGACCGTCTGTGAGAACAAGGACTGTCTGTGAGAACAAGGACTGTCTGTAAGAACTAGGACTGTCTGCAAGAACTAGGGCTGTCTGTAAGAACAAGGAATGTCTGCTAGAACTAGGGCTGTCTGTAAGAACAAGGACTGTCTGTAAGAACTAGGACTGTCTGTAAGAACTAGGACTGTCTGTAAGAAGTAGGACTGTCTGTAAGAACTAGGGCTGTCTGTAAGAACAAGGACTGTCTGCAAGAACTAGGGCTGTCTGTAAGAACAAGGACCGTCAGTGAGAACAAGGACTGTCTGTAAGAACAAGGACTGTCTGTAAGAACCAGGACTGTCTGCAAGAACTAGGGCTGTCTGTAAGAATAAGGACTATCTGTAATAACTAGGACTATCTGTAAGAACTAGGACTGACTGTAATAACTAGGACTGTCTGTAAGAACTTGGGCTTTCTGTGAGAACTAGGACTGTCTGTAAGAACTAGGGCTGTCTGTGAGAACTAGGACTGTCTGTGAGAACTAGGACTGTCTGTAGGAACTAGGACCGTCTGTGAGAACTAGGGCTGTCTGTAAGAAGAAGGACTGTCTGTAAGAACTAGGACTGTCTGCAAGAACTAGGGCTGTCTGCAAGAACTAGGGCTGTCTTTAAGAACAAGGAATGTCTGCAAGAACTAGGGCTGTCTGTAAGAACAAGACTATCTGTAATAACTAGGACTATCTGTAAGAACTAGGGCTGACTGTAATAACTAGGACTGGCTGTAAGAACTAGGGCTTTCTGTGAGAACTAGGACTGTCTGTAAGAACTAGGGCTGTCTGTGAGAAATAGGACTGTCTGTGAGAACTAGGACTGTCTGTAAGAACTAGGACTGTCTGTAGGAACTAGGACCGTCTGTGAGAACTAGGGCTGTCTGTAAGAAGAAGGACTGTCTGTAAGAACTAGGATCCTCTGCAAGAACTAGGACTGTCTGTAAGAACAAGGAGTGTCTGCAAGAACTAGTGCTGTCTGTAAGAACAAGGACTATTTGTAAGAAATACGACTGACTGTAAGAACTAGGACTGTCTGTAAGAAGTAGGACTGTCTGTAAGAACTAGGGCTGTCTGTAATACCTAGGGCTGTCTATAAGAACAAGGACTGTCTGCAAGAACTAGGGCTGTCTGTAAGAACAAGGACACTATCTGTAAGAACTAGGATCCTCTGTGAGAACAAGGACTGTCTGTAAGAACAAGGACTGTCTGTAAGAACTAGGACTGTCTGCAAGAACTAGGGCTGTCTGTAAGAATAAGGACTATCTGTAAGAACTAGGACTATCTGTAAGAACTAGGACTGTCTGTAAGAACTAGGACTGTCTGTAAGAACCAGGGCTTTCTGTGTGAACTAGGACTGTCTGTAAGAACTAGGGCTGTCTGTGAGAAATAGGACTCTCTGTAAGAACTAGGACTGTCTGTAGGAACTAGGACCGTCTGTGAGAACAAGGACCGTCTGTGAGAACAAGGACTGTCTGTGAGAACTAGGACTGTCTGCAAGAACTAGGGCTGTCTGTAAGAACAAGGACTATTTGTAAGAAGAAGGACTATCAGTAAGAACTAGGGCTGTCTGTAGGAACTAGGACCGTCTGTGAGAACAAGGACTGTCTGTGAGAACAAGGACTGTCTGTAAGAACTAGGGCTGTCTGCAAGAACTAGGGCTGTCTGTAAGAACAAGGACTGTCTGCAAGAACTAGGGCTGTCTGTAAGAACAAGGACTGTCTGTAAGAACTAGGACTGTCTGTAGGAACTAGGACCGTCTGTGAGAACAAGGACTGTCTGTAAGAACAAGGACTATCTGTAAGAACAAGGACTGTCTGTAAGAACTCGGACTGTCTGCAAGAACTAGGGCTGTCTGTAAGAACAAGGACTATCTGTAAGAACTAGGACTGTCTGTAGGAACAAGGACTGTCTGCAAGAACTAGGGATGTCTGTAAGAACTAGGGCTTTCTGTGAGAACTAGGACTGTCTGTAAGATCTAGGGCTGTCTGTGAGAACTAGGACTGTCTGTAAGAACTAGGACTGTCTGTAGGAACTAGGACCGTCTGTGAGAACAATGACTGTCTGTGAGAACAAGGTTTGTCTGTAAGAACTAGGACTGTCTGCAAGAACTAGGGCTGTCTGTAAGAACAAGGACTGTCTGCAAGAACTAGGGCTGTCTGCAAGAACTAGGACTGTCTGTAAGAACTAGGGCTGTCTGTGAGAACTAGGACTGTCTGTAAGAACTAGGACTGTCTGTAGGAACTAGGACCATCTGTGAGAACAAGGACCGTCTGTGAGAACAAGGTTTGTCTGTAAGAACTAGGACTGTCTGCAAGAACTAGGGCTGTCTATAAGAACAAGGACTGTCTGCAAGAACTAGTGCTGTCTGTAAGAACTAGGACTGTCTGTAAGAAGTAGGACTGTCTGTAAGAACTAGGGCTGTCTGTAAGAACTAGTGCTGTCTGTAAGAAAAAGGACTGTCTGCAAGAACTAGGGCTGTCTGTAAGGACAAGGACTATCTGTGAGAACTAGGACTGTCTGTAGGAACTAGGGCTGTCTGTGAGAACTAGGACTGTCTGTAAGAACTAGGACTGTCTGTAAGAAGTAGGACTGTTTGTAAGAACTAGGGCAGTCTGTAAGAACAAGGACTATCTGTAAGAACTAGGACTGTATGTGAGAACAAGGACTGTCTGTGAGAACTAGGACTGTCTGCAAGCACTAGGGCTGTCTGTAAGAACAAGGACTATCTGTGAGAACTAGGACTGTCTGTAGGAACTAGGGCTGTCTGTGAGAACTAGGACTGTCTGTAAGAACTAGGGCTGTCTGTGAGAACTAGGACTGTCTGTAAGAACTAGGACTGTCTGTGAGAACTAGGACTGTCTTTGAGAACTAGGACTGTCTGTAAGAACTAAGGTTGTCTGTAAGAACAGGAACTGTCTGTAAGAACAAGGACTGTCTGTAAGAACTAGGACTGTCGGTAAGAACTAGGGCTGTCTGTAAGAACTAGGACTGTCTGTGAGAACTAGGACTGTCTGCAAGAACTAGGGCTGGCTGTAAGAACTAGGACTGTCTGTAAGAACTAGGGCTGTCTGTGAGAACTAGGACTGTCTGTAAGAACAAGGGCTGTCTGTAAGAACAAAGATTGTCTGTGAGAACTAGGACTGTCTGTAAGAACTAGGACTGTCTGTGACAACTAGGACTGTCTGTGACAACTAGGACTGTCTGTAAGAACTAGGGCTGTCTGTGACAACTAGGACTGTCTGTAAGAACTAGGGCTGTCTGTAGGAACAAGGACTGTCTGTAAGAACTAGGGCTGTCTGTGAGAACTAGGACTGTCTGTAAGAACTAGGACTGTCTGTGACAACTAGGACTGTCTGTAAGAAAAGGACTGTCTGTATATCGTGATTTGTATCCCACCATAGGCGACAAACGGATAAATGAAGGACATTATTACTTCCACCATGCATGTGAATTGGGACAGCAGTATACTATGGAGGGCTCCGGGTTAGGACCCCCGACCCCCCCCCCCCCCCTTCCCGCATTCTAGAAAGATAAAAACTCCTTCTCGATTACGGACCACAGAGAGAGATAAGCAAAAAGCTGCAGCGTGGAGCGGCGTCTCCCCTGTGGGTTCCTTTGTCATCACTCCATGCATATCTAGGGGGACGTCTTCTGTCCGTCCTGGACACACTTCCATCACGTGGTCTCTTGTTGCCCAGCGGTTCGGAGCCACGGAATGTCATGGGTTCCACGGATTGTATTATCGTTCATCATGGATTCATGTGGAGAAGAACGAGGCGGAAAGGAAACAGGTTTTCATTTTCAGTTTTTCCTCCTCACTTTAAAAAAAAATCCCAATTCTTGTATTAACCCCTCGCTGTCTGGGGGTTGTTGTGTTTTGGGGGATGAGTTGTATTAACCCCTCGCCGTCTGGGGGTTGTTGTCTTTTGCGGGATGAGTTGTATTAACCCCTCGCCGTCTGGGGGTTGTTGTGTTTTGCGGGATGAGTTGTATTAACCCCTCACCGTTTGGGGGTTGTTGTCTTTTGCGGGATGAGTTGTATTAACCCCTCGCCGTCTGGGGGTTGTTGTGTTTTGTGGGATGAGTTGTATTAACCCCTCGCCGTCTGGGGGTTGTTGTGTTTTGCGGGATGAGTTGTATTAACCCCTCGCCGTCTGGGGGTTGTTGTGTTTTGCGGGATGAGTTGTATTAACCCCTCACCGTTTGGGGGTTGTTGTGTTTTGCGGGATGAGTTGTATTAACCCCTCGCCGTCTGGGGGTTGTTGTCTTTTGCGGGATGAGTTGTATTAACCCCTCGCTGTCTGGGGGTTGTTGTGTTTTGCGGGATGAGTTGTATTAACCCCTCGCCGTCTGGGGGTTGTTGTGTTTTGCGGGATGAGTTGTATTAACCCCTCGCCGTCTGGGGGTTGTTGTGTTTTGTGGGATGAGTTGTATTAACCCCTCGCCGTCTGGGGGTTGTTGTGTTTTGTGGGATGAGTTGTATTAACCCCTCGCCGTCTGGGGGTTGTTGTCTTTTGCGGGATGAGTTGTATTAACCCCTCGCCGTCTGGGGGTTGTTGTCTTTTGCGGGATGAGTTGTATTAACCCCTCGCCGTCTGGGGGTTGTTGTCTTTTGCGGGATGAGTTGTATTAACCCCTCGCCGTCTGGGGGTTGTTGTGTTTTGCGGGATGAGTTGTATTAACCCCTCGCCGTCTGGGGGTTGTTGTGTTTTGCGGGATGAGTTGTATTAACCCCTCGCCGTCCGGGGGTTGTTGTGTTTTGCGGGATGAGTTGTATTAACCCCTCGCCGTCTGGGGGTTGTTGTGTTTTGCGGGATGAGTTGTATTAACCCCTCGCCGTCTGGGGGTTGTTGTCTTTTGCGGGATGAGTTGTATTAACCCCTCGCCGTCTGGGGGTTGTTGTGTTTTGTGGGATGAGTTGTATTAACCCCTCGCCGTCTGGGGGTTGTTGTGTTTTGCGGGATGAGTTGTATTAACCCCTCGCCGTCTGGGGGTTGTTGTGTTTTGTGGGATGAGTTGTATTAACCCCTCACCGTCTGGGGGTTGTTGTGTTTTGTGGGATGAGTTGCATTAACCCCTCGCCGTCTGGGGGTTGTTGTGTTTTGTGGGATGAGTTGCATTAACCCCTCGCCGTCTGGGGGTTGTTGTGTTTTGTGGGATGAGTTGTATTAACCCCTCGCTGTCTGGGGGTTGTTGTGTTTTGTGGGATGAGTTGTATTAACCCCTCGCCGTCTGGGGTTTGTTGTGTTTTGTCGGATGAGTTGTATTAACCCCTCGCTGTCTGGGGGTTGTTGTGTTTTGTGGGATGAGTTGTATTAACCCCTCGCTGTCTGGGGGTTGTTGTGTTTTGCGGGATGAGTTGTATTAACCCCTCGCCGTCTGGGGGTTGTTGTGTTTTGCGGGATGAGTTGTATTAACCCCTCGACGTCTGGGGGTTGTTGTGTTTTGTGGGATGAGTTGTATTAACCCCTCGCCGTCTGGGGGTTGTTGTGTTTTGCGGGATGAGTTGTATTAACCCCTCGCCGTCTGGGGGTTGTTGTCTTTTGCGGGATGAGTTGAATTAACCCCTCGCCGTCTGGGGGTTGTTGTGTTTTGTGGGATGAGTTGCATTAACCCCTCACCGTCTGGGGGTTGTTGTGTTTTGCGGGATGAGTTGTATTAACCCCTCGCCGTCTGGGGGTTGTTGTGTTTTGTGGGATGAGTTGTATTAACCCCTCGCGTCTGGGGGTTGTTGTGTTTTGCGGGATGAGTTGTATTAACCCCTCGCGTCTGGGGGTTGTTGTGTTTTGCGGGATGAGTTGTATTAACCCCTCGCCGTCTGGGGGTTGTTGTGTTTTGCGGGATGAGTTGTATTAACCCCTCGCCGTCTGGGGGTTGTTGTGTTTTGCGGGATGAGTTGTATTAACCCCTCGCCGTCTGGGGTTTGTTGTGTTTTGTCGGATGAGTTGTATTAACCCCTCGCTGTCTGGGGGTTGTTGTGTTTTGTGGGATGAGTTGTATTAACCCCTCGCCGTCTGGGGGTTGTTGTGTTTTGTCGGATGAGTTGTATTAACCCCTCGCCGTCTGGGGGTTGTTGTGTTTTGCGGGATGAGTTGTATTAACACCTCGCCGTCTGGGGGTTGTTGTGTTTTGTCGGATGAGTTGTATTAACCCCTCGCTGTCTGGGGGTTGTTGTGTTTTGTGGGATGAGTTGTATTAACCCCTCGCCGTCTGGGGGTTGTTGTGTTTTGTCGGATGAGTTGTATTAACCCCTCGCCGTCTGGGGGTTGTTGTCTTTTGCGGGATGAGTTGTATTAACCCCTCGCTGTCTGGGGGTTGTTGTGTTTTGTGGGATGAGTTTTATTAACCCCTCGCCGTCTGGGGGTTGTTGTCTTTTGCGGGATGAGTTGTATTAACCCCTCGCCGTCTGGGGGTTGTTGTGTTTTGTGGGATGAGTTGTATTAACCCCTCGCCGTCTGGGGGTTGTTGTGTTTTGTGGGATGAGTTGTATTAACCCCTCGCCGTCTGGGGGTTGTTGTGTTTTGCGGGATGAGTTGTATTAACCCCTCGCCGTCTGGGGGTTGTTGTGTTTTGCGGGATGAGTTGTATTAACCCCTCGCCGTCTGGGGGTTGTTGTCTTTTGCGGGATGAGTTGTATTAACCCCTCGCCGTCTGGGGGTTGTTGTGTTTTGTGGGATGAGTTGTATTAACCCCTCGCCGTCTGGGGGTTGTTGTCTTTTGCGGGATGAGTTGTATTAACCCCTCGCCGTCTGGGGGTTGTTGTCTTTTGCGGGATGAGTTGTATTAACCCCTCGCCGTCTGGGGGTTGTTGTGTTTTGCGGGATGAGTTGTATTAACCCCTCGCCGTCTGGGGGTTGTTGTGTTTTGCGGGATGAGTTGTATTAACCCCTCGCCGTCTGGGGGTTGTTGTGTTTTGCGGGATGAGTTGTATTAACCCCTCGCCGTCTGGGGGTTGTTGTGTTTTGCGGGATGAGTTGTATTAACCCCTCGCCGTCTGGGGGTTGTTGTGTTTTGCGGGATGAGTTGTATTAACCCCTCGCCGTCTGGGGGTTGTTGTGTTTTGTGGGATGAGTTGTATTTTGATACCATTAATGTACTGCAAAACATTTAAGAAGCTCTAAGCATGACATCGGCTCCACTCACTCGGGGATTGACATTCTTGGGATCGGTGGAGTTCCCAGCGGTCGGACCCCCAACAATCATACAGTAACCCCCAATCCTGTGACTAGAGGATAACCTGATACCGTGGCATGACCCCTGGAGTTATTGCTATATAGCACATACATACTCTGCAGCCCTGTACACAGATTGGCATTACTGCACATTGGGCCCCGTCCCTATAGGGCCTCGCAATCTGAATTCACACAGGAAAAACATACAAACTTTGATGTTGTCCTTGGTCAGATTTGCGCCCGAACTCCATCACTGCACGGCTACTGTGCTAACCACTGAGCCACCCTGCTGGTGAAAGCTCTGACAATTCAGTATGACAACTCAGACCTCTAAGGGCCCTTTTACACGGGATGACCTGTGGGGTGCAGATGCCCGACAGGTCGTCCCAGCAATGATAATCCCGTACTTTTAAACAGGCAGTCATTCATAGATGAATGACAGCCTGTTTACATGGGCCGATCCGGCGCTCCCTTTTTATGTACATTTTATGCAATGTTCTCATTGGACGATGAGTCTTGCGTGTATTTAGACTGAATAATAAACAATATTATCGCTGATCGCAGGAATCTGGATGATATCTCAGCCCGTGTGAAAGGGCCCCAAGCCGAGTGCCATTATAGGGCCACTATTCAGTACTATTGCAGTGACAGCATTATATTGGCTCCATATCTGGTACTGTGAACCTGGCTCTATAACTCAGCACTATGTTGGCACGAGGTCTGCTACTATTGTATTACAACCACTGCATGCCGGGCAGCATTATAGTCACATTATGTCTGGTAACATTGTAGTGATGCTGTTACATTGTCACTAGATCTGGTTACACTCTTCGTCAGTAACACTCCGGCCCCCAGAAGTTGTCGTGTTGCTGCAGACCTCGTCCTGCGGTTCCATCTCAGGCAGATCTGTAGATGATGAGAGTTGTGGTCATTAGATGAACGGTCTTGTCACCGGAGGCCCTAAAAGTGGTTCCCCCTTGGCCTATAAGAGGCTCTCATAGGCCCTTTGTGTGTAGTGACCTCTTCTTCCACTTGTAGGGCTTGTTGACCACTAGACGCCTCTACGACACAGAGAAGAGATTTTATCCTGTTACCAGAGGGGGGCGCATTATTGGGATGTGAGAAGCTGGATGGTCGTATCGATGAATTGTCCCCCACCGGCCGTTCTGACCAGACTGTTAGGAGGTGTTGGGACCAGTTTGTGGGGGCACACACAGTGACCGGACTCAGGACGCCCCCTACAGACCACCAGTAGAGAGGAGCATCTGACCAGACTGTTAGGAGGTGTTGGGGACCAGTGGATGTGTGAGGGCACACAAGGTGACCGGGCTCAGGACCCCCTACAGACCGCCAGTAGAGAAGAGCATATGACCAGACTGTTAGGAGGTGTTGGGGACCAGTGGATGTGTGAGGGCACACAAAGTGACCGGGCTCAGGACCCCCTACAGACCGCCAGTAGAGAAGAGCATATGACCAGACTGTTAGGAGGTGTTGGGACATGTGGATGGGGGCACACAAGGTGATTGGGCTCAGGACGTCCCCTACAGACCACCAGTAGGGAGGAGCGTCTGACCAGACTGTTAGGAGGTGTTGGGACCAGTAGATGTGAGGGCACACAAGGTGACCGGGCTCAGGACGCCCCTACAGACCACCAGTAAAGAGGAGCGTCTGACCAGACTGTTAGGAGGTGTTGGGACATGTGGATGGGGGCACACAAGGTGATTGGGCTCAGGACGTCCCCTACAGACCACCAGTAGGGAGGAGCGTCTGACCAGACTGTTAGGAGGTGTTGGGACCAGTGGATGTGAGGGCACACAAGGTGACCGGGCTCAGGACGCCCCTACAGACCACCAGTAAAGAGGAGCGTCTGACCAGACTGTTAGGAGGTGTTGGGACAAGTGGATGGGGGGCACACAAGGTGACTGGGCTCAGGATGCCCCCTACAGACCACCAGTAGAGAGGAGCATCTGACCAGACTGTTAGGAGGTGTTGGGACCAGTGACCGGGCATCTGCCATCTCTTCCAATCGTTGGACACAGCTAAACTCCCCCCATCCCTTTTTTGCAGCTCCCATAGAAGTCTATGGCAGCTCCCTCGTTTTTCTTTAAGGCGGATATTTATTGGCAGCAGGTAATTTCGGTCGCTTATCTGCTATACCTTTCGGTCTGATATTCTTGCGCGGCTAAACGTTGTTCGTCTGAATGAATACATTGGAAACCATTGATTCTGATGGTGGCGGTTTTATTGCGGTGCTAACCTAGCTGCGCAGAAACACTGGTGTGCTGGAGGCCTGAAGGTGCGTTTAGACGGAACGATAATTGTTCTGAAAATTGTTCAAACGAATGAAGGTGAATGATAATCGCGGGGTTTTCGCTCGTCTTCAGTTTCAGACGGCTTCTGGTTACGTTTAAACTCTCCGCTGACAGGAATGTGAAATACGCAGCGAGACGTTCACGATTTAATGGTGATTTGCCTGCGCGAACAACTGGGTGATGATGTCATCAGCTCGTTCAGTCGGGCAAACGCGAATCTGGAGGTTCTGACTTGGGGTAGAAGGGCCATAACTCCCAGCATGCCAACGCCTCTCTGGACCTGCTGGGAAAGTTATCGTAGCAACGACTACAGATTATAAGTCACTCATCTAGATAATGGAAAACTAAGGAATCCGCCGGTCGCCGCTGGGTCAGAACAAAACCCTGAGCCCCCGTCTATTGATTGCCATTGTCATTGGCCGCCCAGCCTCCCTATTGTCAGCTGTAATAGGGAAGCCTCCAATCCCCATTGACTATTTGCACCATGTAATGCCCCACTGCTCTTCACAAGTTACAATTATTGGCCCCAGAGGGGATAAGAAGATCGTCTCCATGCGGGGGGCTCCGCGCTTCCGGACCTCCTTCTATGAAGAGTTCTTTATCTATTGACTCCCCGTCCCCAATTCCATTCCCCTTATTTAGTTCCTAGTATTTCTTAGCGGATTAAAGTATCACAGAGGGCAGGATAAAGACGCCGATGTGGCATCGGTGTAACACAGAGCCATGGCCATATGTGGAGTCACATCCTGGTCCTCCTGGTCTGTAATCTCCGGACGGCTGGCCCAGCACACCTCTTCCTCTTCCCCAGGATGTGTCGCCCCCACACCTGAGTGATAATATTAGGACGGCTAGCCGGAGGGAAGTCCCCAGGCAGCCTGCAAAAACACAGGGAAGTCGCTTGCTCAAGATCCTACCACTCTAAAGTCTCAAAAAGTTGCTTTCTTTCAACCCCAAATTCCCCAAATCCCCAAGTCATCCCCAACTTGTCTTCATTTTACTTATTAAAAGTTACATTTGGCAGTTACTTGGATGCAATTGTTTCGGTGGAACAAATATGGCTGCCAATACAGCTCCACCGGGGGTTGATCCGGCTGTCCTAGACTCCTGATTGGACAGTTTGCCTCGTGGTGTTACGGGTCTTATGTCGGATGGCGCCCCTTGGTGGCCCTTCTGTTGTCGTGCAGTCCAGGTACCGCTGGACATATACAGGAGACAATGGTCACACAAAACAGATGATCTGGGTTATTTGGGGCGATCAATGCTTAAAAGAGTAAGAATCATCAGCGATGGACAATGTCAGACCGCAGTCTGCTGGGAAATGTGAAGTGTATGGCATGATCTGGGATCTGAGGGGCGGGAGGGGTTCACCACTGAGACCCCCACTAATCCCAAGAACAGGGGTGCCAGGACCCCGTCTTCTGCTCTCTGTGGACTCGCCGCATGCCTTGGGGCTCTTTCACACGAGTGTTTTTCAGCAGGTAGCACCCGCGGGTTTTGTGTGTAAGACGCGGTAACTGACATAACATTAGCAGCAATGGCGCGCCTCACATAAAGCGCGCAAAAGATGTGCAACAAATAACGTGACGTGCGCTATATTGGAGCGTATTATACGCCATAGTGTATGGGGACTTGTTGGCATGCAGCAGTATGCGGTGCGTGTGAGAGCGGCCCTGCAGCGAGGAGGACTGTGATGGAGCAGCGGTCGCGCAGGAATCATCAGTGGGGCTGACGGCGATGGCGGAGCGCTCGTCTGCCACTACCTCTGACAGATCCCACGAGTCCGGCTCCCCGCTCTACACCAAACATCACATTTCTAAGACAACTAAAAGGCCTTTTTCTTTCTTGTTTTTATGGAAATGCGTCTCTCGGTGTCACACAGTGCAAATGTGTTTACAAAACAGCCACAGATTGTCCGCGGGGGCCGACTTCTAGTGTTCAGGTAACAATCAGAATGCTTTGTAGGAACCCGATTGTTTTGCTCATTGCTTATAAAGCTCCTCACATCTACATATGTTTTCTGCTTCTTTACTTGTAAATTTGTGCATCCTCATTGGGGGGGGGGGGGGGGGGCAAAATAAACAATTATCATGGATCTCGTTAATTACCATTTCCTGATCTCCTCTGTTTATCCCAATGAGCCCCTCACTGAATTGCTCAAGGGTGTGATAATTAGTGCAAAGTAGATGAATAGACAGACAGATAGGAGATAGATAGATAGATAGATAGATAGATAGATAGATAGATAGATAGATAGATAGATAGATAGATAGATAGATAGATAGATAGGAGATAGATAGATAGATAGATAGATAGGAGATGGATAGGAGATGGATAGGAGATGGATAGGAGATGGATAGGAGATGGATAGGAGATGGATAGGAGATGGATAGGAGATAGATAGATAGATAGATAGATAGATAGATAGATAGATAGATAGATAGATAGATAGATAGGAGATGGATAGGAGATGGATAGGAGATGGATAGGAGATAGATAGATAGATAGATAGATAGATAGGAGATAGATAGATAGATAGAAGATAGATAGATAGATAGATAGATAGATAGATAGATAGATAGATAGATAGATAGATAGATAGGAGATAGATAGATAGGAGATGGATAATAGATAGATAGATAGATAGATAGATAGATAGATAGATAGATAGATAGATAGGAGATGGATAGGAGATAGATAGGAGATAGATAGATAAATAGATAGATAGATAGGAGATAGATAGATAGATAGATAGATATGAGATAGATAGATATGAGATAGATAGATATGAGATAGATAGATAGATATGAGATAGATAGATAGATATGAGATAGATAGATAGATAGATATGACATAGATATATAGATAGATATGAGAAAGATAGATAGATATGAAATAGATATGGGATAGATAGATAGATAGATAGATATGAGAAAGATAGATAGATAGATATGGGATAGATAGATAGATAGATATGAGATAGATAGATAGATAGATAGATAGATAGGAGAAAGATAGATAGATAGATATGAGATAGATAGATAGATAGATATGACATAGATATATAGATAGATATGAGAAAGATAGATAGATATGAAATAGATATGGGATAGATAGATAGATAGATATGAGATAGATAGATAGATATGGGATAGATAGATAGATAGATAGATAGATAGATAGATAGATAGATAGATAGATAGATAGATAGATAGATAGATAGATATGAGATAGATAGATAGATAGATATGAGATAGATAGATAGATAGATAGATAGGAGATAGATAGATAGATAGATAGATATGAGATAGATAGATAGATAGATAGATATGAGATAGATAGATAGATATGAGATAGATATGAGATAGATATGAGATAGATAGATAGATAGATAGATAGATATGAGATAGATATGAGATAGATAGATATATAGATAGATAGCTAGATAGATATGAGATAGATAGATATGAGATAGATAGAGAGATATGAGATAGATAGATAGATAGATATGAGATAGATAGATAGATAGATAGATAGATAGATAGATAGATAGATAGATAGATAGATAGGAGATAGATAGATATGAGATAGATAGATATGAGATAGATAGGACATAGATAGATAGATAGATAGATAGGAGATAGATAGATATGAGAAAGATAGATATGAAATAGATATGGGATAGATAGATAGATAGATAGATAGGAGATAGATAGATAGATAGATAGATAGATAGATAGATAGATAGATAGATAGATAGATAGATAGATATGATATAGATGTCATTGGATCGGCTCTCCGGTGGCGTTGCTGTAGAGTCTGCATTTGCAGCTGGACCCCTATTCCTATAACCTCAGATACCACATTGCTCCCAGGTGAGCGCGGCCTCCATGAAGTGCAGATTCACCTTCCTGCAGGTGTTTTTCATTGTGCTGCAGTACCACAGAATAGATGGCCCCACATTTAGTTGTGTCATTATGACTAGCCGATGCCATTTATTAGCTGGAGCAGACAGACTACAGATGGAGGTTACACTGCATTGCGTAATACCTGGAATGACCAGCACTCCTCGTCATGCTTGTTCCAAGGCTTCCGGTAATGAGATTTAGATATACGGGCCTCATTGGTCATTGTCTGGCCATAATCATTGTAAAATGAGAACTTCTGCAACTTTGTAATATACTCTGTACCGGAATGTCTCATTATTTTCATGATCTCTGTTTTCAGTCAGTAAATGCCTTCTCCCAGGAGGTGGGAGCCTTTATAGAGCTCATGCTCCTCACAGCCCAGGCTTTGCTCTAATTGTATCCAGTCTAGTCATTCCTCAGTGAGCTGAACACATCAGCAGCTCAGATATCTCTCTAGTTCTACAATGTTGCAAACTAGCAGGAAGTAAAAAGTTTCTGCCTTTACTTTGATCAATCTTTATTTACATAGAACTGGAGAACACTCTAAACTCCTGAGCTATGTGGTGAACACAGAGAAGACATGCCAAACCTCTAATCTACTTTACAGGTCTCATCCATTTGAATAGATTAAAGGAGACTTCCAGTGCTAAACATTTATCATCTACTCATTGGATGACCAAAACTTAGAAGTAGCTTGAAGCTACTTGGATCTGCTTGAAGTCTCGTGATGACCAAGGAGCTTAGCAAAGTAGTTTAAAATTCCTTGGTCATTCTTTAAATTAAGGAGCTTAGATCGTGACTTGAAGCTCCTTGAGGCTCAAAGTTTACCAGTGAAATAGATTGAAACTCCTTGGTCCTCTTTGAAGCCAGTGAACTAAAAAGATACTGTAGCATGAAGCTTCTTGGTTGCTCTTGAAGCCAAATAATAATCAAAGACCATTAAAAGCATATTGAAGTTTATTGTTTTTTCTTGAAGTCCAATGATAACCAAAGGAACTCAAAAATCACTTCAAACTCCTTGCCCTCCATGGAACCAATAATGACAAAACAGCTCAGAAAAAAAAATAATGCTCATTGGTCCTCCATAAAGCCATTGGATGACCAATGAACTTTAGTTCTACTTGATGCCAAGGAATTTAGAAGGCAGCTTGAAGCTCATGAATCCTTTTTGAAGTTCAAAGATGACCAGGAAAGTCAGAAGGTTAGCTTGATGTTCCCTGTTCCTTCCTAAAGCATAAAGATGACCAATAAAGTCGTAATTAGAATTAAATTCCTTGGTTACTCTTCCTTGTATCCAATAAACTTTGAAGGTAAAAGGAGGTTCTTTGTGTTTTCTTGAAGCCAAAAGATGACCAAAGATCTTTAAAAGTGGATTAAAGCCTTCCAGTCTTTCATCAAGCCCAAAGAAGAGCAAGGAACTTACAATTCACTCGAAACTCCTTGGTCCTCCTTAAAACTAAGGAATTCAGAAGGTAGCTTGAAGTTCCTTGGTCCTCTTTGAAGCCAAAAGATGACCAATGAACTCCAAAATAGACTGAAACTACTTGGTCCTCCTTGAACTAATAAACTCAATAAGGTAGCAGGAAACTCTTTGCTTGTTCCTGGTGTCAAATAACGACCAAAGACCTTTTAAAAGTAGATTGAGGTTCCTTGGTCCTCCTTGAAGTCCAAAGATAACGACAAGACTCAAAAATAGCTTGAAACATCTTGATCTTCCTTGAAAAAAAGGAACTGGGAGCAGAGCTTTAAGCCCAATGATGAGAAAGGAAGTCAGATTATAGTTTAATGCTCCTTAGTCCTCTTTGAAGCTCATTGATGACCAAGGAACTGATGGGCTATTTTAATGATTCTTGGTTCTCCTTTAATGGAATACTGTATGTGTACCAACTACCCTCAACTGCCAAGTACTGTTTATAGTTTTACTATTCTTTATACGCCAGTAGGCCTTTGGTTGACCTCAGGCATAACCGCGACCTCGGAACGCTCTATAGTGATGTTAATTATTTTCATCATATCCTTCCTACCAAAGGCATAATATGAGACATCCAATGAAAGAGCACCTCCAGAGTGACGGCATTCATCTTCTTCACATTCCTTCTGTAAGAAGATCCAATTTTGTAATAGTGCAGTAAACTTCTTAGAAAGCAGACAGCTGAATAACTGAGGACTTACTAAGTGAGAGTCTCTTTCCAAGCACAGTGTATGACTCCAAAAGAAATGCGGGGGCCTCCTGCTGTCTAATTAGCCATCGGTGCATTAGTCTGAATAATTCATGCGTTGTGAGGCCCCTGGACAGGACGGTGAGAGCCAAGGATCTCTGCTAGATAAATATTATGTTTGTACCCGCTCAGGGCCAAACAACCCACGTGACCGTGATCAGCGGAGGATGATGATGACGATGCTCATCACACAGGAGAAGCTGTGCAGGAGACAGGCATGCTACCTTGTTTCCTGTCAGCAGACATCTCTCCACAGTCTTCTGCACCGCACACCATGTGATACTATTATATTTACATAGCTCGCCGGGGATCGCCGTGCTCTCCGGCTCTGACTCTTGCCTAATTTTGGGGGCAAATATTTATTTTGGATGTCATTTTGTGCCAAATCTATAGGAGTTATGGATGAGATTACTAGCCAATTGTAGGACCTACTAATAAGAGACCACAAAGGAAGCCCCTCGTGTACCAGCACTGATGGGAGGACAATGGTAAGGTCTGTAAGTGGAACTGTTCACCTTTAGGGATCACCTGCGCTTTCACATCCCACCTCTTGCGTTCTGTCGGACGTTTTCTTTCGACAGCTAAACACGGTCCCATATAGCACTCATATAGCACTCATATAGTGATCATATAGCACTTTACAGGGCTGTCTTCTGCTGCCGGAAAGAGACAAAAATGGCTGACGGAGCACCAGCGCCAAAGTATGAAGGTGCAGGTACTAGTTACATCTTGTGAAAAACACAACAGTGGAAAGGAAAGTGATTCTGGTGGCGGCCCGTTCCGCTCACCTTCAGGAAGGTAAATGCTGGCCAGTATATTAGGAACACCCTGTGGTGCCGGAACAGGAGCCAGGAAGGGAAGTAGAAACATCTTTACTGCAGCATAAAACAAAGAAGGGCTACGCGCCTCACCGCCTAAAGCGCTGCACCATTCTGAGGAAGCTCATCAATGGTTTTTGCCTAAAAACCCCTTTAGATTGATCCTTGAGCTAACTCTTCAGCTCCTTGTTGGCCTGCATTGCAGTCCCTCTACCCAGGAGAAGGAGAGATGGTACTATCAGAACGGAGAGCTTACCTCCTCAAGGGCCCCATAGCAGTTGCATGATTGCATCTCCTTGTGGCCAACTTTAGCATATTGTTAGACTAGCCGATTCTCATTTGCACGAGAGCGAATGACTTCACCGCTAGATTGTGCAGCCTGTTTAGACAGCTAGGTGCATCGTCGGCTCATTCAGATGAGAATCATTCAGAATCGTTCAGTCTTTCACATTCGCTGTTTAAACAGAATGGTAAGTGAATGAGCCAATGAGCTGTTGGCTCGCTTTTAAACCCAGTGATTATCCTTCACTTTCACTTGTTTGAACGATTCTTTGAATGATGACCATTCGGTCTGGAAGCACCAGAGAGCCCTCATTCCAGTAAGACCCCTGGGTCATGCCTTAGGAAGTGTTATGTGTAGCAGCAGGAATGTTTCCAGTGTTGTCGTGGTTCATTCATTGACTTGGAGTATGCGTTGGGTGATGCCAGTCATAGCACATGGTGATCTCCCATTACAAACTGTGTGCCAAGTGTGCAGTGCAGAGCGGCCGCCCACCGCCTTCACCAACAAGCTCTTCTATTATCTATGGACATGATTGATTTACAATGTTCACAGACTTCACTGTGTGACTCACAATTCAGAAAAATGGGTCATGAGGTAGAAAGACAATCAGATGGTGTCACTGAGCGGTCTACCCTGAAGGAGCGTCTTGTGTTCACTGCTTCAGCAATTATTTGCTTGGTTAAACAGTGACTTAAAGACTCTCTCAGTGGCCTTAAACCTACGGAGTTCATTACGTATTGCTGCTACTGGTATGAAATGGAGTGATAAGTGAAAGTCATCGATCATCGATGCCACATGTGGTAAAATAAAGAGTAACTCGAGCTCCAAGAGTCGTCATTCAACACCCCAACTGGGAGAGCTCTGTGGCTCCAAATGCTAGATAGTCTGTTGGAGGGTAACCAACTATAGTTATAGGTCACCCTAGACTAATGCGATGGGTTCATCAAATATAGAAGTGTTGACAAATCCGAGGAATGATAAACCAAGCACGTTTACCAGTCCCAACTACCGATGTGCCAGTGAATTCAGACCTGAAGGGTCATTGCGCAATGCTTCTGGATGTCTAATCTGACATCGCTCTATGACTTCATGTACTACTTGTGTCATTGCTGCTACTGGTATAAAATGGTGTGACAAGTAAAAGTCATCGATCATCAGAGCCCACCATGGGAAAATCAGAAGACAATCCTCAAGAGTTACTATTCAACACCCAACTATGAGAGTTCTGTGGCCCTCACTGCTAGTTTGTTGGAGAGCAACCAACTATTGATTCTAGGTCATCCTAGATGAATGTAATGGGTTTATACAATATACATTTGCTGACCGATCCCTGGAATGACGAGTCAAGTGTTTTAGCTGATCTCCACTTCCAGTGTGCCAGTGGTTTTAAACCTAAAGAGTCATTGCGCCTCTTCTGGATGTCTAGTATGACTCTATGTACTACTTGTGTCATCGGATTTAGAACCACAAGTGTCCATGTGCTAATGATCTTTGACTTCAAAGTATAGACATGATATAAAGCTTTTGGGCCCCAATGTAAAATCTAAACTGGGGCCCCACCTTCCATGTGCCATTTAAGATAATGGCGTCTGCTTGTACAAGAGGAACATTGGATCCCCTCAGGTAATAGGCTCCAGGTGTAACTTCCATCTTTACACCACCTGCATCTATACTCATGCTTAATGCTATTCTGATCCCAATGGCCAGTGTTTTACTCCTCTATTGCCTTGGTTGCCATTTTTTTTAAATTCTGGATCCCAGGGGTCAGCTGGCCTTTGTTCCATGATTTGAGTGTAATTTTGCCAATTCCCTGCTGTATTAGAATGGGTTCATCAAACCACCTCTTGGTAAATCTAGTCTCATGCTGCATTTTGTGATCTCTTTACCATATGCACCTATATTAAATGGGTCCATACACCCTTGGTCTCTAGATGGAGCCCTCTTGGCTTTTGTTCAGCTGGTATTCATTGTGGATACTGATTACTTTCTGGATGGAATAGCCTGTACAGAGAACACATGGTGTCTGCCCTGAGCATCGCTTCATGTCTTCAACACAGGGGGCAAGAGCTTTTTCAAAAGTTTTCTATGG
Organism: Eleutherodactylus coqui; assembly: GCA_035609135.1. Taxonomy (NCBI): domain Eukaryota; kingdom Metazoa; phylum Chordata; class Amphibia; order Anura; family Eleutherodactylidae; genus Eleutherodactylus; species Eleutherodactylus coqui. The sequence continues at coordinate 173,716,935 of CM069413.1, forward strand.
TGCCTGATACAGGTCTTAAAGCTGCTGGGCTCCAATGCAAAATCTGCAACAAGAGTAATCAACTATAATATGAGTACTGGTCTCCTCATATGGGGAAGAGAGACCTTATGGATCCCCTAATGCTGCAGGGCCCTGGTGTATCTGCATCCTGTGTCCTCCTTATAGTTACCCCCAGCCCACCCCCTCAGGACTCTTCTTATGACTGTTTAGTACACATATGGCTCTTTTTTTTTGTAGTCTAAGACAGTTGCTATCTCGCTTATCTCCACAACTTGCATTGATTTCTGTATAGAGGGCTAAATTCAAGACTAGCTTTTCTATATGTCATGCAGATAGTGGGTTTGGAGGGAGTTCTGGGTTTATGAGGTGGGATGGGCTTCCACAAACCTTAATTTGGCCATGCCAAAAACTAGGGCGCTTTTAGAAGGGTAGAATTCTTGGCCCAAAGTAATGAGCGCCAATCGTGTTGATGGGTGCTTGTTTACTTGTGATTCACATGTGTTGAGAATGGCTTTTGTTTGCCTCCATAGGCCAGATGTATATCTTCCTTTTTAGATGGGGTGATTTACAGCCAATCAGCAAGTATTTTTGTGCTCGCTGAAGATCCATGACCAGCCAAAACTCAAGCATTCCCTCATTCGTTGGCCGATCTTTGGTCCTTTTACATGGCACAGTTGTTGGGTGAAGGAACCTTCAGTGGTAGAACGTTCCTCCAGTTGGGCCATGTAAAAGGCCCTTTAGATGACAAGTTAATGACTTGTCTCCTTTTATTACTTTCCCTCTGAGAATCCCAAGCTGTTAATAGTCTTTAATGCTGATTATAGGGAGGGTGAGTTAATTGGGATTACGCTGGTGTTGGTTTGCAGGTAAAATAACCTTTCCAAAGGAGGAGATCAGTTTAGCCCTAGAAATGGCGTTTTTTGCTTTGGTTGTGTTTTCGCTGATACTTGAGAGGTTGAGATAACTTCCTTTACGCCAACATGGAGATGATTAATGGGTCTGTCTCTGCCTGAGCCGTCATGTGCAGAGGATGGCCTGATTACCGGCAGTCCGTTATGATTACACCACTGCTTTGTGCTTATCTTGTTTCCAAAAACAAAAGGAGACACAAGCCAAATCCCAGCGCCTGCTAACATCATAGATGTGCGCCATTCACTCATCTCCACCTACACTACCCTGTAAGTGGAAGTCCCCACTTGTCCTTCTATTAAACACTCCATCAGGCCATTTCTTCACTAAAACTGTTTTGGAAAATGATTTTTCCAACCAATGTGGCTGCCATTAGAGCTTCTCAAGGCATCGGAATGGCAGATCTTTCACTTGATAATATACAGTTGTAAGAAAAAAGTAAGTGAACCCTTTTGGAATGAACCAGATTTCCACATTGATCGCTAATAAAATGGAGTCTGGTTGTATCTAAGTCACAATTATAGACAATCACAATGTAGCAAATACCACACACAGTTGTACCATCCATGTCTTTAATTGTAATCATCCACAGTGCAGGGAGAAAAAAAGTAAGTGAACCCTTAGATTTAATAACCCATTTTAGCAGCAATCACCTAAACCAAATGTTTCCTGTAGCTACAATCAAGATTTATACAATGATGAGGAGAAATTTGGGACTATTTTTGCCGCTAACATATTTTCGCTACTCATTTCTGGGATGCCTTGCATCCACAGCCCTCTTCAGATCATGTCATAGCATCACCATAGGGTTATGGTCAGGTCTCAGACTCTGCCATTTTATATTCAATGTTTTCCCCAACAATATCTTAGTTGATTACTTGTCTGCGTTGAGTCATTGTCTTCTAGTACTGCCCAACGTTTCTTCAGCTTCAGATCATGGACAGCCGCCCTTACATTCTCCTCTAAAATGTTCTAATCCACATTAGCATTCATCATTCCTTCAACGCTTGCAAGACTTCTGGGCCCTGAGGAGAATGCAGCTCCAATCCATGATGTCCCTTGCACCATCAGATGCATCTTCCACCATAGACCCAACCCACGATGCCCCATCCACTAGGCCTCACAGTTTCATGAGGTTTTGGTGTTGGTGTGCATGGCTCTTTTTCCTCCAGGCATAGCGTTATGTCGCATCCGTCCCAAAACTATGGAGGAACATCCAGGTGGTCTTAGGCAAACTTGAGATGGGCCCCAGTGCCGCTTCCCCCCAACACCAATCGGGGCATTTAAATGCCGCTGTCAGAATTTACAGTTGACTTAAAGGGTTTACAGCTGCGGTCAGTGTGAACAGACAGGCCCCAGATCCCACTGCATGGCTGGGACACAACTGTATGTCCTGGGGCGGGAAGGGGTTAATGTCATGGTTTGTCCCCATGCAGTTACAGCGTTCTCGGCAGCACATCTGGTTCGGCTGATCGCTGGGACGGTTACATGGAGCAATGATCAGAAACTAAGGCTCTGATGGATGTCTGTTCAGGCGTGGAGATTTGGCACAAAATCCTAGACAAAATAGCGCAGCATGCTGGGATATTCCAGTAAACGGGGTCTGTGTACTGCTGCTGGAGTCCGGCTAGTGCTGCATCTGGCAGTTCCAATATTTGTAATGGAAGTCACACAGGAGGCCATCGCACAGGTGTGAATGAGACCTAAGAGGGGCTTTATACTCAGCAGACAGTCTGAACAAGCAAAGATGTAGTGTAAAGCATGAGGGGCAGGGAAGAGCAGGAGCATCTAATGAGACAGGAAGACTATCTTAGATAGTGGGATGGGCTCTCTTCAGGGGTCTCACAATCCATCCTCCATCATTCAGCATGATAACTGTCGAAATGATCACCATAGATAGTAGGGTCGGCCATCTCCTCAGCTCTGCCCTGGGCGCCATCCCTCACACTTATCACTATATAGTATATATACTACACCCTGTCTTCTGTATTATCAGCAGCTTGGATGCCGTGTTTATTTGGTTAGTACATACATTGCCCCTCTCCCTTTTTCTTCTGGCACCGGAGGCGGCTGCCTAGTCTGCCTACTCCTTGACCTGACAATGTAGCCAAGGGCCCTTCTGTACCGGCCCATATGGGGGATGAGTGATCAGTTTGTCCCCAATTTGCTGCTCTCTGGGTGTTCTCTTGTATCCTCTCCCATCTCTCCCTGGAAGCTTGAAGTATGCCGGCCGCTCTCTTTATTAAAGAAGAAACCACTCCAGCAGCGGCCTCTCAGTGACGGCTCCTCTCCTGCCCTCAGGTGATCCTCACCTATGTCGGGGGCGCAGCGGCTTCAACATCCCTACAATGAGTGCCTGCACTTACTTCTAGCTCGCCGGGATAGATGGGGCTGATCACAGGACGTCACTTTGTCATCAGCTTGTTAAGTGGCCCTTCTAACAAGTAGGTGGACGACCCCTTTAGGCCTCATGTCCACTAGAAAAATACAATCCCTGCAGAATCTGCAGCAGATTTGCTTTAAATGGTATTTTTTTCCTTGCCTGCGGATATCCCCACCTATAGATAGTAATGTGGCCGATCCGCGCAGAATCCACACTAAAACGGAACATGCTGCGTTTTTTTTCCGCGCATGAAAAACGCAAATCGATTAAAATGCCATTTGCGGTTGCAAAATCCAATTTAATTGACGCCAATGATTTCCTATGGGCAAAATTTTACCCGCGGAATCCGCAATTCAACTTTTGCTAGTGGACATGAGGCCTCAGGGTGCCAAACCTTCACTCCTCTTCACCACTGAGTGTTACATTGTATCACAGATATCCTCCAGCTGAGTATCGGCAAATGATGTGATGCTCTCCTTAGCGGGACGGTTACACGATTGCAAAATTGAATCAAAATCCTGAATCTCCTGGCCACGGGGCATGTCAAGTGCAGCCGGCCCCCCGGAGGTTTAGGGGAACGGTTCCCCTATGACACCCGAATGCCTGAGGGCCACGCTGACCGACATTTCCACTTTTGCTTGATATGTTTTCATCGGATCAGTTAGCCTGAACAGCATGATGATTTACGGACGCCCCAGGCGGGGTGAGGTTTATTGTGAAAGCAAACTAGTAGACAGCAGTTATCTTGGAATGAACCCCGAGGGCCATGCAGCCGAAAGAGACACTCCACTATGCAGCTGAGTCTTGGAAGTGGGGAAATAGAAAGGCAAGGAGGGAGATCTGGAAAGTTCCAGAGCCCAAGATGAAGAAGATATAGTGGGGAGACACTTTGTGGGCCTGGACCTTGAAAGGGGTGGGGTCAGAGAAAGATGGGGTGGAGCCTGGCACAACACTGCTCACTCTTAATAGGCTGGTGTCCGGTATAGAGATTGATTCACTCATCCTTGGATGGGCTTCTGAGCGGCAGCATTTTGTGGGATTCCTTAACAATCCCTTTAAATGGTAAGTCCGATGTGATATCAGGCCACACCCCCTTATTACTTTCCTGCCTCCAGTCCTACCTCCCTTTAAAGGTCCTAGCCAAAGTGTCTTCCTGCCAGGATATCCAGTGATCAGCTGTAGTCCGTGGGCAGACCTTGTAGTAGATGCCCTTTAGATAGGCCAACCATTGGGTATGAACTTTTGTTTGTCCGATTGCTGGACTGTCTAACGTGGCCAATGAGCAGCTGCCAAATAAATGAACACTCATTTGTTTGCTGATCGTAGATCGTCAGCATAGAAGTGCTCGCTGGACAGATGTACATTTACCCCGTTAACGGGAAGGTTACAGTCAGCCAGCGGGGGAAAGACAGATTATTAATGACCAATCGCCGTAATCTAAAGCAGTCATAGATCAACATGCTGGTGGACCACCATTGGTTTATGGCAGGCTGAGAATCAGCCCATGGAAAATGACCTTAGGTGCTTGATTTCTCTGCAGAGCCACCACAGAAGAAATGAAGTATTACACATCATGTCCATTCACATCAACAGGCTGTCTGTGTTATGCAGGACAGGCCGGGTCCTCCAGAGACAGAGACGCTCTTTATCACCGCTCTCTCAACTGGCCTCGTAATGAGGATCCTGAGGAGAGGATAGCCTACCATTAGGTGGAGTATAATACTATATATAGCAGAGAAGAAAGAGGTACAGCAAGAAATGACTCTACCCACAAAGAACAGAGGAGAGGAGAAAGAGGCACAGCAAGAAATGACTCCACCCACAAAGAGGAGAGCAGAGGAGAAAGAGGTCCAGCGAGAAATGACTCTACACACAAAGAACAGAGGAGAAAGAGGTACAGCAAGAAATGACTCTACCCACAAAGAACAGAGGAGAAAGAGGTACAGCAAGAAATGACTCTACCCACAAAGAACAGAGGAGAAAGAGGTACAGCAAGAAATGACTCTACCCACAAAGAGCAGAGGAGAAAGAGGTACAGCAAGAAATGACTCTACCCACAAAGAACAGAGCAGAGGAGAAAGAGGTACAGCAAGAAATGACTCCACCCACAAAGAGCAGAGGAGAAAGAGGTACAGCAAGAAATGACTCTACCCACAAAGAACAGAGGAGAGGAGAAAGAGGTACAGCAAGAAATGACTCTACCCACAAAGAGCAGAGGAGAAAGAGGTACAGCAAGAAATGACTCTACCCACAAAGAACAGAGCAGAGGAGAAAGAGGTACAGCAAGAAATGACTCCACCCACAAAGAGCAGAGGAGAAAGAGGTACAGCAAGAAATGACTCTACCCACAAAGAACAGAGGAGAGGAGAAAGAGGTACAGCAAGAAATGACTCTACCCACAAAGAGGAGAGGAGAGGAGAAAGAGGTACAGCAAGAAATGACTCTACCCACAAAGAGGAGAGGAGAAAGAGGTACAGCAAGAAATGACTCTACCCACAAAGAACAGAGGAGAGAAGAAAGAGGTACAGCAAGAAATGACTCTACCCACAAAGAACAGAGGAGAGGAGAAAGAGGTACAGCAAGAAATGACTCTACCCACAAAGAGCAGAGGAGAATGAGGTACAGCAAGAAATGACTCTACCCACAAAGAGCAGAGGAGAATGAGGTACAGCAAGAAATGACTCTACCCACAAAGAGCAGAGCAGAGGAGAAAGAGGTACAGCAAGAAATGACTCTACCCACAAAGACCAGAGGAGAAAGAGGTACAGCAAGAAATGACTCTACCCACAAAGAACAGAGAAGAAAGAGGTGCAGCAAGAAATGACTCTACCCACAAAGAACAGAGAAGAAAGAGGTACAGCAAGAAATGACTCTACCCACAAAGAACAGAGGAGAGGAGAAAGAGGTACAGCAAGAAATGACTCTACCCACAAAGACCAGAGGAGAAAGAGGTACAGCAAGAAATGACTCTACCCACAAAGAGCAGAGGAGAGGAGAAAGAGCTAGAGCAAGAAATGACTCTACCCACAAAGAGCAGAGCAGAGGAGAAAGAGGTACCACAAGAAATGACTCTACCCAGAAAGAACAGAGGAGAAAGAGGTGCAGCAAGAAATGACTCTACCCACAAAGAGCAGAGGAGAAAGAGGTACAGCAAGAAATGACTCTACCCACAAAGAGCAGAGGAGAAAGAGGTACAGCAAGAAATGACTCTACCCACAAAGAACAGAGAAGAGGAGAAAGAGGTACAGCAAGAAACGACTCTACCCACAAAGAACAGAGCAGAAGAGAAAGCAGACAAATGGAAAGAGGGGAGAATATCTAAAGAAGAATATAATGCGGTCTGCAGAAACTGTAGGGCAAGTGTCAGAAAAGCTTATAATGAATTGAAGCTTGCAACAAAGGCCAAAAGCAATAAAAAAGGATTTTGGGGTTCAAAAGCAAAAGAAAAGTCAAAGATGCTATTGGATGCTTACAGGATGAAAATGGTGAATTGGTGAAGAATGATGTTGAGTAGGCAGAACTATTCAATTCCTTTTTTTGTATCTGTTTTCTCTCAGAAAGTAGATGTAGCATCAACTGATCTTCCCTGTGCTATTGGGGGAAGAAAAGAATGCAGGCTATCTGTAAGCAGAGAGATGGTGAGGGAACACTTAGCTAACTTACATGAATGCAAGTCTCAAGGTCCAGATGAATTACATCCTTGGATACGTAGGAAGCAGCGGAGGTAATTGCTGAACCACTCACTGGAATCTGTGAAAATTCCTGGAGAACAGGAGAAGTCCCAGAAGATTGGAAAAGGGCAAATGTTGTGTCCATCTTCAAAAAAGGGAAGAAGGTGGATCCAGGAAACTACAGGCCTGTGAGCCTGACTTTTATACCGGGAAAGGTCTTTGAACAAATTATTAAACAGCATGTATGCAAGTACTTGGATGAGAATGGTGTAATTAACCAGAGCCAGCATGGGTTTGTAACAAACAAGTCATGCCAGACTAATCTAATGCCCTTCTATGACAGAATCACCGACTGGGCTGATCAGGGAAATGCAGTGGATATAGTATATCTTGACTTTAGTAAAGCATTTGCCAAATTATCTCATACTATATTTATTGAAAAAATGACCAAATCTGGGATTGACAAGGCAACTGTTAGGTGGATTCACAACTGATCAAATTTGCTGACGACACAAAGCTAGAAGGGATAGCTAACACTAGGGAAGAGAGAGAGTATTCAAAAAGATCTAGAAAAGCTTGCACAGTGGTCACTGACTAACAGCATGGTATTTAACAAGGAGAAATGCAAAGTCCTACATCTGGGCAAGAAAAATGAAGAAAGCACATACAAAATGGGAGGAATCGGGCTAAGCAGCAGCACATGTGAAAAAGACTTGGGTATACTAATAGATCATAGACTGAACATGAGTCAACAATGTGATGCAGCTGCCAACAAGGCAAACACAATTCTGGGATGTATTAAGAGAAGCATAGAGTCTAGATCACGTGAGGTCATTATCCCCCTCTACTCTTCCTTAGTCAGACCTCTTCTGGAATACTCGGTCCTGTTCTGGGCACCCCACTTTAAAAAAGACATAGACGAACTGGAGCAAGTTCAGAGAAGAGTTACTAAGATGGTGAGCGGTCTGCAAATCATGTCCTATGAGGAACGGTTAAAGGATCTGGGAATGTTTAGCAGAAGAGAAGGCTGAGAGGAGACTTAATAGCTGTCTACAAATATCTGAAGGGCTGTCACAGTGCAGAGGGATCAGCCCTATTCTCATCTGCACAAGGAAAGACTAGAAGCAATGGGATGAAACTGAAAAGGAGGAGACACAGATTAGATATTAGAGAGTGAGGGGGATCAATGAGTGGAACAGGTTGCCACGGGAGGTGGGGAGTTCTCCTTCAATGGGAGTCTTCAAACAAAGGCTGGACAGACATCTGTCTGGGGTGATTTAATGAATCCTGCACTCAGCAAGGGGTTTGACCCGATGACCCTGTTAAACCTGATGACCCCGAAGGACTTGTTGACCCCAGGGGTCCCTTCGTACCATTCTAGGACTCTATGACTAGGATACCAGTGTATTAGCCTGCAGATGTAGCAGAGCTCAGTCTCTTCTTGTCTTCCGTGCTCTGCAATTACTCGCGTGTTAAAATAATGCAATAGTTTTACCAGCAGTTCTAAACAAAATGCGCTGCAGTGACCCCTATTACAGCTTTGTGCTAAATAACAGAGTCGGCTCTGCTGCACGGACAGTCTCAGCTCAGCTGCATGTGTACAGCAGGCATTCATCGTGTCCTATTTTCTTTCCGTCTGGACATATAAATGCCAGTGTCTTTGTATTTCTCCATGTTTACTCTGCTCACTAAGCCCAAGACTGACTGTCTCCACGCCAAAAAGGGTATTTCCCATCTAATTCTGGCGCGCCATTGTCCCACTTGTGCCTGGATGGGCTCGGGGGCATTGTGCTGTCGGCATGACCCCCATCTCCTCCAAAGTCTGCAGTGAAAGTTAACCTTAGGCTGAGCCTTTCTTAGTCGTGCGCCCGGCAGATGTTCAGGAAATGACGCGGACGTCGTGCTCCGCCGATCGCTGCCAGTAGACAGCGGGACACAAATGAACCTCTTATTTTAGAGTTGCGGCAGGAAAAGTTGCGCTGAGTTGCAGGGATGGGGATGTCAGTGCGCAGGGAGCGCCGGTCCGCTGCGGTGGTGGATAATGCTGCGCTCGCTCACTAATTCCAGTCTCATCAGTCCGGGCCTTGTGCTTATAGTCTGCGTCCGGCAAACAGCCATCCAACGCAGTAATAGCGTGCAGCTCCATCCCAGGACTCAGCGTGGACCGCGGCGCAGGGAGGACGGCGGACATTTACTGCAAACATTCAGTATTGCACAGATTGCTCCTATCAGACCAGGGACCGTACTACATACATGTAAGCCCCCCAGTAAGACCCCAAATCACGTCCACTTCAGGGACGTCAGTCTGTCCGGTCAGCAGAAGCCATCGGGAATCCATCTCACCGGCCTTACTGCAAATGATAATGTGACAACCGGAGAGACGACAGCAGGACACCCGAAAAGCCAGACGATTCCTCTCTCCTTCCTGTCTGTTTCCTCTCTAGTTCTGCCTGGCCCTGGGGTCCTTGTCACTACCGGTATATGAGACGCTACCTGCAGCCCATCAGGTGTAGCGGCAGTCCTGCTCCTCTAGGATGGTACATCCATACGTGCCACAGCAAGAAGGCTTACTGTCCGAACAGGAGCAGATAGCGGGACAAGGGGCATTACATCCTGTATATAGTGATATGGAGCATGCTGGTATAACCTGGGCATCTCCTGTATATAATGATATATGTACAGCTGGTATAAGTTATACATCCTGTATATAGTGATATGGAGCATGCTGGTATAACCTGGGGATCTCCTGTATATAATTATATATGTGCAGCTGGTATAAGTTATACATCACCTGTATATAGTGATATGGAGCATGCTGCTATAACCTGGGTATCTCCTGTATATAATTATATATGTACAGCTGGTATATTATACATCCTGTATATAGTGATATGGAGCATGCCGGTATAACTTGGGTATCTGCTGTATATAATTATATATGTACAGCTGGTATGAGTTATACATCCTGTATATAGTGATATGGAGCATGCTGGTATAACCTGGGTATCTCCTGTATATAATGATATATGTACAGCTGGTATAAGTTATACATCCTGTATATAGTGATATGGAGCATGCTGGTATAACCTGGGTATCTCCTGTATATAATTATATGTGTACAGCTGGTATAAGTTATACATCTCCTGTACATAGTGATATGGAGCATGCTGGTATAACCTGGGTCTCTCCTGTATATAATTATATATGTACAGCTGGTATAAGTTATACATCTCCTGTATATAGTGATATGGAGCATGCTGGTATAACCTGGGTATCTCCTGTATATAATTATATATGTGCAGCTGGTATGAAATATACATCTCCTGTATATAGTGATATGGAGCATGCTGGTATAACCTGGGTATCTCCTGTATATAATTATATATCTACTACTGGTATGAGTTATACATCTCCTGTATATAGTGATATGGAGCAGGCTGGTATAACTTGGGGATCTCCTGTATATATTTATATATGTACTACTGCTATGAGATACACATCTCCTGTATATAGTGATATGGACCATGCTGGTATAACCTGGGTATCTTCTGTACATAATTATATATGTACAGCTGGTATAAGTTATACATCCTGTATATAGTGATATGGAGCATGCTGGTATAACCTAGGTATCTCCTGTATATAATTATATATGTACAGCTGGTATAAGTAATACATCTGCTGTATATAGTGATATGGAGCATGCTGGTATAACCTGGGTATCTCCTGTATATAATGATATATGTACAGCTGGTATAAGTTATACATCCTGTATATAGTGATATGGAGCATGCTGGTATAACCTGGGGATCTCCTGTATATAATTATATATGTGCAGCTGGTATAAGTTATACATCTCCTGTATATAGTGATATGGAGCATGCTGGTATAACCTGGGTATCTGCTGTATATAATTATATATGTACAGCTGGTATAAGTTATACATCCTGTATATAGTGATATTGAGCATGCTGGTATAACCTGGGGATCTCCTGTATATAATTATATATGTACAGCTGGTATAAGTTATACATCTCCTGTATATAGTGATATGGAGCAGGCTGGTATAACTTGGGGATGTCCTGTATATATTTATATATGTACTACTGCTATGAGATACACATCTCCTGTATATAGTGATATGGACCATGCTGGTATAACCTGGGTATCTTCTGTACATAATTATATATGTACAGCTGGTATAAGTTATACATCCTGTATATAGTGATATGGAGCATGCTGGTATAACCTAGGTATCTCCTGTATATAATTATATATGTACAGCTGGTATAAGTAATACATCTGCTGTATATAGTGATATGGAGCATGCTGGTATAACCTGGGTATCTCCTGTATATAATGATATATGTACAGCTGGTATAAGTTATACATCCTGTATATAGTGATATGGAGCATGCTGGTATAACCTGGGGATCTCCTGTATATAATTATATATGTGCAGCTGGTATAAGTTATACATCTCCTGTATATAGTGATATGGAGCATGCTGGTATAACCTGGGTATCTCCTGTATATAATTATATATGTACAGCTGATATAAGTTATACATCTCCTGTATATAGTGATATGGAGCATGCTGGTATAACCTGGGTATCTCCTGTATATAATTATATATGTACAGCTGGTATAAGTTATACATCCTGTATATAGTGATATGGAGCATGCTGGTATAACCTGGGTATCTCCTGTATATAATTATGTATGAACAGATGGTATACCTTATACCAGCTATACATACATGCGGTACACACCTCGTTGTTCTGCATGGTTCGCTAACTCTGATCTCTTCCTCCTCTGCTCCCTGACTCTGTCAGTGCACCGCCGGCCCGACCAATCACACCTGCAATCTCTCGGTAGTAGAAGGACCGCGCACCAGGGGAGTCTGCAGCCTGTCATTGGATGTCGGCTTCCCGGGTAACAGCGCTTCCCTCCCTGTGTGCCGGCCCGTGGCAGTGCAACAGCATATAGTGGGGGCCCATGGGACCCTGTTCATTGAGGGACCCGGTCGCAAATGGGACCCCTAGCGGTACGCCGGTGCCTGGATGTAGTCTATGAAGCACATGTAGATATTGTTTTGGTATTCTTGTGCTTTTTCCATGGTCAGTCGCAAGTTTCCAATATGGTTGCGGGCGCCAAGAAAGGTTTTCGGGCCATCTTGACCTGTGAGGATAGGCCTCACAAATGGTCTTTCATGGCTTCTGCTTCGAGCTGTATGCCACGCTCATTCCAGTCCATGTCCTTCTTTCCTTGCCACTCGCTGAACATCATCATTTAGCTTCCGCACTTCGACTTTCTTGCCGGCCACCTTTGCTGCTCTCTGTTATCGGCTGTTCTGAGGGCTCGCTTGGACAACCGATAGCATTGTTTTTCCTGCTTCTTTTAGGTGAGATGCTTACTGACTGTTTCCAGAATCGCAGACTGTATATCGGGCCGTAGTTCCTCTGGATGCTTTCTGATGTGTCCAGCAGTTCGAATCGGTTTGCTGTCTCAGCAGTGTGTGATCGGGGGATTTTAGAGGTGTCGAATTTTCTCGATGGAGCGACTTTCTTAATGCTACAGAATTTGATCTTAGCTGCAAGGAGTTCATGATCCGTGCTGCAGTCGGCGCCGGGGAAGGTTTTACTGCAACGACTGAACTTCACCAACAAGGATTACACAGGATAAAATCAATCTGACTTCGATGGAGGCCATTGGGGATGTCCACATGTACAGTCAGCAATTGGGAGATGTCTACATGTATAGTCGGCGTTTGGGGGATGTCCGCGTGTACAGTCAGCAATTGGGAGATGTCTGCCTGTACAGTCGGCAATTGGGAGATGTCCACATGTACAACTGGTGTTTGGGAGATGTCCACATGTACAGTCGGGATTTGGGAGATGTCTGCCTGTACAGTCGGCATTTGGGGGATGCCCACGTGTAGAGTTGGTGTTTGGGGGATGTCCATGTGTACAGTCAGCAATTGGGAAATGTCTACGTGTACAGTCGGCGTTTGGGGGTGCCTGCATGGACAGTTGGTGTTTGCGGGTTGTCCACCTGGACAGTCAGTGTTTGGGGGTGTCCACATGAACAGTTGGTGTTTGGGGAATGTCCATATGAACAGTCGGCGTTTGGGGGGTGTCCCCGTGGACAGTTGGTGTTTGGGGGTTGTTCACGTGGACAGTCGGTGTTTTGGGGGGGTGTCTGTGTGGACAGTTGGTATTTGGGGGTGTCCACATGGACAGTCGGTGTTTGGGGGGTGTCTGCGTGGACAGTTGGTGTTTGCGGGGTGTCTGCGTGGACAGTTGCTGTTTGGGGGTTGTCCGCGTGGATAGTTAGCGCTTGGGGGTTGTTCTTGTGGACAGTCGGTGTTTGGGAGGGTGTCTGCATGGACAGTTGGTATTTAGGGGTGTCCGCGTCGACAGTTGGTGCTTGGGGGTGTCTACGTGTACAGTCGGTGTTTGGGGGGTGTCTACATATACAGTCGGTGTTTAGGGGGTGTCCGCGTGGACAGTCAGTGTTTGGGGGGTGTCTACGTGTACAGTCGGTGTTTGGGGGGTGTCCGCGTGGACAGTCAGTGTTTGGGGGGTGTCTATGTGTACAGTCGGTGTTTGGGGGGTGCCTGCGTGGACAGTCGGTGTTTGGGGGTGTCTACGTGTACAGTCAGTGTTTGGGGGGTGTCTGCGTGGACAGTTGGTGTTTGGGGGGTGCCTGCGTGGACAGTCGGTGTTTGGGGAGTGTCTACGTGTACAGTCAGTGTTTGGGGGGTGTCTACGCGTACAGTCGGTGTTTGGGGGGTGCCTGCGTGGACAGTCGGTGTTTGGGGGGTGTCTGCGTGGACAGTTGGTGTTTGGGGGGTGTCCGCATGGACAGTCAGTGTTTGGGGGGTGTCTGCGTGGACAGTTGGTGTTTGGGGGGTGTCTGCGTGGACAGTTGGTGTTTGGGGGGTGTCCGCATGGACAGTCAGTGTTTGGGGGGTGTCTGCGTGGACAGTTGGTGTTTGGGGGGTGTCTGCGTGGACAGTTGGTGTTTGGGGGGTGTCTGCGTGGACAGTTGGTGTTTGGGGGGTGTCCGCATGGACAGTCAGTGTTTGGGGGGTGTCTGCGTGGACAGTTGGTGTTTGGGGGGTGTCCGCATGGACAGTCAGTGTTTGGGGGGTGTCTGCGTGGACAGTTGGTGTTTGGGGGGTGTCCGCATGGACAGTCAGTGTTTGGGTTGCATAAACCATGTGTTTGCTATCCTGAGCCGATTTCTTGGCAGTACTGTATCAGTCGATCACCGGCTTCATTTCTTTCACCAAGCCTGAATCTTCCTGTCATGGTCGCTCCTGGCTGCTGACTTTGGAATGGAAGTCGCCCATAAGGTAAATGATGTCCTTCTTTTGCTCTTCATTTAGAGTTTTCTGGACTTTGTCATAAAAATCTTCAATGGTTTCCTCATCGGCATCCGTCGTTGGGCATAGACCTGTAAGATTTACTGGCTTACCACGTATCCGGATACCAATGATACGGTCGCTGATTGTTCTAGAACCTTCTACTGCCTTCGAGGTCTGCTTGTTTGTAATAAAGGCGACTCTATTCCTCTTGATTTCCTTGTGTCCAGCATAGAGCAACGTGAAGTCATCGGACTGAAATACCCATTACCCGTCCAGTTCAATTCGCTAATCCCAAGAATATCAATGTTAGGTCTTGTCATTTTGTGTTTCCAATGTCCGGTTTCCCGGGACTCGTGCCACGCACATCCCATGCTGCTACTATGTGAGCTTGGTGCAGCGCAGTCCTTTCCTTCCATCATGAGGTGCATCAGCAGCTGGGCTTCCCGAGGGCTTTACAACAGTTACAACATGTGGAAAACCCCTTCTGTACTCAGACCTGGCTGCTCCCCTGTTGCATTTAGAGGATCCTTTGGCCTGTGGTGGAGGGGAGCTGCCATTGAATACCATATCTAAATCATCAGAGCTCTTTCATAGGGCTTCCATGGCGAGGTTTTTAGAGGGCAGGTCGCCAGGTCTTTCCCTAACCCTTTCCATTTATTGGAGGACTGTTCCCCTGCCCCCCCTGTATAGTGACATCTCCGGCAGCTGTTCATTGGGTATCTGGTTCTCGCATTTATGGGGCATCTGTAGTTAATAGTGTTATTGGGGGCATTTATGTGTGTCACTGTGTTGAGGGGCCACCTATGACTTGCTGTCTTAGGATATATGTACACGGGTGATTAAGAAGTTGTGCCTGAGATTCTCAAACAGAACTCTCATCTGACAGCACTGGGACATCCCATGCGGGCAGACCCATCGAACGCGGGCAGACAGCACATTGGCGCATCCTATTTTTGTCTGAGTCTTGGATGAGAAGAGCACATGCTGCAATTGTTTTTATTTGGACTATCAATCAAAGTTAAAAGCCCCCGTGTGTGCAGACCCAATCAAAGGTACAGATAGTATTTCTGTCCAATTTTTGGGATGACTTTTCAGTCATCTGTGTGCATTTATCCTTATATGGGGACTTTGGGGTCCCTAAAAAGGTGGCATCTGGCATAACAGTCTATGGGCACCATTTATATGGGTGGAGAACCGTACAACACTAGAGACTCAACTGCAAAGTTACAGGGCTGCAGATATAGCAGCCGGACATGTGTCCTGGTGTCCAAGGGGGTCTGCAGATGCCAGGATTATACATGGTGCATGATAGATGGAGACTGATACATATGTAAC
This sequence comes from Eleutherodactylus coqui, assembly GCA_035609135.1. Classification (NCBI taxonomy): domain Eukaryota; kingdom Metazoa; phylum Chordata; class Amphibia; order Anura; family Eleutherodactylidae; genus Eleutherodactylus; species Eleutherodactylus coqui. The sequence goes on from CM069413.1 coordinate 173,732,605, forward strand.
ATTGGGTCCAGGAGCTCCAGGTTCCTCTTCTGGTGGGGGTTGTAGTTGCTGCTTAGAGGGTGTGCTGCTCTCAGATGTTCTGAATGTTTGGAACCGCTGTTGTCTCCAGCCTACTTGGTCCGGTTCATGATCCTTATATGGGAGGAACTGACTCATGAATTACAGACGGAGCACAAAATAAAGGTGATGCAAGGCGAGGAAAGGTTTACTCCACAACCTCGTTGGCTTTATAGGTCTACAGAACCGTCACTTCTCAGCTGTTCATGCTTGGTCTTCTCTCTGATACTGTACATCTCAAGCAGGAATTCCCACCGGCAGATCCTGTTAGTGGTTAAGCGGTTAATCTCTAACCCTTGGTGGTGGTAATAGAGATTGCAGAGCGGCAGTCATCAGCATACATCATCGCCTTTACAGGACAAAACATAATCTCACATTCCCAGCAGGGGACTAATACAACTGAGATGTAGGACAGGACTATGGTAAGGCCAGCCATGGAATCTGCTAAAAGAAGCAATATGCCGATTGCTCAGATGAAAACCTTATAAATATTAGTAACCTATCATTCCTACCTGCCCCCTATGTACAAGAATATAACTACTATAATACTGCTCCTATGTACAAGAAGATAACTACTATAATACTGCCCCCTATGTACAAGAATATAACTACTATAATACTGCTGCTATGTACAAGACTATAACTACTATAATACTGCCCCCTATGTACAAGAAGATAACTACTATAATACTGCCCCCTATGTACAAGAATATAACTACTATAATACTGCTGCTATGTACAAGAATATAACTACTATAATACTGCCTCCTATGTACAAGAATATAACTACTATAATACTGCCCCGTATGTACAGGAATATAACTACTATAATACTGCCTCCTATGTACAAGAATATAACCACTATAATACTGCCCCCTATGTACAAGAATATAACTACTATAATACTGCTCCTATGAACAAGAGTATAGCAACTATAATACTGCCCTCTATGTACAAGAATATAACTACTATAATACTGCTCCCTATGTACAAGAATATAACTACTATAATACTGCCCCCTATGTACAAGAATATAACTACTATAATACTGCCCCCTATGTACAAGAATATAACTACTATAATACTGCTCCTCTGAACAAGAGTATAGCAACTATAATACTGCCCCTATGTACAAGAATATAACTACTATAATACTGTCCCCTATGTACAAGAATATAACTACTATAATACTGCCCCCTATGTACAAGAATATAACTACTATAATACTGCCCCTACGTTCAAGAATATAACTAATATAATACTGCCCCTATGTACAAGAATATAACTACTATACTACTGTCCCCTATGTACAAAGAATATAACTACTATAATACTGCCCCCTATGTACAAGAATATAACTACTGTAATACTGCCCCTACGTTCAAGAATATAACTACTATAATACTGCTCCTATGTACAAGTGTATAACTACTATAATACTGCTCCCTATGTACAAGAATATAACTACTATAATACTGCCCCCATGTACAAGAATATAACTACTGTAATACTGCCTCCTACGTACAAGAATATAACTACTGTAATACTGCCTCCTATGTACAAGAATATAACTACTATAATACTGCCCCCTATGTACAAGAATATAACTACTATAATACTGCCCCCTATGTACAAGAATATAACTACTATAATACTGCCCCCTATGTACAAGAATATAACTACTGTAATACTGCCCCTACGTTCAAGAATATAACTACTATAATACTGCTCCTATGTACAAGTGTATAACTACTATAATACTGCTCCCTATGTACAAGAATATAACTACTATAATACTGCCCCCATGTACAAGAATATAACTACTGTAATACTGCCTCCTACATACAAGAATATAACTACTGTAATACTGCCTCCTATGTACAAGAATATAACTACTATAATACTGCCCCCTATGTACAAGAATATAACTACTATAATACTGCCCCCTATGTACAAGAATATAACTACTATAATACTGCCCCCTATGTACAAGAATATAACTACTATAATACTGCCTCCTATGTACAAGAATATAACTACTATAATACTGCCCCCTATGTACAAGAATATAACTACTATAATGCTGCCCCCTATGTACAAGAATATAACTACTGTAATACTGCCCCTACGTACAAGAATATAACTACTATAATACTGCCCCCTATGTACACGAATATAACTACTATAATAATGCCTCCTATGTAAAAGATTATAACTACTATAATACTGCTCCTATGTACAAGAATATAACTACTGTAATACTGCCCCCTATGTACAACAATATAACTACTATAATACTGCCCCCTATGTACAAGAATATAACTACTATAATACTTCCCCCTATGTACAAGAATATAACTACTATAATACTGCCCCTATGTGCAAGAATATAACTACTATAATACTGCCCCCTATGTTCAAGAATATAACTACTATAATACTGCCCCCTATGTACAAGAATATAACTTCTATAATACTGTCTCCTATGTACAAGAATATAACTACTATAATACTGCCCCCTATGTACAAGAATATAACTACTATAATACTGCCCCTATGCACAAGAATATAACTACTATAATACTGCTCCCTATGTACAAGAATATAACTACTATAATACTACCCCCTATGTGCAAGAATATAACTACTATAATACTGCCCTCATGTACAAGAATATAAGTACTATAATACTGCCCTCATGTACAAGAATATAACTACTATAATACTGCCCCCTATGTACAAGAATATAACTACTATAATACTGCCCCCTATGTACAAGAATATAACTACTATAATACTGCCCCCTATGTACAAGAATATAACTACTATAATACTGCCTCCTATGTACAAGAATATAACTACTATAATACTGCCCCCTATGTACAAGAATATAACTACTATAATACTGCTCCCTATGTACAAGAATATAACTACTATAATACTGCTCCCTATGTACAAGAATATAACTACTATAATACTGCCCCCTATGTACAAGAATATAACTACTATAATACTGTTTCTATGTACAAGAATATAACTACTATAATACTGCCCCCTTTGTACAAGAATATTAACTACTATAATATTGCTCCCTATGTACAAGAATATAACTACTATAATACTGCCCCCTATGTACAGGAATATAACTACTATAATACTGTTTCTATGTACAAGAATATAACTACTATAATACTGCCCCCTTTGTACAAGAATATAACTACTATAATTCTGCCTCCTATGTACAAGAATATAACTACTATAATACTGCTACCTATGTACAAGAATATAACTACTATAATACTGTTTCTATGTACAAGAATATAACTACTATAATACTGCCCCCTTTGTACAAGAATATAACTACTATAATACTGCTCCCTATGTACAAGAATATAACTACTATAATACTGTTTCTATGTACAAGAATATAACTACTATAATACTGCCCCCTTTGTACAAGAATATAACTACTATAATACCGCCTTCTATGTACAAGAATATAACTAGTATAATTCTGCCTCCATGTACAAGAATATAACTACTATAATACTGCCCCCTATGTACAAGAATATAACTACTATAATACTGCCCTCTATGTACAAGAATATAACTACTATAATACTCCCCCCTATGTACAAGAATATAACTACTATATTACTGCTCCCTATGTACAAGAATATAACTACTATAATACTGCCTCCTATGTACAAGAATATAACTACTATAATACTGCCTCCTATGTACAAGAATATAACTACTATAATACTGCCTCCTATGTACAAGAATATAACTACTATAATACTGTTTCTATGTACAAGAATATAACTACTATAATACTGCCCCCTTTGTACAAGAATATAACTACTATAATACTGCTCCCTATGTACAAGAATATAACTACTATAATACTGCCCCCTATGTACAAGAATATAACTACTATAATACTGTTTCTATGTACAAGAATATAACTACTATAATACTGCCCCCTTTGTACAAGAATATAACTACTATAATTCTGCCTCCTATGTACAAGAATATAACTACTATAATACTGCCCCCTTTGTACAAGAATATAACTACTATAATACTGCCTCCTATGTACAAGAATATAACTACTATAATACTGCTTCTATGTACAAGAATATAACTACTATAATACTGCCCCCTTTGTACAAGAATATAACTACTATAATACTGCCCCCCTATGTACAAGAATATAACTACTATAATACTGCCTCCTATGTACAAGAATATAACTACTATAATACTGCCTCCTATGTATAAGAATATAACTACTATAATACTGCCCCCTATGTACAAGAATATAACTACTATAATACTGCTTCTATGTACAAGAATATAACTACTATAATACTGCCCCCTATGTACAAGAATATAACTACTATAATACTGCCTCCTGTGTACAAGAATATAACTACTATAATACTGTTTCTATGTACAAGAATATAACTACTATAATACTGCCCCCTTTGTACAAGAATATAACTACTATAATACTGCTCCCTATGTACAAGAATATAACTACTATAATACTGCCCCCTATGTACAAGAATATAACTACTATAATACTGTTTCTATGTACAAGAATATAACTACTATAATACTGCCCCCTTTGTACAAGAATATAACTACTATAATTCTGCCTCCTATGTACAAGAATATAACTACTATAATACTGCCCCCTTTGTACAAGAATATAACTACTATAATACTGCCTCCTATGTACAAGAATATAACTACTATAATACTGCTTCTATGTACAAGAATATAACTACTATAATACTGCCCCCTTTGTACAAGAATATAACTACTATAATACTGCCCCCCTATGTACAAGAATATAACTACTATAATACTGCCTCCTATGTACAAGAATATAACTACTATAATACTGCCTCCTATGTATAAGAATATAACTACTATAATACTGCCCCCTATGTACAAGAATATAACTACTATAATACTGCTTCTATGTACAAGAATATAACTACTATAATACTGCCCCCTATGTACAAGAATATAACTACTATAATACTGCCTCCTGTGTACAAGAATATAACTACTCTAATACTGCCCCCTATGTACAAGAATATAACTACTATAATACAGCCCCCTATGTACAAGAATATAACTACTATAATACTGCTCCCTATGTACAAGAATATAACTACAATAATACAGCCCCCTATGTACAAGAATATAACTACTATAATACTGCTCCCTATGTACAAGAATATAACTACAATAATACTGCCCCCTTTTTACAAGAATATAACTACTATAATACTGCCCCCCTATGTACAAGAATATAACTACTATAATACTGCCCCCTATGTACAAGAATATAACAAATATAATACTGCCCCCTATGTACAAGAATATAACTACTATAATACTGCTCCCTATGTACAAGAATATAACTACTATAATTCTGCCTCCTATGTACAAGAATATAACTACTATAATTCTGCCTCCTATGTACAAGAATATAACTACTATAATACTGCCTCCTATGTACAAGAATATAACTACTATAATTCTGCCTCCTATGTACAAGAATATAACTACTATAATACTGCCTCCTATGTACAAGAATATAACTACTATAATTCTGCCTCCTATGTACAAGAATATAACTACTATAATACTGCCTCCTATGTACAAGAATATAACTACTATAATACTGCCTCCTATGTACAAGAATATAACTACTATAATACTGTTTCTATGTACAAGAATATAACTACTATAATACTGCCCCCTTTGTACAAGAATATAACTACTATAATACTGCTCCCTATGTACAAGAATATAACTACTATAATACTGCCCCCTATGTACAAGAATATAACTACTATAATACTGTTTCTATGTACAAGAATATAACTACTATAATACTGCCCCCTTTGTACAAGAATATAACTACTATAATACTGCCCCCTTTGTACAAGAATATTAACTACTATAATATTGCTCCCTATGTACAAGAATATAACTACTATAATACTGCCCCCTATGTACAAGAATATAACTACTATAATACTGTTTCTATGTACAAGAATATAACTACTATAATACTGCCCCCTTTGTACAAGAATATAACTACTATAATTCTGCCTCCTATGTACAAGAATATAACTACTATAATACTGCTACCTATGTACAAGAATATAACTACTATAATACTGTTTCTATGTACAAGAATATAACTACTATAATACTGCCCCCTTTGTACAAGAATATAACTACTATAATACTGCTCCCTATGTACAAGAATATAACTACTATAATACTGTTTCTATGTACAAGAATATAACTACTATAATACTGCCCGCTATGTACAACAATATAACTACTATAATACTGCCCCCTTTGTACAAGAATATAACTACTATAATACCGCCTCCTATGTACAAGAATATAACTACTATAATTCTGCCTCCTATGTACAAGAATATAACTACTATAATACTGCCTCCTATGTACAAGAATATAACTACTATAATACTGCCTCCTATGTACAAGAATATAACTACTATAATACTGTTTCTATGTACAAGAATATAACTACTATAATACTGCCCCCTTTGTACAAGAATATAACTACTATAATACTGCTCCCTATGTACAAGAATATAACTACTATAATACTGCCCCCTATGTACAAGAATATAACTACTATAATACTGTTTCTATGTACAAGAATATAACTACTATAATACTGCCCCCTTTGTACAAGAATATAACTACTATAATTCTGCCTCCTATGTACAAGAATATAACTACTATAATACTGCCCCCTTTGTACAAGAATATAACTACTATAATACTGCCTCCTATGTACAAGAATATAACTACTATAATACTGCTTCTATGTACAAGAATATAACTACTATAATACTGCCCCCTTTGTACAAGAATATAACTACTATAATACTGCCCCCCTATGTACAAGAATATAACTACTATAATACTGCGTCCTATGTACAAGAATATAACTACTATAATACTGCCTCCTATGTATAAGAATATAACTACTATAATACTGCCCCCTATGTACAAGAATATAACTACTATAATACTGCTTCTATGTACAAGAATATAACTACTATAATACTGCCCCCTATGTACAAGAATATAACTACTATAATACTGCCTCCTGTGTACAAGAATATAACTACTCTAATACTGCCCCCTATGTACAAGAATATAACTACTATAATACAGCCCCCTATGTACAAGAATATAACTACTATAATACTGCTCCCTATGTACAAGAATATAACTACAATAATACAGCCCCCTATGTACAAGAATATAACTACTATAATACTGCTCCCTATGTACAAGAATATAACTACAATAATACTGCCCCCTTTGTACAAGAATATAACTACTATAATACTGCCCCCCTATGTACAAGAATATAACTACTATAATACTGCCCCCTATGTACAAGAATATAACAAATATAATACTGCCCCCTATGTACAAGAATATAACTACTATAATACTGCTCCCTATGTACAAGAATATAACTACTATAATTCTGCCTCCTATGTACAAGAATATAACTACTATAATTCTGCCTCCTATGTACAAGAATATAACTACTATAATACTGCCTCCTATGTACAAGAATATAATTACTATAATTCTGCCCCCTTTGTACAAGAATATAACTACTATAATACTGCTCCCTATGTACAAGAATATAACTACTATAATACTGCTACCTATGTACAAGAATATAACTACTATAATACTGTTTCTATGTACAAGAATATAACTACTATAATACTGCCCCCTTTGTACAAGAATATAACTACTATAATACTGCTCCCTATGTACAAGAATATAACTACTATAATACTGTTTCTATGTACAAGAATATAACTACTATAATACTGCCCCCTTTGTACAAGAATATAACTACTATAATACCGCCTTCTATGTACAAGAATATAACTAGTATAATTCTGCCTCCTATGTACAAGAATATAACTACTATAATACTGCCTCCTATGTACAAGAATATAACTACTATAATACTGTTTCTATGTACAAGAATATAACTACTATAATACTGCCCCCTTTGTACAAGAATATAACTACTATAATACTGCTCCCTATGTACAAGAATATAACTACTATAATACTGCCCCCTATGTACAAGAATATAACTACTATAATACTGTTTCTATGTACAAGAATATAACTACTATAATACTGCCCCCTTTGTACAAGAATATAACTACTATAATTCTGCCTCCTATGTACAAGAAAATAACTACTATAATACTGCCCCCTTTGTACAAGAATATAACTACTATAATACTGCCTCCTATGTACAAGAATATAACTACTATAATACTGCTTCTATGTACAAGAATATAACTACTATAATACTGCCCCCTTTGTACAAGAATATAACTACTATAATACTGCCCCCCTATGTACAAGAATATAACTACTATAATACTGCCTCCTATGTACAAGAATATAACTACTATAATACTGCCTCCTATGTATAAGAATATAACTACTATAATACTGCCCCCTATGTACAAGAATATAACTACTATAATACTGCTTCTATGTACAAGAATATAACTACTATAATACTGCCCCCTATGTACAAGAATATAACTACTATAATACTGCCTCCTGTGTACAAGAATATAACTACTCTAATACTGCCCCCTATGTACAAGAATATAACTACTATAATACAGCCCCCTATGTACAAGAATATAACTACTATAATACTGCTCCCTATGTACAAGAATATAACTACAATAATACAGTCCCCTATGTACAAGAATATAACTACTATAATACTGCTCCCTATGTACAAGAATATAACTACAATAATACTGCCCCCTTTTTACAAGAATATAACTACTATAATACTGCCCCCCTATGTACAAGAATATAACTACTATAATACTGCCCCCTATGTACAAGAATATAACAAATATAATACTGCCCCCTATGTACAAGAATATAACTACTATAATAATGCTCCCTATGTACAAGAATATAACTACTATAATTCTGCCTCCTATGTGCAAGAATATAACTACTATAATACTGCTCCCTATGTACAAGAATATAACTACTATAATTCTGCCTCCTATGTACAAGAATATAACTACTATAATACTGCCTCCTATGTACAAGAATATAACTACTATAATACTGCCTCCTATGTACAAGAATATAACTACTATAATACTGTTTCTATGTACAAGAATATAACTACTATAATACTGCCCCCTTTGTACAAGAATATAACTACTATAATACTGCTCCCTATGTACAAGAATATAACTACTATAATACTGCCCCCTATGTACAAGAATATAACTACTATAATACTGTTTCTATGTACAAGAATATAACTACTATAATACTGCCCCCTTTGTACAAGAATATAACTACTATAATACTGCCCCCTTTGTACAAGAATATTAACTACTCTAATATTGCTCCCTATGTACAAGAATATAACTACTATAATACTGCCCCCTATGTACAAGAATATAACTACTATAATACTGTTTCTATGTACAAGAATATAACTACTATAATACTGCCCCCTTTGTACAAGAATATAACTACTATAATTCTGCCTCCTATGTACAAGAATATAACTACTATAATACTGCTACCTATGTACAAGAATATAACTACTATAATACTGTTTCTATGTACAAGAATATAACTACTATAATACTGCCCCCTTTGTACAAGAATATAACTACTATAATACTGCTCCCTATGTACAAGAATATAACTACTATAATACTGTTTCTATGTACAAGAATATAACTACTATAATACTGCCCGCTATGTACAAGAATATAACTACTATAATACTACCTCCTATGTACAACAATATAACTACTATAATACTGCCCCCTTTGTACAAGAATATAACTACTATAATACCGCCTCCTATGTACAAGAATATAACTACTATAATTCTGCCTCCTATGTACAAGAATATAACTACTATAATACTGCCTCCTATGTACAAGAATATAACTACTATAATACTGCCTCCTATGTACAAGAATATAACTACTATAATACTGCCTCCTATGTACAAGAATATAACTACTATAATACTGTTTCTATGTACAAGAATATAACTACTATAATACTGCCCCCTTTGTACAAGAATATAACTACTATAATACTGCTCCCTATGTACAAGAATATAACTACTATAATACTGCCCCCTATGTACAAGAATATAACTACTATAATACTGTTTCTATGTACAAAAATATAACTACTATAATACTGCCCCCTTTGTACAAGAATATAACTACTATAATTCTGCCTCCTATGTACAAGAATATAACTACTATAATACTGCCCCCTTTGTACAAGAATATAACTACTATAATACTGCCTCCTATGTACAAGAATATAACTACTATAATACTGCTTCTATGTACAAGAATATAACTACTATAATACTGCCCCCTTTGTACAAGAATATAACTACTATAATACTGCCCCCCTATGTACAAGAATATAACTACTATAATACTGCGTCCTATGTACAAGAATATAACTACTATAATACTGCCTCCTATGTATAAGAATATAACTACTATAATACTGCCCCCTATGTACAAGAATATAACTACTATAATACTGCTTCTATGTACAAGAATATAACTACTATAATACTGCCCCCTATGTACAAGAATATAACTACTATAATACTGCCTCCTGTGTACAAGAATATAACTACTCTAATACTGCTCCCTATGTACAAGAATATAACTACTATAATTCTGCCTCCTATGTACAAGAATATAACTACTATAATTCTGCCTCCTATGTACAAGAATATAACTACTATAATACTGCCTCCTATGTACAAGAATATAACTACTATAATTCTGCCTCCTATGTACAAGAATATAACTACTATAATACTGCCTCCTATGTACAAGAATATAACTACTATAATTCTGCCTCCTATGTACAAGAATATAACTACTATAATACTGCCTCCTATGTACAAGAATATAACTACTATAATACTGCCTCCTATGTACAAGAATATAACTACTATAATACTGTTTCTATGTACAAGAATATAACTACTATAATACTGCCCCCTTTGTACAAGAATATAACTACTATAATACTGCTCCCTATGTACAAGAATATAACTACTATAATACTGCCCCCTATGTACAAGAATATAACTACTATAATACTGTTTCTATGTACAAGAATATAACTACTATAATACTGCCCCCTTTGTACAAGAATATAACTACTATAATACTGCCCTCTTTGTACAAGAATATTAACTACTATAATATTGCTCCCTATGTACAAGAATATAACTACTATAATACTGCCCCCTATGTACAAGAATATAACTACTATAATACTGTTTCTATGTACAAGAATATAACTACTATAATACTGCCCCCTTTGTACAAGAATATAACTACTATAATTCTGCCTCCTATGTACAAGAATATAACTACTATAATACTGCTACCTATGTACAAGAATATAACTACTATAATACTGTTTCTATGTACAAGAATATAACTACTATAATACTGCCCCCTTTGTACAAGAATATAACTACTATAATACTGCTCCCTATGTACAAGAATATAACTACTATAATACTGTTTCTATGTACAAGAATATAACTACTATAATACTGCCCGCTATGTACAACAATATAACTACTATAATACTGCCCCCTTTGTACAAGAATATAACTACTATAATACCGCCTCCTATGTACAAGAATATAACTACTATAATTCTGCCTCCTATGTACAAGAATATAACTACTATAATACTGCCTCCTATGTACAAGAATATAACTACTATAATACTGCCTCCTATGTACAAGAATATAACTACTATAATACTGTTTCTATGTACAAGAATATAACTACTATAATACTGCCCCCTTTGTACAAGAATATAACTACTATAATACTGCTCCCTATGTACAAGAATATAACTACTATAATACTGCCCCCTATGTACAAGAATATAACTACTATAATACTGTTTCTATGTACAAGAATATAACTACTATAATACTGCCCCCTTTGTACAAGAATATAACTACTATAATTCTGCCTCCTATGTACAAGAATATAACTACTATAATACTGCCCCCTTTGTACAAGAATATAACTACTATAATACTGCCTCCTATGTACAAGAATATAACTACTATAATACTGCTTCTATGTACAAGAATATAACTACTATAATACTGCCCCCTTTGTACAAGAATATAACTACTATAATACTGCCCCCCTATGTACAAGAATATAACTACTATAATACTGCGTCCTATGTACAAGAATATAACTACTATAATACTGCCTCCTATGTATAAGAATATAACTACTATAATACTGCCCCCTATGTACAAGAATATAACTACTATAATACTGCTTCTATGTACAAGAATATAACTACTATAATACTGCCCCCTATGTACAAGAATATAACTACTATAATACTGCCTCCTGTGTACAAGAATATAACTACTATAATACAGCCCCCTATGTACAAGAATATAACTACTATAATACTGCTCCCTATGTACAAGAATATAACTACAATAATACAGCCCCCTATGTACAAGAATATAACTACTATAATACTGCTCCCTATGTACAAGAATATAACTACAATAATACTGCCCCCTTTGTACAAGAATATAACTACTATAATACTGCCCCCCTATGTACAAGAATATAACTACTATAATACTGCCCCCTATGTACAAGAATATAACAAATATATTACTGCCCCCTATGTACAAGAATATAACTACTATAATACTGCTCCCTATGTACAAGAATATAACTACTATAATTCTGCCTCCTATGTACAAGAATATAACTACTATAATTCTGCCTCCTATGTACAAGAATATAACTACTATAATACTGCCTCCTATGTACAAGAATATAACTAGTATAATTCTGCCTCCTATGTACAAGAATATAACTACTATAATACTGCCTCCTATGTACAAGAATATAACTACTATAATACTGTTTCTATGTACAAGAATATAACTACTATAATACTGCCCCCTTTGTACAAGAATATAACTACTATAATACTGCTCCCTATGTACAAGAATATAACTACTATAATACTGCCCCCTATGTACAAGAATATAACTACTATAATACTGTTTCTATGTACAAGAATATAACTACTATAATACTGCCCCCTTTGTACAAGAATATAACTACTATAATTCTGCCTCCTATGTACAAGAATATAACTACTATAATACTGCCCCCTTTGTACAAGAATATAACTACTATAATACTGCCTCCTATGTACAAGAATATAACTACTATAATACTGCTTCTATGTACAAGAATATAACTACTATAATACTGCCCCCTTTGTACAAGAATATAACTACTATAATACTGCCCCCCTATGTACAAGAATATAACTACTATAATACTGCCTCCTATGTACAAGAATATAACTACTATAATACTGCCTCCTATGTATAAGAATATAACTACTATAATACTGCCCCCTATGTACAAGAATATAACTACTATAATACTGCTTCTATGTACAAGAATATAACTACTCTAATACTGCCCCCTATGTACAAGAATATAACTACTATAATACAGCCCCCTATGTACAAGAATATAACTACTATAATACTGCTCCCTATGTACAAGAATATAACTACAATAATACAGTCCCCTATGTACAAGAATATAACTACTATAATACTGCTCCCTATGTACAAGAATATAACTACAATAATACTGCCCCCTTTTTACAAGAATATAACTACTATAATACTGCCCCCTTTTTACAAGAATATAACTACTATAATACTGCCCCCCTATGTACAAGAATATAACTACTATAATACTGCCCCCTATGTACAAGAATATAACAAATATAATACTGCCCCCTATGTACAAGAATATAACTACTATAATAATGCTCCCTATGTACAAGAATATAACTACTATAATTCTGCCTCCTATGTGCAAGAATATAACTACTATAATACTGCTCCCTATGTACAAGAATATAACTACTATAATGCTGCCCCCTATGTACATGAATATAACTACTATAATACTGCTCCTATGTACAAGAATATAACTACTATAATTCTGCCTCCTATGTACAAGAATATAACTACTATAATACTGCCTCCTATGTACAAGAATATAACTACTATAATTCTGCCTCCTATGTACAAGAATATAACTACTATAATACTGCCTCCTATGTACAAGAATATAACTACTATAATACTGCCTCCTATGTACAAGAATATAACTACTATAATACTGTTTCTATGTACAAGAATATAACTACTATAATACTGCCCCCTTTGTACAAGAATATAACTACTATAATACTGCTCCCTATGTACAAGAATATAACTACTATAATACTGCCCCCTATGTACAAGAATATAACTACTATAATACTGTTTCTATGTACAAGAATATAACTACTATAATACTGCCCCCTTTGTACAAGAATATAACTACTATAATAGTGCCCCCTTTGTACAAGAATATTAACTACTATAATATTGCTCCCTATGTACAAGAATATAACTACTATAATACTGCCCCCTATGTACAAGAATATAACTACTATAATACTGTTTCTATGTACAAGAATATAACTACTATAATACTGCCCCCTTTGTACAAGAATATAACTACTATAATTCTGCCTCCTATGTACAAGAATATAACTACTATAATACTGCTACCTATGTACAAGAATATAACTACTATAATACTGTTTCTATGTACAAGAATATAACTACTATAATACTGCCCCCTTTGTACAAGAATATAACTACTATAATACTGCTCCCTATGTACAAGAATATAACTACTATAATACTGTTTCTATGTACAAGAATATAACTACTATAATACTGCCCGCTATGTACAAGAATATAACTACTATAATAGTACCTCCTATGTACAACAATATAACTACTATAATACTGCCCCCTTTGTACAAGAATATAACTACTATAATACCGCCTCCTATGTACAAGAATATAACTACTATAATTCTGCCTCCTATGTACAAGAATATAACTACTATAATACTGCCTCCTATGTACAAGAATATAACTACTATAATACTGCCTCCTATGTACAAGAATATAACTACTATAATACTGCCTCCTTTGTACAAGAATATAACTACTATAATACTGTTTCTATGTACAAGAATATAACTACTATAATACTGCCCCCTTTGTACAAGAATATAACTACTATAATACTGCTCCCTATGTACAAGAATATAACTACTATAATACTGCCCCCTATGTACAAGAATATAACTACTATAATACTGTTTCTATGTACAAGAATATAACTACTATAATACTGCCCCCTTTGTACAAGAATATAACTACTATAATTCTGCCTCCTATGTACAAGAATATAACTACTATAATACTGCCCCCTTTGTACAAGAATATAACTACTATAATACTGCCTCCTATGTACAAGAATATAACTACTATAATACTGCTTCTATGTACAAGAATATAACTACTATAATACTGCCCCCTTTGTACAAGAATATAACTACTATAATACTGCCCCCCTATGTACAAGAATATAACTACTATAATACTGCGTCCTATGTACAAGAATATAACTACTATAATACTGCCTCCTATGTATAAGAATATAACTACTATAATACTGCCCCCTATGTACAAGAATATAACTACTATAATACTGCTTCTATGTACAAGAATATAACTACTATAATACTGCCCCCTATGTACAAGAATATAACTACTATAATACTGCCTCCTGTGTACAAGAATATAACTACTCTAATACTGCCCCCTATGTACAAGAATATAACTACTATAATACAGCCCCCTATGTACAAGAATATAACTACTATAATACTGCTCCCTATGTACAAGAATATAACTACAATAATACAGCCCCCTATGTACAAGAATATAACTACTATAATACTGCTCCCTATGTACAAGAATATAACTACAATAATACTGCCCCCTTTGTACAAGAATATAACTACTATAATACTGCCCCCCTATGTACAAGAATATAACTACTATAATACTGCCCCCTATGTACAAGAATATAACAAATATAATACTGCCCCCTATGTACAAGAATATAACTACTATAATACTGCTCCCTATGTACAAGAATATAACTACTATAATTCTGCCTCCTATGTACAAGAATATAACTACTATAATTCTGCCTCCTATGTACAAGAATATAACTACTATAATACTGCCTCCTATGTACAAGAATATAACTACTATAATTCTGCCTCCTATGTACAAGAATATAACTACTATAATACTGCCTCCTATGTACAAGAATATAACTACTATAATTCTGCCTCCTATGTACAAGAATATAACTACTATAATACTGCCTCCTATGTACAAGAATATAACTACTATAATACTGCCTCCTATGTACAAGAATATAACTACTATAATACTGCCTCCTATGTACAAGAATATAACTACTATAATACTGTTTCTATGTACAAG
Source organism: Eleutherodactylus coqui (assembly GCA_035609135.1). Taxonomy (NCBI): domain Eukaryota; kingdom Metazoa; phylum Chordata; class Amphibia; order Anura; family Eleutherodactylidae; genus Eleutherodactylus; species Eleutherodactylus coqui. Next base: position 173,749,295 of record CM069413.1, read on the forward strand.
AATATAACTACTATAATACTGCCCCCTTTGTACAAGAATATAACTACTATAATACTGCTCCCTATGTACAAGAATATAACTACTATAATACTGCCCCCTATGTACAAGAATATAACTACTATAATACTGTTTCTATGTACAAGAATATAACTACTATAATACTGCCCCCTTTGTACAAGAATATAACTACTATAATTCTGCCTCCTATGTACAAGAATATAACTACTATAATACTGCCTCCTATGTACAAGAATATAACTACTATAATACTGCCCCCTTTGTACAAGAATATAACTACTATAATACTGCTTCTATGTACAAGAATATAACTACTATAATACTGCCCCCTTTGTACAAGAATATAACTACTATAATACTGCCCCCCTATGTACAAGAATATAACTACTATAATACTGCCTCCTATGTACAAGAATATAACTACTATAATACTGCCTCCTATGTACAAGAATATAACTACTATAATACTGCCCCCTATGTACAAGAATATAACTACTATAATACTGCCCCCTATGTACAAGATTATAACTACTATAATAATGCTTCTATGTACAAGAATATAACTACTATAATACTGCCCCCTATGTACAAGAATATAACTACTATAATACTGCCTCCTGTGTACAAGAATATAACTACTATAATACTGCCCCCTATGTACAAGAATATAACTACTATAATACAGCCCCCTATGTACAAGAATATAACTACTATAATACTGCTCCCTATGTACAAGAATATAACTACAATAATACAGCCCCCTATGTACAAGAATATAACTACTATAATACTGCTCCCTATGTACAAGAATATAACTACAATAATACTGCCCCCTTTGTACAAGAATATAACTACTATAATACTGCCCCCCTATGTACAAGAATATAACTACTATAATACTGCCCCCTATGTACAAGAATATAACTAATATAATACTGCCCCCTATGTACAAGAATATAACTACTATAATACTGCTCCCTATGTACAAGAATATAACTACTATAATACTGCTCCCTATGTACAAGAATATAACTACTATAATACGGCCCCCTATGTACAAGAATATAACTACTATAATACTGCTCCCTATGTACAAGAATATAACTACTATAATACGGCCCCCTATGTACAAGAATATAACTACTATAATACTGCCTCCTATGTACAAGAATATAACTACTATAATACTGCTCCCTATGTATAAGAATATAACTACTATAATACTGCCTCCCTATGTACAAGAATATAACTACTATAATACTGCCTCCTATGTACAAGAATATAACTACTATAATACTGCCTCCTATGTACAAGAATATAACTACTATAATACTGCCCCCTATGTACAAGAATATAACTACTATAATACTGCCCCCTATGTACAAGAATATAACTACTATAATACTGCCTCCTGTGTACAAGAATATAACTACTATAATACTGCCCCCTATGTACAAGAATATAACTACTATAATACAGCCCCCTATGTACAAGAATATAACTACTATAATACTGCTCCCTATGTACAAGAATATAACTACAATAATACAGCCCCCTATGTACAAGAATATAACTACTATAATACTGCTCCCTATGTACAAGAATATAACTACAATAATACTGCTCCTTTTGTACAAGAATATAACTACTATAATACTGCCCCCCTATGTACAAGAATATAACTACTATAATACTGCCCCCTATGTACAAGAATATAACTAATATAATACTGCCCCCTATGTACAAGAATATAACTACTATAATACTGCTCCCTATGTACAAGAATATAACTACTATAATACTGCTCCCTATGTACAAGAATATAACTACTATAATACGGCCCCCCTATGTACAAGAATATAACTAATATAATACTGCCCCCTATGTACAAGAATATAACTACTATAATACTGCTCCCTATGTACAAGAATATAACTACTATAATACTGCTCCCTATGTACAAGAATATAACTACTATAATACTGCCCCCTATGTACAAGAATATAACTACTATAATACTGCTCCCTATGTACAAGAATATAACTACTATAATACTGCTCCCTATGTACAAGAATATAACTACTATAATACTGCCCCCTATGTACAAGAATATAACTACTATAATACTGCTCCCTATGTACAAGAATATAACTACTATAATACTGCTCCCTATGTACAAGAATATAACTACTATAATACTGCCTCCCTATGTACAAGAATATAACTACTATAATACTGCCTCCTATGTACAAGAATATAACTACTATAATACTGCCTCCTATGTACAAGAATATAACTACTATAATACTGCCCCCTATGTACAAGAATATAACTACTATAATACTGCCCCCTATGTACAAGAATATAACTACTATAATACTGCCTCCTGTGTACAAGAATATAACTACTATAATACTGCCCCCTATGTACAAGAATATAACTACTATAATACAGCCCCCTATGTACAAGAATATAACTACTATAATACTGCTCCCTATGTACAAGAATATAACTACAATAATACAGCCCCCTATGTACAAGAATATAACTACTATAATACTGCTCCCTATGTACAAGAATATAACTACAATAATACTGCTCCTTTTGTACAAGAATATAACTACTATAATACTGCCCCCCTATGTACAAGAATATAACTACTATAATACTGCCCCCTATGTACAAGAATATAACTAATATAATACTGCCCCCTATGTACAAGAATATAACTACTATAATACTGCTCCCTATGTACAAGAATATAACTACTATAATACTGCTCCCTATGTACAAGAATATAACTACTATAATACGGCCCCCCTATGTACAAGAATATAACTAATATAATACTGCCCCCTATGTACAAGAATATAACTACTATAATACTGCTCCCTATGTACAAGAATATAACTACTATAATACTGCTCCCTATGTACAAGAATATAACTACTATAATACTGCCCCCTATGTACAAGAATATAACTACTATAATACTGCTCCCTATGTACAAGAATATAACTACTATAATACTGCTCCCTATGTACAAGAATATAACTACTATAATACTGCCCCCTATGTACAAGAATATAACTACTATAATACTGCTCCCTATGTACAAGAATATAACTACTATAATACTGCTCCCTATGTACAAGAATATAACTACTATAATACTGCCCCCTATGTACAAGAATATAACTACTATAATACTGCCCCTATGTACAAGAATATAATTACTATAATACTGCCCCCTATGTACAAGAATATAACTACTATAATACTGCCCCCTATGTACAAGAATATAACTACTATAATACTGCCCCCTATGTACAAGAATATAACTACTATAATACTGCTCCCTATGTACAAGAATATAACTACTATAATACTGCCCCCTATGTACAAGAATATAACTACTATAATACTGCCCCTATGTACAAGAATATAACTACTATAATACTGCCCCCTATGTACAAGAATATAACTACTATAATAGTGCTCCCTATGTACAAGAATATAACTACTATAATACTGCCTCCTATGTACAAGAATATAACTACTATAATACTGCCGCTATGTACAAGTATATAACTACTATAATACTGCCTCCTAGGTACAAGAGTGTAACTACAGCTGAATTTGCCATTTTGCTCTGAAGGGCTTATATTTTGTCATTGTGCAGTCCCATGTAATGCCGCCCATCGCATGCCGTCCTCTCCCTGAGTTGTGTTGTATGTGAGGCTCTGTCGGAGTGCGGCATGTATTGTCCTCTGCCGACTGCCTGTATATATATATTCCCCCCCCCCCCCCCCCCACCGGCTCGCTCATGCAGATGACAGTCCCGCTCGGCTATCGAAGTCTTTATAGCACTTTCTGCCTGACGTCTCTGACTTCTTCCATATATAGTATTTTCCCCGACCATCCTCATTGTAGCTTTACGTTGGATGTATGCCCTTAAGAAAAACATCCGCCACTGCCAGAGGCCAAACTGTTTCTACCCAGTGACAGGCGATGCTGTCCTGATGGGAGCGTCGGGGCCCTGGATGTGTAAATATATATAGAAGCCTCCAGTGCGCTCATTGGTGGAGCCAGCATCATGACCTGAATTAACACAGAGCAGTCATCCACCTGATATGTAAGAAAAGTCCCTGATTCTATTCATTGGGCTGGAAAGCTGGGTGGCTGGTCAGTAATTACACATGCAGGAGCCGCAGCATCATCAGAGCTCCATGGAGGGATTTACTTAGCTTTCCCATGCTTCTGAATGGCAGATTTGCCCATCTCTGTGTTGATACTTCCGCTGCGGTACTTGATGGTTACTGCAGTCCTATTGGTTGCCGTCCGGCCTTTCTAAAAGATGTGTTCACAGATTGCAGAAACGAACGACTGAAGCAGATAGATTAGAAGGAACTTCATCTGCAGGACCAGAAGTGTAATGGGGCCACTTTTATTGAAGGGGCCCGGGCCGAGGCAGGCTGTCAGATTCAGATCGTAATGACGTAGTCCCGTAAGGAGCCCAGATAATACCGCCATACTCAGCTGGACTGAATGCTGCCATATAGTGTCCAAATATATAGAATATACAAATAAGGGAGAGAACACAATACTGCCATGTTATTCTCACATATAACCGCCATGTAGAGTCCAACCGTCTGCAATATACGACTAATGCTCCTTCATGGAGCTCAGATATAACACCCTATAGTGCCCCATAGAGATCCAGTATATGAATAGTACGCCCCTAAGGACCTTGACAATACTGCCATATAGTGCCAATACCTAGACAATACTGCCATATAGTGCCAATGCCTAGACAATACTGCCATATAGTGCCAATACCTAGACAATACTGCCATATAGTGCCAATGCCTAGACAATACTGCCATATAGTGCCAATACCTAGACAATACTGCCATATAGTGCCAATACCTAGACAATACTGCCATATAGTGCCAATACCTAGACAATACTGCCATATAGTGCCAATACCTAGACAATACTGCCATATAGTGCAGCTCCGTTTGGCCTCCGCTTTATGTCACGCGTTTTTCATGTCTGCGAAAAAGAATAAAAGGCTGATACGACACGAGCCGGCTGTTATACATCTATAACAAACAGCGACCCGGACAGCATGCTGACGGCATCCACGTGCTGCTTGGCTTTTTCTCTCCGTATTGACTTGCGTTGGCGAGTCTCACCTATAAATTTGATCAGAATGGCGCCTGTGATAAATGTTAAACGCAGTCCGTGTCTGCATGAAAAAAAAAAACTGCATAGCGTGCATCAGTGAGTAATGTGGGACCACATTAAAAGAAATGTAAAACACTGCTAGCGTGTCGGGGCCTCAGTGATGTAACACCGGTAGCGCCGTACAGTTAGGCGCCTTATACTGTCCAAAGTATGCAATAACTAGTATTCCCTTAGAGAGAAGACATAATACCGCCATGTAGTTCTCACATACAACCACCCTATAGAGTCCAGAACACAATATTCAGTCTATTACTGTGTTGGGAAGATGAGATAAAACTGCCATATAGCACTCAAATAACCGTGCCAAGAAGTATGGGAGCCACATAATACTGCCACATCACTCTTACACAAACCACTATAGAGCGTCCAAACCACATGTAACACACATAATACTGACTTATAGCTCTCACATAACACCGCCATATAGTGCTCAAATTATGTCTGTACAAATAATACTCTCTTAGGGAGAATACATAATGCGGCCATATACTTCCCATGTCAAACAGTGCCCAAATAATGTGTAATATGCCAATAATACCCCTTTAAAGAGCACTCGTCATACCGCCATATGGTTCTAGAATAAAGCTTTCATATAGTCCTGCCATCCTAGAATTCAATTTCCAAATAATACCACCAAACTGTGCCCAGCTAAATATTACTGGGTGGTTTTAGTTTGATCTTGGGTGGCAGGGCTAGTAATGTGCCCAGTGTGCCACCTGCTAAAGCCGTTCCTGAGGTGAGAGGCTGATGGCATCTGAGAGGGCTCCTTGGCTTCTCCGCACCACACATGGATTAGCGCTGGCCCATTTCTCAAGCTGTGTTTGACTTTTGCCTTTTCACTAGAGATCGGGGTTAATTAGTGAGTTACTGTGTTTGTACAACTGTGACAAATGGCAGTCGGGGCGACCCTGCGGTGTAGCAGAGCTGCGTTTGTTATTTAACTCTTCGCATTCACTGAAACAGCCAAAAATACCTGAAGGTCTGCAAAGCAGACACGGTCGCCATAGGCACGATCGCCATAAGGCAGGCACAATCGCCACCGGCACAATCGCCGTAGGGCAGGCGCAATGGCCTTAAGCCCTGAGGATATGTAGTCAGCCAGACAATAATGTGTGGAGGAGCAGCTTGTTCCTGGCAGGCTAATATGCAATCACCCACTCAACCCAGCCCAGAATGGGGAGGAGTGACTGCATATACTAAAAGCCTGCACATGTGAACGATACCAAAGATGTCAGCCATAGATAGGTGGTGACCCACCATACAGGATATCAACCCTGGCTGATATGACAGCGGGTTGCCCTGTATCTCTAAGGTGGGCCACACTGGCTGACATCTTGGGCTCCCCCACCAACTAGCAAACTACATACAAAAGTACTAATGCATACTGATAAAATGCGGGTGTTAGTACTGCATTTTGGCCAAAACGCATAGGCTGACGGACCGCGTCGAGGTCACACCGCTTCCGCCAGTACCTACGCTAACTCACGATAAATTACATAAAATCACAGAGGTGAGGAAAAAGAAAAAAACAAACACATTCACTGAAACAGCCAAAAATACCTGAAGGTCTGCAAAGCAGACACGGTCGCCATAGGCACGATCGCCATAAGGCAGTCAAATGGCAGTCGGGGCGACCCTGCGGTGTAGCAGAGCTGCGTTTGTTATTTAACTCTTCGAGACCGTTGGGTTATGAGACCGTATCATGAAGGTGCAGCAGAGCCGGGTCAGCCTCTCCACACATCCAACCAACTCGGCTCTGCTACATCTCTGTGCCGCTCCCTCAGGCTGATTCAGTATTCTCATATTGCACCGCCGGTATGTAGTGCGCGGTTACGGCTGGCAGATGTCGGGGGACCATTAGGCGTTGCAAATTAAGCGCTCTTTCACGCAAGCGGCGTTTTGACGGGGAATTGGTGCATTAAAAAAACGTTGCATCTAAAAGTCCCGGCGGTCTCCTCGGGGTTCTATCAGATGAGCAATTTTTTGACGCACCGAAAAAAGATGCGCATCCAAAGATTTTTTTTCTGGCGAGATTTCACGCTCGTATGAAAGAGCCCCAAAAAGCTAATGGTAGCAGGCAAGGAGTGACTAACAAGTGGCGGTGCAGCAGGCGTACAGCATGGCGGTGTACGCTAATGACTGCCATTAATAGGGGGGGGGCAGTAGTCATTCTTGGCTTTTCTTGGACTACTTTCATTAACCAAGTGGGGTGGTCCGTTCTCCAGATATCTTCCACGAAGTGGGGGTCTTACAGATACGGTATAACTGCTCTATGGCGTATATGTCCTAATACGGCATATGAACGGGAGATGCACCCCTTTAGCTTTGCATCATTTTCTTAAAGGGCCGGTAAACATGAGTGAATGGTGACTGTTCCTTTAACCCTTTGTTCTGCAGACTGTGCTGAGTTCCTCCAATCAGCTGTTGATTACTTTTGTCTTGCAGGGCTGCAGTCAGCGGGCGCTCGCCGGGTGGCATTTGTGGATTTACAATAATAAACATCTGTGGACGGCGGAGTCTTGGGAGGAAGCGGGATTCTTGGCTACAAGTTCTGAGGATATATTTGGAGAAGTCTCTCTCATTGCTGCTACAAACCAACAACTCCCCCAATGATGGAGAAATAGGACTGGAATTTGGAAGAGGTTCCTCCGAGTAACCGCACCCCTCAGCCGGGAAATATTTGTGATTTCCTTTGCCGGCTCATAAATTGATGGATGTTTCTAAATAAATGTAATGTTTCTTGTATCTCCGGCCCGCGGGGCCGTGTGGACACTCCCACTTTACAGGTAGCGCCTGGAAGACAACAATGTATCAAGTACTAAAGATGCAGAGTGATAATATAGAAGTAAACTACAAAAAAGTTACATCAACCGTGTCGCCTCTCTGTAGAGAAAAGGTCATATGCCACACACTACCTGTATAGACGCATGACTATACACACTCACTAAATCAAACTACTAACGACCACTTGTCCGTTTGTATGTATGTATGTATATGTGTTTGTGTGTGGGTGCTTCTCCTGCTCCGCCCCTGGTGACGTCATTGCAGGTCCTACAGTACATATAAAACACAGAGCCTGATTGACAGAAGAACACCACAGTTAGGGCTCTTGGAAGGGGAGGGCAAAAATAAGAAAATGAGAATACAACTAAGATGTTATTGTCTCAGACACAACTCAGCAGTACTGACAGAAGACACTGACCTACCGCCACCACAGAGATCCGGTGGGCTGAAGGACCTGCAGTAACATCACTACTGTGGGGGAGGAGCCATTCTGTTTTTTGCTAGAAAGTACTGTATACTGGATAAGCCGACACCAGCTACCAGGACCTGTGATGATGTCATTGTCATGTGATCATCTGTGTGGGTGGAGTCAGGGATCACATGACCAGGGGCTGATCACTGTATCCAGGAGCTGTGTGTGTCATGTGTTGGACCCAGGATGAATGTAGTAGAGCTGTGTGTGTGTGTGTGTGATATGTGGGGATCAGGATGGATGTAGTAGAGCTGTGTGTGTAATGTGTGGAAAACAGGATGGATGTGTATTGAGTAAAGTCAGCATGGATGTATGTCATGTAGCAGAGCTGTGTCTGTGTCGCGCATGTCATGCAGCAGAGTTGTGTCTCTGCCGCACATGTCATGTAGCAGAGCTGTGTCTGTGCCACGCATGTCATGTAGCAAAGTTGTGTCTGTGCCACGCATGTCATGTAGCAGAGTTGTGTCTCTGCCTCACATGTAATGTAGCAGAGCTGTGTCTGTGCCACGCATGTCATGTAGCAGAGCTGTGTCTGTGCCGTGCATGTCATGTAGCAGAGCTGTGTCTGTGCCGCGCATGTCATATAGCAGAGCTGTGTCTGTGCCGCGCATGTCATGTAGTACCACCAGAAACACTGGTACTATAATTTCCTAATAATTACTAGTACATTTTATAGGGTTCGTTCGGATTGCCTTTGCTGGGTTCTTGGACATGCATCTCTTTCACCAAGCAAGGAGTCAGCAGTTTGGAGAAGGTTAAAAACTGACATGTTGACAATTTTATTACTACAGTTGCAAATAAATAAAAATACAGCAGAATCAACAGAAAACCCCCTTACCTGTCCAGCGCTAACTAATACAGAACATATCCCTCTCTGCCAGCTTACAAAACAGCTTTTTTGCAACCGTACTCACAGATCATATTAGTGGCTCACAGAACAGCTTTCTGTGCTCTCCAGGTAGAGCAGCTATGGTTCCTCTAGCTCAGTGTTTCCCAACTCCAGTCCTCATGGAGCCCCAACAGGTCTAGTTGTCAGGATATCCTATAGCAGGAACACCTGCAGCAATGTCTGAGGACCGACAATAATTACATCACATGTGCAATACAGAGAAAACCCCCCAAACCAGGACCTGTGAAGGGGCCTAACGACCGGAGTTTGGGAAACACTGCCTAATCCTTAAGTATCCACTTAACTAATGAGCAGGCAGGTGATACTCTCTCTGATACTCCACATATTCACACTACATATACAGACACATGCATGCTCACTATATATACAGACATGCATGCTCACTATATATACAGACACAGATGCACGCTCACTATATATACAGACACAGATGCACGCTCACTATATATACAGACACAGATGCACGCTCACTATATATACAGACACAGATGCACACTCACTATATATACAGACACACATGCATGCTCACTATATATACAGACACAGATGCACGCTCACTATATATACAGACACAGATGCACGCTCACTATATATACAGACACAGATGCACACTTACTATATATACAGACACATGCATACTCACTATATATACAGACACAGATGCAAACTTACTACATATATAGACACAGATGCACAGTCACTATATATACAGACACACATGCACGCTCACTATATATAGAGACACAGATGCATGCTCACTATATATACAGACACATGCATGCTCACTATATATACAGACACAGATGCACGCTTACTACATATACAGACACAGATGCATGCTCACTATATATACAGACACAGATGCACGGTCACTATATATACAGACACATATGCACGCTCACTACATATACAGACACAGATGCACGCTCACTACATCTACAGACGCAGATGCACACTCACTATATATAAGACACAGATGCACGCTCACTACATATATAGACACAGATGCACGCTCACTACATATACAGAAACAGATGCACGCTCACTACATCTACAGACGCAGATGCACACTCACTATATATAAGACACAGATGCACGCTCACTACATATGCAGACGCAGATGCATGCTCACTATATATACAGACACAAAAGCATGCTCCCTACATATACAGAAGCATGCTCACTATATATACAGACAGATGCACAGTCACTATATATACAGACACACATGCACGCTCACTATATATGCAGAAAGATGCATGCTCACTATATATGCAGACAGATGCACGCTCACTATATATACAGACAGATGCACGCTCACTACATATACAGACACAGATGCATGCTCACTATATACATATAGATACAGATGCACGCTCACTACATATACAGACACAGATGCACGCTCACTATATATACAGACAGATGCACGCTCACTACATATACAGACACACATGCATGCTCACTATATACATATAGACACAGATGCACGCTCACTACATATACAGACACAGATGCACGCTCACTATATATACAGACACAGATGCATGCTCACTACATATACAGACACAGATGCACGCTCACTATATATACAGACAGATGCACGCTCACTACATATACAGACACACATGCATGCTCACTATATACATATAGACACAGATGCACGCTCACTACATATACAGACACAGATGCACGCTCACTATATATACAGACACAGATGCATGCTCACTACATATACAGACACAGATGCACGCTCACTATATATACAGACAGATGCACGCTCACAATATATACAGACAGATGCACGCTCACTACATATAAAGACACACATGCACGCTCACTATATATATAGACACAGATGCACACTCACTACATATACAGACACACATACATGCTCACTATATATAGACACAGATGCATGCTCACTATATATACAGACAAAGATGCACTCTCACTATATATACAGATGCACGCTCACTATATATACAGACACACATGCATGCTCACTATATACAGACACATGCATGCTCACTATATATACAGACACAGATGCACGCTCACTACATATACAGACGCAGATGCACGCTCACTATATATAAGACACAGATGCACGCTCACTATATATATATATAGACACAGATGCACGCTCACTATATATACAGACAGATGCACGCTCACTATATGTATAGACACAGATGCACGCTCACTATATATAAGACACAGATGCACTCTCACTATATATAAGACACAGATGCACGCTCACTATATATACAGACAGATGCACGCTCACTACATATACAGACACAGATGCACGCTCACTATATATACAGACACAGATGCACGCTCAATACATATACAGACACAGATGCACGGTCACTATATATACAGACACATATGCACGCTCACTATATATACGGAAACAGATGCACGCTCAATACATATACAGACACAGATGCACGCTCACTATATATACAGACAGATGCACGCTCACTACATATGCAGACACAGATGCACGCTCACTACATATACAGACACAGATGCACGCTCACTATATATACAGACACAGATGCACGCTCACTATATATACAGACACAGATGCACGCTCACTATATATACAGACAGATGCACGCTCACTACATATACAGACACAGATGCACGCTCACTATATATACAGACACAGATGCACGCTCAATACATATACAGACACAGATGCACGCTCACTACATATACAGACACAGATGCACGCTCACTACATATACAGACACACATGCATGCTCACTACATATACAGACACAGATGCACGCTCACTACATATACAGACACAGATGCACGCTCACTATATATAGACACAGATGCACGCTCACTATATATACAGACAGATGCACGCTCACTACATATGCAGACACAGATGCACGCTCACTACATATACAGACACAGATGCACGCTCACTATATATACAGACACAGATGCACGCTCACTATATATACAGACACAGATGCACGCTCACTATATATAGACACAGATGCATGCTCACTATATATAGAGACACAGATGCACACTCACTATATATACAGACAGAGATGCACACTTACTACATATACAGACACAGATGCACACTCACTATATATACAGACACAGATGCACGCTCACTACATATACAGACACACATGCATGCTCACTACATATACAGACACAGATGCACGCTCACTACATATACAGACACAGATGCACGCTCACTATATATAGACACAGATGCACGCTCACTATATATGACACAGATGCACGCTCACTATATATACAGACAGATGCACGCTCACTATATACATACAGACACAGATGCACGCTCACTATATATACAGACACACATGCATGCTCACTATATATACAGACACAGATGCACGCTCACTACATATACAGACACAGATGCACGCTCACTATATATACAGACACATGCATGCTCACTTTATATACAGACACACATGCACGCTCACTATATACATATAGACACACATGCATGCTCACTATATACATATAGACACAAATGCATGCTCACTACATATACAGACACAGATGCACGCTCACTATATATACAGACACAGATGCATGCTCACTATATACATATAGACACAGATGCACGCTCACTACATATGGACACAGATGCACGCTCACTATATATGCAGACACAGATGCACTCTCACTATATATATGTAGACACAGATGCACAGTCACTATATATACAGACACAGATGCACGCTCACTATATATACAGACAGATGCACACTCACTATATATACAGACAGATGCACACTCACTATATATATAGACACAGATGCACACTCACTATATATACAGACAGATGCACACTCACTATATATATAGACACAGATGCATGCTCACTACGTATACAGACACAGATGCACGCTCACTACATATAAAGACACATGCACGCTCACTACATATACAGACACATGCACGCTCACTACATATACAGACGCAGATGCATGCTCACTATATACATATAGACACAGATGCACGGTCACTATATATACAGACACAGATGCACACTCACTATATATACAGACACAGATGCACGCTCACTATATATACAGACACAGATGCACGCTCACTATATATACAGACACAGATGCACGCTCATTACATATACAGACACAGATGCACGCTCACTATATACATATAGACACAGATGCACACTTACTATATATACAGACAGATGCACACTTACTATATATACAGACAGATGCACACTTACTATATATACAGACACAGATGCACGCTCACTATATATACAGACACAGATGCACGCTCACTATATATATAGACACAGATGCACACTCACTATATATACAGACAGATGCACACTTACTATATATACAGACAGATGCACACTTACTATATATACAGACACACATGCATGCTCACTATATACATATAGACACAGATGCACGCTCACTACATATGGACACATACACAGGCAGGCTCACTATATATAGGACACAGATGCGCGCTCACTATATATACAGACACAGATGCACGCTCACTATATATATAGACACAGATGCACACTCACTATATATACAGACAGATGCACGCTCACTATATACAGACACAGATGCACGCTCACTATATATACAGACACAGATGCACGCTCACTATATATACAGACACATGCATGCTCACTATATATACAGACACAGATGCACACTCACTACATATATATATATATATATATATATATATATATATATATATATATACAGACACACATGCATGCTCACTATATATATACAGACACAGATGCACACTCACTATATATACAGACACAGATGCACACTCACTATATATACAGACACAGATGCACGCTCACTATATATACAGACACAGATGCACGCTCACTATATATACAGACACAGATGCACACTCACTATATATACAGACACAGATGCACGCTCACTATATATACAGACACACATGCATGCTCACTATATACATATAGACACAGATGCACGCTCACTATATAGGGACACGTACACAGGCAGGCTCACTGCCTACAGGTTCAGGCCTCGTTCACACGGGCGCTGTCAGCCTGCAGTTTAGCTGCGCACAAAGATTGCATCTCGACTGCTATAAAGATTGGGTGAACAGACCAATTCCAGCAACTTGAAGTCGCCCTTTACACGATCCGAGGTGCGTGAGGGTGTTTTCCAGCTCCACAGAAGTCTATGGGAAGCACGCAGCACAGATATGACGGTCCTTTCTTTGCACGCAGCACGGAGCCGACATGCCAGTTTGCAGTCACATGTCCTATCTTTGTTGCGTGAATTAAGTGTATCTAACAATCGTTCATATGAAGGCTTCTATAGGAACCCATTGGTTCGTCCTGTGCGCCCCTAATGATCACGGACAGCGCTGGTGTGAGCGCGGCCCCCCACTCTGTACGGTGCGCATGCTTACAACGTGTGAACACATAGAATACCCTCAGTAGGAATCTACACGGACGCCCACAAACACAATGAGCTCTTTGTCGGGTGTTTGCCCTCTTCTATTAAAGCATCACCAATATTATGCTTCACCATAGGCTGCCTGCACACCGTTGAGCGCGGTATTGCGCCATGATTCACCCGCAGATGTAAGGCGTTTTTCAGGCGAACGCACCTCGCATCCGTGAAATTCCGAAACTCTCCAGTGAATTTTTCATTGATTTCAATTGGAGTTTTCGCATCGCACTCGCATGCCCATCGCACGGCCAGGGAGACATCGAAGGTCCCATTGAGATCAATAGGCGATGTGTTCTGAGGAGCGCGATAAGACAGAGCATGCAATATCATATAAAGAGCCTGAGTTGTCTTTGTGATCTCCGGCAGGCTAGCGCTGATTTCGCCGTTCATCATTGGGGGTGCGTTGCTCCATGTTGATGGACTGTTGGCCTCGTCTCCACGGCCGTATTGGTAAGACGTTGCTTATCTCCTCATAGGGTTTTACCGATGTTTGTAAATACTGGGTTTGCCGGCAGAGACCACGTGTGGCTGCGAGTGTTCTGCGCCGCCCACGTATCTCACGCACGGTCATGCGAAATGTGACGCTTTTTTTTCTTTTTGATTCCCTGCACTGTTTCATAGCGTGGATGAAAATGTCACCCATATGCAATGTGTTATGTATGGACATCGCTGCATACACCGCCTGTGCCAATGTATAGGGCACACGCTGCGGGTACACCGAGACACAAGGCATGCTGGATGTATTTCCCATGAGTATCGACACGCAGTGTCTACACACGTGTGCATGGATCAATGAACGGCCGCGTACTCGGTGGTGAAGACACCCGTGGACACGAGCCCCTAGGCGTACGATGGGACGGCTGTGGGGAGGTAGCATACTCGCTGGCTGCCAAGCCATCAGGGGGTCTGGGTCGTCTGCATGTGAATTGTAAGCTTCTTGCACCCCGCTGCCCGCTCGTGGGTCCGCGTCGCTCATGGTCACATATAAGGGGCCTTTCTAGTAATGGAAATTCATTCATTCTGTGCCAGCAGAATGAGCCCCGCGCACATTCCCATTACCGCTTCTACCGGCTCGCCACAGTTACTGGCGGTATATTCGCTGCCCGCAGCCAGGAACGATCTCGCTTCACATCATAGAAAACTAGCAGCAGCCATGGAGATTAACGTGCGCCGGGTCTTACAATCATTCTATGTATAAGCAATAGGGTGCCATGCCCGAGCGATGGCGGAGGCCGGTGGGAGCGGGTCGGCCGACGTCTGCGCCACTTCAGGAGAAAAACGGCTTCATGTGTTATCGACAGAAAATGCTACAAAGCACCAACGAAAGAACGACCGTGTTGAGGTCGCCTCCATGATTGTAGCGAGACAGGCAAACACGGGGTTACATAAGGATGGACAGATAATACGGAGTTGTGGTGCCGCACACCGAGATGGAGATGTCCTCCGCAGCTGCGACATTTACATGGCGACATAAAGCCAACATTCTCGGCCCCTTAGGCCGACTCACACGGGCGGATTTTAGTTGCGGAATCCGCAATCGCCGTCCAGGTGGGAGATCCACGATAAAACATGGGCATTGATAGGCATGCATTGTCGATTTTTCGTTCACACTCGCAGATACAAATTGTATAATCCGCAAGCGGACAAATCATAGCATGCTCTATTTTAGCGCAGATTCCGCGCAGACGGCCCTCGTTGAAGTCAATGGATGCGAATGTTACGTCCAACATAAACAATTAACATTGCGTATGAGCGGCGGAGACGCTTGCCCCTTCAGAGGCGGACATCCGCGATCATTGGCAATTACTTTCGGTGAAAGATCGCAGGTCTTCTGCTACGGAGACTCGCATGCAGAACCTGATCCGTTGGTGTGAGCCCGGCCGAACAGAAGTCATTCTAAGGAGCATTCCTATTGGATCCCCTAGAAACAATGTAACGTCTGCTATACTGTTTATATAACGACTCAAGTGGATACAAAGAACAATGCAGCAAAAATAAACAGAAGAGCAAATCCAGGAACTACAACAATCAGTAACAGCGAAGAGCAGGAGGCTGCGGAGCTGCGCTCCCACCTGCAGCACCCTCGCTGATGCACCCAGCGCACCTCATGTGTCACCACCTGTAGGGTAGATGCAGAGGACGGAACCCCTGTCATATATACAACAGGGTAAGAGGGCCGGAGGGTGAAAGGAGGCACATGGTCAGACTATGGATAGGGGGCGCTGCAGGAATAGCCCTCAGGGGCTGTCTTATGGCTGCCTCTTGTTGAGAGTCCTCAGGAGTCGATCCGCTGTGGTTGGGGTCTTGGGAACCGAGCCGATCAGCTGAGCGCCACAATACGCAGGCATACGGAGTGGAAGCAATTAGCGGCTGCTGTGCAGACACGGCTGTCGCTGATTCTAACGAGCCCCGTGAACCTGCGCTAATGGCTCACGGCTTATTATGGCTTCGGATTTTTATGCGCATAAGAGGTTAAACGCTGCGGCTGAACGCCGGGAAATTCCTGCCCGCGTAATGTGGAGAATAGAAGCCATTGATTTCACAAGCACAAAAAAGTAGTCCCGGGCCTTCCTCTCGGCAATGTGCCACCAAAGACCTCCACAGAAGTCTATGTGAGGTTCCCAAACATGCACAGGTACGCTCTAACGGCCACGCACACCCACGGTCACGGCACCTCATTAGGCAGACTAGCCTTTGAATCATGGAGGGTTGATTACCCCGCCCCTGTCAGCGAGCCATCAAGAGCGGTAAGTAACCTCGCTCACTGTGCAAAGAAATAGTGCAGGGCGCTATTACACCTCACGTTCGTCTGTCCAAGCCCCAGGGCCGGTCACATGACCGTATGTGCGAATACGCTCGCCTCAGCGCAACATATTTGCACATAGCATGAATGAGTCCCTCTTGTGTGTGTCGGCGCGCAGGACTGTATTTTTTGTGCACACAGGACATGTTCCCCCGCGGGTGCACCCCCCCCCCCCCCCCCCGCCATGATGTAAAAGGCTGTTTAGCCCAATAAGATCCAGCCGTGTTCGGCTCCCTTTGGTTTTGCGCAGCATATTGCGCGTTCTGACTCCATGTTTACACACCTCCAATACACTTCTACGGGGCCCTCATATGCAGGTACACAGAGCCGGTCCTACTGTTTTTGCAGCGGGTGAAGCGCCCTCCGGAGGACGAAGCGCCGACATTAATGGGTTCGTTTCTCTGTAATTTGCATGTGAATATTATAAGCACAGAAAAATACGTGCAAATCCGGCCGTGTGAAGAAACCCTAACCCGCGGTTCGCAGGAAATACGCCTGTAGCGTGTATTTACCGTGTATGCTAGGCTCCCATAGACTGTAAGCGAGTACATATTACACGTCAACATGGCTCATGCTGCGGCGTGTTATCCACACATGTAATATGCAGGTCTGACCGGTCCCGTGTAAATGAAGGGGCCCCTAGCGATGCGGAGCGGACGGCGCCTCTTAGGGGAGGCATTCTTTACTTACTTTTTTATTGCAGCTAGGGCTTATTTTAGGGCTTTATAGTAGGATTTTCTACTGTCATAGATGCATCGGACATAAACCGCGTTTTCATGTGATGCAACACAAAGGAAGACTCCGTAGGGAAACCTGGGCTACAAAACAGCAAATCGCAGTAATATTCAGCAACCTGCGATTTTTCTCGCAATGTAGCAGCCCACAACACATCGCTAGTGTGACGGAGCCCATGGGAAAGCATCGGCTGCACATACGTGTGATTTGTAGCACCGTGTGAAAGTGGCCTTAGGTGGAGACATAGGGATGTCTCACAAGGGGAGCTATGAGACCTTTGCCTGTCCGTGACAGGTCTGTTTGAGACATCTAGTAGATCTGCTGGAGGAGGCGTCTTATGGAGATCCCCCAGTATTTCTAGGGGATCACAAGTGCTTCCAGTCACTCAAGGAGCTCACGATGCCGTCCACATGCGGAATAAGCGTGCTTTACATGGGACGATTGTGAGGCGCATCAGGTTGCAGAAGCCATGAGGAGGGGATGCAGGGAGCAGATGGTGGGGTATGCCCAGATTCTGGGAGGGGCTTGGGAAGGAACTAACTAGGCTAGACCAAGGGGTTTCAGCATGACCAATGTTGGTGGATGGTGGTGTCATTAGGTCTTCGCGTCCAGGGTCGGGCCACACCAAGTTGGGTTGAGGCCTTGCAGCAAATTGAGTCCGCAGCAAAGCAATAATGAGGTTACAGGCAACCTCCAAGTCTGAGGACCTTTACAATCAGGAGTGCATTGTCCTCCAACACACAAGAAGGAACTTATCCCTGCAGTGTAAGGAGCTGTAAGACCTGCTGACATGTACGGACCGCGGACAGGATACATAACCCCAACACACAGCAGGACTATAAGATCCTTGCCATGAAGTCAGGCTGGACGCATGATTGTGGTACCAAGAGGAGGTTTTCCCGAAGAGACTCTGACCAGAGGAGCTCTAGCGAGGGGTGTTGAGCCGACAAGTGGCAGAGACTTCAGCAGAACGGACAGTAAGGACTGTATGAGGACTAATGATGAGCGTTGCGACCCATAGAGTTGAGACTGGAATCCCTCTAGATTAGGGAGTCCGCAGAGAAAAAATGCTGTCCAAAGAACACCATGCCTACTGTGAAGCATGGGGGTGGCAACATCATGCTTTGGGGCTGTTCCTCTGCAAAGGGACCAGGACGACTGATCCGTATACATGAAAGAATGAATGGGGCCATGTATCGTGAGATTTTGAGTGCAAACCTCCTTCCATCAGCAAGGGCACTGAAGATGAAACGTGGCTGGGTCTTTCAGCAGGACAATGATCCTAAGCACACCTCCAGGGCAACGAAGAAGTAGCTTTGTAAGAAGCATTTCAAGGTCCTGGAGTGGCCTAGCCAGTCTCCGGATCTCAACCCCTATACAAAACCTTTGGAGGGAGGTGAAAGTCCGTGTTGCCCAGCGACAGCCCCAAAACATCACTGCTCTTGAGGAGATCTGCATGGAGGAATGGACCAACATACCAGCCACAGTGTGTGCCAACCTTGTGAGGACTTACAGAAAACGTCTGACCTCTGTCATTACCAATAAAGGATATATCACAAAGTATTGAGATGAACTTTTGTTTTTGACCAAATACTTATTTTCCACCATAATTTGCAAATAAATTCGTTAAACATCAGACTGTGATTTTCTGGATGTTTTCTCATGTTGTCTCTCATAGTTGAGGTCCACCTATGATGTCAATTACAGGAGAACTTGTACAATTGGGATCTGACTAAATACTTTTTTCCCCACTGTATATCCTGCTATGGTCTGATCTTGTACCAACTGTCTGTGAGATGCCACAAAAGCTGGCATGTGCCACTAGGCAGATATTACTGCTTCTAGGTAACACGCAGCCTACTAATCCATAATATGAACCCACAAGCGCCAGGTCCGTTCACATGACTTTACTTGCGCATGAACTCTCATTGCCTACCATTGCACAGCCGTTATATGAAGCTTCTGGGTCCCAATGCAGAATGTGTACCAGGGTCCCAATATCATATACCTTATATGGCAGAGGACCTTTGGGGCCCCCAGACATCAGGGCCCGGATGTGACTGCCGCCTCTGGCTTGGTAAAGTGTCATGACAATTACAAACCCCAAACCTTCCTCTGTGACGACACGTTAACTCGAGAGCGTCCGTCCTCAGGATGTGGTGGCGACTATCTCTTTCATCGCTGCTTCAACAACCTTTTCCTTTGCATTTCTTTGAAAATTTTCTTGGTAAAGGTTCCACCCGGGACCTGCTTGAGAATGAAAGCAAGAAGATTGATGATGGTGTCCTTGACCTATAAGAAGCCGTCCACAAGCCAGAGAATCAGGACTTGTAGTGAGAGAGAAGAAACTTCCCTCAGTTGAAAAAGCTCAATATCACATGAAGGGCGGCAAGAAAGTCAGAGACGTCCGTTTATCAGCGGCTTCTGTAAAGAAAACCCAGAAGTACCACAGCAGTCATACGGTGAAAGGGTAGTCTCTTAGACTGCCCCTGGATCAGGCACCCAAGTGGCAGGTCCTGTGGTGGCACAGTAGTGACAAGCACTGACACTAGCCACGGACCTGGAACTGGCATTCAGCTCCGTCTCTTCACCCTGCATCACTAGCCAGAGGGATGGGCTTAACATTGCCATTGGGCCACTAAGAGGTGTAGCATTGCACTACTCCCCCCTCCTACATACCCCCTGCTTTAATGTTGTCCGTCCCCTGGCAATCCTGCAGAAGCCACAGGGGAATGTACCATTTGCTCTGCCTGCTATGGGCTGCACCATCAGAGACAGGTCCGCCCCAGAGCAGCAGGTTGTGTGATGGAGGAGCAGCTAAGTGCCGAGTCCCCTGAATGCACCCGAATCTGACGTACGGCTATGTCTGTTCACCTCACTTTTCCTCTCAGCTTAATCACTAGTTGAGCAACAAAGTAATAGTTCCCCAGGGAGTTGCCCTTTAGTTACCCCAGTAGTAATAGTGACCGTGCTTAAAAGCATTGCACTTATTGGCCCCAGTATTAAGTGTCCCCCATAATGGCTCCAGTATTAAGTGTCCCCCATAGTGGCTTCAGTATTAAGTGTCCCCCATAGTGGCTCCAGTATTAAGTCTCTTCCATAGTGGCTTCAGTATTAAGTGTCCCCCATAGTGGCTCCAGTATTAAGTGTCCCCCATAGTGGCTTCAGTATTAAGTGTCCCCCATAGTGGCTCCAGTATTAAGTGTCCCCCATAGTGGCTCTAGTATTAACTGCCCCCCATAGTGGCTGCAGTATTAAGTCTCTCCTATAGTGGCTCCAGTATTAAGTGTCCCCCATAGTGGCTCCAGTATTAAGTGTCCCCCATAGTGGCTCTAGTATTAACTGTCCCCCATAGTGGCTTCAGTAATAAGTCTCCCCCATAGTGGCTCCAGTATTAAGTGTCCCCCATAATGGCTCCAGTATTAGGTGTCGCCCATAGTGGCTCCAGTGTTAAATGTCCCCCATAAAGGCTCCAGTATTAAGTCTCCCCCATAGTGGCTGCAGTATTATGTGTCCCCCATAATGGCTCCAGTATTAGGTGTCCCCCATAGTGGCTCCAGTGTTAAGTGTCCCCCATAATGGCTCCAGTATTAGGTGTCCCCCATAGTGGCTCCAGTGTTAAGTGTTGCCCATAATGGCTCCAGTATTAGGTGTCCCCCATAGTGGCTCCAGTGTTAAGTGTCCCCCATAGTGGCTCCAGTGTTAAGTGTCCCCCATAATGGCTCCAGTATTAGGTGTCCCCCATAGTGGCTCCAGTATTAAGTGTCGCCCATAGTGGCTCCAGTGTTAAGTGTCCCCCATAAAGGCTCCAGTGTTAAGTGTCCCCCATAGTGGCTCCAGCATTAAGTGCCCCCATAGTGGCTCCAGTATTAAGTCTTCCCCATAGTGGCTTTAGTAATGTGTCCCTCATAGTGGCCCCAGTATTAAGTTTTCCCCATAGTGGCTCCAGTATTAAGTCTCCGACATAGTGCACCCCCACACTCAGCCCCTTGGTATTTGGCCCTGCTTGGTCCCCTCACCTGCTGCAGCAGGCCTTTTAGATCTGCTAGGCCCTCTTGCTTGGTCTCTCTAAACCCTGACGGTCAACTCAGCTATTCCTTGGCCTCTCCTGCTCAGAGTTTCTCCTGTCCATAAAAACTGACTGGGTCCCTGGTTGCAATGCCACTGGGAATGTACCTGCAGATGCAGCACATGCCACTTCACTTTCTGTTTACGTCACTAACATGTCACCTGCCTGCCCACTCCTCCTTCTGATGTGCAGCTGTGCCACTAACAGGGATTGTGGCTTATTCATGGCGCACTTTTGGTCTTCAGGGGTGTTGATGCACTGAGGTCATCACCACCCACATTATAGAGGGGTGGAGCCTGTGCTCTGACATGCAGTTACATCACTCCAGTAGGCAGGGCTTCGGTCTGGTGCTCCATGCATCTCAACCAATGGCCTTTGCCACTCTGCCTTGAGTCTTTATGATGTGACTGCTCTCTCTGCACCTCCTACAGTTACAACACAACATTTGTTAATTCCTTCTTGATCCTTTCCATTCTCAGCTGGCTGAAGGGTAAGGCTTGAGGCCCATTTACACACAATGATTATCGCTCTAAATCCGTTTGAGCAATAATCGTTGTGTGTAAATGCTCCCATCTTTCACTCTTCGGCTAAACGATAATTTTTAGGTGAGTTTAAAATCCATCATTCAACTGAAGAGAAGATAACACAAACCTCATGCTGTGTTTGCTGTCCATGGTGCTGTATTCTCTGTGGGAGCGCTGATTACATTGTATTCAGCATGCATCCCCATGTCAGAACAAAGGAACTGAATGCAGAGAACAGACCACCTGCTGTCCTCTGCATACAGCTCCCTCAGGCTCATTTACATGCAAATGAAGGTGATAAGCTGCTCATGGACATTAGTGTCCATTAGCAATTTATGTAAAACAAATGATCAAAACCTATCTTTTTAACGATTATCTTTGCGTGTAAATGAGTATTAAGTCAAGAGGTGGCTTATACTTCTCACTCTCACCTCTCACTCTATTGCTGAAGGGGGGGGGGGCTCCTGCAGCAGTGAGTTGCCTTACAGCCAGATAGAGGTTCATGAGAAGGAAAAAGGGGTCTGATCCGTCTCCTAAAACATGTATTTCTTACAGTTTTGACTGTAATACAGAACGGAATGGGATGAAAGGAGAGGAGGGTATTGCTAGGACTTGCTTGGAGCATGGAGCTATGCTTGAGGTTGGTTATTGGCATTAGCTACTGAGATGACCTGAGCCGGTGAACCACATCTTGAAGCCTAAAATAATAGAGAAGATGGAAAAACCTATACCATGCCCCCTTCCTCCCCATTGATGGCGTCTTATGTCTTCCTCTCTACAATAGTTTTTATATAAGTGCTTCGGGCCTCAAACTGAAGAAGCAGGAAGATCTACAAATGGCCCCTGGTGATGACAAAGAAAACCTTTAAGACAACACAGCTGAGTTTGCAGAAGTTTATTCTCTCGCTTCCAGCAAGGATTCTCTAAGAGGTTCACCAATATTGAGGCTGACATGTGATTCACAATAATTAAAGACAATTTTACCTTTCGTGTTACACCTCATAGAATGGACGGATACAATCGTATAGTACATTATAATGTGCGCAGCTTTTGGGTATTCTTGTGGTGCAAACTCCAACACAGGATAGCAAGTTTTTATTGATTTCAATAATTGCCACAAAAAGCGCATTTCGGGCAGCAAGTCCCCTTTTTCAATCAATGAGGACAGTACAAGCAACTTCCACAAACACTTAAAGGGGTTGTCCAGTTGTAAATTATTGATGGTTTATCCTTAAGGTAGATTCATTCTCAGGGGTCTGCTGCCTGGATCCCTGATGAGTAGCTGTTTGCTGGAATGGTGCGCTCATGCACGGAGTTGATTTCTGCAGGAAGCAAGCAGCTCCATTCCCACTGTTGAGATTTTTGTGTGCAATACCAGCCCTGGCCACTGCAGTGGGGACAGAGCTGTTTGTTTCCTGCAGAAATCAGCTCGGTGCATGCCCACACTGGCCTGGTGAACAGCTGATCAGTGTGGGTCCCGGGTGGCAGACCCTTGTCTACTATGGATGGCCTGCCTTAAAGATAGGCCATTAGTAGTTTACAAGTGAACAACTTCTTCAAGTTATATGAAAATTATTTTTGAGAGTCAGTTTTACAAAAAAAACGCCATTCTGGTATTGTGTGATTTTTTTTTACAGTGTTCACCATCCAGGACAAATATAATATTTTAATAATTCAAGCCTTTACAGTTGTGGGATGCTAATTTTGCTTATTTTTTGTTTTTTAGACTTTTCTTTAGAGGGAAAAGGTTGTATTTGAATTTATACTGTTTTTTTTCCTAGTATTTAAAACCTATTTTTACTATTTTATTCTTCCTCTAGAGGACTTGAACTTGCAAACTTTTGATCACTTATACAATATGCTGCAATACTTCTGTATTGCAGTATATTGTACTTTCAAAGAAAGCCAGTTAAGCAAGGCTTAAAAGGCTTGATTCTTTGGCAGACTTGAGAGCCTTCACTAGGCATGACAACTGTCTGCGGAAGGGAGGGGCCAATAGGGTGACAGAGAGGGCCCTTCCTCTGTCTAATGGCTTTGCTGCCACAGTCAACATTGACTGCAGCATCTAAGCAGTTAAACAGCCGCGATCGGAGCCAATGGCTGTAAGGTGTTTAGCATAGCGAACACCCTGTGAGTATGGAGTGTGCTTGGCTCCTGGGCCTGCTCTGTATACACCTCTCTAGCACCTGGGGGCATACATGCAGGCTGTCTTGCTTGTCATGATTAAAAGGGACCTCTCCTATTTCGTAGGTGTAAGGGAGTTGTGTTGTGCACTTCCCCTCGCAGAAACAATTGCCCTCCCGCTGTGACAGGCGACTCCAGCCGCTAAGAGTAAGCCCCGCCCCCTCCAGTCTGGGATCTGCCCAGGAGGGGATGCAGGGAGGGATACAGTAGATCAGTGCTGCGCTGAGAAGCACTATATAGCGCTTTGGAGGAAGGCGCGATCCCGTGCTAGAAGGGCAGCGTCAGGGAGCGGGGTAGGACGGCCGTTTCAGGCACTATTTTGTTGAAGCCTCTTGGAGGCTGCTGGTAGGAGGCTTCATCCCCATAGTGATGCAGCGCGGATCCAGCTAGCGTCTAAGCTCTGTGAAGATCAGCCCCACTATAGGGACAGTAAATAGGGCTGTGAAAGGCAAAACCGCATCCACTGCGACGCAACCGGCGGACATCTCGGCCAAGAAAAGAAAAAGGAAACTGCATCACAAGGAGAATTAGGACAGCAGAGACGGCCCAGCAGAGCTAAGGGGCCAGCAGAGGCCTGCAGAGATGTGGCAGCGGCTGTTGGGAGCCGTGATCTGAGTGCTGCCCTCTTGCTAGGGAAGCAGCACAGAAGACGTAAGAGATAAACTAACCGAAGTTCAGTAAAGCAATTTTAATAAAAATCTGGCCTCCGTCTGTCACCTTCTGCACCATCCTGAACCTGCATCGGTCATCCTCAACCTTTCTCGGCCACCCTGAACCTACGTCGGCTACCCTGAACCTGCGTTCCACCCTGAACCTGCGTCGGCCACCCCAAACCTGTGTCGGTCACCCTTAACCGGCGTTCTTCATCCTTAACCTGCGTCGGCCACCCTGAACCGGCGTCAGCCACGTCAAACCTGTGTCGGTCGCCCATAACCTCCATTCGTCACCCTTAACCTGCGTCGGCTACCACAAAGTTCTGTCGGTAACCTTTAACATACGTTTGTCACTCTGAACCTGCGTCGGCCACCCCAAACCTGTGTCGGTCACCCTTAACCTGCATTCATCACCCTTAACCTGCGTCGGCTACCACAAAGCTGTGTCAGTAACCCTTAACATGTGTTCGTCACCCTGAACCTGTGTCGGCCACCCCAAACCTGTGTCGGTCACACTTAACCTGCGTTGGCCACCCTGAACCTGCGTCGGCCATTCCGAACCTGTGGCGATCACCCTTAACCTGCACTCGTCACCCTAAACCTGCGTTGGTCACCTTTAACCTGCGTTGGTGACCCAGAACCTGTGTTGGCCACCCTAACCCTGCTTCGGCCACCCCAAACCTGCATCGACCATCCTAAAACTGCATTGGCCACCCTGAGCCTGCGTTGGTCACCATGAACCTGCGCCGGCCACCCTGAACCTGCGTCGGTCACCCTGAACCTGCATCGGCCACCCTGAACCTGCATCAGCCACCCGGAACATGCGTCGGCCACCCCGAACCTGCGTCAGTCACCCATAACCAGAGCTGGCCACCCTTAACCTGCGTCGGCCACCCTGAACTTGCGTCGGTCACCCTGAACCTGGGTCAGTCATCCTGACCCTTCGTCAGCCATCCTGAACCTGCATCGGCCACCCTGAACCTGCGTCGGCTATCCTGGACCTGCGTTGCACCAACCATGACATAGGCAGGGAAAATACTGTAGTTGGTCAATCATAGAATCCTAGACTGGTGTAGTTGGAAGGGACCTCCAGGGTCATCGGGTCCTCCAGGGTCATCGGATCCTCCAGGGTCATCGGGTCCTCCAGGGTCATCGGATCCTCCAGGGTCATTGGGTCCAAAGTTGTGTAAGTTTATGGAGTTATAAAGGACTTTCCTCCGGTAATACATTGACACATCGGATTATATATCGGTCAGCTTATTACAGAACAGCAACTACAGTTATTCTGCAAGGCAACCGCTGAAGTTACTGTGTCACGTATCACGCCAATCGCAGCTCACCATGCCTGCGCTGTCCTGCTGTGTCTTACAGCCATATCACTTGGCCTTCTGTGCACACCGTTTAGGACTCTGACAGGGCACCGCGACTGGTCTTAGCTACGTGTGACCCATGCGGTCACACAGGGCGCCGGCAACCAACTTGTAGGGAGGCAACTGGTGGATGCAGGCTCGGGGCAATTGCACCACCCTTAGGTCCACTCGGACGGATGATCTTTTTCCTCCATGTGGCAGTGTTTTGCAGATACATTAATCATCCTCCTCCGGGCTTTGATTCCTCCCCTCTGATGTCTAAAGACACCACTGTCAGCCAATTGGTGCCTCCACAGCACAATCACGTAGTTCTGCTACTGTATTTATGCTATGAGCTTGGTTCTGGTACAGTATTTATTCACTGAGCTGTTCTGGTGTGGGCATGCGGCTATCTTGCTGCGTTATGCACAAGCAGATTACAGACAGACTATCTATCTGTGCAATATACTGTGTATAGTTTATTTTATAGGCACAAAAATAATTAGACTGTCGTCTAAGGCAAACCATACGTATGGTGGGCAAAAAGAACGATATGGCCTTATTGCTACATATTGCATGTGCGGAAAATGCAAAAAGACCTGTTGGCTGAGGGGGCATTGTTGCATTTATGGACTGGCTCAAAGGTACCATTGAAAAACCTGTAATGGTGTCACCCAGCAATGGGGCCATTGGGGCCCCTAGGCATAAGACCCGAGGTGCAACCACAGCTTCTGCACCAACTCCATTCATTACAAGGGTTGTTATGCAGCGGCACCGCACCATTAATTCTGTGCTCATCTATGGTAATATCAGTGTCAAGACTTTTTTAAAGTAGTATAACAAAAAGGTCGCGCCGAACAGCTTGTGGTTAATGTTGCAATAAAAATTATACTCTGAATGACCTCTCTTCCATCTGGCATGATTACTTCTCACTAATTCCGTCACTCCGAGACACTGCGAGAACACGGGCGATTCACTGCCAAGATTGTATAACAGTCACTCATACATCTCTCTATTCCCAAAAATAGTTCCTCCTGTGTATCGACTGAACAGCGGCTACTGGAGCCGACATGGTACACAGAGATGCCAGACACATCGAGGTCACAGGGTCTCATGTCATTACATTTCTGCTGGCCATTTGTCGTTTGGATTGGGCCAGGATTGTTCATGTTGGCTATTTTTGCCAGATCCTGTATAGCTTTTTTTTTCCCCCAAAATAGGCAGGAGGTATCTGGAAGTCTTATACCACACCCCACCATAAAAATAACAAGCACAGATGGACATTCAGCACAATTCATGCTCTTGTCTGGGAACTGTTGGCTAAAGGATGTCCCAAAAGATCTAATAACCAATTAACACAATAGGCAAAGCTTTGAAGACCTGCCTCTATGCTTTTCAGGGTAGCATGGATGGGCACTGGTTGGGCCTTCTGGTACACACCAAGGACTCTCCTCACCATGTCTTCAATTAGCTCAACTTCTCATACTATATCTAGGAAAGGATAAAGTTTCAGCCTGGTCTGTTGTGCTTCCAATAGAAGGATTTCTTAGGTTGAAGATCCAATGCCATCAATGTTTTTCTACAAATAACACGTACAGTTGGCCATTTGGAACAGTCCATGTTCTTGGCTGGTAACGATTGGCCAAAGGATATTCCAAAAGATCTAATGACCAATCAACACAACGGGCAGAGGTTTGAAGACTAGCCTAAACTTTTATGGGTATTTTCAAGCTAGTATGTGAGTTCACTGGTTGGGCTTTATAGTAGGCACTACTGAACAGTGAACCAAGAACTCTCCCGGCCATAACCATTGCCTCCAATGAGCTCGACCTCCTCATAATATATCTAGGATGAGATAAAGTTTCTCTACTGAGCTTCCAATGGAAGGTTTTCTTAGGTCAACAATCCAATGCTATCTACCCCTAAGTTTTCACAACAACAGAGATCAAAGGCGACATTCTAGATTCAGTGCTGTTATAATTGTTAGGCCTCTCACCAATGCCAAGAATGAGGAGGTCTGGTCAGGCAGAGCAGCCACTAAAGGGTCCAACAACCTACATGGCCCACATTCCAACCATAAGGGCTCTTCCACTCGGCATTTTTCTTGCCTTTTTATCGCTGCGATTGTCAATGGGACTTTCTAATGTTAATAACACATCGCAGGTTGGCGCTTTGGGATTTTTGTGCGATGCGTTTTTAACATTAGAAAGTCCCATCGACAATCAGGTGAAAAAACATTCTAGAAAAACGCAAGTGTGGAAGAGCCCTAAGAGAAGTGTAGTATTTGGATAATGGAAGATGGAGTGGAAGGCGAAGTTTAGTTAGTAAAACACTGTATAATCTCCATTTCTTCCTTAGACTACAAGTTGATTTGGTTGTCTATTTTAATTATTATTTGGGGCTACATCCTTATTGTAATTAATTCCCAGCTTAGAAAAAAACATAGCTACTTTGTTTCAAAAACAGCGCCACAGCTGACCATAGGTTGTATCTGGTATTGCAAGTCAGTTTAAGTCACCACAATGGTTCTGAGCTACAATACCAAACACAACCTATGGACAGGTGTGGTGCTGATAGTGGAAGGTTTTGGTAGGTCTACCTGCAGTCCTATGGAAATCTTCAACACTGTGATACGACAATGATAGGTGTCAAACTCAGCTCTGCTACATCTCACTCTTACCTGATTGTTAGTAGAGAGGAAGTTAAAGGGGATGTCTGAGCTAAACTGTTGATGAGCTAGCTTCATAAGTTAGCAGAAGTTGATCAGCAGGTGGGTGGAGCACTGTGCAGAACCCCTGCCAATCATCTGATCAAAGTGAAAGTGACACTCTGGTGAGCGCAGTGGCCACCTCAGTCCACACCAAGTGGACTGGAACTTCACAATGAGTTATAGCGCTTGATGCTATGTTTGTATCTCTGGCTGGGGGTTCAGGAGTGAGGAGAGGACTTAGAAGGAGCCATATTTCTACTGGAGCCACTAAAGGGGACATTAATCCTACCGTTGCTACTTAAGGGGGTACTAATACTACTGGGGCTACTAAAGAGGGCACTTATGCTACTGGGGTCACTAAAGGGCACATTAATACTTCTGGGGCCACTAAAGGGGGCACTAATACTACTGGGGCTACTAAAGGGGGCACATATACTAGTGAAGCTACTAAATGGGGCACTATTACTACTGGGAGTACTAAAGGGGGCACTAATACTACTGGGGCTACTAAAGGTGGCACTAATACTACTGGAGCTACTAAAGGGGGCACTTATACTAGTGGAGCTACTAAAGGGGGCACCTATAGTAGTGGAGCTACTAAAGCGGGCACTATTACTACTGTGGCTACTAAAATGGGTACTAATACTACTGGGGCTACTAAAGGGGGTACTAATACTACTGGAGCTACTAAAGGGGGCACCTATAGTAGTGGAGCTACTAAAGGGGGCACTATTACTACTGTGGCTACTAAAATGGGTACTAATACTACTGGGGCTACTAAAGGGGGTACTAATACTACTGGAGCTACTAAAGGGGGCACCTATAGTAGTGGAGCTACTAAAGGGGGCACTATTACTACTGTGGCTACTAAAATGGGTACTAATACTACTGGGGCTACTAAAGGGGGTACTAATACTACTGGAGCTACTAAAGGGGCACTATTACTGCTGAGGGTAATAATACTACTGGGGCTACTAAAGAGGGTGCTAATACTACTGGAGCTACTAAAAAGCACTATTACTGCTGGGGGTACTAATACTACTGGAGCTACTAAAGGGGCACTATTACTGCTGGGGCTACTAAAGGGGGCTCTAATACTACTGGAGCTACTAAAGGGGGCACCTATACTAGTGGAGCTACTAAAGGGGGCACTATTACTACTGTGGCTACTAAAATGGGTACTAATACTACTGGGGCTACTAAAGGGGTACTAATACTACTGGAGCTACTAAAGGGGCACTATTACTGCTGAGGGTAATAATACTACTGGGGCTACTAAAGAGGGTGCTAATACTACTGGAGCTACTAAAGGGGCACTATTACTGCTGGGGGTACTAATACTACTGGAGCTACTAAAGGGACACTATTACTGCTGGGGCTACTAAAGGGGGCACTATTACTACTGGAGCCACTGAGAGAGGGAACTGTTACTATTGAGGGCATTGAGAGGGCACACTTTTACTATTGGGGCCAGTGGAATAACGAAGGTTAAAACATATTGTGATAGGCCCCGCTCATGCCTAAACCATGCCCCCCTTTTACCTTGGGCGGTATTTTTTAGAGACAAAGGTGGCGGCCCTACTGCTATACCAGGTACAAAGCATCTATATAATGTACGGCTGGGTGCCTGGTGCAGACTGAAGCAGCCGCAGCACTCACCCAAGCAGACAGATGATCGGGGGGATCCTGAGCGTCGGACCCAACAGACCAACTATCAATGACCGATCCTGAGGACCGATCATCAGTAGTGTAGTCTTGGTAAACCTCTTGTAGGGCTAGTAAAGCAGCAGGTATGAATAATAGGAGCAGTGTTTCCCAGCATGCCCTGCTGTGTATATCGGACGCTCGGAGTGCCCGTAGTAGTTAGCGAGCTTCTACCAGAATCACTGACCCTCATGAATTGTTTTTACATGGCCACTGTTTAACAAAAGCAGGTCAGAGGCGACCCGAGGAGAGCGCGGCGTTGGGATTGTCATGAAGCAGCCTTTTTCCCGACGGGCTGCAGCGGCGCACGGTTGATCTTCGGATTACAGCAACAATATGGGAGACTGTGTGCCAGTGCAGAATTACACATGATTGCGCGGACCTGAAAGAACTGTGTTGGCACATTGCAGACACATTACAGCACTGACTCACAGGACGACTAATCCTCCAGCGCCCCGAGCGGACCCGCGGGCTCGCAGCTTTAACCCCTTGCTGACGGCCTTTGTTGGTCCTAATGCAACCATTTTGGGGGGGGGGGGGGGGAATTTTTATCTAATGCAACATAAATGACAGAATACACTTTTTCTGCGGGTCGGTAGTATTGAGACAATACCAAAGGGGTTATTTTTTTTTTTTTTTTAGGTTTTTCCACTTTTGAACAATAAAACCCCTCTTTTTTAGATTTTTATTTTTGCCTCACTGCATTCTAGACCTTTTTTATTCTCCCATGGACGGAGGTCTGCGAGGGCTTTTTGTGTGTGATGAGCTATACGTTTTATTGGTACTATTTTGGGCTACATGCAGCTTTTTAAATCACCTTTATTGCCTTTTTTAGAGTTGAAATGAAAAAAAAAAAGCATTTTGGCTCAGTTTGTTTTTTGCAGTGCAGGATAAAAAGTGTGTCCAATGTATCGTATGCATCGCTATGGATGCAACAATATCAAACACGCCGCGTTTTACATTTTAAACATTGTTTTTAACCAAAGAAAGTGCAAAAAAGTTTTTGTTTTCATTATTTTACGAGTTTCAATTATTTTAATAAAAAAAAAATGTTTCTGCCCTGTTGGGGACTTGAACCTGCAATCCTGTGATCACTCTGATAACGCTTTACAGTACTTCTGTACTGCGATGCATTATCGCTTTTTATAGCAATCCCAGGCCATGGCAGATCAGGATGCCATCGTCTGCTGTGGCAACCCATCGACCCTCGGTGATTACATGGCAGAGGGGTGATGAGGTCACAGAGGGAGCGGTCGCCCTCTGTGAACCATTTAGATGCCAGGACTGATGTTGATTAACATTGAGTGGATTGATAGTGGGGATCAGTATTCTCCCCGATCCCCGTTGATGCCGCCGGGTGTCAGTCCCAGGTGATGCAGCAGAGCTTTGGAACCGCACGTTTACATCCACCATAGGAACCCCTTCCCAGCCAGAACATACATTGCAATCCTGGAGGGGAAAGAGTTAACCGCACTGTGAGGCCAACTTGCCATATAAAGAGGCAGACCTGCTGGATCGTACGAAAGTGACAACCGCTGTAAAAGCCCAAATGGCAGCCATATTGGTTGTCACTGGATTTGGTCCCAAGTAATGATAACAAAAAAAGCTTTGCTACTTGGATATGCAGAAAATGTTGGTCAGGTGGAGTCTACGAGACGACTAGTACCCCGACCCCCTCTCTGCAGGCCATGGTGGCCACATGTTAGGGGGCATCTAAAACGGCTCCATAGGAATCGGGGGCCGTCAGAAGGTGTTTGCGCGCCGCTGGCCATATAGTCTCCTCCAGTAAATGTGGCTCCCAGAGACGTATCAGACATGGATGATACATGCGGTGGATATCCTCACTGCCAAATATCCTGCTGTTTTCATAACTGGGCGCCATTTTTTTTAATTACCCTGTTTGTCACTTAAAGGGATTTGCCAAGATGGCCTCCGTGTTTATATACTCCACATAGAATGGGCTCCCCGTTTAGGACCCCCTCTATGTCCCAGAATCAAGATCTCTTCAGAAAGAGCAGCTACCATCCTGGAGGCCCTCCTGCTGGACGGCCATCCATGTGATGCCGCATTATCCTTGCAGCAACCGTGGCTCCTCGGCCAAATCATCTGTTCACAGGAGGTGCTGATCGCCGTGAGCC
The DNA here is from genome assembly GCA_035609135.1 of Eleutherodactylus coqui. NCBI lineage: Eukaryota > Metazoa > Chordata > Amphibia > Anura > Eleutherodactylidae > Eleutherodactylus > Eleutherodactylus coqui. The sequence continues at coordinate 173,783,114 of CM069413.1, forward strand.
CCACATTGTCTACAGGAAGAGAGCTGTCAAAGGGACAGACATATTGGGAGCTGCAAGCCTCTTAGTTTGCTGCGTCCGGCGGCTCCTTCGTGCACAAAATGCAGACTTACGCCACCTATAATGTACAGCAGTTTCTGCAGGCCACCCATGGCCATGCTCCCAATGCTAGGCCCTACCCACAGCTATGCTCCCAATGCTAGGCCCTACCCACGGCCATGCTCCCAACGCTAGGCCCTACCCACAGCTATGCTCCCAATGCTAGTCCCTACCCACAGCTATGCTCCCAACGCTAGGCCCTACCCACAGCTATGCTCCCAATGCTAGCCCCTACCCACAGCTATGCTCCCAACGCTAGGCCCCATCCATGGCCATGCTCTCAACACTAGGCCCCACCCTCAGCCATGCTCCCAATGCTAGGCCCCACCCACAGCTATGCTCCCAACGCTAGGCCCTACCCACAGCTATGCTCCCAAAGCTAGGCCCTGCCAATGGACATGCTCTCAGTGCTAGGCCCCACCCACAGCTATGCTCCCAACGCTAGGCCCCGCCCATGGCCATGCTCCCAACGCTAGGCCCCACCCACAGCCATGCTCCCAACTGGGTTATATCACATTAACAAGTAAGCCGCAATCTGAGGCTGTCAGCGTCGGCGGGTGCGGGGGACTAAGGGGAGCGGGGTAGGGCGATAGGTGCTGAGGGCCAATGGGTGCAGGGGGCAGAGCGGTGTGGGGTGCCAACGGGTGCGGGGGCACTATCAGTGGCAGCATGGTGTGTTCGGTCTGGACTAACGACTCTACCATAAGTGGAGTCATGGTAGCCTTACCAGCATGTTGGGGAAGTGGGGTAAGAAGGCCTTCATGCCCCAGTCCAGGTCACTCCAAGCCCGGCCTCGATCAATACTGATTCTCCATAGGATAAGCTCTTGGCAGTATGGTCCTTTGTGAGCTTCTGGGGTTCTTGACAAAATTGTGGCCTCCAGACATCTTGTGATGCTTCCAACTACAAGCTTCTTAAACTGAGTTCACCACCTGACCGCAACGTGCCACAACGATAGCGCCAGTAACCCGGGAATCGGGACGGAGTTGTTGTTTCAGCAGTTCTTAACAAAACCGCCAATCCGGCTGTCCGAGAATCTGTAGCCAAAATGAGTTAAGTCTACGTTTGTGAGAACCGTATGCGTAGGAGGCGGAGCTACCGGGGAAACAGAGTCCAGCGACTGCCAGGAAGGTTGTGGCCCGTAGGGCCTCTTACCAACTTGGCTGTAGGGCTTTTCTCTTTCCCTCCCACGTGCCTCCGGCGCAGCTCTCTTCTTGGCTGCTGCTTGACTGAAGCTTCATATGTCCCATCCAGACGGGATGAGCGTCGCCTAAACGCCTGCAGGAGCGCCGATGTGTCGCTGAGGTGGTTGGCGCTCGTGCAGAGTGTTCAGACAGGCAGAGATCACCACTGGATCGCGGGCTTCTCGCTCAGCGCTTTACCTTCTATGTGACGCTCTTAGCGGGGAGCGTTTACACAGAAGCCGCGATCCAGCGATCGTTTTTAGGCTGACTGAGAGTCTCTAATACCAAGAAGTGAACGAAGAGTAAAGGATTTTTTTTGCATTTACGTGGGACAATTATTGCTCATTTTTGTTAGTTTGAATGAATTTTGAGGGATAATCGTCTCGTGTAAACGGCCCCTGACTCTGACTCCTCCATATGCCCAGAAGCCGAAACCGTGGAGAGTGTGCCAGCCTATGCTCCTTCCTGAGTGCCCCCGCATCGCTCTTAAAGGAGCATGCACAAGCAGAAAAGAAGTAAATACAGAACAGTAAAAGAATGATACCCACATACTATGGGCAGCAGGGCTACATGGAGGGGTGCCCGTGTTACCGGCAGATGGGATGTCATGCCACTGCCGCAGCGCTGGATGCTACTGGTCATGTAACTGGCGTCAGGGCGGCATTACTAGCCAAATACCCTAAGTTAAGCCTGGCTGCAATCCTGCCGTTGGAGGCTTTTTAGCAATCTTTTAAGGGAGTAGGCAACCCCAGCTTTAGGCTATTACACCTTTGACCTATCCATGGAAGCAGGACGTGCCAATGTTATGGGGCTCAGGAAAGCGTTGGAGTATAAAATTCATCAAGTGCACTAAAAGCAACTCAACTGGGGTGGAAGAGGCCTGTGGGCCATCTCAACTTTGGGGTCAAGGAATATGATCCACTCCACTTAGATACAGAATTGATTCTTGTACGAGGTAAGTCCCCCACCACCACCTTCCTTCCTTTGGCCCCAGAATTTCATCACTGCAGATGTAGGGCTGGCCATTGGAGGATGAGCACCGGTGAGACGGGTAATGTCAACCAAGAGTCCACAGACCCTTACATCAAACCTCGACGTTCTTGGGACCCGCCACCATACCATTTGTCCCCGTGATGTGGAAGAGGGATCTTTGGAGACCTTCATAGACAGTTGCCGCCCCCACAGCTACACTGAGTGTCTTTGGTGGGATAGTCTATCTGACGGCTCCAGAATATATTACACACGACTGTTGATTTTTCTATAATATCCGTATTTAATTTCTGTGCAGATGAAGGTTTCCTCCGACGGCCGCTGGTGATTTGCTAATTTTCCCCTGACGTCTTCCTATGTACAGAAGTGATTTACCTTCCCATCCTCACTCAGATCTCTCCTTCAGCTATCAGCATTTCATTAGCGCCTCTCCCTCCGCTCCACGCAGCCTCATAATGCATTCACTGGCAATCTTATCCTCGGGCAGAAGTGTCTGTTACCTCTCCCCTGCCATATGTGCGGTGGATCATACTAATGATGAGGCCTGCGCGGCACAACGCTCCCGATCCCAGCTGCCCACGGAAGAAATGGTAGATGAACACTACGAGATCCGCGCCCGGTGCCGCTTTCCCAGCCCCCTCTACAAATTCTCCATATTTGGGCTGGATCGGTGTAGACCATCACTCACTGATGTGAATTCACTCGAGATCTTAGAGACTTATTCCATTGACTGATGCAGATTACAGTTGGCCAACAACGGGAATCAGAGCGTTCTGCTCTACAGCTGGTTCACTTTAATCCACAATAATGCACACGGCGGGTAAGGCCGGGCCCCTTCATCTGGGCTTTGTCTGGATCTGCAGGGTCCTGTAGGCTCCTTCCCATAACTGGTCTAGTTTAAGAAAAGCATTATGGGATTCTTAGCTCAGACTCCCCCTCATGCCACCATGTGACATCACAGGGGTCCTGGCCTGGTAGAGGTCCTGGCCTGTTAACAGGACACTGATGTCTTCCCATTTCATGGAACCCTTTTGGCTGCAGCGGTCATAAAGGTAAACAGCCACATGATTGCAGCAGCCAATGTAAGCAGAGATGGAAGGGGTGGCAGTCAGGGCCGTTTTAATACCCAGGTGGACCCAATGCTCATGTAATGGGCGGTCCGGCATTATGGCCCCCAAACTCTTTTTATTATTAAAGACGTATTCACCTAACCCAGGCCTGGCAGGCTGCCGGCTTTCTGGTGGTCGTCACTCTCCTTTGGGTCCACCAATCACATGCCTGTCTAAGCACGAGACCACAGCAGCCAATCAGCAGACTGAGCAGGTACAGAGATTAGTGATTGGCTGCAGCAGTCATGTGCTTCAACAGTCATGTGACCACCGCGTCCAGAAGTGAGTAGAGACTGCAGTGGTGGAGACATGCAATAGGGGAGAATAGCATTTTCTTATTTTTAACCCCCTCAAACCTTTCCGACTGCATCTGTATCCTGAAGACGAGGTGCTGTCGCTCCCAGGGAGCTCAGTGCAGACGCACCTCATGCCCTATAGTTAAGCAGGAGCGCAAAAAACCCGCAAAAACCGTTGTCTCGGCGCAGCGCTCCGCAAATTATATGAATCATTTGAAAACAACTGGGTGAAAATGTCTCCTTGAATTAATAACGCAACACCCAGCAGAAGAGGAGGCGCTACAGGGCACTCAGACATTTCTCCCCTGGTCCCTGCGCTCCCGCTCACGTCTCGGTGTCATCCTCCACAGTTGGACCTCTCCCTGCCCAGGTCTCCCACTACACAACTGATGAAGGGGTTTCCTCCTGAAATGCGTTTTCTTTCTGGATGTCTGCCACATTAATTCAAGGAGAGACTGTCACCCTGTTTTTTGTGTATGGACTGACGCCCACCTAGGAGTTGCGTTCTCTGGTTGGCAGCACCTCTAGATTCTCTGGCACACTTGTACCCATCACGGCCCTGGTGTCCATCCTCGGCTATTTATTTTCTACCAGTTTTTGCTCCACTCCCTTCTTTCCATTTCACATCTATGGAAAAGGAGGCCCTGGTTAAACTAAGAGGGAGAAAGGATATCTACACATCTTGTATCCAAGCTAGAGGTGGTACAACAGGGTACTAGAGCCTCCATGCCCGTCTGTATCACATCTTGTATCCAAGCTAGAGGTGGTACAACAGGGTACTAGAGCCTCCATGCCCGCCGTATCACATCTGGTATCCAAGCTAGAGGCGGTAAAACAGGGTACTAGAGCCTCCATGCCTGCCTGTATCACATCTTGTATCCAAGCTAGAGGTGGTACAACAGGGTACTAGAGCCTCCATGCCCGCCGTATCACATCTGGTATCCAAGCTAGAGGCGGTAAAACAGGGTACTAGAGCCTCCATGCCCGTCTGTATCACATCTTATATCTACGCTAGAGGTGGTACAACAGGGCACTTGTTTCATTCTATCCCACAACTTCTAGTGGAGGGATGTTGCTGACAGTGAATATATATATATACTCCTGCTAGGGTGGATTGTTTTGGACAATAAGTGTATTTGATACAGGGTGATGATGCAAAAAGTTCATTGGTGATATTTTTGGGTGAGGTGGACCTTTAAGTGTGATCCTGGTATCCTGCCCCCGCTGTAGCGGCTCTTAGTCAGGTCTTCGCTCTGTAGATGACTAATAAGGGAAATTCCATTTCAGTTAGGATGTTGCTGTTGATACGTTTGGAATTTTTTTTTTTTATCTGGCTTGAACTGTGCCTCAGCAACGAGGAATGTGCGTCCCGCGAGGTCGAATTAGGCATCAGTGACTGTTTTTTGAAGAATTACAATGAGTTTGATTTTTTTTTTCCTGCCAGCAGCGGCTTATTAGCCAGAAGTCGTCGTCTCCTTCCAGCAAGTCCCCATCACAATCATCTACCGAGTGTCAGCCGAGCCGCATCAGCAAATGCCTGCAGTTGGTCTCATTGCAACATTGTGGCAGTAGAAGAGCACCTGTCACCTGTCACCCGCAACATTCCTCCAATGGCCTTTTGGTGGCACGTCTTGATAGCCATCATGATGCCATCTGTGCCAGGTGGACTGAGATGTCAGCCTTATGCTGTGTTGGTGACTGGTCAGTTTCAATTGGTGACGGGGCCTGGGTTCCTGCAGATTAGGGAAAAACCTAAAATAATAGGTGCAGTCGCACGCACAAACTATGCCTGCCCTACCCGCTTCTCCGGCTCTTACAGCTGGCTGCAGACATAAGATGCTTATCGGCCAAGCAACCGTTGGGATGAAAGCTACAATCCCTACTTCTCTATAGACGCCAGAATTCTGGCGCAAAAACAAATCACAATTTTATCGGAAATGCCAAAATTATATGCAAGGCTCCGCCATTTTCAAAAAGTGGGTGTTGCCTCATGCTGGGGACGTAGTGATGGGCAGCCGACAGATTTACTACATCTTACACCTGACACTGGCTGCGGTTGTAGCCAGACCGCAGCTTTTGTAGGTGTCAGTCGGGTGCCTGGAGGCGCCGCCAGATGCTGCAGATGTATTACGAGGCGCCTCTGATACATTTGTTGCACTTCCACCGGCGCCAGGTTTGCATATGATAAAGCGCTTTATGTCAATATGTCCCATCGGGTTAGGATAAGCAGCTGCTACCTGCAGGCACGTAACTGGAAGCTTTTGGACCCAGATGCAAAATCTGTATGGGCCCCCTAAGGCTCCGGGGCCCGGTAGCAACTGCTACCCCAGCACCCCCATAACTACTCCCTTGGCTACATGACGTAGGCACTGCTTATCTTCCAAGCAGTTAATGGGATCGAAGAGGTAAAAGTCCAACCTGTTGAGCCTTTGTTTCTGCCCTAAGGTGTATTGACAACGGCGATTTTCACGTACGAGTTCCATCCAATAGCGATATGAACAGAACTTGTGCGTGAAAATTCATTTCAATGTGTTGATTCACATGAGCGACCGTTCTCTTGCAGCGAGGCCCTGTGATTGAGGAGTCACGGCACGTCCTATATTTGGGTAAGGAATAGCCCATTATGTCCTATGGGAACTTACACGCCGCGTGATTTGCATGCGAGTGTGATGCGATCTTTATCATTCATTCTACATGTGATTTTTCCATGTGTGATGCACATCGTATTTTCAGACCACTCTAACACATGGCGTCAAACATTGCTTTTATCCATTTTGCTGCCTTGAAACAATGTTGCAATGGCGGTTCTATACAGTAGATGAAAATCCAAGTGATAGGTTGTACAAAGGCAGCCTATAGAGTAGTAGAGGAGTGGACAAAGTTCCTCGTGGGTGGGACAACATTGTCTCCACAGGTACTACAGTGCTGGAAAGCCCAGAAAGAAGAGAAGGAAAGTGAAGTAGAGCAACATGTGATTACAATATCCCATGACACAAGGTTTGTTTGTGGTCTGTAACCATGGAAACATTTATTTTATTCCTTTTGCTACCTTGAAACAATATTGCAATTGTGGGATTGCATAAAATAAATAAATCTAAGCGATAGGTTGCATAGAGGCAGCCTATGGGGTAGTAGATGGGCGGGCAGGCTTCCTCGTGGGCGGCACTACAACACTGTCTCTAGAGGTACCATAGTTCTAAAAGGCCATGGGTATACCACTCTTCCTATTCTTTGCAGTATGTCAATGAAATGTCAAGTCCTCTTCCTTATAGATTGGAGATGGCATGACTCGCCACTACAGAGAGGCCCCATTTCCTTGAAACTCCACTTATGGTTCACTTTCTCTTTCTTGGCCTTCTTCATAATTAGGGTGTGACCACATGAATCTGCAGCGTTTCATGTGCTACAGTCAATGTAGAGTCCCACAGGACCAGGAATGTACGCATATCTCCATGCAAGCAAGATTTCTTCACCCACAAATACCACACAGAAGAAGGAAATGATTCCAGCCTGGTTATCACACAAATTTCTTTTTAATCTCTCTGCTCCTTCGTTACTTTCTCAAGAATCCACATCCGGCCGAGACAACTTCTCCCTTCCCGATAATAACCCCCCCCCCCCCCCAACACCCCTCTCTGCCTGAAAGAAAGTAAAGTGACTTCTAGGTGAAGTCTGGCAGAAAGAGAGAACTCATGCCAACTTATATAAATGGAAAACATACGGTGTGTATGAGTGAGAGAATGAGCATTGTCTACTTCCTCATTGACATGTTCAATAGACTGAAGACAAGGAATGTGCCCTTGAGGGGGGTTAGAGGAAATCAGCTGTGGTTTCTAAATCTTGGCTTGTGTTCTTCTTGGACGGAGCTCTTCCAAAACACAGCACTCCTTTAAATTGGCTCTTGGCAGCTCCTACTTCCCGGCTGCGGCCAAGTTGAAAACCGTCAGACTGGTGGGCCGGGGCTGAAGATTTCATTAGATCTTATTACTCAGCGTTCTGTAGCAGATGGTCACTGTGTTCTTGTCGGACTCTTTCTCTCTCTCTGTTTTTGTCTATGGCCAGGCATGTGTTTCCGACAGCTGATCCCTCCCTGGAGAAAAAGGGTGAAAATTAAAAAAAAAAAATTGAAAAGCCGAGATCTGGTTTCCCTCATTTCCCTGAAAGTTAGATGACGGTATGGAAGGCTCTGTAATAAGTAACTTGTGCCGCGCCACAGAGGATATGATAGGGTTGGGAATGTAGTCGGTAATTTGGGTTTCGCTGATGAAAGCCTCGATCATTATCCACAAACTCCTCCACTCCGAACGGTTCTCTTTAATCTCAGATATCAAAGCCATTCTGAGCTTTTTGTCTCGTGTGTTGGTTTTTCTGCCTTCGTACACATACTGTATATTGGATGAGCGGCGGTCTATTCATCCCTGGGAGGCCATTCAGCCATTGCTACCACTTACATCATTTGTTTCAAGGGGCTAATTCCATGATAATTGCCTTTGGAGTTTCACATTGTAGGTACCGGGGACATCGATCACCTGTCCGCTCAACGTGTTGCTCACATGCTTTACAGCAAATAAAAAAGAGGCTTATTTGGTGATTCCAGGAATCCGGAGACTCTTGGGACTTAAACTGGGTCTTTTAATGGTCTACTTTGATTTGCACTTTACTCAGAGGGAGCAAATAGCGTTGGGTAAGCTCAGGAGCAGAGGCTGGATGGCAAACTTTAGCATGGGAGACAAGCTCAAAGTAGTGACCCACCCATAGCCAAGCCATGCCCACCAGGGGCAGAGGAATTACCATCCATATTCTGCAGCCATTGGCCCTCACTGATGGGTACTGTCTGCATGTACGGCCAGCTGCATCGCGGTTTCCTACCTATATAGTAAGCTCACACATAGCAGAATGTCTGTACCATTTCCACTATCTGTTTGTCTATTTATCATTAACGCTATCTATCTCCTATTTATCTATCTATCTCTTATCTATCTATCTGTCTATCTATCTCATATCTATCTATCTATCTATCTATCTATCTATCTATCTATCTATCTATCTATCTATCTATCTATCTATCTATCTCATATCTATCTATCTATCTCATATCTATCTATCTATCTCCTATCTATCTATCTATCTCTTATCTATCTATCTCATATCTATCTATCTCCTATCTATCTATCTATCTATCTATCTCACATCTATCTATCTATCTATCTCCTATCTATCTATCTATCTATCTATCTATCTATCTATCTATCTATCTCATATCTATCTATCTATCTCATATCTATCCCATATCTATCTCCTATCTATCTATCTATCTATCTATCTATCTATCTATCTATCTATCTATCTATCTATCTATCTCACATCTATCTATCTATCTATCTATCTCATATCTATCTATCTCCTATCTATCTCCTATCTATCTATCTATCTATCTATCTATCTATCTATCTATCTATCTATCTATCTATCTCATATCTATCTATCTCCTATCTATCTCCTATCTATCCCATATCTATCTCCTATCTATCTATCTATCTATCTATCTATCTATCTATCTATCTATCTATCTTATATCTATCTATCTATCTATCTATCTATCTATCTATCTATCTATCTATCTATCTATCTATCTCCTATCTATCTATCTATCTATCTATCTATCTCCTATCTATCTATCTATCTATCTCATATCTATCTCCTATCTATCTATCTATCTATCTATCTATCTATCTATCCATCTATCTATCTCCTATCTATCTCTATCTCATATATCTATCTATCCATTTCACATCTATCTATCTACTATCTATCTATCTATCTACTATCTATCTATCTATCTATCTATCTATCTATCTATCTATCTATCTATCAATCTATCTCCTATCTATCTATCTATCTATCTATTTCCTATCTATCTCTATCTATCTATCCCATATCTCTATCTATCTATCTATCTATCTATCTATCTATCTATCTATCTATCTATCTATCTATTTCCTATCTATCTCTATCTATCTATCCCATATCTCTATCTATCTATCTATCTATCTATCTATCTATCTATCTATCTATCTATCTATCTATCTATCTCACATCTATCTATCTATCTATCTATCATCTATCTCCTATCTATCTCCTATCTATCTAACTATCTATCTATCTCATATCTATCTATCTATCTCATATCTATCTCCTATCTATCTATCTATCTATCTATCTATCTATCTATCTATCTATCTATCTATCTCATATCTATCTATCTATCTGTCTCTTATCTATCTATCTATCTATCTATCTATCTATCTATCTCACACGTATCCATGTATAATCCGGTGTAGCAGAGTTGATTTGGTGCCTGGCGCATCTTCTTGTGGTATCCCAGTGTGTTACATGGATCTTTGCAGGAGACAGAAGGTACATTTTCTACAGACTCACAATGAGTAATAAAGCTACAATGTGTCGGGTTAGACATTGCCTCCATGTGTATGTAGAGATCTCTGCCCTGCATGTAGGCGATGGACACCATAAGTGTCCGCGGCTCTGCCTCCTGGTCCTCGGTGCTACATGTATCTGTATTATGGCGTCTGGACAACTTCTGGGTTGTTTCAGGACTTCCTTTATGGATGTTTCTCTTTTATGTCTTTTCTCTACGACTTCATTTTCTTGAAAGCTTTTTGACACGGTTGAGCTCTTGTATTGGTCGACTATATAGAGACCAAGTCTAGATTTAGAGTAAGGCCACGGGTGGAGGTCAGAGGTCACGGCCTGCCTTGTATGGACATTATATATTACTACATGCTATCAGCAGATGTAGCAGGTGATGACTTACTGGTACTTTCCAACGACAAGCCATGCTGGTGTAGAAACAGACTGGCAAACATCTACCTAGAGACTAAGTGTACATATACATATAATTGGTGCAGGCACAATGGCTGGGACTTTTAGGGGCTCCATAACCCCTTTATTACACACTGTTTGTAAAAAAACTCCGGCCCCCAGAAGAAATTGTCATTTTGTTTCAGAACCTGGCATGCAGTCCCATTTAAGGCAGATATGTAAATGATGAGAGTTGTGGTGTGATTATGTAGTGGCCCAGAGCTAGCGGGGCCCCTCCATAATGTTAAATGTTTGGCTCATGCTAATTGTATTATCCATGTCTTAAATGTTGTATGCATTTGATGTTAGTGTCTTGATGTGAGTTAGTGTCTTGGTTATGTCTGAGAAATGTATCTTGTTGTGCATCATGTGACTATGATTATATATATATATATATATTAGTAAGAGTGTAGAGAGAGAGGTAGTCTGCAAGAAGTGACTGAACCCCACAGACACTGTTCGGTCTGTGTGAGAAAGAATGGAAGAGGCTGAGAGATACCCTTCAGCTTGGCCTTGGTCTGTTTTACCCAGGATGTACTGGTGACATTACTAGACACCGAGAGAGAGAGACCAGGAAAACACCTGAAGCGTGAGTGATGACCGGTGGAGAGAAGGAGAGGAAGAGAGTGGCCTGGAGCAGGATCACACAGATAACTAGGACTGTGGATTGTCTGGATTACCCCTAGAGAGCCTCCCTGTCACACTATCTTCAAAAAGTGTAATCCATGGTAATCTTGGCAGATACAATCTCACTGCTGCAGACTGCAGGCCCCCTGCCAGATACAGTTTCACTGCCATGGCCCACGGGCCAGCACTCATGGGGTGAAGGGCCAGTACCAGGGAAGTCAGCAGCCAATTATAGGCTACAGACTTCGCGGGCACGTGCTCCTCCCACTGAGAGACTGCAGTTGTGATTGGTCGGGCCGGCAGTGCACTAACAGTGTCAGGGAGCAGAGGAAGAGCACATGCAGTGGTAAATACTGCATGTACTCAAATATATATAGCTGGTATAACTTATACCAGCTGTACATATGTAATTATATACAGGAGAAACCCAGGTTATACCGGCATGCTCCATATCACTATATACAGGAGATGTATAACTTATACCAGCTGTACATATACAATTATATACAGAAGATACCCAGGTTATACCAGCATGCTCCATATCACTATATACAGGAGATGTATAACTTATACCAGCTGTACATATATAATTATATACAGGAGATACCCAGGTAATACCAGCATGCTCCATATCACTATATACAGGAGATGTATAACTTATACCAGCTGTACATATATAATTATATACAGGAGATACCCAGGTTATACCAGCATGCTCCATATCACTATATACAGGAGATACATAACTTATACCAGCTGTACATATACAATTATATACAGGGGATACCCAGATTATACCAGCATGCTCCATATCACTGTATACAGGAGATACATAACTTATACCAGCTGTACATATATAATTATATACAGGAGATACCCAGGTTATACCAGCATGCTCCATATCTAGAGATGAGCGAACTAACTCGTCCGAGCTTGATACTCGTTCGAGTATTAGCGTGTTCGAGATGCTCGTTACTCGTAACGAGTACCCCACGATGTTCGGGTTACTTTCACTTTCATCTCTGAGACGTTAGCGCGCTTTTCTGGCCAATAGAAAGACAGGGAAGGCATTACAACTTCCCCCTGCGACGTTCAAGCCCTATACCACCCCCTGCAGTGAGTGGCTGGCGAGATCAGGTGTCACCCGAGTATATAAATCGGCCCCTCCCGCGACTCGCCTCAGATGCATTCTGACAGATATCAGGGACAGTGCTGCTGGTGCCGGAGCTGCTATAGGGAGAGCGTTAGGAGTGATTTTAGGCTTCAAGAACCCCAACGGTCCTTCTTAGGGCCACATCTAACCGTATGCAGTACTGTGGAGGCTGCTTTTTGCAGTGTTGCACTTTTTTTTTTTTTTGGTATATCGGCCGTGCAGAGCATTGCGCCCTGCAGTAATACTCCAGGGCCAGACGCGCGTAGGCAGGGACAGAAGACATATTGATTGAATATAGGCAGTGGGCCTTTGCAAAAAAATTTGGGGAAAAAAATCTATTTGGGCTGCCTGTGACTGTCCTCAGTGTTCTGGGTCTCTGCTGGGTGTAGTAGTTCTCCAAATTCATACGCAGCCAGCTAAGTGTTACAGCAGGCTTGCGCAAAATTATTTCCTGGCGTTCCGTAAGCGAAGTCAGCCTCCAACCACGGGCCAATAAGCGGCACATTTAATTACAGCGTTCTGTTTCTGCATTACTGGTAATACACCATGCTGAGGGGTAGGGGTAGGCCTAGAGGACGTGGACGCGGGCGAGGACGCGGAGGCCCAAGTCAGGGTGTGGGCACAGGCCGAGCTCCTGATCCAGGTGTATCGCAGCCGACTGCTGCGGGATTAGGAGAGAGGCACGTTTCTGGCGTCCCCACATTCATCTCACAATTAATGGGTCCACGCGGTAGACCTTTATTAGAAAATGAGCAGTGTGAGCAGGTCCTGTCGTGGATGGCAGAAAGTGCTTCCAGCAATCTATCGTCCACCCACAGTTCTGCGCCGTCCACTGCTGCAACTCAGAATCCTCTGGCTGCTGCTCCTCCTTCCTCCCAGCCTCCTCACTCCATTACAATGAGACATTCTGAGGAGCGGGCAGACTCCCAGGAACTGTTCTCGGGTCCCTGCTCAGATTGGGCAGCAGTGGTTCTTCTCCCACCAGAGGAGTTTATTGTGACTGATGCCCAACCATTGGAAAGTTCCCGGGGTCCGGGGGATGAGGCTGGGGACTTCCGGCAACTGTCTCAAGAGCTTTCAGTGGGTGAGGAGGCCGATGACGATGAGACACAGTTGTCTATCACTCAGGTAGTAGTAATTGGAGTAAGTCCGAGGGAGGAGCGCACAGAGGATTCGGAGGAAGAGCAGCAGGACGATGAGGTGACTGACCCCACCTGGTTTGCTACGCCTACTGAGGACAGGTCTTCAGAGGGGGAGGCAAGGGCAGCAGCAGGGCAGGTTGCAAGAGGCAGTGCGGTGTCCAGGGGTAGAGGCAGGGCCAGATTGAATAATCCACCAACTGTTTCCCAAAGCGTCCCCTCGCGCCATGCCACCCTGCAGAGGCCGAGGTGCTCAAAGGTCTGGCAGTTTTTCACTGAGAGTGCAGACGACCGACGAACAGTGGTGTGCAACCTTTGTCGCGCTAAGATCAGCCGGGGAGCCAGCACCACCAGCCTCACCACCACCAGCATGCGCAGACATATGATGGCCAAGCACCCCACAAGGTGGGACGAAGGCCGTTCACCGCCTCCGGTTTGCACCGCTGCCTCTCCCCCTGTGCCCCAACCTGCCACTGAGATCCAACCCCGCTCTGAGGACACAGGCACTACGGTCTCCTGGCCTGCACCCACACCCTCACCTCCGCTGTCCTCGGCCCCATCCAGCAATGTCTGTCAGCGCAGCGTCCAGCCGTCGCTAGCGCAAGTGTTTGAGAGCAAGCGCAAGTACGCTGCCACGCACCCGCACGCTCAAGCGTTAAACATGCACATAGCCAAATTGATCAGCCTTGAGATGCTGCCGTATAGGGTTGTGGAAACGGAGTCCTTCAAAAGTATGATGGCGGCGGCCCCGCGCTACTCAGTTCCCAGTCGCCACTACTTTTCCCGATGTGCCGTCCCAGCCCTGCACGACCACGTCTCCCGCAACATTGTACGCGCCCTCACCATCGCGGTTACTGCCAAGGTCCACTTAACAACGGACACGTGGACAAGCACAGGCGGGCAGGGCCACTATATCTCCCTGACGGCACATTGGGTGAATTTAGTGGAGGCTGGGACCGAGTCAGAGCCTGGGACCGCTCACGTCCTACCCACCCCCAGAATTGCGGCCCCAGCTCGGTGCTGGTATCTGCGGCGGTGTATGCTTCCTCCACTAAAGCACCCTCCTCCTCCTCCTCCTCCAACGCAACCTCTGTCTCGCAATCAAGATGTGTCAGCAGCAGCAGCACGTCGTCAGCAGTCGGTGTCGCGCGGCGTGGCAGCACAGCGGTGGGCAAGCGTCAGCAGGCCGTGCTGAAACTACTCAGCTTAGGAGATAAGAGGCACATGGCCCACGAACTGCTGCAGGGTCTGACAGAGCCGACCGACCGCTGGCTTGCGCCGCTGAGCCTCCAACCGGGCATGGTCGTGTGTGACAACGGCCGTAACCTGGTGGTGGCTCGGCGGCTCGGCAGCTTCACGCACGTGTCATGCCTGGCCCATGTCTTTAATTTGGTGGTTCAGCAGTTTCTGAAAAGCTACCCACGCTTGTCAGACCTGCTCGGAAAGGTGCGCCAGCTCTGCGCACATTTCCGCAAGTCCCACACGGACGCGGCCACCCTGTGCACCCTGCAACATCGGTTTCATCTGCCAGTGCACCGACTGCTGTGCGACGTGCCCACACGGTGGAACTCTACGCTCCACATGTTGGCCAGGCTCTATGAGCAGCGTAGAGCTATAGTGGAATACCAACTCCAACATGGGCGGCGCAGTGGGAGTCAGCCTCCTCAATTCTTTTCAGAAGAGTGGGCCTGGTTGGCAGACATCTGCCAGGTCCTTGGAAAGTTTGAGGAGTCTACCCAGGTGGTGAGCGGTGATGCTGCAATCATTAGCGTCACCATTCCTCTGCTATGCCTCTTGAGAAGTTCCCTGCAAAGCATAAAGGCAGACGCTTTGCGCTCGGAAACAGAGCCGGGGGAAGACAGTATGTCGCTGGATAGTCAGAGCACCCTCCTGTCTATATCTCAGCGCGGTGAGGAGGAGGAGGAGGAAGATGAGGAGGAGGGGAAAAGACAGCTTGGCCCACTGCTGAGGGTACCCATGCTGCTTGCCTGTCATCCTTTCAGCGTGTATGGCCTGAGGAGGAGGAGGAGTAGGAGGATCCTGAAAGTGATCTTCCTAGTGAGGACAGCCATGTGTTGCGTACTGGTACCCTGGCACACATGGCTGACTTCATGTTAGGATGCCTTTCTCGTGACCCTCGCGTTACACGCATTCTGGCCACTACGGATTACTGGGTGTACACACTGCTTGACCCACGGTATAAGGAGGACCTTTCCACTCTCATACCCGAAGAGGAAAGGGGTTCGAGAGTGATGCTATACTACAGGACCCTGGCGGACAAACTGATGGTAAAATTCCCATCCGACAGCGCTAGTGGCAGAAGGTGCAGTTCCGAGGGCCAGGTAGCAGGGGAGGCGCGGAGATCAGGCAGCATGTACAGCACAGGCAGGGGAACACTCTCTAGGGCCCTTGACAGCTTTATGGCTCCCCAGCAAGACTGTGTCACCGCTCCCCAGTCAAGGCTGAGTCGGCGGGAGCACTGTAAAAGGATGGTGAGGGAGTACGTAGCCGATCGCACGACCGTCCTCGGTGACGCCTCTGCCCCCTACAACTACTGGGTGTCGAAGCTGGACACGTGGCCTGAACTAGCGCTGTATGCCCTGGAGGTGCTTGCTTGTCCTGCGGCTAGCGTCTTGTCAGAGAGGGTGTTTAGTGCGGCTGGGGGAATCATCACGGATAAGCGTACCCGCCTGTCAACCGACAGTGCCGACAGGCTTACACTCATCAAGATGAACAAAGGCTGGATTTCCCCAGACTTCTCTTCTCCACCAGCGGACAGCAGCGATACCTAAACAATACGTAGGCTGCACCCGCGGATGGAAGCTACGTTCTCTCTCACCATCCAAAACGGGACCTTTTTGCTTCATCAATCTGTGTATAATATTCCTCCTCCTCCTCCTCCTGCTCCTCCTCCTGAAACCTCACGTAATCACGCTGAACGGGCAATTTTTCTTAGGCCCACAAGGCTCACTCATATAATTTTTGTAAACAATTTTTATACGTTTCAATGCTCATTAAAGCATTGAAACTTTCACCTGAACCAATTTTTATTTTTACTGGGCTGCCTCCAGGCCTAGTTACCAATTAAGCCACATTAACCAAAGCGATTAATGGGTTTCACCTGCCCTCTTGGTTGGGCATGGGCAATTTTTCTCAGGTACATTAGTACTGTTGGTACACCAATTTTTGGGGGCCCTCGCCTACAGTGTAATCCAATAAATTTTTAGCCCACCTGCATTACAGCTGACGTTACATCCGCTGTGTTGGGCACTGCAATGGGATATATTTATGTACCGCCGGTGGCTTCCTGGCACCCACCCATGCTGTCGGTCCACACGGAGTTGTAACTACATGTGTCTACTTCTAAAGAACCCCAGTCTGACTGGGGCATGCAGTGTGGGCCGAAGCCCACCTGCATTAAATATGACATTACCTCAGCTGTGCTGGGCACTGCAATGGGATATATTTATGTGCCGCCGGTGGCTTCCTGGCACCCACCCATGCTGTCGGTCCACAGGGACTTCACAATAGGGAGTTGTACCTGCCTGTGTCTATGAATTAAAAACCCCGGTCAGGTTGGGGCATGCAGTGTGGGCCGAAGCCCACCTGCATTTAATCTGACGTTAGCTCTGCTGTCCAGGGCACTGCAATGGGATACATTTATGTACAGCCGGTGGGTTCCAGGGAGCCACCCATGCTGTGGGTGCACACGGAATTCCCATTGCGGAGTTGTACCTGCCTGTGACTATTTATAAAAAAACGCGGTCTGACTGGGGCATGCAGACACCTTGACAGAATAAATAGTGTGTGGCACATAGGTTCCCCATTGCTATGCCCACGTGTGCAGCTCCAGATGGAGGTGGCACAGGATTGGATTTCTCATTGCTTCTGTACAGCATTGTGGGCTATCGCCCCGCCTCTTTTAAAGAGGGTCGCTGCCTAGCCGTGCCAACCCTCTGCAGTGTGTGCCTGCGGTTCCTCTGGCAGACACACTTATAAATAGACATGAGGGTGGTGTGGCATGAGGGCAGCTGAAGGCTGGGCAGGGACAGTTTGGTGTGCGCTGTGGACACTGGGTCGTGGGGGGGGGGGATTTGGCAGCATGTAACCCAGGAGAAGTGGCAGCGGAGTGTCATGCAGGCAGTGATTGTGCTTTGTTGGAGGTAGTGTGGTGCTTAGCTAAGGTATGCATTGCTAATGAGGGCTTTTCAGAAGTAAAAGTTGTTGGGAGGGGGGGGGGGGGCACTCTTGCCGGTATTGTGGCTTAATAGTGGGACCTGGGAACTTGAGATGCAGCCCAACATGTAGCCCCTCGCCTGCCCTATCCGTTGCTGTGTCGTTCCCATCACTTTCTTGAATTGCCCAGATTTTCACACATGAAAACCTTAGCGAGCATCGGCGAAATACAAAAATGCTCGGGTCGCCCATTGACTTCAATGGGGTTCGTTATTCGAAACGAACCCTCGAGCTTCGCGAAAAGTTCGTCTCGAGTAACGAGCACCCGAGCATTTTGGTGCTCGCTCATCTCTATCCATATCACTATATACAGGAGATGTATAACTTATACCAGTTGTAAACATATAATTATATACAGGAGATACCCAGGTTATACCAGCAAGGTCCATATCACTATATACAGGAGATACCCAGGTTATACCAGCTGTACATATATTATTATATAGAGGTTATACCCAGGTTATACCAGCATGCTCCATATCACCTCATGGATTATTCATAGTTCATAATCATGTAAAGAAAATACATTAAAAATCAGCAGTCAGAATATGAAAAACGGATGAATAATGGGTTGTGTCAATTAGTGAGGAGGTCTCAACAATAAGGGGCGCATCACCCTAACATTTCTGGCCCGTTAAATGCAAATAGCGAATCACAATTCAGTGTGTTTCTATTGAGGTGAGAATGTTCCCCTGCAGCAAAGTGTGTGGAAACAGACAGAAGGCAAACAGGCGGCAAATACCTGGGGGTCCCCTGAGCGCCCCCACCAGGTGAGAACAGGACGTCTCAGTAGACTAAACCACCAGGGGACAATTAGCATAGAGGGATCTGCAGTTTGGGGTTTTGGAGTCTTAATCAGGTAAAGCTGTGGGATGACTCTGATGCTCTGGAGGGTCCGTGATATCAGTTTATCACACTGTACAAGGGATAAAAGAGATCCACAGAGGCCACACAGCGGGATACCCGGCCGGGCACATCTGGCTGCTGGTATGTGGAGCCCCTGGATCAACTGAAGACATTTGACGTGTGAAGAATTTGCTGTGGTGTGAAAGAGAAAAGTTTAGATAACTCTGTGCCTTTATTTAAACTCAACATCCGGTGATATTCAGCAAAATGCAGGCAATGGAATCCTACCTGTGGGACGACCGGAGGGCGGCGTGCAGCAAAACCGCTCGGAATTTAGTTTTTCGTAACGTAGGATGGGATAAGTAGGAGGCACTATTACTACTGGGGCCACTAAGCTGATCACTGTTACTGTGAGGGGATTCCTGAGGGACACTATTACTGTGAGGGGATCACTGAGGGACACTATTACTGTGAGGGGATCACTGAGGGACACTGTTACTGTGAGGGGATTCCTGAGGGACACTATTACTGTGAGGAGGTCACTGAGGGACACTATTACTGTGAGGGGATCACTGAGGGACACTGTTACTGTGAGGGGATTCCTGAGGGACACTATTACTGTGAGGGGATCACTGAGGGACACTATTACTGTGAGGGGATCACTGAGGGACACTATTACTGTGAGGGGATCACTGAGGGACATTATTACTGTGAGGGGATCACTAAGGGACACTATTACTGTGAGGGGATCACTGAGGGACACTATCACTGTGAGGGGATCACTAAGGGACTCTATTACTGTGAGGGGATCACTGAGGGACACTATCACTGTGAGGGGATCACTGAGGGACACTATTACTGTAAGGTGGTCACTGAGGGACACTATTACTGTGAGCGGATCACTGAGGGACACTATTACTGTGAGGGGATCACTGAGGGACACTATTACTGTGAGGGGATCACTGAGAGACACTATTACTGTGAGGGGATCACTGAGGGACACTATTACTGTGAGGGGATCACTGAGGGACACTATTACTGTGAGGGGATCACTGAGGGACACTATTACTGTGAAGGGATCACTGAGGGACATTATTACTGTGAGGGGATCACTAAGGGACACTATTACTGTGAGGGGATCACTGAGGGACACTATTACTGTGAGGGGATCACTAAGGGACACTATCACTGTGAGGGGATCACTAAGGGACTCTATTACTGTGAGGGGATCACTGAGGGACACTATCACTGTGAGGGGATCACTGAGGGACACTATTACTGTAAGGTGGTCACTGAGGGACACTATTACTGTGAGCGGATCACTGAGGGACACTATTACTGTGAGGGGATCACTGAGGGACACTATTACTGTGAGGGGATCACTGAGAGACACTATTACTGTGAGGGGATCACTGAGGGACACTATTACTGTGAGGGGATCACTGAGGGACACTATCACTGTGAGGGGATCACTGAGGGACACTATTACTGTGAGGGGATCACTGAGGGACATTATTACTGTGAGGGGATCACTGAGGGACACTATTACTGTGAGGGAATCACTGAGGGACACTACAATTGTCCCTTTTTTTTGTTGTTCAAAGGTTGGGAGGTATAATGATGGTGTATACCCTACAGCGGCCGATATAGTGTAAATCACTCTTCTAAATGGTTGCACTGCAGTGAAAGATGGGGTGATGGGAAGGCCTGGTTTCTGCTACCTGGTAGGTGTGATATACAGTAAAAGAAGAGTCCAGAGAGCCAGGAAGGGGGTAACGGCATAACTCAAGTTTACTTGATCCAGAGGCACAATCCAAGATCAGAGTCCAGTCCTGAGGATGGTGGCTCAAGCAAGTGCCACGCTTTCTGCTCAGTAATGCTTGTGTAGGCTTCACACCAGATCCCTGGAACATGTAGCCTGGCTGTACCGCTGTACTGCTGAGGGGTTTTTTTGGCTACACGGCCTTCGAGACTGCAACTGGCCTGTATATCCTGCAGGGACATAAACCAAGAAGAGCCGTAAGCTTTTGTTTCCTAAACCAGTTTAGTAGTTTACATTACGCTCCACTCTCTTCTAACGCATCTTCTAGAAGGTTACAAGAACTTTTCTAACTTTTGCTCCTCCCACTGCTTGCTGCTGATTGGCTGCTCTTAAAGGGGCTAATTCATGGGGATGTTCTATCCCTCTCTATGTACCATACCAAACCACCATCTTCAAATCTGGACATCAGTGCATAACACAATAAAAGGCATATTTATACAATTTTTTTAGAACTATGATAACATATTATATAAGTCTAAAAAGACTGGTAATCTGAATAATCCCTGGATCACCGATCCTTCTGAAGCCATTAGTGATTATAAATTATAATATTGTCAGGAAGGGTGAACAGGCCCGTCTTGAACTCTTTTATTGAATTTGCCATCAGAGCGTCACTATGAATATCGCTATGTAGTGACAATTCTGGGCCACTGCATCAATAGACGGTAGATATTTGTTGAGGATCCCATCAATGGGATCAGCCAACGATCTGGTGTCATATTTTCCAACCAAGGATTAGTAAAGCCCTAAGGCTCCTTGGAAACTGCAGGGTTTGATGACGGAGAGCACACAGGGCTTCAGGGGGTCTCCACTAACTTAGGAACCTATGGAGTCTTTCACTGCACTCCTGATTTGCCTCACCCCACATTTTCTTATTGGTCCTCTGAAGTCACTCTTTATATTGTTGTATACACTTGTAGTGTCCCAGAACACCATCCTGGTCCCCTCCATAAATGTCATACATGTTTGTCCTATGTAGATGCACTGTGCAAAGCTTGTCCAGTCACGGGCTGGAGCGGGAGGGGCCGTGGCCCCCTTTAAGAGGAAGCCCGGCATGACGAGGGGGACCAGATAGCCGGTAGTCAGCAAAGGGTTAAAGTTGGGAATAGGTGGAGATAGAAAGTGCTAGAAGGTTGAGGTGAGGGTCAGGATAGGTGGAAAGTTTAGTGGGAGGGGGGTTATATATAGTGGGGGCACTTCGTGGGTGGTCACCTTGAGAGGAGATTACAGAGAGTGAAAGGACAGAGCGTGTGAGCAGAAGAGAAGAAAAACTGACCTTAAAGATGGATAATGTGGAGAAGATGCTGGAGGAGCTCAGGGCAGCGGCAAGCCGTTATGGTCCTGACTGGCTGCAGGCTCAAGTAGCAGGAGCGCTGGGGAGCGGAGCGGCAGCGGCAGCTGAAGCAGAGGAGACTTCGGGACCACGTGAGCCAGAGCGGAGAGCTCGTCGGGCACGACCGCCCCAGAGACTTGTAGCGGAGGACAGCGCTCCCAGGGCTCGCCGGCGGCTCAGGAGTCCCTCAGGGGACCCTTGCAGTTCTGTTTCCCTCCCCAAGCCTCGGGGACGGGAGGCGCGGCTGCGGAGGAGTCCTATACAGCCACCGGTGAGCACGGCGAGCAGGAACACTCGACCCCGCCGGGGGGCGGGGCCTGCGGCGTCGGGCAGCATGGAGGAGAATGCCAGGACGGATGTCTCCCCCGGTGATGTACCGGCTGGGGGAGCATCCAGCAAGAGATCGCAGGCAGCAGGGACGGCTGTGAGAGCCGGAGGCAGCGGCAGAGACAGGAGAAGCAGCACGGTGGCCCCTGTTGGTGAAGTGCCGGCCAGGGGGCGGACCGGGTCCAGCACAAGTCGGCGACAGTTTGTTCAGGAGCCCGCAGGGACGAGCGCGGGCAGGCTTCGTTCGGTGGTGATCGTTCCACAACGGGAGGAGCAGGACGGTTCGGATGGGACCAGCAGCGACGCGGATGTCCAGGACCTCGCAGGGCCGGCTGGTGGGGACACAGCCTCCATGCAGCCAGGTGAGCAATGCTCAATGTCATGCTTGTCTAATAATGCATTTGTGGGTCAGTTAAGGGGAGCAAGTGTTAATGTGGGGGAGGATAGTCTTTTAAGGGGGGTATTTGGGGGTGAGTTAAGGGAGCTTATGGGTAATGTTCGGCAATTGTTACAGCGGTGTGAAGGGGGGTTAGGGGCGGGGGTGGGGGCCCCGTCCCCGGTTGCGTCATGGCTACCGCAGGTCGCTAGGAATGAGGCAGCGGTTGGGGGTAGCTCTGGAGTTGTGGAGGTTCCAGGTAGTGTGCGGAGTACAGGTGTTACGGTTGCGGTCCAGACGGAGAAGGATGGCGAGGCCGTTCGACTCGACGACAAGGCAAAGGGGGAGGTGTATGTTTGTTTTGAAGGTCCGTTGGGGGCGCATATCAAAAAAGAGGTAAGGGAAAAAATCTGGAAGGACGAGTATGTGGAGATTTTTTCCTTATTGCCTCTTGAGAAGTTTAATTTGGAGAAAGGGAAGCGGACTGAGACGAAGAAGGAGGAGGAGGAGAAGAAGCGCTGGCGGCTTATTCCGCAAACATTTGCAAATTGGCTTCAGGCATTTGCAATATTAGCGGGGGTGATTGGGGAGAAGGCGCCGGAGAATTGTTCTGCGCTTTTTTGTTATTTGGACTCCATCGGGGAGGCGTACAGGACTTATGGCGGTCAGGCATGGCTGAGGTATGACGAGCAGTTTCGTCAGCGGAAAGCAGTGCGTCCCAGTATCCGTTGGGATCATAAAGATATTGGGTTATGGCTAAAAGTTATGGCGGCTACGCGTTTCGGGCAGTCCTTTCCCGGGGCCGCCGGATCATCCGGCTCAGCTACCGGAGGGAGTTCGGCAGGAAGCACAGGGGCGCAGGGACAGAGGAAAGCAGGGTTTTGCTGGCAATACAACGAGGGCCTGTGCAAGTTTGGGGCGAGTTGTCGCTTCAAACACAATTGCTCCATTTGCAGCGGGTCTTCACATGGGGCGTCAAAGTGTTTTCGCCGTGGAAAGGGAAAGGTTGGGGGTACTGAAGGAAAAAGGGAGGACGCCGGTGAAAGTTCTCGAGATGGCCCCCTTTCTAAGTAGATATCCCGACACAGAGAAGGGGCATTTGTTGTTGCGGGGGTTTTTGGAAGGCTTTCGGATACCGGAGCCAGAGCATCGGGTTCCCCCTACGGTTAAAAATTTACGTTCAGCAAGGGAATTCCCGGCAGTAGTAAGGGAGAAGTTGTTTAAAGAGGTCGCTCTGGGGCGCATGGCAGGGCCTTTTGCCACCCCGCCTGTTCCTGATTTGGTTGTTTCCCCGTTGGGAGTGGTCCCCAAAAAGGAACAGGGCAAATATCGGTTGATTCACCATCTTTCGTATCCGAAGGGTGAGTCGGTTAATGATGGAATTGCGCCAGAGTTGTGTTCTGTGGTTTACACGTCGTTTGACGCGGCTGTCAGGTGGGTTCAGAGTTGTGGACAGGGGGCATTGTTAGCAAAGACGGATGTGGAAGCGGCGTTCCGATTGCTGCCGGTTCATCCGGAGAGCATTCACTTGTTGGGATGCATTTGGGAAGGGGAGTATTTCGTTGATCAATGTTTGCCTATGGGCTGTTCAATTTCATGCGCTTATTTTGAAGCGTTTAGTTCCTTTTTGGAATGGGTGATTAAGGACGTGTCCGGAGTGCAATCGATTTTGCACTATCTGGACGATTTTTTGTGCGTGGGTCCGGCGGGGTCCACAGTTTGCATGTTGCTGTTGTCCACGGTGCAATGGGTAGCTAATAAGTTTGGTGTGCCATTGGCATCGGAGAAAACGGAAGGTCCGGTGACCTGTTTAAGTTTCCTAGGGATTGTTATAGATACGGTCAGAATGGAATGTCGCTTGCCTGAAGACAAGCTGCGCGGGTTGCGTTATGATTTGGGGAAGGCGACTCAGGCAAAAAAGATTACCCTGCGCGACTTACAGTCGCTGTTGGGAAAGTTGAACTTTGCCTGCAGAATTATGCCAATGGGGCGGATTTTTTGTCGGAAAATGGCGGGTGCCACTGCAGGGGTTAAAGCGGGCCATCACTTCATACAAGTGACCGCTGAGATCCGGGCAGATTTAGCAGTTTGGGTTTCCTTTTTGGACCAGTACAACGGTCGCTCTTTGTTTATAGAGCAGGAGGTTGATAATTTTGATTGGGAACTGTTTACAGACGCAGCAGGGACCACAGGTTTTGGAGCCTATTTTAAGGGTCAATGGTGCGCTGCTCCTTGGCCCGAGGAATGGCGACAGTGCGGAGCAGTAAAAAATTTAGTCTTGTTAGAATTGTTCCCGATAGTGGTTGCAATTTCCGTATGGGGAGAAAGGTTCAGGAATAGAAAGGTGCGCTTCCATTGCGACAACATGGGAGTCGTACAAGCGATTAATGGGGTAACAGCTAGATCCCCACCGGTGGTGAATTTGCTGCGGTATCTGGTGTTGTCTTGTTTGTCGTTGAATGCGTGGATTGTAGCTGTCCATGTCCCGGGGACGGATAACGGATTAGCTGATGCGCTTTCTCGTTTCCAGTGGGAGCGGTTTCGGGCGTTGGCACCGGAGGCGGATGTGGAGGGCCGGACTTGTCCCCCGGAAATATGGAGCGTGCCAGACGTGCTGCGATACGTCTGATAGAGAGTTCGTTGGCACAGGGTACGTGGAAGGCGTATGAGGTGGCATGGGGACAATGGCGGCAGTGGGTAATTGGTCAGGGAGGCATTGAGTCTGAGAGTGGTAATGTGGAAGTTTTGTTGACTTTTTTGGGGAATGCAAAGGAGTTGGGTTGGTCCGTGTCGCGGGTGAACCGTTTTATTGCGGGTTTAGTTTTTGGTTTGAAGTTGCGGGGGTTAAAAGACATTACAAAAAGTTTTTTGGTGAAGCAAGCTCTGCGGGGTTTTCGAAAAGGACAGGGGGGGATGGATAGAAGGTGTCCAGTCACTTTTGCAATTTTGGAGAGTTTGGGGGCGGTTTTGGGGGATATTTGTAGAGATAGTTTTGAAGAGGTGTTGTTTCGCAGCGCATTTTCAATAGCCTTTTATGGGGCTTTTAGGTTGGGGGAATTGGTGTCACCCAGCAAGGCGGTAGGAGGAGGATTGTTTTTTGCGGATGTGTCTTTGGCTGAGGGCTCTTTAGAAATTATGCTCAGAAGGTCGAAGACGGATCAGTTGGGGAAAGGAAAAAGGGTCCGTTTGGGGCAGGTTCCGGGGGCTAAGTTATGTCCCATACAAAGTTTTCAGTCGTATAGAAGGGTGAGGACAGATAAGCCGGGCCCGCTGTTTATTCATGCAGATGGGTCCTTTCTGTCTAAATTTCAATTTAACGCCGTTTTGAAAAAATGCATGTTGCAGTTGGGATTGGGAGGCAGGTATTCTTCCCATTCCTTTAGGATTGGAGCTGCAACGGAGGCGGCAGGCAGAGGATTGGGGCCTGACGTAGTGAAGAGGATTGGTAGATGGAATTCAAGAAGGTTCCAGACTTATGTTCGTCCAGAGTTGGTTGAATAAAAAAAAAAAAAAAAAAAAAAGATTTCCTTTTTGGGTGTATTTCATAGAATCGAAAATAACAAAGGTGGGGGTGGGGGATTATTATGGGGAAATGATTTCTTATTTCTATCCTTTTACAGGAAAGGAGGTACCGGCGCTGGTTTGGATCCTTGGACACTCGTATGTGTATTGGGCAGCGGAGCGTGCCAAGGTCCGACCTAATGGCAGGCAGTTGGGTTTTAGGAGGGAGGTAGCGGTGCTCCGGTGGTTGGGGATCCGGGGCATGAAATGGTGCCAAGTTTTAAAGGAGGTGGAGAGGTTTGGGCGCGTAGACAGGTGCCCGGACATACTGGTCTTACACGTGGGGGGCAATGACCTGGCAAGTCGCCCTGCTCGGGAATTGAGGCGGGATATCCAATACGATTTCCTAAGGCTGAGAACACTTTACCCAAACATGATCATCGTTTGGTCGGAGATCATCCCACGGAAGCAGTGGCGATTTGCCAGGTCATTGATAGCCATCAATAGGGCCAGAGTAAAAATCAATAGACACATTTCGGCATTTGTAGCACGGAACGGGGGGATCTGCGTGCGGCACACAGAGTTAGAGAAGGGGGTTGGAGAGTATTGGGCGAATGATGGTATACATCTGAATGATGTAGGTGTTGACATTTGGGCTGTGGGGGTGCAAGAAGGAATTGAAAGGGCCCTGGTGTTGTTGGGGGCGGCGCAGGCTAAGGTTTAAGCCGTGCTTGCTGTGGCGGGTGGGGGGTCCTTGGAGGCGGTGGAAAATGTGTAGGGGGGAGTCGGTTGGGCATGGTCCTACCTGTAGACTCCCTCCTCTGTAATCGGTGTAGGATCTGGTGCAGGGACTTGGCTGGTAGTGGGGGGCAGTAGACCCTCCGCCGGCTGTAAGCCCCAAGTGTGGTAGCCCCCTAGGGGCACATTGCGTTGCCCCTGAGCCTGTCTACGGCTGTGGGGCAGCGTGTACTTTGGTTTGATTGTGGGAGCACCAGATTGTGTCACTCCAAGGATTCCCCCCCCTCGTTAATTCATAATGTATGTTTTTTGTTAAAGTAAGGCTGCTGTGGCCAATAAAATATCCAAATGAAAAAAGGTGTCTGTGTTTATTGGGTGGGGTATACGAAGAGGGGCATTCTGGTCTCCAGGCGTCATGTCATATCCAGTGTGTGTGTTGCACAGCTGCGGCGCTTGAGAGGTTAACTGTAATAAAATCATTGCCTGCATGTAGATGTATCCATTTGTCATGTCATGTGGTGCAAGTGAGGTTATAAATGGAGAGATTGAGAGCAAGAAGAGAGATCCATCTTCAGGAGTGCTAACACAGAGCCACATGGAAGCACCTTCAGCTTCCATGTAGGTGAAGATGGAGGAAGAGGAGGTACATACCGTAGTGTTTGGAGTGTGGATGTGAGAGGAGTGAGTCCCTGCAACAGAGAGAGAGAGCGCATTGCCCAAGTTCTAAACAGGTACCCGTTTACACCACAGGCTTTTCCTGTGCAGCCATCCATAATTAGGATCACCGCACAGAGATACAATATTGTGACACCCACGCGGATGATGTGCAGGGTGCATCTAGGCTAAGTTTTCTTTAATAATTGTCTGCCAGAGTGTCTTCGGAGTGACACCCTACCCCCTCCCTTCTCCGGAGTGCTCCCAATCCAGAACCAGTGACATACAGACAATGTGGACTGTAGGGGCATATACATCCTGTGTCTCCTCCCTACCTCTGAGCCTGTTACTGCTTAAAGTGAATTGTATCTGCATTACCTGTTAAACAACTTTATTCTTAAGTAAAAGTTATATCGAGCCCTAACCGTTCCTGGCGACCTGAAGTACTACACACAAGTCTCTGTGCTTATTACTCTGCCGCATAGAATATCAGTGTGTGGGAACAGTGGCGTCACGAGTGATATCTACTACAACCCCCTTCATCCCTTTTTTTGGCATTCCCTATCCTAGGGGTGTTGAAGCTGTCCTGCAATCCTGCTCTGGCCTTGGCTGCGTGTTATCCCTCCCGGACCAGAGCCTGGTAAGTGCCGCCACGACAAGCCAACACTTATCCCTCCCAGCTCTTCACGTTAGCCAGGTGCCCAGGGTCACCCCTCTGGGGTATTTCACACTATTCATCTCCGGACCATCAGCTGTCATAAAAACAGGAGTCTCACATGGTAATTTGGTGATATTTTCGAATTACAAAGAGTTAGGGAGGTAACCATGTTTGTGGGTAGTTCTCTGTTTTGAAGTCTAACGCAGTCACTGGCTTGGCTGTCTGCATAGACTTCAGTGGAGAAGGCCATGCTCATGGGGGGTAACTCTCCCTATAATACATGGTTGCTATAGAGAGTCAGGTGGGTGCTGGGTCTTAGTGCTATAATGGGGCCCTCACAAAGCTTATTCCTACCCAGTGAACATGGCCAAAGGTTTGCTAGAAGATAGCAAGAGCAGGGACAGACACTCTTTTAGCAGGCATGGGTTAGTTGTAGGGAAGCGGGATGGGCCAGCAGGAGGAACAGAGAGTAATATGAGATATGAGGCCCTGTAGCCTTGCCATAATGATCTAGCAGATGGCGTTCAGTGGAGGCAAGGGCATGGGTTTCCAATATAGGGAACATACAAGGGGCTGGTGGTAGGTCGCACCCAGATAGTACACTATGACAGTTTCTTGCAGCACAAACTTTAATGGTCGCATCAAACTGAAGTATCTGTCAGCAGAGACAATTCCACCAGCATTGATGCAACAGCGGGCTGGACGGGGATCACCCGATGGATGATGGTCCCGAGCAGTGGACCCACCAACTACCAATGACCTATCTAGAGGATAAGCCATGAGATGAAAAAAAGGGCAAAAAACCCCTTCAAAGAGACTGTACCACCGATTCCACTGCCAAGTAAAGACTGTAACTGTTTACATCAATGTTTGTTCTGACTCTTATCTATCTGCTTACGGGACCCCACAGAACAAATCAACAAGATTTCACATTTCTGTCAAACTCGCAGCACTTCTCACATCCGTCTTTACTCAAAAGCAGAAGTGAAACATTTGCTGTATAATTATATCCAGAGGAGGTAGGAGAGCCGTCACCGCCGCGGGAACAAAGTGTGACAACTGGAAGGAGAAGCAACAATATGCAACAAGAGGAATAGAGGACAACTATACAGAGAGAAGAGATAATGGTAACGAAAACCAATGATGGGAAGTCAAGAAAGGAGAAGGATAAAAGTGATGCACAACACGTGGGGGGGGGGCTGGACCCGAATCTAGAGTATCCCCTATCCACAGGATATCCACTGGGGTAACGTGCCGATCAGGAGAGCAGGACTACCGTGCCGCACTCTCCTGTCACTGCGGGAATTGCTTCTCCCTCCGCAGTGACGTCACAGCCAGCGCTCCATTCATTTCAAATGGGGGGACAGAAATACCCGTAGGAGCGCTGCTGGGTACTCGGCAGTCCCATTGAAAGTGAATGGAGTGCTGCTGCGCTCGTGTGACTGGCGCTCCATTCAGTCTTCTCTCTGCGGGGGTTGCAGTAACCTCACAGTGGTGAGCCCCTTCTGATCAGCAAGTTATCCACTATACTGTGGATATTCTGGTACAACCCCTTTAAGGGCAAGGCCTAGTTGGCTTCCTATAGCTACTGTCATGGCACCTCTGGTGCTGACAGGAATTGGTGCAGTGCTGGACCATGTGATGCTTTTGCTGGTGCCTGCGCAGGGCTGGACCATGTCATGCGTTTGCTGGCGCCTGCGCAGTGGTGGACCTTGTGATGTTTTTGCTGGCACCTGCGCAGTGCTGGACCTTGTAATGTGTTTGGTGGCACTTGCGCAGGGCTGGACCTTGTAATGTGTTTGGTGGCACTTGCGCAGGGCTGGACCATGTGATGTGTTTGCTGGCGCCTGCACTGGGCTGGACCTTGTGATGTGTTTGCTGGTGCCTGCGCAGGGCTGGACCATGTGATGTGTTTGCTGGTGCCTGCGCACGGCTGGACCATGTGATGTGTTTGCTGGTGCCTGCGCACGGCTGGACCATGTGATGTGTTTGCTGGTGCCTGCGCAGGGCTGGACCATGTGATGTGTTTGCTGGTGCCTGCGCAGGGCTGGACCATGTGATGTGTTTGCTGGTGCCTGCGCACGGCTGGACCATGTGAAGCTTTTGCTGGTGCCTGCGTAGAGCTGGACCATGTGATGCGTTTGCTGGCGCCAGCACAGTGGCACTCGGCGCTGGATGCTGATGGAGAAACATCTCCTTTCTTTGGCAACATTGGTAGGCTGGCTGAACT
This sequence comes from Eleutherodactylus coqui, assembly GCA_035609135.1. Classification (NCBI taxonomy): domain Eukaryota; kingdom Metazoa; phylum Chordata; class Amphibia; order Anura; family Eleutherodactylidae; genus Eleutherodactylus; species Eleutherodactylus coqui. The sequence goes on from CM069413.1 coordinate 173,813,308, forward strand.
GTCTATCATCTCAGCCTATCAGTGGTTCGCTTAGAGTGTTCCCGCTCCTGTATGCCGGCAATACATTTGTACAGGTTCTGCTCAGCGGTTCGGGGTTTCTTTGTCCTTTATGCTTCTGAGTGCTTCTTTCTTTCCTTCCTTTTTGGATTTTGGACTTCCGACTATGACTGTCTGCTCCTCTCTGGTATGGACTTTTGTCGGCCTGGGACTCTGTCCTCGGCTGTTTAATTGTGTTCTCTGTCCCACTCTGCTCTCATTTGTTCCCTCTCCTCCATCTTATGCCTAAGGATGTATAGGGAATCAGTTTAGGTTCTAGATGTGGGGTCGCCCTTTTTGGGGCGGGTGCTCTACTTTATAGCCAGGTCCAGTCAAGGTATATCAGGAAAAGACCGTACACCTCATGCCCATGTCTACCACCATCAGTTTCTTGCCTTGGATGTTTAATTACCCAGAAACCCTTGTGTTCCATGTGTAATCCAGCCTGTCCCATTTCTAATTTTGTGGGTCAGTTTCCTCATCAGAATAGGATGACAGCGACCCTCAAATCTTAATGCCAAAATCTGTCCTGGAACTTTAGGGGGTTGTATGACCTTTGGTTCTCTGTCGGCATTCTGACCTGCTGGTTATGGCTTCTGTTTCTGGCCAATCAAGACAGCCCTCGGAATTCTCTAATTGTTGCACATTGTGCACTGTTCTCTAACTGGCCAGCGCCGATCACATGAGCAGCTCTGACTTGCAGAGTTGATTATTTAGCAAGTCCACCCCTTTGTCAGGTATCAAGGTGCCCTTTGGCAAATAAAACAGCTTGATGCCCCAGTTTGCCAGGAATAGGAACTTACGGACTTCTTGTGCCAGCTTCTGGGCCGATCGTTTGATGCGGGGCCACAGTGATGTTCATGCTAACTATAATGTGGGAGAGGAGTAAGGTGGATTTAGTTTCTGCTCGGGAGTCCAACTTTCCACAAACCAGGATTGTCACCTGTCCAAGCCGAATCAGAAGTCAAAATGCTATTCCATACAAGATTCTCCAGGGAATATCCCCAGCGCCTGAGCATGCGGCGAAGCTGCCTTACAGCCCACACTGCACCGACACTCAGACCCCTTAAAGTCACAGGAGGAATCTATCCCCATCGTCCGTCCAATCAGATATATACAAAATGAATAAAAAAAATAAACACAGATTCAAAAATAAAATCTGTCATTATAGATCTCAATTAGTAAAAACAATTAGACAATACGCTTTTCTTCAGGGCCCTTTAAATGCAAATAGTCAAAATTCTGTGTTCTTACATTGATGTGAGAAGAATAAAAAATATTCACAATTAGACAGAATGCAAACATCTCCACGTCACCTGAGCACTTCCTGCATGTCAGGATGGAAGATCTCAGGGGATAAACCATAAGAAGACCTTTAATACAGAAGGATCTGCAGATTGGGGTCTTCAAGGCTTAATCAAGTAAAGATGTTAGGAACCTCCATGCTGCCCCATCCATCTACTGCGCTGGATCAAAGCCATCACAGAGGCCGCACAGCGGGAGGCCCGGCCCAGTACATTCTGTATTGTCATCTGGCTGCTGGTATGTGGAGCTCCTGGATCAACCGGCCGCTGAAAACATTTGACGTGTGAAGAATTTGCTGGGGTGTGAAAGGGAAAAGTTTAGATAACTCTGCGCTTATTTTTCAAACTCAACATCCGGTGATATTCAGCAAAATGCAGGCAAAGGAATCCTACCTGTGGGACGACCGGAGGGCGGCCTGTGGGAAACCCGCTCGGAATTTGGTAAAGGTTTTTAATAATGTAGGATGAAATAAGTTCACTTGTCCAATAGTGATGAGCAGAGAAGATGGAGGGCCTTATCTAAAACATTAGTCGTCCTCACCCTCCTCAGTAGCCAAGTCATGTGAACAGTGCAATAAGTCCAAGACTAAGGCCCACTACCCAGAACTGGTCCAGACCTTGCTCAGTATCTCATGGGCCTTTCTGTGGCTTGGTCAATTGTTATATTATGGTCTGGACCCACCATAAATCCCTCCTGTGCTCTGATAGGCTTGTCTGACCCTGGTGATGAGGACGTATGGTCTGTAACACCACTTAAGTTGTGAATACACAGTAGATATTTGTTGATTCTTCCATCCATTGGATTAACCAACAATTGGGTGCTGCATTCTCCAACCAAGGATTAGTAAAGCCTTAAGGCTCCTTGGAACCGGCAGGGTTTAATCAAAGAAAAGTTAAGACAATTCTGCTCTTATTTTTAAACAGAGCATCTGGTGGTATTTAGCAAAGTGTAAGCAAAGGATTTGTACCTGTGGGATCACCCAGAGGAACCGGAAATCCTCTCAGAATTTAGTGAAAATGGATCTATTTTTTGCTTCTTTTTGTAACATAGAATATGATAAAAAATAGAAGTTTATGTGTTTGATGGTGATGAACAGAATGGAGCTGGACCACATCAGGTCCATCAGAGGAGATGAGACTGAGGGCCGAACCTTCAATAATACTAGCCCTCCTCAACAGACAGCCGAGGTATATGTGGTTTCATGATTTCAAGATTGAGTCCGGCCATCCAAAAACAGTCCAGAAGTTTAACTGTATCATGAACTCTGCTGGCCTCCTGTGCCTTGTTGTGTTGGGCCCATCGGAGGATCCTCCTGTCTTTTGATGAAACTGCTTAGCTGTAGTGATAGCTATGTGTGATTTGGTCTGTTACTTTACTTGCACTGGCAATGCACATTAGATATTTGTTGAGCATCCCATAAATGGGATCAAGCAACAATTTAATATAAACTTTCCCATCCAGAGAAACCTACAGGGTAGAACCATAGGGAGGGCACACAGGGTGCCCTGGGGCCTCCACCACCTTGATGACCTAGTTGTACTTCCATCACTCTTCCTCTGGCCCAACATTTCCTTATTACACCCTGCAATTCACTATTTATGTTGATAGCATATACACTGCTCACCTTTGGGGTCACAGCCTCCCAAAATTACAGTGGTCCCCATCGGTTCTCTGGTGGTCCTTTCCAACCAATTAGCGGTGGCATGCAGGGGTTTGGCTCTCTTGATGTCTAATGGAGTCACTCACTTGACTGTCTCTATAACTCCCATAGATATTAGTTGAGAGGCACAACTGCATGTGAGGCAATTGGTCCAGTATATGGCAGCTACAGAGGGTCAAGTGGGGCCAGATCTTAGTGGTAGAATGTGGCCCCTCACCATGCTGAAAGAGGCTCTCCAATTGTAAAACTATTGATAGCCTTGCCACAGGATAGGCCATCAACAGTAGATCTGGTGTGCTAAGATACTGAGCTAATTTAGACAGGAAGCACACAGCTCTGTTCCTACGCAGTGGCAAATCTTGGTATTACAGACAAAGTTCCCATAGAAGTAAATGGCTTGCAATACCAAGCTTGGGCACTGCAGTGGGAATGGAGCTGTCTGCTTACTGCAGAAATCAATTTCATGCATAAGCACACCAGCCCAGAGAGCAACTGATCAGCAGGGATCCCAGGTGACTAAACCCTGCTGATCTACTCTTGATGGCCTATGCTAGGGATAAGCCATTAATATTTTACATCTGGGCAATCTTTTTAATCCTTCCCAGTGAACCTGGTTAGAGGTTCTCTAGGAGATAAAAACACCAAGAGCTGCCACTACTTTAGTGGGTTAGTTGTAGGGAAGGAGTTTGCAACTTGCGTCTCTCCAGTTAAGAGAAGCATAGAGTCTAGATCACATGAGGTCATTATCCCCCTCTACTCTTCCTTAGTCAGACCTCATCTATAATACTGGGTCCAGTTCTGGGCACCCCACTTTATACAAGACATAGACAAACTGGAGCAAGTTCAGAGAAGAGTTACCAAGATGGTGAGCGGTCTGCAAATCATGTCCTATGAGGAACGGGTAAAGGATCTGGGAATGTTTAGCAGAAGAGAAGGCTGAGAGGAGACTTAATAGCCGTCTACAAATATCTGAAGGGCGGTCACAGTGCAGAGGGATCAGCCCTATTCTCATCTGCACAAGGAAAGACTAGAAGCAAGGGGATGAAACTGAAAGGGAGGAGACACAGATTAGATATTAGACAGTGAGGGGGATCGATCAGTGGAACAGGTTGTCACGGGAGGTGGGGAGTTCTCCTTCAATGGAAGTCTTCAGAGGCTGGACAGACATCTGTCTGGGATGATTTAGTGAATCCTGCACTGAGCAGGGGGTCGGACCCGATGACCCTGAGGGTACCTTCCAACTCGACCATTCCAGGATTCTAAGCCACAACTCCTACCCTGTTTCCCTGAAAATAAGACATAGCAGGATTTTCCAGAATTTTTGAGGATGCAAAATGATTTTTCAGGCTTTTTGGGGATGCTTGAAATATTGGTAGCTGGTGCGGTAGGACATACCAAGCATGCGGATTCAGAACAGCTGGAGAGCTGCAGGTTGCAGACCATTCAGTCACAAACTCCTAAAAGCAACTTTAAACCTTCTGTCAAGTTTGTGTTCATTTCTCACATCCGTCTTTGTTCAAAAGCAGAAGTGAAAAATTCATTGTAAAATATAGTTACGTACAGAGGAGGCCGGAAAACAACAAAGTGTGACAGCTGAGAGGGTGAAGTGCGCTATCAGAGGGGAAATCAGAGGTGTCAACAAGGAAATAATCTACTCTACAATGATAAATGTACCTTATAGAAAATAGATAACCATAACTGTACCCGATGATGGTCATACTATTAGGGCCCATAACATAAACCGAGTACAGTACCAGAACCAAGCTCAGAGCATAAAAACAGCACAAACCAGCCAAAGTACATAGATACAATACCAGAACCAAGCTAATATACTGTAAACACAGCAGCAGGACCAAGCTCATAACATAAATACAGCACCAGAACCAAGCTGATATACTGTAAATACAGCACCAGAACCAAGCTCAGTGCATAAATAGAGTAGCAGAACTAAGTGACTGTATTTCAGAGGCGCCAATGGACTGACTGCGGTCCCTCAGAACATCAGATGGGAAGAGACAGAACCAGGAGAGGGATGATTCATGTAGCTTACATGACGCTGCCAGATCATCTGGCCGGGCAGATCTAAGGGGGAATATCACCTTTAACCTACATCCTCCTGATGGCTCCACCCGCACATATGCTAGTAGCTGGGGCCTCGTATAACTGCCAGGGTCGGACGTGTCCTGCTGTCCTGGTATTTCAGGATGCCCAATCATGTGAATGGCGGTCCTATAGTGCTACATTTCCCCTTCAGCGGCATGTGTGGCTGTGGCTTTCTCTGCCAAAATCAATTGATTGTCGAAAGTGCCAAGAGCGGGAGCCACATTCTAGTAGGGGTGCGCAGCCCGGCACAACCCCTTTAACTCAGAATTCCCCAATAGGGTCTTTGACAATCTCTTTAGTGGCCGCCTCCTTTTCTTCAGCGCTGCTGCTGGCGGAGCTGGAATTCATCATATCCTAGTAGAATATCAGAGACTCACTTAGTGATCGGCGATCTGGTAACATACACTATGCCCGCTGGTGGACAGATGTGCGGACAAAGGAGTTCACACAATAGCAGGGTGCAGAAGAGGCGAGGTCCTACCGAAAAAGAGAAGTATGCAGCGCTAAAGGGGAATTACAGGGAGCGACAGTCTTACTGAGACAAGTGGATCTGAGACACCGGCTGGGCGACTTTCACTTGTCTTATGTGACATTCTCATTGTCAGACCCCATTCATGAACGTCTCCTTTACCCGCCACACAATAGCCTCTTCTCCCCGAGCAGCAGCTGGTTAGTACCGCCGGCATCACAGCCACTTCTGACCTATTTCCTTCTTATGAAGCTGCAATGAATGTTCTCTGCACAGGAATGTATCGACTTGTTGCTTGTACCGTATATGGCGGCTCGGCCAATCAGAAGCCACTTGGGCACAACATTCCTTTCACATATTATACTGACTAATGACCGGAGCTGCTTACAAGTCAAGGCCAAAGGTTTGGAGAGTGACACAAATTGTTGTTTCCCCGAAGTCTGATGCTCCCGTTTTTCGAGCTCTCTGTGGTACATGCTCACAATGTGTTTTCCGTCCAGGGTTGAAGGGGTGTTTGCACGCGGGATCTTTTTTACTTGGACATATAGTCTGAGCTAAGTAACCTTCCCCCTTTTTTTTCTGTACCCATCCCAAAATTTACAAATAAACATTTTTATATTAAAAAAACTAGAAATCTCAGCGCTTCCTATTTTTGTCCAGTTTTGAGTGTTCAGCACATCAGACGGCACCCGGACAGGAAGTCCCAGCGCTGTCCAAGGTGAGTTGTGCCCCATAATCTCAGGCGAAACTTCTAAATCACCCGTGTACACGCAGCCTCAGTCAGGTGTTTCTATGGTTACTGGAACACAATTATAAGCAGTTCATACGTTTTTACACTTTATTGAAAAATACATCAAATTTAGGCAAAGATCCCATATTTACAGTGTTGCCCCTTATTTAGTTCTTCACCCCGGCATGTTGGACATCAGCTTTTGGGCCACATCCTGACTGACGACGGCCCATTCTTCCTCCTCAGTGCTTGGAGTTTATCCCAGTTTCCGCCCGCTTTATGAGGATTCAGGTCCTCAATGGGATGAGATCTGAAGAGTTTCCTGCCCTGGATCCAAAATCTTAACGCTTCATTCACCGAGCCGCTCAGTGATCACGTCGTGCGCCATCATGCTGGAAAAAGTCTAATAATCTGGAGCTGATGGAAATGGCCACTCCAAAAACTAGAGCCGCAATCTTTGTGAAAACCAAAAATTTGTCTCAGTGTCACAATGTTTGCCCACAACCGCGCAGTCCGATATAAGAGACTCAGCGGCTAAATGTAACTTCTATTTTATAAAACATTTAAAGGGGTTGTCTAGTTTGGATAATCCCTTTATGTTAGAAGGATCTTATGATGGCAATTTGCTTTTTGGCTTTCAGCAATCAGCAAGCTTTCAATTTCCCTGCAGCGCCTCCACAGAGCAAGAGAAGTATTACACAGTATCCATTAAATTCTGTAGTGGCCCAGAGTTAGGGGCCCCCACAGCACTTTATTAGCTACTTCAAGTGAAGTGTATATGTCTGTTAAACTGTGCCTGGTTATGTGTATTGGCCTAGACAGGTCACCAAAAGCTCAATGTCTGGGGTCTCTCCAACTAACTTGTGAATGACTTTTCAGAATGCAACCTAACCTGCTCTGTGTCTTGTCAATCACCTCTAGCTAGCCCTGGGATTGGGAGAGAGAATTTCCTCTAGGCCAGCAGTGGTTGGTGGGGAGGTATAAAAACTAGCATTTGGGTGTAGTTAGGCAGTAGTTAGCCACGGAGGAAGTCTAGTCTTGGAGATAGCTGAGAGAAGACAGCCAGAGATAGAAAAGGGGGAGTTACAAGGTGAACATCTACATAAAGTCTTCTTAGAAGTAGTCTAGTTCTGGAGCCTAGTCATGGAGTTACAAGGAGAACCTCTAAGTGTGGGTGCCTAACAAGTCAACTGGTGGTGGAGTTTTAGCAGAGGAGAAAGACAGAGAAGAGGAGTACAGGAGAGGAACAAGGCAGCAAGTCAGTCATTTGTCTGCAAAACATTAGTCAAAGCCAGGGATGAAAGCTGGAAGTGTTGTACTGCGATATGGTTGCCACTTCATGTGTTGCCACAGCCCCTGAGAAAGTGTTTCAATGCAATGTCTACTAATGCAATGCCAAGCCGTCAACTACCACAAGTCAATGTGATTCAAGAGCTACTGCAGAGTCGAGTACCCTCACGCTGCAAACGAAAGGTTGAACTGTTGGTTTGTTGTCCATCAGCTGCAGTCTGTTCCTGAAGTGTCTTACCTTTATCAATACACTGCACTGAGGTACTACACTTATCGCTCCCGGGGCAAGGACTACTACCCCCATTATTGTTGAGTTCTCCACTTTATATATTTATTGTTTCTGCCTAGAACGGGTCCCTACCCGTAGTCAGCCTGGCATCACCACAGACTAACATCTTACTCTACCCGACTCCACGGGAAGCAGGTTATAAGAACTGCCTGATTTTACCACTATGTGCAGCTGAGCCAGGACGCGTTTTACCTTTAGAGAGGAGCCACCGTTGACTACCATTATGTTTTCCTGCTGTCATTTAAGGGGCTGTCCATGTAATGCAAGATATACTGGGTTCTCCAAGATAAGAGAAGCTCCTCGCACTCACTCTCCATTCTCACTGATACACTGAATGGCCCTTTATTAGAGCCCCCATTTAGTAGCACGATGGACCTCCTTTGGCCTTCAAAACCACAACTATTCACCATGGCGTAGATTCAACGAGGCAATGCAATTGTTCTGCAGGATTATCGGCCCGTGCGGACAGGAAGCTTTTGTACAGTAGTTGCTGTAGGTGACATGCAGATGCTGACCTGTTCTGACCAGCCTGACAAGATTCATACTGCTTGCGCCAAATTTTCTGCCTATTCTCCACACCATTACATGTGAAAACCCCTCACGGTTGGCGGTGAGACCCCGGCTAGTCTAGCACCAATGACCGGGCCTCGCTGGAAGTCGCTCTGATCGCTGGATCCTCCCATCTACTGAAACTGATCTACAGAAAACTTATCATGTGATTTTTTGCTGCACTCCAGGCCTGTAATTTCCAATGGTGAGTGGGCTGCGTGCTCCAATAAAGTGGGCATTTAGTGTAGATGGACGCCCTTCTGTCATCACCAAATTCTCTAATAGAGGGGATAAAAATGAGTTTTCTACACCCGACAACCAGTGGGATTACTGCCCAAGCACATTGGTCCATGTTCCATATTTGCTACATTGCATTGTGCAAGCCAGAAAATACTTGATCGCCAGACCACGAGGACTGCAGCTATCTGTCACCATGGCACAGAAGTGATGTGAGCTGTAACATCAGATACCCATCCTACTAGTGACCATTTGTGTTTGTCTATTGCTGTTAAATGAAGGGGTTTATTTAGGACATGTATCCTCTTTTCCACCAAGAACTCGGCTACCATGCCCCTGATGTTCCCAATATCAATCAAGGCCAATGTCATTGACAGGCCATATTCCAATGGGGATTGGATGGAAAATGGCCATGTACCTTCAATACCTATCATCCTGGATGCTCATTTGGCAAACAGCTATTCCTCTGGGTCTCTGAGTACATATGTTTGTGGAGAGGGGAGTAAACCGCTACCAGACACCTCTGCTGATGGTTTATCTCCCTTCAAAACGAAGGTCAGGTGCACAGAGTGATGAAAACACGGAGGCCGACTGACCTGAGCTGTGGACAGAGTGAGTGCAGTGCTGGTGGGATCGCTGTCTGGCTGGAAGTCCAATACAAAGGCCACTATTACTACTGGGGCCACTATGAGGGTTACTATTACTGCTAGGCCCACTATTATTACCGGGGCCACTGTGAGGGTCACTATTACTGCTGGGGCCACTAAGGGGGTCACTATTATTACTGGGTCCACTATAGGGGACATTATTACTACTGGGTCTACTATAGGGGACACTATTACTATTCGAACTACTAATGGGGTCACTATGACTGCTGAGACAAGTACCGGACGTATTAAGGAGGTCACTATTACTATTGGGAACACTATTGGGGGTACTATTACTCTGTCGCTGCAGATACGTCTCAGTGCTTCAGACATGTGTTGGGTATCTTGTGTATTGGGGTGGGGGCACCATTCCTCTGCCTCAGGCTTGGGGCACCCTGACAGTAGACTGGAGAAGCTCCGCGCCCAGTAGGCCCCCGCTCACCACGCTCGGCGTGTGGGATAGGACAAACTATAGCTGAATGTTAAACAAACACGAGGCGCTGTATAAACACTTTCCTTCCACTGTTTAGGAACTGTTAGAACTGAAGACAAAATAAACCAGAGTTCAGGAGAACGTTGCGCCGGGCGCTTTGATGGTGTCGGCCGTACAGGGCGAGCGAGGCCGGTCTGTGTCACTTCTCATTAGTTTGGCAGCGAACATGTCCAGGGACTCATCTTCATCTCCTTACTGATGGGGTGAAGCTCCTGGAACTGGCGCCTCCCGTGACATGTGGCACCTGCCATCCCGTTTAGAGGAACCTGAGGAGATAAGGGGCACATCAGGGCAGTCCGTGACCTCGAAACATCAGCTACAAAGTTTACTAACATTGCAGAGCTAATCCCACTAAAAGGTTTAAAATAAACTTGTCTGCTCCACTCCATCCGACGATCCAGACATAATCATCCCGGACCGCTCCCCATCAGGCTTATCTCCACCTATTGCTGATCTGCCGAACAGGAAGCGGTAATCACATCCCTGTGAGAGTAGGAAGAGCCATCTGGAAGGGTAAGAGTTAAAGAGTTGCAGAAACTATTAGGTTCAGACTAGGGGCCCCTGAAGCCGATGCTGGGTTTTCTTGCAGTTGGGGTTCCTGCCCTGGTATCGGGTGGGTAGGGCACCTGTGGACGCTGAGCCCGATGCTACTGATGGGGGCTTTGCATGGGAGGCTGCAAGTAGGGAGGGCCCAGGCCGGGTCTCCTGTGGTCGACCACGATTCGACCGGGATTCCTATAGCTCGGGCCTCGACAGCTCAGCATTCATTGCCCAGAATTAACCCTCTAAGCACTGGCGCCATGCTTCACCAAGATGAACTTCACTAACAGTTTCTCATGGAGACCCAAGGGGCACACAGGTGATACTGAACAGTGAACTGGCACAACAGGTACCAATGTGGTCAGCAGGACGCTGGCACACTGGGGGGTACTTAAGCACCAGAAAAGTAGAAAGTTGCACAATTTGGTGCAAGGGTCACATGTTCAGCAATGTTAAGAATGTTCTTCTGTGCTGACCTCAGCACTTTTGGAGAAAGTGGGCGTGACTTGTCAGGAGGGGGTGTGGCAGCCCGGGATTGACAGATTTGTGTATAAATTATGCCACAAATGCCTGGTCGGCCCCAGACGTACATTTATGAGGAGCCATATGGGCCTTACGTTCTGAAAGGTCTTCATGTATTCAGTGCATCGGGGAAAGTCGTGCTAAGCCCGTCGCAGGAATCGCCAGGCTGCGTAAATTTCCCCCAAAGCCTCTTGTTACGTGATCCGCTGCGGGGCGGTCTATAAGGCAGGGCCCCTTGTACGCCGACGGACTGCAGTGCAGATAGTATTACTTTGTAGTAATGCAGGGAGAGGGGCACGCGGCGCCGCAGAGGGGGAGGGAGGCTGTTTCTGTGAAATCCCACTTTTGGCTGCCAGGGGGCGCTGCGTTGTTGAAGTCACCAGTCTCTCTTTGAGCGGTCGCTGTTGCCGCATGCAGAACGAATCCTCCGTAGGACCATCCGCACGTCTGCCCTGTAGTCTATGCTCACTCTGACCATAGATGGCGCTCACTTCCCTCCGGTGTACGCGCTTGCAGACGGCTCCTCCCCCTTAAAGTGCGCTTACATGGTAAATATCAGTAAACATCGAGGACCAGTGGCAACAGTAAAGGTCAGCAGGGAAGCGTGACTCGCCCCCCTTATGCATCGACTGCGGAGGGCTTGCCTAAAGTCCGTGTTGTAATCAGTGCAAGCTCCACCCCTCTAATGGGGAGAACCAATCACAAGGCAGGGAGGTAGCGGGAGCTTGATAACTGTTCTATGCTTCTTGGAGGAGAAGTTCCTGGGCCCCAATGTTAAATATGTAAGAGGGCCCCAACAGCCATGTGACCTTTATAATACTTATGTGGCCCTTGGGCCCCCTCAAGCACTGGGGCCGAGCTGCGGCTGATAGCGCTGCCCCCTCTATAGCACTTGGGGCGCTGCAAGCCTTTCCTTATTGTCTCCTCCCTCGGTTGGGTAAGCAGCCTTCTGCATCGCACTAAAAGTCACAACAATATAAATAGGGTCTCCAACAGGAATGCCGTGCTTTAGGGGCACTATGTGACACTACTTCAGGGGGAGGCAATATGGCGGCACTATTTTGGGGGGTGCTTGGCATGGCCTAGATTTGGGCTGCACTAAATGAATGTGACTATTTTAGGCATGATGCTGTCATCAGCGACCCTTACGGGGCAGGGTGTGGCGGCACTATGTGTCGCAGTATTCACTGTTCACGTATTCCTATTTTAGCTGGCATATTCCTGGGGCGCCGTATGAATGACACTATTTTAGGAGGCACTATGTCAGACTGTATTGCAGAAATATGCATGGGACTACTTCTGGGGTGGCTTTGCATGACATTATTTTGGGGCACTGTATGAATGGCGCCGGTTTAGGGGGCGTGGCCCTATTCTGGGGAGCACTATATGGCGGCATTATTTGCACGGTTTCTTCTTTCCCGTGAGCCCACGGATGGCATGTCGCCAGTATCTGCCGCTGATTTCCCCTTACCTGGACCGTCTGTTTATTTTCAGAGCGCAGTAAACTCAATGCCATTTTTGGACACACGTCTGCGGCCGCGGCGGAGCGCTCGTATCCATGAGACTCCAGGATAACGTCTGGTTTCATAACCTTGCAGCGGCTCGACCTTGATACAATCTCTTCCTCGCCGGCTGCTCCGCGTTCATCCAAACGCTGTCAGAGTATAAAGTGCTTTATTAAAGTTATTTAGTCTGAAAATGAAAGGCGCTTTTATGTGGCGGGATGCGAGCGGCGGTCCGCCGTAACATTTACTGCGCAGATTACCGCTTTCATTTTAATGCCTTTTTACTGTTGAATGAAGAGATTATGTAACGGCCTTTACATGTCAACATCTTAAACTCGGCGTTCCCAGGCGGGGGATTAGGATCACAAGGTGGCCCCTGTGTGATATGTCCGTGGGGCTGAGAGCTTTATTAACATTTATTGTAACTTCAGGGCTGATATAAATGTGCTCGGCTTTTATCGCCGCACTTTGTAATGCAAACCGTGGACAATGAATTAGGCTCGGCTTACGTCTGGCCTTTCCATACGGGGCGATCTATGTATAGGGTCAGAGGTATCATATAGCCTCAGCCGGAGGCACGCAGCAGGTATGAACCCGCCATGCCCAGGTGGTTGTCAGCACTTTGGAGTCCTCTGGTTTTCACCCTTTAACCCTATCAGCTGGGATCTGGACCTGTTGGAGAGCTCCCACCCCATTACCCCAAATGTAGGCACTGTGACATGTGATAGCACAGTACTGGAAGGGCAGGCAGAGACATAGTCAAAGCCAGTGCTGGGCTGGGGTTAGATGGTACCTTGCGCAGGACATTTTCTGGCACCATATTGTAACATAAACCAAGCTTATAAAATAAATACAGTACCAGAACCAAGGTCATATCACACATACGTCAAATTCAAGGCCCGTGGGCCAAATCTGGCCCACTATGTCATTTGATGTGGCCCATGAGGTCCGGACACAGAAGAGTCTCTTCTAGATCAGAGGGTCCTAGGCTGTGTCGGGAAGACACATGGGCACATTATAAACTTGTTTGTGGCCTGCTGTTAGGTACCAGGATAGTGCCCAAGCCTTTGGCGCGCACTCCCCTGTCTGCTTCTCCCACTGAGCCCATCCTGTAGTGCAGCACTGCTTGCTGGTGAAGCGGCTTCTACATCCTGGCAGATCCGCACTACCATCCTGCAGGGATGGTTCCAATGTTATAAAAAGTGTGCACTGCATTACCCGCGGCCGGATTATCAGCGCGAGTAACGCAATGCAAGATCGCCCGTGGACAGGAGCCCTAAAAGACAACCATAATGCTGATGTGGCTCTTGGTGAAAATGAGTTTGACACTCCTGTCATAACATAAATACAGCACCAGAACCAAGCTCATAATATAAATAGAACACAAACCAACCTCAGTACATAAATACAGCACCAGAACCAAGCTCATAATATAAATACAACACAAACCAACCTCAGTACATAAATACAGCACCAGAACCAAGCTCAGTGCATAATGCAGCATCAGAAGCAAACCTCTAACATAACTATAGCACTAGAATCATGCCCATAACATAAATACAGTCCCAGAACCAGGCTGATAACCTAACTACAACAGCAGAACCAAGCTTGTCACAAAAATACAGCATCAGAGTGAATCTCAGTACATAAATACAATACCACAACCAAGCTTAAATATAAAAGCAGTACCAGAACTAAGCTCATAGCATAAGCAAAACACCAGAACATATCTGTGCATAAACACAGCACAATCTGTAGATACAGTACCAGGAATAAGCTCATAACATCAATACGGAAGCCGATCTAAGCAATTGTGTTGTGGGCTGACAGTGGCACCTCTGAACATCAGAAGGAGCAAACAGAGCCAGGAGGAGGATGATTCATGTGGCTCCACAAGATGCTGTGGTTCAGAAGCAGACGATCATCTGGGTGGGCGGACCCAAGGAGTCCAGACTGCGGCCTGCAGCGTGGTGAGAGTAGTGGCGGTACGCCAGCAGAACTCCCACTTGTCCCGCTAGTTTGGCCCTCTGTCTGGGCTGGTGCTGCTGATTGTGCTGCCGGTTTCTGGCCCATGGGTTGTTGGATGACGGTTCCTGCTGTAGGGCGTTAGAGCAGCGGAGGAGCTGTAAGAGCTCAGGCTGGTTGGCTGCGAGGCCTGCCCGCCCCTATATGAGGAGGAGAGGAACCGGTGGTGCATGCGAAGGCTACAGCGAATACTCCGGACAGGAGATGCATGTGTCCCACTGGGAGCAACATCTAGTACCGAGCGGAGTCACCGTGCCGAATGCTCGGGACAATCTGACTGCTCTGGTAGCTGCACCGAGAAATGCCGCGAGACGGCTAACAGGTTAGCGGAGTTTGCTCGCTCAACCCCTCCTGCAAGAAAGAAATGCTCATGCAATAAGTACGGCTGTATCTGCCACCTCTGATGGGACTACTAACACGTTATCTCACTCCTTCATTGAGAAGGGTAAGCACGGCCTTTATAGCCTTGTGGTAACTGCAATAGGTTGTACGGGGAAAAAAAAATCTAGTTTTGGTTTATTGCACCCTGGTGGTCAATCTAGTGAACTACATCAGCTACAATGTATCTTATGTCAGCAGACAATACCACAGATCAATCATTATTACACATGTAACTGTGATTGTTCTCAGCAGGAGGACCAAGTCATCCTGTAGATATGAGAGCTTTACTGGCTACAAACATACATGATGTTACAGCGGCTTTCAGACCTACTCTGGGTTCTTCTTCGCAATTAGCCTGAGGTTTGAAAGCTCGCTGTAACATCATGTATTTTTCGTAGCCACTAAAAGGTCTCATATCTACAAGATGTCTTGGTCACATTGTCTCTACTGGCGACACCGGGCTGAACCTTTTTTCGTCACACATTTAGAAGAGCAGCCAAGATGATTGGGGACAATACGGGGGTGTTCTGTCTCTCCTGTAAAGTTTGATAGATTTGACATATAAGCTGTTGCAGTGACCACCGATATGCTTCATCTGCGGTGCGGATATGCAGAATGAGACACTGACTTATTCTGGCTGTGACTAAAAGCAGTACTAGTCTGGCTTCCCCTCCGCTCAGCCTGAAAGAGGATGTTGGATTCATAAGGCACGATCTGCAGTTACTGAATGGTCATCTAAAACTCCTGCATTACAAGGATTGATACATTGTTTAAAGAGTTAACTCCGGGCGGTCGTCTTCTAGCCGTCTGTAATGATTGTCCAGTGGATATACAAAAAAAAACGGATGCAGATTGATGTTAAGAGAAGGTTGGGGCTTACATGTTACTTTGTATCCGGCGCGGCTGAGAGTTGTAATGCAGGGGATACTTTGTCTTTGATGACTCTGGGGCTGCCGCCTCCTGGATATAACATGTATATAACAGGAAGAAGTAGTCCTTTTTATTGGTGCGCTACTGGCGGAGGATTCAATCGCTTGAAATGAGCGTCTTCGCTGCACAGGTGGGACGTTTCTGGGGGCGTCTTAGTTTATACTTATCTTACTGGGACTTTTCTTTTTGACCATGATCACTACACCGAGGTGATTAGAGCCCTGGGGATATGGGGATGTGCGAATGGGGTTGAGTGTAGGGTTTTTTTTTTTGCTTAGTTTTTTTATTCTCTCTTCTCTTCCTCCATGCAATACAACCAGCATCTCAAATTATATGAATAAGTGTGTGACATAAGAATGAGTATCCCTTATCATGGTCCAAGAGGTTAATATAATTGCATGGAATGTGCGGGGGATGGGTGACAAAGCTAAAAGATGTGACGTTTCTTCATCTATTTGGCTATTGTTTGTTTATTAGAAACTCATTTACCTGAGACCCTGTCGACTTGTTCCACCAGTCCGTATGGACACATGCTTTCTGCTCTTTGTACTCGCTTCCCGCATGGAGTAAGTGTACTGATTCATAAATCATCTCTTTTAGCTGTGAGTCATCCTTTACAGATTCAAAGGGGAGATTTGTTTGCCTTGGATATATTATTGCTCAGAAGGAAGAATTATTTTTTGGTGGCAATATATCTCCATATTCCAGTGAATGTATTAAGAAGATGATGGAATTTGTGGCTATCTCCCCTGCTGCCAGAGGCGTAACTTGAAGCTCCTGGGCCTCCATGCAAAACCTGGAACGGGGCCCCCAACTATAATGCTTTATTCATAGTACTGGGCTCCCTATATGGAGAAGAGAGGCCTTATGGGCCCCCCTAAGGCTCATGGGCCTGGGTGCAACCGCATCCCCTGCATCCTCTATAGTTACGCCCTTGCCTGCTGCTCCCACATTGATGGTGGATGACTGTCTGCATCCCTGTTTGGATGTGTTTAATAAAGGCCCTACAGTGGCTTCTCCTTCCCAACTACTTTCACACGCTTGTTAATGGAATTAGGTTTATGTGATCTGTGGAGGTTAAGAAATCCAGACTTTAGACTATACTCTGGTTATTCCAGGTCACATAATACTCTTTCTAGAGTAGATCTCCCGATGTGTCCCCATGTTCTTAGAGTGGGGTATCTACCAGGAACTATCTGATCACTCTCCATTCGGTTGTTGACTAGGACTGGTGGGGGGTTTGGTTTGGATAGAGTTTGAAGGTTATATCCCTTTTGGTTGAACCTGCTTGATGGTAACACTAGAATGGAGGAGGCTCCATTTTTTTCGTATTGCTATTGGTTCCCTTCAGTGTCTGTGGTGGGGGATGCTATGAAGGTCTTTATACGTAGTCGTTATATACAGAAGATTAGTTTCCATCAGGCCTAATAATTTGCTTGTTATAAAGGAAGATGAATCTTTGGAGCTATTCTTCCTCGGCCTCTAAGCTAGGAGTGGATCCCGAAGATCTGTAGGAATATTTGTCTCAAATGCAATTGTGAACTTTGTCTGAGATCCGCGATGTTAGAGGTTCCTGTGACGCGGAATGAGTTAAAGAGGGCAGTAATGACACCTCCTAATGAGAGCGCCGGGTTTGATTGCCTTCCAAACACATTTCTTCAACAGCTATAAAGATATGTTTCTACCTCATTTACTAACGGCCTTTAATGACTCGCTACATGAAGGCATGCTTCCACCATCCATGAGACGCTACGGTTGTCTTAATGCCCAAACGGGACAGGATTTGTCTCCTTCTGACTCCTATCATCCAATATCTATATTGATCGCTGATGTGAACATTCTGGTGAAGGTTTTGCCAATAGATGATTTTTAATTATGACTCATTTAATACATGAGGATTAGTCTGGTCATCAACCGCTATAAACATAAGGAGGCCATATTTGAATCTCCAGGCGGATCATGGAGTCAGTGGGGGAAGGGCTGCTCTTTCACTTGATGGTGCCAAGGCTTTGACGGCATCGAGTGTAATTATTTGTGAGCTGTTCTTCATAGGATGGGCTTTGGTGAGGAATTTTTGGCATTGGGAGAAGAGAGAAGCAATGTCTTTGGAACAGGTACATTTTGGGGGTCTTTTTTACAGTTTTGAACAATTTAGAGAGCGTTATGATGTTTCCTGTAGCCGCTTCTTCCAGCTCCGACATGCATTTTCTGCTCGGGCTGGTTAGTATCTGTACTCACGGTCCAACGCCCTCTGGTGAACTTTCTTGGGTGTTCTAGAGCTACGAGGGGTTAATACCTTATTTATATAGACAGATGTTACTTACTATTTACAGCAATTCCCAATAAAGGTAACAGATGAATGGGAAGAAGACCTCAGCCGTATTAGTGCCGCAGTGTTGTGTGCGAGTCCAGTGACATCTCTAGCTGAAGGTCAACCAGGATCACAGTTGTATGTAGTGCAGAGAGCTTATCGCACCCCAAGTTGTGTAACACGGGTATCAGATTAACCTCAGACTGTGCGAGGCGTTACATGGTTGGTGCAGATCTCATGCATCTGATCGGGGATTGGGTAAGATTATGGGATTGGACTGGGAGACGAGATAATTAAAGAAATCTCTTTTGTGGATACTGGTCGCACCCCAGAACTCGTGTATTGGGTATTGTTGCTGGGCAAGATGAGCGCGATCTTATGGGAGTTCAGGGAGCATTAGATCAGGCGTGAAAGCGGAGTACTGTCCGTCGGACATAGCTTACCCCCCCCCCCCCCCCCCCCCACACACACACACACACACACCGACAGTTGGAGGTATTGTTATATCCTGGGAAAGGGGGATATATAAAAAGCAGGCTGGGGAAGATGGTATGATATATATAATGGATAGTTCACATCGAGTGCTGGTTACAGGGAGAGGGGAGAAGGTGGAGAAGAGTTAGTCCTTAATGCTGTTATTTTCTGTTTAGGCAGGTTTGGTTGGGGATGAGGTAGGATGTAGGGCCTATATATACGCCTTATGTATTTGTTAATACATAGAAATCATGTGTTCCCGTATTAAAATTATTACTTCAATAAAAATTATCTAATTAAGAAAAAATAAGGGC
Source organism: Eleutherodactylus coqui (assembly GCA_035609135.1). NCBI lineage: Eukaryota > Metazoa > Chordata > Amphibia > Anura > Eleutherodactylidae > Eleutherodactylus > Eleutherodactylus coqui. The sequence continues at coordinate 173,832,118 of CM069413.1, forward strand.
AATCGCCCCAGCCTAAATCACCCCTAGAGGCTGGTGGCCGAGTCCTTTGACATCTACGTAAGTCACATGAAGCTAAGGCTGGCCATGGTCAACGGACAGAAAGCTGAGTGAATCAGTCCTCAGAATTAGGCAGAAATCATAAACACCTTTGCAAGTATAAACTGAACTGTTTGATCAGGTACCTTCTAGTGGGGATGTAGTACCCCAGAGTTGGGGTCCCACAGCAATTCTATAGCTACCGCGTGTGGCGTGTGTATGTATACTAATGTTTGGTTATGTGTATTGGCCTTAAAAGTCACTAAGGGGTTAATGTCTGGTGTCCTCACTAGCTAGCACTAGGTGACTAGGCAGTAGTCACCCTAACCTACTCTGTTACTTGTCAATCAGCCCTAGCTAGGACTGGGATTGGGTAGAGAGAATCCCCTTAGTTCAGGATTGATAAGTGGGGAAAGTATAAAAGGCAGAACGTGGGTGGGGTTAGGAGGTCTAGTCCTAGGAGAAGAGAGAGGAGGAGCAGTCTGGTCTAGTCCTAGGTGTTCTGAGGGAAGAAGCAGAGGATGTAGGCAAGCCTACTCTAGGCTAGCCTAGGCCAGGTTATTCTCAGAGCCAAGTCATTGAGTCAACAGGAAGGGAGTGCAGGGGGACACACTAGGCTAGAACGTCTCTAAGCAAGGGAAGACTCCGCGGGAGCTGGAAAGAAGTCAGGCACCACAATCATGGGTTTAACTTGTCCCTGCATGGTTGAAAGTCAGTGTGTCCCCAGGAGAGCCTACACCATTCCTTCACAAATATCCTCCTTAGTGCAGCAGCCACTTAACTCGGACTGCCAGTCTTCCTCTTAAGAGAGAACTAAGGAATAAATGTATGTCTCTGCGTGGCAAGGTGTTGCTGAAGAACTTACTGCCTGTGATGGGAAGGCTGTGAATATTGTATTTATTCTGCAAATTTCAGTAAACTGTGTGCCTTCGGTTACTGATGCTTCTATGGACTTGTCTATTTATTTTGTCTTCACAAAACCATCCTCATTCAAAGGCGTCACACCGAACTTACACTGATCACTAGGTGCTCTCACCAAGAAACCCCGTTGCAATCCCACCTACCGAACAAGACCCCATTTTAGGCAGAGTAGCCACCGCTGTGACAAGGTCAGAGTTGGCGCACCCACCCGAGCTACCCCCTGCCAACTCCTCCCCGCTGCAGGGAAGAGGATCATCCGTGTTGGCTAGGGATGAGAAAGATTGTTGTGTGAGCTGGACCTTTATGAGACGGGCTGGACATGTAGGGCATGTAGTATGGAGAAGGAAGCTGGCATTTACTGTTCTATAGTTTTATTGTTTATTAGGAAGTATTATGAAGGACCTCATTTTGTGAGCTGCCTCTTTAAGGTGCGGTAGAGAACAGGGGGACGGTATCTTCTGTTTGGCAGGCGGCAGTAGTGGTGTGTTTCGGGCTCCAGAGAATGTAGCCTAGTAGATGAAGCGCCATCAGCAGGAAGCCTTAGGGGCCGGCTAAGTAAGCGGCAGGGGACTGCTGCCTGGCTGTCATGGCTTAGCCTTGGTCCAGCTCCTTTGTCTTTCACCGCTGGGCTTCAAGGAACGGACTGTGAACAGCCGAGAGTAAACCCGCTGCAGCGGAAGATAAATACCGGGAAGGGGCTTGATGTGTGAGATCTCAGCTGAGGCTCCCCTGCGTGAACTCTGACTAACCGGCAGCAGTCAGGTGATATAAGACTGTGGGACCTTGGAGTTTCCCTGTGGCCCGAGTAATGCCCAGACGCTGACCCTTCCGTGGTTTTCTTGCATCGCACTAATCCTTGTGGCCCGGCCTCCTGTTGCAGCGCTGCATTAGGTAACGCTCCGGTTATCAGCATGAACTTGCACAAGACTCCGGAGCTACCCGCATAGCATCAGACGGGTGGCTAGGACAAAAATTGAATATGGCCTAGCGTTGCCTGATCCGGGACATGATAGCCTTATAACCCTGGTCCTGACATATGCCAATAAGACTACCATGACTCCCTCCAGGGTAGAGGCCCTTATGCAGACCAACTCTGCAGATCCCTCCATGGTGCCTGTTCATTCTGAGTCACCGGCCCTTACCCCCTCTACCCCAATGGAGAGGGCCCCAGCACGTACCACCATGCGGCCCCCTGTCACAGGCACCCTACAGGCTGCGAGGAAGATGGCGCAGTGTCTGGTGGCTTCATCTGACACAAGGAGGAGATGGAAAAGATTGTCGGCCGTGCCCAGCAGTCATCACAGCCTGTATGGAGGCACATGGATTCCTCCTACTCCAGAGACCCCATAGTTCCCTTCTTATATTCTCCCATAAGAGCGATTCTCTATTCTGGACCGCTGTTCATTCATGTTTCATTCCATATGGCCGCTAGATGTCTAGGGGACGGTATTCCATTCTACATGCTGCTGCCGGCACAAGGCGTCATTGTCACACAGGGTGGCTGGAGGGTCATTATTCTATCAGCATAGCCCTACAAGAATGACGGAGCGCTGGATGTGTTTATGGGCTACTGGAAAGTACTTAGGAAATGAAAGTGTTAACAACAGCCTTTGGCACAATTCTCACAATGGCGTTGTGTTTTCCCGCCAGCAGAAGTGCCTGGCATACTTGCAGCCTGACACATCCCGCAGTTTGCAATCAGTCCATTCTTCTGTAATAAGCGCGCCTTTTTTCCCTCCGCTCTCCGGGTTGTGTTCTCGCTCACAAGGATTGAATGAGAATGTAAATATTGCTCTACCTGCGCGGACGTCATCCAGCCGGTCATGGGAAACGCTCTGTGATCACCACGGGACGAGCGCTGAGAATGACTCAGTGTACTGTGTGCCTTGGCTGGCTGCGGTGCCCTGTAGGCAGAGCCTCCTTCCCTCTTGGCAGCGGCGCCCGCTGGCCCATCCTTGCATTTTCCCACATAGCAGGATCCTTCTCCTCTAATCCTGCTGCCGGTTGCGCAACGAGAACAAAGGTGCGAGAAGCAGGTAAAGACGCTTCCGTTTAACTGCAGGTAGGTGAGTCAATATAGCCTGCGCCGAACACAAACACATGACATCACCGGCCGCCCAGCGCTACTTGTATCCCCTGTCAATAAATGACCAACCGCCTCGCTTACTCACGCCAGACAAGCAGAACGGACACTTCCTCGGAATACAGACCGCGCTGACGGTGTGCGGAGCAACTGAGCCGGCTCTACCATGCACTTCTGGGGGTCCCCATTAGGGCCCACACTGAATGGCCCCCTTATTACGGCCCTCCCACAATTGGCGCTCCCCTGTGCGGTAATTCTCCCCGTCCCCCCGGAGTGCGGCATAAAATCAAGTTTTCTGCGGATCAGTTTCAGTGTGAATCCACATTAGATGGCAGGTCCAGCGATCGGAGCGACTTCCAACGAGGCCGGTCATCGGTGCTAGACTAGTGGGGTCTCACCACCAACCGCGGGGGGTTTCTCATGTAATGGGGTAAGGAGTATACCGAGAATAACGCGATCGAGGAAAACATTCAGCAAAAGAGGATCCTGTGGACGGAAACAACTCATCACTGAAAGGGGTCGGAGGAGGATGTCAGGAATCGTTCTGCCCAACAGGCTGCACAGTCAGCTGAATACAACGCTGGAGCTCCAACTAACGTGTCCGAACGCACAACTCGCCGTTCCACCGCCCGGATGGTATAACAGCAGACGACCAGTTCCAGCGCCATTGTGTCTAAGAGAAACAGAAAGACTCCAGCGGGCAAAAGAGCGCAAAACTTGTATCACTGAGCAGCGGAGAAACATCCCCTGGTCAGATGGGGCCAGATTTCTATTGCTGATGGGAGGTCAGAGTTTGGCACAAGCAGCATGAATCGCTGACCCCTTCCTGTCAGCCGGTCAGAACATGTGAGCACCGCCATCTAATCTGCGGCTACTACAAGAAACTTCCTGTCCGCAGGGGCCGAGATTCCTGCATAACAATGTCGTCACCAAGTGGGATCTACCTGCGGGTCTGAAGGGCAAAGGAGTCCAACGCTCCTAGATGGGGGTAATAACGGGGCCATCAGTGCACGTCTCTCCATGGTTACGGACTATAAACAATCCCTGCAATCATGTTACCATTCATCCGTCTCCAACTCCTTATTACCCGGCTATGTCCAGCGCAAAGGAACAAGTAGCAAGTGCCGGCCTCCTCGTCATCCCCCTCCCGGCTGGGTACTGGATCGGAGAGGTCAAGGCTCGAACCGGCGGCTATTGGCAGCATCAGACAGCAGCTGCATGTCGCTTCGGAGTAAGGGAATGCTCAGTAGTGTTACCCCCTTACACACTTGTGAAATATAGTTGCTGTCAGCAGAGTGTGCTCTGCGTCTTCAGCGTTCCTTGATATTCGCCTTATTGAGCGCTCCAGATTTCAGTGGCTGAGGACCACCGGTGGTCACTTCAGGGCTCACTGAGAGAATATTGTGTATATTGTTGATCATGGAGGCCAACTGCAGACCCTTCTGTCACCGGTGGTAAAGGCTGGTACCACACCAGGCCTCTCTGAGCGGCTCCTGCCATACGAGGCCTCTCCGATGGTCTCCTGCCAAACTAGGCCTCTCTGAGGGGCTCCCGCCATACGACGCCTCTCCGAGGGGCTCCTGCAATACGATGCCTCTCTGATGGCCTCATGCAATACCAGGCCTCTCTGAGGGGCTCCCGCCATATGAGGCCTCTCAGAAGGGCTCCTGCCATACGAGGCCTCTCCGGGGGGCTCCTGCCATACGAGGCCTCTCCGGGGGGCTCCTGCCATATGAGGCCTCTCCGAGGGGCTCCAGCCATACGAGGCCTCCCCGAGGGGCTCCAGCCATACGAGGCTTCTCCGAGGGGCTCCCGCCATACAAGGCTTCTCCAAAGGGCTCCCGCCATACGAGGCTTCTCCGAGGGGCTCCCGCCATACGAGGCTTCTCTGTGGGGCTCCTGCCATATGAGGCTTCTCCGAGGGGCTCCCGCCATAGGAGGCCTCTCCGAGGGGCTCCTGCCATACGAGGCCTCTCCGAGGGGCTTCTGCCATACGAGGCCTCGCCGGGGGGCTCCTGCCATACGAGGCCTCTCCGGGGGGCTCCTGCCATACGAGGTCTCTCCGAGGGGCTCCTGCCATACGAGGCCTCTCCGAGGGGCTCCTGCCATACGAGGCTTCTCCGAGGGGCTCCCGCCATACGAGGCTTCTCCGAGGGGCTCCCGCCATACAAGTCCTCTCCGAGGGGCTCCCGCCATATGAGGCTTCTCTGTGGGGCCTCCTGCCATATGAGGCTTCTCCGAGGGGCTCCCGCCATACGAGGTTTCTCCGAGGGGCTCCTGCCATACAAGGCTTCCCCGAGGGGCTCCCGCCATACGAGGCTTCTCCGAGGGGCTCCCACCATACGAGGCTTCTCCGAGGGGCTCCCGCCATACAAGGCTTCTCCGAGGGGCTCCTGCCATACGAGGCCTCTCTGAGGGGCTCCCGCCATACGAGGCCTATCCTAGGGGCTCCTGCCATATGAGGCCTCTCCGAGGGGCTCCTGCCACCATATGAGGCCTCTCCAAGGGGCTCCTGCCATACAATGCCTCTCCGAGGGGCTCCTGCCATACGATGCCTCTCTGATGGCCTCATGCCAAACCAGGCCTCTCTGAGGGGCTCCCACCATACAACGCCTCTCCGAGGGGCTCCTGCCATACGAGGCCTCTCCGAGGGGCTCCTGCCATACGAGGCCTCTCTGAGGGGCTCCTGCCATACGAGGCCTCTCCGAGGAGCTCCTGCCATACGTGGCTTCTCCAAGGGGCTCCTGCCATATGAGGCCTCTCCGAGGGGCTCCTGCCATACGAGGCCTCTCCGAGGGGCTCCTGCCATACGAGGCCTCTCCGGGGGGCTCCTGCCATACGAGGCCTCTCCGGGGGGCTCCTGCCATACGAGGCCTCTCCGAGGGGCTCCTGCCGTACGAGGCCTCTCCGAGGGGCTCCAGCCATACGAGGCTTCTCCGAGGGGCTCCTGCCATACGAGGCCTCTCCGAGGGGCTCCTGCCATACGAGGCTTCTCCGAGGGGCTCCTGCCATAAGAGGCCTATCCTAGGGGCTCCTGCCATACGAGGCCTATCCTAGAGGCTCCTGCCATATGAGGCCTCTCCGAGGGGCTCCTGCCATACGAGGCCTCTCCGGGGGGCTCCTGCCATACGAGGCCTCTCGGAGGGGCTCCTGCCATACGAGGCTTCTCCGAGGGGTTCCCACCATATGAGGCTTCTCCGAGGGGCTCCTGCCATACGAGGCCTCTCTGAGGGGCTCCCGCCATACGAGGCCTATCCTAGGGGCTCCTGCCATATGAGGCCTCTCCGAGGGGCTCCCGCCATACGAGGCCTCTCCGGGGGGCTCCCGCCATACGAGGCCTCTCCGAGGGGCTCCTGCCATACGAGGCTTTGTGTAGTCTTTTTGTGCGAGTCTCACATGATACCTGCAGATGTTCAGTGTCCCACACAGCGCAGAGCAGGGGAGCGCCGTCCGTGTTCTGTGCGCTGCGAGCCGTGCCTGAGAATCTGGTTCTTGCTGTCCTCCTTGTAAGTATGGCCTTACTCCTTCCTCGTCTCTATATTATCGCAGTACGACATTCCGGGCTCTCAGTCTCACGTCTCTCCTGAGTCGCCCTTTAAGTTAATTTTCATAAACAATTAGCTTGGCGTTAGACCCAGCAGTCACGCTGCATACAGGGCCTTGTGCGTACCTTCAGCCCTCTGCTGTCATCCATGCTGCTTATAAACATTTGACCATGATATGTAAAAAAATGATGACTTTTTGGACACCAACAGTCAAAAATGTTTTGTAATTTTTTCTTTGTAATAATTTTAAGCAAGAGCGACGATTGTTCTGATCAATGAGGCAAATTTTTGCTGGCCAGAAACCTGTTTTTGATTTGAAACATTATTTGGATGGTTACTAATATTTATATCAGTGGTCAGCTTAAAGGGGTTGTCCAGTTCAAAACTATTGATGGCCTATCCTCAGCATAAGTTATTAGTAGTAGATTGGGGGGAATCTGGTGCCTGGGACCCCGCTGATCAGCTGCCAAGTCTGCATGCTCATGCACTGAGCTGATTTCTGCAGAAAGCAGACAGCTCCGTTCACACTGTAGTGACCAGGCTTGGTATTGCAGTCAAAGTTCCCAGTCATTTCAAAGGGAACGTGGCCTGCAATACCTCCCCTGGCCACTACAGTAATAACGGAGTCTGGTTTCTGCAGAATTCAGTTAACAGCTGATCAGCAGGGGGCTCAGGCAATGAACCTGCGGTTACTTTTCTCTACTACCTCTCCGATCCGCCAGTTTGGCGCCCCATTTCAGCTGTCCAAGATAGCTGCGACAATATTCTAACTATCTAATATACATTGTGCGATGCTCTCTGATTGGTTGGTGCTGATCACATGAGCAGCTCTGGCCAATCAGAGAATTAATCATCTAGCACTACCAATACCCTGTGAGGATTAGACAGCACCCAGAACGGGCCTACCAGAGGGATGGCAGAGAAGAGCGGTGGGCAATATACCCTCTGAAGTTCTGTAACAGCATTTTGTTCTGAAGCCTGAGAGTTACATCAACATAAAAAAGAGGCGAGGATGACAACGGAGGAGGGGGTAGAGGTGCCAACGTTTGGCTTTATTGGACAATCTCTCTGCCAGCTTGTACATCATTCCATAATGATAATAAGGAACGGCTCGCCATCTTCATTCACTCTTCTCCATTATTGTGTCACCTGCGACATTTTTCTTCAAAATAGTAGGAAACTTCATTGGTGGCCTACGGCCTTTGTGGCAGTGCCCATTCTAAAGACTGGACGCATTCAGGAACATGTGAAGGTGCCCATACAAATGGGATTAAAGTTGCCTGAAATGTAGGATTTTGACCCATCCTGGTGGCAATCCTATGAGAAAACCTTGTGAACGAATTATTGATGGGGCCGTCCATGTACTATAGTCTGACAGAAATGGGATTTGTCATGCTCACAGATTTTGCTCATGCTCAGCAAAACACCAGCCAAGCATCCGCTGCTGTGTGCGAGCCCAATGTCTTTTTACCCTTTTTTTTTAAAAAAAAAGGTGTCCCTCCTCACCTGGTTCAGTTCAGGATATTGCTGGTGCATCTGTTACTCCGAGCGGCTCCATGTGTATCGCCAACTCCCGGCTGTTGTCATTAGTGTCATGGCCTTCAGTCAGGATGGAGCCATGGCAGCTATGCTGGACTTCTGTTTGGATGGATCTCAGATCCTGGCAGACCTCACTGACCTATGATCGTGACCATGGGGCTTCCATTAGGGTTTCAGAGAGTTTTGACAACAAGAAGAACAAATTTATTGTACTTGTGGGTTGTTCACATCATCCCACACCCTTCAATCTTGGGAAAGGCAAGGCTCACGTCCGCTCCACCATCTTCCACCACTTGAAGAAGAGAAGAGTGGGCTGTTCATCTATGCTTGCTAATGTTGTAATAGCGGGGAGAGAAGGAGGCCTTCATAGGTTCAAACACCCATAATGGGGAACGAGGATGGCCAAGAGGAGATGCTACATACCTTGATGAGTCCCACAAAAGCTTCCTTTATGTAGAGCACATTCTTGCCCTCATATATCATCTTCAGCCCCCCCCCCCCCCCCCGCCCGTGTCAACCCACAGATAACATTAGGAAAATGTTCAAATCTTATGGTCCAATATCTGACCAAAGTGGCCAAAACTCCTCTTTAATCTAGAACCTTCCATATTTTTGGAAACTATTAAGAGTCAAATTTTTCCCCAAGTTTTTGATTGTGTCTTAAAATGTAATTTTCCGCTCCTGTGTTTTGAGCAGGGGGTGCGGATAGAAGCAGCCGGCGTCATTATGTGTTATTTTATATCAAATGATATAAATGATAAAAATCGTCTTACTAATGAAGAGGTGAGGAGCCTAAAATGATGAGTAAGATCTCTCAAGTGTAATTCAAGTCTATCTCCTCACAGAATCTGAGATGTTTGACATTTCCTCAGAATTGAATGTGAAGTCCTGTTTTCGAGTATCAGTCATTTTCTTACAAAGTACAAGAATTCTCCTCATGTGATGCAGAAGGTGCAGAAGAAATATAACAGCTAATTGGTTGAGACTTTTGACATTATTTGAATACGTGGACATACTTTTTGGAACATTTGGAGGGTTCGGCATGGCATAACTTGGGGTTCTTGGGCCCTAGTGCCGGCTTCAGGTTTACATGGGCCCTTTCGCAACAGAGTCACAGTGGACTCCCTTAGTAATTTATAGGCCCCACTTTGCTCCTTTAGTCATTTATAGGCCCTGCTGTACCCCTCTAATGTCTGTACCCCTGAGTCATTTATAGGCCCATTTATGGTCATTTATGACTACTAAGACCCAACTGTATCACCTGAATGATCAGTAAAGCCCCACTGTGCCCTATTTGACCTTTGTAGGTCCTACTGTGCCACCTGAGTAATTAATAAGGGTTCACTGTGCCCCCTGAACAATTAGAAATGAAATAATAAACCCAGTCATTTGTGTCACGCTCCCACAACAACCTCCATTCTCTGCCTTGGTCTCTTCTGGACAGATTCATGCGGAATGATGCAGGCGGCATGATGACATCATTGCATCACCTGTGTGACAGAGAAGGCCTCGGTTGCTGGAACAGGAAGCTATTTTTCATGCAGGGCTGCCGTTATGGTCAACTATATCCATGTACTAAAGACACTGATACATTTGATTCCAAAGAACGAGGACCGGAATGATTCCACAACAGGTTCAGTGGCCCCCAGCACCTGCCTGAGTTAGCTGGGTGCTGATGCATGCCCAGCTGGGCCCCAATATAAGCATCTGCGCCAAGACCTTTAATAACCTGTCATGGCCACTGGCTGCAACCAATGGCACCCCCCTCATCTTCCTCTGCCGCTGTTGCCAGAATCCCACCTGGATGTGTGTCTGCTGCTCTATCATCCTTTCTGTTACTGACCAGACCTGTAGGGCTTGTGCACCCAGATCTTCCTGGATTATTTAAGGCACCCTCCTCCATTGGAAGGTGTTTGAGCAATAAGGTTCTTAGTGTTCCTGTAAAGGTGTTTCTAAATTCTGCTTGTTTCTCGGTTCCATTGCCTGTTTATCCAGCTTTCCTGTGCTTCATCTATCCGAACCTCGGCCTGTTAACTGACTATATCTTGTCTGAGCACTGCCTGTCCTGACCTCCTGCCTGTTTACAGTATGGCCTGAACTCCACCTGTCCTGACCTCCTGCCTGTTTACTGACTACATTGTGCCTGAGCACTGCCTGTCCTGACCTCCTGCCTGTTTACGGTATGGCCTGTCCTGAGCTTGGTCTGTTATATGACTTTGCCCTAGCTGGATCCCTTAGTTACTTCTAGTTCTAGCACTTAGGTAACGTTCAGAAGGTTCCCTGCAGTGAAGACCAGAACCCTCTAAAATAATAGGGGTTGAAAGGTGAAGACCGGGGACCTCTTGCAGCAGCTCTTGGGATTAGCCTTAAATTAAATCAGTCGCTCACATATTAGGTCCACGCCTTCTGCGTTACAGAACCCAAGTGTAACCGATACCTATGCACCCCTAAAGCTACCTCACAGGGGTTCAGTTCTAGACCATACAGTGAGTTGTAGTCTCTGCTGGAAACCCTTAGGTCGCTCGTCATGTGGCAGCTATTAATAACGAGGCGTTTTTATCATGGTCGGCCATCTGTCATTGTTACTCTTCTTTCTGTGGTCTGGAAGACTTGCTCTTTTATGTAGCAGTTGTGTTGCTCTAAATGAAGATTCCCTCCGAACCCCGGTGACGGATATCAATTACCGGTCACTGAGGAACGCCTCCTTCATGGTCAAGATACGTAGACGTCATTCATTGACAGAAAGTACTTTGCCTCTTGAGTTATCTATTTGGGTGAAAGGGGAAGGAGGCCGCAGAGTGGAAGTAAAGTCATTAGTTCAGTAAACAGTTCCCTCTAGTTTGCTGTATTCACAGAGAGATGGGAAATAAAGTGTTTGTATAGTCCAATGACAATTTAGCCAAAACGTGAGCCTTGTGGAGACCATAGCAGTCCTTGTGGAGACCATAGTAGTCCTTGTGGAGACCATAGCAGTCCTTGTGGAGACCATATCATGAGTCCTTCTGGCAATTGGAAGCAGTTGAATTGTTTTCCATGTTCTTATGAACGCAGGCCTTACATTTGCTACAGACACAGTATATAGTAATCAAATCCCTTATGGACTATAAAAATAATGTATTGAACAGTCAGCAAAGAGGGTACAATGAATAATGCTATCAAAAGCCCAAACCCGGGGTGGGCCGCAGTTGGTAGGTGGTAATAGATAGTCAAAGAATGAATATGGTTATTTGAACATCGACTACTATACTAAATCAACACGCAGGTCATAAAAGACACATCGGTGGTCTAGAAGTTGAAACCTGGGTTGAACTGCTGCAGCGGAGTACTAGAAGAGTCTTTGATGGGCTGAGTACAACTGATTGGGTTGGACCAACACACCAGAGTACAAGGAGATACGTTGACGGTGCGGATTCCAGCTCTAACTCCAACTGCCTCATTAGACGCCCAACAGAGCACCAAGGGTGTCTCCAGTGTACCCAGGTTCTGATACAAAATTTGACCCTAGAGGTCCAGTAGAAGACAACCCTATTTGAAGCTGATTTGGAGTCCATATGCAAACAACTTATCAGCCTGTATGAAAGCTGAGACCTGTGATAGGTCATGAAAATCATCTTCTCTGTCAGTCCCAAAGTATGCGAGTCCAACACTAGTTAGAACCCTCATGAACGTTGAGAACAAGCACGTCCCATTCACTACTTTCATTGGAGAGATGGGAGCCACCAGGTTTGAGTGAAGTCCCAGTCCCATTCACCTGCAAATGTGTCCAGAATTGGTTGGCGGAGCATTCTGGAATGATGATATGAATGGTGCGGCTTGCATGTTCATCTGACATGAGCCTGATCCAACATTTATGGGATGTGGTGGAGAGGTCCATTCACACCCGAGATCCTGTACCTACAAATACTCTATCCAGACATCTCAACATCCCTCCAGACGTCTTCTGCCCACTTGTGGAATCAAGTCCATGTCGAATTGTTGCACTCCCCCATGCTAGAGAGCATCCTACATTATATTAGTTCCTGTCCCATGACTTCTGGCATGTCAGTATATAGTTATGTGATATTACGAGATGGTGTTGGGATATGCCAAAGTACATATCAAGTTCCAGCCAGCTGCATTCCCTGATATATTACAAGCAGAGACGCAGCTTTACTGGGTGCAATGGAAAACAAGGAGCTACACTGATAGCGGAAGGCGGCGAAGGAAAGTCCGGTGCGCTAAGCCAACATCAAATGTTCATTTCAAGAAGAGTCCAGCCATAGAGTGATGGGGGTCAGAGGCGCTCGCTGCTCGTGACGTAATGCCATGCAACGTAAGTGAAAAATACTTCACTTTTTAGAATCCCCCCCGCTGTCCCTTCTTAAAATGTTGGCCAGCATGCATGAGAACAAACTCGCCCTTCCTGGGAGAAGAGCCCCCATGATGAGGGTCCCGCCAACTTGGGGGCTCTATTTGTATGCAGATGGCGTCAATCATTTACAATGCCAAGGTGTTACAAGAAATAGAAGGGTCTTGGGTTACTGGCCGATGCCTCTAAATTAGCCGGGTGGGTTATGTGTGGAAGTGCTGTGTAATGGAAGTAGTCCGGCCGCTCCTGCTCTGCATGCAACTGATATGACCCATGAATGCTGGGTGAGGTAAGAGGCGCGATGGCCAAATATAACCCGACAGATTTTCCAGGAGCAGAGGTTACAGGAAGATAGCCGTCAGCATTCTGTGTCACGCCAAATGGCCGGTAACCCAAGAGACGGGCGCTGCTGCTGCACAGCTCATTATCTCGGTGTGTCTAGGGTTTCCTGACCGGCGCTGCAGCTGTCCAGAATGCTTAGAATCGCCTGGGACCACAGGAGTTAAATATCCATTTCACGTGTCAATCATCTGAGGCCACGGATGCATTTTAAGGTCACTGGGAGAATTTATGAGAAGCGACAGTTCACACGCCGCTCTTAAACGGGGTGTCCAGTTGCAAACTATTGACACGCTTATCTGCATGATGGACCATCAATAGTATAGTAGATTGGTTGGCTCCACCACCCTGGACCTCCACCGATCAGGTGCTTTCTGGGCCCTTGTGCTCCGTTTTCACTGCATTGGCCAGGCTTGGAATTACATGCAAAGTTCCTATTCACTTTAATGGCAACTTGGTCTGCAGTACCACGTCTGACCACTGCAGTGGGAATGGAGCTGTCTGCTTCCTGCAGAAATCAACACAAGCGCACCAACTAACCAGTAGGGACCCCACTAAACTGCTAAACTCATCAGTAATTTGCAGCTGGACAGCCCATTTAATCTAATCCCCATCGGCGCGCACACCTCTTCGTCCATTAGGTGCATCTCGGGGATTTGTGCGCCTAAAATGATGTATAAGCCAACTATGAGCTGTATCAGGTTTCTGGCATAATTTACACCAGTTTCTGGTAAATCAAACATAAAGGTGTTGGAACAAGGTGGCCACGCCTCCTGCAGATAAGCCACGCCCCATTTGTCAAACGTAGTTTATGGTTCCAAAAAAACACAACCTCGTGCAAAAAAACAGAAACTTTTGAGCACCAGTTTAGTTTTGATAAATTCCCCCATTCTCACTAGCGTGATGACATTCCGGTCTATCACCATGGAAACGCTCTGCGCTATTGTTGTTTGCCTGCTCACATGGCCGTATGTGCAGCTTGCCGCTAGGAGCACGGTTGCGCATGAATGGTTTTTTTTCTTCTTCTCAGACTATTCGCACTACAGCACATGACTTAGGATAAACGGCGGGGGGCGGGTCGCGCTCCATCCCTCCCGCAGGCGGTATTACGGTATACAGCGCGGCTCGTATCTTTACTCGCATTATTAATAGGCAGGAATACCGATAGTGAAAACAAATTCGCTGACATCGACGGTTTTGTTTCGCCTCGTTATGCGGTCATAATTAGCACGCATAACGGGACAAAAGTCGCCCCCGTGAGGCCATGAGGGCCGCTTCAGGCAACCGTATTTGCGCATGTTTTTTCACGCATAATATATACATGCGCAAGGCACAGAGAATAGACCCCATTGGTGTCATTACGTCCGGCTCTATTTTCCTGGGGCCCCATAGATGTCTATGGGAGGCGAGCAAATGCGCACTCAGTATGCACACAAATGTGCGATACGCTGCGCAATGAACTCGGTAACTACTAGTACCATGGCCACTATGGGGGACACAATTACTTCTGGGGCCACTATGGGGGACACAATTACTTCTGGGGCCACTGTGGGGGGTCATTATTACTTCTGGGGCCACTAATGGAATCACTGTTACTACTGAGGCCATTAATAGGGTTACTACTGGGTCCACTATTGGGGACACTATTACTACTGCAGCCAGTGAAGGGTAGGGCGGGGGGGGGGGGTGTCAATATAACTATTGGGGCCACTAACAGGGTCAATATTACTTCTAGGGCCACTAACAGAACACTACTACTCCTGGGGCCACAAAGGGGGGCACTTACTATTGGGGCCACTATTGGGGGTATTATTACTCTGTCACTTCAGACAAGTCTCGCTGCTTCCAGCATGTTTTGTGTATCTTCTGTATTGCCGCATTCAGTGCCTGTAAAATGAGTGTTTTTTTGGAGGGGGGGGGGGGGGGGCGGGGGGCGCCATTCTGCACTTCGCCTCAGGCAGCATAAATGCTGCGGGCACCCTTGGGTGCATTATAATAAAGTCGCCCATCCAGTCATGTGAGTCTTGGCCCGGGTACCTGGCTGCCCTGGGAGCACAACGGGAGATACTCCTTGCATTGTTTGCTCCTTGTCTTTGTTACATTGTATCCTGGATGTCGGGCAGCGGACCTCGCAGGATGTGGAGCGTTTGTCATCCGCAACATACAAACACTGATTAAAAAGGAGGCGCAGCGTTTGCCGGGCCACAATAATAGCGCTTCCTGGTCGTACGAGTCCAGAACTCGCATTACTCACTTCCTCTACGGATTCCTGGGGAGATTGTTCTTCTTTTTTTGGTTATTGTATGTGAAGTATTTATTGTGTGTTTACAGAACGTTTCAGTTCACGGATGGAAAAAAGGGGGTTTTACGGCCCTCCAAAAAAAGCAGACGGTAAAAGGGAAAGTATAATCGGAAAATGACCTCCAGGGCAAATCAAGTTTTTAAAGAATTGTTGGTGCTTTTTTTAAAAATTTTATGATCTATGTTTAAAAAAATCCTGAAATCCTGCAGTTCTCACACCGACCACTAAACCTAATAATAGTCTGATACCTCCTGTTCTGTAGTGAAAACCTCCCAGCCGTCATCTCATCATCATCACAGGCAGGATTACACTGAGGGGTGACACCAATATATAGATAACACAGGATCCACCATGCACAATAGTCACAGCTCCCCTCCTCCCCTCCCTGCACAGACAGGATTACACTGGGAGGTGACACCTATATATAGATAACACAGGGTCCACCATTCACAATAGTCACAGCTCACCTCCTCCCCTCCCTGTACAGGCAGGGTTACACTGAGAGGAGACACCTATATATAGATAACACGGGACCCACCATTCACAATAGTCACAGCTCACCTCCTCCCCTCCCTGTACAGGCAGGGTTACACTGAGAGGAGACACCTATATATAGATAACACAGGACCCACCATTCACAATAGTCACAGCTCACCTCCTCCCCTCCCTGTACAGGCAGGGTTACACTGAGAGGAGACACCTATATATAGATAACACAGGACCCACCATTCACAATAGTCACAGCTCACCTCCTCCCCTCCCTGCACAGACAGGATTACACTGGGAGGTGACACCTATATATAGATAACACAGGGTCCACCATTCACAATAGTCACAACTCCCCTCCTCCCCTCCCTGTACAGACAGGATTATACTGGGAGGAGACACCTATATATAGATAACACGGGACCCATCATTCACAATAGTCACAGCTCACCTCCTCCCCTCCCTGTACAGGCAGGGTTACACTGAGAGGAGACACCTATATATAGATAACACAGGACCCACCATTCACAATAGTCACAGCTCACCTCCTCCCCTCCCTGTACAGGCAGGGTTACACTGAGAGGAGACACCTATATATAGATAACACAGGGTCCACCATTCACAATAGTCACAACTCCCCTCCTCCCCTCCCTGTACAGACAGGATTATACTGGGAGGAGACACCTATATATAGATAACACGGGACCCATCATTCACAATAGTCACAGCTCACCTCCTCCCCTCCCTGTACAGGCAGGGTTACACTGAGAGGAGACACCTATATATAGATAACACAGGACCCACCATTCACAATAGTCACAGCTCACCTCCTCCCCTCCCTGTACAGGCAGGGTTACACTGAGAGGAGACACCTATATATAGATAACACAGGACCAACCATTCACAATAGTCTCAGCTCACCTCCTCCCCTCCCTGTACAGACAGGATTACACTGAGAGGAGACACCTATATATAGATAACACAGCATCCACCATTCACAATAGTCACAGCTCACCTCCTCCCCTCCCTGTACAGACAGGATTACACTGAGAGGTGACACCTATATATAGATAACACAGGGTCCACCATTCACAATAGTCACAGTTCACCTCCTCCCCTCCCTGTACAGACAGGATTACACTGGGAGGAGACACCTATGTATAGATAACAGGGGACCCACCTTGTATGCCCTCACACATCCACTGGTCCCAACACCCCCTAACAGTCTGGTCAGATGCTCCTCTCTACTGGTGGTCTGTAGGGGCATCCTGAGCTCAGTCACCTTGTATGCCCTCACACATCCACTGGTCCCAACACCTCCTAACAGTCTGGTTAGATGCTCCTCTCTACTGGTGGTCTGTAGGGGGCGTCCTGAGTCCGGTCACCTTGTGTGCCCCCGTCCACTGGTCGCAACACCTCCTTACAGTCTGGTCAGATGCTCCTCTCTATTGGTGGTCCGTAGGGGGCGTTCTGAGCCCAGTCACCTTGTGTGCCCCCATCCACTGGTCTCAACACCTCCTAACAGTCTGTTTAGGTGGTCCCCTATACTGGTGGTCTGTATAGGGTGTCCTGAAGCCGTTTGCCTCGTGTGCTTTCACACATCCACTGGTCCCAACATCTCCTAACAGTCTGGTCAGACGGTCCCCTCTACTGGTGGTCTGTAGGGGGCATCCTGAGCCCGGTTACCTTGTGTGCCCCCATCCGCAGGTCCCTAACACCTCCTAGAAGTCTGACCAGACGCTCCTATCTATTTGTGGTCTGTAGGGGGGTTCTGAGGCCGATCACCTTGTGTGCCCCATCCACTGGTCCCAACATTTCCTTACAGTCTGGCCAGACGCTCCTAAATACTGGTGGTTTTGGGGGGTCCTGAGCCCGGTCACCTTGTGTACCCTCATCCACTGGTCCCAACAACTCCTAACAGTCTGGTCAGAACGGCCGGTGGGGGACAATTCATCGATACGACCATCCAGCTTGTCACATATCAATAATGTGCCCCTTTCAGACTCTGGTAATGGGGTGAAATCTCTTCTCTGCGTTGAAAAGGGATCTAGTGGCCAAGAAATTCTACAGCAAAACAACCATTCCTTCTAAGGGCTGCATTTAATTGACAATCAGGATAGATAGATAGATAGATAGATAGATAGATAGATAGATAGATAGATAGATAGATAGATAGATAGATAGATAGATAGATAGATAGATAGATAGATAGATAGATAGATAGATAGATAGATAGATAGATAGATAGATAGGAGATAGATAGATAGATAGATAGATAGATAGATAGATAGATAGATAGATAGATAGGAGATAGATAGATATTAGATAGATAGATAGATAGATAGATAGATAGATAGATAGATAGATAGATAGATAGATAGATGATAGATATAGACAGATAGGAGATAGATGGATAGATATATAGATGGGAGATAAGAGATAGATAGATAGATAGATAGATAGATAGATAGATATGTGATTGATAGATAGGTAGATAGATAGATAGATAGATAGATATGTGATAGATAGATAGATAGATAGATTTGAGATAGATAGATATATTGATAGATATGAGATAGATAGATAGATAGGAGACAGACAGACAGATAGATAGATAGATAGATAGATAGATAGATAGATAGATAGATAGATAGATAGATAGATATGAGATAGAGAGATAGATATGAGATAGATAGATAGATAGATAGATAGATAGATAGATAGATAGATAGATAGATAGATAGATAGATAGGAGATAGATAGATAGGAGATAGATAGATAGGAGATAGATAGATAGATATTAGATAGATAGGAGATAGATATAGATAGATAGGAGATAGATAGATAGATAGATAGATAGATAGATAGGAGATAGATGGATAGATATATAGATGGGAGATAAGAGATAGATAGATAGATATGTGATTGATAGATAGATAGATAGATAGATAGATAGATAGATAGATAGATAGATAGATAGATATGTGATAGATAGATAGATTTGCGATAGATAGATATATAGATAGATAGATAGATAGATATGAGATAGATAGATAGATAGATAGATATGAGATAGATAGATAGATATGAGATAGATAGATAGGAGATAGATAGATAGGAGATAGATAGATAGGAGATAGATAGATAGATAGATAGATAGATATGAGATAGATAGATATATTGATAGATATGAGACAGATAGATAGATGGATAGATAGATGGATAGATAGATAGATAGATAGGAGATAGATAGATAGGTAGATATGAGATAGATAGATAGATAGATAGATAGATAGATATGAGATCGATAGATAGATAGATAGATAGATAGGAGATAGATAGATATATTGATAGATAGATATGAGATAGATAGATAGATAGATAGATAGATAGGAGATAGATAGATAGATAGGTAGATATGAGATAGATAGATAGATAGGTAGATATGAGATAGATAGATAGATAGATAGATAGATAGATAGATAGATAGATAGATAGATAGATATGGGATAGATAGGAGATAGATAGATAGGAGAAAGAAAGAAAGAAAGAAAGAAAGAGAAAGAAAGAAAGAAAAAGAAAGAAAATAAATAGATCCCCCATTCACAATAGGTGATGGTCACAGCTCACCTCCTCCCCCTCCCTGCACAGGTATCTTAGTTATGCTACTGTATTTATGTGATGAGTTTTGTTCTAGGTTTATGTACAGAGATGCTCTGGTGCTGCAGTTAAATATTTGCCTTCTTTTTCTTATGGGGAATGGCACAGGATGCCATCTAACCCAAGGCCCACAGGGCAGCAGTGGGGATTAGTGTAGGATCATTGGTGGTCCAACCACTGGGCCCCCCCATTGCATTCCCCTTGTATGAGTGTGAACGGTGTGGTGGTTGAGTATGCGTGCTGCTACTCCATTCAGGATTATGGAAGTGCTGGAGATTGCTGAGCTCTGTACTCAACCTCTGTTTGGGAGTTCAACAGAGATGAATGGAGGAAGTTCGACCACCTTTCAATTATAACGGGAAATGTGGGGCACCATCCTTGTAATTGGTGCTGGTCCCAGGGGTCAGACCCCCCTGATCAGACACTTATCCCCTATCCTGTAATTACACAGATACAACTGATTTCAAAGAACGAGGACTGGATCATTACCACCTCTGAATGGACGGGTTTCTCTGGGTCCCAGCACCTGCCTGGGTTTGCCGGCTGCTGACACCGGCCCAGACTCAGACCACTGGCCTCCATAGATC
Source organism: Eleutherodactylus coqui (assembly GCA_035609135.1). NCBI lineage: Eukaryota > Metazoa > Chordata > Amphibia > Anura > Eleutherodactylidae > Eleutherodactylus > Eleutherodactylus coqui. Next base: position 173,851,964 of record CM069413.1, read on the forward strand.
AGTCCTAAGAGGTTTAGACTATATATGTGCAGTTTGAATGGGACAAATGACATATTTGGCCTGATTAATGCCTCAAACAGCTACAAATAGCAGCAATTTGCTATTCCCACCATGGGGTGGTCACTCCGAAGCCCCCGGCAGTGAGGACCTCTGTGACTCATGCTGTTACATAATATTAATGGAAAGAGGAATATCTTCTCCAACCCATCCTGTTGTGTGAAGAACAGCGTTGTCTGGAGTCCCCAAAGGGAAATAATCCTGGAGCAATGATTCAGGCGCGGAGACAGCAGGGGATATCCTTATTATCTCCATTCAGATTTATGACCCCTAATGTGGTGTCCCGGTTAGCTGTGGTCTGAGTTAAGGCGGCAGACCTTCTCGTTGGCTTTTCTTTCTTTTTTTTTTACATCCTTATTTTAATTCAATTGAATAATTTAATTCCCCGCTGAGCGTTTATAGAGCATGAATACAGCGATTAGTTGTGTCCGCGCAAATCTAAGGATATGCCTGTAATAAGGGCTGGGTTATAGTGAGGAAACAACGGTCTAGAAGAGCAAGGCCTTCACTATTTACGACCCTCTGCCACCTCCTTCAATACTTCTGTTAGCAGTTCTTTGGCCATGATCAGATCCATAACTTGAACCAGCTGGGTTCCAGAGCTCAACCTGCAGTATAGGAGGCCCTCCCCACGTGTCATGTCTGATATTGGTGGCCTTACTGGTGCCTCCCATTTGTTGGATTCCATGAGACAGTGAGGCCGTAGACCGTATAGGATGTAGACATTGGAGCGTCGCCTACGCCTTCCCGATGCAACACTAGATATCATGTTTAGCATCCCTGTCATCATACCGCCTAAATAGACCAACCGCTCCGCCTCTTGCAACCGCTGCTGTTGGTTGCCTGTGGTTGAGGCATTTGTGGACGTGGCTTATGCGAGTTTCCTTTGTCTTCTCACAGTTAAGGCCGGGCTCACACGAAGGTGGGATAAGACGCTGCATGTACAAAGTAGCCTTTACAGCAGCGTGAGTTGATCAATCACTGCGTATGGCCGCGATCTTTGACTGTGCATACCACCATATCTCACGCACGCTGTCATCAATGTATTCTCACTGACTCCATCCACCGCATATATTGCGCACGTAATACACAATGAAATGACGCTGGTGTGAGCCTGCCCTTAATCCGTAAGACAACCATCATTGCTTCTTGTTCCAGACCTGTCTGGCTCCTGTATCTCTGGGCCTCCTCAAATACCAAGGCCGGATGTGGCTGCTGCACCCCTCATCTTACAGCTACGCCTACGAGAACTGTCAAACTGATGGTAATAATCCTGGACAGCGCCACCTGTGGGAAGGTAGCTGCCCTTTGAGTCAATATCCAACATGACTAGGGCTATAAGCCCAAACCAGAGCACCCATGTAGAGAGCTGTTTGGGGTTCTTGCCCCTCATCAGTACACATTGGGGTTCTGGTTGGATGGTTGGATGGGGGTACAGCTAATCGCTGGTGGGGAAGCCCCCCCCCCCCCTCCGCGCTGGTGGGGAAGCCCGCTCTAAGCCTGGGCTGGCCTGCGCTGGATCATGCAAGTGATACATTTGTCAGGCAGGATTGTAACAAGTCTCTCCAGGAATCCCCACAGCGAATATGTATCAGTGTAAACTGTAGAAAACGGCTTGTCATATCAAATGTCACTAATACTATGGATGTGCTGAGTGCCGGCCCCCCTGGACGTCATATTGTTCATTGTTGTTATTATTTGCCTTCCTGACGGAAATGAAGCGGATCGCCTGCCAGAACGTGGATCACATGTTTGCCGCGTGCCCCCCGGATGCTGGTAATAGCTAAACAGCGCATATTTAAAGAGACATTGCAGCCGATTTACAAATCCTGTCTGGTATTTAGGCAACGTAAACTTATGTCCTCATCGTTGGCTTGGAGGATATTTAGACACTTGGGACAGATTTACCAAATATTTTATACAGAAAACTGGCTTAAACTCACGAATTGTGGCACACAGCATGGCTTGCATGAAGATTTGCTACTTTTACCTTTCTTTGACACTACTGAAAAGTAGAGAAAAGGGGCAGGGCTTAGCAGGAGAGGGCGGGGTCTTCCAAGGCCCTATACATTTACTAATATATACCAGTATCTGGCCATGAGTTGGAGCAGATTTCCATTCAGGTGCATGAGGTCATAAAAGGTGTAGTCCCAGAAAATCCCTTTAAGAATTGAGTGTGAAGCGATGGTATTAATGAATTTGCCTCTTTAGGGGAATTTATCAAGTGGAATTTTGCTTAAAAAATTGCTGTTTTATTCTTCTCATTCCAAGTTTCCAAACTGTAAGAAGATGCTTCATGGTTTATGTGATTTGAGGGTTTTACAACGATTTAAGAGTTGTCACAAAATTAGTTACAGTTCCACTTTATGGTTCACCGACTATGTGACTGTTGGGGTCAAATGAAACATGGAAGCTGAAAAATATAGAGGGATCACAAAGCAGGACTCCCGCCCTGACAAAGGTGATCCTGCACAGGAACCTCCACCAAATCCCCTATTGAAACCCTGATCCCAGGGCACAGAGGGTTAATAACCGTAGGTTTCCTGTACAGCATTCAATATAAACAGAAATCCCAACTATGTTGAGCTGTAATGATAAGGTGATCTGTCAGCATATGTGGAATATCTTTTTAATACGTAAGCAGGGTCACAACATAGGCTGACAATAGGGCCGGTCTGTCTGTCTGTCCCATGTTGGTTGGAGATGTCTTCCCTCCAGCACTGCCTTGGGTGTGTTTATGTGCCCTCCTGATGGCAATAATTGGCTACACTAGATCTAAAATTGATCTAATCATTGAGATCTCTTATGGCTGCCCCCCCCCCACCCCCTCCATTCACTATAATAGGCAGTCATTCATAGATGAACGATTACACCGGTCGATAGTCATTTGGCTTTTAGGTGAGCCAGAAACCAAGCGACTCTGACAAGTGAGCAATAATTCTCTCTCAGTGCCCTGTCGGTGGCCGCATGTATACGGGACGGCTATTGCCCAAAATCGTTTACAGCAATCATTCGGGCGATAGTCGCCCTGCGTAAAGGACACATTATGTTTAATTTTACTGCCTCTGTGTCCAGTCATATTGATGGGTCATCTCGCGAGTCCTAGTTTAGATTTCTGTTATCATTTATTCATCGTTATGTCAATAATACATCCCTACATGAAGGATCCTGGAAGAGCAGTCCAATGGAATCGGTGGATTTTCATAAATCAGAAAACATATACAGCATGCTTGCTATGCAGTTAGAGATTAAGTCGACCATAGGCCCCGGGCTGAACATACAACTTGGGCCCACCTGTAATGACTATAGATAGCAGCATCACTTTTGGGTCCTACACTGTGTCCTTCAAAAAAAGTAAGCCTCAAAACATGGCCCTGAATAAAAAGCACCCACATTGTGCCCCTGAATAAATAGAGCCAACCACGTGCCCCCATAAAATAACAGAGCCCCCTCTGTGACTCCAAAAATTTATAGATCCCCCACTGTGCTCAACAAAGTAATAAAGCTCCTTCTGTGCCCCCACAAAGTAATAGATTTCCCCTCTGTGCCCCCACAAACTAATAAATCCCCCTCTGTGCCCCCACAAACTAATAGATCCCCCTCTGTGCCCCCACAAACTAATAGATCCCCCTCTGTGCCCCCACAAAGTAAAATATCCCCCTCTGTGCCCCCACAAACTAATAGATCCCCCTCTGTGCCCCCACAAACTAATAGATCCCCCTCTGTGCCCCCACAAACTAATGTAACCCCCTCTGTGCCCCCACAAAGTAATAGATACCTCTCTGTGCCCCCACAAAGTAATAGATCTCCTCTGTACCCCAACAAACTAATAGGCCCCCCTCTGTGCCCCCACAAAGTAATAGACCCCCCTCTGTGCCCCCACAATGTAATAGATCCCCCTATGTGTCCCCACAAACTAAAAAATCCCCCTCTGTGCCCCCTCAAAGTAATAGATCCCCCTCTGTGACCCTACAAAGTAATAGATCCCCTCTGTGCCTCCATAAACTAATAGATCCCCCTCTGTGCCCCCACAAACTAATAGATCCCCCTCTGTGCCCCCATAAACTAATAGATCCCCCTCTTTGCCCCTATAAACTAATAGATCCCCCTCTGTGCCCCCATAAACTAATAGATCCCCCTCTTTGCCCCTATAAACTAATAGATCCCCCTCTATGCCCCCACAAAGTAATAGATCCCCCTCTGTGCCCCCAAAAAGTAATAGATCCCCCTCTGTGCCCCCATAAACTAATAGATCCCCCTCTTTGCCCCTATAAACTAATAGATCCCCCTCTGTGCCCCCATAAACTAATAGATCCCCCTCTGTGCTATGTCCACTCCTTAGACCAGAAACTCCAGCAAGTGCTTGAAGATCAGTGGTCTGCCAGTTGCTGCTGCTAATGATTACAGCACAGTCTGACTGCTCCCTATCTCCTGTCCAAACGGCACTGAGACCAGGAGACAAGGGAAGAGTCGGGCAATAAGGATCCACTCAATTATCTACAAATGGATTAGAAATCATATGGGACCCTTATAATTCTATCATGAAGAGCCAAACTACAACCTGACTGTCCTCTATGGGGGAACCTGCAAGAAGCTTACAGGTTGCCTTCAAGATTTTACATACTTCTTTTCATTAGTATTGTTTTTCAACCATCTTCAGAATCCTCTATAACTTGCAAGTCTAAATTCTTTCATCCTCGATGCCAGCCTGTGTTGTGATAAGGAACCAAACCGGCTGACATTTGGCCGAGAGTGCAGAGTTCTCAAATGGGAAATTGGGCGTTGAATGAGGAAGACCTGCGCTGTTCCTCCTGGTTAGAGGAAGTCCCAGGAGAATATGAGAATCATTATCTCAGGGGTTTCCCAAGTTACTTCCTTAAGTTTTAGATTCCCTTAATAAATTCTAATAAAAGCCCATGAGCTCAGTGTTAGAAATGTAAATCAGCCCTGGAGACCAATGAACAGGGCCGCCCCTTCCATGAGGCAACCCGAGCCAGCCACCATGGGCTGCAGGGCTCGGAGGGGCAGCAGGATGCCACCCAGGCAGTAATTAGTTTTTTACCAGCCATATCAATATTCGTTTATTTTTCCAATAATAATAATATTTATTTATATTTAAAATGATATTAATGCCCGGTAAAAAATAATTGCCAGCTGTGAGCGACCTTGGCGCGGTCCCACAAGCACTGCAGGCACTCTGCCCACAGCTGCTGCGCCGTCATCAGAATCTGTGACTCCTGACCCTTCCCTCTGGTCACCGGATGAAGGTCCAGTATGGGGGTCACTATTGCTACGGAGGCAAATATGGGGGGCTCTGTTACTGGTGGGACCACTATAGGGGTCATTATTACTACTGGTCAAACACCTTTACAAAGGAGAGGAGGAAAGGTGCAGCTGTCCTTGCTGAGTGTAATCCCCCTGAGTAAGTCAGCTGCCCCAATAGGTAATTTAACACACAAAGGGGTATTGTTGTGAAATTTGGTGCACAAAGCACAAAAATAAGTGTGTATGTGTGTGTGTGTGGGGGGGGGGGGTATGTTTTTACGAAAGGAAGAAAAGAAAAAGTCAAGTAGTTTCAATGAAATCATTGAGTCCATTGAGAAATAATGTGACTTATTGTGGATCCAAGAAGATTCCCTTTGTTTCAGTTTGTGGAATCTATTTGGATCCTGGCCTGGTATCTGCTCAATCGGTGTCACTCGTGAATGTTTAGGGTCAGAGTCATGGGCTACGGAAAAATGTCTCGACACATTGTAGCACAAACTGGTTGGCCATGTTCGATCAATGTCTATTCATTCTGTTATGTAATGGCTGAATCGCATGGACGGTGGATGAGGTACACGATGGAGTCCAAAATACATTTAAGGAAAGAGTTAATAGGATGTTCATCCCGGGTGACCAGCCATGAAAACATCTCATGTTTCTGTGAGATTGTGCGGCAACAGAAGTAGCGATATTTGCCGCACCTGAAGGAGCCCCCCAGGAGGGGAGGACAGCGGGGGGCTTGGGTGGGTTGGATGCATAGACGACACGGAATAATGGGAACTTGGGGAATTCTGCCCTAATTGTGGGTCACCTGAAGAAGATGCTGATATCTAATGAATCTATACCTGTGATCAGAGACAATGATGCAGTTGTGTGTGGAGGTATAGTTGTGCTTGGGAACAATTTTTGGCTTTTTGTGGAGACATTCCTCTTGAGTCAGTGAGCCCGCTCCCGAGAGTGCGTTCCTTACTGAGCTCTTGGGAAATGTCTTCTGAAGGATGGTAGCTTGTTCTCTACAAGGAGCATTAGGGCAACAGTTTCTGCCCCATAACTGTCCGGAAGGGACGTTCTGCAGCCGGGGGGGGGGGGGGGGGGGGGGTAATATGCACTTGTGTAGTCAAGAATACGGTTGGCATCTCCCTCCTTGAAGTGGGTCTTCGTGCAAAGTTGCTTCTTGTAGTCAAAATATATACGGGGATCCCAAAATGTAATTTGTTGGTCAGAGTAGTGATGAGTAAAAAATAGACCGAAGAAGTTTGTATTTACCCCCCTCATAAAACAATCTATTCCCGATGTGTCGCCTCTCCATAAGGAAGATCGATCATAAATCAAGTGGCGGCAAAACACTGAAACGGAGGGAATCTTTTTGGATCTACAAGTCCGGCCTCCCTCACTCAGACGTTTTTTCAGTGTTAGAGGCTCCCATTGTTTTCAATGCAGCCTGTTCATTCTGTTCTAGTTTAGGGAGTTTAGCGCTCCTTATTCATGAACAGACTCCCCTCAAGAGACCGTCCGAGACTGTGTGGGAGGCCGCAGTGAGAACAACGGTAGCCTCCAACAATGAAAAAAACATCTGAGGGAGGCCTAACATGTAGATCAAAAAAGATTCCTTCTGTTTCAGTGACCCCTATAGTGGCCCAAATAGTTATAGTGTCCACCATGGTGGCCCCAGTAGTAATAGTGATCCCTCTAGTGGCCCCAGAAGTAATCATGATCCTTATAGTGGCCCCAGTAGTAATAGTGACCCCCATAGTGGCCCCAGTAGTAATAGTGACCCCCATAGTAATATTAATATGGCTGGTAAAATAACCACCATCCCGGTGTCACGCAGCCGCCCCTCTGCTGCCCGAGCTCACAGGTCACCTCATGGGAGGAACGCCCCAACACGCACTATACTAATCTGATGTGCAGATGAAACTCATCCATCCAAATCAATGGGAATGCAAAAGTAGAGGGCAGCACTCGGATGTCGTCTGTGCACTGTCCGTATTTCATGAATCTGTTGCTAAAAAATGCATAAAAGTAGAATTGAAACTGTTTCAGATTTTTTTTGTGGATGTGAAAAGCAAATGTCATACTGAACTGGAAAAAGACAGACACATAAACCACATTCGGAACTGCAAATTAAAAATGTCCATTTTGCAGACACAACACAGATGAGTTCTGATAGTCGTGTGCTTTAGGTCATAATGCCCTTTTTTATTACTTTTCTTCAAGTAGACTGGTGGACCTCCCCAACTTCATACGGCTGCAGCAGTGATGTCACCCAAGAAGTGTTTTCTTTAGTAGTCAGGAATTAAAAATAGCATCCTGTTTGATTACATAATAAAGGGATCCGGAAGGAAAACATTAGGACTCCTGATAGTTTTAACATTAGGAACATGACTAGCAGCGCTGTTCTCCTCTCCCACGTCCAGATTATTACAAGATACAAATCACCAACGCAGCTGCAAACACTTGTTTTAATTGGAAAAGCAGGCCTGAGCTGGTACACCACCGCAGCGCTACACAAGCTGCCCTTGACGTCAGCAGCGCGGACCACGTGGGCCGCGGGAGCTGCTAACCCAGAGACTCAACACTGGGAATCCAGCCTGATATCATGACAAGTTCTTTGCTCTTTCAGCTGGCCTTAATCGACTTTTGGCCTCCGGCCCAGAACAGCTGATGCTCATACAAACCAGGTTACATGGAGGCCCGCAGACCGCCCTCCTCTCGGCTCTCTCATGTCTGCCGGCCAGATTACACTTGCTTTCCATGGATGGAGAGAAGGACGAGTTCACCTGGCAGTCAGTTCTCCATTAAAGCTCTAGGGGACCATCAGACCCTCTATCTCAGCTGGTACACAGCGGTACAGGAGCGGGCTGACAGGATAGGAGCGCAGGACTTCTTTAGGCATTCCTTTTTTACAGGTTTTCGTTGTAAGTGTTAAAAACCTATCAGTGCAACCTGGATGTCCATGAGATTCACCCGACTCGTTCATTACAGCTCAGTGACACGGAGGTGAGAGAACATGGATGGAATGGGATACATCAAACCTTATTCACATAGAAGCATAATATATAAGGCTGAAAAAAGCCCCCCATCCATCCAGTTCAGTCTGTTACCCCCCAATGTTGATCCAAAGGAAGGCAAAACCCCAGTGAGGAAAAAGACACTTTTCCCCATTTAAGGGAAAAAAGTTCTTCCTGACTCCAATCTGGCAATCGGAATAATCCCCGGATCACCGACCCTCCTGAGTAATCAGTAATATAACATGTCATATTGTGACACTCAAGAAAGACGTCCAGTTATATTGTATCATCATCACCACGTCCTCAGGAGAGAGTTCCATAGCCTAAATGCTCTTACAGTAAAGAACCCCCTTCAATGTTGTGTAATCACCCTTCTTTCCTCCAGATGCAGAGAGCACCCCTGGTCACTGTACTTGGTATAATAGATGATGGGAGAGATCTCTGTACTGACCCGATATATCTATACATAGTTATTACAGCGCCCCCTTGTTACAGTCCTGGTATAATAAATGATGGGGAGAGATCTCTGTACTGACCCCTGATATATTATACATAGTTATTAGAGCGCCCCCTTGTTACAGTCCTGGGTATAATAGATGATGGAGAGATCTCTGTACTGACCCCTGATATATGTATATATAGTTATTAGAACGCCCCTTGTTACAGTCCAGGGTATAATAGATGATGGGAGAGATCTCTGTACTGACCCCTGATATATCTATACATAGTTATTAGAGTGCCCCCTTGTTACAGTCCTGGGTATAATAGATGATGGAGAGATCTCTGTACTGACCCCTGATATATGTATATATAGTTATTAGAACGCCCCTTGTTACAGTCCAGGGTATAATAGATGATGGGAGAGATCTCTGTACTGACCCCTGATATATCTATACATAGTTATTAGAGTGCCCCCTTGTTACAGACCTGGGTATAATAGATGACGGGAGAGATCTCTGTACTGATCTCTGATATATGTATATATAGTTATTAGAGCGCCCCTTTGTTATACTCCTGGGTATAATAGATGATACAAAGATCTCTGTACTGACCCCTGATATAGTTATTAGAGCGCCCCCTTGTTACAGTCCTGGATATAATAGATGATGGAAGAGATCTCTGTACTGAACCCTGATATATCTATACATGGTTATTAGAGCGCCCCCTTGTTACACTCCTGGGTATAATAGATGATGGGAGAGATCTCTGTACTGACCCCTGATGTATTATACATAGTTATTAGAGCGCCCCCCTTGTTACACTCCTGGGTATAATAGATGATGGGAGAGATCTCTGTACTGTCCCCTGATATATTATACATAGTTATTAAAGTGCCCCCTTGTTACAGTCCTGGGTATAATACATGATGGGAGAGATCTCTGTACTGACCCCTGATATATTATACATAGTTATTAGAGCACCCCCTTGTTACAGTCCTGGGTATAATAGATGATGGGAGAGATCTCTGTACTGTCCCCTGATGTATTATACATAGTTATTAGAGCGCCCCCCTTGTTACACTTCTGGGTATAAAAGATGATGGGAGAGATCTCTGTACTGACCCCTGATATATGTATATATAGTTATTAGAGCGCCCCCTTGTTACAGTCCTGGGTATAATAGATGACGGGAGAGATCTCTGTACTGACCCCTGATATATGTATATATAGTTATTAGAGTGCCCCCTTGTTACAGTCCTGGGTATAATAGATGACGGGAGAGATCTCTGTACTGATCTCTGATATATGTATATATAGTTATTAGAGCGCCCCTTTGTAATACTCCTGGGTATAATAAATTATACAAAGATCTCTGTACTGACCCCTGATATATTATACATAGTTATTAGAGCGCCCTCTTGTTACAGTCCTGGATATAATAGATGATGGGAGAGATCTCTGTACTGACCCGTGATATATTATGCATAGTTATTAGAGCGCACCCTTGTTACAGTCCTGGGTATAATAGATGATGGGAGAGATCTCTGTACTGACACCTGATATATCTATACATAGTTATTAGAGCGCCCCCTTGTTACAGTCCAGGGTATAATAGATGATGGGAGAGATCTCTGTACTGACCCCTGATATATCTATACATAGTTATTAGAGCGCCCCCTTGTTACAGTCCTGGGTATAATAGATGATGGGAGAGATCTCTGTACTGACACCTGATATATCTATACATAGTTATTAGAGCGCCCCCTTGTTACAGTCCAGGGTATAATAGATGATGGGAGAGATCTCTGTACTGACCCCTGATATATCTATACATAGTTATTAGAGCGCCCCCTTGTTACAGTCCTGGGTATAATAGATGATGGGAGAGATCTCTGTATTGTCCCCTGATATATTCATACATAGTTATTAGAGTGCCCTCTTGTTACAGTCCTGGGTATAATAGATGATGGGAGAGATCTCTGTATTGTCCCCTGATATAATATACATAGTTATTAGAGCGCCCCCTTGTTACAATCATGGGTATAATAGATGATGGGAGAGATCTCTGTAACTCTATTTTATTAGAAAAATGAAAAACATAACAAAACAAGCCTTTTGGACTAGGACAAGAAAACAACAGAAATGTCCAAGACAACAGAAACAGGTTTGCTTCAAACTGTATCCATCCGACTTCCAGTATGCGCCCACTTCAGACTTGCATTATATTCCCGATCTTCCTTGTAAGCCCGATCTTTTCCGGTTACAGACCTTTTGTTCGGACTCCAGGTGTTCCTCAGGTATTTACCGTCCGTCCGGAAACAGAATAGAAAAGGATGCTATATGGTTCGGCCGCAAGAGACCAATAGGAGGGCCCATGAGTCCACTCTCTCTTTGCTTTATGGATACTGGCCAGGTCTGTTAGCCTGGTCTCTTGCAAAAACAAAATATCAGCTTCACTCCGGCTGAAAAAATCAAAGGCCATAAAGCGAGCCATATCAGACTTAATGCTAGCGACATTAATGGTCGCCAACGTCAACGGGGTGAGTGCCGCCATCAAGGGTGATCGAGTTGGACAGCTCTCTTCTTTACATTACCCGATTCCCCACCAGAATCCCTACCACCCCTTTTTAAACACTCCGACATATCCATTTCTACAATATTTATATTTTTTACATGATTGTTTATTTCTTTTTGTGAACCCCCCTCCAGATTCGGAGAGGAGCCCTCACCTTTGTCCCGTGGCACTGAGTCTCCCCTAACCCCCGGATAAACTTGTGACCCCCCAGGGGGGGGGGAGCGACATCCCCCACTGGCACTACTCTATCCCTTGGCTCCCCATCCTCCTCCTCCTCTAATGAGGAGGATTCAGGGTCGCCTCCTTCCAGAGTCTGAAAGCGGTTTGCTAAGATGACCAGAGGGGAGCCGGTTTGGCCCTCCTTTAGCATCTGACCTGGAGGGGGAGAAGATTTCTTTTTCCCCTTCTTTTTATTCTGTTTACCCTTCTTACGTTTTTCCTTTTGCCATCCCCTACTCTCCTCATCCACACTGTCTTCTGGATGGGAACTTGATAGGGAACTGGACCTCTCCTCTCTCGCCAGTCTCCTGACCTCTTCCTTCAAATCGCTGCCCCTTATGTCCTCAGAGGTGGTCACTGGCCCTTGGGAAACAGGGACCAGGGTCATCCTACTGGATTCCCCCCCTTCCCCTGCCTCCTTTCGGGACATCTGCTGTCTGGTCTTACTCACTCCTCCACCTTTTTCCATCACCGGACCTCCAGACCCCCTACTTCCGCCCACCCCCTCTCCAGCTGAGGCCCCGCTGCCCCGGGGTACCCCAGTCGGATCAGGAGCAACATCAGCACGGGCATGCTGAGAACAGCGACTGAAGGCATGTCCTAGGACACCACACAGGTTGCAGCGAATGTCTGTACACGAGGCGGCATGGTGACCCTCTCCCCCACACAATGTACACATCAGTTTGGTACATGCCGCACTGAAATGTGTGGGGTCACCGCACTTGTGACAGACCTTCGGCTGCCCCTGGTAAAAGGCCAGGATCCTATCTCTTCCCAAAAAAGCAGAGGAGGGAATGTGGGTGACAGAGTTTCCGGACCGACTCAATTTCACCAGGAAAGTCCAGGCTCCAGACCAGATGCCGTACTCGTCACGGTTCTTTGTGAGGTTGCCCTGCACCTCCCCATAACGAGATATCCAGGTCATGATGTCAATGAACGACAGTGACTCATTACGGGTTAAAACGGTCACTGACTTCACCGTGTCCTGGCGGGAAACGGGAATCACCTTGAAATCCCGCCAGTCAGGCCTAGTCTGAACCAGCTCATAATTAGACCAGAAAGTTCAAGACCTTCTGACCGAACAAAGCTGATATCAAACTCTGAGGTGCCAAATAGATGGATGAGGGCAAAGATGTCATATGCCCTGAAGCCCATATTCAGCAGGAGCTCAACCACCTTCCCCCGTTTTGGGCATGTATCTCTGCTACCTATATGCCGAAGACGTGCTACATTCCTTCTGGCCCCTGGTGGCTCGCTTGTGGGGAATGACCAATTCCCTCTATTCTCTCGGAAGGCCCTAAGTCAATGCCACTGGATCCACAGCTCGAGGTTAACCTGCTCACCCCCTACATTGGCCGTCTTTTCTCCCCGCCTCAGGGCCTCCAAGAGACGCCGCTGTAAATTTCCCTGCCCAGCCCCACGGGAAGAGGGCCTCTCTGCCCCCCCCCCCCCCCCCGGTAACTGCTCCAGCATAACTTTTGGAGCCAGGCACCACCGGGAGGGGAGATGGGTCAGACACAGCCCCCACTGCACCCCCCCCCCTCCCACTGCAACATCAGCCCTGGCCTGTTCCTGGGCACCAGTCCTATTATCTGTAGATAATGCAGCATCTCTATCAAAACAATCTGAAGATGCAGCACCACTAACCATACCACCAGATGGGTGGGCAATCATCCCCACAGCATCCCTTTTTGGACAAACCGCCCTCCCTTCCCTAGACTCCTGCCTTTGTACCTCGGCAGAGGAGGTAACCAGGTTTTGAGCCTCCCCCCACAATCTAGGACCGACTACACCCCACATGGACCCCCCGGTCAGCAGTATAATGGCCGGGCTAGCCTGCACAGCCGGACACCCTCCTGACTTTCCTAAGCCAGAAGAAACACTCTCAACATTACTCACACTCTTTACATTACTCACGGTTTCCCTTCCCACTGCATCTACCACTACCATCCCAGACATCCTCTCCTCCCCTCCTGTGACTCCGGATCCACTACCATCCCCAGTGCTCCTACCACCATTTCTACTACCACCGTCCTCCTCTGCAACCACAATAGATATGCTACACCCACCCTTGTGTAGCCCCTTCCCCTGGATGTCCTTTGCACCTCCACGTCCCACCACCTGCATCCCTGTTGACACTAGTACCCCTGAAACAGGAGAAGCCTTCTTCACTCCAACTGCCATTTGACCTCCGTGACCTGATGTCACCGATTTTGTAACTACGTCACTAGGCTCCGCCCCCTTCCTAGATGTCGACACCGCCGCCGATGCCCTGGTGTCCCGTGCTGCCGGAGCAGCTGCGCCCAGACTCTGACACCGCCGTTGATGTCCGCCTGCTCTGGGCGTTAGGATTCACCTCTGACAAGGTGATAGCCTGTACCCCTGCCCGGATGCCTGCGTGCTCCGGGGGGCGGGGTCTGTCTCAGAAGACTGCACGCCACCCGCGAGCGTGCAGTCCATGGGAGTCTCAACACCCACCGCAGGTGCCTGACGAAAAACGGATGCCATACCTTTCCCTCCCTGCTCAGCATCCAACACCATTTCTGGTACCGGGGTCGGCTGAGCAGGGGGTCTTTCCCATCCTCCCCCTGGGTGCCGCTGGGAAAGATTCTCTCCCTCTGATCCACTCCCGAGACCACCTTCTCCCTCCCTTTCCTCCTCCTCAACTTAGGAGTAAGAAGCACTCAGCCTTGGGCTGGGCTGCCTTGAGGGGATGGGCTGGGAAGCCTCCACAGGTGATAGATCAGGAGACGCCCTGCAGGACATCACTCCTGGAGACACCATTACACCTGCCTCATCCTCCTCACTGTCAGACACAGAGGTCACTGCTAACTCCTTCCCAGAGAGGTTCCTCATGCTGTCCAATCTCTCTTGGTTGCTCAGTCTTTCTTTAAATCCACCAGCATTCTGTAAAATGTACTCTTTTCTTGTGAGATGAAGCTTAAAGGGGTGGTCTCGCGAAACCAAGTGGGGTTATACACTTCTGTATGGCCATATTAATGCACTTTGTAATATACATCGTGCATTAAATATGAGCCATACAGAAGTTATTCACTTACCTGCTCCGTTGCTAGCGTCCTCGTCTCCATGGTTCCGTCTAAATTCGCTGGCAGCTTGCTTTTTTAGACGCGCTTGCGCAGTCCGGTCTTCTCCATTCAGCACGAGCCGCTTCAGTGTGCTCCCCGCTACAGCTCTTCTGCGCATGCGCAGACGAGCTGTCACTGCTCGGGAGCGCGCTGGAGCGGCCATTCTGTACCTTCCTCTGTTAGAGGAAGGTGCAGAAACTGGAGCTGCCCAGCGGAGAAGCCCAGCCCAGCCCAGCAGCCCCGAGAAGCCTCCCAGGTAAGTGATTTGTGGGGGGGGGCTGCCGCTGCGCCGGGCTGCGCCGGGGGGGGCTGTCGCTGCGCCGGGGGGGGCTGCCGCTGTGATGGGGGGGCTGTCGCTAGGCCGGGGGGGGGCTGTCGCTGCGATGGGGGGGGGGGCTGCCGCTGCGCCGGGGGGGCTGTCGCTGCGCCGGGGGGGGCTGCCGCTGTGATGGGGGAACTAGCGCTAGGCCGGGGGGGCTGTCGCTGCGCCGGGGGGGGCTGCCGCTGCGATGGGGGGGCTGTCGCTAGGCCCGGGGGGGCTGTCGCTGCGATGGGGGGGCTGTCGCTAGGCCGGGGGGGGGCTGCCGCTAGGCCGGGGGAACTAGCGCTGGGCTCCGGAACCTAGCGCTGGGCTCCGGGGCCTTCACCTGGGCTGAGGGTCTAGCGCTGGGGAGCCGGGGGCTAGCGCCTTACCTGCTGCCTGGCGGTGGGCGTCTGGTCGGCGGCTGCGGGGCGTCTGGTCGGCGGCTGCGATGCGTCCGGTTGCCATGGTGACACAGCTGGCGGCGTCTCGGGAGCGCGCACGTCGGGCTGCAGCGAGCGACGGGGAAAGAGCCGGCGGCCATCTTGAGGAAACTTTTATAAGTTGCTGAAACGCTGGAACGGTAAGTACGAACCAGCTAGAAAAGTCATTTACAGGGGGGCTTAGTAATGTGTACTTAATGGGGGGGACTGGGCAAAAAAAAAAATTAACTGCTTCCTCGAGACATCTCCTTTAATGGCCTCTCTCACCTTCACCATCTCTTCTGATATAGTGTCACGGTCCTTTCTCCTTGTAGCAGTCTCTGCCCGAGCCTTCAAAGATTTCAGCTCCATCTGCAGCTTTTTAAGCTTCTGACCGCATGCCTCAAATTCATTAGTACATAGATGAATTCTGGTACTATACTTGTTGGTGGTCTCCCCGGGACGGCGCTCACCCCACCCCTTGTACTGGATAAGGGAATCGCCACCATCCCGTCCTTGGGAAGACTCAGCTTTCTTTCCAGGTTGGCCTGCACTCTCCATGGAGTCTTGCTGCATCAGCCTCTGGGATCTTCTTAGTCGCTCTCCTCCTGAGACCAGTAACACACCGTCATTCCCCGCTGGTCTCACCCGGGGAACGGTGGAGGATGTGCTAGATTGCACAATCATGGAGGCCCCCTCACCTCTCCAGGGAGAGGGAAAGGGCTCCAGACACGTCTGCTCAGTAGCTCAGCTCTGCTCAGACTGCAAGGCTCCACCTACTCCAGCCCCCTTGTTACAGTCCTGGGTATAATAGATGATGGGAGAGGTCTCTGTACTGACCCCTGACATATCTATACATAGTTATTAGAGCGCCCCCTTGTTACAGTCCTGGGTAGAAATAGATGATGGGAGAGATCTCTGTACTGACCCCTGATATATTATACATAGTTATTAGAGCGCCCTCATGTTACAGTCCTGGGTAGAATAGATGATGGGAGAGATCTCTGTACTGACCAGTGATATATCTATAGCTAGTTATTAGAGCGCCCCCTTGTTACAGTCCTGTGTATAATAGATGATGGGAGAGATCTCTGTACTGACCCCTGATATATCTATACATATTTATTAGAGTGCCCCCTTGTTACAGTCCTGGGTATAATAGATGATGGGAGAGATCTCTGTACTGACCCCTAATATATCTATACATATTTATTAGAGCGCCCCCTTGTTATAGTCCTGGGTATAAATAGATGGTGGGAGAGATCTCTGTACTGACCTCTGATATATCTATACATAGTTATTAGAGCGCCCCCTTGTTACAGTCCTGGTATAATAGATGATGGGAGAGATCTCTGTACTGACCCCTGATATATCTATACATATTTATTAGAGCGCCCCCTTGTTATAGTCCTGGGTATAAATAGATGGTGGGAGAGATCTCTGTACTTACTGCTGATATATCTATAGATAGTTATTAGAGCGCCCCTTTGTTACAGTCCTGGATATAATAGATGATGGGAGAGATCTCTGTACTGTCCTGATATACATAGTTATTAGAGCACCCCCTTGTTACAGTCCTGGGTATGATAGATGATGGGAGAGATCTCTGTATTGTTCCCTGATATATATATATATATATATATATACATAGTTATTAGAGCGCCCCCTTGTTACAGTCCTGGGTATAATAGATGATGGAAGAGATCTCTGTACTGATCCCTGATATATCTATGAATAGTTATTAGAGCGCCCCCTTGTTACAGTCCTGGGTATAATAGATGATGAGAGAGATCTCTGTACTGGGTATTAGTGTGTCTTGATGCCACTAGTAGCTAAGCTTTTGACAGGAGTAACGCCCCTATCACCCCACCAGATCCCGATAGTGTCCACGTATTAAGGTCCTCGCAGCACAGTGTGGATTGATTTCTGCATGCAGTGTATAATATTGAACTGACGGGAAGAACTTATGAGCACTCATATTTGTCACAATTCAGGGACACCCCTAGATTTCCATATCTCAGCTGGGAGCCAGTAGGACAAGACTTGGGGTGTGGTCTGGTGATCCAGGGGAGTGGCTTTCATCCTGATTTTCCTATTCTTCCCAGCATTGAAAACCATAATGTGTAATAACAACATAATAATAAAGTCCTCGTGTCACCAAAGACTTTGTGACATTATGACTTGTATATAACTTTATACATTGTAGCACGTATAGTTCTATATTACATTGAGGGAAGATATTAGGGGTGGGCAGATTGCTCCAGGTTGCACAGGACTGCCCCTGGATCGCATTCGTACCAGCAATGAAAATGTACCTCTAGCCTTTTTATCACCCTAGAACACCAGGGAATTTACAGTTTATCCCCTCTCTACCCTAGGGCAGCAAAGATTATTTTACCTTTAACCAGCAGGGATTTATTGACCCTTAAACACCAGGATATTAATAATTAACCCTTTTCTCTACCCTAGATCACCAGGAATTTCTCGCTCCTAGGCTAACAAAGACTTCTCTGCCTTCGACCACCAGGGATTTCTCGACTCCAGGCCACCAGGGAATATACACTTAACCCTTTCTCTCCCCTAGACCACCAGGGATTTATTGACCCTAAACCACCAGGGATCTTAATATTGGGAGGAACATTTTCTAAAAATACTAATTTTAGAAGGGGCCGCCACTTTTCATCAGCTGACACGTGAAATCATGCTTCAGTATTTACTTCTCGGTGCTGATTGTTTCAGGGCGACTCAAATACGGATGTTTATATTACAAATCAGATAACAGATAGAAAAGTGCCGGCTCTGAAGGCTGTTTGCATGGAGCTCCAGTAACCAGAGGTGGCAGGAAGCCACGTCACAGAGATGATGAGATAAAAGCTGCCGGTCCGACCACAATGATGTGAAAATAGTATGTGCAGCGGAGCTCGCAGCCTGACAGATACCAGAGTCTGCAGCAAGTGCCTTATGGCAGCCGCTTTCTGCATCTTCTTTACAGTAATTGTCGCATTTCATAATTGATGGCAACATGTTTATAACATCAGTTAGTTAATTCAAAGATGATTACTGAAGCTGGAGAATAGATGGGGAGAAGACAGAACAGGAACAGTAAACGGTTTCTCTGCCAAGTGCCCCTCTCCATACAAACACTTCCATCTTTCCATCCAGATTCACTTTTTCGTATCCCCATTTCAAGTACTTTTGCAGGACCTAAAAAAATGTTTTCCAGAGTTTTCTGGTTTAAGAGTAGAATGCCAAAACTCCAGTAAAGACTGACACTAATACAGACAGGCAGGAAAGAGGGTTATGAAGAAGGAATCTAACTCTGTATATCAATATAGACTTCTACTAAGCTTGTGAAAAATGGGATGATGAGCCCAATGGACTTTAATGAGGTTGTGCCATGATGAACAATATTCCTGAGCGATCAGTGGAATAATTGGTTTGTATCGGTATCAAGGCGATTTCACGAAAACCAACGTGAATCAAGACGGTCGATTCTGATTCCCATTAACGTCAATGGGAGTAAAAATCAGGTTCACTAATTCCCTCAGCAGAAGGTCCCCAAGGCAGCCAAACCTCCCAAACTGCATACAGCCACAGATGTAGGGAACGCTGGGGGGGTCAATCGTAGTACATGAGTGGCACTGGAAACACATAGGGTCTCCTAGATCAAAAATTGCACAAGGATGACAGTAGGTGAGCTGCTTGCAAACTTTATGAGATTGCTTTTAAAATAAAGGACACATTTTGCCAGGCGAACAGAACAGCCGAGCCCGGACCCCCTCCAAGGAGGAGCTGCAGAGCTGCACATGTTTTTTGCACTTCAGAAATTTTGGTCCTGCGAGGAGGAGGAGGAAACATGGCGGAAGCAGGAGAAGGAGAGCAGCACCAGCACCACCGACATGTCCCCTCACCTTGCTTTCTCTAATGTTTCCTATTTGTTTATTTTTTTGAGGGTTTCACTTTTCTGTTTAATTTGTATAACTAATTAACTAACATTGTAGTTTGCAGAAAACTACTGCTAGCTGCGTAAGGCCTGCAAATCATTCGAGGGGCTGAACTGGTGATTGTGAACAATGTCTGAGGCTGCTGCTCTAGTGCCACTAAGTAATGTGCCACCCTTGTGGTCCCACTAAGTAATAGTGCATCTGATGTGGCCACACTAATGGTGACGCCACTGTAGGCCCACTAAGTACTAGGGCACCCACTGCGGCCCACATGAGTAAGTGGGACCCTGTCTTTGGGCCCCTAATAGTAATATGACTCCCTCTATGGACCCTTGATAATAATAGGACTCTTCCTTTCCTCTGCTCTACAATTAATATGTAAGTCCCCTCTGCGGCACCCAAACTCTGTCCGCTGTTGGAGCTTATAGTAACTTACACACCTGAAAACAAACCTGAAAACTGTGCAACAAAAATTGACATAACTCACTTCCCTTGGGGCCAACAAAGAGGAAATGGTCCGAATATTAGATGATAGCTCTGGAATCAGTCTCAAATCGCACCAGCCATTCCAAAAAGGAGCTAAAAAGCTTGACCGGGTGCCACGATATGGAGCAGCCGTGGGCAGGCAGGTATCATAGTAATAACTGCGGTCAACAAAACAGCCGCACTAACAAACACTCCGGGTGCAGCGGCAATAAACGAAACGCAGATTTAATGTTGGATTTTGCAAGGAGGGCAACATGGCCAGCCTCTCTGACCGAAGGAAGCACAGGAGACCAAACAGTCCTCCACAAATACCTCCCACAAATACCATCATTCACCAATGCATCCTTGGGATAGGAAAAGACAACATCTTCCTCTCTCCTTCGTAGGCAGCACTCCTAAGGGGGGCACCCAAAGGTTGCTAGAGGGGAGCCACAAAGTGGCTCTCAATGTTACCCAGAGCTACTTCCTTAGCACTCTTATCCCTCAGAGACTCCAGCTGTTCTCTTGCAGATTTCAAACTATCGACAAAACTCCCCTACCTGCCGAAGTAAAAGGGGATAAAAAACCATCACTGAACCCGGAACGAAATGTAACTACAGCCTCATCAGAGTGCTTTTGCTCATGAGGATTAGAGGGTTTTGTGGTGAATGCAGGGGTATGGGGGTGTGGACAACTGGCCGCTGTGTAGGGACCCTCACAGGTCAAATATTTGTGTCAAAATTTACACAGACCAAGGAACTTGAAGTGACCCTTGTTGTACAACCAGCACATCCCAGGTTATCTAATAGCCACTTAACCGTGCCGGTTCCCAGAAACAGCAGCCACAGGCGGTAATGGTGGGCGATTTGTGAGGACCACATCTTCATCGCATTAATACCCCAAGAGATCTAAGTCTGCAGAGCCAGGTGCCTCTGGAACTCTTCATCTTACCACCACCAGGTGATACCACCTTGGGTCTTATAAGGCTTACATACCATGTAAATGAACTGTTCTGAGCAATGTTTCAGATGCCTCAGACCCATTACGCAGGCTAAGACTGTAAACGCCTGCAGCAAGTTATTCATAGTATGAGCCACCTTAGGTCATTGTTCAGATGGCTTCTCCAGTCCTTGTCAACTATATGCTGGTCCACGGCCACGAGCAACCCAATATCCACATACCCATTACATCAAATCTTTTGCTTGGTTTCCAGGTCTAAATTGGAAACCAAAGGTCCTTATGCAAACTAGCCAGAGGCTTCTAATGGGGCTTTGAAAGGGGTTAAAGGAGTGGGAGAAGCTGCAGTAGTGGCCAGAGAAAATATATCCAATAATACTCATATGGCCACACTAAGTCACTACTTGACCCTGAATTACCTGTGGCCACCCAACTCACCTGCAGACACTGATACCACAGCAGGAGAAACTGCTATGGAAGAATAAACCACTGGGATTGATGTCTGCCATCAGGCTGGGAACCCTGGAAGACATTGGAGGTTCCTGCCTTCTACGATGCCGACTACAACCACCAGATATCACCGATGCACCTGTTGCCTTGTCATATGAGAACGGGGAATGCCACCTGGAACACCAGTCCACTGGAGGCCATTGAACATCTGCAAGACTCACCATGCCGACACACTACAAATCTGCGCCAGCGTTGCCTGTGCTAATCCCAAGAGGAAGAGGATAAGAATGACCTCCACCTGTGGGAAAAGGATCAACTGCCAGAAGGCCCGGGTAGACTAACTACAGACTGCTGAGGATTCAATATGACAGCAGACTGTGATGGCCAAGGAAGTACCTGCTGAGACTCCTGTGTGTTGTGACAGGTTTTGGTTTTCATTCACGGAGGTCTGGTTTATGCTTGTGCTGTTTCGGATTTTCCTCTCAGCTTTCTCTAGCACCGGTGGGATTGTCTATGGGAGTGTTCTTCTACCTGTTGAACCTGCTTAACATTTAGGAAACGCTTTTATTCCTGTCCTGGCTGTGGACCTGTGCTGGTTATTCCCAGTCTTCATCTGATGGTTGTTGGAATCAGAGTTGAATCTTGGTCTCCCGTTTTTCCCTGTGCATCTCAAGCTAAGTACTGTGGTTACTGGTGGTAGTTGTAGTCTTATTTCACAGGTTGGGACAGTGAGTTGCCGAAGAACATGGACTGGGTGTTCTTATCAGGATGGGACATCAGCTAAAGGCAGGTATGGTCTCTTATTCTGAGTCACATAGGGAAAGTTCTCCTCTCTATCTGTTATTCCACAAGTGACCTGTGGTGGCTTATGTTCTTTGTTCCACTGTATAAACATGACATTGTGCATCATAAAACAACAGTTCAGACACCTCAGTCTCTACTGGGAGAACAGGCAGTGCTACAAGAGAGGGATCTACAACTGGAGGGGCCTCATCTCCCATTACTGCACAAGCTGCAGATAGAGGACATGGGTGGCAGGAAATCGTCGCCGGTGGGAGGAAAGGGGTGGGGCTTACACTTGCATTTGACCAGGAGTGGTGGGAGCACTGTAGTGGCTAACCAACCACCACCTCTGAGAACAGACCATGGAGCACTGGGGAATGGGAATGTTGTGCGGACTGCCAACCCCAATGCGAGACAGGCTTAGTAGAGCCAACCCTGGAAGGAGGCTTGCTCAGACCAGCCAACAGCTGGCCAAACCACTCCTCACCCTCTGTATCCAAGTGCTCTTGCAGTGCACAAAGAAGCTGATTATCAACCATCCTGAACTCTTTTGGCTCATAGAGTGAAAACTGCAAACCAGCGGGGCTCGCGGCAAAGAGGAAGAGAGAGTGGTAAGCCCCTTCTTTGTGCACAGGGTATGGAGGGGGAGGGGAAATAATATCCCAGGGTGGGACAGGCCCATTTATCAAAATGCACAGGAGAGGTGCAGCACCACAGCCCTAGGAGAGGTTAAGCATTGAGAGTAAATTAAGATGGTAGTCATGGTAGCTCTGCTGCTCCTCCTGTAAAGGTGGTAAAGGAGATCTGGGGCTGGTATAACTGCATTTGCAAATATCTTGGCAGCTCTTATTGTGTGCTACTCGCAGAGTCAGGTAGGGTAAGATGTTAGTTTGTCATGACGCCAGCTCGTGTACAGGTAGAGACCTGTTTCAACCAAAACAATAAAATACAAAAAAATTGGAGAAATAAACAAAAATGGGGGTAGTAGTCCTGGCTGTCCTGTGGGTGTAGTGTGGCACCTCAGTGCAGCGGTTATGGATGGTGGGAAGCACTCCAGGAAGCAGACTTGAAGAATGAAACAATTGAACAGTTTATTGAGATAGAATCAGCTCCTTTCTTGGTAGAAGTTACATCATTCGCATTACTAGAACACAGACTCCACATGCATCATTGATTATAGAGTTTGTTAGCTGGTGTGGACTGAAGGGGTTAATTCGTTCTGACTTGCTTCTTTACTCTGACTCTGGCTTCTGTTTCTTCCTATTGAGCTTTCCTCCTCTTCTATCTACATCTCCCTCTTCTACTAGCTCTCCAAAAGGACCTGTGCTTTGGTACTCACACTTTAGATGTGTTCCTTCCCACTGCACTAACTTTGGAGTAAAGATGTTCTCCTGGTTCCTCCCTGGTCTCTATCTCAGGCTCCCCTGGACTAGACTGGCTTAACTCCACCCACTCCCTTTCTTATACCCCCTCTCTTACCCAATCTTGAGCTATGGGAAATCCAATCCCAGTACTTTCTAGGGGTGATTGTCATGAATGAGAGCAGGTTAGAGTGAACTCTGCAGAATCATGCAGAGTTAGGTTTTAGGAACAATTTCTATTAACCCATTATTGACCATTTATAGTCACACACACCTGATAACAATGGAGGAATATGAACAATAACATAATAACATTTCACAATTATAAAACATTAACTAAATACCTGATAGGGGACACAGAGAGTGCTGGAGTACCCAACTCTGGAATACTACAGAGGAGCAGGGTTAGAAAAGGGGAAAGGAGTCCTTATGGCAGGCGCCATTTATTAAATATGAAGGAGACCTTCACCATTCCCACAGTCATGAGGCACCCTCCATACTCAGTTGGGTACCCTGCATAATGCTTGCTGGGGGCCAGGCCCAGGAGGGCTCATGTCCCTCCTGCTCCCTGGTCCAGCCCGCCCCCCCCCCCCCCACTTTCTTGGTGGAGTGATCTTTGGGCCCCCGCAGGCACCAGGGCCCAAGTGCAATTGCTACCTGTGCATCTCCTATATCTATGCTCTCTTGATTACAAACTGTTGATCAAATACACAGGCAGAAAACTCCAGCACCATTTACATCACCCCCCTGCTCAGTGTGGTCATACATATACGGTGGTCTCAGCATGCAGGTGAATTAAGAGGCTGTGCACATTGCAGTAAACAATAAGAGCCTTCACTTGGCAGCTGAGTCAGCGGTACAGTCACTTTAATTTTGCGCTCAGTTTCAGAACATTGCAACATGGTTGCAAATAATCTGGCACTGTTGCTTTTCCTACTCGGCAACACTGTCTCGGCTTGTCAGCCCTTGCGGGTAGTTTTTTTTAAATTGCTAAACAGGCTTGGCGTAACTCCATGGACACTTTGAATAGTTCACAATGGTTCACAGTCACAGTATCTTAACCCTTTCCAATCCAATTTGTATCCTGGTTTTCCTAGGGGGCTTACTCTTTTTTTCCTATACAATGGCGCTATCTGCTGGCTAAAGCCAGTACTGCATGAGCTGACTCGTTGGATAGGCTCCAACAGCAGAGAGGCCGGCAATATACAGTAAGAGAACCCCGACGGGTGTCTTCCAGCATTGGAGCTGTACAGCCTTAGATCATAATGTCTTTAGACGTCAGACAGTGGATTGGAACGGGTTAATGGCAGCCTTCCACACTCTCAGCAATACAGCAGATCCACGACCTGAGCTCCCACCACTATGACGGCCCTACAGTCCAGGTCCTCTCAGCTCCAACCAGGATGTCCCAACCTCTTCGCCATCGGGCTTCCAGGGATTTTCTTGTAGCTTACAACTCAAGCTACATCCAAAATTACAACAACCTGTCATGTATGCTGCCCAATTCGTCCCTGAGGCCAATACAACAACCAATTAGATGCTACAACCCACCTCTTATATTAATAACAGGCACAACACTGTAGGGCTACTACTGGTTAATGAGATATACAAGCCCCGATTGTGCAAAAAATGTCCACCATCACTAGCATTGAGACCACTTACCATGGCCGCCCCTACCATGATGTGACCTGAGCCTTCCAGCTGAGGCGGCTAGTCTACAGGACCTTAGAGGGGCGGTAGGTTGCCCCAGAGATGGTAAGTCATTGGCCTGGATGGTATTTATTTTTTTACTGACCACATTAATGGCTGGTAAAAAATAATTGCCGTCTGTGAGCCAGCTAGGCAGTAACCCGGCAAGCATTTACCTCACTCGGTCTGCACCTCGCGTCCGGTCGCTTCTGTTGTAGTCAGTTTGTGAGCTGTGGATTTTCCGCCCGGCATTTACATTTCTGTGCCTTGTACATAACGCAGATGCCGGGCAGAGAGGTCGGAGATCACACTCTGATTACAGCAGCAGTGGTGGCCTTTGGGCTGGAGCTACAGATGAAGTGAGTTAAATGCTTGATGTTGGCTTTCTGCCGGGCTGGAGGTGCACTACAGGGCACTATTACTACTGGGGCCACTATGAGGAACACTATTACTGAATACTATTACTAGTGGGCCATAATGGGGGATAATATTAATACTGTGGCCAGTATGGCGGATACAATTACTATTGGGGCCACTATGGGGGTCACTATTGTTACTGGGGACAGTATGGGGGTAACTATTACTACTGGGGCCACTACAGAGTGATTATTAGTACTGGGGCCACTATGGGAGACACTATTACTACTGGGCCCTCTATGGGGGGCTCTATTACTACTGGGGCCACTATGTAGGACTCTATTAATACTATGGCCACTATGGGGGTCACTACTACTACTAGGACCACTGTGAGGGTCACTATTATTACTGGGACCAGTATGGGGGTTACTATTACTACTAGGGATACTATGCGGGTCACTATTACTACTGGGGCCACTACAGAGTCATTATTACTACTGGAGCCACTATGGGGTTCACTATTACTACTGGGGCCACTACAGAGTCATTACTACTGGAGCCACTATGGGGTTCACTATTACTACTGGGGCCACTACAGAGTCAGTATTACTACTGGAACCACTATGGGGTTCACTATTACTACTGGGGCCACTACAGAGTCATTATTACTACTGGAGCCACTATAGGGTTCACTATTACTACTGGGGCCACTACAGAGTCATAATTGCTACTGGGGTCACTATGGGAGGCACCATTATTACTGCTGCCTCTAACAGGGTTAGAATTACTTCTATGGCTGCTATGGGGACACTGTTTCCCCTGGTGCCACGGACAGTGTTACTATTACTACTGGGGCTACTATGGAGGACAATATTACTAGTGCATCAAGTAAAGAGGAGTATAGCAGCAATATAAACTCCCCTTTATTTGATGAATATCCTGAAGGTTTTTTGCCCAAAACCTGAGCCTTTGCATAGCATGCAGACAGCTTGGATTATCTCCTCATCTATTGGCTGTCCGTAATATATGCTGCTGAACATTTTTACTTATTAAACTTTACTAGTGCAGTCATAATGGGAATTACTTTTACTACTGGGGTCACTATGGAGGACACCATTATTACTGCAGCCAGTATGGAGGTCACTACTGCCCCTGGTCCACTAAGTGAGACGCTATTACTATTGAGGCCACTATTAGGGGTAATATTATTATTGGGGTCACTATGGGGTTCACTACTACTACTGGGGCCACTGTGTGGGTCATTACTACTACTGGTGCCACTAACATGGGTAACTATTACTACTAGAGCTTCTATGGGGGACACTATTAGTACTGGTGCTACTTACAGTGTCACTATTACTACTGGGGCCATTAAATGGGTCACTATTACTACTAGGGCTATTATGGGGGATACTATTACTACTGGAGTCACAATGGGCATTACTATTACTACTAGGGCTATTATGGGGGATACTATTACTACTGGAGTCACAATGGGGGACACTATTAGTACTTGGGCAATTATGCGGGTCACTGTTACTATTGGAGCCACTAACAACGTTATTATTACTACTAGGCCTGCTATTGGGGCAACTATTACTACTGGAGCATCTATCGGGGTCACTATTACTACTTGGGGCCACTAACAAGGTCACTATTACTACTAGGGCTACTACTGGGGACAATATTACTGTTGGAGCCACTACTGGGGGCACTACTAATTTGTCACTTCAGACAAGTCTCAATGGTTCAAATATGTGTTGGGTATCTTGTGTATTGGCACCTGTATAAAGACGTACATCAATCAGGGCATCAGTAGGACAATAGTAATGCACAGTAACCCTCAGCAGTAGTGCAGTAATCCTCAATTACGTGTAGAATCCCTTAGCATTTTACATCCTCTTTCTAAATGAACCTTCCCAGCTGTAGCCTGTAGCGACTCCGCTGCGATAAGGTTTTACTTCCCGGCCAGTTCCAACCCTATTGGCCAATAGTGGATGCAGTAACACCAGTCCAACATCTCCCGGACATGTTTGGGGGTCAGCTGTACAATGGCTGTGCACCAGGTTACATTTTGCCCACTGGGTATAGTCGGTCTATTTGTGCCCCGCTTAGAGAGCAGAAAATGAAAGGTGTTATGTAGCAGAATGTGGCAAATCTTTCATCAACCACAAGAAAACCGCCAGCATAAAACAACAGCCGGGAGCCACAAATGGAGGATCTGGGAAATGAGAGGGCGGATGTACCAACAAGTAATTGGCATTGTGCGCCCATCCCTGACCTGGATGAGTGCGGAGCCGCCACATTTCAGCACATCTTTCACCTCATTGTAAACCCAGAGGCCGGGCGCTCAGCTGATTATATGTACCTATGCCTCCCGGCCGTCTTGGGTGTTTCTCCAGTTTTACATTCTTGGGAATGTGAGATACTTTGAGTGAAGCCGTTTCCAGGCCTGACTCACCGCCTTTCACTGACAGTTGCAGGTAGTAACCCATACCAGAGATTACAGCTTTGGCTCCTTTGGCGCTTTTACAAATGTGTGTGAGTCTTGTTTAACCCCTTAATGTCGGGCCCATTTCAGCCCCAATGACCATCTGATTTTCCAGTTTTGTCCATCGTTGCATCCCAGAGCCACAGCTTCATCCGTGCAGCACTATGAGGGCTGGGCTTTGCAGGGCGAGTTGTACTTTTAATGGCATTATTTGGGTGGAGATACAATGTGTTGCAGAACTTTTATTAACTTTCTTCTTTGGAGGGGAATTGGGGGGAAAATGAAACCTGCCTTTGTTTTTTGGATTCCATTTCCAGTGTTCAGCGTGCAGAATAGACATGATGTTCATCCTTTTTATTTTCCGCTCTTGTACGGTGGAGCTCTGGAACGGCTGATTTATCCCATTTTTAGGAACATATAATATAACATTTTGATCGCTTCTAATTGCATTTTTTCTGGAGGCAGGAAGAGCGAATCTGTATCTCTGGCGTGTTTTATGTCTTGTTGTTATTTGCAGCATTCATCATGTGGTATAAATAATAAGGTCAGCAGGATTACAGCCATACCGAGTGTATATATATATATACCCTGATTACAGCCATACCGAGTGTATATATATATATACCCGGATTACAGCCATACCGAGTGTATATATATATATACCCGGATTACAGCCATACCGAGTGTGTATATATATATACCCGGATTACAGCCATACCGAGTGTGTATATATATATACCCGGATTACAGCCATACCGAGTGTGTATATATATATACCCGGATTACAGCCATACCGAGTGTGTATATATATATACCCGGATTACAGCCATACCGAGTGTATATATATATATACCCGGATTACAGCCATACCGAGTGTGTATGTATATATATATACACACATTTTTCATACTTTCCTGTTGTAAATATATATTGTTATCCCCCCTTTATAGACACCTAACATCTTTCCCCCCGCAGTGGGCCGTGGGAGGGTTTCCTTCCTGCAGGACTGGTTTTATTATTTATTAGTAACATTTGGTCCTTCGTTGCTTTCTATCCTGTTTTTCGGGAGACAAGATATGAAGAATTAGTTATATTGACATATTTTTGAACAGTTTTCACAATGTAAGTTGAATAATGGTTACCTTTATTACATGGCTCATTACATATGCAGCAATACCAAATTTGTGTTTTTTTTCTTAACCATAGTAAGGTGGGGGGGGGGGGACTTTTACTTTTACACTTTTTATGTGTATTTTACCATTTTTATTATACTGCTTTTTTTTTTACTTTTTATTCTTGTCCCATTAGACTTTGGGTCTTCATATTTAGGGAAGACAGACCTTATGGGCCCCTGATACTCCAGGGCCCAGGTGTAATCCACATGCTCTGCACCCACTGCCCCCCTGACCCCTGCTGATAGAACGACTACTATGGCTGCATTGTCTACGATCATTACTAGTCTGACCATCCTAAACATCTGCCACCAGAATTAGGCTGACTTTTTTGGAGGTTTATGTTGGAACCTGCTACTTTTTGTAAAACGTAAAGTAGGTGGGGCCTAACTTTAGAGGGCGTGGCCATAGTCTGCCAGTCAAATTTACTTTAAATAATGCCAGAAACTGGCGTAAATTGTAGCTGAAACCCACTTCAGCTCGTATTACTGTTTTTACTGTTATTATTACTATTCCTTTTAACATCATCTCCATAAGGCCTCTTTCACACGGGTGACAGCGATATCGCAGCTGTGTTCTTTGCGATATTGCTGCGTTTTATTGCGGTGATATCGCAACCTTGTTGCAGTACAAAGTCAATGACTTTGTAGCGCTCTTTTGCCAGGATTTTCGGGGGGATTGAAATATAAGCCCTGCCCCCAAAATAAGCCCTGGCTGCATTAAATAAACAAACACACAATACATCACCTAACAGGCGCTGTTCGCTACGCCGCACGTCTCCTCCTCAGGTCCCCAGCACTTGTTTGAAGTCTTCAGCCAGTTCTTCCTGCTCAGGGGTTTCAAAAACCCCGCCTCCAGGAAGAGCTGGCTCTGATTGGTTCTTAAGCACCGCAGCTCAGCTAATCGATGCAGCACTCGATGAACGAATCACAGCCATTCAATCGCGATATCGGCACGAGAAAATGCAGCAATATCGCACAGAACATAGCTGCAATTTTCTTGCGGCGATTTCACTTTCGCCCGCTGATGATGAAGCTACATCCACTGCAACTAGGACTACTAGCACTATAGCTGCTGTTGTAAGGACTCTCAAGGCTATCACTGCCACGACTCTTCCAATTCTCACTATGGCTGCCTGTGATACAACCACTACTAACAGGACGACTATTCCTACTTCTGCTGCCATGGTTACTTCTTACTACCTCCAAAGTACTACTACTAATACTACTGCTGCGGCAGGTATTATCAATGCTCCCACCTCTGGTCAGCGACCGCTGCGCGTCCCCTGAAGGACCTGTAAAACACCTTCTGTGTCTCCTACTGTACATCCAGGCAAGCAAATGTGTCTAACGAGGCCCTGATTTGCACGCTTCTAGCATCCGTCACGGGCGTCTGTAACGTGCGGCGCTGAGATCACTCGCACTGCTCTACTGATCATACTAGTCAGCCGTGACCACAAGGCGATTACTCACGAGCGAATACTTCTGATTTCAGGGGATGAGATCGCTGCTGCCTGCAGGAGGCATCGAACCGGCCAAACCCCGGCACGGGAACGGGCATCAGATAAGGCGCATACAATAACTGTGCGGCCCGCCATTCGCCTCCCTGCTCTTTGGATTGTTCTTTCCGGCCTGAAAAGCCAGAAAGAATGTGAAATATTCCCCGTAGGCGAAACAAAACCGCAGTGAGATAATACGATGTGAAGCTCGAGCGCCGGCCTTCTCCGCACCTTGTCAGCGGGCCTTTAAGACGCCCCTCCTGATTCATGAACTTCACTAGGAAAGTCACAATTTTGGCGCAAGTGTAAGTTTTATGCCAGGTACCACCACTTTTTAAAATGTGGGTGGAGTCTAGCATGAGTAGCGTGGTCCAGTGCGGCCCATCGGATTTACTACAGTGTACAACACTATGATTCAATTCACCGGCCGGGCCAGTCTAAAGGCCAGTGCTGAGAGTCACTATTAATGGCCAGTAAAACATAAATGTCAACTATGAGCCGCCGGGACACCATTAATAAGGGGTTTATCTCACTCCATCTATAGCTCTGATCCTGCAGCGGCTGTAATCAGACTGTGACCCCTGACCTCTCCCGCTGGGTCTGCACTGTGTACAGGATGGTGCCTGCATACAGGAACCCAGCAAAGGGTAGAGGCCGGGGTCATACTCTGACCGCAGGGCTGATGCTTTAGACAGACCGAGTTAAATACCTGATGCTGGGTCAGAGGGACACTAAAAGGGCCACTATTAGTACTGGGGCCACTAAGTGGTTCACTATTACTACTGGAATCACTAAAGGGAAACTATTACTATTGGGGCCACTAAGGGAGTCACTATTACTACGAGGGCCACTAAGGGAGTCACTGTTACTACTGGGGCCACTAAGGGAGTCACTGTTACTACTGGGGTCACTAAGGGAGTCACTATTACTATTGGGGCCACTAAGGGAGTCACTGTTACTACGGGGGCCACTAAGGGAGTCACTGTTACTACTGGGGCCACTAAGGGAGTCAATGTTAATACTGGGGCCACTAAGTGAGTCACTGTTACTACTGGGGCCACCAAGGAAGTCACTGTTACTATTCGGGCCACTAAGGGAGCCAATGTTACTATTAGGGCCACTAAGGGAGTTACTGTTACTATTGGAGCCACTGAGGGAGTCGCTGTTACTATTAAGGCCACTGCGGGAGTCACTGTTACTATTGGGGCCACTGAGGGAGTCACTGTGACTATTGGGGCCACTAAGTGAGTCACTGTTACGGGGGCCACTAAGGGAGTCACTGTTACTACTGGGGCCATTAAGGGAGTCACTATTACTACTGGGGTCACTAAGGGAGTCACTGTTACTATTGGGGCCACTAAAGGAGTCAATGTTACTACTGGGGCCACTAAGTGAGTCACTGTTACTACTGGGGCCACTAAGGGAGTCACTGTTACTATTCGGGCCACTAAGGGAGTCAATGTTACTATTAGGGCCACTAAGGGAGTTACTGTTACTATTCGGGCCACTGAGGGAGTCGCTGTTACTATTAAGGCCACTGCGGGAGTCACTGTTACTATTGAGGCCACTGAGGGAGTCACTGTGACTATTGGGGCCACTGAGGGAGCACTGTTACTATTGGGGCCACTAAGACAGTTACTGTTACTACTGGGGCCACTAAGAGAGTCACTATTACTACTGGGGCCACTAAGAGAGTCACTGTTACTATTGGGGCCACAAAGGGAGTCACTGTTACTACTGGGGCCACTAAGGGAGTCACTGTTACTACTGGGAGCAATAAGAGAGTTACTGTTACTACTGGGGCCACAAAGGGAGACACTGTTACTACTGGGGCTACTGAGGGAGTCGCTGTTACTATTAAGGCCACTTGGGGACTCACTGTTATTATTAGGGACACTGAGGGAGTACTGTTACTACTGGAGCCACTAAGGGAGTCACTGTTACTATTGGGGCCACTAAGGGAGTCACTGTTACTACTGGGGCCACTAAGGGAGACACTGTTACTACTGGGGCCACTAAAAGAGTCGCTGTTACTATTGGGGCCACTAAGAGAGTCACTGTTACTACTCGGGCCACTAAGAGAGTCACTATTACTACTGGTGCCCCTAAGGGAGTCACTGTTACTATTGGGGCCACTGAGGGAGCACTGTTACTACTGGGGCCACTAAGGGAGTCATTGTTACTACTGGGGCCAGCAAGGGAGTCACTGTTACTACTGGGGCCACTGAGGGAGCATTGTTACTACTGGGGCCACTAAGAGAGTCACTTTTACTATTGGGGCCACTAAGGGAGCACTGTTACTATTGGGGCCACTGAGGGAGCACTGTTCCTACTGGAGCTACTAAGGGAGTCAGTATTACTACTGGGGCCACTAAGGAAGTCACTGTTACTACTGGGGCCACTAAGGGAGTCACTGTTACTCCTGGAGCCACTAAAGGAGTCACTGTTACTACTGGAGCCACTAAGAGAGTCACTGTTACTACTGGAGCCACTGAGGGAGCATTGTTACTACTGGGGCCACTAGGGGAGTCGCTGTTACTACTGAAGCCACTGAGGGAGTTGCTGTGACTATTGGGGCCACTGAGGAAGCACTGTCACTACTGGAGTCACTAAGGGAGTCACTGTTACTATTGGGGCCACTAAGGGAGTCACTGTTACTACCCAGGCCACTAAGGGAGTCACTGTTACTACTGGAGCCACTAAGGAAGTCACTGTTACTACTGGGGCCACTATGGGGGTACTGTTACTACTGGAGCCACTAAGGGAGTCACTATTACTACTGGGGCCACTAAGGGAGTCACTGTTACTACTGGGGCCACTAAGAGTCACTGTTACTACTGGGGCCACTAAGGGAGTCACTGTTACTACTGGGGCCACTAAGGGAGTCACTATTATTTCTGGGGCCACTAAGGGATTCACTCTTACTACTGGGGCCGCTAAAAGAGTCACTATTATTTCTGGGGCCACTAAGAGATTCACTATTACTACTGGGGTCACTAAGGGAGTCACTGTTACTACTGGAGCCACTAAGAGAGTCACTATTAGTTCTGGGGCCACTAATCGAGTCACTATTACTTCTGCGGCCACTAAGGGAGCCACTGTTACTATTAGGGACACTAGGGGAGTCACTGTTACTATTGGGGCCACTGAGGGAGTCACTGTGACTATCGGGGCCACTGAGGGAGCACTGTTACTAATGGAGCCACTAAGGGAGTCACTATTACTATTGGGGCCACTAAGCGAGTCACTGTTACTACTGGGGCCACTATGGGGGTACTGTTACTATTGGGGCCACTAAGGGAGTCTCTGGTACTTCTGGGGCCACTATGGGGGTTACTTATACTATTGGGGCCACCGAGGGAGTCACTGTTACTACTGGGACCACTAAGGGAGTCACTGTTACTACTGGGGCCACTAAGGGAGTCACTGTTACTACTGGGGCCACTATGGGGGTATTGTTACTATTGGGGCCACTGAGGGAGTCGCTGTTACTACTGGGGCCACTAAGGGAGTCACTGTTACTACTGGGGCCACTATGGGGGTACTGTTACTATTGGGGCCACTAAGGGAGTCACTGTTACTTCTGGGGCCACTATGGGGGTTACTGTTACTATTGGGGACACTGAGGGAGTCACTGTTACTACTGGGACCACTAAGGGAGTCACTGTTACTACTGGGGCCACTAAGGGAGTCACTGTTACTACTGGGGCCACTAAGGGAGTCACTGTTACTACTGGGGCCACTATGGGGGTATTGTTACTATTGGGGCCACTGAGGGAGTCGCTGTTACTACTGGGGCTACTAAGGGAGTCTCTGTTACTACTGGGGCCACTATGGGGGTTACTGTTACTATTGGGGCCACTGAGGGGACCACTAGAATAATGCTCCAGCAGCTGGCTGAACAGTACATAGTGCCAGTTTACAGCAGCGGTTCGGTATATACTGCCCATTGGCCACTGTCCATGCTGCTACTCGTAGCCCGACCTACTCTGCCCCATTAGAGCTACTTCCTTATACCAGGAATGCCCAACAGCGTTGCTGCCCATGTCATCTCGGGGAGCGCAGTCTCCCATCTTCAGCGCCTCACTGTTTCCTCTGTGCTCCTTGCCATTGGTTAGGCAGGGGAGTGGGGCTTTAATTGGGGCTCCTCAGTGCCTCTGCAGCCTCTGGCGCTCGACCGGCCCTCCTACTCCATGTCCCTCAGCCGGATGGATTTCAGACCAGAGGAGGCTGAGCTTATCGCACGGTCATCGGCTTGCCCCCCTACATGGTCTCCGTCCCTCAAGCTCCCTGGCTGTGGGGTCCCTAAACTTCTCTGACGTCCACTCCTAATACCGCAGCGGAGCCATCCTCCATCTATGTGTACCCCCCTACCCCCCATAACAACGTTGACTATTCCATCCACATCCCGGAGCCCATCCTGCGCAGCGTCATGGTTGAGTCCTCGGATGTGGGATTTCTATAAATGAGTCGTTTTAATAATAAGCCCGTCCTTTCCTTCTGATGGCGGCCTCACATTTTTTCGGAGAGGCTTTTACAGTGCGTCAGTCCCCAGAGAGGACGCGGCGCTTATTCAGCAGCTACGGTTACTAAAGATTTACTGTAAGAATGCAGTCATTCCCAATCCTGCCAGATACTTCTCATTCTTCTCGCAGGATATTGATGCGTCACCGCGGTCTCCGAGTCCGAGGCGGCTCAGCAAGAAATCTGGAGGGGTTTTTTAAAGTAAGCGCGATTTTATCGGCTCTATTGTCCATAAATCCCTGGTGCTGAGCACACAACGTTCGCTGCCACTATCTCCCATCGGACGCCGGCTCCTACACAAGTAGAGAAAGATGACGCTTGGCGATCCGTTATCCCCAGATGCCACTTGTACCCGTAACTCAGAGCATTACTGTCAAGACTCTGTGTGCCGAATCCTTCCTCTGAGCCCTGAGCATCAATATAGAGGTTAAGTCTACAAATACTAGACAGAAAGGTTGCAATATGTCAGCTTCATTATCCTCTACTGCTTCCAAGTTACATCACGTCTTACGCTCCAGTCACATCCAGAGCTGCATTCAAAATGTTGCACCCTTCAGCCCATTCTGTATATAGCTGGAACAGATCGATTCTACATATATTTCACTGAA